>CM060930.1:1480000-2960000 GCA_030765085.1 Allium cepa | reverse complement strand
TGAGTTGAATCCAGCTTATAGCTCGTGTTTGACCTTGTGCTCATGTCGTGACTTTATTTTTATTGCACCTTGAGTTGAACCTGGTTTTTGGTTGGGTTTGACCTTGTGCTCACCTATCCCTGTAATTTTATCAAGTGTGCCTTGTTGTGCATGGCCTTGAAGCATGTATAGTGATACATTGTGCATGTCACAAGTTGCTCGTGTAAGATGAATTCAAAACGAATATGATGATAAACAACCCAAGTAAATGAGGCAAATAAAATTTTAAAAAATACACATTTCGTTCTACGCTGCACAAATATTTCTTTTTTAATTTTACTGCTTCAGTGTTTATTTTGTAGATCGCAGATGCTGGATTCAGGCTGTTGTAGAGTCGAAGATAAAATACGAGTGAATGAGTGATATGTAGTGAGGTGAACAATGTAAAGTAAAAATTGTGATATAATCAAAATTGTATATATATGGTGAGAGCTTAAATTTGTACTATTCAAAATTGTATTAAAATATTTGTTTGAACAAAATATCCATTTGAATTTAAATTCTATGTTATTTATTTTATTCAGCAAATATTTATTTAATTATGTGAAAAATAAAATAGTATAATCACAAATACATTTATATATATATATGTGTGTGTGTGTGTGTGTTTATTATCATCAAATAAAAATTATATATTAGCATATTCAACAATCTCCCCCTTTTGATGATAACAAATATATATTTAAGATTTTGAATTTATTAAATGTATTTAATTATTAATAGACTCTATTTGCTCCCCCTATTTGAATGCTTCCTCTCTACAACAAAACTCCCCCTTCATATATTCATGAAAATAAATAAAGATATGCAAATGAACCTAGATGCAAATGGAAAATACGAAATAAAATATTTGACCTTTATTTGCCAAAATCTTAACTTTTCTTACCTCCTTTTGTTATCAGCAAAAGAGTAATAGTGTTAGTAAATAGAGATAAAGTGATAGACATTAATAGAACATTAATACCCAATCAAGTTATAAAATTTCAATAAAAAATCAAACAAAAATCATAAATACTCTATTAGGCGCATATTCCACTTTAGAATGATACGGATGATGTCGATATATAAAACCATATAGTTGTGTCAATTTGTGGTATATGTATATCACGAATTTGAATATCTACTAACCATGCATAACCGTTAGAACTTTTAAATGAGATTAGTAGTATTTAAAAAAAATGAATTTCAAGCATCATCTAACCACGCATAACCGTGAGTACTTTTGAATGGGATTAGAATCAACTTGACTATTTAATAATCAATTTTGGTATGTGTTCCATACATGCATAACCGTGAGGACTTTTAAAGGAACATGAGAGCATATAATCAAAAGTTCTAAGTAATTTACCCATGCATAACCATGAGGACTTTTAAATGAGAGTGAATACTTCGGATATTTTTGTTGCTAAAAAATGTAATCAATTGAAAAATGAATGATTTCCATTTAAAATACCATATATTGACATATTATATTGGATTGTGATGAGTAATGGTCGTTAGAAATATGATAGAAATAGAGATGGTCATGGAATTTTTACCCATCAAAAGTTATTATAAATCTTGTTTAAATTTCTAAATTTTTTTACTAAATATATTGTCTTAAGTTATAATGATTAACATCAACACTCATCGCATTTTCAATCACTATTTATCTTTTCGATAATCGGTAGGGAGTCAGATTAGTTAATATATTCATTTAAAATCAAAACCAAAAATATAATTATGAAATTAAATTTTCTAAAATGACTAATCTGAAACAAGGTCAAAAAAAAAGATTTTCTAGAAGGGGTTTTATAAAAGAAAGATGTCTGCTAATATAAAATCAGTTGATATGAAAAATATGCAGATATTTTCTTTGAAAAACAATGCAACTACTGAATGTCTCACGTTTCACTAGTAATTTTTCTATCAACTGGATTACTAGTGCAATCTGCATTCGAATTTCTCTTGGACTCAAGATTATCAATAGTTGGATGTTATAGACCAGACCGTAAAGTGTGTAACAAAATTCCTTAAAATCAATTTTAACAGCTTTTTAAATGAAATTCTTTTGAATTTGAATTGAAGCCGTGCAAATTTACAAACAGTGGCCATAGTGTCAGATAAGATAAACAAATATATCCACTTATATCATGAGTAATTAACAATCAATAGAACACCATCATTAGTCCAAACTAATTCAAAGTCACTAGAAATACATGTAGTATTCTCGGCATAAAAAGATTATTGGGCAAAATTTTTGCTTAAGTAAGAATCATAATCAACATTCGTTATCACATAACTGGCTGATTTAATTAAGATTATGGTACAGATTATCACATTTAATATTTCATTCAAGATAGATGTACCGTTACCTATTTTACCTTTACGATAATTCTTCGCTGTTACCTATTGTGATTCTTCCACCTTTATACTAGGCTAAGGAACTTTGATTTGTCGTCCATCGTGTGCCTGGAACAGCCAGAATCCAGGTAATACTGTTGTTGTTCGTTAGCCTGCCACCACACCTACACGAGAAAATATTTTTGTGACCTATTTGTTTTTATAGGTCTATGGTTGTTAGTATCAAAAGATTTTGAAAAATATGTTTTAGTAGACCCAAGACTATTTATTTTTGTTCCTTTTGGCATGCAGATTTGTTTGACTTCAAGGGATTTTATATTCGTGCCTTTTGGAACCCAAATTGGAATGGTTTTCGCGTGTTTGGGTCTATACCAACAAATATTGTGATTGTGTCTAGTTTTTCCACAAATTGTGCACTTTGGATTGACTTGATTAATTTCACATCTAATACATTCAAACTGATTATACCCAAGTCCTTGTCTATCTGTATT
This sequence comes from Allium cepa, assembly GCA_030765085.1. NCBI lineage: Eukaryota > Viridiplantae > Streptophyta > Magnoliopsida > Asparagales > Amaryllidaceae > Allium > Allium cepa. The sequence continues at coordinate 2,957,127 of CM060930.1, read as the reverse complement.
AACATTTTGTTTTTTAACGATCTTTCTCCTTTGGAAAATTTTCCTAAAGTTGTAGACAATTGTTGGGCTTGCGTTTTGAGAGATTCATTTTCATTCAATAATTGAGTGCATTTTTAATAGAATTTTCTCTCCTAGTATTTTCACTTTCTTTTAAAGTTATATTTTCATTTTCAAGAAATTTAATTTTGATTTCCGATTTTTTTAAACTCTTCTACAAATGATGGACACTTGTCACACTTAGGGCTTTTGGTTTGATAGTTTTTAACCAATTGATCAAGCTGTTTATTTAAATCTATCAAAGTATCTCTTTGCGATTTAACTTTAGCGCATTTCTTCCTAAGTCGTTCGAAACAGTCATTTACTTCGTGAAAATATATAAATAATTCTGAATGACTAAGTTTTGATACCTCGCTTGGTTCGTCATTATCACTATCAGTTATATCACCTCGAAGGCACAGATCTGCTTTTTCACTCTTACTACTAGTGTTTTTATTATCATCATCATTTTCATCCCAAGTGGCTGCAAAACTTCTCCTTTTCTATTTCTTTCCTTGGCTGATTCGAATCTGTGGACAATTGGGCTTGATATGACCAGTTTGTTGCGTTTGTGACAGATGATCTCCTGTTCTTCTGATTTATCTAGTGCTTAGGCATTCTGCATTTCAAATTTTTATTTAGAGCTAGATTTTCGTACTTGTGATTCCATTTTTTGGATATCATTATTAATAATGCCAGCTTAGTTTCTCTATCATCATCATCATATCACTTTCTGTTGCCCCTTTGAGAGCTATCGATTTCTTTCGAGTATCACCTCCTTCACGCTCTTCCTTGAATTTCATTTCTAGCTCATAAGTGGTGAGATTTCCAATAAGTTCTTCGACTTTAATCTGTTTCAAATCCTTCGATTCTTGAATAGCAGTGACTTTTGCTTTAAAATTTTATGGAAGGATTCTGAGGATTTTTCGGACTATTTCCAACTCTGTGTATGATTTTCTAAGAGCTTTTGATTTGTATACGATATTGGAAAGTCGTCCGTACATTTCTTTAACATTTTCATCCATAGCCATTGTGAAATTCTTATATTCGCTACTCAGCATGGCAAGGAAAGATTCTTTGACTTGAGATGTTCCACTTCAAGTGTGTGCTAGATTTCCTGCACAGTTAGACAATGTGACACACGATTAAATTCGATTTGATCCAATGAACAAATAATAGAATTAATAGCTTTAGCATTAGCATTTTGTAGTCTATTTTCAAGACCCGTCCATTGATTCATCAGTTTAATTATTTCCTGATTATCTACCACTATAATTGGTGTCCTATAACCTGTCTCAACAATACTTCAAGCATCAATGATTTTCAGAAAAAATTTCATTCTATTTTTCCAGTAAGCATATTCACCATTGAGCATTGGTAGTCTAACTATGGATTAACCCTCAGCAAAAGCATTATTAAGAGAATCCGTTTAAAAATTTTAAAACAACAATTTGTTTTTGAAAAATCAAAATTTTAAAATAAAAAATTGGCTTTTGTTCCTAGCTCTGATACCACTTGTAGGATTAATTTCACCTTAAAGGGGGGTGAATACGGCGACACTATAAATTATAAAAAATAATAATGCGAAAGCATATAAAATAATCGCAGCACTGATAATAGCAACACAGATAATAGCAAAATATAAAAAATAGAAACTGAACAATACAGATTTACCCAGCTTCGACAAAACCCTACCTACGTGTTGTCCCCAAGGTTTCTACTAGAAATTAAGTAGTCAGACGCTTACATACATAAACCCACGACACCCTCTATCGACTAATCTAACTCTACGCACAAAACCCTGCCACAACTCAGCCATTGTGTTGCGAATTCTCAAACTACACCATCGTAGTTCGTCCTATAGTCACACGACTAACAAAATGAAAACAATATAAAAACAAGAAACCCTAAATTTTAAAACTAAAGCCCAATGTAAAATATAAAGCCGGCCCAAAATAAAATTATCACTAAAAAATGCCGACCCCTTTTCTTTTTATTCCTTCGGCCTTCTTTCCTTTGCGTTAAAAAAATGGCTGCTTCCTTTTTTCGTTCATTCCTCTTTATTCCTTTTTGTTCTGAAAAGTTAGAGCTTCATGGGAAATTGAAGTCACCGATACTAGTTGATCAGTTGAATAAATGTTTAATGTTGATTGCTTCGTCAATCGACTGTTTCTTCGATTTGCACACGGCTGCTTCAATTTGTCGAGTTCGATATGAATTGGTATGTATTTTCCTTTTTTCTTTTATGGTTAATTTACTTGAAGTCAATTGATTTTGATGCCGATGATGTTCACGGGTTAAATAGGGTTTTATTCCCTTGATTTCCATTCAAATATATTTATCTGAATTCGTCAATTAATATGCTTGGCCGTTCGATTTAACTTGAATGTTGGAGATTAATCTTGACTTGTTCAATTCATATATTATTGTTGCTTGATTATCACGGTTTGCAATTTCTCTGGATTTGGTTCCATGAATTTCTGGTTTAACTTTGGCTTGATTTGTGATAATTTGTACTTGTTCGAATGCTTGCCCACCACAGTTTCGATTTTTTGGTACTTTGAATTTACGATGATAGATGTTTAATAAAAATGCCTCTGACCACTTCGGCCTGATCAATTTGTGAAAACAAAATTTACTGCTTTACTTTGAACGGTGTCTCGCAACTATGCACTACATATATATGCATACATGTGTGTGTTCACGCATGCATATATGTAGATTATGCTCTGTCCACACTGTGTTGATTTAAAACAAACTTGTTCGATTGCTGCTTGATCACTATCACTGTTCACTGGTCCTAGTTACATGTGCACTGTGTGTGTGTATGTATGTGTGTGTGTGTCTGCATATGTATATGTATGTTTATTGCACCATGTAGTTGCATATACATATGTCTGTATGTTTGCATTTACTTCGGGTTGCACTGCATATTCCAGTGTGCCTCTGATCATTGTCACTATCTCGATGTTGTAATTCACTATATTGAGCTTTGCTGCCTTCTTTCTTGTATATGGTCTTAGCCATTTGATTCATGTGTACATATATGCTAACATATACATATAAAAAATAAAATAAATGATCTGGTGCAAGTGTATGCATTCGGTTGTTAAGCTTCTTGTCACTTCGAGCCAGTTTATTATTTCATGTTCTTTGTTTGCATTGAGTTGTTGTGCACTTGCCGTTGGTCTTTATTACTAGTCTAGTGCAGTTTCTCATTCGAGCTACTATGTGGTTCGATGCACTTGTATATGTCTTCATTATTGTTGTTGCTTCATTAGTTCACTTGAGCTACTATCTCATAGTTTCCATTTGATTCTTGTGCATTTGTGTGCACTGTCAATTGCTTAACCACATCCTTGATTTCACTTGTATATTTTGTTAAGGCTCCTGAACTAATGGATTCTGGTGACTATAGTATCATGTACTGTTTGCACTTGCATTCACCTGTTTTCATGTGGTAGCTAGACTTGTTTCACTTGTTCCCAGTTGGCCATTGGTTTATGCATTTGTTGTCTACTTGTTGACTTTGCATATCTGTCTTGTTATAGTGAACTACCGAGTTGTACGTATGCATATAAGTTTGGTTTTCATGTTGCATTGTGGTTTCTCTGACCAATCTGGGTTCATGTGTATATTAAGTTGGTTCATTGAGCTAGCTATATTGATTTGAAAACCTTTTCTTCTGAGTTTAAGCTTGTGTCTGGTCTGGTATACATGTATGTATATCCTTTGTTCTCTTTGAGTACTTGTGTCCATTTGTGTGATTCTGATTGCATTTCATGTGAGCTTCAAATGTGTTGTCCACCTCCTTTTGGTACTGGTTCATTGATGATGCTTTACCAATTTGCTTATGCTCTTAATCTGGTTGAATTTTGTGGCCTTGGAATCTTGATTAATTTTCTCACTGGTCTTCACTGTTGAGGCTGCACTTGTACCATTTTGAAGTTAACCTGTTTTCATTTGAACTTTGCTGGGTTGTAGCCTATATTGCTTCCTTTGTTGCCAGACACTTGTGTGACTTTCTCTGCTGCCTTTGGTCCCGTTTCAATACTTTGTTTGCACATGTGTGAAGCTGCTTGTTTTGTTTGCTATTGCTTTGCACATGCATCGATTTAAACTACAGCTTTACTCTCGCATTTGTGTTCAAGTATGTTTACTTGAGTCTACATTAGACCTTGCTTGTTGCACTTGATCTGGTCTCTGTTACAATATTGTACCAACCTGGTTGAAGTTGTTTCATGACTCCACTATCTACATTTGAACATGTTGAACTGTTGTCGATTTGGGACTTTTGTTTTTCATGTGTACAATACTGTCTATCCTGAACAGTTGAATGCATTAGTTATTGAGAGCTTGGACTGATTTGATGGTTTTGGTCGAGACTGTATTCAATTTGTGGCTACAGTGTCATCTCCACTTGTATACATACATTTGTGTATGTATATATGCGTGTGTTTATGGAGTCTGGTTTCATTTTGTATCCATACATCTCAGTTTTTGTTTCCAATTCTGGTATGTGCACTGCCATTTGCTTCAAGTGCTAGTTGTCATATGTATTTTCTGGTTTACTGAGTCCTTTGTTTCACTTATCTGGTTTAGCTTTGTTTATCCATTTTGAAGTCTGGTGATATTCTGATTTTTCATTTGATATTGAATGATGGACTCTGGTGGTTGCATATTCATATGTATATTCATTGTTTCTTGTAGCCAGACTTGTTTATGTGCATTTTGTTTCATGGTTCACTTGAACTTTGTTTCGATTCTTGGAATTTCACCCGAGTTGAATCCAGCTTATAGCTCGGGTTTGACCTTGTGCTCTTGCTGTGACTTTATTTTTATTGCTCTTGATTTGAACCTGGATTTTGGTTGGGTTTGATCTTGTGCTCACCTGTCCCTGTAATTTTATTAAGTATACATTAGTGTGCATGGCCTTGTGGCATGTACAATGATACATTGTGCATGTCATAAGTTGCTCGTGTATGATGAATTCAAAATGAATATGATGACGAACAACCCAAATAACTTAGGCAAATAAAATTTTCAAAAATACACATTTTGTTTTACACTCCACAAATATTTCTTTTTCAATTTTACTGCTTTAGTGCTTATTTTGCAGATCGCAGATGTTGGATTCAGGCAGGAGTAGAGTCGAAGATAAAATACGAGGGAATGAGTGATATGTAGTGAGGTGAACAATGTAAAGTAAAAATTGTGACGTAACCGAAACTGTATATATATAATGAGGGCTCAAATTTTTACTATTCTAAATTGTAATAAAATATTTGTTTGAATAAAATATCTATTTGAATTTAAATTATGTATTATTTATTTTATTAAACAAATATTAATTTAATTATGTGAAAAATAAAATAGTATAATAATAAATACATTTAAACGAATATATATATATATATATATATATCTATTAATTATCACCAAACAAAAATCATATACTAGCGTATTCAACAACGTGGTGGGTTCTGAGACAATGGAAATTATATTGAGCTAGTAGGGCTCGGATCTGTATTGAGCGAATAGGGCTCGATGGATGTATCTATGCTAAGGGATTATTGATGACTCAGAGTGTTTTTTATTGTACTCAGAGTAGGGGTATTGTATAGTGGGGATTCCTATGGATTGTAGCGAGGATTCGTATAACCTTGACCGTTGAATTGGGTCTTGTTTCTAGCTTCGGGCTGAGTGACGGAGAGTAGAATGAAAAACCGAGATTTCTATTAGTCCATGGTTTCAGATGGCTATACGAGTTATCATATTCTAGAGAACATTGAGTGACAATTAGTATTATTTAATGGATGTTATATTTGTTATGGTTGCTTCACTAGCCACCTGCCACCCTAGGGATGCCACACGTGGTAGGTATTATGGTAGGAATACCTTGACACCCCAACTTGACTTACTATGGAAGAGGTATTGTGGATGGAGTTACCTAGACACCTGGACAGTTTACTTAGTATGGAATTGGTATTGTGGATGGAGATACCTAAGCACCCCGACAGATACTTAGTATGGTGCACCCTTTTTATGATGTTGTAGAGTAGCATATTATCTATGTTATTTGTTGACTCTTTGGTTGAAAGGACAAGTTAGGTATGGTTTATATGCCCTCAATTCAGTATACTAATCGATTTTTGTAGTATTTTGAGACTTGATATCACTCACAACAGACTATCATTTAACCTGAGGCCTTATGCTTTGCTTCTTATTATTTCGGGTACTCTTAAATGGTTAGATTTGAGAGCAAGTATGGATGACATATGGAGTTCTACAGATGGACTAGCCAAAGGTGACGTTTACTCATATTTATATTTGAGTTGTTATTTTATATTCCACAATGTGACACTATGGAGCCTTGACGATATAAACTTATTATTATCTAAGACAGTGTAACAGTTGATTTTATTTTCTAGTTATATAAACTATGTTACCATGATGTATAACTTTATGGATCTTATACATAGATGATTAGTTCACATTGTTATTACTGTCTCTACTGTTTTATACATCTTTTGATTATTATATTTATTCTGATGTGATGTGAGATATATGAAAGGTTATGTGGTTATTTGATGTTTCCTTTTTCTTCTTTTCCATTCACTTTTATCTCCTCTTCTTTACTTCTCTTCTTCCCGTTGACGACCATTCAACAAAGTAGGTGTAGGGCGGTCGCTACATATATACATACATACACATAGTAGATTCTAAGCGTGTGGAGTTTACGCCCTACACTATCATTTAAATGTCAAATCTTTAAAAATTATACAAATCCTATTTCATGTTAACACATATATCATAAATCAGATATCCAAAATCAAATCAATAAAGTTATAAAGCAGAGTCCAAACCCACTTATTTTACACTGAAACAACGAAATAAATCAAAAATAGAAACTTATAATTTACAAACTTTTATGCTCAATTCAACTTCTTTTTACATGAAATTAGATAAAGGGAATTTCTATTCAAATTGTGGAAATAGGCGGTGCAAAGTAAAAATAAGAATTCGAACATTACACATCATTTCTTAACCAAAACCCTTAATTAGATCCGAAGAAAAATATAAGTGGAATAGAAGGTAAAATATTAAAATTGCAAAATATGCACAAATTCTATTATTTTAATATAAAACAATTAGAATCTGAACTAAGAATTGACATTTTAATTTTGGGGAGAATTTAGGGATTTTAATGTGCGGTTTGCATAAACCAAAATTCCCTAAGGCATATATCAAATCCAAACCACATTATTCAATTACTAAAATAGAAATGCTAAAATTTTCACTCACTGTAGATCCTTAGCTTTGCTTCTTTTTGGATTTGACATGCCTACAATAATCTCTTTTAGATCTTTTTAAAAAAAATCGCAACAAGGGAGTTGCGCACGGATTAGATTCGAAAATTTAGGAGCTAGGGGAGAAAGGGATTAGAAAATAAACAATAAACATATACAATTTCTTACATGAAACCCTAAAGAGATTTTCCTAATCTCTTTAAGAGTGAAACTGATAGAGCTTCGCTAGACTCCCAAAATAATTTGTGAATGAAAGTGAGGGGACTAGGCTCTTATTTATAGTGGTTGGAATACACCAAAACCATCGGATTTAGGTTAGTTAAAATAATAAAAATCCGGACATTCAAAGTGTGAAAACCATAGCCTCTGCCAGCTTCCACCAGTCGACCAACCCTGAATAGGCCGTCAACCTGTATGCTTATTTTGGGATATTAATTTGTATCGTTGTTTTTTTATTTATTATTCCTTTATTACACCTTTAACGTTAGCATTAATTTTATTGGCTACTTAACCCCCAAGTATAATTATTGTTATCTTTTGAATTTCAAATTTGAGAAATATTTAGTTATTTTAATTTGAATTCTATCTATTATTTTGAATCTGAAAATTTCAAACGTTCATAACTTTTCCGTTTGAGCTCCGTTTTCAACATATTATATATAGAAATTGATCATAAAATCGCCACGAACGCAATGACATAACTTCCATGGTCAAATTTTGAATTTGAAAAAAAATTCATTTTTAGCCTTATCTTATTTAATTAATTTATCTTATCTTATGTTATTTATTTCTTATTAATTTTTATGGGGTGGTACATGGGCGCTCCGTGCTGTCTCACTACTACTATGATATATATCTCGGCTAACTTTCATGCATTTATTGTGGCCTTCACGGGAATAAAATGGACACACTTAGTTAGTTTTCAACTATGACCCATGCAATTTCATTCCTTAATCTAGACCACTATAATCCCTCAAACAAATCCATGGACACCGAATCTCATTTCCAAATCAAAACCTCCAGAGGCTGGACAAGCCTAATCCGCTTTTGATGCTATGCCTTTACTTTTTTTCATGTGAGAAATTTCCTCGCATACTCTACTACTCCTTTTTCATTCCTTCCCAGAGGAAACTTCTCTTCATATCCTAGTACATCTTTGTACTACTAAGGTGAATGGTGAATTTTGAATGATGAGACTCATCCAACAATTCCTTTCGAAGGTCACTCCTACCTGGTGCATACAACCTTCCATTCTTCCACAGCATGCCTTCTCTATCAACACCGAAACCCTCTTACTCAAGTACCTCGGTTTTTGAATCTAGGCTTCTCACATTGTCGACGTAGAACCGATCTTCCTTCTACAGTTTGGTAATCTTCTCTACCAGTGCAGGCCGAACTTCCAAGCAGGGTAGCATTATGGAAGTGCTACTCGGTCCTACACTAGTCTGAAACTACACATTACATGTGAATAATGACTCTTACATATTCCACTCTTTGTTCGTTGCCAAAACACAATTCTAGTGCTTTCGGCTTAAGATGTCAGCCACCTTATTACACTTCCCTAGGGTGTGCTTTATCCCAAAATAATATGATGCTAAAAACTCCAAGCACCTTCGCTGCCTCATGCTCGACTCATTCTTTGAGAATAAGTATGTCAAGGACTTGTGGTCAGCAAATAGTTCGGATCACTCTCATAGGAGATAATGCTTCCAAATTTTAATGCAAAGACGGCAAACGCTAACTCTAAGTCATGAGTTGGGTATCAAACGTCAAGGGGCAGTAGATGCATATGCTATAGCTTTTCCTTTCCACATCAATACTACTCCTAACCCCAAACCCAAAGAATTTGTATATATGGTCATCTCATCATTCCCCTCGGCTATCACTAGCATAAGAGACTTCATTAACTAAAGCTTTAACTCTCAAAATAACGCCTCACACTTCTTCTTCCAAACATATTTCTCATTCTTATGAAACAGTTTTGTCATTGGCACTGTTATACGAGAGAAGCCCTTAATGAACCCATGATAGTAGCCTGCCAAACCTAAGAAAACTGCATACTCGGTCATAGTCTCAGGTCTCTTCCACCCTTTTACCACATCAACCTTTGAAGGGTCTACAACCAAACCCCTTTCCAACATAACATGGCTTAGGAACTTCATATCCCTTCTCCAAAAATGAAATTTAGAAAATTTCACATTTAACTTATGTCGCCTCAATGTCTCCAGCACAAGCCTTAGGTGCATTGTATGCTCCTCCTCGTCTCTTGAGTAAACAAATATGTCACCTATAAATAATAACACATATTATCCAGCTAGTCTTGGAAAATTATATTAATCAAGTACATAAAGAATGCCAATGCATTGGTTAGTCCAAAGGTATTAGCAATCATTCATACAAACCATACCTCGTCCTAAATGCAGTCAATGAAACACTTTCCTCTGCAACCCTCTGTTGATGGAAGCCCGAAGCCAAATCTAACAGTAAGAACACCTTGGCTCCATTCAACCGATCAAATAAGTCAATAGTTCTTAGAAAAAGATATCTATTCTTCACGTTCTTTCATTACGCTTCCAATAGTCAATACATAATCTTAAGAACCTATTGGACTTCTTTATAAATACTATCATAGCTCCCCAAGGCGAACTACTCAGCCTTTCGAAGCTCTTCTCTTCTAACTCCATTAATTGTTTCTTTGACTCCTTCATCTCCTTCGAAGTCATTCTACTAGGTGGTCGATTAATTGGTTCGGCTCTTGATAGAAATTTTATATGAAACTCTGTCGTTCTCAAGGGTTGTAAGCATAAGACTGATTTAAACACATTAGGAAATTCCCTTACTGCTCGTACTATATCGAAACTATAGTGAACAAGGCATCTCTGCACCTAGTTTTTAGCGCTTCTAAAACTACAAATACTCTTTCTTTATGGCATCGACGACTCAAGGTAATTATCCTCTCAGCATAGTATATCCTAGTGCAGTATTGCTCCATCGGTCCATCCCTAAAATAACTAAGTCAAAATTATAGGGATTACACAAAAACTTACACTCACCTAACTCAAACTATAAGTTTGTGCATCTCAATTCAAGATTGGCACATCCCCTTATAGGATTTACTATATGTATGGAAGTGACTAGATAGGTAAGCCCTAACATTAATCTATCAACCAAGCCTTTAGCTATAAATGTGTGTGTATCACCGGCATCAAAAAATACTCTAACTGAAATACCAAAAGTCAAAATGATACCTTATAAAGTAATAATATTATCTTTCTCCAAAGCAAATGGACCTCCCTCCAGACCTTCAAAAGCATAAACTTACGCTTTAAGCTTTGGATAATCCTTCTTCAAATGTCCCATCTTATCACACTTAAAGCACTTTAACATTCCAAGATTCTTCGGCGTTGGACACTTTGTTGCATAGCGTCCCTTCTTGCTATAGTCGTAATAAGCAACCTTCACAATAGTAACTTCTTCACCCCTTCCCTTTAGTATGCCCTTCTTAATTTGGTATACGGAGTAAAAAATTTCTTTTGCACCGCCTTAGGTTTTGTCTCTACTCTCCTTTGTTCCTCATACATCCCATCATACATTCTGGTCATATCCACCAAAAATTCAAAAGGAGATGCCAAGTGCAACATCACCTTATGATCAAGCCCTTCTACAAATCCTTAATGAACTTCTCATTTTTCTTCAATAGGTTGTTAATGATCTCCTTATCACACTTAGTCAAAGACTTGAACTTTTGGATGTACTCATTCATCGTAAGGTCACCCTTCTTCAAGTCTATGAATTCCCGCAGTAGCATACTCCATTTTGACTCGGATATAAACTAAGTTTCAAACCTCTTCTTGAACTGCACATATGCAATTCCCTCCTTAGGAGTCCCAACAATTAATTTTTACCACTGGTCAAAGAATCTACATGCAGCTGCCTCCATGCCAATCATTTCCTTCGCGCATCATTCAACTATAAGTCCCTAAATATGTTCTCACAAACCATTAGCCAATTCAGTACCTCAACCATGGGCTCCATTCATGTCAACATCTTTCCTCCGATATTTCGATAGTGTTGATTCATCTTTGTGAAAACTTCTCTTACTCTAAAAGGCTTTGGATCCATAGCCTCTGATATATTCTTCCTAAACATTTGTGCCATAAACCGCCTAAACAAGGCATTCACCTCCATGCCTGCTACATTAGCTAGTGGCATAATTTCAGCCTAAACTGCCCTTGGCCTTTCCCCTTCATTTCTCTCACTAGACTTGGTACTTTCAGTCTCCCTTCTTGCATTTTCCCCTCTTATCACAACTCATCTGCTCCTCTTCATGCTTTCTCTATTAAGCAAATCTTTATTATAAAAAAAAGAATGGAATAATAACAAAGGAGTAGATACATCTTTCTATATATCTATAAAAAAGGTATATTATACACACACACACGCACTCTCACACACACACATATATATACATACATATACACACACACAAACACACACACTGGGTGGGGGTGTGTTTGTGTATATATATTGAAAGTGGATAAATTTTATTAAGTCTTCTCGGTCAAAGTGAGATCGTCCCAAAGACCACTTAAAAAATTCAACTACATAATACAAAAAAAAAATTACAATGCAACTCACTTAAACTCCCACTTTCCAGAAATACTTCGTTCTCGTTCTTTCTCATTCAATCATGGTAGTTGGAAACTATAACTTCCCTTATCTTGGATTTTTGTCGCTTGTGCCCACTGGTCGAATTCTTCGATCTCCACTACTATTGGTTCCAGGTTATTGGTAAGCCCTCTCCCTTTAATTCTCTTCGAAGTAATCCTCATATCTAAGATTGCCAAATTACTAACTTTTTCTACGCTTCATTATGCATGTTGGAAATTCAAACGGTTTGCTCTCTTTATATATTCTAAACAGCAACGGTGATGGCAATTTTGGTCAATTTGGCTTCATAGTCTACCAATTGCCTAATGGAGCATAAGTATTCTATAACTTCTTGTATTTTTAAGCTAAGAATACTAAAATAAGCCTTCGTTTTACATTTGTCCCAAAAATTCTTTAGCAAATTCACACTCAAAGAAGACGTGTTGATGTGTTTATTCTTCTTTAAACATAAAATACAATATGGATCTTGTGTAATACACTATTTTGCTAGACTATCTCGAGTTGGAAACCTTCCCAACGATACCTTATATGTAGTCAATGCCATTTTTAGGTAATTAACCTTGTCCTTAATGATTTTATGCTATCCAACTTTTGGGCCTTTTCTCCTGATAGCTTCCCATGATGATTTGGTAGTATAATCCTTGTTTGTAAATTTCCAAAACGTTATATCATTCTCTCTGTTGAAATATAAGGGCATATATTCTAGGACTTTTCTGCTTAGAGTTATAAGGAATAGTATCATAATTCATGCATCGTTACAAATTATCGATTCAATTTTACGATTGCTATAGGCTGAATCGATATCCCATCCCAGTTAGTTAGTGAGAGCTTTACCATTAATCCATGGATCTATCCACTAGTCAGTTTCTCTACCTTAAGTTCTCTCTCTTATACAACTTCAGGCAGCTTATCTCTTATTTTCATGATTACTTTCCATGTAGAGGAAGAGTTGTTGTCCACTGCCATTTGCCAAAAATTATCTTTCATATATCTCCATCCATCTAGCCCACAAACCATTCGAATTGATGATTTTGCAGCCTTGTTTCAGCGTAAAAATATCTCTCATATCCCTCAAATTCGTGATACCCGCTACCCCTTCTACTTTAAGCCTGCATAGGTCTTTGTATTTAATTATGTGAAGTCCTCCTTTCCAAATAAAATCAGCACAAACCTTTTCAATTTCATCAATAGAGGCGATAGATGATTGAAAGGTATGAAGCCAGAAATTGACTTTAGCCTGAATGATTGTGTGCACTAGTTTAACCCTAACAACAAAAAAAAGAAGTCTTAAACCCCATCCATGCAATTTACTTCTAATCTTTGATATCAATTCTGAACATTCAATATCAGTAATTTTATTAGAGGAAAGAGGAACTCCCAAATATGATAGGCAAATCGCCTTCTTTAACCCCCAAAACATCAAAAACATCATTTCTATTAACATTAAATTTACTGAAATAACACTTAGTTTTAAGTTCATTAAGTTTCAAACCAGCATTCTTCTCTAAAGAATTTGAAATGTCCTTTATAGCCATAGCTGCTTCGTTGCTTGACTTTATGCAAATAATCAGGTCGTCATTGCATAACAGGCGACTAACTCTAAGTTGGATATTGTGTATAGTCTGGAATAACTTGTTGTGGCACGCTAGTTCTATTTGGAGGGTAAAGTATTCCATCGCAATCGCAAATAGATAAGGAGATAGGGGATCTCCTTTCCTAATTCCTCTATTATTGCTTATGTGACCTTTGGGAATACCATTCACCAGTATTGAAAAGGTAGGAGTGGTAATACATTCATTAATCAACTCAATAACTTTGTTTGGAATCCCATATTTTTTAGCATGTGAATTATGGGTTGTTTATTGATCTTATCATATGCCTTATGGAGGTCAACTTTCAAACAGAGTTTTTTAGAACCTTTCTTATTAAAATTCATAATTAATTCATGTGCCATTAGAGAATTTTCAGAAATACTCCTTCCTCTGAAAAGTGCACTTTGACATTCCACAATGAGATCTGGTAAGATTTTCTTGATTCTATTGCAAATAACTTTGCTCAAGATCTTTTAAAAACAAGCTATCGGCCTATAGTCTTCAACCTTAGTAAGCTTTTCACTTTAGGAATAAGACAGAGAAAGTGTGATATATTTCTTTTAAAATATTACCATACTGAAATGCTTCTTGTAAAGCTGCTACTATATGGTTTTTGAGGTCTCTCCAGTGCCTCCTATAGAAATCGAAACACATCCCATCTGGACCAGGACCGACATCGTAGTAAATCGAATTCAAGGCTTCCTAGGCTTCAGCATCAGTGACCCTCCTCCTCAACATTTTATTGCGAGCAGCATTCAACAACTGTCTACATTCAACGTTTGGTAAGTTAGTCTCAGTATGGACATTGTATATATCATCTATAGCTTCCTCCTCTATCCGGTGAGAGTTATTGCAATATGAGTCATTCTGATTAAAACTTTGAAAATTACTGTTAGTATTTCTTCGGATGGACACTTTAGTATAAAAAAATTCAGTGCATTCATCCCCCTTAGTAATCCACTTCACTTTGGCTTTTTGCTTTAATTCTATAGTTTTGATTTTCATTGCATCCTTAAGTTGCTCCTATGATTGCAAGTATTGCCTCCTTATTACACCATCATTGTAAAGACCCGATTCTTCGGCTTTCGAAAATCGACATTAATACGTCCACTATATCAACTGTTGAACAATCGAATGCCGGAAACCGAACCCTTAGGGTTTAAGAAGAAGAAAAAGGTAGAAGAAGAAGATAGAAGAAGAAAACAGAAACAATAACAGAATCTCACATATCGCAGCGGAACAATATATAATAGATAAATGAATATCTTTAAAACAAAGAACTATATCAGTTATTACATTACATTACATTATCAGAGTTTACAACAACAAACAGCGGAAAAGAAAAACTATATACTGGTTGATACGCAATGCCATCTAGCTTGCCTCCAGATTTCTACAGCAACTCCTGAATTCCAAAATGACCTGATAACCTGACTCTAGACTGCACGTGTGGAAAATGGTGGGTACCCAGAGTTTAGAAAGGGAACAATAAACTCTAGATCAGTCATGAGACTGGTGTGAGAACTTAAAAACAGTTTATCTTTAAACATAAGAAAACAAAGAAATATTTTTAATGTCAATTCGCAATGCAAATGCAGAATTTAGTGCATAGTGCAGAACTTTCGAAAATATAATAGTAACCTTAGTCAGCATGGGCATTACACACTTATGCCAACGATAGCTACCATGTTCAATAGCAGGTTACCGCCACATTCCATGGCAGGTTATACAACTAAAACCGTACAAAGTACGTATTGTTTCTTTGGATTTTCCAACAAATGATCGGGCTAAGGAACTTCCTATACCGAAATGGAACGCCTTTGGAAGGACGCCCTCGAGAACCTAACCGGATCTCTGCTCAACAAGGCCGGTGCTACCTCACGCTATACAGCTGTGACTAGGTAACTAACACACCGACGCTACCTCACGCTGTACAGCTGTGACTAAGTAACTAACACACTGATGCTACCTCACGCTATACAGCTTTGACTAGGTAACTAACACATTGACGCTACCTCACGCTATACAGCTGTGACTAGGTAGCTAACACACAAGCTATGCCATCCCCGGGTCGTTACCGACCTTTATCCGAGCGCTTGAAACCAACAACCACAAAGTCATAAATTTGCAGTAACCACATAGGTTCGATATCTGGGCTCTAAACCATGATATTACCTCCTATCCAGAAGGAAATGGACATACTCTAGGGGCGCTACCCCTAACAAAACCTTGCCGCGACATTCCTGTTTCGACCATTTTTGGGTTGTGAGGCCTGATGAAGTCTCGTCCATAAAGCTACGCTTTTTCACAAAGCCATGCTTCGATGAACAAATGATCAGCAACACTTCGTATGCCACATTACCAAATTGGGAATGTATCACTAGTAACCATCAACTACAAAACCTCTAAGCTCGTACGTCTCAGAGAAGGGTGTTAAGCTAAGAGAATAAATTCTCCCCCACAAACAGAAAGGTATCTGATAGAGACCAGCTTTACATCTCAAAGTGTAACGTCAGACACACATCCATACAAGTCTGTTCCGAGTTCGAACAATACCGAAGGCACTTCCAAAGAAGCCCTTGCAATCCGGGTATTCACAATCCCGATCGGACTTCCCATCAATTAGGGAATCTCTATACCCGAGCCATGATGCAGAAAAAATTGACAGGACATCCTATCATTCTCGCAAATACCCGGTCATCACCACCGGTCTTCAATGCTATCCATATACGTCGTATCACTATTCGGAATGGGTTATATGACACAAAGGTCCTCCCCCGGCTAAACCGAATAACGAGCGCAATATTTTAAAAATAAGTGTAGCATTCAAATTCAAGCAAATCACAACAATTTTCAACTTTGATTTTTTAAATAAAAGATTCATCACAATCACAAAGGTTCAATGTGGTTTCCGGATATCCACTTGGAATCCGACCCCCGGTCGCATCGAAATTCAAACGCCATTTAAAGGCAAATATTGATAGTATGTTATTTAACTATCAATCAATATTCACAACCATTTTCAGGTTTAAATAATTTTCCCAATTATTTATTTTCGAAATATCTTCGCAAGATATATTTTCACACTTTAACCCTTTGAAAACAAATTTCAAATCACTTTTCAATCCTTTGAAAACAAATTTCAAATCATTTCCCTATACGAGATATATTCACAAATATTATCCATTTTCATTTCAAAATGGTTAATTTAAACCAATTAAATAAATCCTTACCGATTTACTTTAAATTTACATTCCAAATCCGTAAATGTATTTCCACACTTCAAAAAATAAATCGATGTTTGTTTTTAAACATATTTCCCTTTCCTTTATAAATTCCATGGTGAATTTAAATTTTCAAATATCCACTGATATACCATTTTCAAATCGATTTCAAATATGCACTTTCAATTTATCTTTAAAAGATCTAATCTCAAAACATTCACTTCATATTGGAAAACATTTCCATACTTATTTAATAATAAGTAACTCACCAATCTATTTATTTTCAACATTTGGAAAATATTCAATATACTTAAATCACAATTAAGTATATATTTATTCTTTAAGGAAAACATCCTCTTAAACACATTTATTTGAGTCAAAACGAATGTAGCATAAAACATCGTTACGACAACCCAAAATCACTAGTATAGGGATTCGAAATTAAGATAGATATACAAACCCCAATACTATATAAAACATTTTCTTTCAAAAATAATTTACTAGAACAATAGTGTTATAGTCCACCATTTCCTTTTATTTCTCGAAAACGTCTATTTCAACAATGAATGTTGAAATCTATGGTTTCGATTCTTAATACATTTAAAAACATCTTTAAATCGGTTTAATTCGATTTAAAATATCACTTCCCCGGAACATTTCTTTAATATAGTATTCACTGCCCAAAATCGTGAATATTATTCCTAACCAAATTCTTTATTATTACAACATTTAATTTAAAGGATAATTCGCTGTCCAATATCGCGAATATATCTCCTTTAATAAACTCCTATATTTAATCTATCAAATTCAATTGATTTCGGATTTATAAACAACGTTTATACATTAAAATTTATATATTTTATAAAATCTTCAACTTATAAAATCCCTTAATTAACAAATTCTATTTATATCTCATTTAAATGCCAAAATCCAGTTTATAAGTTAATTACTTATAAATCTTTTATTTTACAAAAATTCATTTCATTTTATAACTTCACAATTTATAAATCTATAAATTTCATTCACTTATGAAATCCATTTATACTTCATTTTAACACTTATAAAAACTCGTTTAATAATTCCAATATTTTCAATTTACAAATATCAATTTTATAAATCTTTTATATAAACCGTTTATAATAATTCAAAAATCCCAATTTAAACCACTTTACACATTAATCAACTACTTATTTCAAAAATCACATTTCGGTTATATTTCACAAAAATCATAATTTTTATAACATAAAAATTATAACGTTTATTTATATAAAATAAATCAATTCCAAAATTCAATAAAATGTATACTTTCAAAAATTACTTTAAAAATCCTTTTAAAATTTGACAATCGTCACTATAACACTTTTTATTTTCCAAAATAGGCCCAATGCTGCAACAGCGCTAAATAAAGCAATCAAGGCATCCAAAACATCATATATCATATGATAACAGAATATATCACAATATCTGTAAAGAAATCAATACTGTTGAGGAATCCAGTTAGATCCCTCCAACCTGTTTCCCTGCATCCACAGATGTTAGCACAATACCAATCCCGTTTCAAGACGGGATCTCGCGGTATATGGGATTTATAAAATATTATCCGTTATTATGCGGCGCAATAGGGTCTCATCCGCTATATAATGCGGGAAATCAACTCCAAGTACATATATAATACCATTTCCATTCAAGTTGGAATTATCGCGGTATATGTGTTTAATAAATAGCATCCGCTTAATATACGGCGTATAGGGTCTATTTCAAAACAATACATAATAATTTATCATCCAAGCATACAATCAACACAATCAAGCAATTTCAAATCTATCTATTTAAAATTTAAATCGAAACAGTTTCGGTTGAGTGAGAAGTTCTCACCTTTACTTATGTAGACAATCCATTTTCCATTCCAACTTGATTTCATCATTGAATTTGACCTTGTATAAATAATTTATGCAATTTATTAATATTCGAATAAATCGAACGATTAATTACCATTTTATAAATTTGAATTAACCAATGACTTTATTAATATTTGGACCAATCGAATAATTAATTATCGTTAAATAATTATTTTTTTAACTGAGTGAATTCTAATTTCAACCCAGTATCCTATAATAAATTTTAACTAAAATTCTTCAATATCAAAACCCCTATCTTTTCATAGCTTACCTACTATACCCCCCTGTTTTACTGTTTTGAATTTAAAACAGGTATGAGAATATATAAATTCATTATATTAAATTTAACTGAAAGCAATATCTCTTCTCTGTAAATTGCATATATATTATTAAACTGGAATAAAATTAATACCTAGCTGCTCTAACCTACAATGCTGTCGACTCTTCCACGACACTCCTTAACCCACAAAACGAACTTGAGCCTAAACGCGAATGCCTAACTGCCCCCATTCAGGTGGCAACATCACGAAGCCATCAAGTCGCTACCCTGAGCTCGACATTGCGATGAAGTCGCGTGTGCTTGCTTCACTGCCGCGAATCCAGGCCGCACGCTATCCCAATTGAACGACGAACACTAGCCGTATGCCGCCATTGTCGATCGCGAGCCATTGATGTCGCCGACCACCACGAACGCGTCGCCCCGCTGCCGCCATCGAATTCGAACACAGCCCCATCCACATCGCGACCGATCGTGATGTCGCTCTCGTCCATCTTGAGATCGCCTTTGCCCATCAATGTAATTCGATTTGATTTCGAAATTTCAGAACGAGACTTCGTTCGAATCAACTGGGAAGAATAAGGGGAAAACGAAGAGCGACCATATTTTTTTTTCAAATTGGAATTGCTTTGGCATTTAATTGGAAAGAGGTGCTTTCGTTCAAACGAAGACATTTAAGTGGAACGACATTTTTCTCTGAAGCTTTCAAATCTGCTATTGATTTTATAAAGGGAAAGGGAACGATGATTCCAATTTTATTTATTTTCTCTGTAACGTGCTTTTGACAATCACGTGATGCGTAAAAAGGGGAGCACGATTTGAAATTAACGTGTTTGCATTACCTAGCTACAGTGTTCTGATGGGGAAGGCAAAGTGCTGATGTAGATATAATTTCAACTAATGTTGACCAAATACAAATTTAAATTCAAATTTAATTCGATATAAATTTCAATGTGTTTACTTAACGTACGGCCACACAATCACTCCAAACGCTACAAAAATTGAAATATGATAATAATACAATATTCCGGATCCAATGGAACTGGTTTCGTCGAAATCCAAGACTATTTGAAAAATGTCTATTTTTACACGTTAATTAAATATTAAAATATTCAATTTTTTGCAATTTAACTCTTAATTAAATTTTAAAAGTTCTATAACATCATTCTAACTCCAATATGATTAAATAAAATCTTACAAACCATTTTCAATCACATGAAACCCAATTTCCAATTATTTCTGTAGTTTCAAATATTAAATTATCGATTTAATTATCCAATTAAATCACTATATTTGAAATAAAAGTTTATTCGACTTACATATTTTACTTGTCAATGTTTAATATTCAATTAAATATATGAATTTTAATTAACAGAATTTCTGAGTCGTTACAAACTTCCCCCCTTAAAAGAATTTCGTCCTCGAAATTACCAAGTAAGAAAAAGTCTTGAAATCCATTAACTTTTTCAAACAAATTGTTCAAATTAAATTTCAAATTCATTTAAATAGTTTAACTTTTCCAAAATCCATAGTTAAACTTCTTACAATAACTTTACTAAGTTTTCAAATCATACTTAGTTATCTTTTCAAAACCAACTATATCGTTTAACCTTTCACTCCAAAATCAAAGTATAGTTTACAAAAAATTTCAATTTTCTCAAAAATATTCCAACGCCTTTAATTTTCGAAAAATTTCGCCAGCGTCTCCTTTGCGCGGTTAGCTCGGTACGACTACGAAAATGGCACCACGGCCCCTCAGATTCAAAAAGAAAACGAAAAGCCAAGTGGATGGACAGGAAAATCATCAAATTTCATACTGAAATTGAAATACATACCTTTTTGTCGAGAAATTCAATTTTTTTATCTTCAAAATCAAAATCCCAATTTCCTTTAATCCACCTGTATATCCTGCTAACTATAATATCCATTTTCATTCAATCTCACATCATCAATTTCATTTGAATTCGATTTACACTTTCAACTTTATTTGGATTTAGTTTACCTTCTAAATATTGAATTTTATCAATTATTTTTCATTTACAACTGATTCATCTTGCTATTTTAAATTAGTTTCTTTTACTAATTCATTACAAGTTCTAACTTATTTCATCTCGCACAATTCAAATTGGTTTTCGATATTCAGTTTTCATTCTTTTGTTCGTTCCCAAACACAATTCAATTCACTATTTCGGTTTATTAAACTGGATTTTAAATTCCATATGAATTTAATTTACCCTTTATTTATAAATGTTAAATTCAATTCATTTCAACCCATATTAATTTTGTCATTTCTTCAATTAGTTTTACTTACTAATTTTATTTTAATACTTAGCTTCATTTGGTCCCACTTGACAAATTTTTAATTTACTTGCAATTTCAAGATGAATTTCAACATTTAGTTTCCTATTTCATTTACTCGCAATTGTAAATTCATTCATAATTTTATTTCCATAATTCAAACTCAATTTCAATTCATTTGCTTCAACCCCAAATTTATTTTCAACTTAATAAATTTTATTCCATAACTATTTCTATCAGATTCCAGAGTCTTTCCAACATTTCAGAAACATTTTTGAAACTAATTCAAATTATCCTTTGAATTTCAAAACCCAAACCCAAATTTTCCAAACAACTTCTATTTAAAACAACTTGGCAGAAACCCTCTTTTGGAAACACGAAAATGAACACCGATGATGCTGTAGTCATCACCGAAGTTATTTTCCAGCGACCGAAAAGAGTTTAGAGCTTTTATCCCTCCAAAAACATTTTTTTTCCAAACCCTTGAAAACCCTTTTCAAAATATTTCAAAATATTCCTCTGGAATTTTACTTCAAATTACAAATCACATTTACAATTTATATTTTCCAATTTTATTTATATGTGAATTTATTTTTTAACTTTGGAGTTACGATTTCAATTTCTTTTTCAACATTAATGATAATAATTTAATATCACCACTTTCTAGCAACCAAGCAATCATATATTATAATAAATCACAGAAATTTTTTCTCTTTTGTATATGAAAATAATTTAGGTAAAATTATTTCATTTACCCTATTTTAAAATGATATCGTGTCGAATTTGTTCTGTACAAGTGTTTAGAGATTCCTATCAATAACGTTAATTACTCGTATTGACCAGATTCCATATATCACTCAACAAAATAATAAACAAAATATAAAATAATTTTTTCATATTCACTAACAAATACGCACTCATATCTATTATTACACTCACACTCATCCTAGAGTATTGCTGACTCTATCTCTAATGAGCAACACCCAACAGAACCAAGGTTGTTGCTTAACCAAATGCTCTGATACCACTTTGTTAAGACCCGATTCTTCGACTTCCGAAAATCGACATTAATACGTCCACTGTATCAACTGTCGAACAATCGAATACCAGAAAATCGAACCGTTAGGGTTTAAGAAGAAGAAAAAGGTAGAAGAAGAAGATAGAAGAAGAAAACAGAAATAATAACATAATCTCACATATCACAGCGGAACAATATATAACAGATAAATGAATATTTTTGAAACAAAGAACTATATCAGTTATTACATTACATTATCAGAGTTTACAACAAAAAACAGCGGAAAAGAAATACTATATACTAGTTGATACGCCATGCCATCCAGCTTGCATCCAGATTTCTACAGCAACTCCTAAATTCCAGAATAACCTGATAACCTGACTCTAGACTGCCCGTGTGGAAATTGGTGGGCACCCAGAGTTTAGGAAGGGAACAATAAACTCCAGATCAGTCATGGGACTGGTGTGAGAACTTAAAAATGGTTTATCTTTAAACATAAGAAAACAAAGAAATATTTTTAAAGTCAATTCGCAATGCAAACGCAGAATTTAGTGCATAGTGCAGAACTTTCGAAAATGTAATAGTAACCTTAGTCAGCATGAGCATTACGCACTTATGCCAACTCTAGCTATCATGTTCAATAGCAGGTTACCGCCATATTCCATGGCAGGTTATACAACTAAAACCGTACAAAGTACGTATTGTTTCTTTGGATTTTCCAACAAATGATCGGGCTAAACTTCCCATACTGAAATGGAACGCCTCTGGAAGGACGCCTCCGAGAACCTAATCGGATCTCTGCTAAACAAGGCCGACGCTACCTCACGCTATACAACTATGACTAGGTAGCTAACACACAAGCTATGCCATCCCTCGGTCGTTACCGACCTTTATCCGAGCGCTCGAAACCAACAACCACAAAGTTATAAATTTGCAGTAACCACATAGGTTCGATACCTGGGCTCTATACCATGATATCACTTCCTATCCAGAAGGAAATGGACATACTCTAGGGGCGCTACCCCTAACAAAACCTTGCCGCAACATTCCTGTTTCGACCATTTTCGGGTTGTGAGGCCCGACGAAGTCTCGTCCACAAAGCTATGCTTTTTCACAAAGCCATGCTTCGATCGACAAATGATCAGCAACACTTCGTATGCCACATTACTAAATTGGGAATGTATCATTAGTAACCATCAACTACATAACCTCTGAGCTCGTACGTCTCAGAGAAAGGTGTTAAGCTAAGAGAATAAATTCTCCGCCACCAACAGAAATGTATTTGATAGAAACTAGCTTTACATCTCAAAGTGTAACATCAGACACGCATCCATACAAGTCTGTTCCGGGTTCGAACAAAACCGAAGGCACTTCCAAAGAAGCCCTTGCAATCCGGGTATTCACAATCCCGATCGGACTTCCCAACACTTAGGGAATCTCTATACCTGAGCCATGATGCAGAGAAAACTGACAGCTCATCCTATCATTCTCGCAAATACCCAGTCTTCACCGCCGGTCTTCAACGCCATCCATATATGTCGTATCACTATTCGTAATGAGTTAAAAGACATAAAGGTCCTCCCCCAGCTAAACCGAATAACGAGCGCAATATTTTAAAAATAAGTGTAGCATTCAAATTCAAGCAAATCACAACAATTTTCCACTTCGATCTTTTAAATAAAAGATTCATCACAATCATAAAGGTTCGATGTGGTTTCCGGATATCCACTTGGAATCCGACCCTCGGTCGCATCGAAATTCAAACGCCATTTAAAGGCAAATATTGATAGTCGGTTATTTAACTATCAATCGATATTCACAACCATTTTCAGGTTTAAATAATTTTCCCAGTTATTTATTTTCAAAATATCTTCGCAAGATATATTTTCACAATTCAACCCTTTGAAAACAAATTTCAAATCACTTTTCGATCCTTTGAAAACAAATTTCAAATCATTTCCCTATACGGGATATATTAACCAATATTTATCCATTTTCATTTCAAAATGGTTCATTTAAACCAATTAAATAAATCCTTACCGTTTACTTTAAATTTACGTTCCAAGTCCGTAAATGTATTTCCACACTTCAAAAAATAAATCGATGTTTATTTTTAAACAAATTTCCCTTTTCTTTATAAATTCCATAGTGAATTTAAATTTTCAAATATCCACTGATATACGAATTTCAAATCGATTTCAAATATGCACTTTCAATTTATCTTTAAAAGATCTAATCTCAAAACATTCACTTCATATTGGAAAACATTTCCATACTTATTTAATAATAAGTAATTCACCAATCTATTTATTTTCAACATTTGGAAAATATTCAATATACTTAAATCACAATTAAGTATTATTTTATTCTTAAGGAAAACATTCCCTTAAACACATTTATTTGAGTCAAAACGAATGTTGCGTAAAACATCGTTACGATAACCCAAAATCACTAGTTTAGGGATTCGAAATTAAGATAGATATACAAACCCCAATACTATATAAAACATTTTCTTTCAAAAATCATTTACTATAACAACAGTGTTATAGTCCACCATTTTCTTTTATTTCTCGAAAACGTCTATTTCAACAATGAATATTGAAATCTATGGTTTCGATTCTTAACACATTTAAAAACATCTTTAAATCATTTTAATTCGATTTAATATATCACTTCCCCAGAACATTTCTTTAATATAGTCTTCACTGTCCAAAATCGTGAATATTATTCCTAACCAAATTCTTTATTATTACAACATTTAATTTAAAGGATAATTCGCTGTCCAATATCACGAATATATCTCCTTTAATAAACTCCTATATTTAATCTATCAAATTCAATTGATTTCGGATTTATAAACAAAATTTATACATTCACATTTATATATTTTATAAAAACTTCAACTTATAAAATCCCTAAATTAACAATTTCTATTTATATCTCATTTAAATTCCAAAATCAAGTTTATAAGTTAATTACTTATAAATCTTTTATTTTACAAAAATTCATTTCATTTTATAACTTCACAATTTTTAAATCTATAAATTTCATTCACCTATGAAATCCGTCTATACTTCATTTTAACACTTATAAAAACTCGTTTTATAATTCCAATATTTTCAATTTACAAATATCAATTTTATAAATCTTTTATATAAACCATTTATAATAATTCAAAAATCCCAATTTAAACCACTTTACACATTAATCAACTACTTATTTCAAAAATCACATTTCGGCTATATTTCACAAAAATCATAATTTTTATAACATAAAAGTTGTAACGTTTATTTATTTAAAATAAATCAATTCCAAAATTCAATAAAATGTATACTTTCAAAAATCACTTTAAAAATCCTTTTAAAATATGAAAATAATCACTTTAACACTTTTAATTTTCCAAAATAGGTCCAATGCTGCAACAACGCTAAGTAAAACAATCACGGCATCCAAAACATCATATATCATATGATAACAGAATATATCACAATATCTATAAATAAATCAATACTGTTGAGGAATCCAGTTGGATCCCTCCAACCTGTTTCCCTGCATCCATAGATGTTAGCACAATACCAATCCCATTTCAAGACGGGATGTCGCGGTATATGGGATTTATAAAATATTATCCGCTATTATGCGGCGCAAAAGGGTCTCATCCGCTATATAATGCGGGAAATCAACTCCAAGTACATATATAATACCAATTCCATTCAAGTTAGAATTACCGTGGTATATGTGTTTAATAAATAACATCCGCTTGATATACGGCGTATAGGGTCTATTTCAAAACAATAGATAATAATTTATCATCCAAGCATACAATCAACACAATCAAGAAATTTTAAATCTAACTATTTAAAATTTAAATCGAAACAGTTTCGATTGAGTGAGAAGTTCTCACCTTTACTTATGCAGGCAATCTATTTTCCATTCCAACTTGATTTCATCATTGAATTTGACCTTGTATAAATAATTTATGCAATTTATTAATATTCGAATAAATCTAACGATTAATTACCATTTTATAAATTTGAATTAACCAATGACTTTATTAATATTTGGACCAATCGAATAATTAATTATCGTTAAATAATATTTTTTTTGTTTTTCAACTGAATGAATTCTAATTTCAACCCAGTATCCTCTAATAAATTTTAACTAAAATTCTTCAATATCTAAAACCCCTATATCTTTTCATATCTTACCTACTATACCCCCCCCCCTGTTTTACTGTTTTGAATTTAAAGTTGGTATGAGAATATATAAATTCATTATATTAAATCTAACTGAAAGCAAATTCTCTTCTCTGTAAAATGCATATACATTATTAAACTGGAATAAAAGTCATACCTAGCTGCTCTAACCCACAATGCTGTCGCCTCTTCCATGACACTCCTTAACCCACAAAACGAACTTGAGCCCCCCTTCAGGTCGCAACATCGCGAAGCCGTCAAGTCGTTACCTGGATCTCGACATTGCGATGAAGTCGCGTGTGCTTGCTTCACTGCCGTGAATCCAGGCCGCACGCTATCCCAATCGAACGACGAACCCTAGCCGTATGCCGCCATTGTCGATCGCGTGCCATTGATGTCGCCGACCACCACGAATGCGTCGCCCCGCTGCCGCCATCGAATTCGAACACAGCCCTATCCACATTGCGACCGATCGCGATGTCGCTCTCGTCCATCTCGAGACGCCTTTGCCCATCAATTTAATTCGATTTGATTTTGAAATTTTAGAACGAGACTTCATTCGAATCAACTGGGAAGAATAAAGGGAAAACGAAGAGCGACCATATTTTTTTTCAAATTGGAATTGCTTTGGCATTAAACTGGAAAGAGGAGCTTTCGTTCAAAGAAGACATTTAAGTGGAACACAAATTTTTCTCTGATAATAATACCATATTTCGGATCCAATGGAACTGGTTTCGTCGAAATCCGAGACTGTTTGAAAAATATCTACTTTTACATGTTGATTAAATATTAAAATATTCAATTTCTGCAATTTAACTCTTAATTAAATTTCAAAAGTTCTATAACATCATTCTAACTCCAATATGATTAAATAAAATTTTACAAATCATTTTCAATCACAAAACCCAATTGTCAGTTATTTCTGTAATTTCAAATATTAAATTATCGATTTAATTATCCAATTAAATCACTATATTTGAAATAAAAGTTTATTCGACTTACATATTTTACTTGTTAATATTTAATATTCAATTAAATATACGAATTTTAATTAACAGAATTTCGGGGTCGTTACAATCATTGATCCCTGGCATCGATCTTATTTAGCAGCTTCTGGCATGTTTGTTATAGCTCTGTTATTTTATCTTTGTCTTTCACTTTGTTTTTATTCCATTCCTTTAGTCTATTTTTGGCTATTTTTGAGGAGTTGAACTAATTTATAGAAATGACAACCATCAACTTGTTCAAAAGAGTTGAAGTTCACTGCATCATTATATCCTTCTTGCAAGTGCCATTCATTGCAATATCTAAATGGTCTTCCCTTAATAATTGGTTTTTTCCCACCAGTTGTATGTTTTATAGGACTGTGATCACCTAATGAATTAGGTAGGGTATTCACTGTAATATCTGTAAACATGTTCATGCAATCTGCATTAATTAATACTCTGTCTAGTTTACAAGATATTTTTTTACATTCTCCACTCCTCAAAGTGTATTTCAGGCTACTATGGATTGGTTCAACAAGCCCGGTTGCAAGGACACGGTTATTGAATTCTGCAAGTTAGGAAACCCTTATTGTAAGTCCTCCTTTCTTCTCATTATTTTTTAATATGACATTAAATCCTCCACCAGTATCCATGGCCCCCTAATGTTAGTGACTATATACTTGAGTTTATTCTATATAAATTGGTTCTATATGAAGCCAGGTTGCTAGCATAGATAGATGGTATGAAAATGACAAGCCCTCCATGATTAGTAGCTTTAATAGTAATTTGTTGTTCATCCTTATCAATTACGTGTACTTGCTCGATATATTGGATCCACAATACCAAAATTATCCCTTTTTCACTCAACTCATTATTATGGCCATTCCTCACCAATTATCTCAATGAAAAAACTTAAATTATGATCATTAAATTTTTTTCTAATATGCCCATTATAGAAGGTAACAGGGACCTTCTAAGATTATAGGGGTCTAATTTACGGGCATCGTTAGTTAGATATTTAACATTCCAACTTATTATAGACATCTAGGCAGTAGAGAACCTCTCCTCAATTTTCTAGGAGAGTCCCCTTGCAAACTAGTTGTCTTGCCTTTGAAGTTGAATGCCACTCCTTACTTTCCCAAGTTGTGTATTCGAGTGAGCATCCTCACTCTTCACCAATAGCACCTCTGCATCCATATTCTTGTCTAGGTACTTCTTTAATTTAGTTATATTAAGCTCCTCGAGCTTTACCAAATTTTCATGTATTAGGTTTTTGTTTCGAATTCATTTTGGTGCAGTACAACCCAGCCCATATTTATATTATGGTGCATTTTACCCCACACCTATTGTGTAGTGCATCCCACCTTCTTTCAGTTTTAGCTCGGTATATCTAGCTACACTTTAGCTCAAATGACGTAATGACTACAGCGTTGTTCCCTATTGTATCATTCAGCTTTTGTCTTTTGGTGAGATTCTTACATACACCATTTGGCTTTAGATTTTTTCTAACATTTCGTCACTTATTGCATTACTCTCCATGTAGTAACGACCCTCCTTGAAAGTCAATAAGCTCTTATGGAAATTCACTAAACTTAGTCTTTGGGTTTAGTTTATATTTTTAATTTTCATTTTCTATACTTTAAGAATTTCTTGAAATTTTTGGCTATAAATGCTAGATCCTCATCTTCAGACTCTGATTCTTCCTTTTCCGCATGAAAAGCAACATTCTTTCTTTCTTGAGCTTGATCTTTCTTAGCCTGCATATTTACTTCATACGACATAAGATTTCCAATCAATTCTTCTGGTTTCATTGTAGATAGATCATTTGCTTCCTCGATTGCTAGTACTTTTCTCTCCCATTCATCAGTGAGTGAATTTAGAACTTTAGACACAATGTCAAAATCCGTGTATTTTTCTCCTAGTCCTATTAAGGCATGATGAATGTCTTGAAATCTCGAGTACATGTCATTGATGGATTCATTTTGTCACATTCTAAAGCTTTGGAATTGGTTCTTCAGCATGGATATCTTTGTTTGTTTAACTTTGTTTGTGCCTTCATGTATGACTTTAAGAGTTTCCCATATCTGATATGCAGTAGTACATATGCTAACACGGTTGAATTCATTTCTATCCAGGGCGCAAAATAGCATATTCATAGCATTGGCATTTGCACTAGCTTCATTCTTCTGAGTTTGTGTCCATGTAGGATAATCGGTTGTGGGTACAACAAACTCTGCTTGAGTAGCCTTCCAGGCTTCGAAACTTGCTGCTTGCATATAAATCCTCGTCCTTGTAGCCCAATAGTTGTAGTTTAGTCCATTGAATGGGGGGGTCTTTGGGTAGATTGTCCTTCCGCAAATGTAGAACTATAGGCAAATGTTGTGCTTGTACTTGCGTTATTTTCCATATTATCAATATGTCTGATAGCGGTGTTATGGTTATAGGACGACCTTGCTTTGATACCAATTGAAAGAGGGGGCTATATGGTAGGATAGTAATAATATGGAATAACGGAATGATATAGATAAATAACGATAAGCAATAAGTAAAGTAGACACCAAGACTTTATACTGGTTCGGACCTCTTGTCCTACGTCCAGTCCCTAAGCTTCTCTTAGGAATTCTACTAACAACCCTCACTTAACCTGGAGGAATAGGTTTACAACTTACCCGTAAAACCGAACGGGATTTCTTGCCTCAACTACCGAAGAGGACTTCAACTCAATTACAAAAAAATAATATTCGACTTGTTGTGTTCTTGTCAACGCTAATGAGTCTAATGTAGTACAATATTCCTATAATCTTATCCTCGAGAGTATGCAATGTGTTTGTGAAGATTTAGAAAATGTGAATTGCTATGAATTAAAAGAATGTTATAAACAAAACAGTGATTCAAGCAATAGATTGGTGATTGCTTTGAGAATATCTAGAGAATATTATCAAGAAAATAGTAAGATTCAAGCAAAAGAATTCGGTGAATTGAATGATGTTAGAATCATGTATTTATACTTGAAGAAGAGGTGCATTTGTTGTCAAAGGTTGCAAACAAGAGATGCTTCCATTTCCATTGGAGAATGGTTGCAACTCTTGGGAGGAAGAAGGTGTCTTTTCAGAGAAAATTCGCAGGTTCAAATTCAGTCGACTGAGCAGGGAATTCAGTCAACTGAAAATATGAAGTAAAATTTTCAGGAACAAATTCAGTCGACTGTGCAGGAAGTTCAGTCGACTGAAACTGTGCATGTTTATATATGTGTACCAGTTTCAGTCGACTGGACATTCCTGTTCAGTTGACTGAACTACTAAAATATGCACAGTGAAAGTTTAAATAAAAATGAAGTTCATAAAATGTGTTCTAGTGTTCGTGCAAACCTCTTGAGGATAGATTTTAATAATAAATCTAGACTAAGACCTATATAAAAATCATACTTATGTTTGTTTGGTCTTCATCGATCTTTCTTTATCTTAGCACATATCTCTTCCTTTTTTTTGTTGAAGCACATTGTCATTGATCAAAATCTTCACGTATCAACATTCTCTCCCTTTTTGATTGATGACGATACTGATTTATTCTAGAGATGTATTTACTTATTTTCTCCCCCTGAATGTATGCACTATCTTTCCTACAAAACAAAGTTAATACCATAGATTTTCTCCCCCTTTGTCATCGACAAAAAGGAAGAATTAACAGTAGAAATATTTTATCAAAACAGTCACTGAAGCATAGAGAATAGAAAATTTGCATAACCATGGCTTAAAAAACTTAAAAATGTTGCGTCGAACAAGCACAAAATGGCTATTTATACAAGCCATATGAACCTTACTAAAATTAGAAATAAACATCAAACCATACTAAAATTACTCATCTTTATCCCAGTCATATGAACCTTCTCTTCCTCCTGTTGGTTCAAGTATGACGGGTCCTCCTGTTGGTGGTCTGTACGCTCTTCCTCCTTGGCCACCACTAGCTCCGCTTGTGCTGCTACTTGTTAGCTCTTCGGATGACGTCCATGTAAACGTAGGTGTCGGACGTTTTCCGCGAGATGTCGAAGCGGTAGTGGTGCTTGAGCACGAGATTACATCCCATAGCTTGTTAAAGAATCCTTTGATTTTGTCAAGCTTGTGATCTACCTTTTTAAGACGAGTATCAAGAATTTGTTGATTTCTTGACAATATCCCCAATGATTGGTTGGTAGTAAAGCTTAGGTCAACAAGACGAATTTCATCATCTTGCTCGAAATGTTCTTCGTGGTGAGGTTGTGGAGGTTGTTGTTGTTGTTCTTGATGCCTCGCTTCCCATTCAGCGAGTGCTATTATGCGAGGAGGTCGAGATGGGAGTTGCATTAGGCTTATGGTCCGGTGGTTAATTTGATGGACCATTGTATTCTCCGACTCGGGTAATGGCGTATCGACATTGAGGAGAAGTCGCATGATGTATTCTCCAAAATAGATAGTTCGCATTTTGCCATTATTAAAAGTGAGAAACTCATCAAGAATAGGTCGTACCCAATTGACTTGTATATTGCCAAAAATAACATTTAGAACTCGATAATTAATTGGGTAGACAATTTCATACGAGCCCGTGCGTGGAGTAATTGTTCTCATTAGAGCTTTGTGAAGGATTCTTTCCATAGGTCAAAAGAGGTGGTCTTAAAATCTCTAACGTTGATATTATCATCCATAAATCGATGGTTTATGTTATCGCGAATTTGTGGATTGAATTCTGTCTCGTCTAGCTTTCTCCCGACATTTGGTGATTCTAGAATGTGTGTCATTCTATCTAAGGAAAACCAAACTTTATTTCCACATACCATACTCCAAACACTATTGTTTGGATTTCTTGGAGTTTGGTGTCCAAGATTAAGGTTAGCATAAAATAATTTGACCATTATATGATTTATGGCATGGTCATTTCTTTTCAAATCCAAAAGAGAAGTTAAACTTGCTTGATTGGTTAACGCTTGGATGTTGAATGTTTGAAAGCTTTGGAATCAACGAAGGAATGCTCGAAAATACGAGAATTCTTCATCTTATTCCACCTAGTGACAGCTACTCCATCGTAAAACCATTGCTCTATTTGAGCATCAATTGGCTCGGAGGATGAAGAAGAGGAAGCTCTTGATCTCTTTGGTTCCATTTGAGTGAGATTTGAGTGAATTTTAAGGAATTGGGGGCTAGGGTTTTGAAAATAATTGGGGAAAAACTGTTTGGAAAGTAAAAAGTGAATGGATAGGTAAAAAAAATTGGTGGTTAAAAGGGGAAAGTTGCCTGGGAATTGGCGTTCAATCGATTGAAAAGACTGTTCAGTCGATTGAATTGAAGGCCAAAAATTTTCTGGGTTGAATTCAGTCGACTGAACAGGGTTTTTAGTCGACTGAATTTTTGTCTGAAAGTTTCTGTTTGTATTGCAGTCGACTGTGCAGAGGAATCAGTCGATTGAATTATAAAAATTTTTGCTTTCTGCCTTTAGTTCAGTCGACTGAGCTGGGGGTTTCAGTCGACTGACCCATGTATTTTGTTGTTTTTGATGTAACACCATGAATAGATTTCAGAACTATCTATTTCTTAGGGGATGGACTTGGAGTCTTTTTCCCTTCATTCTTCATATAATTTATATCCATGAATTTGGACTATATTGAGGAGTCTTAGGAGACATCCAAGGATTCACAGGATCGACTGGTGTACGGTAAGATGAAGACGGATCAAGTGAACTAACGGGGCGAGGTATGGGTTCAGCCACTTCGTTCTTTTTTGAGCCACAAAAGCGTAAACCGATTTGCTCTAGGAAGCTTAATCGTCTAGCCGTAACTTTTTGTTCGAAGTATAATTCTCGTTGAAGATTTATTTGTTGTTGGTTAAAGTGGTGAATTTCATCAATCTTTCTTTTTGTGTCTGGAGAAGAAGAGTCCGCGTTTCGCTTTCTTGGATTCTGGTGTGTACCCAGTACGATAATTGTTCCATTTGTAAACTGGATCATGTGTCGGTGTTGGAGTGGGAAGTTTTGGAGACGTTGGAGTGTTATCGACTGAAGAGGTGATGCTGATCGGGGAAAAAGAGTTGTTGGACGACATTTTTATAATGAATTTTTGAAGCTTTTATACGTGAGAATGAGTTGTGAAAAAGAAATATTTTTATGATATATTTATAGTAGGGATTTTCTAAATATATAGTGGTTATAATTCTTTAAAGTTTTTCATCGACTTAATGATTTAATGGTTACCATAATTCGGTTAAAAATGTATGGTTTACAAATAACTATTATTTTATAATATATTATGTAACATATTCGAAAAATAAATTGAAAATCTCATTTTTTTTCTTTATTCAGTCGACTGAGCATATAGTGTTAGTTGACTGAATTGTGTAGATTTTTCTAACTTTCTCTATATGATATCTTTAAAAGACATTATTCCTAACTCTCATCTTAATTTTATGAAAGAGTTTTTGAATAGAGGTTTAGTAAATATATCGGCAATTTGATTTTCGGTAGAAATATGTTCTAAATTATTTATTCCTTTTTCGATATTATCACGTAGAAAATGGTGACGAATAACCATATGTTTTGTACGAGAGTGATTAACCGGATTTTTAGATAAGTTTATTGTACTTGTATTATCACAGTATATTGTAGAATTTGTTAAATTTATATTAAAATATTTAAATGTTTGTTGCATGTATATAACTTGAGTGCAAGCTAAAGCAGCTGGTATATACTCTGCTTCGCAGGTGGAAAGCGAGACACAATTTTGTTTCTTACTAAACCAAGATACAAGTGATTTTCCAATGAAATGGCAAGTACCACTTGTACTTTTTCTATCTGTTCGAGATCCACCAAAATCAGCATCACTGAATGACACTAACTCAAATGGACACTCATTTGGATAGAAAAGACCGAAATCTTTAGTGCTGTTAAGATATCGCATAATTCGTTTTAGCGCTCTTAAGTGTGATTCTTTAGGATTAGATTGAAAACGTGCACATAAACAAACACTCATCATTATGTCAGGTCTACTAGTGGTTAAGTAAAGTAAGGAACCTATCATACTTCTAAACAATTTTTGATCTACACTTTTGCCATTTTCATCTTGATCGAGATGTGTAGTGGTACTCATAGGAGTAGGTTTAGCAGAAGTGTTTTCCATGCCGAAATATTTAATTAAATTAGCACAATATTTTTCTTGGTTTATAAAAATTCCATTTGTTAATTGTTTTATTTGAAGTCTGAGAAAATATGATAATTCTCCCATATGAGACATTTCAAACTCATTAGTCATTATATTCGAAAATTCTTTACATAAATTTTCATTTGTTGAACCAAAAATAATATCGTCTACGTATATTTGAATTATTAAAATATCTTTGGTAATATTTTTAATAAAAAGCGTTTGATCTACTTTTCCAATTTTAAATCCCGAATTTAATAAATAACTTTTATGTCTTTCATACCAAGCACGAGGTGCTTGTTTAAGACCATATAGTGCTTTCTTTAATTTAAACACATGATCCGGATATTTTTCATGTATAAATAAAGGAGGTTGTTCTACATATACATTTTCTTTAATAAAACCATTTAAAAATGCACTTTTAACATCCATTTGATAAAGTTTAAAATTGTGAAAACATGCAAAGGCTAATAGTATACGAATTGCTTCAAGTCTTGCAACGGGAGCAAAGGTTTCTTCAAAATCAATACCTTCTTCTTGATTATACCCTTGTGCTACTAGTCTTTCTTTATTCCTTGTTATATTACCTTGTTCGTCTACTTTATTTCTGTAAATCCATTTTGTTCCTATTACCGATTGATTATTAGGACAGGGAACTAATTCCCAAACATCGTTACTTCTAATTGATTTAATTCTTCTTGCATTGTGATAATCCAATAATCATCTGTTGATGCTTCTTTAGGATTTTTAGGTTCTATTGATGAAATGAAAGCTACATGACCCATTTGATTTAGTTGATTTCTTGTCCTAACTTGAGAATTTATTTCTCCTATTATATTTTGAGTTGGATGATCTCTTAATATTCTAGGAGGAGATCTTAGTTCATTGTTACTATTTTCAAGGTTTGTTTCTTCTATATTTATCAATTCTTCATCATCTTTTATATTAAAATTTTTATTAAAATTTTCATCAAAAGATATATGCAAAGTTTCTTCAATTATGTTTGTTCGTTTATTAAATACTCGATATGCTTTACTTCGTTCTGAGTACCCTACGAAAATTCCTTCGTCAGCTTTTGGATCGAATTTTCCTAGTTGATCTTTTGTATTTAAAATGAAACATTTTGATCCAAATATTTTAAAATAAGATATATTTGGCTTTTTGTTATTAAATAGTTCATAAGAAGTATTTTTAGTTAATGGGCTAATTGATATTCTATTTAATACATAACATGCAGTAGCAGAGGCTTCTGCCCAAAAATGTTTTGGTAGAGAACATTCATTTAATATTGTTCTTGCGCATTCTTGTAATGTTCTATTCTTCCTTTCTACAACTCCATTTTGTTGAGGAGTTCTAGAAAATGAAAATTTATGATTTATTCCTTTCTTTTTACAAAAAGTTTCAAAAGCTTCATTTTCGAATTCGCCTCCATGATCGCTTCGAATATTTTTAATTTTCAAATCTTTAGTGTTTTGAATTCTTTTGACAAATGTTTTAAAATGCTCAAAAGTGTCACCTTTATTTTTCATAAAAATAGTCCATGTATATCTTGAAAAATCATGAACTATTACAAATACATATCGATTATGATTAATAGATTGAACTCATGTTGGTCCAAATAAATCCATATGTAGTAATTCTAATGGTTGTAAAGTCAAAATATTTTTCTTAGATTTGAAAGTTGATTTCGTTAATTTTCCTTTTTGACAATCATCACAAAGATTATTTATTTAAAGTTTATTTTGGGTAAACCTCTTACTAATTCATTTTTAGAAAGTTTTCTAATAGTTTTAAAATTTGTATGACAAAATCTTTTGTGCCATAACCAAGGATCATTACCTTTGGCAAGTAAACACATACTTGTATTATGATTAATATTCATATTTAGAACATAAATATTTCTATCTCTATTTCCTTCAAAAACAAGATTTTGGTTTTGATCAAAAATACTACATTTATTATCCGAGAAAATTATTTTAAAACCTTTGTCACACAGTTGACTTATGCTAAGTAGATTATGTCTTAAATTTTCAACTAATGAAACATTTGTTATAAAAGGTAAATTTGATGTACCGTAATTGTTCACATCTCCTTTGCCAATGATATAGCCTTTTGAATTGTCTCCGAAGGTAACCGAGCCACCATCAAAGTATGTGAAGTTTGTAAGCATATCTTTGTCTCCGGTCATGTGTTTTGAACGACCACTGTCTAATATCCATTTCTTCTTTTTGAGTGGGACCTGAAAATAAATATGAAATTATTGGTACCCACCTTTTAGTAGGGTCCTAAAAAGTTAGAGTTTAGGAAACCAAACCCAATTTGGTTCAGTATCCTTTTTATAAATATAGTTTTCATTATGATGAACATTATCCATAAATGTTTTAATATATTTATTTCTTATTAATACGTTGTTAGTCTTTGGTAACCAAATTTTAACTACCTTTGTTTCTACCTTTGTTTTAATAGGTTTCTTTAGCAATATTTGTTGTTTTGAATCAATATTCCTGTTAAGTTTTATATTTTTCTTATTAAGAATTTTTGACTCTTTTTTATAACCTAAACCTTGTTTGTTTGAAGATGATTGAGAATTTTCTAATATCTTAGATAAATTTTCTCTTCCTTTGTTAAAGTTAGAAACATTTTTAGTGATGTCATCTAATTTAGCTTGAAGACTATTATTTTCTAATTCAACGTGTTTAATCTTAATTTTTAACTCGTGATTTTCAGAAACAAATACATCATTCTTTTTCTTTTGATTTTCAATTTCTTGACTTAAAAGTGATAATTGAGTTTCCGAATTTGAATACGATTCTTGAACTTTTTCAAGTTCTTCTTCAATAATTTTCTTTTCATCATTTAACATATCTCTCTCAAACTCAGCTTTGTTTTGATTTTCACGAATTTCCTTAATTTTCTTTTTAAAATTTTTTATTGTGCTTAAAATTTCAGTCTTTACTTCAATTAAATCATCGAAAGTTAAATTACCTACCTCAGAATCTTGTGCCATGAAGCATACATCTGCCTGTTCATTGTCGCTATCACTATCATTTTCGGATGAAGATGAATCTGAATCGTCCCATGTTATAGAAAATGCCTTCTTTTTGAATTTATCCTGCTTGTTTTTGTTGTTGAAGCTTTTTTGATTTTCCTTCATTTGTTCTTGACAATCTTTTTGCATGTGTCCTTTCTTGTGACAATTGAAGCATTCTATATTTGAGGATGAAGGTTTGTTCAAGAAATTCTTTTTGAATCCATTTTTGTTTCATTTTCTATACTTTAAGAATTTCTTGAAATTTTTGGCTATAAATGCTAGATCCTCATCTTCAGACCCTGATTCTTCCTTTTCCGCATGAAAAGCAACATTCTTTCTTTCTTGAGCTTGATCTTTCTTAGCCTGCATATTTACTTCATACGACATAAGATTTCCAATCAATTCTTCTGGTTTCATTGTAGATAGATCATTTGCTTCCTCGATTGCTAGTACTTTTCTCTCCCATTCATCAGTGAGTGAATTTAGAACTTTAGACACAATGTCAAAATCCATGTATTTTTCTCTCAGTCCTATTAAGGCATGATGAATGTCTTGAAATCTCGAGTACATGTCATTGATGGATTCATTTTGTCGCATTCTAAAGTTTTGGAATTGGTTCTTCAGCATGGATATCTTTGTTTGTTTAACTTTGTTTGTGCCTTCATGTATGACTTTAAGAGTTTCCCATATCTAATATGCAGTAGTACATATGCTAACACGGTTGAATTCATTTCTATCCAGGGCGCAAAATAGCATATTCATAGCTTTGGCATTTGCACTAGCTTCATTCTTCTTAGTTTGTGTCCATGTAGGATAATCGGTTGTGGGTACAACAAACTCTACTTGAGTAGCATTCCAGGCTTCGAAACTTGTTGCTTGTATATAAATCCTCATCCTTGTAGCCCAATAGTTGTAGTTTAGTCCATTGAATGGGGGGGTCTTTGGGTAGATTGTCCTTCCGCAAATGTAGAACTATAGGCAGATGTTGTGCTTGTACTTGCGTTATTTTCCATATCATCAATATGTCTGATAACGGTGTTATGGTTATAGGATGACCTTGCTTTAATACCAATTGAAAGAGGGGGCTATGTGGTATGATCGTATAATAGGGAATAGCTGAATGATATAGATAAATAATGATAAGCAATAAGTAAAGTAGGAACCAAGACTTTATACTGGTTCGGACCTCTTGTCCTACGTCCAGTCCCTAAGCTTCTCTTAGGAATTCTACTAACAACCCTCACTTAAACCAGAGGAATAGGTTTACAACTTACCCGAACAACCGAACGGGATTTCTTGCCTCAACTACCGAAGAGGACTTCAACTCAATTACAAAAAAACAATATTCGACTTGTTGTGTTCTTGTCAACACTAATGAGTCTAATGTAGTACAATATTCCTATAATCCTATCCTCGAGAGTATGCAATGTGTTTGTGAAGATATAGGAAATGTGAATTGCTATGAATCAAAAAATGTTATAAACAAAACAGTGATTCAAGCAATAGATTGGTGATTGCTTTGAGAATATCTAGAGAATATAATCAAGAAAATAGTAAGATTAAAGCAAAAGAATTCGGTGAATTGAATAATGTTAAAATCATGTATTTATACTTATAGAAGAGGTTCATTTGTTATCAAAGGTTGCAAACAAGAGATGCTTCCATTTCCATTGGAGAATGGTTGCAACTCTTGGGAGGAAGAAGGTGTATTTTCAGAGAAAATTCGCAGGTTCAATTTCAGTCGACTGAGTAGGGAATTCAGTCAACTGAAAATATGAAGTAAAATTTTCAGGAACAAATTCAGTCGACTGTGCAGGAAGTTCAGTCGACTGAAACTGTGCATGTTTATATATGTGTACCAGTTTCAGTCGACTGGACATTCCTGTTCAGTCGACTGAACTACTAAAATATGCACAGTGAAAGTTTAAATAAAAATGAATTTCATAAATGTGTTCTAGTGTTCGTGCAAGCCTCTTTAGGATAGATTTTAACAATAAATCTAGACTAAGGCCTATATAAAAATCATACTTATGTTTGTTTGGTCTTCATCGATCTTTCTTTATCTTTGCACATATCTCTTCCTTTTTTGTGTTGAAGCACATTGTCATTGATCAAAATCTTCGCGTATCAACATTCTCCCCCTTTTTGATTGATGACAATACTGATTTATTCTAGAGATGTATTTACTTATTTTCTCCCCCTGAATGTATGCACTATCTTTCCTACAAAACAAAGTTAGTACCATAGATTTTCTCCCCCTTTGTCATCGACAAAAAGGAAGAATTAACAGTAGAAATATTTTATCAAAACAATCACTGAAGCATAGAGAATAGAAAATTTGCATAACCATGGCTTAAAAAACTTAAAAATGTTGCGTCGAACAAGCACAAAATGGCTATTTATACAAGCCATATGAACCTTACTAAAATTAGAAATAAACATCAAACCATACTAAAATTACTCATCTTTATCCCAGTCATATGAACCTTCTCTTCCTCCTGTTGGTTCACTTATGACGGGTCCTCCTATTGGTGGTCTGTACGCTCTTCCTCCTTGGCCACCACTAGCTCCGCTTGTGCTGCTACTTGTTTGCTCTTCGGATGACGTCCATGTAAACGTAGGTGTCGGACGTTTGCCGCGAGATGTCGAAGCGGTAGTGGTGCTTGAGCACGAGATTACATCCCACAGCTTGTTGAAGAATCCTTTGATTTTGTCAAGCTTGTAATCTACCTTTTTAAGACGAGTATCAAGAATTTGTTGATTTCTTGACAATATCCCCAATGATTGGTTGGTAGTAAAGCTTGGGTCAACAAGACGAATTTCATCATCTTGCACAAAATGTTCTTCGTGGTGAGGTTGTGGAGGTTGTTGTTGTTCTTGATGCCTCGCTTCCCATTCGGCGAGTGATATTATGCGAGGAGGTCGAGATAGGAGTTGCATTAGGCTTATGGTCCGGTGGTTAATTTGATGGACCATTGTATTCTCCGACTCGGGTAATGGCGTATCGACATTGAGGAAAAGTCGTATGATGTATTCTCCAAAATAGATAGTTCGCATTTTGCCATTATTAAAAGTGAGAAACTCATCAAGAATAAGTTGTACCCAATTGACTTGTATATTGCCAAAAATAGCATATAGAACTCGATAATTAATTGGGTAGACAATTTCATACGAGCCCGTGCGTGGAGTAATTGTTCTCATTAGAGCTTTGTGAAGGATTCTTGCCATAGGTCGGAGAGAGGTGCACTTAAAATCTCTAACGTTGATATTATCATCCATAAATCGATGGTTTATGTTATAGTGAATTTGTGGATTGAATTCTATCTCGTCGAGCTTTCTTCCGACATTTGGTGATTCTAGAATGTGTGCCATTCTATCTAAGGAAAACCAAACTTTCTTTCCACATACCATACTCCAAACACTATTGTTTGGATTTCTTGGAGTTTGGTGTCCAAGATTAAGATTAGCATAAAATAATTTGACCATTATATGATTTATGGCACAGTTATTTCTTTTCAAATCCAAAAGAGAAGTTAAACCTGCTTGATCGATTAACGCTTGGATGTTGTATGTTTGAAAGCTTTGGAATCAACGATGGAATGCTCGAAAATACGGGAATTCTTCATCTTATTCCACCTAGTGACAGCTACTCCATCGTAAAGCCATTGCGCTATTTGAGCATCAATTGGCTCGGAGGATGAAGAAGAGGAAGCTTTTGATCTCTTTGGTGCCATTTGAGTGAGATTTGAGTGAA
The DNA here is from genome assembly GCA_030765085.1 of Allium cepa. NCBI lineage: Eukaryota > Viridiplantae > Streptophyta > Magnoliopsida > Asparagales > Amaryllidaceae > Allium > Allium cepa. The sequence goes on along the minus strand of CM060930.1, from coordinate 2,915,677 downwards.
TTTTAAGGAATTGGGGGCTAGGGTTTTGAAAATAATTGGGGAAGAAACTGTTTTGGAAAGTAAAAAGTGAAGGGATAGGTAAAAAAATTGGTGGTTAAAAGGGGAAAGTTGCCTGGGAATTGGCGTTCAGTCAACTGAATTGAGGGCCGAAAATTTTCTGGGTTGAATTCAGTCGACTGAACATGGTTTTTAGTCGACTGAATTTTTGTCTGAAAGTTTCTGTTTGTATTTCAGTCGACCATGTAGAGGAATCCGTCGACTGAATTATAAATTTTTTTGCTTTCTGCCTTAAGTTCAGTCGACTAAGCTGGGGGTTTCAGTCGACTGACCCATGTATTTTGTTGCTCTTGATGTAACACCATGAATAGATTTCAGAACTATCTATTTCTTAGAGGATGGACTTGGAGTCTTTTTCCCTTCATTCTTCATATAATTTATATCCCATGAATTTGGACTATATTGAGGAGTCTTAGGAGACATCCAAGGATTCACAGGATCGACTGGTGTATGGTAAGATGAAGAAGGATCAAGTGAACTAACGGGGCGAGGTAGGGGTTCAGCCACTTCGTTCTTTTTTGAGCCACAAAAGCGTAAACCGATTTGCTATAGGAAGCTTAATCGTCCAGCCGTAACTTTTTGTTCGAAGTATAATTCTCGTTGAAAATTTATTTGTTGTTGTTGAAAGTGGGGAATTTCATCTTTCTTTTTGTGTCTGGAGAAATAAGAGTCTGCGTTTCGCTTTCTTGGATTCTGGTGTGTACCCAGTACGATAATTGTTCCATTTATAAACTGGCTCATGTGTCGGTGTTGGAGTGGGAAGTTTTGGAGACGTTGGAGTGTTATCGACTGAAGAGGTGATGTTGATCGGGGAAAAGAGTTGTTGGACGACATTTTTATAATGAATTTGTCAAGATTATATTCGTGAGAATGAGTTGTGAAAAAGAAATATTTTTACGATATATTTGTAGTAGGGATTTTCTAAATATATAGTGGTTATAATTCTTTAAAGTTTTTCATCCACTTAATGATTTAATGGTTACCATAATTCAGTTAAAAATGTATGGTTTACAAATAACTATTATTTTATAATATATTACGTAACATATTCGAAAAATAAATTGAAAATCTAATTTTTTTTCTTTATTCAGTCGACTGAGCATATAGTGTTAGTCGACTGAATTGTGTAGATTTTTCTAACTTTCTCTATATGATATCTTTAAAAGACATTATTCCTAACTCTCGTCGTAATTTTATGAAGGAGTTTTCTAATAGAGGTTTAGTAAATATATCGGCAATTTGATTTTTGGTAGAAATATTTTTTAAATTAATTATTCCTTTTTCGATATTGTCGCGTAGAAAATGGTGACGAATATCTATATGTTTTGTACGAGAGTGATTAACTGGATTTTTAGATAAGTTTATTGTATTTGTATTATCACAGTATATTGTAGAATTTTTTAAATTTATATTAAAATCTTTAAGTGTTTGTTGCATGTATATAACTTGAGTGCAAGCTAAAGCAGCTGATATATACTCTACTTCGCAGGTGGGAAGCGAGACACAATTTTGTTTCTTACTAAACCAAGATAAAAGTAATTTTCCAATGAAATGAGAAGTACCACTTGTACTTTTTCTATCTGTTCGAGATCCACCAAAATCAGCACCACTGAATGGCACTAACTCAAATGGACACTCCTTTGGATAGAAAAGACCGAAGTCTTTAGTGTTGTTAAGATATCGCATAATTCGTTTTACCGCTCTTAAGTGTGATTCTTTAGGATTAGATTGAAAACGTGCACATAAACAAACACTCATCATTATGTCAGGTCTACTAGCGGTTAAGTAAAGTAAGGAACCTATCATACTTTTAAACAATTTTTGATCTACACTTTCGCCATTTTCATCTCGATCGAGATGTGTAGTGGTACTCATAGGAGTAGGTTTAGCAGAAGTGTTTTCCATGCCGAATCGTTTAATTAAATTAGCACGATATTTTTCTTGGTTCATAAAAATTCCATTTGTTAATTGTTTGATTTGAAGTCTGAGAAAATATGATAATTCTCCCATATGAGACATTTCAAACTCATTAGTCATTATATTCGAAAATTCTTTACATAAATTTTCATTTGTTGAACCAAAAATAATATCGTCTACGTATATTTGAATTATTAAAATATCTTTGGTAATATTTTTAATAAAAAGCGTTTGATCTACTTTTTCAATTTTAAATCCCGAATTTAATAAATAACTTTTATGTCTTTCATACCAAGCACGAGGTGCTTGTTTAAGACCATATAGTGCTTTCTTTAACTTAAACACATGATCCGGATATTTTTCATGTATAAATAAAGGAGATTGTTCTACATATACATTTTCTTTAATAAAACCATTTAAAAATGCACTTTTAACATCCATTCGATAAAGTTTAAAATTGTGAAAACATGCAAAGGCTAATAGTATACGTATTGCTTCAAGTCTTGCAACGGGAGCAAAGGTTTCTTCAAAATCAATACCTTCTTCTTGATTATACCCTTGTGCTACTAGTCTTGATTTATTCCTTGTTATATTACCTTGTTCGTCTACTTTATTTTTGTAAATCCATTTTGTTCCTATTACCAATTGATTGTTAGGACGAGGAACTAATTCCCAAACATCGTTACGTTCAAATTGATTTAATTCTTCTTGCATTGTGATAATCCAATAATCATATGTTGATGCTTCTTTAGGATTTTAGGTTCTATTGATGAAATGAAAGCTACATGACCCATTTGATTTAGTTGATTTCTTGTCCTAAATTGGGAATTTATTTCTCCTATTATATTTTGAGTTGGATGATCTCGTAATATTCTAGGAGGAGATCTTAGTTCATTCTTACTATTTTCAAGGTTTGTTTCTTCTATATTTATCAATTCTTCATCATCTTTTATATTAAAAATTTTATTAAAATTTTCATCAAAAGATATATGCAAAGTTTCTTCAATTATGTTTGTTCGTTTATTAAATACTCGATATGCTTTACTTCGTTCTGAGTATCCTACAAAAATTCCTTCATCAGCTTTTGGATTGAATTTTCCTAGTTGATCTTTTGTATTTAAAATGAAACATTTTGATCCAAATATTTTAAAATAAGATATATTTGGCTTTTTGTTATTAAATAGTTCATAAGAAGTATTTTTAGTTAATGGTCTAATTGATATTCTATTTAATACATAACATGCAGTAGCAACGGCTTCTGCCCAAAAATGTTTTGGTAGAGAACATTCATTTAATACTGTTCTTGCGCATTCTTGTAATATTCTATTCTTTCTTTCTACAAATCAATTTTGTTGAGGAGTTCTAGGAAATGAAAATTTATGATTTATTCCTTTCTTTTTACAAAAAGTTTCAAAAGCTTCATTTTCAAATTCGCCTCCATGATCGCTTCGAATATTTTTAATTTTCAAATCTTTAGTGTTTTGAATTCTTTTGAATAATGTTTTAAAATGCTCAAAAGTGTCACTTTTATTTTTCATAAAAATAGTCCATGTATATCTTGAAAAATCATCAACTATTACAAATACGTATCGGTTATGATTAATAGATTGAACTTATGTTGGTCCAAATAAATCCATATGTAGTAATTCTAATGGTTGTAAAGTCAAAATATTTTTCTTAGATTTGAAAGATGATTTTGTTAATTTTCCTTTTTGACAATCATCACAAAGATTATTTATTTTTAAGTTTATTTTGGGTAAACCTCTTACTAATTCATTTTTAGAAAGTTTTCTAATAGTTTTAAAATTTATATGACAAAATCTTTTGTGCCATAACCAAGGATCATTATCTTTGGCAAGTAAATACATACTTGTATTATGATTAATATTCATATTTAGAACATAAATATTTCTATCTCTATTTCCTTCAAAAACAAGATTTTGGTTTTGATCAAAAATACTACATTTATTATCCGAGGAAGTTGTTTTAAAACCTTTGTCACACAGTTGACTTATGCTAAGTAGATTATGTTTTAAATTTTCAACTAATGAAACATTTGTTATAAAAGGTAAATTTGATGTACCGTAATTGTTCACATCTCCTTTGCCAATGATATAGCCTTTTGAATTGTCTCCGAAGGTAACCGAGCCACCATCTAAGTATGTGATGTTTGTAAGCATATCTTTGTCTCCGGTCATGTGTTTTGAACAACCACTGTCTAATATCCATTTCTTCTTTTTGAGTGAGACCATAAAATAAATATGAAATTATTGGTACCCACCTTTTAATAGGGTCCTAAAAAGTTAGAGTTTAGGAAAAAAAACCCAATTTGGTTCAGTATCCTTTTTATAAATATAGTTTTCATTATGATGAACATTATCCATAAATGTTTTAATATATTTATTTCTTATTAATACCTTGTTAGTCTTTGGTACCCAAATTTTAACTACCTTGGTTTCTACTTTTGTTTTAATAGGTTTCTTTAGCAATATTTGTTGTTTTGAATCAATATTCCTGTTAAGTTTTATATTTTTCTTATTAGGAATTTTTGACTCTTTTTTATAACCTAAACCTTGTTTGTTTGAAGATGATTGAGAATTTTCTAATATCTTAGATAAATTTTCTCTTCCTTTGTTAAAGTTAGAAATATTTTTAGTGATGTCATCTAATTTAGCTTGAAGACTATTATTTTCTAATTCAACGTGTTTAATCTTAATTTTTAACTCGTGGTTTTCAGAAACAAATACATCATTCTTTTTCTTTTGATTTTCAATTTCTTGACTTAAAAGTGATAATTGAGTTTCCGAGTTTGAATAAGATTCTTGAACTTTTTCAAGTTCTTCTTCAAGAATTTTCTTTTCATCATTTAACATATCTCTCTCAAACTCAGCTTTGTTTTGATTTTCACGAATTTCCTTAATTTTCTTTTTAAGAATTTTTATTGTGCTTAAAAGTTCAGTGTTTACTTCAATTAAATCATCGAAAGTTAAATTACTTACCTCAGAATCTTGAGCCATGAAGCATACATTTGTCTGTTCATTGTCGCTATCACTATCATTTTCGGATGAAGATGAATCTGAATCGTCCCATGTTACAGAAAATGCCTTCTTTTTGAATTTATCCTTCTTGTTTTTGTTGTTGAAGCTTTTTTGATTTTCCTTCATTTGTTCTTGACAATCTTTTTGCATTTGTCCTTTCTTGTGACAATTGAAGCATTCTATATTTGAGGATGAAGGTTTATTCAAGAAATTCTTTTTGAATCCATTTTTGTTTCATTTTCTATACTTTAATAATTTCTTGAAATTTTTGGCTATAAATGCTAGATCCTCATCTTCAGACTCTGATTCTTCCTTTTCCGCATGAAAAGCAACATTCGTTCTTTCTTGAGCTTGATCTTTCTTAGCCTGCATATTTACTTCATACGACATAAGATTTCCAATCAATTCTTCTGGTTTCATTGTAGATAGATCATTTGCTTCCTCGATTGCTAGTATTTTTCTCTCCCATTCATCAGTGAGTGAATTTAGAACTTTAGACATAATGTCAAAATCCGTGTATTTTTCTCCTAGTCCTATTAAGGCATGATGAATGTCTTGAAATCTCGAGTACATGTCATTGATGGATTCATTTTGTCGCATTCTAAAGTTTTGGAATTGGTTCTTCAGCATGGATATCTTTGTTTGTTTAACTTTGTTTTTGCCTTCATGTATGACTTTAAGAGTTTCCCATAACATGGTTGAATTCATTTCTATCCAGGGTGCAAAATAGCATATTCATAGCTTTGGCATTTGCACTAGCTTCATTCTTCTGAGTTTGTGTCCATGTAGGATAATCGGTTGTGGGTACAACAAACTCTGCTTGAGTAGCATTTCAGGCTTCGAAACTTGTTGCTTGCATATAAATCCTCATCCTTATACCCCAATAGTTGTAGTTTAGTCCATTGAATGGGGGGGTCTTTGGGTATATTGTCCTTCCGCAAATGTAGAACTATAGGCAGATGTTGTGCTTGTACTTGCGTTATTTTCCATATTATCAATATGTCTGATAACGGTGTTATGGTTAGAGGACGACCTTGCTTTGATACCAATTGAAAGAGGGGGCTATGTGGTAGGATCGTATAATATGGAATAGCGGAATGATATAGATAAATAACGATAAGCAATAAGTAAAGTAGACACCAAGACTTTATACTGGTTCGGACCTCTTGTCCTACGTCCAGTCCCTAAGCTTCTCTTAGGAATTCTACTAACAACCCTCACTTAAGCCGGAGGAATAGCTTTACAACTTACCCGAACAACCGAACGGGATTTCTTGCCTCAACTACCGAAGAGGACTTCAACTCAATTACAAAAAAACAATATTCGACTTGTTGTGTTCTTGTCAACACTAATGAGTCTAATGTAGTACAATATTCCTATAATCTTATCCTCGAGAGTATGCAATGTGTTTGTGAAGATTTAGGAAATGTGAATTGCTATGAATCAAAAGAATGTCATAAACAAAACAGTGATTCAAGCAATATATTGGTGATTGCTATGAGAATGTCTAGAGAACGTGATCAAGAAAATAGTAAGGTTAAAGCAAAAGAATTCGGTAAATTGAATGATGTTAGAATCATGTATTTATACTTGTAGAAGAGGTGCATTTGTTGTAAAAGGTTGCAAACAAGAGATGCTTCCATTTCCATTGGAGAATGGTTGCAACTCTTGGGAGGAAGAAGGTGTCTTTTTAGAGAAAATTCGCAGGTTCAAATTCAGTCGACTGAGCAGGGAATTCGGTCAACTGAAAATATGAAGTAAAATTTTCAGGAACAAATTTAGTCGACTGTGCAGGAGTTCAGTCGACTGAAACTGTGCATGTTTATATATGTGTACCAGTTTCAGTCGATTAGACATTCCTGTTCAGTCGACTGAACTACTAAAATATGCACAGAGAAAGTTTAAATAAAAATGAAGTTCATAAAATGTGTTCTAGTGTTCGTGCAAGCCTCTTGAGGATAGATTTTAACAATAAATCTAGACTAAGACCTATATAAAAATCATACTTATGTTTGTTTGGTCTTCATCGATCTTCCTTTATCTTTGCACATATCTCTTTCTTTTTTTGTTGAAGCACATTGTCATTGATAAAAATCTTCGCGTATCAGCAATATATTTGACATATCGATAAGGAACGAGCTAAAGTAGTAATGGGTATCAAATCAATATTGTTTATTCAATAAATTAAGTGAAAATAAAAACAACGAAACTATAAATATGGAAATTTGAAAAAGTAATATGGATGATTAGATGACTAAAGAAACAATGGGTATAGTATAAAAATGAAAAAATAAATAAAGATGTACAATATACAAATTTCTTGGTTTTTATCAGCCTATATTATGATTTGTATTAAATATAATATCTCTGTAAACGGATTATAATCTATAAACAGTATATAACCAATATTTTATAGTAATTTGGAATTATTTAACCAAATATTTGAATACTTAATATCAATATAACGTTATAACATAGTACAATATCGTTTATAACATGCTCTACATATGTTCGATATTTTACCGATATTACCCGATATTTTCATGATATTTTAAAATATACCATATCGATACTTGATCGATACATACCTGATACCGATATTGACTACTTAGATTATATCCTAGAGTTAGTGAACATTCTCTAGAATTCTCTACACTTCTCATATGAAATATCATAGACATTTTTTAAGTAACTCAAGATTAGGTAATTCTAGAGGCACTTTACCATGACAACAAATCTCTAGATAATTCTTTATCTTACAAGCTTTAGCTCACTCTAAATAACTAACTAACAATTCTATCCCCTATTTAAATGAACCCCCAAGCATTAATAATAATTAGACCTAAAACCAAGTTTAACTTTCAACATTTTTTTCATTTAACATGTCATTTAGTTATTAGATAATTTTTTTATTACATTATACACATGTTTTTGACAAATATTTTGATACTAGCTAAAAGAATTGTAAATACATAAAAATATATCGATTTATTATTGTTACACTTTAAATTTTAGGTATTTTTGTTATTTTCCCAAATAATATGTAAGAATTGGTACATATACATTTATTTATTAATCAATCATATTAAAAGTTGAATGTTAGATCCAAAATCTACATATACATATTTATCTACAATATTTTTTAAAATTTTAATGTCTAGATTAATTAAGTTTGCTAATTCTCATATGTTTGCTTAACAAATCTTTCTTTTCAAAACAAGAGTGGTACTTAATTTCAGCATAATATTCATTTTACTGTCTCGGTTGGGGTTTGAACCCATGACATTCAGAAAATTTGTCTAGTGCATCATACAACTTGCCACTTGAGTTAGTTCCCCTTGACTCATTTATCTTAATAAACTCATCATAAAAACGGTAAAATAATTTATAACTCATTTATCTTAATGAACTCATCATATATTGCATAATAAATCATTTTTAGTCCACCATCACTATTTTTATGGTTATCTGTTTCGACTTTGGTCCATGAGGTTACGAATTCTAATCCTACGTAGCATGATTCGAACAATTGGAAATATACCGACTTAGAATATGTTATATATATCATATGATTTATGTACAAATATGTAATACCATCTAAATATCCAATTTTTAAAAAAGTTCATTTACATACGCGAGCGCGCTCAGTGACCCCTATTTTGCAGCATCTCTATACCCCCCGATTTCAGCTGCAGATTCGATTTAAATAATAACACTTTCTCTTTCCACATCGTACTACTATTTAAATCATACTATGCGTGGAAATCAGAGGGTTAAAAGTGGTGCTGTAAAATAGGAGTGTCATTGAACGCTCAAATATATGTATGTATGCACGTATGTACATACGTACCCTACATACATGTGTGCGCACCCGCCACACATGCGTGTGTAAAATATTTTTTTTACAACATACTTGAGTGAAACACTAGTGTACTAAAAAGGAGGATTTCATAAATAGTGGAAGTGGCTGGAAAGGGAAATAGAGATTAATGGTGGTAAAGAGTATTGAATAATGAAGAACTTTCAAATTTATCAAAACAAACAATAGGTTAATATGTAATGGAATAAAAACCATTAAGTATAATGTTCGTAAATGTATAATCACCACTATTATAAGTGGTTCATATTTAGTTTACTATATTTATGTATTCAACCAAGTTGTATAAGTAGGGTTGCTGGTTATGTAATAAGTCAAGAAAAAAAGATATATTTTTACCTTCATATCTCTATTCTCTTTTCTCTTCTAAATAAATATAAGCACTATTACTCCAAAATCCAACATTTTGGTAAGAGAGCATCAACGATCAAGAAGGCCTCAATTCATTTTCCGCAATATTTATAAATATAGCAATGGCATTTTTTGGTGCAAATCATCAACAGGCTATCCCACTCTTTAACGGAAAAAATTACAAATTTTGGAGTATAAAAATGAAAGGTGTCTTATAAGCAACACAACACTTGTAGGATGTTGTGGATAATGGCGTACCTCAAAATCAGGCTGCTACCACCACAGAAACATCAACTACCACACAAACATCAACGCCAGTTGATTGGACACAAAAAGATGCTGAGGCATTAGCCAAAATTCGTCTTCCGGTTATAGACACGATATTTCCCAGAAGAATGAATGCTACTTCAGCAAAGCAAGCGTGGGATATTTTACAAGCAGAATTTGAAAGAAATGAGAAGACAACAAAAGTAAGGATTCAATCTCTTAGACGTGAATTTGAGAACCTCAAAATGAAAGACGGGGAAACAATTAAAGATTACTCTTCTCGAGTAATTAAACTGGTGAACAAACTAAAATCAAATAGTGAAAGTATAACCGACCAAAGAGTTTTTGAAAAAATGTTGATTACTTTATCTGAAAAATTTGATACACTGATGACTGTGACAGAAGAATCAAAAGATCTCACATAGTTAAGCATAGCAGAATTAATTGTATCTCTAAAAATTCATAAAGATCGGACTTCTCAAAGAAGTGAAATACCAAGAGAAGGAGCTTTCCGATCAAAGCACAAAGCCTCATCATTCAAGCAAAATAAAAAAGGAAGAGCACCTAGAAAGTGCATTCCTAACAACGTCAAAGAATATGAGAGAAAAGTCAAATTTTCTCCATGTCCGATTTGCAAGAAAACAAATCATGCTGAAAAGAATTGTTGGTACAAGGTAAAAACTCAATGCACATATTGTAAAAAATTCAACCATATCGAGGAGGAATGTAGAGCCAAAAATCAGGAAGCAAGCAGATCAGAGATAATGGAGGATGAGAACAAATTATTTTATGCATGAAAAAACACAACTAATCAGGATAATGCTTAGCTTATTGATAGTGATTGTACTAATCATATGACCAAACACTCTCACGTCTTCACTGAAATAGACTCATCTATTAAAGTTCTGGTAAGAATAGGGAATGGAGAAATGGTGAAATCCGAAATTAAGGGAACAGTCGCTATTCAGACAAAGAAAGGAACAAGACAAATTAAAGATGTTCTATATGTTCCTAGTTTGGATAAGAATTTACTTAGTTTTCCTCAAATGATGCAAAATGGATATTCAATCCATTTCGAAAAAGACACTTGTGATATCTATGATCCAAAAGGGAACAACATCGCTTGCGTAAAAATGCAACAAAAATGTTTTTCTATTCAGTGGCAGTACAAAATAAAAGAAAATTCAATGCAGGCAAAATCGAACGAGCTAACGTGGTTGTGGCACAAGCGCTTCGGGCATAGTAATTTACAAAGCTTGAAGTTTCTTTCATACAAAAATATGGTCAGAGGCCTTCCTCTAATTTCGGAAATAATTGGTATATGCAAAGGATGTCAGTTGGAAAAATGTCAAGGAAGCCATTCCCTACTGGACAAGCATAGAGAGCATCAAAGAAGTTAGAATTAGTACACACGGATGTGTGCGGACCTATGAGGACTCCCTCACTTGATAATAGTAAGTACTTTATATTATCTATTAATGATTACTCTCGGATGACTTGGGTATACTTCTTGAGAGAAAGGTCGGAGGTATTTAAAATATTTAATAAATTCAAAAGCTATGTTGAGAAGGAAAGTGGCTGTTAAATCAAGAATCTGAGAAGTGATAATGGGCGGAGTATACCTCATCTGAATTTAAAGCATTCTGTGAAGTGGAAGATATACATCGTTAAATGACTGCTCCATATACACCATAACAAAATGGTGTATGTGAAAGAAAAAATAGAACCGTGATGGAGATGGCAAGATCAATGCTGAAAGAAAAAAGTTTGCTAAATAAATTCTGGGCAGAAGCCATCTACATAGCAGTATATCTCCAAAATCGATTGCCTACTAAGGTTGTTTATAAAAGAACACCCCTTAAAGCATGGTCTGGACATAGACCATCTGTAAGTCACTTGAAAATATTTGGATGCGTATGTTACATCCATGTACCAAGTGAAAAGGCATAAATTAGATGACAAAGCTGAAAAAGGAATCTTTCTTGGCTATAGTTCATAGTCCAAGGGATATCGGGTTTACAACCCACAAAACAACAAAGTACAAGTCAACACAGATTTCATATTTGATGAGAATGCTTCTTGGGATTGGAAGCATAATGACATCGACAAAAGATATGTTGTTACTCAATCATTCAATCTTGAACCAACACCATAAGTGGTTGGTGAATCACAACAACCTTTCCAGGAGGAGTCTGACAGTAGCTCAACTAACACAGACTCACCTAGATATGAATATGATAGTTTTTCAGATGCACCACCAACAAAAACTCAAAGATTGTCAGGATTATATGAAAACACCGAAAGAATATCTGACCTTGATCCAGATCAAGTACAGTTCTGTTACCTTGTTTCAGATGAACCATATAACTATGAGCAAGCAGTTCAGCGCAAAGAATGGAGAGTTGCAATGGAAGAAGAAATTCACACGATTGAAAAAAACCAAACATGGGTATTGGCTGATAAACCATCGCACAAAAGCACTATTGGCGTGAAATGAGTGTACAAAATCAAACGGAATCCAGACGGTTCAGTTCATAAATACAAGGCAAGACTGGTTGCAAAAGGTTACTCACAACAATTTAGAGTTGATTATAATGAAACTTTTGCGCCTGTTTCAAGAAAGGATACAATCAGAACAATTCTTGCTCTTGCCGCACAATGTAAATGGAGTGTTTACCAGCTAGATGTGAAATCTGCTTTTTTAAATGGATTCTTGGAAGAAGAAATCTATATTGAGCAACCACCAGGATTCGTAGTAAAAGGAAAGAAAGACAAAGTCTTAAGATTAAGAAAGGCTTTGTACGGACTTAAGCAAGCTCCAAGAGCACGGTACAGACGGATTGATAAATATTTTTATCAACAGGGATTTAAAAAGAGTCCAAATGAAGCAACTCTATACATTAAAGTGGAAGGCTCTGACATACTAATTCTTCCCCTTTATGTTGACGATCTCATAATTACAGAAAGTAATCTGTCAATGATTGGTAAATTCAAACAACAGATGATGAAGATGTTTGAAATGACCGACCTAGGCTCGATGAACTACTTCCTAGGAATGAAAATTGATCAAACTAAGGAAGGAATCTTCATTTTTCAGAAAAGATATGCAACTAATATCTTGAAGAAGTTTAATATGGAAGGATGCAAACCAATTTCAACTCCCCTTGCGCAAAATGAAAGATTGAGCAAGGATGATAATTCAGGAGAAATAGATTTTAAACGTTACAGAAGTATGATAGGTAGTTTATTATATTTAACTGCTACCAGGCCAGATTTAATGTATGCTACCAGTGTACTATCTAGATTTATGAAAAAGCCAACAAAAGTACACATGAAAGCAGTAAAAAGAGTTCTCCGGTATGTAAAAGGTACTACAAATTTTGGTATATGGTTCAGACCCACTGAAAATCATGAACTAGTTGGATATTCAGACAGTGATTGGGTAGGATCAATAGATGATATGAAGAGCACCTCAGGATATGTGTTTTCACTTGGAAATGGTGTATTTTCTTGGCTAAGTCAGAAACAGGATACGATTGCACAGTCAACAGCTGAAGCTGAGCATATAAGGGCATGTACAGCAGTAAATCAAGCAATATGGCTTAGAAGATATTGTCTGAGTTGGGTGAAAAACAAAAGTCGGCAACTAGAATACTTTGTGGTAGCACATCAGCAATTGCTATTGCCAAAAATCCGATGCAACATAAAAAGACAAAACACATTAAAATAAAGTACCACTTTGTTCGAGAAGCTGAAGACAAAGGAAAGGTCAGCCTAGTTCATTGTAATACAGAAGAGCAACTAGCTGATATTTTTACAAAACTCCTTCTGAATGCAAAGTTTGAATTTTTGAGGAATAAGCTTGGTATAAAGAAGAAGTTCTTCAAGGACGAGTATTGAATAATGAAGAACATTCAAATTTAGCAAAACAAACAACAGGTTAATATGTAATGGAATAAAAACCATTAAGTATAATGGTCGTAAATGTATAATCACCACCAATATAAGTGGTTCATATTTAGTTTACTATATTTATGTATTCAACCAAGTTGTATAATTATGTATTCAACCAAGTTGTATGAATAGGGTTGCTGGTTATGTAATAAGTCAAGAAAAAGAGATATTTTTACCTTCATATCTCTATTATCTTTTCTCTTCTAAGTAAATATAAGCGCTATTACTTCAAAATCCAACAAAATCACAACGAAAATTGTTTGGTCATTTGTATTATATACTTTTCTAGGTAAGGAGAAATCTTAGAACCATCATATACTTTAGGATGAAAAAATTTGTATTTGCATGTGTGATTGTTTTGAAAATGATCGGTATCATACTATAGGAAAGATTTATTAATTTATTTATGTTGAAAGACCAATTAAGTATCAAAATATTCTGTCATGCAAGAAACTTCCATGATATTCTGTAAAGAACTAGTTGAACTACTTCCTCTCTCGTTCTTACCTGATTAAAATAATCACAATTCAGACATGTTAACATTTAGTGATGTGGAAGAAAAATTAATGGTGCAATTAATCTGGTTTAAAAATCTGGTTCCATATATTAATTCTTTATACAGTTATTAGCTGTAAATATTGCCTGGGTAATTGAAAACTAGCAGTCAAGTAGCTAGTGTTTTATCTTGTTAGTGATCATAGAGTTGTAAGCGCTTTACATAGCTATATCCAACAGCAGTAAGACATAAACTTGTGACATATCATGTCAAAACAGACTAAGTAGTGGAAAGGTGTTTATTAATTATTATAGGTATACATGCTCAAAATTTCATTATTTAGGCCTTTCTCTTTTTGTCCAAGCAGTCAATAAACAAGAAAAGACACATTTAAAAGTACTAAATTGAGAAAGAAAGTGAAATGCAAATATGTTTGCTAGCTAGCTAATGCTTAATATACATCAGATATTGTAGAAATACACACAAGTCATTAACAGACCCATACTGAAATGATGAATACATATTAATGCATTTCACCAATATATCTCCTTAGCAAACATGATCCATTAAACACTATTAATTTAAGTTGACAAAACCCTAACTAGCATTAGTTAGGCCCTACATATGAAATGTAACATAGGCATACATGATATGATCTTCACTTCTCAAAAGACCGATCACGATGATAATCTTGATTTCCAGAACTACCTTCTCGGGTCATAGGTGCATGAAATCCTCCTTCCATGGAGAATCTATTACTAGCGTTAAGAGGAGCACCAAAGCAAGTGTAGTTGTTTGAATCATTTCCATAATTACTTTGCAGACTCATTGGCCTTTGAGAGCTGCTTGAAATAACATGACCCACAAAGTATTCACCAATAGGAGGAGGTCGACTCGAATAAGGAGAAGGATATGGAAGAGGCTGTGTTTGTGATGGGTAGATGTTTTGTGATGTTTGAGTTGCCCCTAGCCTTGGGTAGACTGGCCGAAATTGTAAGCATGGGTCTCCGATTCCGCCTCTTGGTTGACATCCATGTGTTGATGACATTCCCATATGAAAATTCCTAAAATAAATTCATTCAAAGTAATTCATATATCAGCAATTTTATTATATCATGGATGAGAATGTTGAAACCCTAATAACTTCAAGATCACAATTAGTACATGCATTAAAATGTTTTTCATACTTGTATATTTTAAGGTTGCACTTGATAATGTCATGGCTAAATTACATACGTGACATAAAAGACATACTGAGGGCATGCTATAGTTTCTTTGTTTCTAACGTCCTAAAGACAGAAGTTGGAAAAGATGAAAGAAAGGTACATAAATTTGTTGATTACTCATACGCAATTTATGTCTATACTAGCATAAATCCAATTTTTCCTTATTTTTACAAAACTATAACATGATAAACTAGTAGAATGTCTGCCCGATTGACCAATATGCTACACAAAGTACCATGAATATTTGATGTCCGGCAAAAAAAGAAAAGATTAGAAAAGAAGAAGATAAAAATTCATTAATATTAAGAATGACAAGACACTTGATACTTGTATGCATGCAATTTATATTAGTTAATTAGTCTGGCATGCATATGTATATTCCTTCTGCACAATATCAAAACAACACAAATCAGAAAAAATAGAACAACGCAAAAATTGTAATTTTATAATCTCTACAAACCCTAGATGATGATCTCCAGGGCCAGAAAGCTCTTCATTCCCGAAAACGAGTTGACGAGCACGATTAAGAGTCTCGGTCTCTCTCTCTGAAAAAACAAGAAAAGAAAGTAATTAATTTCATGGAGAAAAAACATCGATTTCGTATTCATTTGCTGAGTAGAAGTAGATTTGAAGTAGTTGAACAAATTACTAATTGGAAGCATGCATGCACATAAATATAAAAATAAACATGCCTTGTCGGTGTCGATTCATGTGGCCACCCAAAGCTTGAGATTTACAAAACTTAAGAGAGCAAAATCTACACTCGTATATCTTCCCATCATCCTTTCCTCCATTTTTCTTCTTTTTGAACCCTGAAATTTGATAATAATATTATTATTTTCGCATTGCTAGAAACGTTGAACATATATTATTGCTGTATGTATGATAAAAAGCAGAGACCAGAGTTTGGAATACTAGAAAATAGATTGAAAATTGAATGCTAGCTAGTGTAAGTTTCAAATTTTACATGCAATTATCAATATACTTGCAAGGATGGTAAATATTGAAAAAATTACTTAACATATTTGATGTAAAACTAACGACTACTAATCCTAAAAAAGAAAAAAAAAGGTAAAAAAAGAAAAGAAAGAAAAATAGACATACTCATAGCTTCAGTGGATGCAGCAGTTGTAGTCGAACTCTCCTCAATTGGAAGTTTTCCATAATCTTCAGGGAAATTATTAAGATCTAAATTAGGATTATTATTTCCTTCTGGCCTCCTGCACAAAAATAGCACCTCTTAAATCACGTAACATATAATTTGGATGCATGATTATTAAAAAGTGTACTATGTACAAGTTATGAAGTATTACATGATAGTGGAAGTTAAGAACTGAAAATTATAGATGAGGGGAAAAAACTGAAATGTGAGGCTACTGCAGTTTGAATTATAAGAAACAAATTAAAGAGCTGAAGTGTAAAAAGAAGAGAAGTATATATAAAAAGAAGAAGAAGAAGAAGAGAGGGTGGCTTTGAAAGTTCTCTACCAGTTCTCTCTTTATGTATGTTATATCTGCTGACTATCGCCGTCGTTTTTCTCTTTCATCTTTTCTTTTTGCTATCTAATATTCCAACTTATTATTTTATTTTATTTCACAATTTAAATGCTGTAAATTGTCTTTCTACCTTGGTTTGTGTGACTGTTAGAGGACGATGCGTGTTCTAATTGATCTTGTGAGATTTTTATTAGGATTGGGAATATTAAACAAGGGGATTTGAAATATTTGCCACACCAAATCTTTTAACACTCCGTTGTTTTCCTTTCCCAGCTGAAGCTAAAAAATGTAAAAATACCTCATGTATATTCCAAAGAATATGGCAAAATGATTATTTTCATCTTTATTGTTTCAAGCTTCCCTGAAAATATTGTATAAAATTCCATGTTTATAGCTAATTTTGTTCTATGAATCCAGTATGAAGAAATTTTTTAATCAACTTCCCAACCTTCAAAAATTATTAAATCGTTTCTAAAAGAACAAATATATCATAGACTTCAACTTAAAAAAGAAGAACTTAAATAAATACTATCTTTGAATGGTTCAAATTTCAATTTTTTAATTTTTTTAAGTACGACAAAAGTTGAAGTCTTCGTTCTAACTTTCTTAAATTGAATAAGGGGGGAAGATGGAGAGAAATTAAATGCAAAAAAATAGAAATAGAAATCAAAGGAAGAAGAGGAAAGAAAAAAATTTGATAAAAGATGGGATGAGAAAATTGTGAGATGTAATAACTATTTACTAAACACCGAGGTGAGAAAGGATGATTAAGAGATGTTAATAAATGTAGGCAATTTGTGGATACAACTTTCTTGTTTTTTCTTTTTTTTTTTTTTTTTTTTTTTTTTTTTTTTTGAAATAGAAAAGGGTGAGGCCCAGAATGTTACAAAGAAAGGAGTATAAACCAATACCCGAAAACTCAAGATACAAACCCAAACCGCTCGTTAACAAACAACACAAACCCTAACTCAAACACAACAGCGCCTCCAAACAAAAAATAAAAAACAAAGCGAAGAAAAAATAAAAATGGCGGAGCAACCAAAGCAGAGAAACTCTGCAAAAACATCAATGGAAAAGCACGCTATAGTCATCGCTAAAGCTTAGGGGGGTCTCCACTCCTTGATATCTTTGTCACGAAGCCTGGAGAGACCTGGATCTAGGCTAAAATGGCTCTGATGAGTTGTTTTAATTGTAGCTTCCTTATGGTTGGTCTCCTTGTAATTGCAATTGTCACCAAGCTTCAGATCTTAGGAAAAGGAAACCTTATTAAGATCTGGACTAGCAGATTTGATGCAATTATCATCATAACAGTGGTTGCTCTCTCCTTTTTCCCAAGCAGATAAGTGGTAGATCCGATTGTTAAGCTTACTGATGTAATACGAGTTTTCTAATCTCTGCTCATGATTAGGCAGAGGAAAGTTGATGCTGGTCTCAGCATTACAGCGGCTCCTCTTGCTATAATCATGTAAAAGAAAATTTTTATTAGTGCAAATACCCTTATTAATATTGATATTATTGCCAGTAAAAGCCTTGTTACTTCCCTGACATGCTGAGATCTGATTGCTTGATAGGTTGCAAGCTATAGCCTTGCTAGCGGTGTTGGAATGAGCCTTATCAGATAAGTGTTTGAGCTTGTCAATGGCTTTATCTCTAGGCACAACAGCATTGAATAAAACAGTGTTGTTATGCAGCTGAAAATCACAGGAGAACAGAGGCTCAGGATTGAATGGATGGCTCTCCCTATGCATATAAGGTAAAGTATAAGGTAGATTTTTATACAATTTCGTTTTAAAATTGTAAGAGAAATTGACTTTTTTATTGCTTCCCTTGCAGGGATAGTCTCTGGTATGCAATGCGGGGCAGCAACCTTCATCTGAGGGACTGTGACCTATGGAACTAGCTGCCTTTTCCATTGTAATACTATCAGTAGCAGGGAATTGAGAACTTTTGTCAAAGTTCTCTTTATGTAAGTATTCTTCAACTAGGTTCTCGTAATTGTCTTCTATTGGAATATTATGAGATCTGTTGTTGATTCTGCTGGATTTGTGAAGAATGATGTTGAATTCAATTTCAATAGTTTTCCAAAGTCGAATGCTGTCTGTTTCGACTTTGTTATGAAGTCTGTTATTTCTTTCTTTCCAAATAAAGTATATGACTGTAGTGAGAATAACAGTAGCTTTGTTAAAATCTACTTTCCTGCCTTTGTATGCTTTCTGAAAATACTGAATGTTGTCTCTAATGATTTGGAGAGCCAATCTTTGATTTATTTTGAGCTTGTTTTTGGCTATGAACCAAACATGCCTTGAGTAGGGACAGTCAAAAAAGAGATGATCTGTGTTTTCAATCTCAGTTTTGCAAAGTAAGCAATTGATATTTCCAGAGTTTTTGTTCCATTTTCCACATCTTTCTCTAGTTGGAAGACGATTAAGTAATGCAAAATACGTGCAAAAAGCCATTTTTGGACAATTGGCAGGGTTCCAAACTGATTTGTGCCAGTCCACTTCCATTTCCTCACCTTTTAGAAAGTCCCAAGTATTTTTAAAAGAAAATTTGTCCTTTATAGATAGTTTCCAGCACCAAGCATCTTCATCAATATTAGGACCAATCTCTATTTTATTGATTGTTGAATTGAAGATGGTAGTTGCAGGAAATGCTTGTGTATTCCAAGTAGAATTTTGAATGATGTTGTCAACAAAAGCATTAACTTTTCCAAAGTAGTAAAGATTGTTCCAACCTAATAAGTTGATAAGAGAGTGACCATTTATCCAAGGGTCAAACCATAAGCTGGTGCATTTACCATTTTTGAATTTTCTTTCTATAAGCTTTGCACCAATTTCTCTGCAATTTAAAATATTTTTCCAAACATATGAGTAATGGCTTTTGATGGGCATGATCCAGAAGTTTTTGTTTTTGACATATTTGGATCTCATCCATTCGGCCCATAATGTTTTGCCTTCTATGAATTTCCAGAAAAGTTTGAGATTGCATGCCTCATTTATGTCTGAAAAGTTTCTGATTCTCAATCCACCAGCTTCTTTGGTTTTTGTTATGGTATTCCAAGATATTTTGTGAAATTTTCCATTCCAGATGAAGTTGGCACAGAGTTTTTCAATTTTTTATAAGGTTTTTACTGGAATGTTGTGAGATTGTAACCAGTACATCATGACTGCTGTGATGACTGTATGAACTAGTTCAACTCTGCCAGCAGTAGATAGCATTTTACTAGACCAGTTGTTGATTTTGTTTTGGATGGTTTGATATAGTTTGGCACAATCTCTTTCCTTGATTTGATTGTTACTTAGGGGAAGACCCAGATTTCTGATAGGTAGATCACACTGTTGGAATTTGAGAATGTTGAGAATGTTCTTGCAATCTTTGCTGAATTTTTTTTTTGCTTTTATTCTCATTGATTTGAAGACCTGCTTGCTGCTTGAGATTGTTAAAAATATTCATGATAGTAGCTGCAGAGGATGTATCTGCATTTAAAAATATTAATAGATCATCAGCATATAAAAGATGTGAGATACATGGATTAATAGAGTTAATAGGTTTTATATTTCTACACATCAGTTCTTTCTCCATAAGTAAAGTAAAATATTCCATAGCAACAGTGAAAAGATAAGGAGATAGGGGGTCCCCTTGTCTGATGCCTCTATTACTGTGTAGAAAACCACAAGGGGAACCATTAATAAGAATAGAGTAAGAAACATTACAGATGCATTCCTTGACTAAGTTGCAAAAATTTTCATTAAAGCCTAATTGACCCATCATGTGAATAATAAAATTTCTGTTAATTTTGTCAAATGCTTTGTGTAGATCAATTTTGAGACACATTTTGTTTTTACCAGCTTGATTGAAATCCCTTAGGAGTTCGTGAGATAAAAGAATATTTTCAACAATAAGTCTGTCTGGTATAAATGCACATTGGTTTTTTGAAATAAGATATTTTAAAAAACATTTGATTCTTTTGCTAAGAATAGAAGCAATAATTTTATAAAGAAAATTGCAGCAAGCTATAGGTCTGTACTCTCCCAAGCAGGTAGGGTTTTTTGTTTTAGGGACAAGAGTTATAAAAGTATGATTTATGTTTTTAAAAAGCCTACCAGTAGAAAAAAATTCTTTGACAGCCTCAAGTAACATATATTTTATATCATCCCAGTGCGTTTTATAAAATTTAGCCCCAAAACCATCAGGTCCAGAGCTTTTGTCATCCTTGGCAGAAAAAATAATTTTTTTAATGTCATCAAGAAAAATAGGAGCAAGAAGGATATCCTCACTATTAGGGTATAATATAAACTTAGGAGAGATAGAAGGGAAAGAGTAGGGGGTCTCAATAGACTGAAACAAGTCAGAGAAGTATAGAATAGCTTCTTTCTCTAATAAAGAGGCATTATTAATAGTCAAACCATTGCTATTGATTAATTTACCTATATTATTGTGATATTTCCTACCAGACATTTTAGCATAGAAAAATTTGGTAGGAAGATCTCCTTGAGAGAGCCAATTAACTTTGGCTTTCTGTCTAATATTAGCAGCTTCAACACGAAGGGCATTAGAGAGATTTTTCTGTAAGAGATAGAATTCTTTAATTTTGGTATTATTAGAACTGTTTTTGTCAATACTGTCTTGCAATTTGACACATTCTTCTCTAAGTTGAATGATTTCATTATTATTTTTATTTTTTGAAAAATTCCAAGCATTTAAATTGTTTTTAGTATGAAGAAGGAATTTCCTGATCTTAGACTGAGCAGAACCATTAGAGGAGAATTGAAAGCATTTTTGAATAATATTTTTGTAATCAGAATCAAAAACCCAACCATTCTTAAATCTGAAAGGAATATTTTTCCTAGTTCGGGTGATTTGAGATAAAATAAGTTGAATGGGAGTATGATCACTAGTATATTGGGGTAGAGTGTAGCAATTAAAATCAGAGAAAAGATTAATGGAAGATTTATTAATAAGAATTCTATCTAACTTATAGAGAATATTCCTATATTCACCTGATTTCCAGGTGAAATTATTGCCCTTAATGGAAGGCTCAATTAAACCAGTTTTAATAAGGAAGTTAGAAAAGAATTCCAATTTTTTTAATGGAACTGGAATTCCTCCTCTTTTTTCATTAACTTTGGTAATAGTATTGAAATCTCCCATTATAACCCATGGGAGGGAGATATTTATATTAAGATGGGCAAGAGAGTTCCATAACTGAATTCTTTCATTTTCAGAATTGAAGGCATATACAAATGTAACAAAAATTTGTAAATCTCCCTTATTTTTAAAGTTACAGTGAATATATTGAAGGTCGGGGGTGTAATTACATAGTTCCCAAAGGGAAGGATCCCAAAGAACAATGATCCTACGATTTCCCCCCATTGAATTATTATGAATAAGCTGCCAATTATTTGAATTACTCATTCTAAACTGGTCAATGTTTTTATCTGACATTTTATGTTCTAAAATACCAACTAAAGATGGTTTATATGAAACCAGTAAATTAGAGAGGTCTAATTTTCTCTCAGGAGAGTTAAGGCCTCTAACATTCCAAGTAATTATATTCATAATTATAAAATAAGATATAAAGGATATTAAAAGGATACAATAGCAGCTAAATTTGGACTGTGCTGCTTATTTCCAAGCTTTCTGAAGCTTTTAATCCTTTCCTTTTACATTCTATTTTGTCTTGAACTTTGAGAAATTCCACCCATTTTGGGTTTTTAATAATGTACTTCTTCTCAAATAGTTTAGAATTGGGGGTTGGACTTTCTGGACTGCCTTCTATATTTTTATTCATAATTTCTTGCATAGACTTTTTCCTGGCCTTTTTCCTTTTGTTTTTGACAGGAGATGAGGAGATAGAAGAAAATAGCAATCCTGCATTCTCCAGCATGGGTTCAGACAGAGCAGGATTTTCTGAAACGATACTTGTTGAAATTAATTGATGATTTTTATCCGTATCTTGATGATTAGAAACAATGTCTGTAATTAAAATTGCTTTCTCCTTAAGGGGGGAGGGCAAGAACTGTTCTTTATAATCCCTTTGTGATGATTCTGAATGTTATTTTTTATCTGAAAATCGCCATGGTCTGAAGAGGTAACTGTCTCTGTCATTTGCTGATCAATATCCATGGCTACATTAATATTTTGGGTTTTTGCCTTATTTTCATATGAGATAACTTGTGAGATAATACTCTCAGATTGCTCGGATATTTCAAAAAGATTCTTTTCAACATTACTTTTTGGAGCCACCGTGCTCAAATTGTTTTCAGAAATTTGTAAATGGTTTTCAGAATCTAAATTGTTTTCAGATGAAGCATTGCTAGAGGAGATAATTTCCGGTAGATGATATTCTTGAATGAGATCTTTTTCAATTTCTGAAACAACCGAAGGATTATTACCTATAATATTATTTGAGAACTCTTTTTCTTTCCAAACTGTTTTCCACGAGCAAGAATCTGAGAGGTGTCTAAAGCAAGCACATTTTTGACATCTAGGAGGAATGAATTCATATTCGATTTTTTGCTTTATGGTTTCACCATCTGCATGGATATTAATGCAAGATCGGGTAACTCATCGGAGGCCTTTATCTCGACTAGAATTCTAGCATAGCAAAGGCGAGTCTCTTTAGTTGTTGGATCGTCTAGTGTAAGTGGTTTGCCCACTACACTTGGTGTGGCAGCAAAAGCCTCTTTATCCCATAATCTGAGGTTCAATTCCGGCAGCCTAATCCAGATTGGATAGGTTGAGAGAAGGTCTCGATCAAGAATCATGTTCTTGTCCCACTTTTTCAAGATAATTAATCTGCCGTTAATAAAGAAAGGGCCACTCTGGGTAACATTAATGCAGTCTTGCTCCATAGAAAACCTGATGACAAAGAAACCATTATTTCTTGTAAAAGTTTCAAAGTTGCCTTTTGGATTCCAAGTTTCAGAAACAAAGTTCCTGAAATGATGATAGTATGGACGAGCTCCATAAACATAAGCAATAATAGAGTTGCTCCATCTGTCCTCTGTCCTTTTACTTATTTCCTCCTTAACAACCACTATTTTCTTATCTCCCAGTTTAATGGGGGCAGAGTAGCATAGATCAGTATTATTGGAGAAGCCACCATTCTTTACCAAATCTGCCCAAGAAGAGGCTGCCATTGTAACGTTGGAGGTGGCAGATGGTTGAGTTCTTGGTGGCTTCTGTACTTGACTAAATCTTGATTGTCTATTGAGAGGATTTGGGTATGATCTCTGTCCTAAGGATATGGATCTATCCGATGATCTATCTGAAGAAACAACAGCTGATCTATGAGATGAGTTTTGGAAATTAGCATATCTATTTCTACGCCTGTTCTTCACTATTTGGAAGCCTTCCTCATCTTGATCAGGGGGTTTATCTTTAGGATTTGAAGAAGAAGAGGGAATAAGAGAAGGATTGAGAGGATGAGGAGGAACTCTAGATATCTGATCAGGAATTTTTTCAAAGATTGGGTTATCTTTGATAACCATGGTGGCCATTGGAGAAGCTTAGCTACTAATATGATGAAATGGTGGAGTCTTGTTAACATGAAATGAAATATTATGTCAGTTAACCTGTTAGTGTCTTATTAACGTCTTGTTTTTTTTTGTTTACTACGTACTTAACCAAATTACTCATAATTCAAATTATTCATAAGAGTACATGCTTGATAAGAAACCGAATCTTCGATCTTGAAAATGAACCACATATCATGCAGCGATCCAAAAATTCAAACACTTCATCTTCGAATATCGAAGCATTTTGAAATATAATTAAGTGTTATAAATATGATTTTACAACATTGTTAGGTACCATTTAATTAATGAATAATGATGAGAACCTTGCTTTTGAAATTTATTTATAAAAATATATTCTTTGTTAAAAATCGATAATGTGACCGAAAATCGGTTTAACGGTAAACAGTTTTTCAATCAATATATAAGTTGTTTGAACTCTTGTGCACTTGAATAATGATCAAATGAACACATTAGCAACTAATTAACACACACATCTCTTCATAAAGGTTGGAATGTTCTAGAAGCTTCTAAAGGATAATAGATATTATTATGAGAAGGGTATAAGAGTAATATGCATAAAGGAGAAGTGATTTAAAGAAGAAGTGATGGGATGCGAAGCTTCTATGTCAAGGTTGAGCGGGGGAGGGGGGGGGGGGGGTGAGCGAGAGCTTAAGAAACACCATTCCTAAGCATATAAGGAGGGAATACCTTTAATATCATTCACAAAAATTTACAAAGTGTAAAGTTGATAATCAATGGCTTCTTCCTCTTCTTTCTCTCTTATGTTCTAAAATAAGATAATTGCAAATCAACTTCAAATCATTTCAAACTTTGTCACAAGACTTTGTGCAATATTAGAACACCTTTCATCAAGTTAGAATTTGATGAACCAAAGCCACACTCACCCTAGGGGGTAAGGCCGTGAGCAATAATAAGGCGAGAAAGGAAAAAGCAAGGTGGAAAGTAAATGAAAGAGGAAGGGAAAAAAGGTTGCTAGCTTGGGTTTGGACTTGGATTCTTAGATCTTGATTGCTTGTGAAGTTAAAGATGATTGGAAAATATCACATATATATGATGGTGTTTGATTGTGTTAATGTTATTGAATTAATATGGACATATGTGAAAACATTGATTTTGATTGTTGCTTTGAAAGCAAGTGGCATATGTATGGACTTGAATAAACTTGAATACACTTGAATGAACTTGTGTGACTTGTGGAAAGACCTTGAACAAAGCACATAGGTTATAAATGGACTTTGATTTGGATCGGACTCGGTTATGAAAGTGCACTTATAGCGATAGTTGCTATAGATGTAGTTCGAAATTGTCTTGTTTCTGGCAATGTTTATGGAACTTTATAGAGAGATCCTTAGGAGTTTCTCGCCATAGTTATAATGTCTTATATATATGTGTGTGTTTGTTGCTGTTAAAATCTTGAAAAGTAAAAAGTTAAGTAACATCTCGAAAAGTGGCCAAACATCATTAGTGCAAAACTGCCCTATTTAGCCTTGTTTTTTGGACTTTAAAAAGTTTGAAAAGATATTTAAAATAAGTATTTTATTTCGTTCTTTTTACATGTGTTTACTATCTCATATTAGAGTATTTCAAAAGTGGTTTGAGATCTTCATGAATTTTTTAGATTGTGAATTTTTAAAGAAGAGATATTTTGTGGAAAAATGTGTCGTTTTCAAATTTTTAAGGAAAATTGTAAGTTGCTATTTTCTTGTAATATTTTGGATAAATGTTTTAAATCCTATTATATGTATTTTCAAGTATTTAAAAGTATATCAAAAGGTTTAGAAAGGGGTTAGAATTGCTAAATGGCCAAATGGTTAATTGATCAATTACTTGTTTGAAAAGTAATTAACTATATTTATCACTAAAAGCTGACGAAGTAAGGCTTATCTAATTGTGAGTGCTAAGATTAATGTCAGGTAGGGACAGAGCAATAGAGCTTTAACATACCGTGCTTCCCTCTTGATTGAGAAATAGTAAGTCGGAAAATGTTGGAAACGTGTTCATCGTGTTGATTCCTTATTGTTTTTGGAAATCGTTAATGCTATACTTAACACTAAAAGCCGACGAAATAGAATTATCTATTTTTGAGATTCAGAATGAGGTTTCTAGTTGCGAATTTGATATCACCAGTGCTCTAACTTACTTAGTTTCACTCTCGAATGAGTAATAGTTGAGTTGGAATATCGAAAACGAGTTAAGCGTGCGAATCATGATTTGTATAAACAATTGCTTTAATTAGATAATCAATTAGTCGATTATCAAACTTGACCTAATATTGAATCAAAAAGTTGTCTAAAGGCTTCAAGTTTTTAAACCAATAAGAGCCCTTGGGTATGAAACGTCTCTAGCTTTTGCTTACTTTTGAAAGAACCAGAATTGAGTTTACTAGAGATTCATCGAATTAGTTTTGAAGTAAACGGGGTCGGTAACTATTTTATATATCGAATTCCAATTTAAAACTTGTACATGAGTTTTATGTTTTGGAAGCAGTTATAAAGTGAAATGTTATGGAATTTGTAACGACCCAGAATTTCAGTCATTTGAAATTGGGTTATTTAATTTATTTTAAATATTCACAAGTAATTTTTATTAGCTGAATAACTTATGTTTGAAATATAAGGATTTAATTGGATAATTAAATTGATAATTTAATATTGCAAAAATAATTGAGATTGGGATTTAATGTGAATGAAAATGATTTACAAAGTTGAATTAAATTCTATTTGAATTATAATGATGTTAGAGAACTTTTGAAATTGAATTAAAGGTTAAATTACAGAAACTGAATATTTTAGTATTTAATTAACCTGTAAAAATAGTCATTTTTCAAATGGTCTTGGATTTCGACGAAACCAGTTTCATTGGATCCGTAATGTTATATTATTTGTAAGATTTTAAATTTTGTGTCAATCGGATTTATGGTTTGTTCGGGAAAAACTAAAACGCGTAGAAATCTGTTTAAGTGAAATTTTAAATTTAATTAGTCGATTCGAAAATCTATCTTCCAAACACGATCAAATTGGCTCTCGATATATATTCCACTGTCTTCGGAATAGGGGTAAAACATTATAAACGTTAGGTACCACGCTTCATTTCGAGTTTGAAAATTTTTTGGATGAATAATGCGTGTAAATTTTCTATAAAAGGCCTCAAATTTTTTATATTTTCACAACCCAAACAAGGCTAGGGCTAGCCGCCACTTTCTCAATCGATGGCCAAAAAATTCGACACTTCCTCTCTCTTTTTCTCACGATCCATTAACATTTAGAAAAATGTTTCAACTACGAAGTCGTAGAGCATGACGAGAACTATAAATCCAACGGTGGAGATCGTCTTTAATGAAGCCGATCGACGGCAAATCGACGGCAAATCGACCACAAATGCCACACGTTCGAATGCGATTCCCAAGGCTAGGGAGCATCCGGGTTGCACGAGATCGTCGGTGGAGGTAAATCTCGCGACAAGCTTTTGAATGAGGGTTGTTGATCAATGTGAAGATGATCGGTGGTGGCGCGAAAATTCAAAGATGATGGCGGGCAAATGGGTTTTGTGCGTGCGAAAACCTAGAGGCAAAGATTGCGTGGAAGAAGAGAGATAGCAGCGACCACGATCTCGGGTTGATTAAATCAATGGCTGTGATGACAGTGAGGTACAAAAATAAAATAGGAAATTGAAATTTATATATATTTTAATTCGTATAAACTTTAAAAATGCAAAACTTTGTCATACGAGGTCCGTTTTTGACGAAACGAATTGCATCGTGTTTGTATTATTGAGCATTACATTTTAGAGATGGTTTAGATTTGATTAAAGCTAGTCTAAATTTTGAATAAAATTAAATGGCTGTTTAATTTTATTCGGAATAAAACACTGCAACTGCTATTGAAACCAATGTGAGTATAACTCACTCTATACATTCCCATGTATGAGCGGATGACCCTTTGTACGCGCATCTGCCTCGAAGTAGACATTGTACATATATTCTAATATGTATATTTATTGCAGGTGACAGGTTGGACGGATCCAATTGGATTCCTCACCAGTATTGATTTTATTTACAGATATTATGATATATACAGTTATCATATGATATACGATGTTTTGGACGCCGTGATTGATGTATTTAGTGCTATTGCAGTATTGAGCCTATTTTGGTACTTTTAAAATGTTAAAATGATGATTTTCAAATTAAAAAGGATTTTCAAGTGATTTTGAAAATAGTTGTTTTATTAATTTTCGAACTGTTATAAAGAAATGAATTTATTTTAAAATAAATAAATGTTATAATTTTTATTGTTATAAAAATTAATATATCAAAATATGTTTTTTAAAATATGGTGTTAACCATTTTGTAAATAGTTTAAATGGAGATTTTGAAATTATTATAAATGGTATGTATATAAGATTTACAAAATTGATATTTTATAAATAAAAAAAGAGGATTATAAGGAGTTTCTATAAGTGTTAAAATGAAGCTATAAAGGGATTTTATAAGTAAATAAGATTTATGGATTTATAAATTTGTGAAGTTATATAAAGAATGAAGTTGTAAATAAATGATTTCTAAGTAATTAACTTATAATTGGACATTGGAATATAAATGAGATAAATGGAAATTGTTAATAAAGGAAATTTATAAATGGAAGTTTTTATTTAAAATATATATGGAGTTTATAAACATTGTTTTATAAATATGAAATTAACAGAATTTGATAAGTTAAATATGGAAGTTTATTAAATGTATTTTATCCACGATTTTGGACAGCGGATAACCCTTTAATAAATATGTAGAAGTAATGAATTTGGTAAATGGTTTATGTTCACGATTTTGGACAGTGAATAATCTTTTAAAATGTTTAGACAAGTGGTATATAAATTGAATTTAAATGATTTAAAGATATTTTAAAATGTGTTAAATATCGAAACCATAGATTTCAACTTCATTGTTGAAAATGAAATGATGGACTATAACACTGTTGTTATAGTATATGATTTTCGAAAGGAGATGTTTTGTATAGTAATGGGATTTATATATCTATCTAATTTTCGAATCTCTATACTAGTGATTTTAGGTTGTCATAACGATGTTTTACACAACATTCATTTTGACCCAAATGAAAATGTTTAAGCGAAAGTTTTCCTTAAAGAAAAAAATATATACTTAATCCTGATTTAAGTATATGTAATATTTCCTCGGTGTTGAAAATAAATTGATTTGTGAATTACTTATTATTAAATAAGTATATAGAAATGTTTTCCAATATTGAAATATTGAAATGGTTTTGAGAATGTATCTTTATAAAGATAATTTGAGGTGAATATTTGGCAAATGATTTAATTAATAAAAGATTGATTAAAAGGGCCCAGTGATTGCTTATGGTGCTAAATATTTGTTTGTTTTCTTGATAGTTAAATAACCGACTATCAAATTTGGCCATTTTAGTTCCTCGACTTGATGTGGAAACTATTTAGTCGTACACTTTGTATGTAGCCTTCTGTGTAGGCTTGGTTATCGTTGTGTCGAGGATGTTGATTTGTGTAGTGTGGAATATTACTCCATTCCATCGAGCTTCCTTCTTGGCCCAAAGGATAGCAAGTTGAAATTTGGAGACGTGATAAGTCCGTGAGACTTAGTTTCTGTGTGAAGTTGAGAAACGCTTTTGGATTGTTGGTGCGAAGAGACCGGGATCAAATTTATCTGAAAACCACTTCGGACCAACATATATGCATTCAATTGTACAGGTTATTGAAGATATTGATATTTAGGATTTTCATAGTGGGGGACTGCTTGTTGATCATTTGGGGGTTGAAATCCCAATATACATCCAGTAGTAGTCCCTTCGTTGTGAAATATCCAATGCAAGGACTATTCGCTACTAATCCTAGGGATTTCCCGACAGGATGTGGTAGGAAAGTACCTTTGGTTTGCCCTATTACTGGATAACTTGTATGAATGTTTGTCAAACATTACAAATCTAAAGATTACGTACAATGGTTTTACAAACATACATCAGTGGTGGCGAAGAAGGCAACTTCTCTTAGCTTAACACCCTCCTTAAGACGTATGAACTAAAGGTTGTATTTTTGTGGAAGGCAATTGGTAGTCAATGGAAATGGCCGTGTGGCATTCAAAGTGATGTGATATGTGATTTGTGAAAGTTAATCGTTACCTCTAGCCTCATCAACCGGAAATGACCAAAACAGGGTTAGATGCAGCAGGACTAAGTGGGTCGCTCCCAAGTAGGATATGATCATCCACTTCTAGATATATCTTTACACGCTATGACATCGTGTATCTGATTAATGTGGTTTGTATGCTATGAGGGCCCTCGATAAAGGTCGGTAACGACCAGAGGATGACATATTCGGTACCATCTAGTTGTAGAGGTGGGCCGGTCTTGTGTTGGTAGAGGAACTTTGTGATGGTTTCTCGGTACATTCCCCTAGAGATGTACTACCGGTGGGTAGTCCCTTCTCCTGATCATTTGTATAGAAATCCAAACCCCACCATGAGCTTGCGGTTTGGTTTGTAAAGGCATAACGAATAGCCCCGAAATGCTATATGGGTAACCATTTTGGCTATGATTAATATTATTAGTATACTAGGCACTAGTATAATATCAGATGATTTGATATGTAATATTTTGGTTATCGTAAGTTAAAAACATGTCCGTGTTTATGTGCAGGCGTGCCTTACGAGATACTTTTGTTTTGATAAAAGAAAAGTTTGGTTATTTAATAAATTCAGTTAAGTGTTTTTCTCAAACTGGTTTACCAAACTGATCCAGGCGTTCTTCCCTTTCAATGCTCAGATCAGACCGATTATATCTACAGGTTCAGATTTGGTGCTTTGGAGCTTCAGCAGGAGAGATGGAGATCTTCATTTTCATATACACGTATCTGTTTTGATTATCTGGTGCTTAGTAGTTTATATTATCAGAAAATTGTGAGGACAGGTTATTATAACTGTCCAGGCTGATAATTATTGTTTGATTGTTGTACTCTGATTGATGTATGTATATACAGTTTCCGTTTTGTAAAGATCATTGATATGATATTATATGTTTTCCGTTGTGATGTGAGATTCTATATTGTTCTGTTCGGTTCTACCTTCTCTCTGTCTTCTCTTTTGTTTTCTTTCTCTCGACTTTCCGTCAGTCTGTGCTTTTTGGGTCGAACATGCATGGTTTATTGTCGATTCAAAGAGTATAGATTTGTGGGTCGTCACAGAATTAAACCGTCAATCCTAGGTTAAGTCCAAGGGAGAGGTCATTGTTAACATTTCAAACGATGCTATTGTGTGAGACTGTCTATCTTGAAGAGTATTCCAATAGAGAGGACAACGTTTGCATTTGTCGGAGGACTCATGTGAAGAACCTATGTGGAGGTTCAAAATTTATTCGATATGCTCAGATCCATGTAGTGATTCATGATCTGTTCGAGGTGTGGGAATCCATTTGGGGATTCATGTTTTGTTCGAGTGATGAAGAATCATGTAAAAGATGTCGAACGTAACCTCGACGTCGGAATTGACTAAAAACAGAGTAGGAACCACAATCTTGGGTTAACAGCCCATGTCAGGGTATTATCAATTCCATATCTAGAGATATTTATCGATTGTTGGCCGATAGAGCCGATGATATTTGGTTCACATTGTTCATGTTTATATTCAGCGTTCGGCCACTTATGTTTACCTATAGGTAAATTTTATCTAGAGATATACATCGCTTGGAGGTACTTTCTGACCCTTGTGTAGGGGATGGATTTGACATCGACCGAAGAGATATCTATAGAAAAATCCACTATGTGGATGAACCTTGGAGGTTTTGATTCTACACTAAATGTGTTGTGGTGTGACCAATGTAAGCATCATAGCTATATGATTTGATTTATATCCTACACTTTAGATATTATCTATCATATCACTATACTAAACTTAATAAATGTTTTTCTATGAGGAAAAACTATAACGGGAATCCGTACGGTCTCAATGATTACAGTTACTCATTCCATGTTTCATGAGTTTTCTCATGCTAGTTTATCGGACTAATTCGAGTGTTGTTTTCTTATAATGCTCAGGTCAACCCTGTGTATGTTTTCAAATTTAGCTACGGACACTTTTGAGCTTACAGAGAGAAGTTGAGGATTACATTCCATAGTATTCTTATATCCGTTGCATTTCTATATTTTATACATCAACATTGTAAGGACGGGCAATTATAACTGTCTAGGCTGATGATAGTACGTAGGTTTTAGTAACTCTGACATTTCTGTAATCAAAGTAACACTTTCTACTGTTCCTTTGATATTATATATTATCGTTCCATTGTGAGATTCCTGTGTTGTGTTCCCTCTTTCTTGTTCTATTTCATTTTGTTTTATTTCACCCTAACTTTCTGTATTTCTGGCACTTGGGTGATCTGCATATGAATACCATCGATATATTTAGTATCTACATTCGAGGTTTGAAAAGTTGGGTCGTTGCATATTATATCTTGGTTGATGATGAAAATATAATTTTGTTGACATTCTTTTTGAAATAACTTCACTATGTTTCATAGTTTTGAGAATTGAACTGCAAGTTGAATTGTCATGGTTCAAGATTGAAGGTATTAAAGACTCAATTGGTCGATCCATAAAAGGCATGCACGTATAATTAAATTAGTGTATCTTGTAAGAAATTTTAGTAAATGGTAAGAGACTAGAAAAAAATCGAAACAACCGCCAGAATTGAGCCTATACAAATTACTTCCTGATAGAAATGAACCACCAGTACATTACACAAGCACTAAGTATGCCACTAATATGAATAGTTTGAAAAATAATATAGTTCCGCAATGAATAATTGTCCCACATCTTGCGGTAATGAGATAGCTTCCATTCATAGTTCTCTTTTATATATATATATATATATATATATATATATATATATATATAAAGAATTATGAATTGGAGCTATCTCATTACTATGAGATGTCGGGCAATTATTCATTACTGAACTATATATATGTATGTTTGTATATATATTGTGTTTAATAGGAGTTACTTAGTTGGCTTACATACATGAATCATTATTATAATAATAGAAATTAAAAATAAGCAATTAGTTTTCTCCCTTTCAGCCCTTAATAACAGCGATAAAGTTTGCAATTGGACTACAACTCAAATTCCTTAATAAATTTCAAGTTAAACTATTTAATCGCTACCAAATACTAAATTATATTTTAATATAGAGTAAACCAAATACCCAAAGTGAACTAAATAACAAGTGGTGAATCATGACTAACCTTATTTGTATGCACCTAGTATAGAAGACATGCCGAGATCCTTTATGAAAGTACAGATATTTGAGACATATATTGTCATACGGTAGCTTTCCCAGACGATAGTTCGATTAATTGGACTACAAAATAATGAAGGAATATATTAACCGATTTTGGACAAAGTCGATTTTCATTGGAACAAGAATGTCAAGATGAAGTCGAAACAATTCACAAACTTAGAGACATGCTTAGAAGGGTTGTAAAATCATATTCAACAAGTTGCAAAAGCAATGGGACAAAGTGGACCACTTGGTACTAAGCAAAACCACTTGGTACTGAGAGCTTTTTGCTCCACTTTGAACCTCCTAAACCACTTGTAATTGAAACACTACCTTAAGTTATCGTTACATAGTACTTTCCTTTAAGAATAAATAAGAAATTCCAAAAATTCACCAGAAGAAAGTTGGAAAAGACAAACAGTATCAAGGAATATCACAAGAAACAACTCTACCTTCAAGGAAAATGGTTTACAATGCAATGAATCAGAGATAGGAAGGCAAAATGGAAGAAGAAGGGGTGATTTTCCTATGAAAACCAGTCGATACTGAGTGGTTTCTCTCGGTACCGAGAGGTTTCTCTCAATACCGAGTAGTTTTTACTGTTGATTAGGCCCACTTTAGCTCTCCTTCACCTTTGGACTTAGATGAGTACCTTATACTTGTGAGCCTTTAAGTCTACTAGTGAATTTCTCTATATATACAAACTCTACGGCTATTGAAAATGGACTTTTGGTACTTTATCTTCTTCATCTCTTATCTCTCTTAATCATAGTCACTAGGACAAACATTGTTGGCAGTTCTGGGCTCAAGAAGATTTCAATCCTTTGTACTTGTGACTTATAAATCTCTCTAATCCTCTCAAACTCTCTCCTAAATAAATAATCAATAAAGATAATCGTAGATGTAGGCTAGAGATCGCCGAGCCACTATAAAAATTCCTATGTATTCATTAATTTTCTTATCGTATTTGCTAGATCTCAATTGTTCAACAGGTATTTCAGTGTTATGCCATGTCAAAATTTTAGTACTTTCACCGGATGCATTATTTCTCAAGGTCAGATCTAGCTTACTATTTTGGGTTTTAAGATATCTTATGATCATGGCCAGAACATTTTCTTTAAGGAACTTATAAACTTGCGGGTACCGATCAATGGAACATAGAAGATCCGTAAGATCGGTAGGTGCAGTAGTTAGTGATGAAGGAAATTCTCACTAATTAGAAGATAATAGCCAACCGATAATACCAAGATCGTCTTCTCAGAGGTTACTAGGGTTGAGCTTGATAAGATAATGCACGAGTTGAACCAGAAGTTGGTTAATAGCTAGAAGGCTCTGATGGAGAAGATGGACGCTAGCATAGCACTACTGACCCAGCAACAACAAAGAATTAGGAGGAACATGAGATAAGCTTGTCCCCTTAGATCTGAAGAAGAGAACTTGTTCGTTTCTGGATAGAATAGGCGAAAAGGAAAGGGAAAGAAGAAGGAAGCAATTGTAGGGCCAACAGAAGAGCTTGATGGAGGAAGTCAAAGTATTCCTCCTAAAGAAAAATAAATAAGTACTGAGAGGAATTAACTCGGCACTGAGAGATTTTCTAGATAATAGGGAGGTAAGTATCCGAAGCTTTGAATTTGTCCGACTCAAAAGATGACATGCATCTTGATGATGATGATTATGAATAGGATATTGAAGTTAACAGTGTCAAAGTTCAAACAGCGCAGTAAAACTAGCCAGGAATCAACAGAAGACTAGAGGAGTGGTTCTCCCAAAGTCTGGAGAACCTAGATATCTGTGGGCAAATTAAGAGCATTTGTAGAGAAAAATACATGGTGTAGCTCCTAACAGTCATCTTTTGGAATACCGTGTCGGTGAGGAATATATAGCAAATATGGTTAAGTGGTTGATCGAGGAAAGTAAAGTTAGAAAGAATAAGGATTGGGGTTCTGCACCAAGTATAACCCCGTTCGTGAAAAATATTACGGGAGAGGAGTACCCTAAGAAGTTTATAGTGCTGACTATGCCATCATATAACGGGACTATCAATCCTTGGAAACATTTACTCAAGCATGAATGGCACATGGACAATGCAAGGGCGATGGACGCTATTCAATATAGATGTTTTCCTATCTTGTTAAAAGGAGTCGCATTGATGTTGTTCACCAGGCTCGTGCCAAGATCCATATTGACCTTGATGAATTAGCCAAAAAGTTCTTGGTGTAGTTTTGACTCCACGCTGCTCAGCCAAAGGAGGTGATGTCATTGTCAAGCCTGTTTTAAGGATCCAAGGAGTTGCCGAGGGGTTCTTGAATCAGTTTAATATTTTTGTTACAAAAGTGAGTAATCCGAAGGAGGATCTGGCATTTATAGCACTAGTCTGAGGCATACACATAGACATGGGTTTCGATAGATGGCTGAAAATGAAGAAACCTACGACTATGGAAGAGTTTCATCAGAAGGCTAACTTATTCATGCGATTAGAAGAGGTGAGCCTAGCCTTAGGAAAGGCCGATGATGGATAGTCGAAGGAAGTTATCCAGAGCATTGTAGCTATTAAACAAGTCGAAGAAAGCTATGGAAATATGGAAGTTAATGCGGGAAACTCTAGTAACCAAAAGAAAATTAACTAAGGCCTTGGTGGTAGGCGTAACGACAACAAGAAATGCCTAAGGAATATGAAACCGAAAGATTCACATCTCAGAACGATACAGTGAAAAATATATACCTTGCTACTTAAGTAATGAAACGATATAAGAAGCCCAAATAGGGAGGAAACTGTGTAGGAAAGGCACTTTGGAAAGTTCTTGCATTTCCATTAAACTCATTGACACGACACAAACAAGTGCCAGCATTTGAGAGATCTCATAGAGCAACTGATAAGGAAAAATAAGCTCCAGTAGTATATTAAAAAGCCATAAGAAGGTGGTCAAGCTGTGAGACCCTAAGGGCCGCCTTCTCAAGGGAACCAGCTTGGACCAAGCAGAGAAGGGCCCAAGCATAATGATGGGAAATTAATTATCAACACCATAACTGAAGGACCCCATCCAACGGATAAAAGATGGAGAGAAATGGAACGATACGCGAGCTTGCTAAAGCACATACTGTAGGATGT
This sequence comes from Allium cepa, assembly GCA_030765085.1. Taxonomy (NCBI): domain Eukaryota; kingdom Viridiplantae; phylum Streptophyta; class Magnoliopsida; order Asparagales; family Amaryllidaceae; genus Allium; species Allium cepa. The sequence continues at coordinate 2,879,029 of CM060930.1, read as the reverse complement.
TGCTTTACCATAGAAGAAAGAGCTTCGATTAAGCAGTATAGGATGATAACTGAGGACACTATATTCAAGAATAGGATGCAGATGGATTCGAAGTGCTAACTTTCGACCCCATGGTGGTAACGGTTGGAATCGGACCGACAACGGTAGGTTGGTCCATGGTGAATACTAGGAAATCTATAAACATACTGTTCAGGAGAACATTCGATTAGATAAAGATCAACATGAAGAAGGTGATAGCCTATAAAAAAGATTCAAGGCTTATAAGCGAAGTGAAACAACTGATTGGGATGATTGGTCTAGATGTGAAATTGGGTGAAGGAGATCGTAGGATAGTGCGGATTCAAAAATCCGTTATAGTAGATGAATGCTCAACACATAACGTCTTTTTGGGCCGATCGACCCTTGCAAATTTTAGAATAACACTAGCTCCCTGGTGTTTAATGATGAAGTTCCCCATAGAGAATGAGGTTGAATTGGTAAGAGGAGACCAGCGCTCAGGAAGGGAATGTTACGATATGGAACTATGAGAAGCGAAGAGAAGTGAAAATGGACAAGGATGTAGAGAAGACTCTCCGCATCTACGATTCGCAAGCATAGCAACTAAAGTCTGGATCCTGGATAGGGAACCATAACAAGTTTTGTAAGGCTATGGATCCGAAGAAGAAGTCAGGGGAATGGCAACCCGCACCGGCTGAGCTAACAGTGAATGTTCCAATCGATATAGGTGATCCTACTCAAGTCCTAAAGATTGGATCTTAGCTTAATGCTAACTTAAGGAAGGAATCTTAAATTTCTTACAAGGAAATTTGGATGTGTTTTCTGGATGCATTCGCATATGTGAGGAATATCATCGGAGATAACATGTCACACACTGAATATTGATCCAAAGTTTACACCAGTCAAACAAAAAAGATGCATTTTGGGTTCAGAACGATCCGCTACATTGAAGGAAGAAGCGGATAAGTTGATGGAAAATGGCTTCATCAACGATGCCTTATACTCTAAAGGGTATCCAACCTCATATTGGTCAAGAAATCGAATAGAAAATGACGGACATGTATCGACTATTCAAATTTGGATAAGGCTTGCCCGAAGAACAATTTTCCTTTTCCTAGGATTGATCAACTAGTGGACAGGACCGTTGGACATCAGCCACTCTCATTTATGAATGCTTATTTGGGCTATACCAGATTCTAATGCATATACCAAATCAAGAGAATACTAGCTTTATAGTGGATTTGGAATTATACTATTATTGAGTGATGCTGTTCAGTTTGAAAAAAGCCAAGGCTACATATCAAAGATTGGTAAATTCCATATTCAAAAAACAAATTGGACAGACAATGGAAGTATATGCGGATGACATGCTTGTAAAATCATAAGTATCTTGAAATCATCTGCATGACTTTTCGAACATGTTTGAAGTTTTACAGAAATACGGAATAAGGCTAAATTCGTTGAAATGTTCTTTTGGGGTAGCATTGAGAAATTCTCTTGGATTCATCATGAATGCAAGGGGCATTGAGGCCTACTCGGAGCAGAAAAATGCCTTGAGAACTATTAGAGTCCCAACTACGAAAAAATAACTACAAAGCTTGACTGGAAAGATCAGTTCCTTTAGTCAGTTTATCTCAAAGGCAACAAATAAATGCATACCCTTCTTCGATGCCCTCAAGAAGGGCAGGAAGAACTTTAAATGGAATCAGGTTAATCAGAATGCTTTCGAAGAATTGTTGAGGCATATGGAAACACCACCAGTCCTATCCAAACCAATAGAAGGGGATAATTTATTTGTTTATTTGGCAGTGTCTACTCACACACTTAGTGTAGCACCAGTACGCAAGGAAAAAAGGATCAAAATACCGGGTTACTACATAAACAAGCGGTTAACTGAATCTGCGAAGAACTACAAAAATTTGAAAAACCTACATATTGCTTGCTGATTGCCTCCAGAAAGCTACAACCATATTTTCAAGCTCATCCAATCAAGGTACTCATAGACCAGCCTTTGAAGCAGGTGTTGTATCGACCTAAGACTTTGGAAGACTACTAAAGTGGAACATAGAGTTGACCAAATATGACATTACCAACCATCCCGGGAGAGCGATAAATATGCAGGTGTTAGCGGACTTCATCGCCAAGTTTACTGCGCTTGATGGTGAAGGAGAAAAGGACGTGGTTACACTTTCTCAATGGAAACTGTTCGTAGAAGGAGCCTTGAATGAACATAGTTCAGGCATAGGAGTAGTGTTGGTAACTGTGGAAAGATGCTCGGTTTGCTATGCATTGACATTGGAGTTTTCCGCAACTAACAACGAGGCCGTATGAGGCATTGATAGCGGGATTGAGGATAGCTAAGGAGCTGGGAATATGGACTCTACACATATTCAGTGATTCCCAAATCGTGGTTTATCAAGTAAGAAGGGAACTCATTAAGCGGTCGATTAGAAAATTCGGCCCCAACCTTCAGGAATCTGGCATTGCCTAGAGATTAGCAATGTAGGAAGGGAAAATCATTTAGGGGTCGATTGGATAATTCGACCACGACCTTCAAGAATCCGGTGTTTCCTGGAGATTGGCGATGTCAAGAGGGGAAACTCATTTAGGGGTCGATCGTATAATTCGACCCTGACCTCGAAGAATTTGGCATTTTCCAGAGATTGGCGACATTAGAACAGGTAACTCATTTACAATTCAATCAGATAATTCGGCCCCGACCTTTAGGAATCTGGTGTTGCTTGAAGACTGGCAACTTCGGGAAGGAAACTCATTTAGGGGTCGATTGGATAATTCAACCCCAACCTTTAGGAATTTGACATTGCCCAGAGACTAGCAACTTTAGGAAGGTGTAACTATTTAGGGGTCGATCAAAAATTTTGACTCGACGTTCAAAAATCTGGCATTGCCCAACAATTGGCAATGTCAGGAAGGTGTAATAACTTGAGGGTCGATCGATCCTGACCCTCATGAATTTGTCATTGCTTAGAGTTTAGCAACGCCAAGTAGGACATGCTAGGAAAGGGTTGATTGGATAATTCAACTCCCACTCGGGGGCATTGGTCATCTCCTTGAATATGAAAGCATTAAGAAGGACATTAAACCCAAAAAGGATATCTCGCAGCCCAAAGCTGGATGCACGTCTCACAGCCTAAAGCTGGATACTGGACCTAAAGCCACATGTATAGGGTATACAGATCCTTGCTACCAATCCATGGGAGTCCCCACCATACAATACCCCAGCTTCGAGTACAACAGAAAACTCTCTAAGTCATCAATGATTCCTTAGCACATGCACATCCATCTGAGCTCTACTAGCTTAATACAGTTTCCACTATTTCGAACCCACCATGTTCCTTCACTCCACGACCTCCCGATGAGCCTCTTCGGCACCTACTCCCAACTCGAATCACAAATCAAATATATAGAATTTCTAATCTTCGGCAATGACTACCCCCATGAGTCACAAACCGAAGATGTAAGGTTTTTCATCATGCTGTACATTGCCATCCTCCGATGATGCAAACGACCCAATACCTCCAGCATGATGTACAGAGTCCTAAACCAACTATCTCGGTACCTACTCCATACACCATTGAGTCATAATCCAAAGTATCAAATCTCATGTCAAAGCGTCACATCATCACCTGGTTATCAAAATTGCTCCTCCTAGAGCAATCACATCAATACTTTAAGTCGGTAGCATGAATAAATCATTAAATCACGCACTACGAAATCATCTCAATGTCTAAGAAGAAGATCGGCCAAATTTCCAATCAATAATGGTGGTGGACGTTGACTACTATATAGTGGTCAATACCAACCACCTTGGTCTTGTACTTAACAAAAATGGATAAGTACAAAACAAATGGAAACGTCCAACATCGATCTTGAAGTCCGAAGCCTCATCTTCCACCTTTAGATCCGTCGGCACATATCGTAACACTACTCTACAGCTTATTGCATTGGTTAGGTTTCCGCACGTACGTAACCCCAACATACAAGATATTCTTTTAACATTCGATCACTACTAATTAGCATTTTCAACCAGAAATAGCCAAACAACTAAACAAGCAACCATGCAACCAATATCCATACATGCATCCAAAACATCACACATACACATGTATAATACATCCATCTCAACCAATATGGAAATCATATCAAAAATAGCTCAAATCTAATAATTCCCTAAAAATGGCACGTCGATGGAAAATATGTGATATCCAATATGAATCATTTTAAAATATTTTTATTTTCTTCTGCAAAAATCTAGTAGGTATATAAGTATAGGAAAATCACATTTTTAAACCAAAAATCATTCTAGGACATTGATCTAATACTATACAACTGATCAGAGTATTATGAGAGACAATATCACTTGCCTCCATAAATTTGTCCAAACCAATGCTAAAGCGTAGTCTCTCCATCACTAGCGCAATGCAAGAAAATGCATCTGAAATGGACTTCTTATGAAAAAGATATGACCGATATAAGAAACGAGATTAACTAAAACATTTAATTAGCTAATTACAAACCCTAATTACTTAATTACCACTCTAATCCTTCTTCCCTAATCAAAATTCTCCCTAGACATGTGCACACCATTAACCCATACATGCACTACCTCTTTCCTCTTTCCTCCCTCAATACTCAATTAAATCAAGATCCGTCTTTGCCAACAAATCGCACCACGTAATCTCTTTGCATCTGACCCAAAATGGACAAGCTTACTCAACCAAGGCCATATGTGACCTGGACATGCTCTCAGCCCAGGAAATCAGATGCATTTTGCAAGAGTGTCTCGGATTCGACGATATTTGGTAGGAAGGTGCTATTCGCAATGAGAAATCCAACGGCGATCTCTATTCTCCTATCATCGACAGTAGCTCTGGCCATATCAAACCTTATATCGGCCATGGTATGTGGAACTCGACCAAACACGATCGATTAAAATTCCATCATGGTGAATGCGAAACACTTGTGCATACGATCTCAATGGATTTTGTTTTGTGATTTTTAGTCGAGTGGATCTCATGATTTTATTTTTTGAATGAATTTAAGGAAGAGGAAGCCATGATTTTGTTCTAAGGAATGGAATAGTGAAATGGGAAATGTAATTGGAGGGAGAGATCTGATATGGGGATTTGAACAATAATATTTTATTCCATTTATTTAAATTCTCAAATAAATGGTCATATGTTTTAATTCTGTACACAAGACGCGTCCGATTGCAACGAAACTCGTCTGCATACATCATCTTGTTTTTTCAGATCCAACGGTATAAATTTCATCACCATTTGAGGCTATGCCCTAGGATGCTAATTTCGTGCATTTCAAGATTGTTTCGACCATCGGATAGTCCGATCTTCAAATATAGCAATCCTTATACTTTTTTTAATTCACGACGCCAATCCAAATTAGATGGAAGCGGTCTCAAGTCCTCATTCGACCATATAAGAAAAATTATATTTTTAGGTCTTCATTTAATTAATAATTAAATATTTAAATCAAGTATTTGAATATCCAATCGTAAAAAATATGGGTCGTTACATTCTAAAAAAATTTCATCCTCAAAATCACAAATTATAGAGAACGTTTCCTAACCAATAGACCATCCTATCAGATTCTAAATTTTTTTGATAGCACCTCCTTTATGCGTCTAGGTCTAGGAAATATCATAATACAACAAAGATATATCACATCATATATTTAAACATACAAGATCATATATAGCAGTTGTCTCAAATAAATATGCTATATCTAACCATAACCATCCCTCTAACAATCACATAAGCATGAGCTACCATATCAAAGGCCAACAATCCAACATCAAACATACAGAGATATATCATTAAAAAGTAACATCCATGCCAATCTTAGCATGTGAAATACTAAAGTATCTAGTATAGAACATCAAACATGATATCATACATGAAAGCCGATGATAAAAATCAAATATCACCAAGTGAAGAGCTCCTGATAAGCGGTCCTCATGCTCTTCCCAATCTCCCATATCCTATCATCTTCACTTTCATTCCACTGAACCTCTATTACTCCACTGCCCTTGTCCAAACTTATTTCATATCATAACTATCGGTACGAATAATTCTACATGGTCTCAAAGTCTTTGGTTCAGTCTCAATATCATATAATCGATTTGGTGCCAATTTCAAAATGCCTCTTGTAAGTTCTCCTTAAACCCTCCATCGACCAATATGTCTCGGCCACCGGCCCTCAGTATACAATGGATCATACTATCCATCTCACATATAACTCAGAAACACAGATGTCATTCTATTGGACTTGAGAAATAGAAATCTAACACTATCCGTCAACTAATCGATTGTGACTCAAATGCTATTATACCATCCTCGGTTATCGACAAGCCATTGATGCAATCTATAAATATATGTACCCATTACTTGAGAACCAGAAATCTATCATCCCTACGGAACCAACAGTCTTAGTCGGCCCGCACTGCATCACCTTTACAAACACAACTCATTCTTCTAATTTAGCTACGACCTCCATTAGTCTATCCTACTGCCTTTGACTAGTCCTAATCTACTAAATCAAAGTAGGTATGATGGTCAAACTACTATCACCTTTGGCCACAGCTAATCGAGTTCTAAAGTCATAATCAGTGATAAACTTGAGCAATGCCCATTGTAGGAATATTTCTCCTAAATTGGTATGTCTTCAACTCAAAAGCACTGACAACTACATTTCCCTTACGAACGTACTAGAAATGCAAATCCATAGGAGCTAAGAACTCTAACCATCGGTAATGGCGAAGTCAAGGTCCTTTTTGGAGAAGAGATACTCCAATGATGTGGTATCACTGAACAGCTCCAACTTCTCTCCTAATAGACAGCGCCTCCAAACCCCAAAGTGAGCCGTATCGCCACCAACTCCGAATCAAGAGGTAGATATTTCCACTTGTGTGGTTTTAGTTGTCAACTAACATGTGATAAACTTACCTTCCGATATCAATACTGCATCCAATTATGTACCATAGGCATGTGTGTATTGTCGCCTCCTCATCCCCACTCGGAATGAGTAACATCGATACACTCATCAACCTCTTGGTTAGACTCAGTAATGTGTGTCTACACCTCACGGCTTATGTAAAAGTCTAACCATCTCTCATCAAATAGATCAAGAATGCTGCCGCCTTGGGTTTATTCAAATTCGGGACTGCCATAACTACAAGATCTACAATGATGTCCTACTCTAAAACGTAACCTATGCATCTCACTTTCCTCCTTCAGAAGTGGTACTACCAAAATCTTATCCTCAATTGGTGTCTTCTCAGCACCTACAACACAATCATCCACTATGCCTTGTTCTCTTCTTTCACCATGAGTAGATGAAAATATCATCCATGAGCACAAGCATAACTCACTCAAGAGACCTCTCGAAATATGGTCCATGAGATCAACATGGCATGCTGACACATTGATTAGCCCAAATGGAATAACCAACCAATCAAAAAAACAAAAGTATCATATGAAACACCATAATCACCATACCCTCTCAGAATACTCACAGTTGGTAAAATCCCATCGTAAGGTCTAACTAAGAGAACATCCTTACGCAATAGAGCTGATCGAATAAGCTATCGACAAACGAGAGAAGAAACTTGTTCGTTATCTCATTAAGCTCACGACAACCAATAAACAATTCCGGAGAGCCATCTGCCTTAGTGGCAAACACCATAGGTGCATCCTACCAAAATATGCTCCTAAAATTGAACCATCATCTCAATAGGTCATCCGCTTGCACTTTTAATTTCCTATGCTCATTAGGCATCATATGCCCCAAAGGCATAATCTGGTCTTACACCTCTAACCAGATCGATACGAAACGCAATCCTTATATGGTGGTAATCCAGTCACCTCATTGAATATGTCTGGGCACTCTCTAGCTACAAGCATAGAGGACAACTCATAATATGGAATATTAAGTGAAGATAGAAAGCTAACCATAATCCCTTCCTCTAAGGTAGCTAATCGTATTTTTGGGTAAAATTTCAGCCATGTAGAGTTTATGAAGGAGGGGTAGTCATTTAGGAACAGTGTAAATTGGAAGCGGGTCACATGGTGAACTTCAAAAAAATTATCCGTTTTGATCTAAGTAGCCTAAATAAACTTTAGATTTAATTAGAAATATTGAATAAAATTTTCATTTTATTTATTTTAATTGAAACTAATTTGGATTCAATTTTAAGTTGTATGTTTATTAAATTAGCGCATCAAATGCACCAATATGTGAAACTGTTAGTACAATATAGTGTATATAGTTAACAATGAACATTGTTTAGGTGCCAAGATTTACACCGCAACCGATACTTTGTCGTCCACAATAATATTTTTAAATAATATATACATATATATATATATACACACATATATATATATACATTTAAATATATGTATATGTGTATGTCTAGTTATTTACATTGAATAGACTATATTTATATAACATGTCTTAAAGTTAAACTAGGCAATTCAAAATTGGTTTTAATCAAAAGATAGTTTAAAACATTGTAAAATACTTAATATAAAAGTCTAGTTTTATAAACTTTGAGTCTAAATAACACACACACACACACACACACACACATATATATATGTGTGTGTGTGTGTGTGTCAGTATACACACACATACAAATTAAATATATATTTTGGAACGAAACAACATTAAAATATGTTTAATTAGTTTGTAATTTATAAGCCATATCTTTATACAAAATAAATCAACATAGATTTAATTTAAGAAATAAATCAAAAGATTTAAAGTTTGCCTTTTTTGTAGAAAAACAACATTTGAATTTAAAATTCATTTCATGTAAATAATAATCAAAGTTATTTCAAAATAAATTATAATAAATGTATTCAATTCTTAACCTTTATAGCATAAAACTAAATCCATTAATAAAATTGTTACAAATTTTTATTCAAATAATGATTTCAGAAATAAAAGAATTAGGTGACTTAGGCATATATAAATTCATGATAATGAGATTCAAATATAAATTATATACCCAATATGAACAAACATACAAGAGCAGTAATGAATCTATAATTATTATCATTGACACATGAATAATAGATAAATTAAAATGCGGATGTCAAAATGAATCAACATGGTGATAATACAGCTGATGCAAAAGGAGAAATTTGATGTTCAGTTTATAATCCAATATTCTTAAAGGTAAAAGAGAAGGAAGTGGTAGAGGATTAAGAGCATATGGACATGATAGTTTGTATTTAAATAAAATTGAAAATTACCTTTCTGATGTGGCTAAACGAAACACTTTGAGTGCAAAATTAATTTCTAGATTCAATGTACAGTTCTCTATATCTTGCAACAATTAAGAGGTAACCACCTCTCTAGTTTAATTTTGTTTGGCGTTTGTTTTGAAATTTTGAAACCTTTGAATCACATTAAAGATATGATGACTAACCTTCCTTTAATTACGAATATCCTCTTCATTTCAAAATAAAAGACTCCTTGTTAAGTTCATTTTTTATCCTACAAGTAAGTGTTACATGGGTCAAGGTTCAGGTGTATAAAGCCATGAATTACGTAAATCAATGAGATGACGAGACGAGGCATGTCTTAATTTAAAGGAACTACACAATATAAAATATGTGAAGCCTAATAAAACAAATATGACACAACTGAACAGCCCGTGGTCTATATACAACTATTGCCACAATATCAAAGTCCGACCAATTATAGAAAACATGTGTCAAAATGGGAATGTTGTGCTACATCCGTGAGCTAAACGTGCTTCTCAAATTCATGACAAAAGCAAGCCAGAAGCCATGCTTTCACAAAGCAACAAGTCAATAAACTGCACACATGCATAAGTTAAATCAAATATAAGAAGCCGCCTTAACATGGAAGAACTATAGTTATAAGTACTCCAAAACTTCGTTATCATAACTGAACCATTGAGAACTATGTTGTTACAATTATATGTGATGACAATTGTACATAACACCCAAACCGCTTCAACACTCCTGAAGCCATACTGCACTACCCCAGCTAAATTAATGACAAATTACAACGTCAGGAATAAAGTAAGCCAAAATTTACGCTCAATAAGTAAGATCGTGCTGCCGTTCAAAAGCCTGTTCACACCACTAAAACCCAATATGAAATACTCTAATAATAGAAGATCGCATTGCCATGCCCATATAAAAGTAGCATCTAAGGGATGCAAGGAGGAAGTGCAACATAAAACCGTAACATCTTGCACCGAGAATAGTATCAAAACAAGCACAGACCAACCACTTCATTAACTTCAAGCATAACATTTCAAATTCAAACCATCCCATCTGAACTCAAATCTTCCCAACAAAGGGAATTTTTCCAGCCTGAAGCCACTCGGTATTCATGCACATTACATCAATCAATGGATGAAGTGCATTTGGTAGTATTTGATGGTGAATGAAGAATGTAAAGATGCGATGTTAACAATCCACGTGAAAGAACCTTATTTATAAAAAGGAAAGGCACTTCTATAGTAGAGGGGATCACATTTGATTCTCTAAGCTTTATATTCTAAAAAAGGATATTCTCTCCCATGGGATCGTGTAAAAATGGTAGGATGAAATAAATAAGGAGTTTCCCTTTGGACGTATAATTTTACTCAAAATTCGAACCACGTAAATCATTGTCTCTTTACTTTATTTGTTCCTATTATTTTTTTAATCAATATTTTTGGGTTACATCAAATGGATGTTCAACTGAAATAGACATTTTGACAAACAGTTAAAGTGTATCCACATGATTGTTTTAAGCTTTAACAACACAATTATCTCTTTAAAAAGGAATTTTAATATCAATTAAATTTGTTAATTGTTGATTACTAAAGCATCCAGCATCTTAATTTCTTCAATAACTAGGTTGGAGTTATGAGAATGTAAAATCTCGCTAATATTTTGGCGCTAGTTTGAGGGCGGGTCCCCGACAAATTAATTTTCCATAAAACTCATTTATACTTCACAAACACCACATCCTTATCTCGAAAATTGGATTCTACAAGTTTCTTCCTTATCTTAAGTACATTTTCTCACTACAAAATACCACAAGACCAAATGCCCCTTCATCAAAACAGGTACGATCGCCATATAAAATAACTATTGATCCAAAATCTTGAACCTTCAATAGAATACAAACCCATATTAACTAAAGAGGGACTGGGCATGAGGAGATATGATTCTAATGTCCATCAATGCAAACCTACTCCCACCACTCCGTAGGTCATTATAAGCATTCATTGGCTAAGTTAACTATGCTGCTGGCAAGCAAAAACAATAGTCTTAATATTATGAATGTTCACACAGGACTTAGATTCACGAGGGAAAAGACTTAAAATGAAACCCAAGACAATGCCTATGACCAGTGAAAAAGGGTTCCAATCCTAACTATGCCCTAAGAATGTAGCAAAATGAATTGCACAAAAGAGGGGGCATGTATGCCAAAAAAAACCCTTAAGTATCCTGAAACTTCCCAAAATCTTCCCCTAAATTCAATAACCACCACCTAATTATGGAACTTCAAAAATGCAGTCCGACTTTTCAGCAAAAAATAATACATTGGACGTAGGGATATTAGATGACCTGAACTAATAGACAAATATGTATGTATGTGTATGTGTGTGCGCGCGCATGTGCATGTGTATGCGCATAGAAAATTAAAGAGTTATAATGTACAAAACATGACTTCTCAAACAAATTGCACTAGACGTAACGTTATTAGACTGCCTAAATTGGTATTAAAAATTAAGTGCACGAAAAAGAAAGGGTTGTTAATTCATGATATGACTTCTAAATCAAACACAGTTTAATTAATCTGCACCACAAATGGGGTAGATCATGCCAAGCGCATAACAAAGAAAATCTACAAAAGACAAAATCTAGGAAGCGTGGACGGTGTACAACAAATATCACATTCAAGACAAAAACCATGGAATAGAACAAAAGTAAGCAATGCACATGGTATAAGATATGAATAAAGGAACGACATAAGAATCTACATAAAGCTCGATGGGTAAGCATATAAACTCTAATCTACTTTTATTCACATGCTTTATATGTTACTTAAAACTTTATCACGTAAATCAAGTAAAAGTTTATCACATAAGTCAAGTTAAAAGAAATGGTCGAATCCAAAATAAAAAACATAACAGAAATGTACTTATGTTATTTATGGTCATCACAATACAAGCCGCATTACGAATCTGGTTCAGATTAGGAAGAATCATAACTACGAATATTTTACTATGGTTCAAAATTTTAGCCCCTAGTGTAGGTTGGTTAGCGGAAACACCTCCAAGATGTAAGTTAGTAGGGTAATTGGTTATGTCAGTAATAATTACCGACGAACGGTGCGAGACACTACCAAATGCAACTCTAGGATAATAATTCGTGCCAACCCAAGCATTGCCCACGTCCTATGAAATTGAAATGAAACCCTCATGGTTATATAGAAAAGCTAAGTCAAGTTCAGGCCAAAAGTAACTACAAACATTGACGTGCATTTTGCAGCAATATCACCCATGACCCGCCTAACTCTCTCCTTACATAGTTCCTTAATTAAGGAAGCCATGTCCAAATCATAATAGGGAGGGTCGGGAAACCTTAATGGCAAAACAGTAGATACCCGTTCTATAGCCTGCATGTTAGGTTGGGACACTAAATTAGATATTTTATTTTCGAAGGTATTTGCACGCTCTGTAGCCACCTATCGAACCCGTTCAATTTCATCCAAAAGATGGGTTTTAGTCTTTTTAGTTGACATAGAAAAAGAATCAAAAAACACATTCATAGTAGATATATCCGTGAACTATTGCCCTCAGAGGTTGATAATCTCTTCTTATAGTAATCTTTTAATTAGTAGAACTTGGACTCGTAAGAATTCTTTAAATCCTCTATTCATTTAGATGTACCATCAGAATCTACCCCAAGTGGGGGTGCAGGACCAGCACCTTGCCTCGATGTAGCATAAGGAGCCAAAGCCATGGAAGGATTACCTTCCTTATTAACCTTCTTTACTATTTGCAAAGGTAGTTCCTTAATTGTACTATTCAAAGTCTTAATCTCACCTTCATATGATGCGGGATATAGCTTCCCCAATTTTGTAACGTGCCGTTGAGAAGTATTTAGCTCCTTTTCCAACTCTTGTATTCTATCATGTTTAGATGCTAAGTCATCCCTTTGTTTAATGATGCAATTATACTTTCGGACGTTAGCCTGCCTAGACTATTCAAACTCTCAGTTTGTTTTTTTATATTCAACACACAATTTTTCTCGGACTTCATCCATGATTAACTCTTTATCCTTAATAAGATATTTATTGACGACTTTAAGCTCTTTAATTCAAGTTGCGCAAGTCTTAAGGATGTTAGATGAAGCTTACTCCCTAAGACAAAAACTACAAAGAAAGCGAGAAGGACTACTGCGCTCTTGAGGGGCAACAAGAGAAGTTTCGAAATTGTAGAAGTAGCCTAAAAGTATAGAATAACCAAGTAAAAAATAGACAAGCATTTAAATGAAATAAATATGAAAAATGAATGTACAACGACTAAAAACTACAATGATACTTAAATCACGAAAATGTCTTATTTAATTAAAAGGACAAAAGTACATGAAAAGACTCTACTCTCGCCTTCTGCTAAATCTATTTTCAAACCATAACAAATGGCAGTGCCCTAAAGGAAGCATCTCGTTCTCTAATGAAGTGACCCATTTATGCAACACCAGGTCATAAAGAGCATCCATCTCATGTATAACTTATGTGATTTTTAACAGGATCCCTTGAGACTCATTCTTCAGTTTATAATGGTCATTTCAAGATGGTCATTTCAAGTGGAGCTTCCCTTTTACAATGAAAGAAGTTCTTGTCGATGACCACTCCTTGACATATTTTTCAACACTCTCAGCACACTTCCTTAAATGTTGAACTAAACTACCCCCTTCGTATGGCATTAACCAAAGTGGTGTACCAATGCCTACATTTCTTGCCTAAAAAGGAAAGGTGTACGTGTTTAAAGAATACAACCGCAACTAATGAAAACATTAAAGAAAATAAAATAGCAAGGTAAAAGACCGATAATTGAAAGGAAAAACGAGGGTTGTTTCATGCATAAGACATCCACTTACACATGATTGATCTAAGGAATTTTTTAAAGATAAAAGTGGTGTAGCTCGCATCAAAAGATATAATATATAAAAAATATACAAACGACGAAAATTCCAAAAATAGCCTAAAACTAAATGGTCAAAAGTTTAATTCTATAGTGGTGTACGATCCTGGTAAGGTGCCTTTAAACTGCACATGTGCATTAGTTGGGTCTACTCCACATACGAGCCATCTAGCACATTGTCTTCTTGCATTGAAGGGTAGTCTGGAATGCTACTACGCTCCTGAACTCATTTTTTTTGAAGTATCCTAGTGTATCCATGATCAATTACGGTTCTCTTAGAAAGTCCAAATTGACCTCTGCTTCCACATCATCAAGGTGATCCACATAGAACTGTTTTTTCACTTGGGCATAAATCTTGTAAAGAAAGTTATAGGTTGTGGATTCCAATCCTTCTCTACCTGGGAAAGCTTCCCTTCCAATCTTTTCACCCTCCTCTCTATTTCCCAGTAACTTTCTCCACCTTTATGGCCTATACATCCACCTCTACAACCGTTTTAGAAGCCGCCTCTAAATTTGCCTTATAGCATGATTCTCTCTTATCCCTCACCTCGATGTTAAGAGAGGCATCATCCAAATCCTATTTTAACTTCTAATTATCCTTTTCCAACTTTGAATTATGTGCCTTAGCACTAGGTAGTGCTGACTCTGAAACTTCAAGCCGATTGTGTGGTTCGATTGGAAAGGCAATACCCTGAAATATGGATGTTATAATGCAAAAAAAGGAAAAACTATAAATCTAACTTAAAAAACAGAACGATGCAAGCTAAAGAAATACTCCCTAGTGGGCAGACTAGGGGAAGGTAATGAGGCAGGAGGTAGTGCCATAAGATCATCAACTAGTAAATGCCCTCATTTTCTCCACTAAAAAATCAGCGCCTTGTACTAGGATAACCAAAAAGTCGAAGGATGCCCGAACCATACTGATGGGAGGCATAGAAAATGTAGCAATAATAGGAGAACATAGAGGAGGAGAGGTGCATCTATTTTTGGTTGTTTATTGGCATTCTATTATGCATTAGGATCCTCCACTGGCCTTTTATTCTCACCCTTTTCTTTTTGAATTAAAAGCAGCGGCCAGTTTTGACATTCTTCCTTCGTAGTTCAAATAACAACGTAGTTAATACGTGCAAATTTATATACGTATCTAAATAAAAATGCATAGCTTAAATATACCTTGCGGCATAAGTATCTAAATCATAAACGAAAATAGATTGAGAGAAATGATGATGTTGCTATAGAAAATTATATATATACAGTAGAGTTTCCATAAAAGGTTCGAACCCTTATGAATGTCATCGTCATAACTAAGTGTTGTTTCCCTACATGTTACAAAAAACTCCCATTTATTGTTGTGAAGTCATGAAGTTTGGCTAAAAAGAAAAAAGATGTAAATCAGTGCAAAAAATAAAATAAAATTAACTGGAGAAAGGAAGGGATGGTGTAATACCAGGATCTTGAAATAATGGAATGAAGCCATCCTGGTTAGAAACAAAGAAAAGTTGATCCCCCACCAATAAGTCTTATAGGGAGTAGTTAATAAGAGAGATTTCATAACTTAAACATAATAAAACCCAACGCACCATGACGAAAGACTCTTATGCACTGAATGCAAAAGAGCATCCTATGAGAAGTAGGAGGGGTCGAGCGTTCAACATATAGATTATATGTGCAAGTCAAAAGGTAATAATATATGGGGCATAACTGGATTGTGGATAAACCAACAATAGCTAACCATTCCTTAATAAGTGGGTGAGGAGAGAGGTAAAGATTGTTGGAATTCCTAATACTAAAATGAATGAAAATAACATAGTCCCACATCGCCAAAATTGCAAAGCTATTCTAGTATATTAATAGCTTTGCAGTGATGGGAATGAGGTCTTGGGGCACCCAAATGTTTGCTTCGTTGTGAGGAGGGAGATCATGCATCACCGCTACCCAAATGTTTGCTTCGTTCAACATAACTGGGTCGGGCTCGAGTTTGGGTTTAGGTCTAATATGATCCTATTTTTACTACAAAACTGAGCCAGGTTTTCTGACAATTGCAGGCTATACGAACAGGCGCGAATCTGTTCAGAAGAGGACGCGGATTGACTGAGGAGTTGCGACTTTTGAAGCGGGCATAGGTTTTTTGGCGAACAGACTCGTCCATTAGCAGACGGAAGCGGGTGTGAACCGTTAGACGCGAGCGGGTGCGACCCGACTGAAGAAGTGCGGGTGAATAGAAGTAGTGCAACGCGAATGGATGCGAGAAGCAGGCGGGTGCGACCCGTTAACGAACGGTAGCAGTTCAAAAGGCAATGGGAGCGACCCGTCAAGCGGACGCGACTATTTGAAGGGATGTGGAAGAATCTATAAATAGGAGAGAATCCTGATCACATTCTCATTCAATTCCCATTCTAATTTCTTATGCTTCCTCTTTTCTACTACTCTATACAATATATCATAGAGTTGACATACTCATTACAATCTCGTGCAGATTACGTCTGTTGTATCTTGGGAGACTTTAGATAAAGTCTTAAGGAAATTGTTATGACAAGCCTCAGATGGAATTTCCTTCTTCAACCGGTTAGGTTTATTATTGATTTATATATATATATATATATATATATATATCTCATTTTCGTTTCTATGGTGTATTATTTCTTTAAATAGTATAACGTTTGATCTATCGCTATAGTTATTATTACTATAGTTTTTAGTTTGTGGTTGTAATTTAATTACGACATATCTATTGCTTAAATTAGCTAATACAGACTTCTAGAGTAGTGGAAATTTGATTGATAAACTTGTGAGATGAGTTTATAATTGATTATTCTTTGTTTTGGTATACTAGACATATAACATCTTAAGACTTTCCTGTTTTAACTAAAACAGAGATGGCAACAGTAGAGCTCTCAACAAAGGCTACTGCACATAACAGGCCTGATCCTTTTAAAGGAGATGGTAATGACTTTATAACATGGCAGAATCAGATGTTATTTTATCTCACCACTCTCGGTCTGCAACGGTATCTCGAGGAGGAGGAACCAATTCATGCACCAGGCAAGGAATCAGATGTTGATATGTGGAAGCATTCCGATTTTCTATGCAGAAACTATATTCTAAATTGTCTCAACAAGGTGCTATACAAAGTATATCAGCCTTTAAAGACAGCAAAAGCACTCTGGAATGCACTTGCCACGAAGTATAAGACGCAGAATGTCATCTTAAGAAATTCATTGTAGACAAATTCATGGAGTACAACATGGTTGACTCCAAACCGGTGACTGCTCAACTGAATAAACTACAAATCATCATTCATGAACTCGAAGCGGAAGGCCATAAAGTTGGCGAATCGTTTTTGGTTGAAGCCATCATGGGAAAACTCCACCATCATGGAGAGATTACCGGAACTATCTAAAGCATAAGAAGAAGGAAATCTCTTTACAGGATCTTATAGTTAGACTGAAAATTGAGGCAGATAACCGTGGAGTTACAAAACCAAGTGAGGAGGCATTTGTGGCTGAAGGCTCAAAGACCAATAACAAAAAGAAGAACTTCGAGAAGAAAAGGAAAGCTTCAAACAACAAACCAAAAGACAAAAAACGAACCAAAAAGTTTAATGGCGAGTGTTGGGTTTGTGGAAAGATTGGACATGCTACTAGAGATTGCAGACTCAAAAAGGACCGCAACAAAAGGCAAATATAGTAGACAACATAGAAGTAGACGAGTCCAACATCTCGACAGTTGTATCTGAATGCAATATGATTTAGAATCCTAACCAATGGTGGGTAGACACAGGCGCTACTCGTCATGTCTGCTCTGACAAATCCATGTTTTCTACATACCTGAAATTCGATCACGAAGAAAAACTCTATATGGGTAATTCTGCAGTATCCATGATCAAAGGCAATGGCACAGTAATCCTCAAGTTTACTTCTTGTAAAGCTGTCAAGTTGAATGACGTGCTCCACGTTCTAGGCATAGGCAAGAATCTCATCTCTGGTGCAGTACTATCAAAGAAAGGATTCAGAATGGTGTTCGAGTCAAACAAGATGGTTCTGTCCAAATCTGGAATGTATATCGGAAGGGCTTATTTATGTGATGGCCTATTTAAGGAAAATGTAGCCGTTATCGGCAATAAAACTATGTATTCTGATTGTACTATTAATAAAATTGAAGTTTCTTACTTGCTTGAGCATGAAATTTTACTATGGCATGATAGATTGGGACACATAAATTCTCGAAAAATAAAAATATTATCAAACTTGAGATTAATTCCAAAATTCCAAGTAGATAAGAACTAAAAATGTGAGACATGTGTAGAAGCAAAAATGGTTAAAAAACCATTCCAATCTATTGGTAGAAGCACCGAAGCACTAAGTTTGGTTCATACAGATTTATATGATTTTAAATCATTACCTACAAGAGGTGGGAAAAAGTACTTTATCACTTTTATTGATGACTATACACGATATTGCTATGTATATCTTTTAAATAGTAAGGATGAAGCAATTACATCATTTATGAAGTACAAAGCTAAGTAGAAAATCAGTTAAAAAAAGATCAAGATATTGAGATCTGATCGAGGTGGAGAATATGAATCACCATTTAAACAGTTCTGTGCCGAAGATGGTATAATTCACCAAACAACAGCTCCATATTCACCACAACAAAATGGTGTAGCCGAAAGGAAGAACAGAATGTTAAAAGACATGATTAATGCCATGCTTTTAACCTCTGGTCTACCGACGAACTTGTGGGGGAAGCCTTAAATATGTCTAATCAAATATTAAACAAAGTCCCACACAATAAAACTGGAACAATTCCATATGAGTTATGGAAAGGACACAAACCATGTTTTAAATACCTCAAAGTGTGGGGTTGCTTGGCAAAATTTCCAGTTCCGCCTTCCAAGAAAGTTAAACTTAGACCAAAAACAGTAGATTGTTATTATTTAGGGCCAGCCTAAAATAGTAGTGCCTACGGATTTTTGGTATTCAAGTCTGATATAGCTGATATTCTTGTAAATACAATCATGGAATCTAGAGATGCCTCATTCTTTGAAGATGTGTTTCCGCACAAAAGGAATGAAGGGAATAATGTCCCTAAAAAGACAAGAGAAGAACCAAGCAATTCACATGAAGATGAAACTCATCATGAGATTGAGGAAGCTGAACCAGGAAGAAGCTTAGGGGCTAGGACTTCCAAGACATTTGGTTCAGACTTTTTCACATATATGTTAGAACACGAACCTCAAAGGTACAAGGAAGCAATGTCACCTTCTGAATCTTCATATTGGAAAGAAGCAATCCAAAGTGAGATTGATTCAATTCTAAGTAATAAAACTTGGGAAATAGTTGATATTCCACCTGGAATAAAACCTATTGGCTATAAATGGAATTTCAAGAAGAAAATGAAAGCAGATGGCTCTATCGACAAGTATAAAGCCAGATTAGTAGCCAAAGGATATCGTCAAAAAGGAGTAGACTTCTTCGATACATATTCAAAGGTAACACGAATAACCTCTATAAGAATGCTAATAGAAATTGCATCGATCTATAATCTAGAAATTCATTAAATAGATGTAAAGACATCATTCTTAAATGGAGATCTCGATGAGGAGATCTACATGGAGCAAAGGTTTTGTTTCCAAAGGAAATGAAAATAAAGTCTGTATATTAGTAAAATCATTATATGGACTAAAATAAGCTCCAAAACAATGGCACGCAAAATTTGATAGTGTCATGATGAAAAATGGTTTTTCGTATAAATGAATGTGATAAGTGTGTTTATTATAAACAAATTGGGCAACCATATGTAATGATTTGTTTATATGTAGACGATATGTTAATATTTGGTCCAAATACTCAAGTAATAGAGACCGTAAAGAAGATGTTAATTAGCAATTTCGATATGAAAGACTTAGGAGTTGCGGACATTATTTTGGAAATCAAAATAATAAGAACACCTAATGGAATTGAATTATCTCAGTCACACTATATAGACAAAGTGATTGAAAATTTTCAAAATTTTGAAATTAAAGGAGTAAGAGCACCTTTTAATCCATCAGAAGTACTGCATAAAAACAGTAATGAGAATGTAATGCAACTAGAATACTCTCATGTAATAGGATGTCTCATGTATCTCATGAATTGCACAAGACCAGATATAGCTTATGCAGTAAGTCGACTGAGCAGGTATACAAGTAATGCAGGAAAGGAACACTGGAAAGCACTAATGTGAGTGCTTGGATATTTAAAAAATACCATAAATTATTTCTTACATTATGGAAAATATCCTGCCGTCTTAGAAGGATATAATGATGCAAACTGGATTGCTGATTCAGAGGAATCAATGGTTATGTATTTACCTTAGCAGGGGCAGCAGTGCCATGAAAATTTACTAAACAAACATGCATAGCTCGATCCACTATGGAATCAGAGTTCATCGCTTTAAATAAAGCAGGCGAAGAAGCAAAATGGCTTCGTCATTTTTTAGAAGATATTCCATTTTGGCCTAAACATGTACAGGCTATATGCACACACTGTGATAATCAAGCTACGCTAAGTAGAGCGCACAACTTTGTGTATAATGGAAAGTCATGACATATTCGTCGATGTCATAACACAGTTAGGCAGTTACTCTCAAATGGAACTATTTCTATAGATTATGTGAGAACAAATGATAGCCTAATGGATCCATTTACCAAAGGTTTACCAAGAGAGAAAATTGACTGCGCATCGAGGGGAATGGGTTTAAAAGCCTAAACCACTAAGAGTTATCTTATACGAAAACCTATCCTAGCGACTTGAGATCTCACGGACTAGGATCAATAGGCAAACCAGTTCTGAGTAACTCAAGACATAATGCATTTTCGTGGACATAGTCCAACTATATTCCTATGGTGCACAATATAAATGCATGCCTACAGAAGTATTTAAAGGTTAAAACAATGTTTTTTAATGATGACCATAT
The DNA here is from genome assembly GCA_030765085.1 of Allium cepa. Taxonomy (NCBI): domain Eukaryota; kingdom Viridiplantae; phylum Streptophyta; class Magnoliopsida; order Asparagales; family Amaryllidaceae; genus Allium; species Allium cepa. The sequence continues at coordinate 2,857,851 of CM060930.1, read as the reverse complement.
CTTGAAAATAAAAAGTGGGGTATATGTAGGATACTCTTAATGGTTGCGATCACCTATGTTAGTGTGAGCTGGGTCGGCTCTATAAGAATATTAAAGGCTTATATTTTCTATAAACACTCGTAGAACCAAAAATTGTTCAGAACCAAAATGAACAAAACCAAGAGATTGGATGAGAAGGGAATCAATGCTTCGTAAAGCTTATTGTCTGGATATACAATAAAGGCCGACGGTTCAAGATGAAATAATTCGCCGATTAGCCAAGTAGATCCGATAAGTTTTAATTAGGGAAAGTTCAAAGTGAAATATCTACTTATCCACGATAAAGCATTATTCCATATGTACTCTGTAATATTTCTGTTTGTGTGGGGGATATGTATATTGTCATTCATATGGGGGATTGTTGGAATTCCTAATACAAAATGAATGAAATAAACATATTCCCACATCGCCAAAATTGCAAAGCTATTCTAGTATATTAATAGCTTTGCAATGAAGGGGTTGGGGACTTGGGGCACCCAATGTTTGCTTTGTTGTGAGAAGGGAGATCATGCATCACCACCACACACGCACGCGTGCCGCCGCCGTCCGTCCGACCGAACCGGTTCGGGTTCGAGTTTGGGTTTGGGTCTAATATGATCCTATTTTTACTGCAAAACTGTGTCGGGTTTTCTAAAAGTTACAGGCTATACGAACAGGTGCATATCTGTTCATAAGCGGACGCGGATTGACTGAGAAGGTGCAACTTTTGAAGCGGGCACGGGTTTTTTGGCGAACAGACGCATCCATTAGCAGACGAAAGCAGGTGCGAACCGTTAGACGCGAGCGGGTGCGACCCGACTGAAGAAGCGTGGGTGAACAGAAGCAGTGCGACGCAACCCGATTCGAGGAGCAGGCGAGTGAGATCCGTTAATGAACGGTAGCGGTTCAGAAGGCAACGGGTGCGACCCGTCAAGCGGACGCGACTGTTTGAAGGGATGTAGACGAAATTATAAATGGGAAAGAATCCTGATCACATTCTCATTCAATTCTAATTCTAATTTCTTTTGCTTCTTCTTTTCTACTGCTCTACATAATATATCACAGAGTTGACATATTCATTACAATCTCGTGCAGATTACGTCTGTTGTATCTTGGGAGACTTTAAACAAAGTCTCAAGGAAATTGTTACGGCAAGCCTCAGAAGGAATTTCCTTCTTCAACCAGTTATGTTTATTATTGATATATGTATATATATATCATTTTCGTTTCTTCCGTGTATCTTTAAACAGTATAATGTTCGATCCATAGCTATAGTTATTATTACTATAGTTGTTAGTTTGTGGTTGTAATTTAATTACGACATACCTATTGCTTAAATTAGCTAATACAGACTTCCAGAGTAGCGGAAATCTGATTGATAAACTTGTGAGATGAGTTTATAGTTGATTATTCTCTGTTTTGGTATACTAGACATATAACAAAGATCATATTGGATGTGCTCTAAGGTCAAAGAGATATACGCTTCCATGGCAGATGAATGCGTCTAGAGGGTGAAGGAACAATAAACTTGTTATCGCTTGTTCTAAAGCTGGTAAAATACCCTCCACCTGACTTTCCTCATAGATAGCTGAGGTCCACTCTAATACGATAAACTACAACCTGATGAACTAGAGAGATTGTCAAAGGCCATTGATAACTAAAAGAAGGGATGAATTATTATCAAAATTCATAAATCAACTTTTGATTTAACAAAAAAAGACTAATAATGTTTTTGGTAAACCAACTAAACAATTTTGCTTGAAAATTTATCACATAACTTAAAATCTAGTATATATATATATATGATTACCCAAACTTGAAACAAAATGAAAAATAAATTACCCAAACAAATCTAGTAAAAAAATAGAAAAGTAAGAAAAATAAAATAGAAATTATTTAACTTACAATTGTGATTGATTGAAGCCTAAAAAGGAAAAAATGATGCAAAATCTCATTATCTCACATGGATTTTCGTTGTCAGAACATGTAAAAAAGAAATGAAAGGGGACGAGAGAAACATATAGATTTGCTAAAGAAATCACAACCCTAGAACTCAAATGGCATAGAAAATAACAACTATAAGATATTAATGATAACAATTGTCTTTTAAAGAGAATAAAGTATATTTCTTAGAATACAAAGCGATCCATATGTCAACGGTCATAAAAAGCAGTAAACCACGATGAGACACATGTTAATGGTATTATATTTGAAATGATTGATTAAACAACTCAAAAAATGGGCATGAGCTGAAAAGTATGCCATAATATACATTAGCGCTGACTTGGGGTGGGGGGAATGTTACGCCTATTTTTTCTCCTATAAATAAGTGTTGTGCAAGCTATGGTTCATGTGTATAAAACCACAAACTTTGTAATCAATAAGAAGATAAGATGGGCTACATCTTAATTGAAAGGAACTACACAAGATAAAACATGTGAACCCTAGTAAATAAAAATTAACACAACTGAATAGCCCATGGTCCATATACAACTATCATCGTAGTATCAAAGTCAGATTAAGTATATAAAACATGAGCCAAATAGGGAACGTCATGCCGCATCCGTGAGCTAAATTGTGCTTCGCAAATGCATCGCAGAAGCAAGCTTAGAAGCCATTCTATCACAAAGCATCAAGTCAGTAAACTGCACATATACACAAGACAAATATGAAATAAGAAGCCGCCTCAATATTGAAGAACCGAATAATTATAAGTACTCTAGAACGTTGCTATCATAACCATACCATTGAGAACTTGGACGTTATAATTATACTGGATGGCAGTATTACACAACATCAAATTGCTTTTAACACTCTGAAAGATGTACTGCACTACACCAGCCAAGACGACGGCAAAGCAGAACGTTAGGAATGATCGAACCCAAAATGCATAGCTCAATAATTAAGACCGCACCACCATTTTGATGCCTACACACACCACCAAAACCTAATCCGAACTACTCTAGTAATAGAGGATTGCCTCGCCATCCCTATATCAAAGTAGTGTCTACGCAATTCAAGGATGGAGAAAACATCAAATCGCAACATCTTGCACTGCATAGAGTATCAAAACGAGCACAAACTAACTACTTCATCAGCTTCAGGAACACCGTTTCAAATTCAAACCATTCCGCCTAAATAAAAATCTTTCCACCAAAAGAAAACTCTCTCTTGTATAGTCAGATCAGTAATCTGTGCACATTACAACAATCCATAGATGAAGGGAACATAGCAACATTTAATGGTGGAGGAAGAACATAAAGATTTGACATCAGTAATCCACGTGAAAGAAACTTAGCTATAAAAGGGAGGGAATTGTTGCAGCGAGGGGAATTACACTTTGATTCTCTGTAGCAATCCGAAAATTCAAGCACTCCGTCTTCGAATACCACAATGCTTTTGAATGTAATTAAATGGTATAAATATGATTTTGAAACCTTTTTAGACATCGCTTAATTAATTAATAATGATAAGAAATTTATTTTTGAATTTCTTTTACAAGATTATAATCTTATGCTTTTGTCTAATGATCAAATGAACACAATAGCAATTAATTAACACACACCCCTCTTTATAAAGCTTGTAATGTTCTAGAAGCCTCTATACGGAAAATAGATATTAGTATGAGAGGGCTATAATGGTAATTAGCATACATGAGAAGTGATGTAAATGAGAAGTGATGTGAAGTGCAGCTTCCACGGCATGGTGGGAGTGTGAGTGCAAACTTGAAGAACACCTTATGAAGCCTATAAAAGGAGGGGCATACTCTTAGGAATTAATCACAAATTCATGAACCAAAACAAATCTTTTTAATGACTTCTTCGTCTTCTTTATCTCTTATGTTCTAAAATGAAATAGATGCAAATTAACTCCAAATCACTTCAAACTTTGCCACAAGCTTTACTACATTATTAGAATACCTTCCACCATTCCAAAAGTTAAAAAAGTGAAGCCACACTCCCCCTATCTTCAATGGTCATGAGGACTTTGTAGAGGAGGAAGGCAAAACAGCAAGTGCAAGGAGGAGGAGGAAGAAGGTGATTGCAAGGTTGGGCTTGACTTTGTTAGCTTGGATATTTGTTGTTGTTGTGTTAAAGTTGAGTTAACACCTCACTTTGAATGGAAAATATAACATATATATGTTGTATTTGATTTTGTTTGAGTTGTTGAATTGATGTTGGCATATGTTAGAACATTAATTTGGATTATTACCTTAAATGACACATGTGATCCATGTTTATGACCTTGAAAGAACTTGTAATGGACTTGAATGGACTTGTATGAAATATGAATAGATCTTGAATAATGCATATAGCTTATAGATGGAATTTGATAGAGATCGGACTCAGATTTGGAAGTGCACTTATAGCGATAGTCGCTATAGATATAGTTGTGAATTACCTTATTTTTGGCAATTTCTATGGAACCTTTTGAAGAGATCCTCAGGGATTTCTCATCATGTTTCTATTGGTGTATATATAGCTACTGAAAGCTTGGATAGTAAACAATTAAGTAACATCTCGAAAAGTGACCAAAATTTCACTTGTGCAAAACTGCCTCATTTAGACTTGATTTGTGGATTAAAAAGGTTTGAAAGATATTTAAATTTTAGTATTTTGCTTCATTCTTTGTACAAGTGTTTACAAACTACTACTATAGTATTTTAAATCTAGTTTGATATCTTTATAGTATTTAAGAATTACTTATGAATTTTAAAGAAGATATATTTTGTTAAAAACATGTTCTTTTTAAGTTTTAAGAAATTTTTTAAACTTGTTGTTTTGAAGTAATATTTTGAATAAATGTTTTAGAACCTATTATTAGTATTCCGAGTATTTTAAAGTATGTATAAATGTTTTCAAAACGGGGTTAAGAATTGCTAAGTGGCCAAGTGTTTGATTGTTTATTTACTTGTTTGAAAAGTAACTATGCTTAACCCTAAAAGCCGACGAAGTAAGGCTTATCTATTTGTGAGAGTTAAGATTGATGACAAGTAGGGACGAAGCAATAGAGCTCTAACCTATCAGGCTTTCCTCTTGACCGAGGAATAGTAGGTCAAAAAATATCCAAAACGTGTTAATCATGTTGGTTACTTACTTGTTTATATAAATCATTAATACTATATGTAACACAAAAAGCCAACGAGGTAGACTACCTATTTGTGAGATTTAAAAATGAAATGTCTAGGCAACGATTTGATGCAACCATTGTTCTAATTTTCCTAGCTTCACTCTTGGATGAGGAATAGTTAAGTTGGAATATCAGAAATGAGTTAAGCGTATGAATATTGATTTGTATAAGCAAGTGCTTTAACTAGATAATCGATTAGTTGATTAACGAACTTGAAAAAATATTGACTTAGGAGGTTATCGAAGTACTTCATGATTTCATACCAATAAGAGCCCCGGGTAGGAGTATTCGTACAAAACATCTCTAGCTCTCGCATACTTCTGAGAGAATTGGAATTGAATTAATTGAAAATTCATCGATTGGTTTTGGAGAGTCCGATAAGCGGGAAGAATGTACTTATATAATATGATTCAAAACCCGTAATCACTTCAGAATCACATACGCGATCTATGTTCTAGAGGTGGTTGTGAAGTGGAGTGTTAGAGTTGAACGTTCTATACTAAGGTTAAGTCTATGGGAAAGGTCAGCATTGGCATTTCAAACGATGCTATCACGTAGGTCTTTCTGTCTCGAGGACTATTCCAAGAGAGTGTACAGTGTTGGCATTTGTGGGAGGACTTATGTAGGGAACCAATGTAGAGGTCGAGATCAGTTCGAGATCCTCGAATCCATGTGATAATTCGTGATCTGTTTGAGATGATGGAATCCATTTGGGGATTCATATTCTGTTTGAATGACGAAGACTCATGTGAAAGATGTCAAACATAGCCTTGATATTTGAAAAATTACAAAAAATAGAGAAGAGTCATGGCCAAGGGGCGTAGCTTACCACAAGGGTATATCGAGTCCATATCTAGAGATGCTTATCGATTGTTGCTAGCGGAAGTTGATGGGGATAGAACAACGCATCGAGGGTGGTCCAGTTATGTTTACCTTAGACTATATCCTATCTAGAGAAATACGATGCTCGGAAGATAGTTTCTGTTCCTTGTCATGGAATTCAGATGTAGACAGACCAAGGAGATCTCTGTAGAAAAATCCATTATGCAAACATGCCTTAGTGGTATTGATTGTATACCCATTATTGCAGTGGCGTTCACACAGAAACTATTTGATATGATTTATGTGCTATAATGTGGATACTATCTAAGATATCACTATATGTAATTTAATGAATGGTTGGTTTCATTTGAGGGGAAAACCACTACGGTAATCTGTTGGACTCAATGTATGTGTTATATTATGGATATTATCTTGAGTTTCTCACGCTGGTTTATCAGACTGATCCAGGTGTTATTTTCTTATAATGCTCGAGTCAGGCCATGTATGTTTCTAGATTTAGTTATGCATGCATTGGAGCTTACAGAGAAGGGATGGTTGATCATCTTCTATAGTATTCATATTTCTGCAGCATTTCTGTACTGTATATATCGGCATTGTGAGGGCAGGCAGTTAGAACTGTCTAGGTTGATGATAGTACTTAGGTTTTATTAACTTTGAAAATTTTGTATTCAGAGTAATACTTTGTAATATTCCTTTGATATTATATATTATCGTTCCATAGTGAGATTCTAGTATTATGTTCTTCTTTTCTTATTCTATTTTTTACCCTAACTTTCTGTCTTTTCGACACTTGGCTGCTTGGCACATGAATATCGCAGATGTATGTAGTGTCAACTTTCGAGGGTCTAAAAGTTGAGTCGTTGCATCCAATCATTTTGTATTGTGAGAAAGGATATCTCTCCCACAAGATTACCTAAAACTGGTACGATGAAATATAAGGAGGAGTTTCTCATGGATACATGATTTTTCTAAAATTCTGAACCACGTATTATGTCTCTTTACTTTATTTTTTCTTACTATCTTGGTTTTTATGCTTGATTTTGTTTTGGTTACATCAAATGGTTGTCCAATTGAAATTTACATGTTTAAAAAGCAGTTAAAGTGTATCTACATGATTGAGATATTCAACAAACAGTTTGTGTTATGAGGACGACAAATATCATAAACAATACTCTAATTCCTCAAAGCATGGCCGGCCATATCATGGGTTATTTTAGCTACATACAATTCCAAAAACTAGTTAGTTTTATTCCTATTAAAATCCAATTTAAATTTTCGATCGATATCCTGTACAGATACTCACGTTTATAAATTTCATATAAATACTAATGTATTCAAACAAATCAAATAAAATTCAAACAATCAATTTTTCACAAATACTAATTAATTTAGAGAACTTTTAGTACTTATTATTATTAAAGTCGAATTTAAATGTTCTATCGATGTCGTATATCGATGCATGCATTTATAACAGTTATATACGCTCCTTTTTAAATACTAATGAGATTCATATATATTAAATAGAATTCAATAATTAATTTTTCATCAATGCTAATTAATTTAATTGATTTTCAAAGGCTAAAAATTAATTAAACGGTGCGGTTCATTCAGAATATTCATCATTTCGGTTGTGCGACTTAGATATGTAAATTTAGCCAATGGTTAATGTTGAACAATTCAAAAACTAATGTTGACATATCACCTTAGCTAGTAGTGTGAAATTTTTGCTAAGTTTATTGCTTACACATCTTTTGATAAATGCTAATTTTACTTATTATAAGCGGTCTCTAGTAGTAATGGTTTTTACACAGATTCTCTTCGTCAAAACTATATCACATTAGGACTTATAAAATTTGGTTTTGGTCAAAATCCCAACATCGTTCACATTCAATTCGTAATTCCAAACACAAATTCCTTGGTTCACTAATAACAATTATTGTAAACATAGTGCTCTAAATAGAGACTTTTATTTTGAGTTGACTATGGTTGATCGTGATACTAACCAGATATAACTAAGAAGATGAATTCTCTATTAAATAGTGTTTCACTTCCAATTCTTGAACTCAGACTAAACTATATTCATTTGATGTATGCCATGACATGATTTAACTATAGTCAAAATCAAATGTCTACATTGAAGTTCCATGGTATTTTCAAGTCGAGGGAATTGTATAACATCATCACTTTGAGATTGTCTATTTGACCTAAATTATGTTAACCAATAGAGAACTCTTGAGTGAGTCATTCCATACTATCTAATAACTATCAGTACGTAACCCATTGATACCATCAACAGCCATGAGAAATACACTGCCTAACATTTGGAGAGTGTTACGCACTTTAGTTTCAAATGATAATCAAGCTTTTTCTCGAAACATCTTGACTGTGAATATTTAAAATGATATATTATTGTCAATATGATAAAATGCTCATAATTATAACATATTGTAATTAGTATCACCTAACGTATTATTTAAGGATTTTTCCATCTATATACTTTAAATTAATTACGTAATTATTTATATCACTATATAATAAGTATATAATAGAAAGAAAAACACCTCTTATTTTGAATAACATTGGTCACAAAGTTGGATATATGTAACAAATTACATAATTGCTCCTAGGCTAACCCCTAACTCTATCAATCCCTTATTTGAATTTGGGATAAATTGTGGAATCCTATTCTAGTTTCTTCGATCGGTTTTGTTTAAAATTAATCGGTTCAGTCCCTTCATGAACAAGTGTGCTATTTTGGTATAATTATCTACTATGTCAATCAACTCTCTCAAATGTTGATAACCTGCGTTTATCATGTGGAACTATTCAAAGTATGTCTCTCGACTTCTAGTAAACTCTAGGTTCTTTTGCAAGCTTTATTGTGGCATTTTGATCATATATAAATGTCATGAGATTCATCACAGTTGGAATCACCCTCAGCTTAGTTATGAATTTATGCATTTGTATATACTTATAACATTGTAGTGGCCCATGGTTGAATCAACCACTGCTTATTTTTTGGATGAATTCAAACTTAAAGTACTTAAGTTTGAATATGAATTTAGGATTTACATGCTATCCCCGATATCACCAATGAAGTTCGAGTATGCATAATCCTTCGTAAGGAGTTCGTTGTCTCTTTAAATAGTTTCTAGTATTTCATAAATACTTAAGTATACTCAAATGTATTGTAATCTTAGTACCTATTTGACGCTTGTTTATGTATCAAATATGAAAGCAAAGTGTGATATTGAAGACATTAGGGCATGTACGATAATTCCTACTACCGATGCATAAGAAATCCAACTTACATGCTCAATATTAAATAATTTAATATAGTGCCTATGTATATCATTTTGGGATATTCCAAATTCATTTTATACTAATTACAAAAATGTCATTTTCAAATCTATGTCGAGTATTAAACAACCATGCTAAAATTATTTTAACGTGAATACATCATTAACAATCATAATTTGGTTGTTTACATATAGGTTTAGAAATACATTTTGGTAGCTATTAATATTCTTTCTTATAGACACACGCTTCCTCTGCATTTTGACTCAAATTCAAATTATTTGATTTCTCCATCAAAATACTCATTTAACTCTGATGCTTATTGAATAACACTTTCATATCATTTCTTAGATTATATCCAATACTTAGAAACGCAGTTATCACTCCCTTTAACTTCGGACATTTTGGCTGTTACGTTCAAATAGTCTATTTGAAATCATTATTTAGATTTTTTTGTTTCAACATATATGTACCAAAACTCAAAATCATATCAAGCGATAAATTTTGCGAGTAAAATTGGAACTAATTAAGTACGTTGAATGATGGACCAGCTACATTAGTTTCAACATTGAAATTTATGATGTTATTATTATTGTTGTGGTTTATATTCCAACTACATTGAGCTTCTTCTTGATTACACCCGATGGATCATATTCTTTCACGTACTTATAGCAAAATTATATATTGATAGTGTGTTCGAAATCCATTTTGGATTTGCACATTAATCTACATAATAGAACTAATACTCTTATTGGCTTACTTAAGATCGAGGAAGTTCTTTCCTAAACATTAATAAAATTCATAGTTTTTCTTTAATGTGGGAGATTTATCATTAGACATACTAATATGTCATGTCTATGTAGTTCAGTGAATTTTATTCCATCCTTCATTATCAGTTTTATCTTTGGATCATATCCAAATCCATTTTACTACCAATAATTCCGAAAGAAATTCCTTTGTCATGAAGTTGACGATTCTTAAACAACAGTTGTTTCTAGGTACAGTGGAATAGGTACTCATATACATTTCATGAATTGCCCATATATGTTTATCAAACTGATTTAGATTTTAATTTTACTACACTTATGGTCATAAAATAAATTGGGCAATCAATATTGATAAATCCAAAACTCCTTTAGGTTGGTCCACACAAGATGTAACGACCCATATTTTACGTATCGGAGGGTCATAAAATATTATTTTTAAATGCGCATTGGACCGTTTCACATTATAATTTTAGGGATGTTATGCGGTAACATTTTTGAAAACTAAAAATTTTATCGGATGATTTTTCCTCTGAAAGGTTGTAACAGCTATAACGTTTGATGGAAGCCGACTTAGCATCCTAGACCACACTCGTTAGAAAGACACTTTTCTTAAAGTGGTCATAACAGTAGTTTGGACTTTTTGAATAGCAGATATGTATATTTGAATTTTGTTACTTTTTAGAGTAGATTATTGGGTAATTAGTGGAATTGGGGAGAGGCCCAATAACACATTTTGGGTTGGAGGCTTTATTTACTGAAACAAACATCCTTAAATCATTTCTACCATCTCTAGAATAGATGTAAGTCTCTGCTAACTCATTCTTCATCCAAAACCTTATCTTTTCTCCTCCCAATCAAGTCTAAATCATAGGTTAAAGGTAGATTAGAAAGGGAATTCATTGGAAATCTTCAAATCCATATTGTAAACAAAGAAAATTAGATCTTTTCTATTTATTTTCTGGTTTGCCTCGATTTGCATGCAAATATTTATTTTTTATGCGTTTGTGTGTGAAATTATCATCTCTCGCCTTATTATATACATATCTATAGGTTTAAAATGTTTTGGATCCATTTTTAAAGTCAGAATTATGTTTTATTGCTTTTTTAAAAGCCCATCGAAGCATAATCATGAATAAATGGTTTTTGGTGTTCTAGGCATGTTATTTGGACATGTGATTGCCTTGATATATGTTAGGCTATGTTGTAGACATGTTATTAGAATATTGTTTGATGTATATGTGATATTTTTATGTATGCTTGGACAATTGAAAATTCATATCGGAGCGAATTAGAGGTAAGAACCGTAAACCGAACTTCATGAATAGGCTCTAAATCGTTTGGAATTGTATCATTGCATAGACGATGCACGAAGTTCGAAGTGTTGAGTGTAGTGATGAGATTTGTTCAAAGATGGTGTGCTTAAGGTTCTACACATTTGGTTCAGCAAAGGTTGTCCGATGATGTCTTGGTTCGTTGGTTGCATGGTTCGACTGTTGGATTCAAAAGCGGAAGGTACTGGTTCGTATCTAGGTAGGCTCAGTTGGGGCAAACCGAAAAGGAAATCCTATCTTGTAGCACTTAGGTTTGGCAACTGAAGACTAGACAAGAAATCCTGTCTGGTAGCACTTGGCTTTGGAAATTGGAAGATCGGAGAGGAAATCATGTCTGGTAGCTACCTCGGTCTATGTTCTGAACAAGGGATTGCGTTAGGTGGTGGTGAGATGTTGGATAAGATGATGGTTACAGTGATGTTGCTCCGGGTTCGCTGGCATAGTTTCAATCGGATCATGAATAAGGATGGATGAGCTTGGGGTTTCAGGGGTGTTTCAAGCTTAGAAAAGGGAATAATTAGGCATGGTTTGGGTTAGCTTTAGTGCATGTGTGGCGACTAGTGAAGCGATGGCATAGTTCAACTCAACGATGCCAACAACAACGATGACTTTGGAACTTTGGTACAATGGCTCTATGAATTATGATTTGTATCTAGAGGTGTTCCGAAGATGATGACTTAATGATGGGAGTTGTGACCATGATCCATAAGAACAAGATCAACGATGAGGACTTATGGGTAGAATTTGTGATTGTGTTCTACCATGGAGATAGCGGTGATGGAATAACGATTGAGTTCCATTATGGAGACGCATGCAAAGGATTCGTTGATAATTCGAAAGCTTCTAGTATGCTAGTAAAGATAGGGTATGTGGACACACTACCAGGATTTGGGATCATGTCTAGATCTTGCGATAGCAGATTACCCTGGGCTTTTGCAATTGCGAGACTGATTCCTTGCCTTACGAAGTGGCATGGATTCAAGCACCAATGAAGCTGTGATTTTGATTGAGTCCCTGGTTTACGATTATGCTGAATGAGTTATCATATATCCAATGCACATGAGTGATGGTGATGATTGTTTAATGGAAGCTATGTTTGCCATGCTTGTTTATCACTTTATAGTGTTACACGATGTGGGTATTTTCAACCGTATACCTAGGCAGTGGATATTGTACTTTGATTGTTGTACACTTATGTGGTAGTGATAATAGAGCATATATCTATTATTACATGCTAATTCTTCGGATGTAGGGACAAGTTAGGTATGGTTCTTCATACCCTATGCCCCTATTTACTACGTGCAATTTTTTTAGTATTTTTGAGATGAGGTACCACTCACACAAGACTATTGTTTGACCAAAGGTTTTGTGTTTTGCTCCTTATTATCTCAGATACTCTTAAATGAGTAAATTAGGGATAACAAGTTTGGAGAGCACGTTGAGCTGTATAGAGTACGTGAGCAGGAGGCTATGCTCTCATATACCATACTTTAGAATTTATTATGGCTTGTGTACTGCTGTGTAGTACTATGGACCTTTGTCATCGCTTGTATGAATTTAAAGATAGCGTAGAGTTTATTATGGAGATTGGGATGTATAAACTCTTTAGTTTTTTTATAATATGTAAACCTGTTACACTCTGATGTTCTTATTTATGGTTCATTTGATTATATCACTGTCTCATATGTTTCACATCTATGTTATTTTATTATATTTTGTCTATACGCTGCGAGATGTTCTACAAGTTCTATGCTTGGAATTTTATTACTTTACATCCTTGGCTACCATCCTGCATTTACTAGGTACCTTCAAAGTGCACTTTACATGTATATTGCGTACTGGAGGTGTAGGGTGGTCGTCATATCTGATATCAGAGCTTAGGTTGCATAGGCGACCTAAGTTTATATTTGGATCCATTAGTGATAAAGAAGGAGATATCGCGTTAAAATGAATTGACTAACATATGAAAGAGTGTACTTGTTATATTTTGGTTTTTGAAATTAATAAAGTAGTATATTATAAGTTGCTTTGCTTTCATGGACATAACTTATTCTTGTTAGAGAAACTGATCATTCTTATTTCAGCTTGTAAAATTAGTTGGCTAATGAGGAATGCTGCTAGGAACTCTATTTTTGGAGTTGAAGAGGGGGTAGAATTTGGGGCTGCTAACCCTAACTTGTAGGGCATGTTCGCTGATATAGTCGTAAACATAGTTCAAAATGCCCAAGTTGCTCCTGTTGCAGTTGTTGGTGGTTGTGCTCCAGTGCAAGTGCAAAGGGCTAACTTTGCCAAACTAAACAAGGATTACTTTGGGAAGCAAACCATTCCTCGCAACAGAATAATCCATTGAAGTGCGGGATTGCTTGGACACCTACGAATGCATCTTCAAGGATATGGTGTTAGAGGATGCGATGAAGAGGAATATGACCTCTAAAGAGCTTCGGGGACAAACTATGGAGTGGTGGAACACCATTAAGATTACTTATCCTAAGGGCTAGATTATATGGGAGAAGTTCATGAAGAATTTTGTAGAGAAGTATGTACCGATTGCTCAAAAGTCGGTGCTTTTATGAAAGTTTACCGACTTAAGATGGGGGAGATATCTTTGACGGAATATGGAGCCAAGTTCGACATATGTTGAAGTATGGTCCATCTTTTATTGATACTCCGTTCAAGAAGAATAAGAGTTTATTAGACTTGATGGTTTTCTTGGAGAAAAACTAGTAGGGTATATCGATAAGACCTTTAAAAAGGCTAATGGAGAAGGCTTTTCAACATGAGAGTCTAAATCTCAAGCATAAGTCGGTTGTTGCTCCCAAGGTGAGCCAAAGCCATAAGCAAGTAGGGGAATTTAGAAGAAGCGGAACAACAACAAAAAAAGGAAGCAACTACAGACTATGGGTGGCTAGAAGAATAGCAAGTGGGAGCCTACTTGCTGCAATTATGCAGAGAAGGTCCATCTTGTCAGTGATTGTAAGGCAGAAGGCAATAAGTGCTACAACTATAACAATTCGATGTGTATCAAGAAGGATTGTCTAGAACCATTGAGGAACAAACAAGCTGTGTCTGCTTACGCTTTGATTGATTTTCTAACTTTGTCGAGTGCTCCATTGGCGAAAGAGAAGGGAAAGGTCGTCATTATACAGGGTATGCTTTCTATTTCCAATACACCAATATGTGTTTTATTCGATACTAAGGCTTCACATTCCTTCATATCTAGCGATTTTGTAGATAGACTAGGATTTAAAACCGAGATAGTTGATCGACCTTTGATTGTTACAAACTCCGTTGGAGGATTGATTGGCCTTTGATGGCTTGTCAGGACTTAGCCTTATCGAGTCATCAATGTTTATTTGCTTGTGATTGCTTTATTTTGGGTTTTATGGTTTCGATATTATTCTATGAATGGACCGGCTATAGAAATATGGAGTGGTGGTGGATCTTAAGAGGTCGTTAGTGATGATAAGGATGGATGATGGGCATTGGTTGGAGAAAGGCTATCTTTCTAATGATGCGGTGATGGTTAGCTTTCTCTACTAGCTCGAGATCCCATAGGATGAGTTGCCATCTGTGCCTATGGCGAGTAAGTATCAAGACATATATGAGGAGGTAATCAAATTAACAACACATAGAGGGATCGAGTTCCAAATAGATTTGGTTAAGGATGTCAGATTGATTGTTATGTCATTGAGGCATTTGGCATCGAAAGAGCAAAAGGAAATGGTGGTGCAAGTGAAGGACCTATTGTGACAAGGGTCCATTCGACGGAGTAAATCTAAGTCGGGAACATCTATAATATTTGCCAATAAGGCAGACGGGCCTTTGGGATTGTGTACAGATTATCGTGAAGTAAATAAGGTGAAATGACCCTCCAATTTTCCCTACATTTTTCTAGGATTTTTTTTCATATACATTTGCTCAATTAGACTTAATTTAATTTCTCAGGGTCATTTTCTTTTCAAACAATTTGTCCAGGATTTAAATTTCTACTAATATAAATATATCAGTTTAATCATAGAAATATGCACATACATATGATGATGTATGTGTTCCTCTTGTTTAAATCAGAGTAATTTTTTTTTAAATTTGTAAACAAGAGCCAGTTCTGTTTGACTTGGATTTTGCAATTAACCTACTCATAATTTAAATTCCCATGTTCTTTGATATTTGCATTATATAAGTAGACCCTGTTCATATTTATTTGTACCGGATTTGATCATGCTAACCGTGATTTTTTTGTTAATTTTATCTTGGCAGATAATCTCAGAATACCTGAGATTTTTTTTTGGCATAGTTCAATTGATTGATATTTAACTAAATACCAGAAAATGATACTTACATTTATCATTTTCAACTTATGTGTTTTCTTTGAAACCCTCTGGGTTTTTTTTGATTCAATCAAGATAGCCTTTCTGTTTTAGTCTTCGCCTATATGACATAACGTGGGTTGAGCATTTGCATAAAATTTTGCTGTGACAAGAATCTAAACTTAAAAGTGTTTAAAAAGAATGTAGAGTGTTTCCTGATTTGATAGTTCAAACTAGTTCAAGATGCACATCTGTTTATAGCATTTTAAAGAGAGTTTTTAAGCTAAACATTTGCAAAAAGAAACTAAAGATTTTGAAGAGCCTTTTACTGTCAAAATACAATCAAACATGTCCAACCAGAACCCCTATCTTTTGAAGCTAGTTAACTCATGACATTATATCAACCAGACACTTTGATCATGGCAATTGATATGCCATTCATTTGCATGGCGTCTGCAACCTTTTCACACTATTTGTTCTTCTCAAAACAACTTAGAAATGAACTTAAACTTTTACAAAATATTTCAGTGAGAAGCACTAAATACTTAAAGGTGTATTGCAAGTTAAAGAAAAGAAATCAGATATTATCTCCATAACTTGATGCTTTTAAATGGTTCAACATTGTCTGGTACTTGTTATAAATTATGTAGAATAATTATTCATACCTATATTTTTAAGATTTTTATAGATGATAATTTAAGCTTATCTCTTTTTTGCAACATAGACATTACTCCAATTCTTTAAACGTTAACATACAACAGCTTCAACAAACAACTAATTCAATCTAACACTTTGCAGAAAACAAAAGCAACTTGATCACTAAACATAGCAAGTTCATTACATAACTGAAATTTTAAAACATAGTTTTGATGAATACATGCAGATAATCATCATAGGCACTTATTAAAACTAGCAAGAATTCTCATCCATTCTTCCTCATTAGTCATTAACCTTTCTTCCTATTTAAGCTTTGCATTCCCTGAAAGAGCATTAGTGGCTGCCCCATTTAAAATGAGACACCCCCATATGCCATGAGCAAACAAGGGTTAGATCTGAGATCTAGTATGAGCAACATCAAAATATTTAAAACATTAAGAAACTGGGTGATAAGCATGAGTACTAACTTTGCATATATAATTTCTTTAATCCTCTGTTTTATTATGTTTCATATATTTTGGTACAAGGATGATATCTTTATCTATCATCCTTCTATACATAATCAATTATGTAATCATGAATATTAGTCTGCTGCATAGGTATTTACTGGAACAACCATGGTTCCATTCCAACTAACCTAAGAAACACTCATATTCCTATTTCTTCATTTATAGGTTGTATATATAAATTTAAATTCCTAGCCTCATCTGCTATTTAGGAATCGCAGGGACACATTGCAATGAACTAATTCACAACATTGCACAAAGATCTCATGGCTTAAACGAACCATGTGCTAACTTGCATACATCAAATATAGCAAGCATTCCAACAGCCTTCTTGGCTCATATCCCTAATATATTTACTAGAAGTGTTGGTTAAAATCCTATCATCAGATATCTAGGTGAACATGACATTGTAAACATGGAAATATGCATGCATCTTACCAGCATGACAATTTTTTTCAGAAATAAGCAGATAATCATTTTCAAGGATGTTGTCATTATGTCTTAATCTCAATAGAAATACAAGAATATTTTCAAATGAAAAATAAAGACATGGCATATTGAATTATTTTTGATCTGCAAGTAACTATGGTTGAGCCAGGTTCAAGATCTAGCTTAACCATAATTCTTAGCTTGTGGGGTTTTTTTCTCTCTTATTAAGGGCTCAGCACATATAGAATTTCTATTGAACCCTTAATTTTTTTAAGCCTCAGCACTTATACAAAGTATAATGCAGCTCATAATATTTTTCTTTATTGAAATTCCTATGCCATAGATCTATAACAGTTGAGAGTATTCCTCCCATAGTTTTAAAAATTATGGGCCTTAACTTTTCTGAGCAAAATAAAACAGTAAGTTGCACATCCAAAGGCAAACATCACAACAGATCATAGATCACCCAAAAACATCCATAATAAAATCATGACAGATCCAAAACATCTAAAGAGCATTGATAAAATCATATTCAACAAAACCAAAAATAAGCAATATAAAAATTGGATGCCTCATCTCAGGTCTTAATGCCATGAATTTGGTGAGGTTACTCGCTTAAGTTCTTCCTTCTTTGATCAAAAATCCTTGTGAGTTTCTCCTTCCTTTTTAATTATTCTTATTTCTTTCTTATTTTTAAGCAACTCGGGTAAAATGATTTTCTGGTTATACTGCCCATTTATATAAATGTTTTTCTCTAGGGTTTTATCAAGATAAAATTCCACTTTTTTCCTAGCTATCATCATTTATTTTTCATTTTACATTTTTCACATTTCCCTTCTTAACACCCCGGCTACCTTAGTCAATTTTGGTTAGTACTTCTTTCTCTTTACTTTTCCAGAAAAATGGCCGTTTTTGTATACACACCAAGTCATGATAAATGTGTGACTCGGTCATATTTTTTATACTTTTATTCTTTTCCAGAAATCTTCCTTTCTAATTTTTACCTACACAAACATATTGACTTGTATTATATTTCATGTCATTTTTGATGCTATCTCTTCTTGCTTAACTTTAACATTTTCTGCTCACAGAAAATATACATGTGTATAGGTATATAAATGTTTATTTTATTTAATTCCCCATGTTTCACAGAATAAAAAAAACATATAGGCATATATTTCATTTTTAATTTGGTTAGGCCTAAGTTAAAATCCAATGCTTTAAATAAAGAATTCACTTTCTTATTTTTTTTCCACAAACTCTTGGATTTTCCCTGTGCCATTTCCAGTGTGCATGTGCACACATATCTTTGCACATCATAATTAAATTCAGAAATTTCATCAATATTTAATCTAAATATTTTTGAACTGAAATTATTTTTCTAAAATAATTTTTTTTCACAAAATTTTGGGGCAACATTCACCCCTCCTTTTAGGAATTGTGTCCTCACAATTTTTTTTCTAATACTTATAACAATCATTCACTGATTTTTTTTTGAAAATTTATCAAACGTAGTCATGAGAAAACTAATTCAACCTTAATACCCATACATATTAAATTCTCCAGAAATTAAAAATTACCTTTAATTTGCAAAAAGTTTAGGATAATCCATCCTAATCTTGTCTTCTAACTCCTATGTACAATCATTAGGATCAAGACTCCACCGGACCTTCACTAGTTTCAAAGTTTTGCTTCTCAATTTCTTTTCTTCTTTAGCTAAAATCCCCACTGGTTCTTTCTCATAAACCAAATTAGGTTTTATTTGAATTTTGGTAGGCTTTTCCGAAATTTCTTCTTTATCATGTACCCATCTTCTAACTTGTGACACATGAAAAACATTATGCATTACTTTCATTTCCTCTGGTAGTTCCAATTTGTATGCTAAAGTGCCTATTCTTTCCAGAATTTCATAGGGTCCAACATACCTTGGTGTGAGTTTTCCTTGCTTGCCAAATCTCAAGACCTTTTTCATAGGTGAAATCTTGATGAAAACATAGTCTCCTACTTCATATTCCACCTGCTTCCTTTTCATGTCTGCAAATTTCTTTTGCGTATCTTGAGCTAATGCCATTCTCCTCCTTACCAGCTCAATTTTCTATGTAGTTTCTTGTATGTACTCAGGCCCTAAAATAGCTCTTTCTCCTGTCTCTACCCAACGTACAGGTGATAAACATGGCTTGCCATATAAGGCTTCAAATGGAGCCATCCCTATAGTGCTTTGATAGCTGTTCTTGTATGTAAACTCAGCTAAATGGAGATAGTCTTCCCAGTTACCTCCAAATTCCAGTGCACATGCCCTTAACAAGTCCTCTAAAACTTTGTTCACCACCTGAGTCTGTCCATCTGATTGTGGATGGTAGGCAATGCTTAAGCATAATTCACTTCCTAAGGCTTCTTGAAAACTTTTCCAAAATCTTGAGGTGAAGATGGTATCCCTATCACTCACAATGGTTTTGGGAATGCCATGTAATCTTACCACCTCCTTCATGAATACTTGAGCTAATTTTGGTGCATTCCTTTCTGATTTGACTGGGATAAAATGTGCCACTTTAGTTAGCCTATCCAATATTACCCATATGCTTGTGTTTCCTCTTTTAGATCTAGGCAGTCCATCTATGAAATCCATATAAATATCCTCCCATTTCCACTGTGGTATGCTAAGAGGTTGTAACAACCCTGATGGTTTTTGTGTCTCTGCCTTGACTTGTTGGCAAGTCATACATCTTTCAATATATTTGGATACATCTGACTTCATTCCCTTCCACCAAAAATTTCTTTTTAAATTTTAATACATCTTTGTACTGCCTGGGTGTATGGAGTACTTACTTCTGTGGTATTCATTCAATATTTCCTCCGTCAGCTTTATGTTCTCTGGAACACATATTCTATCCTTATTCTTTAAGTAACCATTTTTATCAATATGGTAGTTTATCACTTCTTCCCCCTTTGTTATAAGGGTTTTCTTCTCCAAGAGGTCTGTGTCTTGTTCTTGCATTTTTCCCACTTTTAAAATTAAATCTGAATGTAAAGTTATTAAACTCAGTCTCCCTTTACTTTCATCCTCTTCAGTTGTCATCATATGTATCTCACTGTTTGCTTCAATATCTAAGTCAGCAAGTATAGATAAATCCTTAAATTCTTCCATCATCAACTTGGCTACCTTAGCATGTTGTCTAATTAAGGCATCTGCAAATTTGTTTGCTTTGCCTGGTGTATAGAGTATGTCTAAATCATAGGCAGCTAGGAACTCCACCCATCTATGTTGCCTCATATTCAAATTTTTTGCGAGAAAAGATATTTCAATGCTTTATGATCTGTGTACAAATTAAATTTGGCCCCTAACAAATAATGTCTCCAAAGTTTCAATGCATACACCACTGCTGCTAATTCAAGATCATGGGTTGCATATTTAGTTTCATGTGGTTTTAATTGTCTGGATGCATAGGCTATCACTTGGTCTTGTTGCATCAACACAACCCCTAGCCCCGAGCCACTTGCATCAATATACACAATCAATCCCTCATTTCCTTCAGGTGCTCTTAACACTGGTGCATTAACTAAGGCTTCCTTTATCTTGATAAAAGCTTGTTCACATTTTTCAGTCCACAAAGGCTTGATTCTTTCTAGTTAAATTGGTAAGTGGTGATGATATCAAAAATCTTTTATAAATCTCCTATAATATCCTGCCATCCCCATAAATAATCTTACTTCACTCACTGTGCTAGGCCTCTTCCATGCTTGAATAGCTACTACTTTATTGGGGTTCACTGAAATTCCCTTGGCAGAAATGACATGGCCAAGAAAATGTACTTCCTCTTTCCAAAATGCACATTTCGAAAATTTTGCCTTTAAATCTTTTTCCCTCAATCTAGACAAAACCAGATGCAAATGATTTTTATGCTCTTCCACTGTTTTGGAACAAATTAAAATGTCATCAATAAAAATCAGCATAAATTTGTCTAAATAATCTCTAAAGGTTCTATTCATTAAATCTACAAAATATGAGGGGGCATTTGTCAACCCAAATGGCATAACCATAAACTCATATAAATCATATCTAGTGTTAAATGCAATGTACTTAACACTTGAGTCTTCAACCTTCATCTGATGAAACCCTGATGCTAATTCTAATCTAGAAAATATCTTAGCTTCACTGAGTTGATCAAAGAGATCATCTATCCTAGGAAATGGGTATTTATTTTTGATGGTGACCTTATTTAGTTCTCTGTAATCTATGCACACCCTCAAAGTACCATCATGCTTCCTTACAAACACCACTGGAGCACCCCCAGCATGAGTTACTTGGCCTTATAAACCCTTTACTTTCTAATTCCTCTAACTGGTTTTTCAATTCTTTTAACTCGCTTGTCCCCATTCTGGTAGGCTTCTTAATTATTGGGCTTGCTCCTGGAATGAGATTGATTTGAAACTCTACTGGTCTATGGTGTGGAACACCCTTAACCTCCCTAAACACATCCAAGTATTCATTGACTATGGGAATTTCTTCAATGGATAGTTCACTGAAATCTTTTTCCAAGTCAATTAAATGATACAATTTCCTTTCTTTAGCTACTTCACACAAAATTGTGATTCTCTGGCCTCTAAAGTTTTGCAATGATATGGTGGATGAATCCAAATTAATTATGACTTTAAATTGCCTTAACCAGTCTACTCCTAATATAACACCTATATTTGGGTAGTTTAAAACATATAAATTGGAAATAAAAGTATCTCCTCCTATGTTTAATTCCACATCCACACAAATCATATTTAAAACACTAGAACTCCCTAGTGGACTTTGTACAAGCAATGGGGTTTCAACTAATATGCAATTCAATTTTAGCATCTTTACTATTTCATAAGAAATTAAAGAGTAGGTTGCCCCGGTATCATATACTACTGCTATGGGTATGGTACAAATAAGTAGTGTACCTTCCAGTTGACCATGATTTTCAGCATTAATTTCCATTGCGGGTTTGCCTTTGCCTTCCAAATTTGCCAATTTCCCTTGCTGTTTATATTCAGGACAATTTCTCTTCATATGCCCCTCTTTCCTACATAGATAGCACTTGAAAGCCCATCCTTTTAATTCTGGGCACCTTGGTTTGATGTGTCCTTCCTTTCCACATTGATGGCAAAACAATTTCTTCTTAGCATCACTGGACTTGGTATCACTGGCCTTTTTGGTGTCTGCTTCCTCCTTCTTCTTGTCATAGGGGTGGTATCTTCCCTTATTCTTCCTGTTGTTGTTGCTCTTAAAATTTCTATACTTCTCCCTTTCCTTGTCATGCTGCTCGAGTTTCAAAGCCAAGTCTATTACTTGATCAAAAGTCCTGTCAGCATAAGGTAACATGGCTCTGCTAAGTCCTGGGTTCAAACCTTTAATGTACCTGTCATTTTTAGATGCTTCATCTGCCACTAGCATTGCTCCATATTTGGATAATCCCTCAAACTTTTGAGTGTACTCAGTGACATTCAAATTTCCCTGCCCGAGTCTAATATATTCTTCAAGTAAAGTGGTCTTAGCGGATGTTGGTACAAATCTTGCCTCCAACATTTCCTTGAATTAATTCCAAGTGATTTCATTTTCAATTCTCCCATCTACGATCACCTCCCACCATCTTAAAGCTACTCCTTTCAGCCGTCTTGAAGCCACTTGCCTCTTCCTTTGATCATCAAGCTGCATGTCACTGAAAATCCTATCCAATGTCCTCAACCATGCTTGAATTTCCATCACATTCTCAGTCCCTTCAAAACTTTTGCCTCCCAAGTTTGTATAAGCCTTTAATAGTTTTGAAAGTTCCTCATGCGGATTCTCAAGCCTATGCCCAATTCAATCCCTTAAAACCCTTACAAACTCTAGCATGTCAAGCATTTGTGGTGCACTTGTTCCTGCTTGATGTGATCCCCTTCCTACCATGGTTTGCTAAATAAGTTATGGGCAAATGGTGTTAGTATACTGTGAATATTTTCCATATTTAATATTTTCCTATCTAAATTATTTCATCCAAACAAACAGACAATATATATATATATATATATATATATATATATATATATATATATATATATATATTTCTATAGTACTTAGTAACCAATGCAACCATTTGCTCTGATACCAAATGAAATGACCCTCCATTTTGCCTACATTTTTCTAGGATTTTTTTTCATATACATTTGCTCAATTAGACCTAGTTTAATTTCTCAGGGTCATTTTCTTTTCAAACAATTTGTCCAGGATTTAAATTTCTACTAATATAAATATATCAGTTTAATCATAGAAATATGAACATACATATGATGATGTATGTGTTCCTCTTGTTTAAATCGGAGTAATTTTTTTTTAAATTTGTAAACAAGAGCCAGTTCTGTTTGACTTGGATTTTGCAATTAACCTACTCATAATTTAAATTCCCATGTTCTTTGATATTTGCATTATATAAGTAGACCATGTTCATATTTATTTGTACCGGATTTGATCATGCTAACCATGATTTTTCTGTTAATTTTATCTGGGCAGATAATCTCAGAATACCTGATTTTTTTTTGCATGGTTCAATTGATTGATATTTAATTAAATACCAAAAAATGATACTTACATTTATCATTTTCAACTTATGTGTTTTCTTTGAAACCCTCTGGTTTTTTTTGATTCAATAAAGATAGCCTTTCTATTTTAGTCTTAGCCTCTATGACACACTGTGGGTTGAGCATTTGCATAAAATTTTGCTGTGACAAGAATCTAAACTTAAAAGTGTTTAAAAAGAATGTAGAGTGTTTCTTGATTTGATAGTTCAAACCAGTCCAAGATGCACATTTGTTCATAGCATTTTAAAGAGAGTTTCTAAGATAAGAATTTGCAAAAAGAAACTAAAGATTTTGAAGAGCCTTTTACTGTCAAAATATAATCAAACATGTCCAATCGGAACCCCTATCTTTTGAAGCTAGTTAACTCATGACATTATATCAACCAGACACTTTGATCATGGCAATTGATACGCCATTCATTTGCATGGTGTGTGCAACCTTTTCAAACTATTTGTTCTTCTCAAAACAACTTAGAAATGAACTTAAAATTTTACAAAATATTTCAGTGAGAAGCACTAAATACTTAAAGGTGTATTGCAAGTTAAAGAAAAGAAATCAGATATTATCTCCATAACTTGATGCTTTTAAATGGTTCAACATTGTCTGGTACTTGTTATAGAATATGTAGAACAATTATTCATACCTATATTTTTCAGATTTTTATAGATGATAATTTAAGCTTTTCTCTTGTTTGCAACATATACATTACTCCAATTCTTTAAACCTTAACATACAACAGCATCAACAAACAACTAATTCAATCTAACACTTTGCAGAAAACAAAAGCAACTTGTTCACTAAACATAGCAAGTTCATTACATAACTGAAATTTTAAAACATAGTTTTGATGAATACATGCAGATAACATCATAGGCTCTTATTAAAATTAGCAAGAATGCTTATCCATTTTTCCTCATTAGCCATTAACCTTTCTTCCTATTTAAGCTTTGCATTCCCTGAAAGAGCATTAGTGGCTGCCCCATTTAAAATGAGACACCCCCATATGCCATGAGCAAACAAGGGTCAGATCTGAGATCTGGTATGAGCAACATCAAAATATTCAAAACATTAAGAAACTGGGTGATGAGCATGAGTACTGACTTTGCATATATAATTTCTTTAATCCTCTGTTTTATTATGTTTCATATATTTTGGTACAAGGATGATATCTTTATCTATCATCCTTCTATACATAATCATGAATATCAGTCTACTGCATAGGTATTTACTGGAACAACCATGGTTCCATTCCAACTAACCTAAGAAACACTCATATTCCTATTTCTTCATTTATAGGTTGTATATATAAATTTAAATTCCTAGCCTCATCTGCTATTTAGGAATCGCAGGGACACATTGCAATGAACTAATTCACAACATTGCACAAAGATCTCATGGCTTAAACGAACCATGTGCTAACTTGCATACATCAAATATAGTAAGCATTCCAACAGCCTTCTTGGCTCATATCCCTAATTTATTTACTAGAAGTGTTGGTTAAAATCCTATCATCAGATAGCTAGGTGAACATGACATTGTAAACATGGAAATATCCATGCATCTTACCAGCATGACAATTTTTTTCAGAAATAAGCAGATAATCATTTTCAAGGATGTTGTCATTATGTCTTAATCTCAATAGAAATACAAGAATATTTTCAACTGAAAAATAAAGACATGGCATATTGAATTATTTTTGATCTGCAAGTAACTATGGTTGAGCCAGGTTCAAGATCTAGCTTAACCATAATTCTTAGCTTGTGGGTTTTTTTTTCTCTCTCTGATTAAGGGCTCGGCACATATAGAATTTCTATTGCACCCTTAATTTTTTTTAAGCCTCAGCACTTATACAAAGTATAATGCAGCTCATAATATTTTTCTTTGTTGAAATTCCCATGCCATAGATCTATAACAGTTGAGAGTATTCCTCCCATAGTTTTAAAAATTCTGGGCCTTAACTTTTCTAAGCAACATAAAATAGTGAGTTGCACATCCAAAGGCAAACATCACAACAGATCATAGATCACCTAAAAACATCCATAATAGAATCATGACAGAACCAAAAACATCCAAAGAGCATTGATAAAATCATATTCAACAAAACCAGAAATAAGCAAATAGCAATATAAAAATTGGTTGCCTCATCTCAGGTCTTAATGCCATGAATTTGGTGAGGTTACACACTTAAGTTCTTCCTTCTTTGATCAAAAATCCTTGTGTGTTTCTCCTTCCTTTTTAATTATTCTTCTTTCTTTCTTATTTTTAAGCAACTCGGGTAAAATGATTTTCTAGTTATACTGCCCATTTATATAAATGTTTTTCTCTAGGGTTTTATCAAGATAAAATTCCACTTTTGTCCTAGCTATCATCATGTATTTTTCATTTTACATTTTTCACATTTCCCTCCTTAATACCCCGGCTACCTTAGTCAATTTTGGTTAGTACTTCTTTCTCTTTACTTTTCCAGAAAAATGGCGATTTTTGTATACTCACCCAAGTCATGATAAATGTGTGACTCAGTCATCTTTTTTTTACTTTTATTCTTTTCCAGAAATCTTCCTTTCTATTTTTTACCTACACAAACATATTGACTTGTAATATATTTCATGTCATTTTTTACGCTCTCTCTTCTTGCTTAACTTTAACATTTTCTACTCATAGAAAATATACATGTGTATAGGTATATAAATGTTTATTTTATTTAATTCCCCATGTTTCACAGAATACAAAAAATACATATAGGCATATATTTCATTTTTTAACTTGGTTAGGCCTAAGTAAAAATCCAATGCTTTAAATAAAGAATTCACTTTCTTATTTTTTTTTCCACAAACTCTTGGATTTTCCCTGTGCCATTTCCAGTGTGCATGTGCACACATATCTTTGCACATCATAATTAAATTTAGAAATTCCATCAATATTTAATCTAAATATTTTTGAACTGAAATTATTTTATTAAAATAATTTTTTTTTCACAAAAATTTGGGGCATTACATAAGGTGACAAGGAAGAATAAGTATAACTCCCACATATTGATGACTTATTTTATCAGCTTCATGGTGCTAGGTTGTGCTCTCGATGGGACCTTGTAAGGGGTTTTATCAATTAAGAGTGGGAAAGGAAAGTGTGCGGATCATAGTGTTTGGTATGCCGGTTGGATTCTACAAGTGGTTGGTTATGTCGTTTGGGCAAACAAACGAATCGGTATACTTTGTGATCTAATTAACCATGTTTTTAGGGATCAGCTAAATAAGTTTGAAATTATGTTCGTGGATAATATCTTTAATTATTTGAGGACGGAGGAAGAACACTAGGGGTCTTTGAGGATTGTGCTTAAGATGTTGAGGAGGCACCGATTGAAGGTGAAATTTACAATGTGTCACTACTAGAGGAGCTAAGTGAGATTTTTAGGTCACGTCATTTCTAAGTAAGATATTGTCTTAGATCCTGTAAAGGTGGCAGCAGTACAGGACTAGGATCGAACTTAGACCACTATAGACGTGCTAAGTTTCCTTGGACTAGTGGGATAATATAGACATTTTATCAAGAACTTCTCCGAGGTGGCCGCGTCGTTAACTAACTTGATGAAGAAGAATAAGACTTTTACTTAGGATGAGAGGTGTGACCATGGGTTCCTACGTCTGAAGGAGAAGTTGTCGCCTACGCTAGTCGATAATTGAAACTACACGAGAAGAATTATCCAACTCATAAATTGGAGTTGGCAGCAATAGTATTTGCTTTGAAGATATGGTGGCATTATTTTCTTTTGGAGAAGTTCGAGTTGTGTATGGACCATAAAGCATTGAAGTATCTCTTCTCCCATAAGGACCATAACCTTCGTTAGCAGCCATGGTTAGAGTTCCTGGCCTCCTATGAATTTGACATTTCATATACACCTGGTAAGGAAATGCAGTTAATGATGCTTTAAGTAGGAGACATCCAACTTGACAGCGATGTTGCTAAAGTGGGAGCAGTTGGAGTTTATCCCCTGCTATGTTTTTGGACCTCGATGTAAGCTAGAGCTGGAAGTGTTTGATAGCTTGATGATCAGACCTACCTTGATTTAGCGGATTGGTACTAGTCAGAGGCAAAATGCCGGACTAGGAGAGATCATGGGGAAGATAGATTAAGAGTAGAGTCTGAGGTGATGAAGCAGTACGAGCTCGACAATGAAGGTAAGCTCTGGAAGGACAGGAGATTCTTTGTTCCTGATGTCGGTAGATTAAGGGATGAGGTGCTACAAAAGTGCCATCATTCAAGATTGGCTATACATCTCGATGGAAATAAAATGTGCTATTATATAAGGCAAACATTTTATTTAGAAGGGATGAAGATGGACATTGGGGAATTCATCTCGAAGTACATAAACTATTAGTTGGTAATCGCAGAGCAGTAGAAGCCAAGTGGTTTCCTGTAACCCCTCGAGATTCTTGAGTGGAAATGTGAACAAGTTTCGATGGATTTCAGCGATGGATTGCCGAGGACCAGAGTAAGGTATGATAGAATTTGGGCTACAGTCGACAGATTGATGAAGAGTGCTAGATTTATACATGTAAAGTCTAGTAGGAAGGTGTTTGTACAAAAAATGGGAAAAACGTCTAATCTATTTACTGTAGAGCTGAGAATATGGGGTGTATAACAGAGCTATTATATTTGTATTATGATTGATTTCAGAGAACGGATCTCAAATATATTAGTAAAAAGTAAATCGCAATAAAGCAAAGAACACAAATATTTATATCTGTTCAGCCATAATGTGCCTACATCCATGTTCCATTTTCATTATTCTTTTTATAGATCTTTGATATAATGCCTGAGATAAAAGATACAATGATCTGTAGCTCAAAAGAAAGTAAGATATAGCCTATGGGAGTATGTTTAACTATTAATGTCTGTTCATTCCAGCCTTCCTATTCCCGTTTGGTTGTTCCGGTTATTCTATCCCTGTTATGCAATTTTGTTATGTTATTCCTACTAAGTAGTTCATATTAGGTTTCCCGCTAGGTAATTCCTAGCTTTCTCCGACTTGTCTACCATTAGTAAGCTTGGCTCTCCTGAATTCTCATCCCATTGTTTTTGAATGCTTTGATATTTATAGCAGTGGAGAGGTATGGTGGTCACTCTGGTCAAACATGCAATTTCCATCTTTAACTTTCTCAGTACAGATATCTCCACATATACGAGTTATAATCAAAAGTTTCCATATTTACTCAGATTTCCTTCCATAAATAACTTGTTTAGGTTCGGCTGGAGAAGCTCTGTGCACCTTCTGTTATTTCGGTGGATGGATGTGGTCACCTTATTAGCCAGACTCCTTTCTGCACCTCCTTGGTTCGGCTCCGCTTGACTTTACCTTGGTTCAGTCTCCACTATCTACTGAACAGGATCTCTTGTTCAGTGCCTAACCTACTGAACAGAGATATTTTTTCGATGTCAAACTATCGAATAGGGTTTCCTGTTCGGTTCTAAGCTTACCGAACAGGAAATGCTAATCGGTGTTGAGATTACAAGACAGAGGGGTGTGCTCTTCCCAAATCCTTTGTTTTTTTAACTCCTTATGCCTTTCCTCCTCTCTTTTTGTTCCATTCCTTAATTGGAAAAGGTTAGGTCTCAGCATTTAGATTTCCAATCGGACCATTCCTCATCTTCCATAAAAATAATGTGCTTGGCAGGAATAACTTTTGACTTCTCCGTTGGAAGCTTGATGCTAAACCAATTGAGCTACACATATTTTTGTTGCATAACTCCTTTATTCAAGTCGGAATTGAACAAAACTTGGACCAATAGCTTCATATTGCTGATGTAACGACCTGCAATTTTGAACCATTCAAATCGAAAATAATCCACACATGTCAAACTTGAATTGCTCAAAATGACAAATTTTTATTTATATTTGGCAAAACTTAGCATATAAAGTAAATAAATCAATCGTAGAATAACAGACACAAAGTAATGCAACAATACGCAGTAGAATAAATAAATAGTAGTTTATGAAGCTACTACAGAAACATCAGAGTCTAAAACTAAATACAACCTAAGTCCAAATACGAAGAAGTCTCTAATACATAAGCAAATGGCAAGTCTGAACATAAACAACTGGAAATAATTAAAATAACCTAGATAACTGAAAAGCTAATTAGATTAAAGATAGATCTCCAAGCAGAGTTCCAAGCTCCAAAGGTGAGTCTCATATGCTGTAATACTCAGGCTAACCCGAGCATAAAGCAAAACAAAAAACCCTTGAGTTAGGATTAACAATCTTATGCAAGTAAACCAACTCAAGTGAAATGTCCAAACGAAATGCAATTACTTAAAGAATATTTGGGATTTCCATCCTTTAAGGATCCGTGGAACTATCTACATACATAATATAATACACTACATAAATAATGTCTATAGTAAAGTAAAATATCAAAATAGTGTTAAGGCATTATACATATCCCCCTTAACACATTTTTATATAAATGCTATAGTCTATACAGATACTGTAAACTCCACCATAAACCGGTGGGCTATAAGGAGCACTCCATAGGTACAACATAAACCAAACTCGTAATGGGCGCGATAAGGCATGTGATAAGGCACGCGAGGCAATGCCTAGGGTAGGATACTACCATTTTACGGATCCGGATTGGTAGTAATGGATAGCAGCTACTACCGCCCACCTCGAGACACACTCCCAAATCATATCAAAGGGTGGCCACCAAATCAATCACAATGTCATAATATGGTATCGAAGAAATGTGCCCGATAGGAAGAGTGACCTCACTTGGCCCGGCATGGCTTCTGTTTTAGCCACATCAAGCTGACCCGTGGGGGTCAAGGCTATGTAATACCTCATATAGAATCGTTTGTCAAACTATCCTACTTCATTTAAGAATCTCCACTACGTACATAGTTGTTAACGTGGTTTTCGGTATTGGCAGAGAGTATGACAATATCTGATCCTGGTCTCTTTAACAGCCAAATGCTTATTTCACACTAGATGGTTCTTTTACGTTTCCAAAAACCAATTCATATTGATCTCAAAATAACATATTCACTTCAAAATCATATCACTTTTGAATTCATATTCACTTAAAATCATATTCACCTCTGAAATCATATTCAATTTCAAAATCATAAACACAAAATAGGTTAGACCATCATATCAAAATATTCGCATTTTAAATCAATTAAATCTAAATCATAACAATCCCAACTTTAAGATTTTGAATATTAAAAGTAGTTTATATATTGGAATATTTATATATTAAAAATAGTTTATATTTTAAAAAATAGGTTATAGATTGAAATAGTCTATAATTAGAAATAATCTATATATTAAAACAGGTTATAGATTGAAATAGTTTATATATTAGAAATAGTTCATATATTAAAATAAATATATTAAGTTAAACATTTTAAACATAATATATTATTTTTATAAAATTTTATTAAATTAAATCTTATGTTATGAAAAAGTAAATAAAGTTATAATTAAACCCTTAAAATTTACATTTTAAAACTTAACTTATAAATTTAGAATTCTTAAACAAATAATTTTAAAATCTAAATTTTACATACATGTTTAAAAATAAAATATTTGTATTAAATTTAAAAATAATTTTCCTTTATTTCTAAACAAATCTTTTCAAAATTTTATAAATCACTTTAAACACAGACCACCAATGTCCATATATAGTTTTCTTGTGACGCCCGAGTTTCAGCGCTCGAAAATCGACATCCATACTTCACCCGTATTCGAATACCGCAGATTCAAACGTTGAAATTCGATTCGTCGGGTCTTATAACACATTAAGTAAACAACATAGCGGAAACAAAAGAATAATTTTATTGATAAAGACATTTGATACAACAATAATACAAATGAAATGATCAACATTTATTATAGATAGATACAAAAACAGAAATAATAAGACAGCAACAGCAGCGGAAAACAACATCTTCAATGCCAAAGCCCCAAAACTCCAAACCAAAAGCTCGAACCATCATGTTGAACATAAGCAAATCCAGTGCAGAATGTTGAAGTGAAACAAATGCGATCGCAAACCACATATTCCAAATATTTCCAAATCTACACCTACTAGCTGACTATCTGATAATCTGACTCTAGGCTGCCCGTGTGGAAAATTATAGGCACCCAGAGTTTATAAAGGGAACAATAAACTTCAAGTCAGTCATGGGATTGGTGTGAGCAAACGAAAACAGTTTATTTTAACAAAAACAAACAAAAAGAAACAAAAAGAAATATTCTATGCTTTTTGAAAAATGAAACTACCATACGGCCTCCCGCCACACACACAATGCAAGCGCACACTTGGAGGAGATTTCTCCTTATGATAGTCAAACATGCTTGATATGCGAAAATCCTTTTGATATTATTATTAGTGCATAGTGTAGAAAACATTTCGAAAGTATAATATTATCTTAGCCAGCATACGTACCATTATCGTATGCCTACTATAGCTACCTTATTAAATGGCAGGTTCTACGACTAAAACTGTACAGGGATCGTATTGGGTGATTGGATTTCCAACAATGGTCAGGCTAAGGAACTTCCTCACCGAATGGGTACGCCTCTGGAGGGACGCCCCGAGAACCTAACCGGCTCTCTACCAACACAAGGCCGGGTTACCTCTGTAACTAGGTAACTATTGACACGAGCATGTCATCCCCCGGTCATCACCAACCTTTAACCGAGGATCCTCAACACCAACAAATTCCAACAACCACATAAGTTAAGTATCTGGGCTCCATACCATTATACAACTTTTTATCCAGAAGGAAATGCACATACCTTAAAGGGTGTGACCCTCATAACCTCGCCGCATTCTTCCCGTTTCGACCATTTTCGGGTTGTGAGGTTCGATGAAGTCTCGTCCACAAAGCCACGCTTTTCACAAAAGCCATGCTTCGATCAACAAATGATCAGCAGCACTTAGCATGCCACATTACCAAATTGGGAATATATCACTAGTAACCATCAACTACATAACCTCTGAGCTCGTACGTCTTAGAGAAGGGTGTTAAGCTAAGAGAATAAATTCTCCGCCACCAAACAGAAATGTATTTGATAGAAACCAGCTTTACATCTCAAAGTGTAATGTCAGACATACATCCATACAAGTCCGTTCTGGGTTCGAACGGAACCAAAGGCACTTCCAAAGAATCCCTTGCAAATCCGGGTATTCACAATCGCAATCGAACTCCCCATCACATATAGAAATCTCTATACTGAAGCAACTCAACGTAGAGTCATCCGACAAATAATCCTTTCGTTCTCGAAAATACCCGGTCTTCAGCACCGTCTTCAATTGCTATCCATTTCATCGTATCACTATTCTGAATGGGTTTTATGACGTAAAGTCCTCTCCCGACTAAACTGAATAATGAGCACTTGTTTTAAAAGCATATGTATATATTGGGATCTTAGTTAAGTCACAACTTTTAACACTTGTTTCAAAACTTTTCCTTTTAAATGGTTAAAACAATTTTCCACTTTTAATCTTTTAAATAAAAGATTCACCATTTAAGATCCTCTTAAATTAGAAAATAAGGGTCACCAAAACTTTAACAATGATTTATTCATAGCTTTCAAAACTATTTTCAATTTCAAATTTGAAATCCTTTCAACAAAAACTGAGAATTCTTTCTTTATATGAAAGCCATTATCATTTGAAAACAAAGGTTTTCCGTTTCAGAAAAATCCGATCAAATATGCACAAATTTAGCCTTTAAAGATATAAACCAGAAAATCAGCAAACTGCGGTATCATCGGCAAGTTCTATTTGGGTTAAATTTAAACTTCCAAAATAATTCCTTTAGTATACTTCAAAAGTGGTTTAAAATCCATTATGTATTATATAACTTATATAACACTTTCAAACTATAGTTTCCAAAATAATTTCAAAACTTTAACAAGACATAGTATATTAAAACTAAATTTTAATTTCAAAACTTCCTTTTCCAAAAGCTTTTCATATTCAACTCAATTTCACTTTCAAACCAATTGGATTCAAAATTCAACCTTTAAACAAAATAATATTTAAATTCAAAATATCTGTGACTTAACCGATTTCCCGTGAAATCCATATTTTTGTGTATATGGTGTAGTCTAGGGGTTTTACACACAACAATAACATATCACAACCATCATCAACTTAAGCATAACAATATTGATAAGCAGTATAATTTTATAACGCTTATCTTCATTCACAAATTCACAGATAAATAAACTACAATCCATAGCTCAATTCAAAACAATTCACATCACAGAACAATACATATCAGAGATATCAAACAATTCAAAGCATTCAATAGAATCTTGTCATCCATAAGTAAGATTAATCAATCATCTGATTATAATTAATTTAATTAACTCAAATAGATTAATTGCTTATGAATTAATTGTAACGACCCTGAATTTTCGACTCAATTTAAAATTTTAAATCCATTATTTTAATATAATTTTTTTTTGAAATTTATATACAATCTCAATTAACGTCCAAACTTCATTTAGAAGATGCGTCTTGTTAGTGTTGGATATAGGAAAAGTTTCGTCGTAAAATATTGTAGTAAATTTCGTTCGCGTTTTTATTGAATATCAGTTCATTTTAAACTGCAAAAAATTTAACTTTCGAATCCAAATAATTTTTACACAGCAATGCTGTAAAAATTTATCTAATCAAGATGACGTGATTCGTTTCGTCTAATTCCATCATTGCCTGCTTCATATAAATTGTTTTGCCAAATGAACAAATTTAATCGGCGTAATTTCGAGTTTTGATAAAACTGTCGTATCGCAATTATCTGTGTGCCGTTGGAAGCACCTCGTCGCGCTGATCAAAGCGGTATATTCATTTGTGCAAATCGAAGTCAGACGTAAATCGTCATGTTAATTTAACCGTTCCAGACGGACCGGTTAAACCATATTCAGCCTAAATAAATTCACAGCCCGTACCCATTCAAAAATTTAAAAAAGAAAATATAGTTGTTGGGTGAATTCAATAAGGGTAGTTGGTAGCTAGGAAAATGGCATGGGAAGTTGTAAAATTGGAAAAATAAACAGCACGTTTAGT
Organism: Allium cepa; assembly: GCA_030765085.1. Lineage (NCBI taxonomy): Eukaryota > Viridiplantae > Streptophyta > Magnoliopsida > Asparagales > Amaryllidaceae > Allium > Allium cepa. The sequence goes on along the minus strand of CM060930.1, from coordinate 2,822,897 downwards.
ATTTCAGTATGACAATTACTGTTTGTTTTGGGTTCCTAAAATATGAAAAGAAAACGTATCTGTTCATTCCATTATCTTTCGCTATTCGCTACAGGTACCTCCCCTCTTCTTCTTCTTCTTTATTCTTCCTTTCGTTTTTTTCTGCAAAACATGAAAACGAAAAATAATACTCAGCATTGTCTCTTCCCCTACCTGAAACGCACGCGCGCATCACTCCTAGTCACCGTCGTCACACCCCTCCTCCTCCATATGCGTGCCACTTCACACCGGCTACCGGAGATGCGCGCATGCGCATCGCCCTCCCCTACCTCCCTGAAACGCCTCGCCCCTCCGCTCCATTTCACCCAATCGACCGAGCCTCCACCGTGCGACCACTGCCATTGTCTTCCACCTACGCCCAGCCAAGCCTTCTGTCGAGTTGCCGTTTACTCCCCCACCTCCTCTTACGCACACACATCCACCGAACTCCCTTTTCCAGATCCGACGCATGCCATTCTCCATCCACCTGAACACAACCCTCCATCGTACGCCCTCCTCCAGCGCCATGCGACACACGCCATCTCCCTCAGCCACGTCATAGCCACTCGCACGACCCTTCACTACTAGCCTCTTTCCCCTGAACCACCAACTGTCCCCTGCCTCGCCGCGCCACTACCCAGTCTCGGATCTCGAGTATGCATGCATATGTTGGAGCCATGTGCATGCGTGTATACAAAAATATGTATATGCGTGGGAAATGAGAATGCAGGCATGCATTTTTAAAATGAGAAGTCTCGGTTATGTAAAAAAAGGAGGGGAGAAGAAGGAAACAGATTTTTGTTTATAAAAATATAAAGTAGAGTGAATAGTATTGCTTTTTGAATGGAAAGTGACACTGTGTTCAAAGTGTTGCCAGAGAATATACTCGCAGCATATATGTTGTTACTGAAAATAGTAACCACTTCTTCTCTGTTGTATGCAGCAGCAACCGGTTGAGTTCTATTTGCAGCAACATCAAAATTCTCAGATTTCGTTCTTTTCTTCGTCGTTGGTAAGTGCATATATATAATTTTATAAAATATCTAAGGCGTTCATTTTGAATTAATATCATGTTTCTTTTGTCGATGATTGCAGTTCCATTGATCGTGTTGAACCAATTCCATTCGTGTTTCTTCGTGCTTCGTCGTCAGTTTCTCTAACCACGAAAGGTGAATTAAATTTCACGACTTATATTCTTATATAATGATAATCAAGTTTGGTTGATAAATGATTGATTGTTTGATGTTGATATTGGACGTTAAATTTGTTAATGTATAAAGTGATAAATAATATACAGTTGAATTTGACGTAGGATAGCTAGCAATTTGAAATTGATATATGTGTTGAATTTGATTAGATTAAATTTGTATAATATGACCCCTTTAAATGCTTAATTAATTAACACGTAGAAATATGGTTAATTACCCCTTGAATCATTTGAATTTATGTTGTATAAATTGACGTAGTATGAAATTGAATAATAGATATCAAGTGAAGAATCGCATAAAATATTAGTGTAATAATCTTTAATCTACTTGAAATGACTACTGTAGATTCTAGAAATAATTATATTAATTTGCATAAACAAAAATATAAATTAATACGATTATCGTGATTATTTGAATTAACTATTGGATTGTTATGTTGTTATTGCTTGCTTATTTACTTTGACATCATCCCAGTTATCACATGCAAGTTCCCTTTGCTATGCTTTGATTTTTGAATTAAAATGGTATCAGGTTGAAATGATAAATGCCCAAATAAACTTTGACTTAGGATAGAGAATTAAATAAAAACCCGATTGGTCAATAATTTGATTTAAAAATAAAAATAAAGATTTTATTTGAATAAATAATAAGGTTTTTTAAAATGAAGTTGGAATTTGAATTTTAATGAAAGGAAAATGTTAATATTTAATAATCTAAAACAAAATATTAACATAGTAGTTGATGAAAGAACGTTGTTTAAATTTAATTATTTAATAATCGAGTTTTGAAATTATTTAATAATTAAGTTTTGAAATTATTTAATAATTAAATAAGATTGAATTATTTAATAATTAAATAAAATTGAAATTCTTAATAAGTGAAATTGAACTTCTTTAATAAGTGAAATTGAGTTCTGTAATAATTAAGTTTTGGAAATTTGTTTAAATTAAATAAGTAAATAAGTGAAATTAATTTCTTTAACGAGAAATGAAATGTGATTCATTAAAATTAATATAAGATTTGAAATTTAAAGAATTTGATTTAACGAATTTAATTTAATTAAATTTGTAAGTTATGATATAGGAAAACTTAAATTGATTTATGAATTGGGAATTAAATAGAAATTGTTTTGAATGATAAATTCACTTAAAGATTATTGAATGAAATCGATCAATGAATTTAAATTGAATTGAATGTTAAATTAAATTAATTTAAATGATTACGGAATGAAACTTATATACGAATTTAAATCAATATTTGAATTGTTTAAATCAGATTTGAAGTTGAATTATAGATTTTTGAAATGCTAAATTTGGAAGCTTTGAAACTAAATTTTGGAAATTGATATAGAAAGACAAACGAATTGCTGACTCTCGAATTCTAAGTAAGATCGAAATTGATTTGGTTTTAAAAATTGGTTAAACAACCAATCGGTGTAATAATTACGGAAGTTATTAAAGAAACCGGAATCGGTTAGGGACATACTCACTGTCTAAACCGAATACCACTTTAATAACTATGCGCGGAGTGTGATCCAGAATGAAGTGGTTGGAATGATGTACGTTGATGATTGAAGAAAGAGAACGATAATGGATAGCCTTGACACTTGTGTCAAATTGGAAATGACTAAAACAGGAGCCGTGCTGGGCCAAATGGGGTTAGCTACCTCGAGCGAACACACTTCTTCATAAACTACTCATTACTTGTTATTGATTGGTGCGCACCCTTGAATTTGGAGTGTTGTTTCGCAGTATTGTGATCGTTGCGGCAATGAGTTCTCACCAGTCCGGATCAGGCAAACGGTAGTTGCACTACCTTACGTATTGCCTTATGTGCCTTGCCATACTTGTATCCCTATACGCGACCACTACGATTTGTTTTGTATTATACCTATGGAGTACTCCCTAATATCCCACTAGTTTACGGTGGAGTTTACAGTGCTGTATAGACTATAACGCTATATAAATGTGTTAAGGGGAACAATGGTAACGCCTTAACACTGTTTTGATATTTACTTTATTGTTAGATATTATCTACTTAGCGTACACTACTATATATATAGTTTAAAGGATCCTGAAAGATGTTTATTCCATTCATCTTTGAGTTATTGTTATTTCAAAATTTGAACCATATTATCTGTATAAGAATATATATCCTAAATCGATTGTTTGTTTGTGCATATGCTCGGGTCAGCCTGAGGATTTCTGTTGTTGTTCTGCTTGGAAGCTGAAGACTTGAAGACTATCATTTACCTTTATCTTTATCAGTATTGCTCTTTTCTATTTGGATATTATCGGACATCTATGTATTTCTATTTCACTATTTTCTTGAGACATTGTTGTATTTACTTAGTAGGTTCATGAACTACTATTATGACATTGTTGTAATTCCGCTGCACTATTCTGTTATGTTATATCTTCTGTAATTCTGTGATGATTCTCATTTTATACATATACTCCATTAATGATTCGTGTTTTGTACTATTTTAGTATACATGTGTGGATTATTGTCAATTTAAATAGCCCAAATATACGAGTTGTTACATTAATCACCTAAACCTGATTAATTAACATTAATTAATTACAAATTATTAATCTTCCTTGATTATTCACCTTAATTAATTCTCCTTAATTAATTAATTATCCTTTATTAATCACATAAATTAACCTTAAGTTAATTACATTAATTAATTAACCCTTAATTAATTAGTCTTTAATTAATTAACCCTTAATTGATTATTCTTTAAATTAATTAACCCTTAATTATTAATTAATTATCCTTAGTTACTTACATTAATTAATCTTAATTAATTAATTATCCTTTATGACGCAGCGGATAACAACTTTGATCACGAGATGATGCTTCTGTCAAATAAATCGACAAAACAATGGAACAATACAAATATGGATTGATGGATTAATGATACCAAGGATAAATGCCTAAATCCGTTGATCTCGCGAGATACCGGATTCTAGATATCTTTAACAAGTTGATTGTGCACGATACCGTGTTAAAAGATCTACGATTCTTCAACGTTGATCTCGCGCACGAGATTCTGTGAACCGGTTTCAAAATCGTTGATTCGAGCGCACTCGAATAACCGAAAATGGAGAAAGGAGATAACACTCAACTTCAAATTTTAAAGAGGCATAAAGCACTCAAACAAAAGTATATTCAAAAATCAACAACCTTTTTACAATGACATCACACACGTATTTATAGAAGATTACAACTCACACAACTCAACACAGCCGACCTAACTCACGGCCGACCTAAGAACAAACGACTTAACCCATACAACACGATCTTCGACCTAACAGTTACAAAACACGACCTAACGACAGCGACATCACGCGACTTAATAAAATACAACATTACGCGACTTAACTTCAGCGACATAAGAGATAGCGTAAGGGGAGCGACCTAAGAGCTTCGGCAACACAAGAGCGACTTAAGGCTTCAGCATACTTAAGCGACTTATGAGAATTGAGCGGCATAAGATCTGGACGACCTAAGAATCCTCAGCGACCTAAACATGGAGCGACTTAAGGAATCCATCATCACATGCGACTTAAGGAAGGTCTCCCACGACCTAGAGTTTGCTCGCGACTTAAGGCATCGTTCGACCTAAGGAGGAGAAGCGACCTAAGTTCGCCGCGACTTAAGGAATCAAATGCGGTGGCATAGGTTGTTAGGTCATGTAACTCGCTAGTACGACTCAAAGAACCCGAGCGACCTAAAACCACTGAGCTATCTTCCGAGCGACTTAACACGTAATCTACTTTCATTGAGTTAGGTCGTAATTCGTTAGGTCGGAACTCCTGTTGCGCTGCATCATCCTCCCCTGGTTGAAAGGAATTCGACCCCGAATTCACACTTTCCTCTTCGACACACTTATCCCCATGATATGGAATCAAGTGTTTATCGTTGAAAACGTCGGTAGTATGGACATGATCTGGCAATCTTAACCGATAAGCATTATCATTAATCTTCTTCAAGATTTCTACTGGACCAATCTTTCGAGCTTTCAATTTGTTGTAAGTTCCAACTGGAAAACGATCTTTCGTCAATACTGCGTAAAAAAAATCACCCTCTTTGAAGTCCATACTCCTTCGCTTCTTATCTGCCAGTTGCTTATACTTCTCATTTGACTCAAGCAATCGTTCATGAACAATCCTGTGACACTCCTGCAACTCATTTACGAAATCACAATCTCGTTTAACAACCCCTTTCTGACGTGGAACTGTCGACAAATCCAACGGTCCTTTCGGAATTGCTGAATATACTACTTGAAATGGACTGAATCTAGTACTTCAATTAACAGCATGATTATGTGCGAATTCCGCCTGACACAACTTCACATCCCAGCTCTCCAAATTATCCTTCACAAGACATCTCAACAAGTTTCCCAATGATCTGTTCACCACTTCCGTTTGCCCATCCGTTTGTGGATGATAGGCGCTATTAAAATTCAGCTTAGTCCTAACCATCTTCCACAGACTCAACCAAAAGTGACTTAGAAATCGAGTATCCCGGTCAGAAACAATGGTCTCAGGTAGCCCATGTAGTCGATAAATCTCTTTAAAGAACAATTGAGCAACATGGACTGCATCAGCGGTCTTTTTACAAGCTAAGAAATGTACCATCTTTGAAAATCTATCCACCACAACGTATATAGAATCATTCCCTCATTTAGTTCTTGGCAAACCCAAAAAAAAATCCATGCTAACATCAACCCATGGTCTAGTAGGCACGGGTAATGGCATATACAATCCTGCATTCATAGATGTCCCTTTGGAAACTTGACATATGTGACATCTCTGCACAAATCTTTTAACTTCTTTCCTCATGGAAGGCCAAAAATATGATTGAGAAATCAACTGCAAGGTATGATCTCTTCCTACATGTCCTTCTTCATGCAATTCTTTCACAATCTTCATTCGCAAACTGCACTCTGGTATACACAACCGATTTCCTTTGAATAGAAAGCCATCTACCAACACATACTCATCCGTCTTCCCTTTCTCGACTTCATCTACAATCTTAGCAAAGTAAGGATCCTCAACAAACAATTCCGAAAATACATCAAACCCCGTCACTTCAACTCTCATCGTAGTCAACAAATGATTTCTTCTGCTCAATGCGTCTGCCACCCGACTTATGCTTTACAACAAATGTAAACTGTTGCAAGTATGCGATCCATGAAGCATGCCTGGCTGCAATCTTATCCTGTCCCTGCAAATGTTTCGATGCTTCATGATTAGTATACAACACAAACTCCTTATAAAACAAGTAGTGTCTCCAGTGCTTTATGGCTTAGACTATAGCATCGAACTCCAAGTCATAGGTACTGTATCTTGTCTTGGCTCCAGAAAGTTTCTCGCTAAAATAAGCAATTGGACGTCCCCTTTGACTTAACACTCCTCCAATTCTAACTTTAGATGCATCAGTATCCAACTAAAAGAGTAACCGAAAGTTTGGATATCTAAGAATCGGTGTTGTAGTCAAAAGTGTCTTGATTCGTTGGAAAGCAGAATCGGCCTCTTCAGTCCACACAAACTGCTTTCCTTTCATACAATCTGTCACTGGTGCCATCACGCTACTGAAATGTGGAATAAGCCTTCGGTAGAATGATGCTAATCCATGGAAACTTCTCACTTCAGTTACAGTCCTAGGTTGTGGCCAATCCTTGATTGCTTCAACTTTACCTTGATCCACATGGATACCTTCCTTGGACAACATATGCCCCAAGAACAAAACACTGTGTGTCATGAATATGCACTTCTTTATTGCCACGTAAAATCGATCTTGACGAAGTATCATCAACACTTCCTACAGGTGTTGTAGATGTTCTTCTGCGCTTCCACTGTATATCAATATATCATCAAAGTATACCACTACGTACTTCCCAATAAATGGTCGAAAGATCTGATTCATCACTCACATAAAAGTACTAGGCGCATTCGAAAGACCAAATGGCATGACCAGCCATTCATACAACCCCTCCCGTGTCCTGAAGGCCGTCTTCCATTCATCCCTTTGTCGAATTCGAATCTGATGATACCCACTCTTAAGATCAATCTTTGAAAAGATAGCAGCTCTGTTAAACTGATCTAACAAGTCATCCAATCTCGGCATTGAAAATCTGTACCTCACTGTAATCCTGTTTAGTGCTCGACTATCTGTGCACATTCTCCAAGTTCCATCCTTATTTGGCACTAACAAAGCTGGTACTGCACAAGGACTTAAACTTTCTTGTACGCGCCCTTGTTTAAGTAACTCCTCCACCTACCTTCTCAACTCTTCATGCTCCTTTGGACTCATTCTATAGTGTGGTCTATGTGGTAACATAGCTCCCGGAACAAGATCAGTCTGATGTTGTATGTCTCTCAACGGTGGTAACTCTTTCGGTAATTCATTAGGAAATACATCTTCAAATTCCTTCAACACTGGCTTAACTTCCTCAGGAACTTCAACCATTTCACTACTTTCACGTCCAATCAACAGAAATACTTCAGGCTTATCCTCTACTTCTTTGACAAACTCCTTCAAAGATAACAGAGTCTTTAGTTCCTCGATTTCCTCCAACTTGCTTTCACTTTGTTGTCGCTTTATAGGAACTAAAGTGATTCTAGTGCCCTTGAACATGAAACTATAGCAGTTAGTCCTTCCATCGTGTTGCACAGCTCTATCGAATTGCCACGGTCTCCCCAACAACAAATGACATACGTCCATATCTACCATGTCACACCAAATTTCATCTTTATACTTCTTTCCGATGGAAAAAGTTACACAAGCCCTTCGACTAACTTTCACTTCCCCACCTTTCCTCAACCAAGCTAACTTGTAAGGTTTGGGATGATTCTCTGTCTTTAATGCCAACTTCTTTACAGCTTCTGTAGAGATGACGTTATCACAACTTCCCGCATCGATTACAAACTTACAAACCCTTCCCAAAATAGTGCACGTCGATTGAAAAATATTACACCTCAACCAACTAGTCTCCTCTTCCTGCTTTGGTGTCAAGCAAGATCTCCTCATCATTAAAGAGTATCCTTCGTCTCCCGCCAATAATTCTTCTTCCTCCTCAACTTGTGGTGAATGGGAACATTCTATTTCTGCATCCTCATCCTCAGCAACCATCACTCGCTTCTTAAGCTTTGGGCATTCATTGCTTTTATGAACAAACTCCTGACAGTTATAACACTTGAAATTATTGTTGACCTTGGTCTTAGTAACTTCATTGACAACCGGTTTACTAACAGCCTTGGAAACATTAGTATTGCTACTAGCACCCTTGTTCTGGTTGTTAGAATTGGTAAACACACCATCTCCTCTTCTTCCTTGCTTCTCCCAAGCTAGAGCTTTCTGGTGTGCTTCAGCAACGGATCTTGGATCAAACATATTCACCATATCCTGAATTTGCATTCTCAATCCGCCAACAAATCTAGCTGTCAACTGTTCCTCCATTTCCATGATATCGTTTCTAGCAATCAGTTGATAAAACTCATCTGCATAATCATTTACTGACTTTGTCCCTTGTCTCAAATTCTGTAAGCGCTGATACATAAGAGACTGATAATTATAAGGCAAGAAAGTAGCCCTCATCAACTTCTTCATCTTTTCCCATGAAACAATCTTCGACTTTCCCATTCTTTCCCGTATAAGTTTAGTTTGTTGCCATCATGCCATAGCTCTTCCCTCAATCGTGTAGCAACCAACTTAACTCTACGATGCTCGGGTACTTCCTTGAAGTCAAAAATTTTCTCAACATTTGATGACCAATCCAGAAACTCTTCCGCTATCATTCCTCCTTTGAAATCTGGAATCTCTATTTTCATCCCCGACTCCCATCGACGATCATCTTCTACATTCCGATACTGACTTCTACTGGGTCTCGATCTCGATAATGAATACTACCTCTATCACCATCTTCATCATAATCAAATGTACTTCGATATTTATCCCGTCCATCTACATCTCCATGATCATGCATGGTCCTTCTACCCTATCTTTCAATATCACGATATGATTCATTTTCAAACCCCCGTGGATTTCTTCTCTCTTCATTTCTGTCTCATGTTGTTCTCGTCTCATTGAAACAGATGATTCTTTTCTTTCTCGACAAGATTGTGGTGACACCCTCCTCGCTTCTGAAACTAATGGCGAAACCCTGTTTCCTCCATGGTTCGAGATTGGTGACCTTATCCTCTGACTTTGATTCACGTCATTCATCAATTTCTCTAACTTTCCAATACCTTCATCGAACTTTTCATTAGTACGTTGTTCCATTTGCTCAGCTTCTTGTCTTCTATACACATCTTCAACATTTTGAAATCGATTAGCACGTCTTGGAGGCATTGTCGAATCTTCAACAAATCCAAACACACACTTCAACTAGCACAACTTTAACTCAAATTTGAACTTGACTTCTCTCGGCCTGCACTTAGCTTGGTTCGGCTGTAACTGCTTCGACTCGGCTCCAACTTCTATAACTCTCGACCTTGATCCAACTTCTATACTCGGCTCAAACTCCAACACTTCAACTTTACTCCCAATAGGCTTGGCTTAGCTATGATGGGCTAATATGGCTTTGATACCAAACTTGACACAGCGGATAACAAATTTGATCACGAGATGATGCTTCGTGTCAAATAAATGGATAAAAAGATGGAATGATACAAATATGGATTGATGGATTAATGATACCAAGGATAAATGCCTAAATCCGTTGATCTCGCGAGATACCGAATTCTATCTATCTTTAACACGTTGATCGCGCACGATACTATGTTAGAAGATCTACGATCCTTCAACGTTGATCTCGCGCACGAGATTCCATGAACCGGCTTCAAAATCGTTGATACGAGCGCACTCGAATAACTGAAAATGGAGAAAGGAGATAACACTCAACTTCCAATTTTAAAGAGGCACAAAGAACTCAAACAAAAGTTTATTCAAAAATCAACAACCTTTTTATAATGACATCACACACGTATTTACATAAGATTACAACTCACACAACTCAACACAGCCGACCTAACTCACGGCCGACATAAGAATAAACGACTTAACCCATACAACACGATCTTCGACCTAACAGTTACAACACATGACCTAACAACAGCGACATCATGCGACTTAATAAAATACAACATTACGCGACTTAACTTCAGCGATATAAGAGATAGCATAAGGGGAGCGACCTAAGAGCTACGGCAACAAAAGAGCGACTTAAGGCTTCAGCATACTTGAGCGACTTATGAGAATTGAGCGGCATAAGATCTGGACGATCAAAGAATCCTCAGCGACCTAAACATGGAGCGACTTAAGGAATCCATCATCACATGCGACTTAAGGAAGGTCGCCCGCGACCTAGAGTTTGCTCGCGACTTAAGGCTTCGTTCGACCTAAGGAGGAGAAGCGACCTAAGCTCGCCTTTACTTAAGGAATCAAATGCGGTGGCATAGGTTGTTAGGTCGTGTAACTCGCTAGCGTGACTCAAAGATCCCGAGCGACCTAAAACCACCGAGCTATCTTTCGAGCGACTTAACGCGTAATCTTCTTTCATTGAGTTAGGTCGTAATTCGTTAGGTCGGAACTCCTGTTGCGCTGCATCACTTTAATATAATTACACAAAGTAATTATCCCTTAATTACATTAAGTAGTAATCTTTTATTAATTACGTTAATTTCATTAAGTAATCGTCCTTTAATTACTTACATTAATAATCAATCTTTAATTAATTACATTAAGTAATTCTCATTAATAAATCAATAATGATCCTTTAATTAAGACCTTAACTAATCAAGCTAAATCCTTATCTTAACTGATCACTTATTTACAACATTTAAATCTCACTAAATAAAATAAATTATCTTTAACAAATAATTTAATTTAAAACCTTTAAGTTAATTAATAATAAAACATTATTTAAGATAAACTATTTATCTTTTTGAAATCTTATTCAAATAATCCTTGAAAATTAAATTAACATATGAATTAACTTAAAGTTCTTAAGTTAATTAAAACTATCGTCTTTTAACTACTTAAATATAACATTTATATTTATTTCAAATAAACCTAAGAATTCATTTTAAAAATAAAGAACTAAAACACTTTAACTTAATTTATTTAAAATAATTATTGTAAAACTTTGACTAATCAACAAAACTAGTATAAAACATTTATTATCAATTAAGAAAGTGTATAAAATTTGATTTAATTTGAATTGGAAAAACTTGTTTTATTTAAAAAAAATCAAAAACTGTTTCAACACCAACCCGAGACCACTTTGGGTTTTCACCCGAGCCAATACATGTTTTCCCTGAGGAGAACCTCGAGTCTTTTTCTTATTTTTATTTTAAATTTTGTCATGTTAATTTTTTTAAACTTGTTATAAACCCACACGAGTTTCCCTGGAAACGAACTCGAGCCAAGACCCAATTTCCCTGAGCATGGCTTTGATACAAATTTCATCTTCTTCAAAAAAATAATCTGACACCCAGATGCACGCATATACGTGCACAGATGATCGAAGCTTCTCCGATCATCACTGCTACCTCACCCAAGTCATCGATGATCACGTTGACTCAAGCAAACACCCAAAACCCTTGAGGACAACCAGAATCAAAATCGAACACAACAACATCGCCTGGAACCAAACCATGATCATCGAAAATACCTCGCCGACGACGATCCCGACCACCACCAACCTCGCCATCGCACCCAAAGCTGCGCCACCATCCCATATGTCGATTCCCCCTGGTGCGATTCTCTCTGGTGCTCACTAACGTCACACAACCCTCATGTTCAACGTCGACCAAAATGGGTTGCTAAACCCTAAATCAACATCGCCCGACCACCATGCCATTTAAAAATCCAGCGATCATTTTTCCGATGATCTTCATCACGTCAACTTCCTCCAGGAACGACCACGACTCACCAATCATCGCCGATCAACGGGAAATGATGAAAATGCATTTCCCGTCCATCTCGAGATATCTCATCATATACAGGTTTAAAAATCATGAAATCTTTATCTAAATTCATTATTTTCAAACACAAATTAGTTTACATAATCGAAATATGGAATTAAGATTATTGATTTCTGACTTGTATTAGTTCATCCCCGCTATTTTCTTTTTCCAGTTAAAAATACTTTTAAATTCTACTTGAAAATATTTTTAAAACCAATATCTTATTATTTCAAACATCTCTTGTTTATATATCAAACCCCATAGAAGATTAGGGAGAGAGAGATTGAATTTTTTTTCATGTTTTAAAACTTGTAACTTGAACAGAGCGATATACACAAGCATGCACAGACACACATATATATATATGTCTGTATATATATATATGTATATATATGTGTGTGTATATATATGTATGTATGTATGTATGTATATGCAACACAATTTCATCACTTCACTTTACGTACATCGAGCCTATAAACAGATTCAAGCTTTAATAGGTTAGTTTGCTCACCTGATCGTGTTTGAACAGAGAACACAGGCTTTTTGAAAAACTGGGAAATGATCTGAGGCTCGCTTTGATTTTGATCCTGGAAACTGAACTTTGATCTAGATGAATTTGCATGCTACAGGGTTTTAAGATGCTACAAGTCTAACTGGAACTTGATTGCTTGATATTTTGATTTACTTGAGTTGATCTTTATACTTGCTTTGCTGTTTTGAGTTGAATCCTTGGTTTAAATTTTCTACAGGCTTTTGAAATTGTTATACTTAAATCAAAAACTTGAATTTGATCTTGAATTTGCTGCTAGACTTAGCTTTAGATCAGGTTTTAGTTTGATTACTTCAGGTTGAGATGCTTCAGATTTGTAGTTGTTTGTTTGAATTTATTTTCAGGTTTAGATTTCTCTTTTTTTCTTTTTGATCTGGTTTTGTTTCCAGGTAGGAGAAGTTCAAAACTGAGAATAGCTTGGTTTCCTATTTCTATTTATTTATATTTTCAAATTAAAAGAAATCCATAATGCCACTTGTTTATTGTATGGCATGCAAATCCTACAAATGTTAATACATGCCTTTTTTATAATCTTACATATGTCATAATACATTTGAAAATGGTTACACTTGTCCTTTAATGTTAAAATATATTTTTATATTTATATATGTTTTATCTCATAAATTTTAAAATATATATTTATATTTTTAAATATTTTTCATATGATTTATATTAATGCATTTCCTTTTTATAAATATTTATAACTTTAAATAAATTGATTTTAAAATCTAATTATACATTAATAAATAAACATGTGTGTGTATATATATTAGAATTTAACCTTTAAATAGCTTTTGAAAATTTATTATATCAAATTCAAAATATAACTTCCAAATCACAATATATATACATATACATACATACATACATATACATATACATATACATATATATATATATATATATATATCTTGTGTATTTTGAAAAAATTCAAATTAATTCCAAATTTAATCCAAAAATTTATATTTATTACTGAATTAAATTTGTCTCAAAACCGAGATCGTTACATTTCTATCCTAAGATCAAGTGATACAGATATTTTTCATTTCAATCCGCAATAATTTAAAATTTACAGGTATATATCATTTTAACCCGCAATCCCAAATTTTAAAAATCAATAAAAGCCCTTGAGTTTATCATTTCAATCCATAATGATTTTTTCCTATTCTAAATATCATTCGGGTGCGTATCATTTCAACCCATAAGGAATAGCTAAAACTATGGGAACTTGCAGCATGATTTACATAAAATAAATAACATAACACAAAATCATACATACACATTAAATAAGGTAGCATATAACTTACATAACAAATTCCATAAAATAGCATATAACATACATAAAAAGTTGCATAAAATAGCATATAACTTACATAAAAAATAACATGTAACTTACGTAATTAATTACAAAACATAGCATGTAACTTACATAATTAATTACATAACATGGCATGCAACTTACATATTTAATTACAGAACATAGATTGTAACTTACATAATTAATTATTACGTAATTAATTACATAACATGTAACTTACATAATTAATTACATAACATAGCATGGAATGTGACATAAATTTTCTACCATAACATAACCCAACATGCAATCATTTCCAATATAGCAACTTAGGTGGTTTCCTATGTTACAATCATACTACATATACGCATACAAATTTTATTCTTTTTATTCCTTTTTTATTCTTTTTTATTCTTTTTTTATTCTTTTTTTATTCTTTTTTTATTCTTTTTTTCTTCTTTTCACACATAAATTTCGCATAACATACTAATAACAATTTCCATCACAAAAGTGTCTACCTTTAAATCAATATAACATTTTCCTTTTTTTTCTTTTCAACGTAATAATTTAATATTAACATCATGACGCATATTGATAACCATATCATGACATCTATTTGTATAAATAAACAACATAATATCAAGAACAATTTCATGTCAAAAATAATAAGCGAACATAGGTGAACATATGTGATATCAAATCATAACCAAATTACGCAAAATTTCTTAACTATTGCAACATTCCAATAACATATCAATTGATATCCATTTACTTAAAATAAGATTATAAATTGTGAGTGAATAGCTCACCTTTCGAGGCTAGGAAAACTGACGACACAAAGCTATGATTTGAGTCACGAATTCCAAAGCAAATCAAAGCGGACTTGAATTGATGCAACACAAAATATATATGGATATGCATTTAATTTTTTTTACAAAAGTCAAGAGGAGAGGGGTTAAGAGGTTCAGCCTAAGGTTGAAAGGATGGGTTTGAGTGCGGCTAAGGTGGGCTAGGGTGGAAGAGATGGTTTGGATATGCAAGAGGAGAAGATGGTGGTGATTTGGGTGGGATTTGGTGGAGATAGGGCATGGCTATAGGCTAGGAATGAGGGGATGATTTCAGCCTTTCTTGGAGGAAATGGTGAACGAGATGAAGGGAAGGGAAAGATGGCTTGGATGATGGGAGAGGCGGCACTAGGAGAGGAGGTAGAAGAAATTTGGAAGAAAAAAGATAGAAGTTTTGATTTACAAAAAATTGTGTTTTTAGATCTAGAACTCTCTGTAAATTTGGAGAGGAAGAAGGGAATGTGATGATAAGTTTTCTCAAAAGAAAATTACGTAGGTACAAGTTAGTCAGAAGGAAACAAATGTTCATAGGCATATGAATAGACACAAGTCTCTTGGTATGGTTAGAGTCTCTTGGTTAATCAAGGCCCATTAGGACTAAACCAAACCCATTAGGAATTAGCCAAATTTTACAACTAAACACCATAAACTTAAGTCAGTTTTTCTTAGAAATTCAAATATTTAGAGCAATAGATATTTGACTTTGTCGAAACAAAAAGTGGAGAAAAGATCAGAATTCAGTCTAGTATCATATAAAAGGAATAAAATTTTAAAATTCAAATTTAAAATTTTCAACTAAAGTTCAAATTTCGACTAAGTTTGACCAAAATTCAAAATTTTAAAAATTTCTTTTATTCCATTGAATTTGGAAAATATATTACTTAATATTCCAAAATTTGTTCTTAAATTTTAACCTTTGAATTTTATTTAAATTAAAATAATAATATATTTTAGAATTGACTAAATTGAACCTTCATTTTATTAACATTGGTTTGTCTTCATTCAGATGTTCATTTTATTCAATTCAGTATACATTCTTGGTTGAATCAATTACCATCTATTACTCTTTACCTTAGTTAAAAGATTTAATTCCAATTAATTCAATATTAAATTTTCAATTGAATGTTGCTTACACACCAATCGTTTTATTTTCATTAAGTAATTGAAACAAAGTTTTATCCTTTTATTTCCATTTACATGTTCTTTATACAAGTTTCTCTTGCAATTAAAACATATGTTTCCCTTTTATTTCCTCAACTTCCTCTTTTATTTTAATTCAATCATACATTCTATTATTACGTTCATTAATTATAATTAATGTTCTCTTTCCTTTTATTTGAAAGATTTCAATTACATTTAATTCCATTGATTACGAAATAAATTCCAAGGCGGACTAATCAATGGGATGGGGAATAAATCAATTGTTACAACTTAGTAATTCATATTTATTAATTTATTGTTTACACAAGGAGTATAAATCTACTTACCAAATAATTGATTTCTTGTTGTATGCTAACATATTTAGAATATTGTTTATCCCATTCTTTAGTAACATTTATTGTTACAGTTGATTGAAATTGCATTAATACAGTTGTCAATTACATTCAATCAATATTATTAAATCATATTCTAATATGCGTTACCACCTTCCATTTTAATAAAAAATTAGTTGTTTTAGAATTTTATCTAAGATCATGTTTTATATTCTAACAAATTTATTATTATTACTATTATTTTACAGTAATAATTAAAAATTCTTTATTTCTAACCATGTTCTATACAACAATTATAATTAATATTTTAAAAAAAAATTCGAATTTACAAATCGTTACACTCTCCCCTACTCAAAATTTTTCGTCTCCGAAAATAAATGAGGTGGTAGAATATAAGCAAATAAAAGATGACATAGATTCGAAATGAATAGTACCAGATACAAACAATTAATACAAAACCATATAAATTTCATTTCGAATGTTAACTTTATACATTTTTATTACTTAATAACATCCATTTTTTTTATCATTCTAATCAACTAACTTTCATTTAATTTACATTCATATCCTCACCTTATTTACTACTTAAGTGATTGACATTCACTTATTATTATTCTTCCCGTTAATCATTCGATGGATTTATATTCAATTCATTCGATTTTATTGATTTACATTCAGTTAATTTGGTTTCAATTCATTTTTATTCAATCAACCAATATTCTTTGCATTCGCCTTTGATTGATTCCAATTTAATATATTTACATTCAATTGATTTTTCAATTATTTACATTTGTTTCATCCACATTTAATTGATTTACATTCAATTGATTTACTTTCAATTTATTAACATTCGTTACAATTTTCTTTTCCATGCTTACTTATTCATATTTAATGAATTCTCATTCCATTATTTCCGTTCTATTATGTCCAATTAACTTACATTCAATTATTAACGTTCATTAGGTTCACCCTATTTATTTACATTTATTTACCATCGTATTTTTTTATTCTCTTTCACATTCAGTTTTATTTATATTCATTTATTTTATTTCATTCAAATAGTATGTTTCCTCTAATGTCAATCACTTGATTAACCATTCTACAAATACACTTAAGTTTAATATCAACATTCCATATTTTCCTTTACCTATCCAAAATGTTTAACCACATTATTATTTTGGTTTTTACTTCCTATTTTCTCAAGTTTCAAGTTATATAACTTATATAAAATCCAAATTCCTTACATCTCTACTTAATTAACTTTCATTCATAATTTATATAAATTCACATTATCATTATAACTTAAATTCATTTATATATTTATTTATTTATTTATTTTTGTTTCAAAACAAATCCTGTTTCATTTAACTCATTTCATTTATTTGATCCATTTGACTTTACTTAAATTAATTCCACTTCATAATTTTATTTCAACCATTCTTTGTAATCTATTTTTGTATCACAAACAGTTTACAAAATATAAATTTATTTATTACTTGATCAGTTTCTTAAGTTCATATTCATTTACTTAAATAGCATTTTCTATTTATTATTCAATTTATTTCACCTAAGATTTCTTATAACATATATTAAGTGTATATACATTCATTAAAACAACACAATTTTTATTTGTAACTTTCCCTGACAAAATTCATTTTGGACATATTATTACTTACATTTTATATTGTACACTATTCAATTACAAGTTCTCATTAACATTCAAACTTTTTCTTGGTAAATTTTTATTAATGTTTTAGAATGTAATTGAGCACTATATAGTTTACCTTTTATTTACAATATTTTATTAAGCAAAAATTTAGTTTGAACATTTTTATTACTTAAGTTTCCTTTTGTATACCCTTAAATTACATATTCATGTTAACATTTTAACTTTTTAAATATTTCAGGTAAGTTCTATATGTTTTAGAATGCAATTGAGTATTATACAATTTAGTTTTATCCTAGTTCAACTGTTTCAAGTTGTTTAAATTTCATTTTTCATTTTAGACATTCCAATTATTCAGAAATTTTACTTCAATTCAATAATTGAAAACCATTACTTAACATAAACTTAAGAGTTTAATTTACGGTTTCACTTCAAACCATTTTGAAATAAATATATGCATATTTTTTTCGTATATCAAATCATATTTAAGAAATTCAAATCAAAATCCAGTTTCCAAAACAAAAGTCTAGCAAAGATACTAAGTGGTCTCCCCCACTGTGAGACTCGAAAATGAATGTCGATGATGTTGTACTCATCACCAAAATTATTTTCCAGTGAAAAAAGAGGAGAGTACTGACTTGCATCTTTTAAGTTCATTTGGAAACAACTTCTGCTTAAAAATACCTTCAAATAATATTAATATTATTTTTGTGTTATTTTTTTCAAACATTGAAAACCAAATTTTGAAAAGTATCGAAAATTAAATTCTCAAATCCACAATTTAGTATTATCTCATTTGCAAATCAGATTTATAAACCATGTTTATAAAATTTCATCTCCTTATAATATACAATAATAGTTACCGATTTAGGAATGTTAATAATAAATGATAATCTAGTGTTATCATTTCTGACAACTAATTCATTTGACTATCTAAATTCAGAAAATTATACTTTTATATATATAATATAGTCATGCTTAAGAAAATAAACAATACGATATAAAACAAATTTTATAACACTAACAAATACGCTCTCTCATAGGATGATTCAAGAATGGATCATAGAACAAAGATAAAGATTCAAATTTAGAGGAACCCTAATCAAAGAGAATCATAACTAAGGAGATAGGCTTGAAAGGAAGGATGATTTCGTAATTGATTCTACTCATTCTAGGGTATTACTACCTTATCTCTAATGACTTTTTACTCCATAAGCTAAGTTTTGCCTAAACCAGAGCTCCGAAACCACTTGTAACGACCCGCCATTTTGAACAATTCAAATCAACAATAATCCACACATGTCAAACTTGAATTGCTCTAAACGACAAATTTTTATTTATATTTGGCAAAACTAAGCATATATAGTAAATAAATCAATCACAGAATCATAGACATAGAGTAATACAACAATACGCAGCGGAATAGATAAATAGTAGTTCATGAAGCTACTACAGAAACATCAGAGTCTAAAACCAAATACAACCTAAGTCCAAATACAAAGAAGTCTCTAATACATAAGCAAATGACAGATCTGAACATAAACAACCGAAAATAATTAAAATAATCGAGATAACTAAAATGTTGAATAGATTAAAGATAGATCTTCGAGCAGAGCTCTGAGCTCCAAAGGCGAGTCTCAAATGTTGTAATACTCAGGCTGACCCGAGCATAAAGCAAAACACAAAACACTCGGGTCGGGATTAACAATATTATGCAAGCAAACCAACTCAAGTGATATGTCCAAAGGAAATGCAATAACTTACAGAATGTTTGGTATTTCCATCCTTTGAGGATCCGTGGAACTATCTACATACATAATACAATACACTACATAAATAATGTCTACAGTAAAGTAAAATATTAAAATAGCGTTAAAGCGTTCCACATATCCCTCTTAACACATTTTTATATAAATGTCGCAGTCTATACAAATACTGTAAACTCCACCGTAAACTGGTGGGCTATCAGGAAGCACTCCATAGGTACGACACAAACCAAACTCGTAATGGGTGTGATAAGGCATGTGACAAGGCATGTGAGGCAATGCCTTGGGTAAGATACTACTATATTGTGGATCCGGACTGGTGGTAACGCACAGCAGCTACTACCGCCCACCTCAAGACACACTCCTTAATCAAATCAAAGGATGGCCACCAAATCAATCAGAAAGTCATGATATGGTATCGAAGAAATGTGCCCGATAGGAGGAGCGACCTCACTTGGCCCGATATGGCTCATGTTTTAGCCACATCAAGCTGACCCGAAGGGGTCGGGGCTACATAATACCTCATACAGAGTCGTTTGCCAAACCATCCTACTTCATTCTGGAATCTCCACCACGTACATAGTTGTTAAAGTGGTTTTCAGTATTGGCAAAGAGTATGACAATATCTGATCCCCATCTCTTTAATAACCAAACACTTATTTCACATCGGATGGTTCTTTTACATTTACCAAAACGAATTCATACTAATATCAAAATATCATATTCACTTCAAAATCATATCACTTTCAAAATCGTATTCACTTTAAAATCATATCACTTCCGAAATCATATTCACTTCCCAAATCATATTCATTTTCAAAATCATAACCACAAAATAGGTTAAACCATCATATCAAAATATTTGCATTTTAATCAATTAAATCTAAGTCGTAAAAGTTCCAACCTTAAACATTTTGAATATTGAAAGTAGTTTATATATTGGAATAATTATACATTTAAAAATAGTTTATATTTTTGAAAATAGGTTACACACTGAAATAGTTTATATATTAGAAATAATTTATATATTAAATTAGGTTATAGATTGAAATAGTTTATATATAAAAGAAGGTTATATATTAAAATAAATATATCAATTTAAACATTTTAAATATAATATATTTTATTTTTATTAAATTTAGTCCCAAATTATGAAAAAGTAAATACAATTATAGGTAAAACCTTAAAAATTACATTTTAAAACTTAACTTATAAATTTAGAATTCTTAAACAAATAATTTGAAAATCTAAATTTTACATATATGTTTAAAAATAAAATCTTTATACTAAATTTAAAAAATAATTTTCCTTTTTTTGCTAAAAAAATCTTCTCAAAATTTCAAATGTCTCTTTAAGCACAGACCACCGATGTCCATAAATAGTTTTTTATCCTAAGGTCAAGTGATGCGGATATTTATCATTTCAATTAGCAATAATTTAAAATTTACTGGTATATATATCATTTAAAACCACAATCCCAAATTTTCAAAATCAATGAAAACCGCATGGGTTTATCATTTCAACCCATAAAAAAATTTCCATATTCTAAACATCGATCGGGTATGTATCATTTACCCACAAGGAATACCTAAAACTAAGGGAACTTGCAGCATGATTTATATAAAATAAATAACATAACACAAAATCATACATACAGATTACATAAGGTAGCACATGACTTACATAACAAATTGCATAAAATAACATATAACTTACATAACAAATTGCATAAAATAGCATATAACTTACATAACTAATAGCATGTAACTTACATAATTAATTACAGAATATAACACGTAACTTACATAATTAATTACATAACATACCATGTAACTTACATAATTAATTATTCCATAATTAATTATATAACATAGCATGTAACTTACATAATTAATCATACAACATAGCATGGAATGCGACATAAATTTTCTACCATAACATAACCCAACATGCAATCATTTCCAATATTGCAACTGGGGTGATTTCCTATGTTACAATCATACAACATATATGAATACAAATTTTATTCTTTTTCTTTTTTATTCTTTTTTATTCTTTTTTTAATTCTTTTTTTCACACATAAATTTCACATAACATACTAATAACAATTTCCATCACAAAAGTGTTAACCTTTAAATCAATATAAAATTCTCCTTTTATTCTTTTCAACATAGTAATCTAAATTAACATTATGATGCATATTAATAACCATATCATCACATCTATTTTTATGAACAAACCACATAATATCAAAAACAATTTCATGTCAAAAATAATAAAGGAACATAGGTGAACATGTGTCATATCAAATCATAACGAAATTACGCAAAATTTCTTAACTATTGCAACATTCCAATAACATATCAATTGATAAGAAGAGGTTAACTAAAGTAGGTGTGAAAACGAAATAAGTCAACTAATTTAATGAAATAAATTTAATAGGCTAGTGAACGATACTAGTTTGGAAGTGAAATTGTGTGATCGAGTGAGCGATCAGATTTGATATTGCGTATGGATGGTATATGTACATCGTACGACTTAAGTAAAGAAAGTATTGAAAATTTTGTAAACGAAATGAATGGAATTGAAAATTGAGTCAAATAAAAATAGATATAAAAGTCTAAGTAGGCTGAGTAAAATGGCTACTGTAATAAAAATTATATTAAATTTATATAGATTAAATTTAAATGGTAATCCAAATGAGCGAGATTAACTCACCTTTGTTTTGATTTGCAATCCACTTTGATCTTGACTTGGTTTCTTCATGATTTAAGACCTTGTATAACATTATACGATTTATTAATATTTGAACAAATCAAACAATTAATTCCCATAGATTTAATTAACTAATCATTTAATTTAAAACTAAATTCTTTTAATGAATTACCATTTACTTAACATAAGATTATAAATCTTGAGTGAATTGCTCACCTTTCGAGGCTAGGAAAATTGATGACATAAAGCTATGAATTTGAGTCGCGAATTCCAAAGTAAATCAAAGCGGACTTGAATTGATGCAACACAAAATATATATGGATATATATTTAATTTTTTTTATGAAAGAAAAGAGGAGAGGGGTTAAGAGGCTCGGCCTGGGGTTGAAAGGATGGGTTTGGGTAAGGCTAAGGTGGGCTAGGGTGGAAGAGATGGTTTGGCTATGCAAGAGGAGAAGATGGTGGTGATTTGGGTGGGATTTGGTGGAGATAGGATATGGCTATAGGCTAGGAAAGAGGGGATGATTTCGGCCTTGCTTGGAGGAAATGGTGACCGAGATGAAGGGAAGGAAAAGATGGCTTGGATGGTGGGAGAGGCAGCAACAGGAGAGAAGGTGGAAGGAATTTGGAAGATAAAAGGAAGGAGTTTTGATTTAGAGAAATTTGTATCTTTAGATCTAGAACTCTCAGTAAATTTGGAGAGGAAGAAGGTAGTGTGATGAGAAAAGTTTTCTCAAGAGAAAATTATGTACGTACAAGTTAGTCAGAAGGAAACAAATGGTCATAGGTACAGGAATAGACACAAGTCTCTTGATATGGTTAGAGTCGCTTGGTTAAGCAAGGCCCATTAGGACTAAACCAAACTCATTAGGACTTAGCCAAATTTCACAACGAAACACCACAAACTTATGTCAGATATTCACAGAAATTCAAATATTTAGAGCAATGGATATTTGATTTCGACAAAAAAAAATATGGAGAAAGATCAATTCAGTCTAGTATCATATAAAAATATAAAATTCAAAATTAAAATTTTCAACCAAAGTCCAAATTTTGACTAAGTTTGACAAAAATTCAAAATTTTGGAAAGTTTTCTATTTCATTGAATTTGGAAAAATATATTAATCAATATTCCAAAATTTGTTCCTAAATTTTAACCTTCAAATTTTATTTAAACTCAAATAATTATATATTTTAGAATTGACTAAATTGAACCTTCATTTTATTAACACTGATTTGTCTTCATTCAAATGTTCATTTTATTCAATTCAACATATGTTGCATGTTCTTGACTGAATCAATTACCATTTATTACTCTTTACCTTAATTAAAAGATTTAATTACAATTTATTCAATATTAAATTTTTAATTAAATGTTGGTTACACACTAATCGTTTTATTTTCATTAAATAATTCAAACAAAGTTTTATCCTTTTATTTCCATTTACATGTTCTTTATAATACATCAAATTTCTCTTGCAATTAAAACATACGTTTCCCTTTTATTTCCTCAACTTCCTCTTTTATTTTAATTCAATCATACATTCTATTATTATGTTCATTAATTAAAATAAATGTTCTCTTTCCTTTTATTTGAAAGATTTCAATTACATTTAATTCCATTGATTACAAAATGAATTCCAAAGTGGACTAATCAATAGGATGGGGAATAAATCAATTGTTGCAACTTAGTAATTCATATCTACTAATTTATTGTTTACACAAGGAGTATAAATCTACTTACCAAATAATTGCTTTCTTGTTGTATGCTAACATATTTAGAATATTGTTTATCCCATTCTTTAGTAACATTTATTGTTACAGTTAATTGAAATTGCATTAATAGAGTTGTCAGTTACATTCAATCAATATTATTAATTCTAATACGCATTACCACTTTCCATTTCAATAAAGATTAGTTGTTTTAGAATTTTATCTCAGAACATGTTTTATATTCTAACAAATTTATTATTATTAATATTATTTTATAGTAATAATTGAAAATTCTTTATTTCTAACCATATTTTATACAACAATTATAATTAATAGTTTTAAAATTTGTTCGAATCTACAAGTCGTTACTATTGAATAAAGAATTACCATGACGTTGAATGTTTCATTTGCATGAAGTATATAGTAGCTCTCCATGGTGGGGCCCGAGTCGGTTAGGTGATGGCAAATGTAACAACCCGTAATTTTTGAAAAATACAAAAATAGTTAATTTAATAAGATTCTATGACTAAATATTGGAAGAAATAAAAATATAAGGTTTATTAATGAAATAATAACCAAGATGAAAGGTAATAATATTAATTTAAGTTAATTATTAGCTACTTGAATGGAATTCCAATTAATTGAAATAATGTACAGGTTATACTTGCACTACTAGAAAATACTTCAATTTCCTACACAAAAATTCCTACGCCTTTCCTACGCCAAAAGGCGGGGCGCAGGAAAGGCATAAGAAATAGGTAGAAAGAGGTAAAGATGTAGGAAAGACGTAAGAAAATTTCCTACATCTTTCCTACGCCTCGATTATTTTTCTACATGTTGAAGTTGGCGTAGGAATGGCGTAGGAAATTTCCTACATCAAAATTATAACGTAGAAAAGATGTAGATAATCTCCTACGCCATTTTCACGTCTCCGTTAATTTTCTACAAATCCAGACTGGCGTAGGAAAGACGTAGGAAATCCTCTACGTTAAGTTGTGTCGTACACAAAATATAGATAATATCCTGCGTCATTTACTGTTAATTTTCAACAAATCCAAATTACCGTAGGAAAGGTGTCGAAAATTTCAATTGCCTCAATACAACGAAAATACAGGTTTTTTTAAAATTTAACCCTATACGCTTCCTCCTAACACTCAATTATTCAACAAGAAAAAAGCCATAATCTTAAGCTATTCTTCACGCACGAGATGAAAAAAACATTTCAGAAATTGGCGGCGAGGCTAATTCCCAAAACACAAAATTAAATCAGACGAGGCGGTGCTGGAGGCAGCTCGATGAGGCGATGTTGAAGGCAACTCGACGCGTGACCAGGGGAAAGGCTCGCAAATCTGCCCCGGCCACCAGCGGTGTCAAGAAGCCTTACCGATTCAGGCTAGGAACCGTCGCGCTACGTGAAATCCGTAAGTATTGGAAAAGCATCGAGTTTTGATAAGGAAACTCCCGTTTCGGAGGTTGGTACGTGAAACCGCACAGGATTTCAAGGCAGATCTAAGGTTTCAGAGCTCTGTTGTTTGTGCTCTTTATGAGGCGGTAGAGGCTTATCTTGTTGGATTGTTCGAGGACACTAACTTATGTGCGATTCATGCTAAAAGGGTTACCATCATGCCCAAGGATATTTAGCTTTCTAGGATCGGCTTGGGAAAACAGAATTAAACTCGATCAAGTTAAAGGTGTCTTAAAAGTGTTCAACGATTCAACAATGAAGAACAAGCTAAACCAGACCGAAGGAGTTAAATTGCATGCGAAACCTCAAATAAATTCCCAAGTCAGTAATACCAATGTCGAGAAAAGGAAGAGAAGAATTTGGAAGCCTGCTGATTCTGCTTTGATCAAAGTAGTCATTGGCAAAAATTTGGCTCAGTTGAGAAAATCGAACTCTGAATTGCTTGATTTCAAAATCCATGAAGTAGAAGAGGATAGGATTGTGATAGAGAATGAACTTAAAGATTTTGATGATAAAGAAATTGATTTACCTGTTGAAAATAAAGAATTTAAGAAGAGTAATGGAGTCGAAAAGATTTCCTGTTTGCAAAAATCTGAAGAATTGGATCTTAGTGAGAATGCAATAGTTTATCTAATGAATTTTTTTTCCATATCATTCTAAATTTTTGTAATTTATATAACTTTGGGGATTTTTTTACAGATGAAGGTCCAGATGAGTTTATTGATGTAGAGTCTGAGTTTAGTTCAAGTAGACTGCAGAAGATAGGTAAAATTAATTTCTGAAACTTAATTTTGTGTTTGGTTGATACGTGCTTAATATGTATAAATATTGTAAATTTTAGTTGATATTGTAATGTGGGAAAATATATCAAAGTCTGCATTTGTTTTTGGATTTGGTTCTTTTTTCTTGTATCTTCTTCCTACACCAGAGATCTAAATTTAAGGTATTTCACTTTCTTTATGTTTAATTTTTAATTATTACTACTGACATTAACCAAATTTTCAATATACAGCTTCATATCAGCATTATCGTACTTTGCTCTTGCCTATCCATTTTACAAATTCATTTTGAACAGGTAATTAATTGGCATTTATGAACAGGTTTTTGCATTCTTATCAATCTTATTAAACAATTATTTCATTTTATTTTAGGGGAATGACTGAATCCATTTACCTAGAAGATAAGTACAAAATAGAGGAAATTGAAGCCGTAAAAATTCTGGAAATTTTGCTTCCTTACATCAGTGAAGTACTGTTGAAGCTCAAAACTCTCTTTTCTGGAGATTCTGCAAGAACCGTAAAGGTAAACAAGAACTGAACTGAATTCTAACACCATTGATTAAATACTTGATGTGATTACTCATGTAAACTCTTGAAAAATGTCAGGTAGCAATTTCTCTATTTGTTATGGAAAGGTTTGGAAACTATATCACCATTTGGACATTGGCAAAATTTGGTGTGTGTATTCTACGTATATATGCAACCTTTACAGCTTAAGGCTCAATTAAATAAACTATAATAAAATTCTAATTGATTTATAATGTGTTTGTGGTGCTTGTGGTTGATGCAGCATTCTTTGGAATTTTCACTGTCCCTAAAGCAGTCTCTTCTTACCATGATCAGCTTGTTTCATACGGTAAAGTGCATTAGTTTGTAAAGTTCAATCATTTCATTTTCTCGTTTATAGTTTAATTATTGATTCACCAGCTAAATTATGTGGCATCCATGAAATGAAAATATAATACTGTATTTGACGTATAAAATATTATATATGCCATGAAGTGAATTGGTAAAATGAACTGTAGGGATGTATAAAATATGTCACATTACGCAATTTTGCTCCCGTGAGCTTTGGAGTTCTTGTGATATCTTTTTTTATCAAACTATACCGATGTTAAGTATATTTGAATATTATTTGGTGTATGTCGACAACAAATTATGTCACCATGTAAATACAGGAAGTACATATTGTCCATGCATTGACTTAGATTGATCCTCGGCTTATTGATAATAAAACTTTGGGACCAACAATGGAAATGTTTACTGAAAACATTGAGCTACTTATTTTCAATAAAAAGTTTTAATCGATATTAATATTTTGTATCACAATTCATGAGCTTTGTTAGCCAGGTCTAACATTCATTGTATGTTCTATATACCTTATGATAGTAACACTTGCCACAAAAATTTGCATAATATTTCAATCAGAATTTTGTATGTTAGGCCAAAGATCACAATGGTTCCTATACCAAGTGATTTTTCATTTTTTTTCATGCTTCATCTTTTTCTTTCTTGTTTTTTTACAAAAAGATACTCAGGCAGTAAACATTTTAAATATTTACCTGAATTTTATTTCTAGTGGGGAATTATCTTCATGTTTCAAAAGTGCACGATGAGATTGTTTCTGCATACATGAAAGAAATAGGATGCAAAACTGAGTCAATGCTTCTACCCTACAGAAAAATGTGTAGCCATAGCAAGATGAATTTTATATAAGAGTCCTCCCGGAGAAAAAAATTCTCTAAGAACTAAGTCAAAAGAATTCTCCTAATGGATAAGATAACAGCTTCTTTGGATTTTTATACTATTCTTAATTGATTTTTCTTCTTCTTCTTCATTCTTACTTACTGTGGCAGTCCTGACGAAGTTGCTGTTGCAAAAAATCTGTAGGAAGCATCTGGACCTGAAGGATATCAGGTAAACAATAGTAAGTGCATAAAATAAATATTGTTATAATCTAGTTTGGTTATCCAAATTATTGAAGAAACAATAAAGCATAAGTACAGAGATTCCACTTATAGCATCAATAAGGGAGAAGTACAGAGTAGAGCCAAACTAGAGGAAAAGATGGAGCGTCAAGAAGGAGAGATTCAAATGCTAAAGATGGAGTATGAACAACTCACTGAGATTCTTCGACGGCAATTTGATGGAGAATTAAATGATCGTCGTGAGGGATGAGGGTATTTTTTATTCTTAATGATAACTGTATGATGTCATGTATCACAAACATATTATCGTATTATTTTGACATATTAGAACTTGATTAATATTGTTTGACTTCGTAATATGAGTGAGATATTTGTTTTCTGAATTAAAGATGAATGATTTGATGTTAATCTTTTTGTTGGAATGTGTATATGTGCAATAAGTTGATTTTAGTTTCTATTTAATATGGTGAAATGAAACACAATAGCGTATATCAAAATTGTTTCAGAAAAGGTGTAAGTAAAGGGAATATTGATGTGGCAAAAGTCATGTGCATGGCGTAGGAAAAACATAGTTAACACAGGCGTAAGTAAACCGTAGATAAATAAATGGCGTAGAAAAGACGTAGGAAATGTAATATGTAAGAATGGCATAGGGAAAGCGTAAGAAAACAAGGCGCAGGGAAGATGTAGGTAAACGAATACGTAGGAAAGGCGTGGGTAACGAAAGAAGTAAAAATGTTGCAGCAAAACCGTAGGAATAACGAGGCGTAGGGAAGGCGTAGAAAAATCATGGCGTAGGGAAGACTCAGAAAACAACCCAACGGATGGCGTAGGTAACGCGTAGGTATTTTATTAGCTACGCAAGTTTTACCTACGCCAAAATTAGCGT
Source organism: Allium cepa (assembly GCA_030765085.1). Classification (NCBI taxonomy): domain Eukaryota; kingdom Viridiplantae; phylum Streptophyta; class Magnoliopsida; order Asparagales; family Amaryllidaceae; genus Allium; species Allium cepa. Next base: position 2,793,587 of record CM060930.1, on the reverse strand, counting down.
AGGGGTTATGTAGTTACTGCATTTACTTACGCCATGCCTACGCCATTTTGGCGTAGGTAAACCGCAGTTTTCTTGTAGTGTTGGTTATAAAGTGAATATAGGAAAACAAAATGTAAATGTTGAATTAATTAATAAAATAATATATAATAAATGGTAATTGAACGGAATCAAATATTGTGTAAGTAATTATAACAATTGGTTGAAAATAATAAACTTAAGTGTGATTAAAAGTTAATGGTAATAATCATTATAAGTTACCTATTTATTTAGGCCGTTAAATTAAATTCGAAATCAATTGCAATTAATTCACTTAATTAGTACAGTTAATGTAGATTAGATTGATAATTGTAGAATGTTAATTCAATAAGATGTAACCAATGTAAATATTATTTATAATATGATAATTGAGTGAATAAAAAAGGAACTGAAATCAAGTCTAATCGAATTATTGGAATTTAAATTATAATAATTGAATTTATTGCAATTGAATGTAATTAAATATTGCGTTAATGAGAATTAAGATGAAATTAGGAAATATTAATGTACTAAGATATAAATAAATATTAGTTATATCCTTATTGTAATAAAAGACTTGAATAATAAGTTAAAAGTCAAATAAATGGGTTTAAAGGAATTTTAATTCATAATTGCTGAATTTATTGAAATTGAAATTAAACATTGTAATTGATGAAATATTCAACATTGAATTGATATAATTTTTTTCTATAGGATTATAAATTACTAAGTCATCTAAGATAATAGAAATTGTAACTAATTAAATTTGAATTAAAAAGTGATTAATCAATTTAATATTAATTTATTTAATTAACATAAAATAGCCATTTTGGCCACTGACTCGGATTTGGACGAAACCAGTTTCATCGAATCCATAACGGTGAATTATTGTATGTTTTCAAGATTCATAACGATAGAACTTTTCGTTTGATCGTATATACTCGAAATGCCTAGAAATCAATTTAATTGAAATCAATGTGGAATAAGCTGATTTTAACATAATTTCTTCATACGATGGAATTAGGAGTTGAAACCTGTTCCATTAATTTAAAATTATCAAAAACATATATTTTGATATATGGGATAATCAATTTTCGTTCCGAAGATAGAACGAGCTTTTCGAGTCATTTATCGTTCAACATGTAAATCAATCTGGTCCATTCTTTCTATTTTCAGCTTTGCCTATAAATAACCTGTTATAAACCCTAGTTATTTCTAATTCCATTTGTCTGTACGTATATTTCCTTATCAACTCTCCATTTCAATGGCAGACAAACCAAAACCAAAATCCCTCAATTGAATTTCAAATTCAATTCCAAAATTTAAACTCATCAAAATATATCGAATTACAAATTGATTTGAAGCTCTCGACGAGCGCAAGTCAAATTAGCAGTTTGTTCCTCGATCTGAGTTTCTGTGTGCCCAGAATTTGATTGTTTATTCTCGATCGTTCATCATGTTCCGATGAACATCGCCCGATCGTCAAATCATTGGTACAGTTTTGTGGAGAGGACCGACGGGAGTGCATTGGTGAATTTCGTTCATCGAATTGATGGTCGGGTCGACAGTAAAATTCGACTAAGGTTTCTTCATTTCGACGGCGGCTGCATGATTTCGTGGATTGTTCGAGATGAGGTCACGCATGGTTGCGAGGAGATGGTTATGGGGAGAGGGGAAGGGGGGCCTCGGCATGTCAGTGGAGGGGGCTGCGACGGCCAACGGCGGCCTGGGGAGACGCAATTTAGGGGTCAGAGGTTGATTTCGTGGCGGCTAAGGTTAGTCGAACGTGATTACCTAGGCTCGAGCACGTGAGAAGATGAAGGTTGACGTGTATAACATATTATTATTTATTTATTTTAAATTTAAACCATCTAAGTTCAAATGTTAATAACTTTTGCATACGAGATCCGATTCACGCACAGTTTGTTCCAATGGGATCGTATTAAAATTCGAGACATTATGCGCTGGTTTGAATGAATTCTGAGACAGTTGAATTTTGAGCCCTAATTTGGATTAAAATTCGATTTAAATTCAAAGGTGAGTGTTTTGACCCACTCACAACTTCTAAATTTCTTATGTTTGTTAAATTGAATTTGTAATGTGATTAGAAATTTATTTATGGTTGTTTGGTATATTTTAAATCGTCATCTTAGTTAATTTGAATTTATTTGAATCAAATCGCTATTTAAATTATTATAGAATTTAAATTGCCGGCTAAATACCTGTTATTGATAATTAGTAAATTGCTGATATTGATTGAATTGAATTATGATTATGATGAATGTATGGTCATTAATATTGGTTGATCGGATGTTATGTTTGATTTATAAAATGTTATCACTTTGCAAGTTCCCTTAGTTATTATTTGAAAAATCACTATGGGTTGAAATGATATATATCCGAATCATATATAGATTAGGAAAAAATCGTTATGGGTTGAAATGATAGATCCGAGCAATTTTATGGACTTTTATATTAATTCGGGATTGCGGTTTGAAATGATTTATAACCATAAAATTTTAAATTGCGGATTGAAATAATAAATATCCATATCACTTGAACCCAGGGTAGAGAATTATATACGGACATTGGATTGGTTAAATTAAATGATTTTAAATCCTTAATTTTTGAATCCCATTAAATGATATTTTTGAAATAAAAATTTGATATATAAATGGAATTATTATCGAAATTCAAGTTTTATGTTAAAATTGGAATTAGTTTAAAGAAACTATTAAAAGAATTAAATTGAAATTTTCAAAGTTGAATTTGGAATATAAGCGAAATTTATCAGAATTGGTTATTTGAATTGTTTAAAACTATAACTTTGTAATGTATTGAAATTGGAAAATTTAAAGTGGTATTTCAAACATGAATTGAAATCGATATGGAATTTAATAGATATTTAAAATTTGAATCGAAAGATTTGAAATTTGGGTTTTGTTGATTTGGAAATGGAAATAGTTCTGATGTGTTGAAATAAAATAAATAGTTTAAATTGATATTTGTTCCAAATTAATATTTTTATATTAGCTGTTTAAAAATATATTATTTTAAAATTTCTAATTATTAATGTTTTTAAATTATTGAAATATTTTTACTTATATTAACTAAATTAAATCATTTAACCTATTTTAATCCATTTAATTTATTTTAGAACTAGTTTAGCCCATTTTAACTTATTTTAAATTTAAATAATCTATTTTAAAACTCTTTAATCTATTTTAATTACATTTAATCTATTTTTAAATCTATTTAACTATCTTAAATCAATTTAAAAATATTTTTAATCTATTTTAAATATCTTAGAGTATTTTAGCTATTTAAAAATCTATTTAAACTATTTATAACTACCTAAACTACTTTTCTAAAATTTCAAACCAAGTAATGTTGATGTGTTCATATTCCAATTTATTGATTTAGAAGTAAGTACGGTTAAATGATGTTATAACCTAGGCTGGGATTTAAATGTTATAATCTACTAAATACGATGATTATGAGGTAAGGATTTATCCTATTTGGAAGTATGAATTTTGAATGAAATTATGATTTCGGAAATGATATGATTTCAAAGTTGAATATGATTTCCAAGTGAATATAATTTTGGAAGTGAAAGGGTTTGAATTGAATATGATATTTTGATATCAATTATGAAATGGTTTTGTAAATGTAAAAGAACCATTCGGTGTGAAATAAGCGATTGGTTGTTAAAGAGACCGGGATTAGATATTGTCACACTCTCTGCCAATACCCAAAACCACTTTAACAACCGTGTATGTGGTGGAGATTCCAGGAATGAAGTAGGATGGTTTGGCAAATGATTTTTGTATAAGGTATGACGTGATTTCGACTCCCGTGAGTCAGCTTAGATGTGACTAAACAGGAGCCATGCCGGGGCCAACTGAGGTCATTCCTCTTATCGAGCACATTTCTTCGATACTATTCTATTATTTTGTGATTGATTTGGTGGCCACCATTGATTTTGATTTAGGAGTGTATCTGAGGTGGGCGGTAGTAGCTGCTATGCGTTACCACCAGTCCGGATCCGCAATTAGTATATCTACCCTGGCGTTGCCTAGAGTGCTGTGTTCGCATTCCCTAGAGCGCCTTCTACGAGTTTGTTTTGTACCATACCTATGGAGTCCCCTTTGGGTAAACCTTCAGTTTACGGGGGAGCGTACGGTATTGTATAGACTATGGGAATATATAAAATGTGTTAAGGGGGGTATGTGTAAAGCCTTAACGCTATTTTAATACTTTTACTTTACTGTAGACATATTATAATAGCATATTGTACTATATGGTAGATAGTTTAACCGATACTTAGGAGATGGGAATCCCAAACATCTCTTAAGTTATTACACTCACGTTGACACTGGATAGAAGATGTCAAACCCCATAAAGATGTCTGACCCCGTCGCACTCATATTTACCGTTGATTTAACTTACATAAGATTTTTTAGTTCTGACTCGAGTGTTTGTTTTTTCAATTCGCTCGGGTCAGCCTGATCATTTAAGGATTTGAAGACCTTATTTCCGAAGGAAGAAGATGAAGATTTGTACTACTATTATTTACTATATTCATTCCACTGCATTCATACTATTTTGTTGCATTATTTATTTATTCCTATTTATGTAACTCTGATACTTGTGCTGTAAAGAATAATCAAATGTATTTATAAAACAACTTCATGAACTATTATTTGATTATTATATTTTGTCATTCCACTATGAGATTCTGTATTTGTTCTATTTCTTTCTCTTTTTCTTATTTACCACATAACAATCTGCTCTTTTAAATGGTTTAAGTCTGGCATGTGTGTCTGCTTAAAACGTCCAAAAAGGCAGGTCGCTACAATTGGTATCAGGGCTTTGGTTTAGCAATAACCTTAGCTTTGTGGAGTCTGACTCATATAAATAAGGTGGCAATACCCTAGAATGAGTCGTTGAGTGTATATATATGAGATATCGTACTTGTTAATGTTATAAATGGAATTTTTATTGTGTTAATTTTTTCCGTTTTGTATTTATAAATTCTGTTTGGTGCATAGGACACTATGACATCGATAGGGATTTCTAAGTACTTAATAGGGCATACTGACACAATATTTGTTTTGAAATATAAGTAAATGAAATAATTTTGCCTGTTGTATATTTTATGCATAAATAATAAATTTTATAAATGATATAATTTGGGTGTAATATATTTTTTGTTAGGTAGTGAAATTTATAAACATTGATTGAAGATCAGATTTACAAATAAAATGAATATAAATTGAAATTTGAGACCTTAAGCTCCGGATTTTGAAATTCTTTCAAAAAGGTTTTTGAAATATAATAGTAGTATTATTTGGAAGTATTTTCTGGTATAAATATTTTAATATAATTTGAAAGAAATGTTTTGAAGGAACTTTAGAAAGAAATAAGTTCTGTACTCCCCTCCCTATCATTGGAAAATAATTCCGGTGATGAGTGCACACATCATCGACGTTCATTTTTGAGTTTCAAGGTGGAAAGACCGCTGTAGTAATTTACTACACATCTGTTTGATAAATAAATCTTAATTTCAAATTCCAAACATGATTTGATACGTACAAAAGATATGATTATATATATATATATATTATTTTAAAATAATTGAAATGAAACCCGGTTGTTTTGTTCTTAACTTTCTGTGAATTAGAAATTGAAATTATTGTAATAAATGGAATTTTGACTATATTATTAATTGAAACTTCTAAAATGAAAATAAGAAATTGATGTTAAAATGATCAATGAAATAGATAAGAAACTGAACTTTTGAAACTGTAAATAAAAAGGGAAATGAAAATAAGAAATGGTAATTATTGAACATTTTATTAACTAAATAAATAAGAGAAATTTGTGTAACCTTTTATTGCATTCTAAAAGACATTTATATATATATTACTTACCAAAATATTAAAAGATGAACTGTTTAATAAGGACATTAATGGAATATTATACAAGTAAGACTTAAGTAATGAAAATGTTCAATGGAATTTCTTTATAAATAAGAATTTTGATATTTTAGTTGCTACCATCTCTGGTTATAATTGAAATGCTACTTAATTAAATAAAATAGAAAAGTGAGTACTGTAAGTAAATGATTATGAACTTAAGTTAATTTTTGAAGCTACTGATAATTAAAGTAAATAATAAAGTGAATACTATATTAAATTAAATGAATGTAGCTTCAGAAAAGTTGAAATGATTCAAAAAATAGATTAAATATTGAATGATGCTATGTAAATTAATGAATGAAAATTTAAAAGGGATAAGAAACTTAGGCATGAACTTATGCACTAATAAATATTAATATCTAATGGTAGCCAAGTATATAAATTTATAAGTGTGGAGTAAACTGCAATAAAATGTATGTAATACTTAAAAAAATTCATTGATTATTATAAACAATTGAATGGATATAACTTATGTAAGAAAATGAATATGAAGTAATGAAAAGAAATTTTCATTATATGAATAAATGAGAAAATGAATTTTGTAAGTAATGGATGACAATAAATGAAAATAAGTACTGAATGAATGAATGTGAATTTATTTACAAAGAAACCTATATAGTACTTTAAGAATTGATTTACATATGTTTAAATAATTATATATGAGTCACATATGTAAGAAAATGTAAATAACATATGTGAATAAATGAATGTGAATGAATGAAATAATCATTGTACGAATGAAACTGAAGAAAGAAAAAAATATGAAATGAAATTAATAAGAATGAACCTGATTAATGGTTGGAGTCATTGTTTGTTTTGGTTTATGGGTTATTTGGATAGGATACTTCTAATTATTTGGATGTATGAATAATCTGTTGAGTTTACCTAAGACTGTTGAGTATATGGTATGCTTAGTGGTTTATTTGTCATTCTATATGGTTAGAAGTGTCTAAACCTGAGCAAACCATTTGTTTTGCTTGCTATGGATGTATGATTGATTATATTGATTTCATGCAATGATTATATGCTTCTGTTTGTAAATGATTGTTGTTATGTTGTGATGTTTTGTTTGTTATTCATTGAAACAACTTAAATATTTCACTTTTATATAATTATTAACTCCTTTAGACTATATAAGTGAAATACAAGTTATAGAAGAAATTGCTACTGCCTTTGGTTTCACAAAAATAAGCGTTATTTGCCCGACAAATAAGTACTTTCTTGGATCACGGTTTTATAGCGATATTATATTATTTTCCCATTGTTGGGACATATTATTTTGAAAATTATATGATATATTGTTATTATTGATGTTATTTTATCTCCGAGACATCTCCGTACAAAGGAGACCCTACCGAAATTTTCCATGAATTTTGGACTTGGAAAATTTTGTGAAATGTTTTCTAAACTTTTGTTAACTTGAATATAAAAGATTTAATTATTATAAATTGATATATTTTATTTAAATTATTTAATTTTTTGAAAATTAATTGTTTATAAATTTGATATTTTGAATAAGATATGTTGATTACTTAATTCCTTCTTTTCCCTTATTTTTCCTTTTCGGGGACGAAAAGTTTTTGAGTGGGGAAGATGTAACAACCCGTAATTTTTGAAAAATAAAAAAATAGTTAACTTAATAAGATTCCGTGACTAAATATTGGAAGAAATATAAATTTGAGGTTTATTAATGAAATAATAATCAAGATGAAAGGTAATAATGTTAATTTAAGTTAATTATTAGAAACTTGAATGGAATTCCAATTAATTGAAATAATGTAAAGGTTATACTTGGTTATAAAGTGAATATAGGAAAACAAAATGTAAATGTTGAATTAATTAATGAAGTAATACATAATAAATGGTAATTGAATAGAATCAAATATTATATAAGTAATTATAACAATTGGTTGAAAATAATAAGCTTAAGTGTGATTCAAAGTTAATGATAACAATTATTATAAGTTACCTATTTATTTAGGCCGCTAAATTAAATTCGAAATCAATTGCAATTAATTCACTTAATTAGTACAGTTAAAGTAGATTAAATTGATAATTGTAGAATGTTTAATTCAATAAGATGTAATCGATGTAAATTTTATTCATAATATGATAATAGAGTGAGTAAAAAAGGAATTGAAATCAAGTCTAATCAAATTATTGGAATTTAAATTATAATAATTGAATTTATTGCAATTGAATGTAATTAAATATTGCATTAATGAGAATTAAGATGAAATTGGCAAAATATTAATGTACTAAAATATAAACCAATGTTAATTATATCCTTATTGTAATAAAAGACTTGAATAATAAGGTAAAAGTCAAATAAATGGATTTATTGGAATTTTAATGCATAATTCTAAATTTATTGAAATTGAAATTAAACATTGTAATTGGTGAAATATTCAACATTGAATTGATATAAAAATTTATTCTAAAGGATTATAAATTACTAAGTCATCTAAGATAATAGAAATTGTAAATAATTAAATTTGAATTAAAAGTGATTAATTAATTTAATTAATTAACGTAAAAATAGTCATTTTGGCCACTAACTCGGATTTCGACCAAACCAGTTTCATTATGTCCGTAACGGTGAATTATTGTAGGATTTCAAATTTCATAGCGATCAGACTGGTCGTTTGATCGTGTAGACTCGAAACACCAAGAAATCAATTTAATTGAAATCAATTTGGAATAAGCTGATTTTAACATAACTTCTGCATGCGACGAAATTAGGACTTGAAACATGTTCCATTGATTTTTAAATTATTGGAAACATCTGTTTTGATGTATGGGATGACCCATTTTTGTTTCGGAGACAGAACGAGCTTTTTGGGTCATTTATCGTTAAACGTCTAAATCAATCTGGTCCATTCTTTTTGTTTTAGCTTTGCCTATAAATCGCCTGTTATAAACCCTAGTTATTTCATATTCCACTTGTCTGTATGTACATTTCCTAGTCAACTCTCCATTCCTATGGCAGACAAACCAAAACCGAAAACCCTCAATTCAATTTCATATTCAATTCCAAAATTTAAACTCCTCAAAATATATCGAATTATATATCGATTTGAAGCTCTCGACGAGCGCAAGTCAAATCAGCAGTCTGTTCCTCGATCCGAGCTTCTTTATGCTTAGAATTCGATGGTCTATTCTCAGTCATTCATCACGTTTCGATGAACTTCGCCTGATCGTCAACTCATTGGTATAGTTTTGTGGAGAGGACCGAGGGGAGTGCAACGGTGAAATTCGTTCATCAAACTGACAGTCGGATCAACAGTAAAATTCAACTAGGGTTTCTTCATTTCGGCGGAGGTTGCATGATTTCGTGGGTTGTTCGAGATGCGGCCACGTGTGGTCGCGAGGAGATGGTTGGGAGGGTCACGGCGTGTCGGGGGAGTGGGCTGCGATGGCCAGCGGCCTGGGGAGACGCGATTTTAGGGTCAGAGGTCGATTTCGCGGTGGCTAGGGTTAGTCGAACATGATTACCTGGGCTCGAGCACGTGAGAAGATGAAGGTTGACGTGTATAGTATATTATTATTTTATTTATTTTAAAGTTAAATAGTCTAACTTCAAATGTTAATAACTTTTGCACATGAGGTCCGATTCATGCGCGGTTTGTTCCGCTGGGATCGAATTGAAATTCTGGACATTTTTATACTGGTTTGGATGAATTCTGAGACAGTTGAATTTTGAGCCCTAATTTAGATTTAAATTTGATTTAAATTAAAAGGTACTCACGATTCTAAAATTTCGTATGTTTGTTAAATTGAATTTATAATGTGATTAGAAATTTATTTATGGCTGTTTGGTATATTTTAAATCATCATTTCAGTTAATTTGAATTTATTTAAATTAAATCGCTATTTAAATTATTATTGAATTTAAATTTGCCAGCTAAATACCTGTTATTGATAATTAGTTAATTGCTGATATTGATTGAATTGAATTATGATTATGATGTATGTTTGGTTATTGATATTAGTTGATTGGATGTTATGTTTGATTTATAAAATGTTATCACTCTGCAAGTTCCCTTAGTTATATTTGGAAAATCACTATGGGTTGAAACGATATGTACCCGAACGATCTATAGATCAGGGAAAAATCGTTATGGGTTGAAATTATAGACCCGAGAGATTTTATCGACTTTTATATTAATTCAAGATTGCGGTTTGAAATGATTTACAACCGAAAATTTTAAATTGCGGACTGAAATGATAAAATTCTATATCAATAGACCCTATGGTAGAGAATTAGATACGGAGAACGGATTGGTTAAATTAAATGATTTTAAATCCTTAATTTTTGAATCCCGTCAAATGATTTTTTTGAAATAAAAATTTAATTTATATAAATGTAATTATTACCGAAATTCAAGTTTGATTTTAAAATTGGGATTGGTTTAAAGAAATTATTAAAAGAATTAAATTCAAATTTTCAAAGTTGACTTTGGAATATAAGTGAAATTTATCAGAATTGGGTTATTTGAATTGTTTGAAAATATAACTTTGTAATGTATTGAAATAGGAATAATTTAAAGTGACATTTCAAACACGGATTGAAATCGATATAGAATTGAATAGTTATTTAACATTTGAATTGAAAGATTTGAAATTGGGTTTTTGTTGATTTGGAAATGGAAATAGTTTTGATGTGTTGAAATAAAATAAATAGTTTAAATTCATATTTGCTCCAAATTCATTTTTTATATAAACTTTTTAAAAATATATTATTTTAAAATTTCTAATTATTAATGTTTTTAAATTAATAAAATATTTTAACCTATATTAACTACATTAAATTATTTAACCTATTTTAAAACATTTAATTTATTTTAAAACTAATTTAACCCATTTTAACTTATTTTAAATTCAAATAATCTATTTTAAAGCTATTTAATCTATTTTAATTATATTTAATCTATTTTTAAATCTATTTAACTATCTTAAATCAATTTAAAAATATTTTTAATCTATTTTAAATATCTTAAAGTATTTTAACTTTCTAAAAATCTATTTAAACTATTTATAACTAGCCAAACTACTTTTCTATAATTTCAAACTAAGTAAAGTTGATGTGTTTATATTCCAATTTATTGATTTAAAAGCAAGTACGGTTAAATGATGTTATAACCTAAGTTGGGATTTAAATGTTATAATCTATTGAATACGATGATTGTAAGATAAGGGATTAACATATTTGGAAATATGATTTTTGAAAGAAATTATGATTTCGGAAATGATATGATTTCAAAGGTAAATATAATTTAAGGTGAATATAATTTAAAGTGAATATAATTTCGAAAGTGATAGGGTTTCAATTGAGTATGATATTTTGATATCAATTATGAAATGGTTTTAGAAATGTAAAAGAACCATCCGGTGTGAAATAAGCGATTAGTTATTAATGAGATCGGGATGGGATATTGTCATACTCTCTGCCAATACCGAAAACCACTATAACAACTGTGTACGTGGTGGAGATTCTAAGTGAGTCGGCTTGGATGTGACTAAAATAGGAGCCATGCCAGGCCAAGTGAGGTCATTCCTCCTATTGGGCACATTTCTTCGATACCATTCTACTACTTTATGATTGATTTGGTGGCCATCCTTGATTTTGATTTAGGAGTGTGTCCGAGGTGAGTGGTAGTAGCTGCTGTGCGTTACCACCAGTCCGGATCCGTAAATGGTATATCTACCCTGGCATTGCCTCGAGTGTCGTGTTCACATGCCCTAGAGTGCACTTCGAGTTGTTTTGTACCATACCTATGTAGTGCCCTCTGGGTAAACCTCCAGTTTACGGAGGAGTGTGCGGTACTGTATAGACTACGAGAATATATAAAATGTGTTAAGGGGGATATGGGTAATGCCTTAATGCTATTTTAATGCTTTTACTTTACTGTAGACATATTATAATAGCGTATTGTACTACATAGTAGATAGTTTAATGGATCCTTAGGAGATGGGAATCCCGAACACCTCTTAATTTATTGCACTCACGTTGACATTGGATATGAGATGTCAAACCCGTAAACATCCCTAATGCCATCACACTCATATTTACCGTTGATTTAACTTACATAAGATCTTTTAGTTTTGACTCGAGTGTTTTGTCCTTTCAATTCTCTCGGGTCAGACTGAGCATTTCAGGATTTGAAGTCCTTATTTTCAGAGGACTAAGACGAAGATTTATACTACTGTTATTTACTATATTCATTCCACCGCATTCATACTGTTCTGCTGCATTATTTATTTATTCCTATTTATGTAACTCTGATTTTTGTGTTGTAAAGAATAATCAAATGTATTTATAAAACAACTTCATGAATTGTTATTTCATTATTATATTTTGTCATTCCACTGCGAGATTCTGTATTTGTTTTATTTCTTTCTCTTTCTCTTATTTACCCCATGACAATCTGCCCTTTTGAATGGTTTGAGTCTGGCATGTGTGTCTGCTTAAAACGTCCAAAAAGGCAGGTCGTTACAACAAATTTTAAGATGGTTGTATCTTCCAATCCATAGCCTGGATTGAGATGTGGTTTCGACCCATGTTCATATCTTGACATTAGGATCATTTTACAAGTACTTTGAGTATATTTTTAGACTATGACAAATTTGCACCTAAAACTTAGCTTTGGCCTTGTGATTACATGATGGTGCATTTATTATAAACCTTCCGGTCATTTCTGTGCGCCTTGACGTCTTCTCTTATTCACTATCTATGGAAAAAAATTCCCACAACACTTGCCCCACCAAAGCATGTTGTCCTAGAGTGTAAATTATGCTTTGTTTTATCCATAATCGTCTTTCTTTATCATGCGATAGTTATCTTGAACCTTAGATATCTATATACCCATTCCCGTCCTTTCTGTAAGTTTTCCGTTGCTAAAATGTTGCAGAGCTTTGTTCACTTGGGGAAAACTTGTTGATCATTCCGAGACATCCATTATAATTATGGTGATAGTTTATTATTCTTGGTAGTATAGTCATCTAGCATGATTTTCCATTGGTTTTCATCTATGTATGGTATGCTTTTACTCACTCTAGTTCAAGCTCTTTACTCCCATCCTGAGGGTCATGTGTTGTCTTATGAATCTTCCAAGAATTCTGTGGTGCCCTAGGGAAAAGAAAATCCAGTTGTTCCATGGCAAGTGGATTTGATGATGTTTATTTTGTTGCATTGATTATACTACGGCCAATTAAGACTGGTGGTTACAATGTATTTTTCCTAAATGATTGCCAACCACTAGTGACTCCTTCAACACCACCGTGCATACTTTTAAAGGTTAATCACCAAAAATATTGGTTAGGTAAGTGATTTCTGCTGAAGTTTTGAACATGGATTAATTATGCTCTTGTGTTGTAAAGCTAACCTTCTTTTGATGTCTATGTGTTGTTTCATATGATATTTATTCATGACCATGTTCTCCTTTTCTAATTAGTAGTCATGATGTATTTTTTCTACATGATTGCTAAGTTTGCTTATTTCATTAGCAACCTTTTTCTCTACTAAATCATGCATATTTGTATAGGATAATTAATAATAAGTCTAGTTGGGTAAGAAGTTTTTATGACCGATGCTTCTCTTTGTCCATATTTTATATTTCCTGTACAAACACTTATGCAAGAGCATATGTATCATATAGAAGTTCTATATGAAATTATTGTACCTGGTTAGGAATAGTTGTTGCGTTTATGTCTATAGTATCTTTTCATAGCCATTAGCTTTTTAGCAATTTTTTCATTGCTATCTTAGCACTTATACAGGATCAATCACTGATATGTTCGGCAAGGCGAGTACACTACTAAAGTGGGTCCTTGTGATTTTCCTAACTCTTTCGGAAACTATTCCCTTGCCCTCGACATATTCGCACAGGATCGATCACTGTTAATTTTGCTAAGATGAGCACTATGTAACGACCCACTATTTTGGACCATTCAAATCGGCAATAATCCACGCATGCCAGACTTGAATAATTCAAAATAACATATTGTAGTAAAATTTGGAGCAAATAAAACCAATCACAGAATCACAGACAAAGAAATATCAGAATAACTCGCAGCGGAAAATAAAAATACCATAGTAGTTCATAAAGCTACTATAAAAAAGTTTCAAAACAAATACATAATATTAGTTTGAAAACAAACACAATAGAGATCCCAAATACATAAAAGTCCACTAATTAAGAGCTGAAATAGAACAACTGAAATTGAAATAGATAGATAACTAGATAAGTAGAATCTCCAGCGATTCCTAGCTCCAGAAAGAGAAATCCAAAGCTATGAATACTCAGGCTGACCCGAGCGTAAAGTAAAATACAAAACATTCGAGTCAGGACATGCATACTTATACAATGTAAACCAACTCGAGTGAACTGTAGTAATGCACGATAACTTAAAGAATGCTTGGGATCGCCCATCCTCCAAGGATCCGTTAAAACATCAATGTAACAGTAATAAATGCTATCATAGAAATGTCTATATTAAAGTAAACTATGAAAATAACAGTTCTAATGTGGCTAGGGTAGCGCAGAGCTACAGCAATCGCTCACCTCTAGTCACACTCTCAAATTTAAGGTGAACATCCAAAAATCACAAGGCATACAGAGAAGTGTACCCGTGGTTAAAATTCGAAAAATGTTTATAATTTCGAATTAAAATCATTCATTCAAACCATAAAAAGGTGGAGTCGTTATACCTTCAAATCAAATATTAAATTCCCAAAATTTTAGCCTTTTCAGAGTTCATTTATTCACTTAAATACATTAAACAGTGAAATTTCAGCTTTTGCAGCACTTAGAAAATGCTACGGTAAGTTAAATTTGAAAATAATTCAATTCAGCAAAGACAGCATTTAAAAACTGCCGTAATAGTTCAGTTTTAGTTCAAAAATAGTTCAATTCAACAAAGACAGCATTTACAGAACTGCTGTAATAGTTCAGGATTCAAATTAAAAGATTTAAATAAATTAAGCAAAGACAGCGTTTACAAAACTGCTGTAATAGTTCAATTTTAGTTCAAAAATCTCATTTCAGCCAACTGTAGCACTTAACAAGTGCTACAATAGCTCTTTCGTTATTTTTTAGCCCTTTAGTTCACTTCTGCAACTGCAGCACTTACAAAGTGCTGCAAATTCATTTATTCCAGAATTTAGTTCATTTCAGAAACGATAGCATTTCTAAAGTGCTACTAAAAGAATTTTCAGATTTACAATAGAATTTCACCAACAATTAAACTTCAATTTAAACCATTTTAACATATAAAATTTCATATTTTTCACTTTAAAAAAGGGTCATTTAAATACCCTTTAACTTATGATATTTATAAAGTAAATTTCACAAATAAATATCAAATTTCTCAATACTTCACTTATTAAAATCAGTGCACAATTTCCCTAAATTCTCTTTTACTTTACACTTTAATTTAATTTACCGTTTCATAAATTAAACTTAATTTCCATTTTATTTTCTTATTTTAACTTCATTTGTAGACAAAATCTCAAATTTCAAATTTAAGTTATATTTCAAATTTCAACTTAAGCATTCATTTATTTCACATTTTAACTTGTAGAAAAAATCATTAACACTTTATAAAAATCATTTTTAACATAATTTAAATCAAAATATCATAAGTTTACATTTTAAAAATACTTAAATTTTTCCAGAAAAAATATATAAAATAACCACGGGTCTGTATAAAATTTTCTAACCTAAGTCAAGTGATATGGATAATATATCATTTCAATCCGTAATTTACAATGAAAAATCCGGGTTTTATCATTTCAAACTCGCAATCCCACGTCAATTAAAATATAAATAAAAATCGCTCAAACCTATCATTTCAGCCCATAACGATTTTTCCATATTCTAAAGTCCTTCAGGTATGTATCATTTCAACCCATAGTGATTCTAGTCTACAGGGAACTTGTAGTGTAAGAACAGAATAAAATAAACAATATAGCATCATATAGCAGTAACAGATGATATGACAAGTTTATAAATAGGGTTAACATCATATGGTTCATATCACAGGTAGGTATAACATGATATAACATTCTATACATTCACTTGTTATCAATTCACTAATTATATACGTATAAATGTCATGAGTGAATACTCACCTATTTACGCTGGAATTAGCAAATCAAAACACACAAACAAAATCCAGAAAGCACGATATGGAACGACACAGCACGACTATTGATTCAAGTGAGTGGAGAGCTAAGATTGATCTTGTAAACAATATATAAACAAGACAGTATAACACAAATATTCAAAACAAAACACATTGAAAAAATTGGAAATAAAATTTAACAAAGAACAAGATAGTTAGACCTTTACTTAACCATTCAATGCTCAGCCTAGGGGGAACATATGCTTGGCCATGGTTGGACATAGGCCCAGGTTTAGCATCAAAACACACGGCTACAAAGGAGATGAAGAGGTAGGAGTTTACAATATAGGAATACAAAGGGACAAGGTAAAATATTGGAGTTTGGTGCACATTTTGGCTCGGCCAAAGGTCAAGAGGGCTCAGCCTATGCATGGTAAAGGTCTGGACATGTCTGAAGTGGTGGCCAAAGGAGGTGTAGTTGCTGGTGGTGGTGGCTAAGGGGGTGGCCGAAGTGAACTATGAAGGTGGTGGTGAAAACATGGGCTCGGCTAGGCAATTTTTGGAAGGGTTTGGCAAAGTTTTGTGGTGGAAGCTCATATGGAAGTCACGGCCATTATTGGTCAGAGGAGGAGGAGGTAAGGCCATGCATGGTGATGAGGAGGAGGTAATGTGGTGATCTGTTTTGATGGTGAAGGGGTTAGGCCGAGCAAAACTTGAAAAGATCAAAGGCAAAAATCAAAAAAAAAGAAAAGGAAAAATGAGAAAAATATAAAGCCATGACTTACAAATTTCTTTTGGCCATGAGTTGAAATGAAAGCGAGAAGTTTCTCACATGAAAACCAAAGAAAATACACAGCTATGCATAAGAAAATGGACGGTCAAAGCTAGAAATGAAAAGGCAAATGAAATGAAAAGACAAAGTAAATGAAAAGTCACCAGAAAATGAAAAGCCTTTGTCTCTTCAAATTTCCATTTCTTTTAATCAAAATAAACAAGTAAAAAGTAAGTAAATAAAATAGAAAATGAAAAAAAAATAAAGTAGAAATGAAATAAATAAATAATTTTTAGGAAAAATAGAAAAATATAAGAAAATATAAGAAAATAGTTTATTAAATTGAAACTAGAATTTAAAATTGTAAAAATATGCAATAAACATTAGAAAATTATAACTATACTTTTAAAATGTAAAAAAATATATACATAACATGTCATATTACATATATATAAATAATTAGAACATGATATGACAAAAAATTATTATTTATATAAATTGAAATAACTATTTTGTTAAATAAATCAATTTACACACAATGGTTTAAAAAGCATAACTTTCACAATATTAATTAGATTTCAACGAAACGAAAAGCAATATACTTGAAATTTAATTTATTTTCATAAAAATAAAAAAATTCAAAAATTCAAAAAATTTAAATTTTAAATTTAAAAGTCAAAGTTTGACCATATTGACCAAAATCCATATTTTT
Organism: Allium cepa; assembly: GCA_030765085.1. Lineage (NCBI taxonomy): Eukaryota > Viridiplantae > Streptophyta > Magnoliopsida > Asparagales > Amaryllidaceae > Allium > Allium cepa. The sequence continues at coordinate 2,775,982 of CM060930.1, read as the reverse complement.
GGAAAATATTCTATTTAGTCATGTTTGGAATTATAATTCACATAAAAATCAAAATTTATATTTCAAATTACAAAATTTATTCATTTTAATAATTAAAATAAAGTTTTTAAATTAGAAAATTCAATTAAAAAAATTAAAATATACAAATAAAATAATCACAAAATACAGGGTTGTTACACACTATCCAGTGGAGTGTCTTTCTAGTCTAGTCTCATGTGTCCTTGTTTGGTTTTCATGCACTTTCATTATTCTAGTTTGTTTATTATGACCTACATATCCCATGCATTATTTAAACAAGTTTATCCTAGTGTTGATCTATTGATAGTCTTCATAGGTGATTCCAGTACTGACATCTGCAGTAAGCCATACAATAACTAGTCACGTTTTGTTTTATTATGGGCAAGCTTAGTTATCAGTTGTTGACAGAAATCCAAAGCTGAATGTTGAGGGTGGAGAAACTAGGAGGTTGTCATGCCCAAACCGTCCGTAACTCGGGTTCTCCATAGCCATCCTAAAGCTTGTTGTCAATTGTCAATGGTGGACATCTGGTACGGGCCACTCTTGTCCGCCGATGCCGACAATAATTTTGTGCTGATCATCAATGGTGGACATCCGGTTAGGGTCACTCTAGTCCACTATTGTCGGTAAGAAGTTTGAGCCAATCATCAATGGTGGACTCCCTGTTAGGGTCACTCTGGTCTGCCATTACCAACAAGAAGTTTGAGCTAATCGTCAACGGTAGACAACCGATTAGAGTCACTCTAGTCCGCCATTGCAGGAAAGGAATTTAAGCTGATCGACAATGGTGGACTCCTGATTAGGGTCACTCGGGTCCCCCATTGCTAGTAAGATGCTTGAGCCGATCGTTAATGGTGGACACCTGATTAGGGTCACTCTGGTCTATCATTGTCAGAAAGGAGTTTAAGCCAATCGTCAATGGTAGACACCTGGTTAGGGTCAATCTGGTTTGCATTTATCAGCAAGAACTTTGAGGCGAAAGTCAATGTGGACTCTCAGTTAGGGCCACTCTGCTCGTCTATTATCGGTAAGGAGTTTGGGTCGATCGTTAATGGTGGACATCTGGTTAGACTGACTCTAGTCTGCCTTTGTCGGCAAGAAGTTTTGGTCGATCATTAATGGGGGACACCTGGTTAGAGTAACTCTAGTCTGACGTTGCTGACAAGAAGTTTGAGCTGATCGTCAATGATGGACACCTATGACGACCCGACTTTCTCTCCACAGAAAGTCGCATCATCTTTAAAAAAGAAAGGGATAGAAAAGAGAAAGATAGAGAAGAAAGAAAAGAAAGAACATCGGAATCTCAAAAGTGAAACGAATAAATTATATTAATCACATAAATATTACATAGTATACAACAACTATCAGAGTTACACAGCTTATACAACACATACTAGACAATTACAAACACCTGTCTAGTTATACAACACAAGATGCAACTCAACAGACAACTCAAAGAACACACAGCGGAACACTATACGTATCTACAAACGCAAAAGCCTCCTGCTCCATTGCTCCTCCAGTATTCGTCAAGGCTAACCTGAATCCCTTGGCTACTCGTAAAAATTTGAGTACCCAAGAGTTTAAAAAATAGAAGATAAACTCCAGATCAGACATGAGTCTGGTTTAAGTAACAGGTTAAAATTGCTTAACTTTTAAAAACCTTTGAAAACAAACGGTATCATGTAAGACTCCCACAAATAAACATGGGTAAGTTTTTACCTTACGCTAACCAAAACATTTGATATGAAATCCAGTGATATTATAATAGTGTCTAGGGTTTTCAAGTAAAATACAGAATACATCTCACGTTCCAGCATAGTTGGGCGCAATCAAAACGTACGACACTTATTAAAGTTTGGATTCTGTACAATGGCAGGGCTACTGGGGTACTGCCCGTCACAGTACGTGGCCTAGATCACCGTACCGAGGATCGACCCTAAATCCCGTGAAATACAAGATCGGAACCATTCCTTACTGAATAGTTCCAAACAAGACAACCCCGGCAGTTGTTGCAATCAACTGCCCCACACATCCGAATATAAAGGGACTTCTAGACAGGGGTAAATCTCGTCCTACTTGGGCATGAGTCACTTAGCCTTGCTGCACCTCCCCTGTTTTAGCCATTCCCGTTTGATAAGGCTTGAGGCTAAGATTACCTTTAGAGAACACATCTCTTAGAATGCTCATCGTCCACCTGACGATGTTCTGAAGGCATTCAATCGATACAAGTTCGTTCCGGGTTCGAACGAAACCGAAGGCATTATCTCATCACACTCATTTTGGAATCACCCTCAGAGTTAACGACGATAACCCTTGCACTCTGAATCTTCATCTTCACTTGAGATTCACGACCTATCGTTAATTTGGATCGATGTGGTTTTCAGATATCCAAATTTGGAAACCCGATCCCGGTTTCATCGAAATCCAAAACGCCATCTTTTAGGTCCAAGTTGTTTTAAAGTTAAAACAATTCAATTCTATTATCTATATTCACATAGATAGATAATTCACATATCACAATAGATAATCTACATTATCATCACAAATAGATAATTTCACATTATCATCACAATGCAACAAAAGCATCCATATCACACATCATCACTTATCTCATATCTGAGATCTCAAACCATTCAAGGCAATCAATGTCATTCATCCATACATAAGCAAGGATTAATCACTATTTGTAATTAATTTAAAATGAATTAAATTAATTACTTCATCTCTAATTAATTTAAATTAAATTAACTTAATTACTTAAATCACATAAATCTTGCTTATATAACCATTAATTAATTACAGATTAATTAATTAATCATCCTCTAATTATCCACTTTAATTAATCATCCCTAATTAACTATACTTTTAATTACATTCAAGTAATTAGCCTTTAATTAATTTCACAAATTAATTATTCTTAACCAAATACAGTAATTAACCTTTAATTACTTTATTAATTAATTAACTATGGTTAATTACATTAATCGTTAATTAATTATAATTAATTAAATACTTTACAATAACTTATTATTAATTAATCTTAATTAACAACCCTTACTTACATCATTAATTACATTAATTAATGATCCCTTAATTACTTCTTTAATTAATTATTAATCATTCTTGATTAATCACAAACAGTAATTAACTACCCTTAATTACTTTATTAAATAAATAAATTACTCCTTAATTAATTATCTTTAATAATTAATCTTTAAGTAATTATATTTATTAATCACCCTAGATTAATCTCATTAAGTAATTAATTACCCTTAATTAATTACATCTCTTAATTATCTTCAAATAATTTTATTAATCACTTCTTAAATTAATTACACCAAGTAATTAATTATTAGTTACTTTTACTAAGTAATTACCCTTCTTATTAATTACACAAAGTAATTAACCCAAATTATTCACACACTTCAATTAATTACATCTAGTAATTACCCATCTTAATTACTTCACTAAGTAATTATTCTTCATTAATTACATTAAGTAATTATATTTAACCCATCATCCAGTGATTATTTAAATTAATTAAAGCAATTAATTAACTTAAACTAATAATATTAAGTTAATTAATTACCTTGAGTAATTAATTCCTCTAATTACTTCCATTAAGTAATTATACTTAAACAATTTCCAAAAATAATTATCTTTAATTAATTAATATAATTAATTATTAAAATTAATCACATTAATTAATTATTTAATAATCCCTAGTTAATGATCTTTATTAACTATTAACAATTCTTAATCACTTTTCTTAAGTAGTTAAACTTAGACTGATCATTATTAATTACAAATTAATTAGCCTTCAATTACCAATTAATTAATCTTTAATTATTTAATTAATTAAGTGTTAACTATAACTTAATTAATCCTTAATTACTTGATTAATTAATCTTAATCATTAATTAAAATCTAATTAATAATCCTTAAATAAAAATTAATTATTCCTAATTAATTAACTTAAACCTTAATTAATTAGTTTAAACCTTTAATTAAATTTAATTAATATAAATTAAATAAATTAATTATCAAATTTAAATAACTTAATAATTTAAATCATTAAATCTTCATTAATATTAAGATAAACACTATTCTTAATAATGATTAAATTATCCTTATCAAAAGTATTTAAAAACAATTTACTTTAAACTTATTTAAAATTTCATTTTAAATTCAAGATTTAAAACGAATACAAATTAACTTAAACAAAGTTTAAAAACAATTCAAAAACCTTTGAAATCTCATGTTAAGGAAATACTTATTTTATAAAAGAAGTTTAAAAAAAATTAAAACCAATTCATTTTTGAATTCAAATCAATTTAAAAATACACTTTAACATTCAAAGTTGCTTAAAACAATTCAAATTTAAAAAAAACTTCTTTTATTGCAAAACTGGAATGCAGCTTAAACTTGATTCTAGATTAACTTTAGATTTTAAAACCTATTTACATTTTAAAACTTCATTTTTAAAATTCAAACTATTAAAACATTTTTAAAGTAGTTAAAACAATTTAAATTTAAAAACTTTATCTTATTTGAAAACTGAGGTTCAAACTTGAATTACAGATTTAAAAACTAGATTTAAAACTTCGCTTTTCATTTTTAAACTTCATTTTTAAATTTCATTTTAAACTTTTAAAACAGAACAGGTTTTCCCTTTAAAACCTGTAACCAAAATTTTAACTCGAGCCAACATCATCTTGCTTCGAGCCAAAACCAAACAGTCTTGGGCAAAACATCCACTTACTTCGAGTACAACTCGAAAATACAAAACCTAGCCCAGATTAAACACCACTGGACCAAGAAAGTGCATCGTGCACATGCACGGTGCCGCGGACCATCTCAGATCATCGCTGATGATCTCCTCATACCAACCATCATCCAAATACCTTCACTCGATCATCAGATCGAACTCCTAATCTCGAAATCGAATTAGAGATGTTGAATCCAAACCTGAAAAACTGAAACCACTACACATTCCCAAACCTGGCAACGCCCCCACCACGACCCTACAATCACCAGAAAATCTGCTACTCCGGCTACGACTTCGCCTACAACCAAGCTACCACCTCTCAAAATCCCACTGCACTCGATCCACTATAGAAGACGCGGTTGATCGAACTACCTAGTCTAGTTAAACTAAGTTTCCAGAAGAAATTTCGCCGTCGCTGCTTCCTCGATGAAATGCAACACCATCCACTATTTTTCCTAGATACTATGATCACTTCTCCATCACGAGGAAGAACCCCTCCCCCTCAAACCTCTTAGATCACTAGAAAACCCCAGAAGACCCATCCCAGTTCATTCCAGAATTGCACTTTCATCCCCAAACTAAAAATTGTGATTCTTGTTTTAAAATTCATGTTTTTGTTGATGTATTCAATCTATAATAATAAATTTATAAATTACACGGTTTGAATTTTCACATATTTGACATGCACTATTGTTTATAATTTCACAGAGACACTCAGGCTATATTTTGTCATAATTAAATTTTTAAACACTAATCTAAGATAAATCAAACAACTTTGATTTGTAAATTACATCCTAACAAAAACTAGATTAAGAGATAAGGATTTTAAATAAAAAATTTGAGCCTGGGTACAAAACAGAACACATAGTACCTGTACACCACATGCATACAAATAAATATTCATATCAGATTTACTTTTATATATTCATGCAATACTTATTCATTTCAATCATACTAGCATGCAACCAAATTTTATATTAAATGTTAAAAGTTACTCACCAGATGAAAGACAATAGAGATTCCAGATATGATTTTGAAAATAGCTTTTTGAAAATTTTGAAAATTTGCACTTGAATGCTTTTGAAAACTGGTTTTGCTTTGGAACTGAGATACTTGCTTATTTGAAAAATGCAGTTGCCTTGATTTGAAGATGTGCAGGTTTGCATGCAGAAGATAATTCCAGATTGCAGGAAAAATGATGCAGGCTTTAAAACAGATTGCAAATGTTACAGGGATTTGATTTTTGATTTGAAGATTTTTTTATAGGGTTTTGCTTTAGATTTGATATGAGGAGTTTGATTTGAAAATGGTTACTGATTTAGTTGATTTCAGATTTTGTTTACAGGTTTTTGAGAGGAAAGTTGGAGTTTTATTCTTTTTGCTTTTAGAAAATGAGATAGTGAAAAAGAATAAAGAAGAAAAGATGTAAGTTTATATGAGCTGAAATTAAACTTTATTAAAAATAAAAGAAAATTTCAAATAAAGATGACACTTGTCATCCTCCTTATTTATTTAATTAACGCATAAGCTTAAGATGAGATAATATGTTAACACTTGTTATTAAGTGAATTTAAAACCTAACACGTGTCTTTTAAGTTATCATTAGTTATAATTTAAATGTTAATATAAGTTATGCTTAATTAATTAGTTTAATTAGTATGTATATATGTATAGATAATTCTAAAAGAAATAAAACCAATTATATATATATATATATATAATTTTATACAAATATTTTAAAATCCAAAACAATTTAAATATCTATACTTTGAATTTCAAAATTTAAATTCAAATTCAAATCAAGTTCTAAAATTCAATTTTGAAAGCAAATTATATATTTACAAATTCAATTTGAAATAAGAATTCTATTTTTATTAAAATCCATTAGTAAAAACAATACATTATTATTGTTGAAAATAACTTATTATCAAATTAAAATAATTTATAAAAGAAATTATATCTTTATTAATAAATTACTTATCTTATCAAGCTATATTAAAAAAATCAAACCTTATTGTTAAATAATTTAAATTTAAACTTAAGCTAAAATCAATTTAAACAATTTACACTTACCTTAACAATTTAAAACTATATAGTTATTTAATAGCTTTGAAAAGCTTAATATTAGATAAAATCAAATTACCAAAAATATTAGAATTAGAAAATATGACTTTATATCTTAAATTTAAAACAAAGCTTATCTATTTACAATGTATACAAATATATATACATTATAAATAGAAAACAATTTAATTAGCTTTTAAAAGATAAAAATTCACTAGTTAAATATTTATTTAATTAGATTATTAAATCAATTCAAATTATTAACAAGATTATCAAAACAATTTAATTTTAATGCAGATTATTGAATTGATATTGCCCAAAATTCCGGGTCATCACATTCCTCCCCCCTTAAAAGAATTTCGTCCCCGAAATTTAAAAGCAAAGGTAATTTAATAATCTATCTAAGATTTAATTTTAAACCACAACATATATTGTCAACCACATGCTAACAACCATCGCAACCAATTTACTCAAAGAAACAAATCTAATTATCCAGACAAAATTCTGGATAAAATTTCCTGCAGTTTCCCAAGTATAAATACCAGGATACTCGCTCTACAAAATCCAAACAATCAATACTACGAAGCTACAGAGCTTCTACTCATCTAGATCTACAACACTAAACAAGATATCAGACCTACAGACAAGTCTGACTCAACAACCAAAACTTCCAGAACTACTGGTTCAAAACCATAGATAGATCACACACATACTCCCTTAGGGATACGTGAAACTCATCGAATCCCAGTTATCCCAATCGGCAATTCACTCCTGAAGACCAAAATACTTATCCTCACAAGAACACAGAAGAGATCCAAAACTCCTCGGAGCTGACATCCCAGTCTTACCAACTCTGATAGCTCCTTTAATCAGAGAAAACCTTATCCAAAATCAAATCTCTGACTTCAAGATCCAAATTCCTCCGTCTCTCATCCTCAAAACTCTTCGGACGATCCTGGGCTGCATATGTCCTTCCTGATCAGCTCAACCTTCGCCTACGCCTCTAAAACAAACTGGACCAAAAACAACCCAACACAATGATCTCCTCAAGATCAACCAAGATCAAGAACACCAACTCTACTCTACAAACATCAAAAGAAAACTAACTTCTCCTATTTGGAAAAGAAAAGCAGATGCACTCCCAAACTGCTTCCGCTGTACAACTCTGATCTGGAGTAGAAGAAAATGCTGATGAAGAACACAAGCACAAATTGAACAATTCATTCTAGAAAATATGATTCAATAGATCCATAAGAAAAACTCATAAGTTCCATCACATCCTGAGCTGCTTCACCAAATCATCTCTCTAGGAACCACCCTTCAACTAGCTGAACCACGGGTATTACTCCTGGAGTCCTAGTCGATACGGAAACTCAATCTCCAGATGCTAAGGCAAACCTCTGACAACTTCCAATCCCTGGAGATGCCTCGATCCCAAGCAAAAGTTATCCCAACAGAACATTTAACTATCTCAAGTCAATTTTGCGATCAACCCGGCCCAATTTCCAAAGAAACTATTTACTCTTTGCCAATCAGAACAGATTGTTTTTATTTAGCCAATCCATCGAAAAAATGGATCTACTCTGCTTCTTCTGAACTCCACCTCTAGAAAACTTGCTAACCAGAAGACCTTCTTGTAAGCACACATAACACCCCGAGCTGCACTACTGCCATATATGCCAAAGACTTCCTATCCAGAAGCTCCTCGTGAAACTCGGCCTCAAAGCCAAACATAAACACCCTGCTGAACTCGGCTACGACACCTAAGAAGACACACTTCCCTAAATTTGTTCCAAAGAAACCTCTTCGGAAACATCCATAGCCATTGCGTCCCATTACACAACTACTACTTCCTGAGGTTGCTAAGATACCATCACTCGCTTCTGCCTAGCCAACAGATCTAAACTCTACTCATCCAAATATCAAAGATGGACTCCGAACCTTTTAAAGGTTTCCTTCAGAGATTGATGAAATCCATACACTACAGCAAAGCTTACTCGAGACGGTATTAGGTCTACAGTCTCGACAGATACACTTCTAACTTCAACACTCAGACTCCTACCATTTGTAGTAGTCGTGCTACACACACCACTACCCTATCTATCTTTATAACTTATATTGGAAAACCCGAACAGGTAACCCAACAAATAGGCAAAATATGTGTATTTGTATTTTTGATATATATATATATATATATATATATATATATCAAAATTACAAATACGCTCTCTCAAGAAGAATTCACTCCAAAGCCTGGGTATTCACTCAACCTAGCGCTCTGATACCAACTATGACGACCCGACTTTCTCTTCACAGAAAGTCGCATCATCTTTAAAAAAGAAAGGGATAGAAAAGAGAAAGATAGAGAAGAAAGAAAAGAAACAACATCAGAATCTCAACAGCGAAACGAATAATTATATTAATCACATAAATATTACATAGTATACAACAACTATCAGAGTTACACAGCTTATACAACACATACTAGACAATTATAAACACCTGTCTAGTTATACAACACTAGATACACTCAATAGAGAACTCAAAGAGCATACAGCGGAACACTATACGTATCTACAAATGCTGAAGCCTCCTGCTCCATTACTCCTCCAGTATTCGTCAAGGCTAACCTGAATCCCTTGGCTACTCGTAAAAATTTGAGCACCCAAGAGTTTAAGCAAACAGAAGATAAACTCCGGGTCAGACATGGGTCTGGTGTGTGTAACAGGTTAAAGTTTCTTAACTTTTAAAAACCTTTGAAAACAAAGGGTATCACGTAAGACTCCCTACAAATAAACATGGGTAAGTTTTTACCTTACATTAACCAAAACATTTGATGGGAAATCTAGTGATATTATAATAGTGTCTAGGGTTTTCAAGTAAAATACAGAAATAGCTGGAATACTTACATCTCATGTTCCAGCATAGTTGGGCATAATCAAAACGTATGGTACTTATTGGAGTTTGGATTCCATACAATGGCAGGGCTATTGGGGTACCACCCATCACAGTACGTGGCCTGGATCACCGTACCGAGGATCCACCCTAAATCCCCTGCAACACAAGACCGAAACCATTCCTTACTGAACAGTTCCAAACAAGACAACCCCGGCAGTTATTGCAATCAACTGCCCCACACAGCCGAATATAAAGGGACTTCTAGACAGGGGTAAATCTCGTCTTACTTGGGCATGACCCACTTAGCCTTGCTGCACCTCCCCTGTTTTAGCCATTCCCGGTTGATGAGGCTTGAGGCTACGATTACCTTTAGAGAACACTTCTCTTAGAATGCTCATCCTCCACTTGACGATGTTCTGAAAGCATTCAATCCACACAAGTTCATTCCGGGTTCGAATGAAACCGAAGGCATTATCTCATTACACTCATTTTGGAATCACCCTCAGAGTTAACGACGATAACCCTTGCACTATGAATCTTCATCTTTACTTGATATTCACGACCTATCGTTAATTTGGATTGATGTGGTTTTCGGATATCCAAATCTGGGAACCCGATCCCGGTCTCATCGAAACCAAAACACCATCTTTTAGGTCCAAGTTGTTTTAAAGTTAAAACAATTCAATTCTATTATCTATATTCACACAGATAGATAATTCACATATCACAATAGATAATCTACATTATCATCAAAAATAGATAATTTCACATTATCATCACAATGCAACCAAAGCATCCATATCACACATCATCACTTATCTCATATCTGAGATCTCAACCCATTCAAGGCAATCAATATCATTCATCCATATATAAGCAAGGGTTAATCACTATCTATAATTAATTTAAAATTAATTAAATTAATTACTTCATCTCTAATTAATTTAAATTAAATTAAATTAATTACTTAAATCACATAAATCTTGCTTATATAACCATTAGTTAATTACAAATTAATTAATTAATCATCCTCTAATTATCCACTTTAATCTCATTAAGTAATTGATTACCCTTAATTAATTACATCTCTTAATTATTTTCAAATAATTTTATTAATCACTTCTTAAATTAATTACACCAAGTAATTAATTATTAATTACTTTTACTAAGTAATTACCCATCATATTAATTACACAAAGTAATTAACCCAAACTATTCCCATACTTCAATTAATTGCATCCAGCAATTACCTATCTTAATTACTTCACTAAGTAATTATTCTTCATTAATTACATTGAGTAATTATACTTAACCCATCATCCAGTGATTATTTAAATTAATTAAACCAATTAATTAGATTAAACTAATCATATCAATCTAATTAATTACCTTGAGTTATTAATTTCTCTAATTACTTCAATTGAGTAATTATACTTAAACAATTTCCATAAATGATTATCTTTAATTAATTAATATAATTAATTATCAAAATTAATCAAATTAATTAATTATTTAATAATCCCTAGTTAATGATCTTCATTAGCTATTAACAATTCTTAATTACTTTTCTTAAGTAATTAAACTTAGATTGATCATTATTAATTACAAATTAATTAGCCTTCAATTACCAATTAATTAATCTTTAATTATTTAATTAATTAAGTGTTAACTGTAACTTAATTAATCCTTAATTACTTGATTAATTAATCTTAATCATTAATTAAAATCTAACTAATAATCCTTAATTACAAATTAATTATTCCTAATTAATTAAATTAAACCTTAATTAATTAATTAAACCTTTAATTACTTATTTAATTAATTAAAATTAAATAAATTAATTATCAATTTTAAATAACTTAATAATTTAAATCATTATATCTTCACTAATATTAAGATAAACACTATTCTTAATAATGATTAAATTATCCTTATCAAAAGTATTTAAAAACAATTTACTTTAAACTTCTTTAAAATTTCATTTTAAATTCAAGATTTAAAACGAATACAAATTAACTTAAACAAAGTTTAAAAACAATTCAAAAACCTTTGAAATCTCATGTTAAGGAACTACTTATTTTATAAAAGAAGTTTAAAAGAATTTAAAACCAATTCATTTTTAAATTCAAATCAATTTAAAAATACACTTTAACATTCAAAGTTGCTTCAAACAATTCAAATTTAAAAAAACTTCATTTATTTCAATGGAATGCAGCTTAAACTTGATTCCAGATTAACTTTAGATTTTAAAACCTATTTACATTTTAAAACTTCATTTCTAAAATTCAAATTAATAAAACCTTTTTAAAGTAGTTAAAACAATTTAAATTTAAATACTTTATCTTATTTGAAAACTGAGATTCAAACTTGAGTTTCAGATTTAAAAACTAGATTTAAAACTTTTCTTTTCATTTTTAAACTTCAGTTTTAAATTTTCATTTTACAATTTTAAAACAGAACAGGTTTTCCCTTTAAAACCTATAACCAAATTTTTAACCGAGCCAACATCATTTTGCTTCGAGCTAAAACCAAACTGTCTCGGGTAAAACATCCACTTACTTCACGTTAAACTCGAAAATAGAAAACCCTACCCAGATCAAATACCACTGGACCAAGAAAGTGCACCGTGCACATGCACGATGCCACCGACCATCTCAGATCATCGCCGATGAACTCCTCATACCAACCATCATCCAAATACCTTCACTCGATCATCAGATCGAACTCCTAATCTCGAAATCGAATTCGAGATGCTAAATCCAAACCTAGAAAACTGAAACCACTACACAGACCCAAAGCTGGCAACGCCTCAACCACGACCCTTCGGCCACAAGAAAATCTGCTACCCCAGCCACGACTTCGCCTATGACCAAGCTACCACCTCTCAAAATCCCACTGCACTCGATCCACTGTAGAAGACGTGGTTGATCGAACTACTTAGCCTAGTTAAACTAGGTATCCCGAAGAAATTTCGCCACCGCTGCCTCCTCGATGAAATGCAACACCATCGAGTATTTTTCCTAGATACTACGATCACTTCTCCATCATCAGGAAGAACCCCGATCCCTCCAACCTCTTGGATCGCCAGAAAAACCCAAAAGACCTATCCCAGTTCATTCCAAAACTACACTTTCATCCCCAAGCTAAAAAATATTATTCTTGTTTTAAAATTCATGTTTTTGTTGATGTATTCAATCTATAATAATGAATTTATAAATTACACAGTTTGAATTTTCGCATATATTGACATGCATTGTTGTTTATAATTTCACAGAGACACTGAGGCTATATTTTGTCATAATTAAATTTTTAAACATTAATCTAAGATAAATCAAACAACTTTGATTCGTAAATTACATCCTAACAAAAACTAGATTAAGAGATAAGGATTTTAAATAAAAATTTTGAGCCTGGGTACAAAACAGAACACATAGTACCTATACACAGCATGCATACAAATAAAAATATTCATATCAGATTTACTTTTATATATTCATGCAATACTTATTCATTTAAATCGTACTAGCATGCAACCAAATTTTATTTTAAATTTCAAAAGTTACTCGCCAGATGAAAGAAGACAGAGCTTCCATATATGATTTTGAAAACAGCTTTTTGAAAACTTTGACAACTTGCACTTGAATGCTTTTGAAAACTGGTTTTGCTTTGGAACTGAGATACTTGCTTATTTGAAAAATGCAGTTGCCTTGATTTGAAGATGTGCAGGTTTGCATGCAGAAGATAATTCCAGATTGCAGGAAAAATGATGCAGGCTTTAAAACAGATTGCAATTGTTACAGGGATTTGATTTTTGGTTTGAAGATTTGTTTACAGGTTTTGCTTCAGATTTGATATGAGGAGTTTGATTTGAAAATGGTTACTGATTTAGTTGATTTCAGATTTTCTTTATAGGTTTTTAAGAGGAAAGTTGGAGTTTTATTCTTTTTGCTTTTAGAAAATGAGATAGTGAAAAAGAATGAAGAAGAAAAGATGTAAGTTTATATGAGCTGAAAATAAACTTTATTAAAAACGAAAGAAAATTTCAAATAAAGATGACACTTGTCATCCTCCTTATTTATTTAATTAACACATAAGCTTAAGAGGAGATAATATGTTAACACTTGTTATTAAGTGAATTTAAAAGCTAACACATGTCTTTTAAGTTATCATTAGTTATAATTTAAATGTTTATATATAACTTATGCTTAATTAATTAGTTTAATTAGTATGTATATATGTTAGATAATTCTAAAAGAAATAAAACCAATTATATATATAAATAAAAGTTTATACATTTAAAATCCAAAACAATTTAGATATCTATACTTTGAATTTCAAAACTTTAAATTCAAAATCAAATCAAATTCTAAAATTCAATTTTGAAATCAGGTTATATATTACAAATTCAATTTGAAATAACAATTCTATTTTTATTAAAATCCATTAGTAAAAACAATACATTATTATTATTGTTGAAAATAACTCTATTAGCACCCGAATTGGTCACTAACACCCTTAAGAGAGATTGTGTAGAGAGATTAATGAAGAGAGTAAATTAGAACTGAAGAATAGTGTAATTCAATGCCAAAAAGAACAACAAAAACGAGAACACCAGAATTATAGTGGTTCGGCGTAATCGCCTACGTCCACTTTTTGTTTAATCTTTATTGCTTTCTCAATCACTTGAATACAGATACAATCCGTAAACCAATCACTTGCATACAAGTTTGAATTAAAAAGAGGAGAGTATCCAAAATGGCAGGTTCTCCCCAATGTTCTTCCCAAAAAGGTCCATTTCACTGTGCCACTGCCCTTCTATTTATAGACGAAGATGGGTTGGACTTCCCTCACGGGCCTAGGAACAAGGTATCTCGGCCCGTGGTAAGTAGCTTCTGCACACCGATTCAGTTATGCCGAAACATGTCGAATGCATCGAATCCTTATACCTTCAGGATCTTCTTGGTCAGAATCTTGTCTAGTGCTAATAATAATATCTTCAACTGTCGTTTTGTAGCCGGCCCAAGGTGCCGGGTAACACTTGCCACCCAAAGTCTGTCGTGTGAAGCAACATGACACGCTTTGAATCAGCGAGTATTCCTTGTTTACAGAAAGAAATGCATCATGTTTTCTAAATAGTCATTATTCTTCAATTTTATCCTCCCAAGGTGTCGTATCCTTCTTTGGTCGTCATGATGCTTGGTCGATTCCTAATATTATAAATCCAAGGTTGTAGTTCATCAGTGGCCATCCATGTCTGGTTCTACAAGACCAGTAAGCTTCAGCTATTTGATCTAGTCTCTTCTTAATAACCTTTAGTGAGAATTCAATTCCCCGTTGATTTTCAAGAAGTCGAACTTTTTTGGGATGTACACATGCATTTTCGGGTACATGTTCTTTCCATTGGCTGTCGAATGCATTTTATATGCTCGTAAGTCTCCGCCAATTCCATCTAGTTTAATTGCAATTCAATTGCGATTCCTGATTTATATTTTTTTGTGGAATAAGGGTTGTAGTCAACCACTTGATGAGAAGGGACTTCAACTTTTACATGGATGACGACCTTAGAGCAGTACGCATGGAGGAATGGAGTACGATCAGTCATGGACTCATGGGTAGTTCTATAAGCCCATAATGCTGTTGGAAGTTCATCCACCCACTTGCCTCTAGCCTTTTCCAAGCACTTTTTCAGTATGGATTTGATTATTTTGTTTACGGCTTCCACATGTTCATTGGCTTTCGGATGAGCAATTAGTGCAAACTTTTTCTCAATGCTATATTTTTCGCAAAATTCTTTGAACTCCTTGTTTTCGAATTGAGTTCCATTGTCTGTATAATAGTTCGTGGAAGGCCAAAACGGCATATAATATTTCGTACAACAAAATTAATGACCTTTTTGGTGGTGATAGTGGCCAAAGGCTCTGCTTCTGCCCACTTAGTAAAGTAATCGACTGCAATTACCGCGTGTTTCGCCACCTTTGGATATTGGTAAGAACCGACGATCCTCCACATTGCAAACGGCCAGGGACTAACCATTTATGTGAGTTCCATTGGCAGAGCTCTCGGGACTTTTGCATATTTCTGGCATTTTTCACACCTCCTCACATAGTCTGTGGCATCCCGATTTACAGTCGGCCAATAGTATCCATAGCGGAGGATTTTCTTCGCTAACGTCTGTCCCCCAGTATGGTTACTGCACTCTCCTTCATGGACTTCTTTCAGGACTCGTTTTATCTCATCATGGGTTATGCACCGGAGTAAGGGGGTCGAGAATCCCCTTCGATACATTATTCCGCTCTCCATTACATATCGCGAAGCCTTACGAACGACTTGTCGTCCTTCGCTCCTTCTTTCGGGTAAGACCCCATGTAGTAAGTATTGTTAAATGGGGCCATCCATGATTCCTTATCGATTTCGGTTTCTAACACGAAATCTACCTCCATCATATTTGTACTCGGAGTATGTAAGGTTTCAATGGGAACCAATCCCATTTGCTGGGCATTGCCAGTGCTCGCAAATTTGGCCATTGAATCAGCTTCTTTTGTTTTGTTCACGCAGGACATGCGAGATATCATAATATTCCAGATTTGCTAGCAGCTCTTAAACCCATCCAAGATACGGGGCAAGTCTCTGTCCCTTTGCTTGATAGTCTCCCCGCACTTGGTACACCACCAGTTGCGAGTCACAAAAGATTTCAACCGATTTTACTCTCGGTTCTTTGATAAGTCTCAAGCCAGCAATCAATCCTTCATACTCGGCTTCGTTATTTGTTGCTGGGAATTCAAGCTTCAAAGAATTCCAAACTGTTTAGTTTTCAGGAGTCACAAGAACTACGCCAGCCCTCGAACAACGGTCGTTAGATGCTCCATCGGTGTGCATCTTCCATCGAACAGAAGGTATGACATTGTGGCCGTTTGAGTCATCTAACACTGTGAATTCAACAATGAAGCCTGTTAGTGGTTTGCCCCTGTATGGCCCTTCGTGGCAGGTTGGTAATATCGAACTGACTCAACTCGATATTCCAGAAGTTTCCAGACGTTGGAGTACCTGTCGCAAGGGTTGATCAGTGTAAACACTGATTGAGTGTGCCTGACAATATGGGCTAAGCTTGCGTGATGCAATCACCAAGCAATAGGCTAATTTCTTGATCTTTGGCTAATTTCTTTCTGCCCCCGTCAGACGTTTACTAAAATAGTAAACTGGCTTCTGAACTCGGTCCTCTTCGCGAACCAAATCCGTACTGATAGCATGCTGGGATACTGCTAAGTACACATACAACATTTCATTGTCTATTGGTTTCGATAGCACCGGGGGACTTTGTAAATGCCTTACCAGAGCTTAGAATGCTTCCTCACAATCGGATGTCCACTCGAAATTCCTCCTTTCTTTCTTTATCACATCGAAGAAAGGAAAACACTTGTCTGTAGCTCTGGATATGAATCGACTCAGTGTAGCCACCTTTCCATTCAATCTTTGTACCTGCTTTATAGTTCTAGGCACTTGTATGTCTCGGATAGCTTGAATCTTCTCCGGGTGCTTCGATTCCCCGCACATTCGTAATGAAACCCAAAAACTTTCCCGATGCTACGCCAAATGAACACTTCAAAGGATTGATTTTCATTCCATAATGCCTGAGTATATCAAACTTATCCACTAGGTCTCGGATGTGGTCGTTTGACTGCCATGACTTCACGAGCATGTCATCCATATAGACTTCCATCATTCTACCAATCTGGTCTTTAAACATTCGATTCACCAGACGCTGATAAGTTGCTCCTGCGTTTTTCAATCTAAAAGGCATTACTACATAGTAATATAGCCCCACATCTGTGATAAAACTTGTATGTTCTTGGTCTGGAATGTGCATTGGGATCTGATTGTATCCCAAATACGCATCCATAAAAGACAATAATTCATGTCCGACCGTAGAGTCGACGAGCTGGTCGATTCTAGGTAAAGGGAAACTATCCTTCGGGCATGCTTTATTCAGATCAGAGTAATCAACATAAGTTCTTCAATTCCTGTTTGCTTTCCTCACAAGCACAAGGTTAGAAATCCATTCAGGGTAGACGGCGTTGTGGACGGACCCATTGGCTTTGGGTTTGTCCACCTCCCCTCTGAGAGCAACGGACCTCTCTGGGTCCATGCCCCTCCTTTTTTGTTTTATCGGGACGTATTTCGGGTCTATGTTCAATATATGACTCGAAATAGCAGGAGAAATCCCGCACATCAGAATGTGTCCAAGCAAAAACATCTAGGTTCACTCGGAGGAAATCAGTAAGATGTTCGGCCAATGACGGGTCGAGTTGCGATCCAATCTTAAGGACTCGTGATGGATCATCCCGGCTGACCGGTATGTCAATTGTTAGCTCAACCGGTGCTGCATTCGTTTCCCTAAGTCCCCCATCATCATCTCTCGGATCTATGTCTCTATAGATCCGTGAATGCTGCCCGAGCTAGGGCTCGGGCACTACTTGCCAATTGTCAGTGTTTTGGATGCGGATGGAGCTGTCCACCTTGTCTGCATCTCGACTCCTAAGCACTATATCGTTTGTCATCATGCTTTGTTGTTTTGCAGGGGTTCCATCTTCCACATTCGAGAAACATTCATGATCCGCATGCCTCGGATTGGAGTGACAGTTAGTTGCCCACTAGCTTAGGTATCGATTTAATGATTCTATCCCTAGACATTCTTTCGGTCGTCGCTTGAGTAGTTGTAAACATTATATATAAGTTTCAATATGGAGGTATCGCAGCCAGTCTTTGGATGACCACGCGTCTGCTTCCAGTCTCGGGTTGATAAATGTACTGCGTGGACGGTTGAGTCTCGTCCTAGCTATGTTCATATACCGACCTAAACTTCGAAAACATAGGGTTGAGAGATGAATAGTCGGTTCACATCCATGTTGCTTCTAGCTCATGCCCCCAGGCCTAGGGCATATATACCATTAAGTAAGAAGGTCAGCCATGCCCACTTTAGCATTACTCTCTTTCCTGTTGAATCGGGGATCAGGTCAGTCGATGGGAGATGGGGTCTCGCCTATCTTGGATTTTATCGTGGTTTTTCATTCCAAGAGGAATACTTCGATGCTTCGTCACTTTTAGGGCGTAGTTTGGACACTGGACGGTCATCCACATCCACTTTGGTTCATGTTCTATAATCAGATGTCGAGGTAAAGTTGGCTACAAATGTAGTCGTGTCATGCCCATTCAGTTTCATACTCCTCCTAATGGATCGAAGGAGGGTGCTGGAGAATTTTTAACCAAGTCTTCATGGTTTACTCCCCTTCCCACATTCTGGAGGTCATAGTTTTTCAAGGAACATCCCAGTCACATTCGAATTTGCTTAGTGCGGATTGGTATTGACCCTTGATATGAGGTATGATATAGTCAATTTCTCGTAGCTTTGGATGCCGTTTCGATTAGTTCTGTATTGAGGCCTCCACGTAGTCATTGCCTCAAGTTATAAAGAACGCCTAGCTAGAGCTATAGTAAGCTGCTGTATTCATCTTTTAGTGATTTGTACCCCTGCTCCCAGCATTGATTTAGCCAAGCCACTAGTTGGATTGTCGAGCTCCATCCTTAGCGAGTTAATAACCCTCCTTTCGATTTTAGGCCGAAGTTTGCGGAATATAGAATGGTCGAAATCCACTCGTCTATTTGTCGATGTTTATACACCACTTTGCATCCTGATGACTTAGCGTTATTCTCCCCTCGTTCGACTCGCGCCCTATTGTGTTCATGCTTCGGTCCACGCTCTAGGACTTAGAGACTTCTTAAATGGTTTATGCTTTAGTCCACAGTTCAGGACGCAGAGATTTTCATCAATTCGTTTATACTCTAGTCCGCATCCCAGGGACTGAGAGTACTCTAGTCCGCTTCAGGGACTTAGAGGTATTTAAGTCGTTTATACTCTAGTCCATGCTCAGGAGACTGAGAGTACTCTAGTCCGCTTCAGGGACTTAGAGGTTTTTAAGTCATTTATAGTCTAGTCCGCACTCAGGGGACATAGAGTACTCTAGTCTGCACTGCGGGGACGTAGAGATTTTTATGTCATTTATACTCAATTCCACACTCTAGGGACTAAGAGTACTCCAGTCCGCACTTTGGGAACGTAGAGGTTTTTAAGTCATTTATACTCTAGTCCGCACTCTGGGGACTCAGAGTACTCCAGTCCGCACTCCAAGGACGTAGAGGTTTTTAAATCATTTACTCTAATCCACACTCTGGGGTCTCAGAGTACACTAGTCCGCACTACAGGACGTAGAGGTTTTTAAGTCGTTTACACTCTAGTCCGCACTCTGGGGACTCAGAGTACTCCAGTCCACACTTCGGGGACTTGAAGATTTTGAGTCGTTTATACTTTGGTCCGCACTCTGGGGACTCAGAGTACTCCAGTCCGCACTCTGGGGACTTAGAGGTTTTTAAGTCATTTATACTCTAGTCCTCAATCTGGGGACTCAGAGTACTCCAGTCCGCACTCCGGGGATGTAGAGGTTTTTAAGTCGTTTATACTCTAGTCCACACTCTAGGAACACAGAGTACTCCAGTCCGCACTCCAGGATGTAGAGGTTTTTAAGTCGTTTACACTCTAGTCCACACTCTGGGACTCAGAGTACTCCAGTCCATACTCCGGGGACTTGAAAATTTTGAGTGGTTTATACTCTGGTCCGCACTTTGGGGACTCAGAGTACTCCAATCCGCACTCCGGAGACTTGGAGATTTTGAGTCGTTTATACTCTGGTCTGCACTCTGGGGACTCAGAGTACTCCGGTCCGCACTCCGGGGACTTGGAGGTTTTGGGTCGTTTATACTCTGGTCCGCACTCCGGGGACTCAGAGTACTCCAGTCCACACTCCGGGGACTTGGAGATTTTGAGTTGTTTATACTCTAGTCAGCACTCTGGGGACTCAGAGTACTCCAGTCCGCACTCCGTGGACTTGGAGATTTTGAGTCGTTTATACTCTGGTCCGCACTGTGGGGACTCAGAGTACTCCAGTCCGCACTCCGGGGACTTGGAGATTTCTAGGGACTTGGAGATTTCTGGGGACTTGGAGATTTTGAGTCATTTATACTCTGGTCCGCACTCTGGGGACTCAGAGTACTCCGCTCCGCACTCTGGAGACTTGGAGATTTTGAGTCGTTTATAATCCGGTCCGCACTCCCTGGACTTAGAGTACTCCAGTCCGCACTCCGAGGACTTGGAGATTTCGAGTCGCTTATACTCTAGTCCGCATTCTGGAGACTCAGAGTACTCCAGTCCGCACTCTGGGGACTTGTAGATTTTGAGTCGTTTATACTCTGGTCTGCACTCCGGGGACTCAGAGTACTCCAGTTCGCACTTTGGGGACTTGGAAATTTTGAGTCATTTATACTCTAGTCCACACTCCAGGGACTCAGAGTACTCCCGTCCGCACTCCGGGGACTTGGAGATTTTGATTCGTTTATACTCTGGTCCGCACTTTGGGGACTCAGAGTACTCTAGTCCGCACTCTGGGGACTTAGAGATTTTGAGTCGTTTATACTCTGGCCCGCACTCTGGGGACTCAGAGTACTCCAGTCCGCACTCCGGGGACTTGGAGATTTTGAGTCGTTTATACTCTGGTCCGCACTCCGGGGACTCAGAGTACTCCGGTCCGCACTTTGGGGACTTGGAGATTTTGATTCGTTTATACTCTAGTCTGCACTTTGGGGACTCAGAGTACTCCAGTCCGCACTCCGGGGACTTGGAGATTTTGGTTGAGAGCAGTCGTATTTCCATTCTTCAATTTGTATTTCATTTACCGTATCGAGGCTAATGTTTTCGAATGAACGATCGACCCATGTTTTCTCATGGAATGAGATTCTGCCCCCAGCATGAGGGATGAAACTTGAAAAATGGACAATCTATTCTCGTCCGCTTGGTGACTATAGTTCTTCCAATCAAGTCAAGAAAGGAGGTATATGACAGATGGTTGGGTCACATCCATGCTGGGTTAGATAGTCAAATCTCACACAATTTGCTTCGTATCTCTTTCTTAAAAATAAGGATAATGGATTATTGAGAGTGATGGTTGACGAGTAGGTAGTCCATCACAACTACTCCAAGTCGGGCTTCCGGACAATCTATTGTGTTCATGGTAGGATTTGATTTGTAGATGATCAAACCACGTCTATTGTAGATAGATCCCAACGTCACTGAGCTTCAGGAAAGGCATCTGTATTTTGTCGAACTTTGTTCTATGACTTGATTTGAGTGGATGATCGGTCCATGCTCATTCCAAGCCTTGCTCAGGTCTCCAAGTCAAATGTGTAGGTCAATGAATGGATGGTCAGTCATGTTGACTTTGTATTGGGCTCTAATCGTGATGAGCTTTTCAATCTCTAGTTCTTAGCCCCAAATCAAAGGCATATGGTTGATGATGAGTGATTGAATTATGCTTTCTAGATGTAACTCCACACGTCCGATCATGGTCTGCGTGGATTGGTTGGCGACCAAATCTGAGTACCTGGTCACCTGCATCGTTTTGAAAGTAGTTTAGTTCAAGCTAGTCGTTGTTCATAGAACAATTGAAATAGAAATAGATTTGGAAATAATTCAAAGAAGATTAGGATAAATCTCATTGATAAGTGAAGCAGCATCGTGTGCTCGCTATTCGACTTTGCTCCTGGCTCCTTTCAAAGGGATGTCGGCCGTTAGCAGTCCAATTGATAATCATAGCCCTTTATTAATAGGCATCGGATGTTCGCTGCCCGCCATTCTGCAGGACTTGTACATACTATTGAAGCTTTCCTTTCCAGATCGGCTTTTCGATCACACCTCAGAGGTGTTTGTAATCGCCCGTGTTAGGATCAGTGAGCATCTGGGAATATACAACATTCGTCTGATTTTCTTTAGACTTTGGTGTACTCTCTCGAAGTTGACAATCCATGGTCGTAGGAGGCTCTCCAGCTAACTAGCTGCCAAAATATGTATGGAGGTCGATTCTCCTCTAGGGTGATCAGTATGATATCCCTTTGAGAGTATCGTTTGAGTAGCGGTTGTTTGTCCGTTCCCTTGTTGTCGTCCAGAAGCTGTCGCTAGATCCTCTATACCCTGGTCGATCATTGGATGTAAGGGAAGTAGATATAATGTTCCTTTATTAAGTTTGGATCGGCCTGAATGCCGCTCGGCATAGGAATGTCGTTCGACCTAAATACAATTCGGCTTAAATATCGACCGGCCTTTATTCTGTTCGGCCTTCATTTTGTTCGGCCTTCTTTCCGTTCGGCCTTCTTCCTGTTCGACCTTCATTTTGTTCGGCCTTCTTTCTATTCGGCCCTCATCCTGTTTGGCCTTCTTTCTGTTTGGCCTTCTTTCTGTTCAGCCTTCGTTCTGTTCGGCCTTCTTTCTTTTCAGCCTTCGTTCTGTTCGGCCTTCATTATATTCAGCCTTCTTCCTGTTCGGCCTTCTTTCTGTTCGGCCTTCTTTCTGTTCGGGCTTCTTTCTGTTCGGATTTCTTCCTATTCAGCCTTCATCATGTTCGTCCTTCATCCTGTTCGGCCTTCTTTCTATTCAACCTTCTTTCTGTTCAGCCTTCTTCCTATTCAGCCTTCATTCTGCTCGGCCTTCTTTCTGTTCGGCCTTCATCCTGTTCGGCCTTCTTTCTTTTCGGCCTTCTTCCTGTTCGGCCTTCATTCCGTTCGACCTTCTTTCTGTCCGGCCTTCGTCCTGTTCGGCCTTCTTTCTGTTCGGCCTTCTTCCTATTCGGCCTTCATTCTGTCCGGCCTTCTTTCTATTCGTCTTTCTTCCTGTACGACCTTCATCTAGTTCGGCCTTCATTCTATTCGGCCTTCTTTCGGTTCGGCCTTCTTTTTGTTCGGCCTTCTTCCTTTTCGGCCTTCATCCTGTTTGTCCTTCATTCTGTTCGGCCTTCTTTCTGTTCGGCCTTCTTCCTATTCGGCCTTCGTTTGGTTCGGCCTTCATTCTGTTCGGCCTTCTTTCTGGGGCGATCGGCATACGCCTTTTCTGAAACGATCGGCAGAATTGCCTTCAGAGGAGGGTCGGCCTTTATTCAACTCTGCAAATTTCGACGTCCAATCTTCGGATCTTGCGTACATCAGTGAATACAATCTACGGTTATCAGCTTCCTTTAGATTTCTTTCAAATTTGAGTAGAATAGGAAGTTTTCTAGTAGACAACTGGATTTGTAACAACCCGCCTTTTTGGACAATTTAAACCGACGATCAAATACACATGCCGATTCCAAACCATTCAAAAGGGCAGATGGTTATTGGGGTAAATAAGAAAAGAAAGAGAAATAAAGGAAATGAAACAACACAGAATTTTGCAGCGATAAAATATAATAGTCAAATAAACAGTTCATGAAGCTGTTTACTATACTTTGACAATTATTTATACAACTTTTATCAGAGTTATACATATACAACAGAACAATTAAAATAATGCAGTAGATAGCATGATGCAAGGGTAATAATAGTAATAGTATACCAAATCTTCGTCTTCATCCTCCAGAATAGATCTTCAAAAATCTGAAAAACTCAGGACTGACCCGAGCGTAATGAAAAGACAAAACACTCGAGTCAGGACTAAAATATCGTTATGAAAGTTAAATCAATCAAAAATAAATATGAGTGTGACGGCGTCAGAGATGTTTACGGGGTTTGACATCTCATATCCAGTGTCAACGTGCGTGCAAGAACTCAAGAGATGTTACGGGATTTTCAATCTCTTAAGGATTCGTTAAACTATCTACTATGTAGTAATGTACGCTAAGTAGATAATGCCTATCAGTAATATAAAGTATCAAAATAGCGTTAAGGCGTTACCATAATCCCCCTTAACACATTTTTATAATGCCATAGTCTATACAGCACCGTAAGCCCTACCGTAAACTGGTGGTTATCAGAGGGTACCCCATAGGTATAACACAAAACAAAACATAGTGGTCGTGAATAGGATAATCATTATGACAAGGTACATGAGGCGATACCAACTAGGATACTAGTAATTGCGTGATCCGGACTGATGTTGAGCATAGCCAGCAGCTACCCCAACACCGTGAAACAACACTCCCAAATCAAGGGGTGCATCCAAATCGCATCACAAATGTAATAGATATGGTATCGAAGAAGTCTGTCCGCTAGAGGTGGCGAACCTCAATGGCCCGGCGCGGCTCCTGTTTTAGTCATGTCAGGGGTCATCCAATATCGTTCTCTTTCTTCAATCAACGCCTTCACCAAACCATCCACTTCATTCTGGATCAACACTCCGCGTATAATAGTTATTAAAGTGGTTTTCGGTACCGACGGAGAGTATGTCCATATCCGATCCCGGTCTCTTTAATAACTACGTATTATTACACCGTTGGCTCTTTTACATTTCAAATCGATTCATAATTGATATCAAAATATCATATTCGCTTCAAAATCAAATCCATTTCAAATATCATCGTATCTTTTCAAATGTAAGATTCCGTTTCAAAAATCATTTTTCGCATCTATATCTCATTTCGATTTCAAAATCATTTCGAATTTCAATTTAGGTTGTAACTTCATTTAACCCAATTCGTATTTAAGTTCAAGATTTAAATATAAACATTTCACCTTATCGACCAGCTTAGAATTTTAGAAAATAGTTTTAAGTAGTTTAAAAGTAGTTTTAAATAATTAAAATAGTTAAAATACTTAAAATCTTAAAATGGATTTGAAATAGATAAATAAGTTTAAAATGATTTAAATTGGGTTAAGTAGATTTAAAATAGATTAAAATAGTTTAAGCATTCAAAAATGGTTTATGTAACCGAGTAATTTGAAAAACAAAATAAAACAGCTTCAAAACCAATCCATTTCAATTATAACTTCCCAATTCAAATCAATTTCAATTTCCATTCTGCCGATTCAATTTCGATTTCAATTCAAATCAATGTCAACTTTGACTTCAAATTTATTCAATTTTATATTCACCTTTAATTTATTCAATTTCAATTTATATCGATTTGGAGCTTGATTTTTCAAAATATCCATTTATAACACATAACAAAATTATCCATCAATTTTCAAATTTAAATCCAAATTTCAAATATGATTCAATTCCAAGCTCATTTCAAAATATCATTTTTATGTCACTTTTACTTAGTAATATTCAAAGCTCAAATTTAATGTTCAATCTTTAAAACAAATAAATTTCCGAAATTCAATCATATCCAAATTTTAAATCTCAAAGTCTCCACTTAAATTTATTCAACAATTTCTTTAAACCAAAATTTTATTTCAACATTCCAAACTCAATTTTTTGATAAATTCGTTTTCTACAAATTGAATTCTATCTATCACTTTTAAATCAAAACATTTAAATAAATTTCAAATTGACGATTTCCAAAATTATTAATTTAGCCAATTCGGTGTCCGTATATAATTTTCTATCCTATGGCCAAATAATTATTTATTTCAATTAAATGTCCTGGATGAATATATATTACTTAAATCAAATCATAGTGTCATATGTATGCATAACAGTATATATAAGCAAATAAACATCCAACATTTAAATATCAACCAATAACATCCATCAAAATACATCATTCAATAGACAATACAATTCATGGCAGTTTAATAGTTATCAATGTCGGGAAATTTAATCGCAATTCAATTTCAATTTCAATTTAACCGTCAATTTAATTTCAATGGTTAATTCAAATGACAATCTATATGGCAATTAACATTATCAAATAACGACAATAAAAATCATAACACTTCATAATATCCAATTTAACTAGCATAAAGATATTTAGTACGTTTTGAGCGTTATAAAACACTCACCTTGATTTCAATGAAGTTCCAGCGTTTTATTCCGAATAAAATTAAACGAGCGTTTAATTTTACCCGAAATTTTCACTAGCTCCAAACGACTGCAATCCAATTCCATCGCGTAGTGCTCGACGAAACGAAGACAACGCAACATGTTTCGCCGAATTCCGACCACGTATGGAAGAGTTACAATGTTTTAAACATTATACAATGATTAATATATAATCAATTAACAATTTATATTATTATCGAACCTAAACAATTTGGGCCGCACGATCCAAATCTCCTGCATCCAGGCCGTGCGCATTACTCTTTCTCCTCCCCCTCTTTCGTTCGCGTGAGAAACAAACCCAATGCCGCCTATATGCCCTAATACACGCACCCAACTCCGTCGACATCTAGCTCGATCAGGATGCTCCATTCCAAAGCCCATCTCGTGCT
The DNA here is from genome assembly GCA_030765085.1 of Allium cepa. Taxonomy (NCBI): domain Eukaryota; kingdom Viridiplantae; phylum Streptophyta; class Magnoliopsida; order Asparagales; family Amaryllidaceae; genus Allium; species Allium cepa. The sequence goes on along the minus strand of CM060930.1, from coordinate 2,749,005 downwards.
CGACACTCGGCCGCAACGCCATGGAGCTCGGCCCTCCCTAACATCTCGATTTGCGTGCGCAACTACAGGCCTTTGCACGAGATTTGTCGTTGATTCCAAGCTCCAAACACGATCATAGCTGTTGAATACCTAGATCTCACTCCCCTCTACAAGTTTCATGTTGGAAGTTTGCTGAATAGATTGACGGATTTGAAGAGATTAGAGGAGAAAGGTTGAAAGTTTCTGGCCGTGAATATGATAATGGCAGCTGTGTATTTGAAACCCTAGTTTTTTTATTTTTTGCAAAAGAATGAAATAAAGGGCTTATTTATAGAAATTTATCGAACCCTATACATCACGGGTTTTCCGAACTCTGATTTACGCGTGGTGACCGGTGTTTCTAGGGTTTATCCCGCATTTCGGACACAATGGAACAGGTTTCAAAGGATAATTCGATCATATGTTCGAGTTACATAAATAAACGATCAAATTTAAATTAAACCGATTAAACGAATTTCTATGCGTTTTGGCTCGCCCTGGACAAACGGTAAATCCGATTGACACGAAATTTGAAATCTTACAATAATCTCACATTACGGATTCGATGAAAGTAGTTTCGTCGAAATCTGAGACTGTTTGAAAAATGAGTATTTTAACTCGTCAATTAAATATTAAAACAATTTCGATGCGTTTCGAGCTGCCACGGTCAAACGAAAACTCCGATTGCTACGAAAATTGAAATCCGATAATAACAAACTATTACGGATCCAATGGAACTAGCTTCGCCCAATTCTGAGACTGTTCGAAAATTGGCTATTTTTCAGTCGATAATTAAATATTATAATATTCAATTTTCACAATTTACTTTTAATTCAAATTTTAAAAGTTCTACAACATCATTCTTACTTTAATATGATAAAATAAGTTTTTACAAATCATTTTTAATCATATTAAACCCGTTATTCAATTATCCAATAATTTCTAATTTTAAAACTTTATTAACTCTATTATAATCCCAATATAACTTATATTCACTTAGGAAACCAATCCGAATCATATTAAATCAAATTTCAATTATTCACTTTATTTTCGTATATTAAATTTCAATATCAAATTGATCATATCAAATTCGGAATTTAATTGTTCAAACATCTGTAATATTAAATTTAAACAATTTGATTATTCTTAAATCACTATCTTTTGAGATATTCAAAACGAACTTAAAAATTTAACAAATTCAAATTATAGAGCAACCATTTCCATTATACGGTTATCCAATTCCCATTATTAAATTATTCAAAAATTCCAAATATTAATTTTAAACAATTTCGATTATCCAATTATTCATTATCTTTTGAAATATTGAAATTGAACTTATAAGAATCAACTTTTAAAACCAATTCACAATTTAGAACACTATTTTCATTTTACAGTTATTCAATTATTCAATAAATTTTAAATAATTAATTTAAACAATTTCAATATTTGATTTTTAAATAGATTTTACTTATCAATCAATTACTCTATTATACCCAATGAATTCAACATTTATTATCCTATTCAACTTTTGATTGCAAAGGCATTCACTAAGTAGCTTTTATTTTTCATTACTTGGATAATTATTGTCGCAATTCATTCCAGTTATTATTATTCCAAATGAATTACAAAAATTTTTCTAACACCAAATCACTAAATCTTTTAAATTAGCTATTTTAATTATTGAAAATTTACGGATCGTTACACTCTCCCCCACTCAAAACTTTTCGTCCCCGAAAAGGAAAAAGAAGGGAAAAGGAACTAAGTATAGAATTCAACATTAGATATATTTTATTCAAAGTTACCAACTTATAAACAATGAAATTCCATTTATAAAGTCATTACTACACTTTTACTAAGTCATTCCAAATGGCTTTCTAACTTTAAAAGTTAGTTATCAAAACAAGTTATAAAAAAAATTAAAAATTGAAAAAATTTCTAACACCCGGATTTTACGGAAAATTTCGACAGAGTCTCCTTTGCGCGGCTCGATCGATACAGCTACAAAACGCCTCTACGGGCCCCAAACCAACAAAAGAAAATCAAAAGCCAAGTGGCTCATCAAAAATCACCAAATCCAATGACAAAATAAACTTGTACCTTATATTTTATTAGCGAGCATATACGACAAATATAGCGCGAAAGCGAGCTCCAAATGCGAAGCAAGCGCAATCCGCACCTACTAAACACTCAACAAACAATGAGAATCATGCATATATGAAAATAATATCAATATACATCATATAGCAACATAACAACTACATATGCCAACATAGCAAATGCAACAAAAGCAACAAATGCAACCATCAATCAACTATCATCCAACTATCATCCAACAAATCCATAACGAATTTATATAAATTCACTTCTCATTAATATTTATTCACTTGGTTTTCAATTTTAATCACAGTTGATTCATTAACGTTGGATTTTACTAACATTCATTCTTAATTCAATTAGTTAACATTCACTAATTTATATTTACATTAGTTCACTTCCAATTTGAATCAAATTAAATTCTTTTAAATTCATTTAACTTCTAATTTGATTTCAATGATTTATAGCTTTCAATTTCATTAACACTTACTGAATTATATACAATCAACTAACAATCATATAACAACCAAATCATACCCAACATAACCAAATTATTAATTTTACATTCAATTTGGTTTATCTCTTTCAATTCCAATTTATTCTTAGCCATACCAAATTCTTTTGTTTACATTTACCTCATATTCAGTTTCAGTTAATAACCAATTTATTTGCGGACATTTTATTAATGCAGAACATTTTATTAATCATCACTTTAATTTATAGTCATTCCATAAAAGTCTAACTTCTTATATGTGACTTTTCTTAGTTTATAGTTATCTCAAAAGTTGCAAATTTATCTTCACATATTTGGCATCTTAAAATTTTCAATATTAACTTTTAATTAAGTCCGTAAGCCGTACATATATCATTCGTGAGCAATATCAATCTAATCGCTTATTCGATCACACAATTTCACTTCCAAACTGGTATCGTTCACCCGACTCTCTAGTGCGGACTCAGATTTGGTTCCTTGATTGGAAACTGTTACTCTCCTTGCATAGCCATATACTATGATAGAGAATTCCAGAATCAAATTTAAAATCCATATCTAGGGTTCGCCGTCGAAAATCGAGTGAAAAATCCTAACTCGGATCGATATAAATCATCTCAAAATTTGTGCTCGAATTTGGATCAAATCGTTATGCAAATAAAATAAGAGAGATTGTGTAGGGCGATTAATGAAGAGAGTAAATTAGAACTGAAGAATAGTGTAATTCAATGCCAAAAAGAACAACAAAAACGAGAACACCAGATTTATAGTGGTTCGGCTTAATCACCTACATCCACTTTTTGTTTAATCTTTATTGCTTTCTCAATCACTTGAATACAGATACAATCCATAAACCAATCACTTGCATACAAGTTTGAATTAAAAAGAGGAGAGTATCCAAAATGGCAGGGTCTTCCCAGTGTTCTTTCCAAAAAGGTCCATTTCACTGTGCCCCTTCCCTTCTATTTATAGATGAAGATGGGTTGGACTTCCCTCATGGGCCTAGGAACAAGATATCTCGACCTGCGGTAAGTAGCTTCTTCGCACCGATCCAGGTATGCCGAAACATGTCAATTACATCGAACCCTTCAGGCTCTTCTTGGTCAAAATCTTGTCTAATGCTAATAATAATATCTTCAACTGTCGTTTTGTAGCCAACCCAAGGTGCCGGGTAACAAACTCATTATCAAATTGAAATAATTTATAAAAGAAATTATCTCTTTATTAATAAATTACTTATCTTATCAAACTATATTTTAAAAAAACAAACCTTATTGTTAAATAATTTAAATTTAAACTTAAGCTAAAATCAATTTAAACAATTTACACTTACCTTAACAATTTAAAACCATATAGTTATTTAATAGCTTTGAAAAGCTTAATATTAAATAAAATCAAATTTCCAAATTACCAAAAATATTAGAATTAGAAAATATGACTTTATTTCTTGAATTTAAAACAAAGCTTATCTATTTACAATATATACAAATATATATATATATATATACACATTATAAATAGAAAACAATTTAATTAGCTTTTAAAAGATAAAAATTCATCAATTAAATATTTATTTAATTAGATTATTAAATCAATTCAAATTATTAACAAGATTATCAAATCAGTTTAATTTTAATGCAGATTATTAAATTGATATTGCCCAAAATTCCGGGTCATCAAAACACAAGTTAGGGTCACTCAGGTTCGCTATTGCTAGCATGAAGTTTGGGCCATTTGTCAATGGTGGACACCCGGCTAGGGTCATCCTAGTCCGCTATTGCTAGCAAAAAATTTGCACCGACCATTGATGGTGGACACTAGTAGGGTTAGTCTGGTCCGTTATTGCGGACCGATCATCAATGGTGGGCACTTGGTTAGCGTCACTCTGGTCCACCATTGTTGGCAAGAAGTTTAAGCCGATTTTCTTTGGTGGAAACCTAATTAGGGTAATTCTTGTCCGGCCAAAATTTTGGGGTCGACCATCAACAGTGAATTACCCATTCCACGATCATGTCCTAATATGGCTAAATCTAGTTCACTCTTACAGGCCATGGATTGTCCAAGCTTCCCATGACGCACTAGAGTTGGGTGCCTTCCAGTATGCAGTGGCCTTTTGTATATAGTCCGAGAAATTGAACACTTTATTTCACATGGGATGGTTGCTCTTGTAGCGGTTTGGTATAATTTATCATCTATCATTGTTTCACATACCCTATCGGTTTGGTAAGACCGTGATGATTGACAATACATATATACGTAATCCATTTAGTTGCAAGAGTTAATGCGCAAATAACAAAACGGAGGCTTTGATCATTATATGTTTTCTTGGCTTCTACTCCGTCCACAATGATGAGAATATATGCTCCATTCTCTGTATCTCTGCTAGTAAATATAGTCCTTCCTAGATCGGGTCAGGTACCCCCACCATGGTAAAATTTGCTTCTGGACTAGGTTTCCTTCCTTGAGCTGGCGATGCTCTATCTTAGAGTTGCATTGTTTACCGCTTTTTGCCAGAGCGCCGCCGTTTTCAAACCAGCCTCATCTTGCTTCTCCTTAATCAGATAAACAGACATGTTTTCCAATTCCTTGTTCTTCTCTGAGCCATAGTGGATTCTCCTATGAGATAAGAATATAATTAGCATAAGTTATATCTTGTAGGCCAAAGTAAAAGTAGTATATCCCATTGTAGTTTCACGAGAAGTGCAATACACATAAAGTACAATGGCAGCTCATCCATCTGAGCTCCCTTATCATTTTCTAAATGCTCCTCTATGAGAGTTTTGAGAACCATATTAACTTCTTCAACCAATCCATTAGACTATGAGTGAGGCACTATAGAAAAGCTTTTCTTGCTTCCATGTTGCCAATAGAAGTTGGAGGTTTTCTGACTATCAAACCACTACCAATTGTATGAGATCATTTGGAGTGGAAATCCATACTCGAAAAAGTAATCTGCTATCATTATTCCATACTCAGCTCCATCCATAACTACTAGAAATTCTCCATTCAGATTGATGCCTTGATATTTAGTTTTTCTAGGATCTTCCCCTAAATGCGATCTCCTTAACTGCCTTGATGGACGTTATCTAATATTTTCTTAGCTTATCTTGGAGCTGTGCACCTTGGCAGCAGGTTAGTGAAAACCCTTCTTGATAGGATGCTATCCTATATAGTGTACCAAATTGCTTTGCACATTACCTTCCTTGCTTTATTTTGGTCTACGAATGAAGTTTCTACTAGAAGCAACACGAAAGTTATCCATTGCCAGGCAATACATTTTTTCCAAATCATTAGCATCTTGATTTTCCTCCCGTGGGGGATGCTTAACCACATAGAATTTTTGTACATCAACCAAAGCCTTTGCCTTTTTCCTTTTTTAAGTAGTATGCCAACTATTCTCCTTTAAATTAGAACTCCTAAAGTGCTTGATTCAAAGTCATTTGCAAGTTGCAATGGATAAATAGTTTCATGATTCCTAGCTCCTTTGCTATTTCCAATTGTGCTATTAGTGTATTGTACTCCGTCGTTCAGTCTAGCCTGCAAGGTAAGAGGTCTATCTGACCTATAGGGCTCAAGAACATCCATTCTTTCCCACTTATTAGTATTTTCTCTCACTTGCGTGGGTTTCTTATACTTAGGTGGCATGGCATTATTATTCCTCAACTATTTTTACTAAATATCATTCGAAATTTATTTATTAAGGTAAGTCGTACCTTTGCATCAATGTTCCCGTATTCTATAAAGGCATCTAGTCTCTTTGGACTTTTTGAAAAGATAATGCCCCACCATCTCTAGAGATGTCTGGTTCCACCTATGGAATGGATCAAAATTACACTCCACTCTCTCAGGAGGAGCTAAACCTAGTTTTCCATCTGATGGAGTTGTACCCTATCTTCGGGACTGGGAATTTTATGCTTTGCTATCGAATTACTTCGTTCTTTACAATATTTATGCAAATCTATCCTAGGATATCTAATAGTAGGATATGCTATAACGTCCATGGGGAAAACTGACATCATGACCTCGAGCATGGTTTATACCCTTACTCCACAAGGACTAAGTTCGGTCGAACTATAGTCTATAATTCATAGTACTCTCACCATAGTTACCTTAGGTTTTATCCCAGAGCATACCAGTTCTAATCTCTGCTATTATTAGCTCTTTGGTTCTTGATTCACCTTATTCCAACTCTTATTGTGAGATAGATTCTTTCAGGATTCTCCGTATGCTATGAACATGGAAACTTGGCTTGTATTCTAAAGTGTTCCATTTCTGCAGTCCTATTGTCCATCATTCACACGCCCTAACCCTGAGGCATTTCATTTCCAACCCACTTGACATTTACCAGTATTGTCTTGACATCAAAATCCTCTAAGAGATAAACGTGAAAGACAAGTAGTATAAGTCCTCCATGTTGGCAATTGGATTTTTCTTAATTCTTTGTGTAACATCTTTTTCATATTAATTCCTGAAAAAATAACCATAGGGACAATCCACTAATTACACCGACACATAGTGGCTGCTACAATGCCAAACCATGCAAGTTTGTTTTGCAAGTTTTGTCCATCATTTTGCTTGATATCCAAGTATTAACGGATTAGTAATCCAAATAAGTAAACCAAAGAGTCTCTAAGTATGACATAAATAGAAGAAACCAATGACATCTGTAGCATCTCAAATGTTTTTAAGGGTTGTTTTTCCAACATATGACACCATAAATGACGTCTTAAAATCTGAGGTTGACTGCATATCTAATGTTTAAAGTGAAGTGACTATGGTTCATCTTGTCAAGCTCCGGTCCCCTACTCTGCTTGCCTAATAATCGAAAGATTAGCCCAGGGACTCGCTTCTCTACAACTAGAATGTTTCCATAGGTTGCTTGATGGGCCATGTCATGCCCTCCAGGTAGTGGATCAACCACCTATGTACCAGTCGGTATGAACACAGATGGTCCCATTTTGGCAACCAAGCCAACATTAGCCTTGACTTTTAGTGAGACATTATCCCTTGGTCCGGTATAGGCTATACCATTGGTTTGGTATTGATTGTTTTGCATCAGTCAGAATTGGTTCGAGCCCTAACTTATTTAGTTTGTGGAATTCCAAATTTCCATAGCTCCTTCCCGCCTTACTAGCTCCCTTACGTCTATTCTTGATGGGTAGCATACAAAATTCTAGACTTTGTCACTCTACATTTGAATTAATGTTGATTACTCCATAAGTTAAAAGAATGCTTGATTATCTACGAATACTTAGGAAAGAAGCAACCATATATTCCATCATCATTTGCAGTCACTGCTGACACTTCTCTAGCAGCTATACCAGGTTGTTTATTTGATGTAGCACCTTCCAACCTCATATACATTGCTGCCTCATACATGAATTCCTCTAATGTGGCTGGTTTCTCCTTTAACGTCTTCCAAGAATGAATTGATCATTAAGGTTAAACATATGACTACATGGTGGTTAAGTTTGCTAAGAATTGAGGATAGCACTAGCATAAGACTTCCTCTATACTCTACTCAATAGCATATATTGGGTATGTTGTTATAAGTGTTCTATAGGATCAGTTGCTCCTTGATACAATTACATAGTAGGCATCTTGAAATCTTCGAGGTTCCTGGTAGTCATATCTTTAAGGAGAAGGTATTGTTAAACCTAGCTCCAATTCTTTACTTATTTGTTCATGTTGAATTCATTATCTCATGATTCGATCCATCTTGTCCCTCGGTTAGAGTGATTGGCAATGATAGCTCGACCTTTACACTCGAGGGGAATGATTTCTTTCATCCTCTCTATGATGACTTGATCTTTAGCTATGGGCATGGCATGTCTCTTAAATCAGACCCAGTGATCATTTTATTCTTAATTAACCACAATTTCAATAGGGAACGAGATGAGTTTGCTATAGCTACCCCCAAAATCAGCATCACTCCTCTCTATTTCGACACTAAAGCACTTCCCTAGTTTAGTTTTAGGTTGAAATTTTGCTCATTTCATCCGTTCATTATTCCTTCTTCAAGATCTTGGAATTTCTTGATCGGATTTTTTATCAAACTGTGACCCCTTTCGCCTTCTGGTTCCCATAGACTGGGATCACCCTTGTGTTCAAGTGTTATGACCAATAGTTTGCAGTTGCCCCAAGCGTGTCATAAGTTGGTCCACCATTACTTGCTGTTGGGTAGCGAAAAATTCATTTATCTTGGACACAAATCTATCAAGTTTGCCCCTGTTAATTATATTTACTAGCACTAGAGTACTTGCTAAATGATCAACCAGATTAGAAGTTGTCTATATTGGGTGCACTGGTGTTTCGTGCATTCAAGTTGGTAGCACCAACTTTATTCATTAATCTCAAAGGCATGTTGATAATCAACTCTTAATGAAAGCATAAAAAATGATTACAAAAAAAAGGGAAAACACCTTCAATCTATTTATTGTAGGGCTCTGAATATGGGGAGTATAACACGGTTGCTATATTTGTATTATGATTGATTTTCAGAGAGCGGATAATATATATATATAGAAAGTAAATAGCAGTAAAGTAAAGAACACAAAGAGTTATAGCGGTTCGGCCAGAATATGCCTACATCCACTCTCTGTTTTCCTTATTCATCTTATACATATTTGATACAATGCATGAAATATAAAATACAATGATTTGTAGCATAAAATAAAGTAATATATATCCCAATGTAGTCTATTCGGCTATTTCTATCCGACTATTCTTGTTCCATTGTTCTTGATTCCTATACCTGTTAGGCTATTTGTTAGGCTGTTCTAACTAAGCAGCTCCTGTTAGGTTGTTCCTATTGGGTTGTTCTTGCTAGGAAGTTCCTAGCTTTCTTTGACTTGTCTGCCATTACTGTTGCAAGCTTAGCTCTCTTGAATTCTCTCTCCATTATTGTTGGTAGCTTTAGTATTTATAGGAGTGGAGAGTATGGTGGTCACATTCGTAAATCATCCAATTTTCATTTATAACTCGCTTGGTTCGAATATTTCTATATATACATGATATAATCTAAACTTTCCATAAGTACTATATATATTTCATTCTAATAATGGCTTGTTTGGGTTCGGCTAGGGAAGCTCTGTTCGAGGTTTGTTGGTTCGGTGGATGTATGTGGCCACCATGGTAGCCAGACTCCTTACACCTTTGTTCAGCTTCACTTGACTTTACCTTGGTCGGGTCTCTACTCTCTTTTGAATTGGATCTCATATTCAGTTCCAAACCTACCAAACAGAAAACTTTGTTCGGTGTTAAGAATATCGAACTGGAAATCCTATTCAGTTCCAAGCCTACCGAACAGGAACTGTATTTGGTATTGAGATTATTTAACCGAAGGGTGTGCGCTTCCCAACTCCTTTTATTCTTCAACTCCTTTTATTCTTCAACTCCTTGTACCTTGCCTTCTCTTTTTTCCTTCCTTTCCTTTTGTTGCTAATGGTTAGGCATTGGCAGTTTGATTCCCTACCAGACCATTCCTCATGTTCCATAAAAATAACGTGCTTCTCAAGTTCAGACTCCTGACCTCTCCGTTGGAGCTTGATGCTTAACCACTTGAGCTACAAACATTTTTGTGTCATAACTCCTTTATTTCAAGTTAGAATTAAACAAAAATTATACCAATAGCTTTGTATTTCTGAGTAGAGTATTCCAATGCCTTCGATTGTTCCATTTGCTTGAAGTAGGTGTTAGCACTTCAAGGTGGGACTCGAATCGGTTAGGTGGTGGGCAAATTTTATGATGATCATGTCTTCCAATCTATAGCTCGAGCTGCAGTTTCAACAAGGCACATGTTCTGACCTTAGGAACATTTTACAAATGCTTTGAGCATATTTTTATATTGTGCCAAATTTGCACCTAACACTTCTCCTTTCCTTTGTGATTAGATGATGGCACCTTTGTTATGCACCTTCTAGTCGTTTCCATGTTCCATGACGTATTTTCATATTCCCCATGCTATAGGCAAAAATACCCCCAACTAGATGCATCCAAATTGGCCATGTTGTATGTGAAGTGAGTTATATTATTACATTATGTGTTGAAGAGCATTATGAGCGACCGAGACCCTTGTTCGGTAGCGGTTTTTGAAGAGACTGCAAGAGGCATTAGGGATAAAGCTAAATCTTATTATAGTTTATCATTAGCAAACTAATGGGAAAATCAAGTGAGTGAATCATATTTTAGAGGATCTCTTGTGGGCTTGCATTCTTGATTTCGGTGGCTCGTGGGAGGATCATTTGCACTTAGTAGAGTTCGCATACAACAGCAGCTATCGGTCTAACATTGGTATGATTCCATTCGAGGCATTATATGGCCGACCATGCAATGCTCCTTCATGTTCGTGGGAAGCGGACGAGAAACTGATAGTTGGGCCAGATATGATTAGAAAGACTTCAAATAAGATCGAGATCATTTGACGATAAATGAAAGCTGCTCAGGATAGATAGAAGAGCTACGTTGATAGGGGAAAATGTGACTTATAGTTCTCCGTCTACAATATGGTGTTTGACTGGATATCTTCGCTAAAGAATGTTGTTCGATTCAGTACTAAGGTAAAGTTGGCATCGAGGTTTGTTGGTCCTTTTTTGTTACTTGAGAGTATTGAGAACTTTACTTATAGACTTGACTACCTCAAAAGATGGCAGGGAGTACATAAGTTTTCCACTTCTCTCACTTATGAAAGTTTGTGCACATCTCAGGCATGATAGTCAAATGGATTCAGCTTGATGATATTGAGATTGAACAAGAAGTTTTGAGACCTCGTAGGCATATTTGTGTTGTCGGACGTGATATGAAGTAGATTAGGAGAAAGATGGTAGAGTTGGTGAAGATTCAGTGGAGTGGGAGTGAAGGCGAATATACCTAGGAGATAGAGGAGAAGATGAGGACTATTTTTTCGGAGCTCTTTATTTAGTGAGACATTCTGCATATCACATTTGCTTTCAGTTTTCATATCATATAAGGTATTTTAGTATATTGCATGCAAGGGTAGGCATGGATACAATTTCTCACTTCGGTGTGAAAGTTTGATTATTGATATGATTGCTCATAGGTGTTAGGCCTACAGGTAGCTATGTTTAACTTTTCCTTGGTTGTATGAGAATTTCGAGGATAAAGGGTGGATAGTGTAACAACTCGTATTTTATGTATCGAAGGGTTGTGGAAAATTATTTGTAAATTTGTATTGGATCATATGACACTAAATTTGAGGAAAGTTATGTAGTGATATTTCTGACCATGAGAAATTTTATCAGACGATTTTGCCCTTGAAAAATTGTAATAGCTACAACTTTTGATATCAGTCGAATTATTGTACATGATTACTTTCATTGGAAAGATATGATGGTTTCCTTCCATTGGATAGTCATAATAGCGATTTAGACTTCTATCTAGAAGATATGGTCAATTGAAATTTGGTAATTTTTGGAGTAGGTCGTTAGGTAATTAATGAAATTGGGGAGAGGTCCAATAACCCATTTTGGTTTTGAGGCTATATTGGCTAAAGCAAATATCCCCAAATCATTTCTGTCATCTTCCAAATAGATCTAAGCATACATTAACTCATTCTTCACCCAAAACCCTCTCTTTTCTCCTCTAAATAATATCTTAATCATAAACTAAGGATAGATTAGAAAGTGAATACATAGAGATATTCGGATCTATATTTCTAGGGAAGAATAAGCATATCTCTACTGTTCATTTTCGAATTTGCCTCAATTTGCATGTAAATCTCCACTTTTTGGGCATTTGGCGAGTGATTTATCATTTCTCCCCTTATTATATATATATATATATATAAGTTTCAATATATTTTGGATCCATTTTTGAAGCCAAAATTATGTTTTATTACTGTTTTAAAATCCCATCTAAAGTAAAAACATGAATAAATAGATTTTTAGTGTTCTTGACATGTTATTTGGATATGTGATTACCTTGATATATGTTAGGCTATGTTGTAGACACCTTGTATGATGATTGCTACGATTGATTGTGCGATCTGCATGTTTGAATTTTTTTTTATGTATGTGTGGTGCTTGTGTGTATGCTCGAATGGTTGAAAATGGTCATCGGAACGAATTAGGGGTAGAAGCCATGAAATTGGACTATGATGATAGGCTCTAGAGAACTTGGAGTCATATCGTTGCATAAATGACTTACAAGAGTCGAATTGGGAAGTGTAGCAATGGGATCGACATGAAGATGGTGTGCTATCAAGATACAGGTTTTCATTCGCAAAGGTTATCCGTTGGCAGCATGGTTCAGTGGTTCACTTAAAAGGGTAAGGTACAGGTTTAATTCCAGGTTAGCGCTGCAATGGGGGGACCGAATAGGAAATCCTATACGATAGCACTTAAGTTCGACAGTTGGAAGTTCGGATTGGAAATCTTGTTCAGTAGTTACCTGGTCCAGGTGATGAACAAGGGATCGTGTTTATTGGTGCGGAGATGTTGCTTTGGGTTTAGCATCATAGGTTTGGTCATGATGAGAATGGACCAAGCTTGGGGATTCAGGAGTGTTTCGAGTTTTGAATAGGAATACTTTAAGCATGGTTTGGTTTGCTTCAGTGTATGTGTGATGACTAGTGAAGTTTTGGTACAACACTTCGACATGATGACACTTATAATAAATGACATTGACTTTAGAATTTTGATATGGTATCTATGTGATTTATGAAGGGTGCCTAGAGGCATTTCGAAGATGATGACTTAACGGTAGGAGTTGTGACGGTGATCCACAAGTACAAGTTCGACGATGAAGGCTTGTGAGTAAAATTTGCAATTGTGTTCTACGGTGGAGATAACCGAGATGGAATAACGATTGAATTCCATTACAATATGTGTGCAAAGGAATCATTGATAACTAGGAGGTTTCTAATGTGCTCGTAAAGATGGGGTATGTGGGGCCGTCGATTTGGATTTGCGATCGTGTCCAGATCTTCCGATAGTAGATTACCCTTGGATTTTGTGATTGTTAGCCTAGTTCCAAGCCTTATGAAGTGGCATTAATTCAAGCACCAACAAAGTCGGAATTTTTATTAAGTCCCTATTTTGCATTTGTGCCAGACAAGTTACTATATATGAAATGCATTCGAGTGATCGTGAAGAATTTTTAATGGATGCAATGTTTTCCATAGTTGTTTATCACTCTAAGGTGTCACGCGGTGTGGGTATTTTTGATCGTCTAGATAGGCATTGGATATTGTATTTCGATTGTAGTATGCTTATATTTCAATACTAGTATATTAGCATATATCATTGTTATGTGATAACTCTTTGGATGCAAAGACATGTCAGTATAGTTCTTCATATCTTATACCCATATCTACTATATACGATTTTCATAGTATTTTTGAGAAGATGTACCACTCAAGCCAGACTGTTGTTTGACCCGAGGTTTTATGCTTTGCTCTTATTATCTCAGGTATTATTAAATGAGTAGATTAGGGATAATAGGTCTGCGTAACACATGGAGCTGTATGGAGTATGGGTAGGAGGCTATGCTTTCATATACCATAGTTTGGAGCTTACTATCGCTTAATTAGCACTATGTAGTACTATGGATCTATATTAGTACTTATATGAATTTAGAGATTGTATAGAGTTTATTTTGGAGATTGAGATGTATAAAATCTATTATATCAGTTTTTGTATAATCTATGAACTTGTTCCACTCTGATGTTCTTATTTATGGTTCATTTGATTATATCAGCATCTCGCTTGTTTTACTTCTATGTTATTATATAATATTTTGTATGTGTGCCTTGAGATGTTCTATAATTTCTATGCTTGTATTTTTATTATTTTACACCCTTGCTACCATCTTGTATTCATCGGGTACCTCCAAAGTGCACTATACAGGTATATTGGGTACTGGAGGTGTAGGAGGTTATCACACAAGATACCTTATAAGCAAGTATTACTGGTAGCCTCTCGACTCACACAACCTGTCAACTCCTTGACTTAGGATATGTGGAGGTTTCTTATAAACGTTCATCATATATGATCTCGTAAACTATTTTGTAGATGAAATTGAATTTTAACCTTATGTACTTACTCTTATGTACACGACCTTATAGAAACAAGTTAACTCAACTTCACTTATTATCAATTGTACTTTGTCCAACAGAGTCTGACTACTCCTTATCGATACATCATTATGTATTATAGGGAGGAATGACTTTTGAGATTGAATTTTAATCCTTTTTAGGAACTTTTGGAACCATTTCCCTATATACTCAATTATTCGGTCAATTCAAATTTTGTTGTTCTCATTGCATCTTACGCTTTATACTTCCATTCTATATTTGACGAACTTTTCACAAATAATGTACTTGCTAATTAAATAAACATGTTCATTTTATGTTAATTCATCTATGAGCAAAGCAAAGTATGGGGAACAATTTTGGTATCACTAGACTTTTGACTGCATATATCCTTATATATCTATCTAAATAGTTTCCAGCTCTTATGTTGCTTCCACTAAATGGGTTCTAAGTCCTTAATTCCAAAATAATTTTAACAAATTATAAATACTTCTGTCTTATTTAGATAACGCAACAAATGTTGTTGTCCTAATAGATTTATTTCATAACAATATTTAACACATTCATAATAAAATAAAACTATACTCACTTTTAGTCAATAATGAAAAAATAAGTATTTCATAAATAATGCTTGGCATCTCTACTACTAATAAAGAAAATTGGTTGAACTAATTTACTCAGTGTCTTTTTGAAATTCCAAAAATTCCCTTTCTTTCCATTTACATGTTTGCACTTAAATAAAATATCAACGTATACAAGCACGGGTCCATACTAGTATTTATAAAAAAAATCATATCTTGATGCTTCCACCGATAAGTATTATAAGGCATGCTCCCATTACTTCTGCCATTACTACAACGGTGTATGAAATATGAAGCTCTATTCAACTACCTATTATAAGCTATTTATTTCTATTGCTATAACTGGTTTACAGTTGAGAGTTTTCGATCAAATATCTTAAACTCGTAGAAATGAATTTTATAGAAAATAATTTTCTATATATAATATACAGTTGGAATAAAATTACCATTTTGATTCCATATTAAGTATCTACTTGTATTTTATACAATTCATGTTTTCAATCACACTTCATGAAGCAGAGTTGACTATTCACTCTCTTCATCTCAATTATGCTTAAGTTACAACTAATTTTCATTTCTAAATGGTCAAACCGTTCAACAGGAAATCCTTATTGTAATCAATCATATAAAATAAGTGATTTCACTTTACATTTTATTTTCTTATATCCAGAGAACTAATTTCATTGAAATTTCATACATTAGGGACCATGACCGCTCATCCTATAAAATTTATATGCGATTGAGTATGGACTAAAGACCCATAACCTTATATTGTTTTAGTGTTCAAATCTCATAGAAGATAATGCACGGCATCAAACAAATAAATTCTTAGGAGACTGAGGCACAAAGGTCTTGTAAATTAGCACTTGCATGGATTATGAAGTGAAAACATGCCAAAGGATTTAAAGGTAAGTAAATTTTATATTCGTGTCAATCCTAATTTGGTTTAATTGTATATTTAAACAGACAAACATTTTATCAATTATATTAGTTGCACAAATTTATAGGTGTAGATTATTTCAACTTTAATAGCAAATGTTCTTATAATATTATAAAAGTTAAATGTTACCCGTTCATTTTTCTAAAAAAAAGCTCCCACTATATTTTTTTGTTTCTCAAAATCCTAAGAAAAACATAGAAACCTTTCGATTTCTCTAGTGGGTAGTAAGGACTCGCTTGCCTAGGGATTCTTATAATGGGGAATATGAAAAAATCATAGGCCCGCAAACGATGGATAATAGTTTATTGTTGTATCAAATACAACTTCTAACCCATGGTCTTCGTTCTAATCTCTTCTCGACCTTAAGGAATATCAGCAAATCGAAAGACCTTATTCACTTGTACCTACCGTTTCAAACGGCCTAAGTATAATTCACGTACCTTGAGGAATATCAACAAATACATGCATGTATCTTACCTTGTTTAGTCAATAGACTAAAAGTGCTACCCATAACATCTCTATGTTGAGGAATATTAACCACAAAAGAGTATGAAAGTAATCTATTAATACATAAGTAGTAAATGACAACTTTTATGCTAAGCATTCATAATCCATAACATATGTTCATTTTGAGTGATATCATTTAAGGATTATAGTATTTTTTTTGGAAATAACCTTGTGATTCAAGTGTCAAGCACATCTGAAATCATAATACTATACATATGTACTTATTCCTTAAATCTCAATTGGGTTTCTTTCCAGTTACGCTTAATTGTACATTCATATTATAAAATTTTAATTTATTTGTATCCTTTTATACTGTAATTAACTTATATAATATTCTTATGTATATTATAAGTTAAATCATGTTTATTTTATTTTATTTATTATTAATAAAATCATATGTAACTAATATAATTATTTTATATAAAATTTATGAAACTGTACGTTATCCATCTTAAACAATGCAAGATAGTAATCGACTTTAACATTTATAGTTTGATTATATATGCATATCAATATGTGCATACATTTAATTGATTAACTTCAATGAATTCTATATTATCCAATTAATTTTTTTGTATTGAATTTGAATATCATAACACCCTTAGTTATACACATATATCTTTATATGTGTGTGTTATATTATTTATTAATTAAAATTTAATTAATTCAATTAAATTTACATAATAAAACAATTTTAATTATTTACTTTAATTTGAAATTTCCATGTATACTTGCATTACCTTAAACAATTCAAGATAATACGACACGTATCATTACATATGTTACATATGATTTAATTAATTGACCATTCAGTTAATCTATTTAAATTATAATCAGATTAATAATTATATAATTTTAAAATTCAATTTTCATTTTTTAAAACAAATTTGAAAAATATATTACAACATTTATAATATATCTCTTATTTTCAGTTTAACCTTTTAAATTTATATTTGGTTTTAATTTCAAAATAGATTTTGAAAATTAGCTCAATGCCCAAATTCAAATTGGACCTTTTCTATTATGGTTAACTTTTTGGCTCACTGCACCTTTCAAGTAATGCCTAAAGCCTAATAGAGTAGGGTACTTGATTCCCTAAACCCAGTCTAGACACCCTTTTCTAAATACCCTACTAAATGAGTAAGCATAATTAGTTGGCTCTAACATGACTAATGTAGACCGCATAAGTTGTTTTTCTCTAATACCAACGTACGAACCGGGCTTGTCGAAAAAGGGTCAGATGGGTGAATTTCACTTTTTTTATCCACTTTGATCTAGGGTAAGCCTGTGAAGCCTAAATTGATTTTAGATCCAATCTAAAATTTTGAATAAAATCTTCATTTTATATCTTAATTTAAATTGGTTTAAATTTAGTTTTAAGTTGTACGTTTATTAAATGAACACTTCAAATGCACTCATTTGTGAAAATGTAAGTGCAAACATATGGAAAGTATACATAGTTAATGTGACGACCCGAACTCGATGCCCGGTAAACGACCGAAATATGCATTGTTGGAGCTTATAACAAAATTAGATGTAAATAAACAGCGGGAACAAAAAGGAATATCATTGATCATAACACAGATACACTTTGATACAATATCCATTACAACATCAATCACTAATACCAGAGTGATACACAAAAGATACTACAACAAAATGACCACTCCAAAGCGGAACAATAGAGACTTTAAAGAAAAATCTTCCAACATACATCAACTTCGATAAGGTCTTCAAAAACTCCAAAAACTCCAAGCACTTTGAAAGATTTCCAAATCCAAAAGCTTTCAATCTGACAGCTTCCAAAAGACTTCTAAATCCAAGCAAGCTCCCAAAACACGGATAACCTGCTTCTAGGCTGGCCGTGTGGAAAATCGTGGGCACCCAGAGTTTAGGAAGAGAACAATAAACTCCGGGTCAGTCATGGGACTGGTATGAATAAACAAAAACATTTGGTTTGAACAAAGAAGTTAAAATGAAATTCGCTATGCTCTGGAAGGACGCCCCCGAGAACCTAACCGAATCTCTGCTAACACAAGGCCGACGCTACCTCACGCTTTAACCAAGCTATAACATAGGTAGCTACCACACAAGTATGTCATCCCCGGTCGTTACCGACCTTTATCCGGGGCGCCTCTCAACCAACAACCATACAGCAATAAGTATGTAGCAACCACATAGGTTAAATATCTGGGCTCTATACCACGATATCACCTTTTATCCCGAAGAAAGTGGACAAACCCTAGGAGTGCGACCCCTAAAAACCTTGCCGCAACATTCATGTTTCGATCATTACCGGGTTGTGAGGCTCAACGAAGTCTCGTCCACAAAGCTATGCTTTTTCACAAAGCCATGCTTCGATCAACAGATGATCAGCAGCATTTCATATGCCACATTACCAAATTGGGAACGTATCACTAGTAACCATCAACTACATAACCTTTGAGCTCGTACGTCTCAAAGAATGGTGTTAAGCTAAGAGAATAAATCTCTGCCACTAAATAGAAATGTATTTGATAGAAACCATCTTTACATCTCAAAGTGTAACGTCAGACACACATCCATACAAGTCTGTTCTGGGTTCGAACAGAACCGAAGGCACTTCACAAAGAAGCCCTTGCAATCCGGGTAATCCCCAATCCCAATCGGACTCCCCATCACATATGGAGATCTCTATACCGTATCTACTCAGTGTAGATTCATTTGATATGTTATCCTATCGTTCTCGAAGACACCCGCTCTTCACCACCGTCTTCAAATGCTACCCACTTCGTCGTATCACTATTCGAAATGGGTTACATGATACAAAGGTCCTCTCCCAGCTAAACCGAATAGTGAGCGCAATATTTAAAAACCATATGGATAATGGGATCTCAGTTAAGTCATAACTTATTATCCAAAACCTTTCTCTCAAATGGTTTTAAACATATTACCATTTACAGATCTTTAAATAATAAGATTCACTTCACAAAGTTCACCAATCTTTTACAAAGATTCATTCATAGCTTTTTTCAAAACAATTCCCCTTTCAAATCTTTTATAGAAAGGTTAAAAACCTTTCTTTCAAATGGTTTTAAATATATTACCATTTGCAAATCTTTAAACAAAAAGATTTAATTCGTAAAGTTCAACCATTTTCACAAAAATCCATTTATGGATTTCAAAACAATTTCCGTTTCAATTGGATTAACTCATTCAATCTTTAAATCAAAGTTTTAACTTATAGCTTTCAAAACCCGTTTCCAAATATTCATTCATAACTTGGAAATCATTTCATTTCATAATTGAAATCCCTTTAATACAAATTGGAAATTCCTTCCTTATATGAAAGCTCTTATTATTTGAAAACAAATAGTTTTCATTTCGGAAAAATCCAATTACATTTATACAAGTTAAAATCTTTGGATTAAATTCAAATTCCCAAAACAACACTTCTAAAATGGTTTAAAACCCATATAAACTTGTATAACCGTTTCAAATCATAATTTCCAAACATAGAATTCAATTTTAAATTTTGAATTCAAATTCAAATTAAATTTCAAAATTAAATCAAGTTATTCAAAAATAACTTTTACCTTTGAAATTCCTTTTCAAAAGCTTTTCACTTTAACCAAATCCATTTCCAAAACCATTTGGATTGAAAAATTCAATTTTAAAATTATTTCAAAAATCTGTGACTTAACTGATTTCCACGTGGAATCCATATTTGTGTGTGTATAGTGTAGTCCAGGGGGTTTTACACAATAGTGCAACATCAATCCTCATAGATTCAATCATATCAATATCGATAAGCGGTATAACCCATAACGCTTATCTTCATTCACAGATTCATAGATAAAGTAAATTTATCAATCACAAAGACTCATCATTATGATTCGATGTGGGTTTCGGATAACCAACTGGAATCCGACTCCCTGTCGCATCGAAATTCAAATTCCATTTTACGGGCCAAGGGATTTTCATATTCATACAACAGTATGTTCATCACAGATATAACATCTCAGCACAAAGCATTTCATGTTACATAGCGTCACAAGCACATAACGGAGATATTAATCCAATACACAACATTCAATAGTAATCAATCATCTTTAATTAAGATGGATAAACCGTGTGATTTAAATTAATTAACCACATAATTACTTTCAATAAATATCCTTAAACAATGTTTAATTATCATTAATTACTATTAATTAAGTCTTAATCACCTTCATTAATCAATCATTTCTTAATTAATTATCTTAATTAATTTTGTGACGCCCACCTCTATGCTCACAATAACAAAGGTTATTATAAGGAATAACGTCTGCTATTGCGAAGAATAAGGCATGTTAGAAGCGACCATCCGTAAATTATGCCTTAGATGAGTATTGATTACATCGATAGGAGTTGTGTAAATTACTCCCAAAGATAAAAATTCAATCCAAATCTAAAACGAAACTACGGTGCCTTAAAAAAAATTCAAAACAACTCATAATAACAACAACACAGATAGTATAATCACATCAGAATAGAAATATCAGATATATAGTGGAAGATAAGTCTCGAATACATGCTACAACAATCGATAGTTTACATGAACCAAATGTACATATACATAGATATCAACATACATGAGATGAGAGTCAATACACCAAAGTGACACCTCGAATCTAGACAAAAGATGAAGTGAAATCCCAAAAGCTAAAGCTGCAACTGAATCAGAGATAGAGATTATCTCGAAATAACTCGGTCTGACCCGAGTATTTTTTAAAAGAAAATAATAAACGGATCAGTCTAATTTAAACTTAGAAGTGAATGCATCATAATTAATATCAAAGCAAAATAACTGTAACTCGAATGAGACTATTCAACATAAGTAATCAACATAGTTTAAATGTAGAAATCACATTCAACTCCATCAAATTCAACTCATTAAACTCCATCAAAATCACTTTCAAATTCAAAATTGAATTCAAAACTGCAAATCACAAAATCTAGAAATCAAAAATATATAACTAGAAAAATCAGCATAAAAGTGGATCGATCCCATCATATGGCGAGTCTAAGCTACGCCGCACGTGCATCAACATATGGCCGAAGCCTACCAAGTACTATCATCATAATTTTTGGCGCCCAACAAATGACCGAAGGTCCAACATATGACCCGAAGGTCTAGTACTGGTAATTGACTCGAAGGTCCATCATATGACCCGAAGGTCCAACATAGTGGCTCGAAAGCCCAACAAAACCATCAGAATCATCAAACAATAAATCCACAGAAAATATTTCAATTAACGAGTCCGGAATCAACCGAATTAGTAAAAGCGTGGTTCCATATTCCATACTTTTGCTAAATCGTTTAAATCTCTTCATCGTTTCCTTGAAAGTGCAAAATTGTGTATTTTATATAAATAAAATTTACGTTCTCAAACGGATAAGTCTGGAATTAAGTGAATCAGTAAAAGTAAGGGTTCATAGTCCTCAATTTTGCTGAAGCATTTAAATCGCTTCCTCATTCTTTTGAAAGCGCAAACTGCAAAATTTTAGGGAAACAATTTTATTTTAAAATGATTTGAAAACGCGTGATTAAAACAGCAACATATGTAGCAATATCGACGTGGAAATTGCGCTTCACAAAACACCATAAATACAGATATCAAATCAGCATTGCGGGATAACCGCTTGAAAATTAACTTTAAAATTAACGGTTACTAAAGTCAAAACAGCAGTAATTTTTTCATCAAAAATGCCATCAAAACAACACGCTTCAAAAATATAATACCGGCGTAAAAATTCTGTTATATAAATAACGGCAACCAAATACGTTTTAAAATGAAACGCCGGTTCAACGTGAATTAATAAACAGGTTGCAAAAACAAAAAAGTGTAAGGTCATGCATGCTTTCCTCAATTTGAGCTACTCCTTCATGTCACCTTCACATTGAGAAACAGCAAGCAACCCTCATACGCAACACACACAAGTACAAACATATGCAGTGCAAAGGAAAACAAATAAGGTGTATATGTTTTGGAGAGAATGAAAAGAAAATAATGAATGCACTTTGCATACGCATAGAAAAAACGAAAAGTCAATGCATTCATGCTTTCATGAAATTCTTTCATGCGTTTAGAAGAAATTTAAAAAAATGAAAGAAGAAGATGCATTTCATGTATTTAGTGTTGACCCCTTTCTTTCAATACGTGTTGTTCACAGGCACGTATAAATGCTAGGCAACACTTGAATACACGTGAAAGGAAAAATGTAATCTGGCATCTTCATATGCTTCTTAGGTTTACATGCGTACTTATACTTACATTTCGTATGCTTTAACATGTATATACGTACTAATGATGACCTGCACTATAATTGAACGCATGAACAAATGTAGGGCTAGACACTACTATGATGCACGAAACAGATATATAAAATGGGTACCAGGAAATACATTGATGTATGTACAAATATACAAGATGGTGGCCAGGCAATACATTGATGCACGTAACAGACTAAAGCCTAAATGCTTGAAAGTGACCCATTTACCAAGTACAGAGGCAAAGCAAGTAGCAAACTTATATGAATCAAAGGACTATAACACCTAAAGAAGGCCACGCATGTGACAGGCTTCAATATGAAATGATAAATAAATTACATATATGCATGAATAAGGATATACATGAAGACTGCACATCCAAGTGCATCAGACCAACTGTAATCTACACTGACCACTGCAGCCACTAGACTTCAAATCGGACGTGGACCAAGAGCAACTGAAAACCCAAAACTGCAAAATATGAAGTCTCAGCTCCAAAACATCACATACTCATGCAGTAGCATCAACTAGACCAAAAGCTACACAGAAACCAAAGACCTCAAGTCTAATAGACAGTGGCAATGTGGATGCAAGTGAATCCAATATTTCTACAAGACATGTATATGTATCAATGAAGCAGTGCAGCAGTGAATGGCGGCAACAACACATCAATACACAATGAAGCAACTCGAACTCAAGACAGTACAACAAAGTTCAAACGATTAAATTAGAAGTGTGAGCTTGACACTCACCAAAAATTGGCTTCAAAATTTGTTAGCAACTAGGACCACTTGAAGTTAAATTCCTTGAACCGCCATTAAAGCACTACCGAGCTCTGGAAGCTAAAACAAAAGAATGATGCAGCACGAAAAATGAGCAAAAGGATTTCTTTGCAGGCTACTTTTCTTTTTTCAATATTATGAATAAGTAAAAAAAATAAGGTGTCGGCCACATTTTTGTACAAGTGCATTAATTGTAGACGTGAAAAAAAGAGAGAGAAAAGGACACAGCTAGCATAAAAATGATGATAACTGCAAAGTTTAAATATTTGCTTTTACAAAATTTGTCACAAAAATGTGTTCAAACTTTGCTTTAGAAAAATGTGATAGCAAAGCAAAGATGAAGAAAGATCATAATGTAAAGTGTTCACTTGCATTTTAAAATGGACCATCCATTTTACACGTGAAAGGCAAAGTAATAAAACACAAATTGTTATAAAGTTGGACCACTTCTCATATTTGTGTTTTATTTTGCTTTTGAAAACTGGGCCCTATAAGTTACACGTGAATGAATTTTGCAATTTCATTTCAGCTGCTACCCCATGTAGGAATTCAACTGACTTTTAAATAATTTTGCACTATTTTATTTTTTTGAATTTAATTTTTTTTTAAATTTCTATTTAAAATATTTATTACGACGGTAATAAAATCCCGTTCGTTACAAACTTCCCCCTTATAAAAATTGCGTCTCCGCAATTTTCATACTAGAAGTCGTTTATAACACAAATTATTCATCACAACAAAGATTTAAAACAGAAAGATGAATAAGAATGCTCACCCCCACTAGAAGAGGAGAGAAAACCCAGATAAGAACGCTCGATGAATTCTTTAGTTTCCCAAGTGCAATCTTTGGGGTTTGCAGACCATTGAATTTTCACAAGCGGGACTTCTTTATTCCGAAGGCGTTTAATTTCCGAAACTAGAACACGAATAGGATTTTGCACAACAGACAAGTCGGGTGAGATCTCAAGATCTTGCA
Source organism: Allium cepa (assembly GCA_030765085.1). NCBI lineage: Eukaryota > Viridiplantae > Streptophyta > Magnoliopsida > Asparagales > Amaryllidaceae > Allium > Allium cepa. The sequence goes on along the minus strand of CM060930.1, from coordinate 2,724,276 downwards.
GCATATGGGGATCAATAATAGAATCCAAATCTCGAAGGCATCGACGAAGCTGGGATACATGAAATACATCATGAATTCTCGAAAACTGAATAGGTAGCGATACACGATAAGCAACAGGGCCAATGCATTCCGTAATAGGAAACGGTCCAATATAACAAGGAGCCAATTTCCCGGAGCAACTAAAATGCACCACATCCTTCATCGAGGAAACACGAATGAATACGAGATCGCCAACAGAAAATTCCTAAGGCTTCCTACGATGATTGGCATAAGATTTTAGCCTATTCTGAGCCTCTTTCATTCTCTGTCTGATAATAACAATCTTCTTAGAAGATTCACGAACATAATCGGGGCCGAGAACTAACTTTTCCCCCGATTCCAACCAACAAGATGGTGATCGACACGGCCTTCCATAAAGAGCTTCGAAAGGAGCCATACCGATACTTGATTGAAAACTGTTGTTATAAGAGAATTCAACAAGAGATAAGTGGTCTTTCCAACTACCGCCAACATCAAGAATGCAAGCTCGAAGGAGATCCTCTAAGACTTGATTCACCCTTTCAGTCTGACCATCAGACTGTGGATGATAAGCTGTACTGAGATTGAGCTTAGTGCCCAAAGCTTTCTGAAGGATCTGCCAGAAACCACTAGTAAAAAGCGGATCTCTGTCACTAACAATTGAACTAGTCACACCATGAAGTCGAACGACTTCTTCAATAAACAACTTGGCCAATAAAGGAGCAGTTCGATTGGACTTGATAGGAATAAAATGGGCTGATTTAGTCAATCGGTCAACAATCACCCAAATACTAGTATGGCCCGACCTCGAACGAGCTAGACCATCAATGAAGTCCATAGAAATTTGATCCTATTTCCATAATGAAATCTCAAGAGGTTGCAAAAGACCACTAGGATGCTGGTGTTCTGCTTTAATAAGTTGACAAGTCATGCAACGACTCACATAACTTGCAACATCACGCTTCATACCCTCCCAATAGTATAAGCGTTTCATATCAGCATACATCTTACTACTACCCGGATGGATAGTATACTTAGAACGATGACAGTATTCAAGAATGTCATTTCTAAGATTAGGAACATTAGGCACGATCAATCTTCCCTTCTTCCGAATAAAACCATGAATATCAATATCAAAATCCTTCAGATCATCACTTCGAGATTTCGATTTACAACTCTGAATAAGATAAGTAATATGTGAATCTTGTTTCTGGGCATCGGCAACACGATCCAACAAACTAGGACGAGCTTCCATGCTAAATAAAAGCATGGAGAATCAAAAACTGAAAGACGGTCTCTAATATCACAATGAGATAAAGCTTCCAACATATTCCACTCTGCTAGCATCATGGAAACAACAACTTGCTGCTTGCGACTAAGCACATCAGCAGCATGATTACCCTTACCAGGGGTATACTGAATATCGAAATCATATGAAGCAGGAAATTCGAGCCAACGCTGTTGCCTTATATTAAGTTCTTTCTGAGTGAATAGATACTTCAGAGATTTTTGATCAGTGAAGAGAATAAAACGCTCGTCCAATAAATAATGTCGTCATATCTTTAGAGAAAAGACTATAGCGGCTAACTCCAAATCATGGATAGCATAACGAATCTCGTTAGGCTTTAGTTGTCTAGATGCATAGGCAACTACTCTATCCTTTTGCATGAGAACAGCACCAAGTCCATAACCACCGGTATCGGTATAAACAATAAGATCATGATTCCCTTTGGAAACCACTAAGATAGGAGCATGAGTAAGGAGATCTTTTAACTTCAAGAAAGAATTCTCACACTTATCTGACCAAATAAAAGGAACAACTTTTCTCATGAGAGTGGTAAGTGGTAAAGCAATACGAGAAAAGTCCTTAATAAACAGCGATAATAACCCGCCAATCCAAGGAAACTATGGATCTCGGTAGCGGTGTCGGGCCTCTTCCAATTCTAAATAGATTCGATCTTGGAAGGATCGACAGAGACACCATCGGAAGAAACAATATGACCAAGAAACTTCACCTTATTCTCCCAGGAGTGACACTTGGAGAATTTGGCATAAAGCTGATGCTGACGAAGAATGCTCAAAACAATCTCCAAATGCTGAATATGATCGTCTTTAGATTTGGAATAAATAAGAATATCATCAATGAAAACCAAAATGAACTTATCGAGATATTCCCTGAATATCCAATTCATAAGATCTACAAAATATGCTGGAGCGTTCGTCAAACCGAACGGCGTAACAAGCTATTCGTAAGAACCATAACGAGTGTGGAATTCGGTGAGAGGAATGCTACCTTCCGCAACTCGTAACTGATGAAAACTGGTAGCAAGATCCAGTTGGGAGAACAGTTTAGCGCCACTTAATTGATCGAACATGTCGTCGATCCTAGGTAATGGATACCTATTTTTGATAGTAAGCTCGTTAAGTTTGCGATAATCAATGCAAAGCCTAAGAGTATCATCTGGCTTCTTGATAAAGACAATGGCGGCGCCCAAAGGAGATGAGCTAGAACAAATAAAATGCTTGGCTTCCAACTCAGATAATTGTTGCTTGAGTTCCTCATTTTCCTTAGCAGACATCCTCGTGGGAGGACGACTGACAGGATGAGCACCAGATATAAGATCAATACAGAACTCAATTGCCCTATTTGACGGCAAACATGAAACAGGCTCAAAGACATCAGAAAAATCACAAACAACCGGAATATTAGTAATGACATCCTCCGATTCGAAGGAAGAAATGAGAGCACTCGTGGTATGATCCATGCTTCGAAATATAATAAATAACTGCTCGATAGCATCAGGATGCTTGAGATATAAAGTTCTTTCAGGACATAGGATTTGAACTTCATAACGGACGAGCCAATTCGTATCCAATATCATATCAGAACCAAGATGATCCATAGCATGCAGATTCGCATGAAAGGAAAAACCACAAAGAATAATCTCAACATCAACACATAACAAACCAAGAGTAGCGGATCCACCAAAAGGATTTACAATCCCCAAAGGGTCGTAAAGAGTAATAACATCCAGAGGAATAATATCAACAAGCTCTTTTGACAAGAATGAATGCGATGCACCTATATCGAAAAGAACTCTAATAGAACGTCCATGAAATAAAATAAAACTTTCCAAAATAGAAGGAGTAATACCTTTGGGCTTAGAAGAATCACCAGAACTTTTAGCAATATTAAGCTTTCCAGATTTGAAACCCTTAGGAGCGGTAGGACCATCAGAAACCCAATGACCCGCTTTCTTGCAACAGCCACAAATGCGAGGCTTAGGACAGCTATGAAGAAAATGATCCAAAGAACCACAATTATAGCACGCCCTCTGAATAGAAGGTGCACTACTGGGCCGAGAACTACAGGTAGCTTGCTTCTTCTTCTTCTGGTTGGAAGGATTAGGCTTATGAAATGGAAACCTCTTCTTGTTGGGGTTCTTATAAACCTCAACCTCATCACCACTATCACGTTCCTTCTCGACAGCTTCAAGGCAAAGAGCCGAATCAACAAGCTCCTCAAAAGAGAGCTTAAGCTGAAGCAAAAGAACTTCTTCAAATACTTCTTCAAACCATCTACAAAACGTAGATTATTCTTACATGGAGTGTTAATGAACTCAACTCCATATTTGAACAAGGCCTAGAAAGATGCAACATAATCAGAAACAGAGGACATTCCTTGCTTCAACTCAAGGAAACTACGAGCAAGATTAGTCTTTTCTGATTCAGGAACGAACTTAAGTTCGAAACGTTCCTTAAACTGAATCCAAGAGAGAGGACTCATCAACTTCCGCAATAAAAAGCTCATACCAATCAAGCGCACGCTCTTGCAACATGCTAGATGCCACGAGAACGCGATGATGATCAGAAAGATCCATTCGAGAAAATATGCGCTCACAAGTGCGCAACCAGGTCTAAACCTCCATTACACTTTTCGATCCCTTGAAAGGCTTGCCTCCAAGGTGGGAATAGTCACTACACATGCGGGCGAAGGCAGACTTTTGATTAGGAGCTGCGGGAGTAGCAACAGAAGGCTGAGTACCCCGAAATAGATCCATAAACTGATCAGCTGACATATAGACTTCGTCCGGATGAGAACTACTAGACGGCCTGCAGAAGAACGCTTTGCTCTACCTCTTCCAACCATGGGCTGAGAGAACAAGAGAAGATAAGGATTAGTTAAACAACACGCAATTGATAAGAAATTTAACAAATGGAATACTACGGAATATGAGATTTATTCCTAGACATACTCCACATGTTAAAATGGAAAGAATAGATTAGAAAGGCACGAATAAAACCCTCGAATAGTTGTAATGCATGTTCCATTCTGCTTCTGTTCTGTGTTTATTATAATTTATTTTGAATTTCAGCCCTGATACCAAGCTGTGACGCCCCACCTCTATGCTCATAATAACAAAGGTTATTATATGGAATAACTTCTGCTATTGCGAAGAATAAGGCTTGTTAGAAGAGACTATCCGTAAATTATGCCTTAGATGAGTATTGATTACATTGATAGGAGTTGTGTAAATTACTCACAAAGATAAAAATTCAATTCAAATCTAAAACGAAACTACGGTGGCTTAAAAAAATTCAGAACAACTCATAGTAACAACAACACAGATAGTATAATCACATCAGAACAGAAATATCAAATATATAGCGAAAGATAAGTCTGGAATACATGCTACAACAATCGATAGTTTACATGAACCAAATGTACATATACATAGATATCAACATACATGAGACGAGAGTCAATACGCCAAAGCGACACCTCGAATCTAGACAAAGATGAAGTGAAATCCCAAAAGCTGAAGCTGCAACTGAATCAGAGATAGCAATTATCCTGAAATAACTCGATCTAACCCGGGTATTATTTAAAAGAAAATAATAAACGGATCAGTCTAATTTAAACTTAGAAGCGAATGCATCATAATTAACATCAAAGCAAAATAATTATAATCTCGAATGAGACTATTCAACATAAGTGATCAACATAGTTTAAATGTAGAAATCACATTCAAATCCATCAAATTCAACTCATTAAACTCCATCAAAATCACTTTCAAATTCAAAATTGAATTCAAAACTGCAAATCACAAAATCTAGAAATAAAAAACAGATAACTAGAAAAATCAGCATAAAAGTGGATCGATCCCATCATATGGCGAGTCTAAGCTACGCCGCACATGCATCAACATATGGCCGAAGCCTATCAAATACTATCATCATAATTTTTAGCGCCCAACAAATGATCCGAAGGTCCAACATATGACCCGAAGGTCTAGTACTGGCAATTGACTCGAAGGTCCATCATATGACCCGAAGGTCCAACATAGTGGCTCGAGAGCCCAACAAAACCATCAGAATCATCAAACAATAAATCCACAGCAAATATTTCAATTAACGAGTCCGGAATCAACCGAATTAGTAAAAGCGTGGTTCCATATTCCACACTTTTGCTAAATCGTTTAAATCTCTTCATCGTTTCCTTAAAAGTGCAAAATTGTGTATTTTATATAAATAAAATTTACGTTCTCAAACGGACAAGTCCGGAATTAAGCGAATCAGTAAAAGTAAGGGTTCATAGTCCTCAATTTTGCTGAAGCGTTTAAATCGCTTCCTCATTCTTTTGAAAGCGCAAACTGTAAAACTTTTGGAAAACTATTTTATTTTAAAACGATTTGAAAACACGTGATTAAAACAGCAACATCTATAGCAATTTCGACGTGGAAATTGCGCTTCACTAAACACCGTAAAAATGGATATCAAATAAGCGTTGCGGGATAACCACTTGAAAATTCACTTTAAAATTGACGGTTACTAAAGTCAAAACAACAGTAATTTTTTTCGTCAAAAATGCCATCAAAACAACACGCTTCAAAGATATAATACCGGCGTAAAAATTCCGTTATATAAATAACGACAACCAAATACGTTTTAAAATGATACGCAGGTTCAAAGTGAATTAATAAACAGGTTGCAAAAACAAAAAAGTGTAAGGTCATGCATGCTTTCCTCAATTTGAGCTTACTCCTTCATGTCACCTTCACATTGAGAAACAGCAAGCAACCCTCACACGCAACACACACAAGTACTAACATATGCAGTGCAAAGGAAAACAAATAAGGTGTATATTTTTTGGCGAGAATGAAAAGAAAATAATGAATGCACCGCTAATTTGCATATGCATAGAAAAGAAATGAAAAGTCAATGCATTCATGCTTTCATGAAATTCTTTCATGCGTTTAGAAGAAATTTAAAAAAATGAAAGAAGAAGATGCATTTCATGTATTAAATGTTGACCCCTTTCTTTCAATACGTGTTGTTCACAGGCACTTACAAATGCTTGGCAACACTTGAATACACGTGAAAGGAAAAATGTAATCTGGCATCTGCATATGCTTCTTAGGTTTACATGCGTACTTATACTTACATTTCATATGCTTTAACATGTATATACGTACTAATGATGACCTGCACTATAATTGAACGCATGAACAAATGTAGGGCTAGACACTACTATGATGCACGAAACAGATATATAAAATGGGTACCAGGAAATACATTGATGTATGTACAAATATACAAGATGGTGGCCAGGCAATACATTGATGCACGTAATAGACTAAAGCCTAAATGCTTGAAAGTGACCCATTTACCAAGTACAGAGGCAAAGCAAGTAGCAAACTTATATGAATCAAAGGACTATAACACCTAAAGAAGGCCACGCATGTGACAGGCTTCAATATGAAATGATAAATAAATTACATATATGCATGAATAAGGATATACATGAAGACTGCACATCCAAGTGCATCAGACCAACTGTAATATACACTGACCACTGCAGCCACTAGACTTCAAATCAGACGTGGACCAAGAGCAACTGAAAACCCAAAACTGCAAAATATGAAGTCTCAGCTCCAAAACATCACATACTCATGCAGTAGCATCAACTAGACCAAAAGCTACACAGAAACCAAAGACCTCAAGTCTAATAGACAGTGGCAATGTGGATGCAAGTGAATCCAATATTTCTACAAGACATGTATATGTATTAATGAAGCAGTGCAGCAGTGAATGGCGGCAACACCACATCAATACACAATGAAGCAACTCGAACTCAAGACAGTACAACAAAGTTCAAAGGTTAGAAGTGTGAGCTTGAAGCTCACCAAAAATTGGCTTCAAAATTAGTTAGCAACTAGGAACCACTTGAAGTTAAATTCCTCGAACCGCCATTAATGCACTACCGAGCTCTGGAAGCTAAAACAAAAGAATGACGCAGCACGAAAAATGAGCAAAAGAATTTCTTTGCAGGCTACTTTTCTTTCTTTCAATATTATGAACAAGTAAAAAAAATGAGGTGCTGGCCTTATTTTTGTACAAGTGCATTAATCGTAGACGTGCAAAAGAAGAGAGAAAAGGACACAACTAGTATAAAAATGATGATAGCTGCAAAGTTTAAATTTTCTTTTACAAAATTTGTCACAAAAATGTGTTCGAACTTTGCTTTAGAAAAATGTGACAGCAACGCAAAGATGAAGAAAGATCATAATGTAAAGCTTTCACTTGCATTTTAAAATGCACCATCCATTTTACATGCGAAAGGAAAAGCAATAAAACACAAATTGTTATAAAGTTGGACCGCTTCTCATATTTGTGTTTTATTTTGCTTTTGAAAACTGGGCCCTATATGTTACACGTGAATGAATTTTGCAATTTCATTTCAGCTTCTACCCCATATAGGAATTCAACTGACTTTTTAAATAATTTTGCACTATTTTATTTTTTCGGATTTTTTTTTTAAATTTCTATTTAAAATATTTATTACGACGGTAACAAAATCACGGTCATTACAAATTTATCCTTAATAGTTAATTAACCTTTAATTAATAATTAATCCATTGATCAATTATCCTTAATTAATTATAATAATTAATTAATCAATTCTCAATTAATAATCATCCCTTAATTACTTTCATTAATTAATTAACTTTAAATTAATTAATTATTCTTAAAATAATTACCCTAATTAATTAATCACATTAATTAATTATTCTTTAAATTAATTAACCTTTAAACACTTAAGTAATCCATCTTTAATCATTTATTAATTACTTAAACAAATTCCTTTTCAAAACAATTAGGAATTACTTTGATTTATTACTTAATATAAAATTACTTTAACAAAAGAAATGATTAATTAATGAAGTAAAAATTTCTTCTTCTTAAATCCTGACGGTTTGTTTTTTTAACATCTTTATTTAATAACCTTATAAAAATGAATAAATGAAATTATATATATACTAAACCACTTTAAACTTGACCTTCTTCTTTCAAAACCTTGTACATGTTATATAAAAAAAATTTAAAACCGGTTATACCAATAAACAACCCGAGCAAAACTCCACTCCTCCTCGAGTAAATCCTTGAGCTTCCCCGAGACTTACACTTTCCCACTTTACTTCGAGTCAAATGCCTGCTCACTCCTGCTTGAACCCGAGCCCATTATCTTTTTCCCCAAACATCACTACCCAGACACAAACGTGGATGCGTCCACATGCGCTGATGATCGCCATCGTTCCAATCATCATCGCTGATGCTAACAAGTCACCTACGACTTCCTCCATCGATCCCAATCACTAAATCTTTAAATTGAACTCGAAATCGAGTTCGAGCACACCCAAACTGGAACGAACCCAGACCAACAAAATCGATTGCCGACGACGATCTAAGCGACCAGAATCCTTGTCTCTTTGACCTCAGCCTCGTCATCGACCCATGCAGCTAATCCCCCAGTCGCGATGACTTCCGGTCTCCACTAGCCTTCCCAATTGCCTCGTGAACGTTGCCGACGAAATCGAATACTTAAACCCTAAATCGCCAGGATTCTCCAACCACCATGAATATAAAAAATTTCTTGCAATTTTCCCATAATCTATAATCATTCCAGCACCTCCACGCCAAGTTTCAAACTTCGAAAATGAACCGATCATCAAAAATAGTGAAAATCCATCCTCCGATCATCCCACGATTACACCCTTAACTCGCGCAACTAAAAATCTGGATTTTTATTTTAAAAATTATGATTTGTAAAAGTGAACAAGTTCATACATTCAAAACTAATTTTAATCATTTACATTTTTACAAAAATGAGATTCCACCGTGTTTTGCTATTTTCCAGAAAACCTATTTATATTTAGTGCTTACAAATATTTTTAGGGAAGAGATCTTGACAATTCTAACATATTTTCTTTGAACATTATGATCAATAGATGATCAGAGGGCGAGTTCTCGATTTTCAAACAGGATTGAACCCTGTAATACTCAAAACAGAGATTGATTTGTGTTCTCAGGCATGCAGAGCTATATACACACATATATTCACAAATTCATACACATGCAAGCAATTTTTCAACATACTTTAACATGGTTTTCAAACAACATATTTAAATTCAGAAATCAAAGGGTTTACTCACCTTGATCAAGAAGAAACAGAGAAGAACAGGCTTGAAGTAAATTTGTAAACTAGGAGTTAGTTGTTGATCTTTGAACAACTGAAACTTGATGATTTTGATTGATGAATTTTGTGGAGGTGCTTCTAGCATTTTGATTCAGTTTTAAATCGATCTGAAATTTTGCTCTGATTTCATTTTACTTTGCTTCAGGCTTCTGAAACTTCCAGGTTTTTGAAATTTTGCTTGTTTCAGGTTTAGAAATGTTTTTAGAGTTTGCTTTGGAAAATTTTCTGATTTGTTTTCTTCTCAGATTTGCTTTTTAAACTCTTTTTTTCTGGTTTGTAGGGTTTAATCGGGTAAAAGAAATGAGAGAGAGAGGTTTAAGATATTATATAGTTTCTATTTCCTTTTTATAAATTTTTCTTAAAAATGAAAACAATAAATGACACCTGTCCCATTTAATTATGAGATTATTACACTTGTTTAATTGATGTTGTTAAAAGCTTAACACTTGTCCCCTTTTTATATTTGTATGATTTAAATAAATTTTTATATTATATTTCGTATATAAAGACATTTTCCTTATATTAATATACATACTATTTAAAAGAAATACTTTTAAAACTAACTACCCATTAAATAATTTACATAAACAATTTTTTAAACCTAAATCATTTTCTAAGTCATTTAAATTCAAATACAAATTCAATATTCAAATTCAAATTTCAAAGTCAAATTCATATTTACTCATATATACATATACATATACATATACATATACATATACATATACATATACATATACATATACATATACATATATATATATATATATCTAATTCAAATAATTCTAAAACATTTATTATTTTGAATTCTTAAACTCAAATGACTTTACAATCTTATTTATATATATACAAACCAACACTTGTTTTATTTATTTTGAAAAAAATCAAATTAATTTTAAAATTTTATCCCAAAATTTACATCAATTACTAATTTAAATTTAGTTCAAAAATGGGGATCGTTATAGATTCCCCTCTTAAGAAAATTTCATCCTTGAAATTTGAAAGAGGGAGAAAGACAAACAAAGAATATAAGATCAAAGAAAAAGATAGAGAAATGGCTTATCAGATCAAGCCGGAATACCCACAAATAAGAGAATAAACTCACTTAACACTCAACGAAATATTTGGGTCATCTGATCTATGAAATATGCAGGGTATTAGGGCATTGGCTAGTCCGAAGGAATAACTAACCGTTCGTAGAATATATCGAAACCCAATGGAATAGACAAGAATAGGTTCGACTACGATCTCAAATTCAAGATTTAACTCACTTACGATTTGTTGAGAAATAAAACTATATGTTGTTCCCGTATCGAACAAAACTCAAAAAAAATTATCGTAAATGAGAAGGTTACCTTCTAAAATTCCTTTTCCCTTATCATCCTTTGTGGTTGAAGGATCATCTTTGATTGCGTACACCTTAGCTACATGAGCTTGCTTCCTTTTCAGACAATCTTTTACTTCGTGACCTGGCTTATGACAGTAATAGCATTCCTTAACTCCCCGACCAGTCTTCACAGTTTGTTCTTTCTTAACTTGTCTCTTTGGATTCATGCAGTTGTTTGAATAGTGGCCCTTTTCTTGGCAATTATAACAAGTTATATCTTTTGTCGGGTTTCCCTGTTTGTCCTTCTTTTCCTTGCCTTGATATGGTTTCTTGTCCCCGAACTTTCTTTTTTTCCAATTTTGATTGCTCGTATTTCCTCCTTCCCTCGGGACTTCCTGCATATCCAAGGTAGCATATCTATACCCCATATCTATCAAATCTGAAAAAGATTCTTTGATGTGTGTTGTCATCCTTTCGTGGAATCTCTTATTCATCCTACGAATGAATCTTTCATTTTTCTTTAGAGGCGTGTTCACCAATTCTCAGCCGAAATGGGATAATTCGTTAAATTTTTTTAAGTACTCCTCAAATGACAAACTCCCCAGCTTCAAGTCCATGAATTCTTGGTACATTCGGAAGATACCAGCCGACGGCATACAGCGTTTCTCAAATACTTCCTTAAATCGATTCCAACTAAACCCATCTTCCGGCTCATCCACGGTAACTGTCTCCCACCATGCTAGAGCCTCTTCCTAGAGTTGCCAAGAAGCTATTAATCTCATTTGATTGTCTTCCAACTTTAGTCCCTTGAAAATCCTTTCACATGATCGGATCTAGGCTTGGGCTTCGATAATGGATTCTTTGCCAGTGTACGGCTTTCCACCCAGTCTGGAAAAACTTCGATACAAATCAGCCAGATCCAGCTGAGGTTGAGTGGGAATAGCTGCTGTTACAGGGACTTGACCAATTGTAGTGGTATTTCCCTGTCCCCTACCTTGTCATCTTCTTCCGCTTATTCTCACTATCTGTAAATAGTAAGAAAACTTGATTTAGGCATATGGATAAGATATCTTAGGGATATCAACAGTTTAAATAAATAGACTGAGTAATTCGGGTTTTCGGTTTACGGGTTGTACTGATTCTAGGGTATACTTCACCCTATCTCTAATGAGCCATCTAATGTGTTATACTCCGTAGCTAAAGTTCTTACTCAACCTTTAGCTCTGATACCACTTGTGACGACCCGAACTCGATGTCGGGCAAATGACATCGAAATCCGTATCGCCGGAGCTTATAACAACATTAGATGTAAATAAACAGCGGGAACAAAAAGGAATATCATTGATCATAACACAGATACACTTTGATACAATATCCATTACAAGATCAATCACTAATACCAGGGTGATACACAAAAGATACTACAACAAAATGACCACTCCAAAGCGGAACAATAAAGACTTTAAAGTAAAAGCTTCCAACATACATCAACTTCGATAAGGTCTTCAATAACTCCAAAAAATCCAAGCACTTTGAAAGATTTCCAAATCCGAAAGCTTTCCAAAATATGACAGTTTCCAAAAGACTTCCGAATCCAAGCTAGCTCCCAAAACACGATAACCTGCTTTTAGGCTTCCCGTGTGGAAAATTGTGGGAACCTAGAGTTTAGAAAGGGAACAATAAACTCCGGGTCAGTCATGAGACTGGTATGAGTAAACAAAAATATTTGGTTTGAACAAAGAAGTTAAAATGAAATTCGCTATGCTTTTTGAAAATGAAACTACCATAAGGCCTCCCGCCGCACACACAATGCAAGCGCACACTTTGTAACCCCTTACCCGTCGGTAGCCGTGAGAAATACAATGCCAACATTTGGAGAACATTACACACTCTTATATTGATGGATAAATCTATACCCTTTCTTGAAACATCTTGACTAAGATTATTTAAAACAATATGTTATTTTCAATGTGATTAAATTATCGTGATTACAACACTTTGTAATTACTAAAACATAACATACAATTTAAGTATTTTTGATATATATATACTTTAAATTATTTACTTCATTATTTATCACAAAATATCAAGTATACAATTGAAAGAAAAACATTTTTTGTTTTGAACAAGATTTTTCAAAGAGTTCAATATATGTAACAAATTATACAATTGCCCTTAGGGCATACTCCTAACTTTATTAGGTCGGCCATTGAAAAGAATTGGAAAGAGGGCAAAACATCAAATGAAATTAATATTGAAGATTAGTTTAAATGGAGAGAATACAAACCCTTTTCATTTTCTCCTTAAAACCTTTCCTTATTAATTCCAAATTAAATATGAATTAATATATAGACTAATTTTTGCCTCCTATGCCCAAGCATACCACGCTTTATTAATGGATAAAAAACTTCCAAAGCTCCTTGAGTGGTTAAATATGTTTAATGCCTTGTATATACAAGATGGCGGACGAGGAGTCTGTTATAGGGACGGTTTCTTCCAAAGAGATTTCCCCTAAACTACCCGATCCACCACACAGTTCTGGCCATTGCTTATCAATGACCACTTGGACAAAGTCATGGGCAGAGGCGGTTAGATGAACAATTTCTCTAGTGGAGGAATCAAAGGACTTGGATCTGTAATTTTATAACTGGTCCAGGATAATGGAAAAATACATTTCTATATGCGAGAAACTAATAACTACATCGCATTAGAAAATTGGAAGTATTCGTTAGTGCTTTGTGTACATGGAAATCGACCGCTATATAAGCAATTCTTAGAATATGTTCAAAAATCTTAGAATCCTACTGGTTCTTTTGATGTTTATTACAAACCCAGTGGTTTTATTATTATTAGATTCAAAAAAGATGACGATGGTACTCATATTATCCAATCTAGGCCATATACTTGTAATTTAAAAATTATTACAATCAAACAACGGAAGCCAGGCATGAAATTCACTTGGGATCACTTCTCTGCAATTTCTATTTGGGTTAAATTACTTGACAATTTAGAATTGTGGAATAGAGATGCTACTAGGGGTGAGCGTTCGGTCGGTTCGGTTGGTTTTAAGGTAAAAAATGTCAAATCGAACTAAAACTGAAAAAAATCAGAACCGAACCGAACCAAATTAATTTCGGTTAATTCGGTCGGTAACCGATTTAACCGAACTAGAAAGGTAAGTAAAATAAATTACCATAGATTATTATTCAAATGATCGGTTTACTGAAAGGAAAACATAAATTTATGTTTAGAGAAACTATTTCGAGTACTTTTTTAAGTTTATAAGAAAAATTAACATATTTTCAATAGATAAATTTTGGTTTTTATTACTAAACAAATTATTAATAGTATTACAATGCTACGAATTTGGATAATATAATAAAAGTTCGGTTAATTCGGTTAAACCGATAACCAGTAAAATTATTTACAAACCGAATTCAAACCGATACAATTTCATAACCGAACCGAACCAACCGAAATGAACCGGTTTCGTCGGTTAATTCGGTTTGAACCGAATATTGCTCACCCCTAGATGCTATAAGTAGAATTGCATCTATCCATGGCAAGCTAAGTCGAATGGATTTAAAAACAGTAATGGAAACTCAACTAAACTATGCTAGAATCCTTTTGGAAGTTTATGTCAACTTCTCATATCCTATTTTAGTAAATGGGCTGCACTTTGATGGGGAGGAATTCAGTATTCGAGTATCGTATGAATATAAACCAATACCATGTGAAAATTGCAAAGCGTTTGGGCATAATACTAGAAAATTTTCGATGTCTTCTCATGCAACATGGCGATAGATATAGCAATCACCAATTACTTATAAGACTGATTAAAATGAAGCAAATGTAAAATCTGCTTAATAAATTTCTAAAGATTCTATTCACACGCAGATACAACAAGAGGTACAACAAAATTTATTGCAACTGAAAATGCAGCAAAAAATGAAAAGACGCCTACATGTGGCAAAGATCAAAACAAAGTAAATTCAACCATTAGTTCAGAAATGAACGAAGCGGTTTCTCATACAACTAACTTTAGAATTCCTCAACAGAAAGACGATCCTTCAACTTCCTCTGTATCATTTCCAGAGACAGATCTGGTTCAGCCTTGACCAATTGTACCTACATATGAGATCCTCGAAAAAGATTGTGATATTATCAAAGATGTGAATAGAAGTTCTATTTCCAACGACTTCTATGTAAAAGACGATTAATTTGGTGATTCCTACCAACAATTTATAGAAAATGTAGCAGCAAACATAGAAGAAGTTCCAACCTCAAAAGATAAAGTAGATTTTGAAAACGAACACGGAGCTCAGGATACAATATGAAGTTAATGGTTTGGACCACAAGGGGTATGAATCCAAATCATGATTTAAAACTCCTATTCCTCAACGTACTCTCCTTTATGAATTTGAATGGAAATAATTTAATGAGATCACCAACTTTAAATCGATATGAACAACGAGATAGTAAGATTGATTTAGAAAAGGATTTATGTCAGCAACATATGATTATACACTTACATCGTTTTTTAATTAAGGATTGTAGCCGATCAATTAAGGAATTACATCGACCTTCCCACTGTAAAAGACGACACCAAAGCTTGGATTTGATAGCAGCTAAAATAGCAAGTCACCACAGCAGGACAGATAGGATTTCATGTATTCTTGACTTGAAATTCTTTAATGATAGACAACAAGAAATCATTCTCTATTATGAGCATTAGAAGAAATATGCATACTTGTTGCTGCAAAGAAAATTAGTCTTCGATCCAGGATGAAGTTGCGGCTCTTTAGGAGTTAGGTTCTGTATGTTTTAGATTTTTATGTTCTATTTTTAAGTTATTGGGCTGGATTGGGAAGATTCACAGGAGATAGGTGATTATGTTTGTAAGGGCAGTGGCTTGTGTGTGCTGCATTGTATACCAGTGTGTACTATATTTATTAGTTATTAATTAATATATATGAACCCATTTTCAAAAAAAAAAAATATACATATATATACATATATTGTATATCGATACATGCATATATAACTTTTGTATACACATTTGAATAATTACTAATATTACCAAGAGCATTTCTAGAAGTTGCCCCATCTATTAATAACACTTCAAAAATCAAATACAATAATAATTAATCTTTCCCAAATAATAATTAGTATAATTAATTTATAATACTTTATAAACTAAATAAATGATGTGGGTTTTCGGAGTATTCACAAATACGACTATGAGACCGAGAGGTGTGTATTCAGTCATCGATTAATATTAAACTATTTAAATTGTAAAGTTCACACGCCACCTTAACCAGTGGTGTGATAGTTTGCCCAAATTTATAACTTACTTATCATTTCTGTAAAATAATATTTTGAATTATCTTAATTGGTACCAATTGTTGCAATAACTTACACATGTTCTCTTTACTAACAATATATTGCATTTAAATGTACGAAATTAGGTACCCGTTAAAAATAAATTTTCTTTCAACTTGTTTAGTCTATACACAAGGTCCTTGGTTTAATGATAAAATTTGTCATTAGTTATTCTTCTCAGGCCAGAGATTTTGACTTTGAGTTGACTATAGCTGATCGTGACACTATTTGTAATTGTGGAGACGAATTCCCTATTGAATACTGCTTCATTTCTAATGCTTCAATCCAGACCCAACTATGGTCACTCGATGAATCATTATGCCATAATTTAACAATAATTAAAGTGGAGTATCTCACTGGAATTCCTTGGTTTTCTCAAGTCGAGAGAACTATGTAATACTGTCATATTTAAATTTCTGTTTTAACCAAGTTGTTATCAATTAACAGGAAACTCTCGGATGAGTCGTTCCATAGTCATTCGATAACTATAAGTACATGATCCCTTAGTACCCCCGACAACTTGGAGCACTACACTACCTAACATCTGAAGAGCATTATGCACTTTTTATTTAATAGATAGATCAATTTTTTTCTCGAAACACCTTGACCAGGAATATTTAAAATAAAATATTATTTTATTTTGTGATTAATTATTCATGATTGCAACTATATGAAACTACAATCATAAATCATTTTATTTGAAGATTTCTTACTAATATACTTTAACTTAATTACCTAATTAATTATATTGCAATATAACAAGGTATATAACATAAATCAAATACCTTCATTATGAATAAGATTGACTGTATAGTTAGATATATGTAACAAATCACGTAATTGTCCCTAGGACATATCACTAACCCTTTCAGTTTGAGCTAGACCAGGAGCACACAAGTTACATTAATGACAAGGAGTCATATTGCTAAAAAGTCACGTCTCTCAAACTAAAGAACGCAGGAGTAACATTAGAGGTTGATCAATGTGATGTTCTCAAGAAGAATGTAGAAGCGTATATAGACGACATGCTCGTAAAATTAAAAGACTCTTCTAGCCATATGTAAGACATGGAGGATACCTTTTCTATGCTTAGGTAGTACAACACGAAGTTGAATCCTCCCACATAAATCATCACAATTTAGCCAGGGAAGTTCCTTAGTTATATAGTAAGCGCAAGAGGGATAGAGGCAAACCCAGAAATGATTGATGCCCAAAGAATGATGGAAGTCCTAGAAAAGAAGAAAGACGTGATGCGTCTAAATTGAAAGTAGCTACTCTAAACAGGTTCATCTCTAAAGCCACTAACAAAGGTATCTTATATTTCGACTAGGTTAAGAAAGTCAGACATTTCGAATGGACAAAAAAATGAAAAGGTATGTTCCAAGAATTGAAGCTTCACCTGGCCAACCCTACATTCTTTCAAAACCAATCCCAAGTGAGTACTTATTTGTATACTTAGCTATCATTGATCAAGAAATTAGCTCGTCTATAATCAAAGAAGATGCAGGGGTGCAAAGGCCGATATACTTCACTAGCAAGCGCTTGTCTGGCACAGAATATAATTACGCCTAGATCGAGAAGCTAGCCTACTACTTACTTCTCACAACAAGAAAGCTACATCTCAGCTTTCAAGCATATCCTATCAGGGTCCTAATGGAAGGAAAACTTTGTCGAACCTAGCATCTTCGACGCAAATCAAATTTTAGCCCATATGCAAGCCTAACATGCTAGGGGATAAACCACTGCAGACCTAAATGAAGTTGACCTAATCGAAGAAGCTACAGCTACACCAGAAGTGCAGCATGATGTTGTAGAGACCTCGGTGACTCACATTAAGTGTTTCCTACTTGCCCGTAGATAAAAATGCGGTAAGAATGGCTAGGTCCCTCATACTTTATACTTTTTGATGGAATACTATATAAGAGGGGATGCTCAACCCTTACCAAAGATGCATAAAAGAAGAAGCGGGGATCGGAGTCATACGCAAAAGTTCATTAAGTTTACCATGGAGATTGCTTTAGAGGAGTAAAACATAGCTAAAAAATTATTGAGAAAAGGTTACTATTGGCAAATTACAGTACGTGACGTGCAAGAATCCTTCTTCTGGCATAATCGATGCTAAAAATTTACTAGTATCCCAAGGTTACCATTGCATAAGCTCGTTACCATAACTAGCCATTGGTTATTCGATGCAATGAGAATTGATCTTTTAGGGCCCTCGTAATGTCCAAAGAGGGGCCAAGGTATGCAATAGTAGCTACAAATTACTTCATAAAGAGGGTAGAAGCTAAATCGTTGGCAATTGATTTTAGATGTTATGTACAGGATCGAAGATAGCCAATATATAAGTGATAATATTAATGTAGATGAGATATAACGGCAGATCACACAGTCGATTTATACTGGTTCGGACCTTCCATTCTACGTACAGTCCCTACGTATCTCTTAGGAATTTCATCATCAACAACTTCATTCACCCGGAGGAACATGTTTACAGACTCCGCTTGAACGACTGAATAGAACCTCAACACTTACTGCCTGAGGACTCCACAACAGGACTTTAATCTTTTCTTTTACAAAGAATAACTTGACCATATATTGTATCTTCAACACAATGAGTAGTCACACTGGAGTACATTCTATAACTTTTGAAAATGATGCAAAATGATGCTTTTCCAATAAATATGAAGTTTAGGAACTTAGAAAGCAATATAAGAATGATTTGCGGGCGTAGAATTGTATTTTTGTTTGTGCCATGGTGGGAGGCTTATATAGGAGTGATTGGAAGCCAATAAATAGTTGCAATCCTTTAGAAAATCACATTAAAGAAGATGCATCTGTTGAAAGTTCGCAACCGGTCAAATGAGCGCTTGAATAGACACTTGAATATTCATTTTACAACGATAATTTAAAGTTGTTTTTGGCCTGCTAAACGAAGTGTTGTACAGTGCGATTGTAAGAATGCAACATCCCTGCTTGTTGTGCTGGGTTTGAATCTCACCTTTGTCTTAATAATTTTTTTGCACTTCTTTTAATATATCACAATTAAATAAAACTACTACCTGCCTCTTCAACAAATGTGTCTTAAGTGCAATTGGTTGAAGGGATGCTTTCTTCTTCAAACGCATGGGTCAGAGTCCTAGCTCTACTATTTTCTAGCAACTTAGTTATGCCTTTCTATGCTATAATAAATGGCACGGAGCAAAGTATATCAATAGCGATTGTAGTATGGTTTGTTAAGAGGCGCTCTTCTTATTCTATCACCTGGGTTTGAGTCTTTCATCTCCCAACATTTGCATTGGTATTCCTTTAATTTCAGATTGAAATTATAAACCCACTAACCAACATTTAAAACAAATGTGTTGTAGTGTAGTTGGTTGACTAATGTCTTACTTGTCTTGCTGCCTAAGTTCAGTTCTTGGCTTCCATCGAAATTATAAACCTTATTTATTTGTTTATATTGTTTAATGTAGCTTTTACAAACTTTATCCTCCATCGTATGGCTGCTTGACCTGAAATCACTTAACAAACGTATTAGTAGCATTGTTGTATAGTTGTTACATCAGAAAACTAAAATTGTATTTTCAACACTTGTCGTCTGAGCCGAATTGATAGTTTAATATAGAGTATACGTCTTGTTTGATGATAACAAATATATTTTTATAATTATTTTGGTTTAAAAGTGTGTTACAATTTAAAATCATTTAAGCACAATTTTATTTCTATTTAAGTTGTCATCCACTACATGTCATATGCCTGTTTTACACCTATTACATTTCAAACACATTTTTTTATTTGTAAACCAATATATATTTATTACAAGAAATTTTCCTCAAGGATAGTTTTTAGGGCTTTTTTTGGATGTCGGACAGCCCGCTAATCATTTTCTCCAAAGGATAAATTGTCGTTTTTTTTCCAGCCCACTTTCGCGCGATTCTTCTTCTTCCTTTCGATCAAAATTTTCAGTCGCGATCAAATATCTCTCTCGCAATAAAATTATCAATCTACTTCGTTCGGTTATTTCAATTTCGTCCTTTTGAAAATTGTAGTTCACCGATCATTTTTTTTCTTACGCGTGTTTTGTTAATCTCGTTCTTTTCATATTTGTACCGTGATCTCATTTTTCTTCAAATTGTATTAATTAGGTATGCCTATGTTAATCTATTTTTTGTTG
Organism: Allium cepa; assembly: GCA_030765085.1. Classification (NCBI taxonomy): domain Eukaryota; kingdom Viridiplantae; phylum Streptophyta; class Magnoliopsida; order Asparagales; family Amaryllidaceae; genus Allium; species Allium cepa. The sequence continues at coordinate 2,703,837 of CM060930.1, read as the reverse complement.
TTTTTCTATCCGAGTTAAAAAACTTTCACCATGATTTCTAGTTGTGTTTATTTTTACAAATGATATGCAATGTTGTTCTCATTGTTTGTTCGTTCGTCTATGACAAATTGTGGAAGTAGCAGCAGGTTTTCTTTTATTATTCGTTACTTTATGCAATGTTGTATTTTAATTTGCTTTTCATTTAATTTATCTTGCATTTTCTTGCATTAATGTTGGGATGATTGGAAAAGTATTATTGCTTGGGTTGTATATAAAGTTGTGATAGAGTGGAAAAGTATCATATTTTAGGTTCAGTTTTTGGTATCATTTTTATTTTTCCTTAGTATCATTTTTTTTATTATCGGTAACTAGGTATCAGTTTTGTGAAATTGAATAATTAATGTTCTAAATTGAACATATTTTTACTAATGTTTATTTTTTATTTTTTTTGGCTGTGGTGATAACAGTCTTCTTTGTCTGTTTGTGTTGAATAATAACACTTTTAGCGCTGTCTATTGATTGCTCTCTGTATGATTTGAAGAATGAGATATAAGCTTGTGATGATTGGAAAAGTATCATTGATTGGGTTGTATATAAGCTTGTGATAAAGTGGAAAAGTATCGTATCTTTGTTTCAGTTTTCTGGTATCATTTTTATTTTTTCTTAGTATCAAATTTTTTGATTATCAGTAATAGATATCAGTTTTTTATACCTTAGGTATCAGTTTTCTGAAAATGGAAAAACTAGTGTTCTAAATTGAACATGTTTTTACTAATGTTTTTTTTGGCAATGGTGATAATTTGGCGTAGGTAGACCATCAGTTAAGCCTAAAGGAGGATTTTCATATTTTAGATCAAGCAAAACAGATGTGGCGAGTGCAAAGCAGCTTGGTCATAATAAACGGAATTGTCAAGCTTCGAAGATGATATGATATGATTTTTCATTTTGAATCTGTTCAGATTAATAAGTCGATGTGTGACTTGTTTCGGTGGTTTATTGTAATTGAACCTTTTGTTATTAATTTGTATTCAGTATAGCATATTATCAAATTGATTTTAATTTCAAGTGTTTAGTATAAGTGATAGTATCAGTTTTAGTGTCGGTTAAATGTTTTTACAGTATCAGTTCTGGTGTTTGTTTTTACTAGTAAGAGCAGCTTTGTTTTAAGAACCGAACATCATTACTTCATAAGTATCAAATTGCAACAGAACATCATTACTTCACAAGTACAAATTTCAATAGAATTACATTACTTTACAAGTATCAAATTTAATTGTGAAACATCACAATGTGAATTCAGTTCTTTCCTTTTCTTTCTTCTTCTAAGCTTGATATGTATTTAGATAGACTCCAGCAATGTTCATCATCTGTCAATATTGTATGTACAATCTTTGCTCTTGTGGATAATATTTCCTTCTTTTCAAGTTTCATTGGTATTCTGCTTTTGTTCAGCGAAACGATGAATATTATTACAAATATTCCATAGTCAAGCCCGTCGAAACCAAAATGTAATGTTAGTACCAGTTTGCATAAGTTGTATTATCAGGTTTACAATTAATTCAAAACATTGAATTTCAGGGATAATGGTACAAGCATATAGTGCTTTGAATTAAAATATTTAACAATTTTACTAGTGCACTTAGTATCGATTTATGTACGAATTTTTGCATTTGTAGTTATTACTTTAAGATATATTTTCTAAATATTTTGTTTTATTTTTTATTATGTAGTTATCTTTTTTGTTTTTGTAGGTGTCAGTTTTGTTTATGTAGGTATTAGTTTCTTTTATGTAGGTATCAGTTTTGTTTTTGTATGTATCAGTTTCTTTTATGTAGGTATCAATTTTCTTCCTGCAGTAACTGTTTATTTCTGAACTAAATGTTTTTTGAAATTGAGAGATAATATTTTTCAATAGTTTGTTATTAATCAAATTCAATTAAATATAAAAGGCAAACAATGATGTATAGAATTATGTATGAAATGTTATAATGCAAAAACATAGATAGTTTGAATAATGAGCAACTTTCAATTGATTATGACTAGCAGTTCATGTCTGCTATGTTATGGCTTTTTCAGATTTATTTGAGCATTTCTTCTATTTTTTATCTCTAATAAAGACAAAATGTTAAAAAGTTAGGTCATATTCACCTTTTTTATTTGTAATAAGTAATTTTTTTAAAAGAAAAAGAAATCTCATACCAATTTTATAGCTTCTTTTAAACTGGATGTGGATTACCAAAATCATCATCATCCTATTATTTCAAAATAAAGATAATAAGTAATTTGTGAAACAAATTATGTTGAAATGTAACAATAGGTTGCGTATTAGCTGCAGTGAAATATCTTCAGTCAAATATGTAACGATTTCAAGTTTGCAGTAACTAGGTATCAGTTTGTAGTAAATAGGTATCAGTTTTTTATAAGTAGGTATCAGTTTTTTTGTAAATAGGTATCAGTTTCTTATACATATCAGATTTCAACTAAATGATACTGATTATTATTTTATCAAACAATTTATGCTAAATGATAATGACAATTATTTCTTGTAATTAGGTAACAGTTTGTTGTAATTATCAGCCTTTTCTTTTACCAAATGTTTTACAGATATTATTTTTGCAATATTTATCATGCTATAAAGTTATTATGTTTCTTATTTTAACGAATCGAGTTGTTCTTCTTCTGATTCTTCATCTGCATTTTTTTCCCTTCCTTTTTCTGAGATTTTTCCTGCACTAGAGGTAGATTTTCCTCTTCTATCATTGCGTTTTCTTCTTGAATATCTGTTGTTGTAAGTGATTCGACATTTTAATTTTCATTTTGTTTCTTTACTTACGACGTAGTTAGGTTTTCATCAACTGTCGATTGTTGTGCTCGTTGTTCATCGGCAGTCGATTTTTGAGATTCTATTGGAGATGTAGATTTGTTTCTGGTTTGCGGTGCCATTTTTTCTTTCAAGCAAAACTTTCGTCAAATTCCAAGTGAAAGAAAGGAGGAGGAAGACGAACGAAATACTTTGTTTTGTTTGAAATGTTGTCTGGGCTTTGGGCTTTATCCTTATGGTAAAAATTATGTGCGCGTGTCCTTATGACTAATTATTTACTTTAATTTGTCCTTTAAAATTATGTCCCCTATTTATTATTATCGAAAAGGAAATATTGTCATATATTATAGTTAGTTTCTATTTGATATTAATAAATATACAATTTATCTAATATGTTTGTCTGGTGTTGTATATTTACTATTTGTGGAAAAAGTTTCCTTCAGTACAATAAAAGTCTATGTATGCAGAAAAGGAAATAAATAAGGATCTGAGGAGGATATATTTCAGTACGGAATTAGATACTATATATATATAGAAAGTGAATCAAATATAAATCAAAAGCAAGGAAATATACATACAATCATAGGCAGTATATATAAAGAAAAAGAAATAAATAGAGGATGGATGTGAAGGATTGTATACACAATCAAACGATATGTTTTAAAAGATACTTCATAGTTTATTTCCAATTATATACAGATTTTATTTTGTATATAGGGAATCAAACTTTCTCACAAACTAAATCCTTTTCCATATATCCTCATTCATATTTGTTTCCCATTATATACGAATTTTATTTTGTACATAGGGAAACACACTATCTCATAATCAATTTCTTCTCTATATATCCTTACACGTATTTGCTTCCATACATACAAATCTCCCCTATAAGCCTATAAAAACTGCATATTACAACCAAAGAAAATCATTTGATATAAAAACAAAGCTTCATCTATCAAACAAAATCCGATCATCAAATATCATCTCCTTTATACAATTCTGTTCATTATCATCTCATCTACAAAAGCTTTACCCATGTAAAGTACTTCAAATCTATTCTACACTAGGCAAATTAAGCATTTCAATATAAAAATAAGATCATCTTTTCAAGACAGAGCACCTCTCTATTAACAAACTCTACACATAGACATTAGATAATGTAACATCCTGTATTTTTATTGTTTTTATTTTGAATATTTGATTAATTTTAATTATTTAAATAATTGGTGTTTAACAATATAAATAACTTATATCGAAATTTTGGAATTATTTAAATATTTGAACTATAAATTAAGTATTAATTAAATGGATTATGTTTGCACCAAAATTGGTCACTAACACCCTTGAGTAGATTTGAGTAGCGAAACAAATGAAGAGATTAAATGGAAAAAGAGGAATAACACAATATATTGTAAAATAGAACAATAGAGAACAAGAACAACGGGATTTATAGTGGATCAACATTAATTGCCTATGTCCACACTGAATATATTCTTTATTTCTTTATCAATCACTTGAGTACAAGTACAATCCACAAGCAAAAGCCTAAATACAAGTTGGAGTAAAAAGAAAGTGAGTCCAAAAAATGGCAGAGTCTTCCTTCAGTTCTCGAAAAGGATCCCCCAAAAATGGACCACTACACCTCTATTTATAGAGGAAGACAACCTGGCATCTCAGAGCTTGGACTTCTGTCTAGTCACCTAGGCTCACCATCAAGAGAACTCGGCCCAACATTGATAAGTTAGCAATGCCGACCCGTAAATGCCGAACCCTCAAGGCCGATCCCATAATATCTAATGCTCTCTAACATGCCGACCCCTTCTAAACATGCCTAACAGAAGCTTTTAGCCCTATATGCCGATCAGAAGTCTCTCGTGCCTAATGCCAACCCGGACTCCACCTTATACCATCCTTTTCCTAAATTGACCAAGCTATGTCGATCCGATGATTACTATAATATGCTCCAAGCTTTTGTCGATCCCTTCTGGTTATGCCAATCCGAGCTTCTACCAAACCCTTCGAACTATTCCGACCTGGGCTTCCACCGATGACAACCTCAAGGCTTTACTCCACCGACTCGAAGCAATGCCAACCTGATTTGAATATTCCGACTCTAGGTACATATGCTAAGCTTCAATAGGTATGCTGACCTGATTAGAATAAGCCAACCCCAGGGACATATGCTAAGATTCAACAGGTATGCTAACCCTTAGCAGCCATCCATACCAACCCGAAGCTGATGCTGAGATAGCCCAGAGTAAACATGCCCTTAACTCGAAGCAATCTCCTCAGCGACTCGAAGTACACTCATGTCTTGACTCTTCTTCCATCAACAACCAATTATGGTCTCTATAACCACCACTTTGTTGCTTGGCCAAGGCACCGGGTAACATTCCCCCCTCCCAAAGTGCGTCTTATGAACAATATGACGCGCTTTAAATCAGCGAATAATCCGTGTTTCCAGGGGCAAGCTCATTCAAGTCAATAACTGATCGTTATTTCCGATTAACCTTCGATGAAGTCTTGTATCGTTTGAACGTATTAGCTTAGCCTTAAGAAAACCTTGGGGTTTCCACATTTAACTTTCCAAAAGTTGATTGCACATAACCTTTCAAAGGTTGGATTCACTAGGAATTCTCCCAAGCTTGCGATCATTTCCAAATCATGCATTGTTTCATTTTATCCATTTATTATTTTTTAAATTCATTATTTATTATAATATATATATATATATATATATATATATATATATATATATATATTTTAAAGGGGAGGGGTCGGTATAAAAATGCTGATCCCTCGATTGCTTCCCGCGTGTGGGGTCGACAAGTTGAATAACCGACCCCTTCAAATGCGATGACCGGGTCTCCAGGAAGAGACCAATTCGTATTCGCTTCCACATATAAAAGCTCAGCTTTTACGTTCTTTCCCCTTCACTCCTATTTTCTCTTAAGTTTTGTCTTCCCTTGGAACTACTATACCCCTCCCTTACCGAACTACTATTACCATAACAACAAATCATCTTCCCAATCGCAACTCCCACTTAATTTTCAGCTCCAAGTCTTGACATCCACCTACTCATCCTGAAACCACCACATAGGTATGAATTCATGCTTATTTTCATCTCCAAGGCTTTGGCGTGGGTTGGAGTTGAATTAAGAGTGCTCGACATTGGTGATATATGAAACAGGATCGGTATGTTTTAAAGATAGGTGTGGGTTAAGAAATGGAGGAGTCAGCATAGGGTTAGAGAGAGAGAGAGCGGTATATGGCTTAAAGAGAGGGGTCGGTATATAGGTCTAGCTGAGTGATCGGTATATTATTGAAAGGAGCGGGTTGGTATATTGTGTAGAGTGGAGGGCTCGGCTATGGGATAAGGAAAAAGGGTCGGCATAAGGTAGTTGGGATCGGCATTGACAAATGAAACTGTTTTAACCTAATTTATCCAAACATGATGACCACATATTTCCTTGCCCAAGCATAAAGTGATATAATGACATGTCTTAGCACATACAAGCCCATAGACTCAACTCAACTAATAATTCTCAGTTCATACACCATGACTTAAATGTAATACTAGCCCAAAAAGCTCAGCCAACGGACTTTATAATCTAGAATGTCAACATCCAATCCCAAAACCTCGGTCGCTGACTACCTTTCATGATCTCCGGGACGGTTAACGATGACGGTCTCTTCGGACGAGTACTCAAAATTTCATCATTTTACTTTCATTTTTCCAGTCTTAAGCTATTTTCATTTATGCCAAATCCATTGCATTAGTTCACACACAGCACGGGGGGTGGATTATTAACACGTCTAATATCGATTGTCTTTCGAGTATAATTAATATAGGAATCCAGCTACACAGGGCGCTCTCCCGTGGTGTCTTTTAAGTCAGATTCGAAATTGAGCGCCGTTACTCTGTCCGATAAGCCCGGGCCTAGCCAATAATGATAGGTAGTAGAGACATCAAGCCAACAGTTAGACCTCTTTTCTGACATTCCTATTTTTCCTGCCGAAGTTATAGATCCGTCTCCCGATGCCATGGATGACGCTATTGTCTTGGATAACCCGACTGATTCATAAGTTTCGAAAATCGATGAAATGGCCCTTTGTCGACTATGCTCGATTCACGGGATTCCTTTCAAGGATTTTTTGGTTCCACTGAGGCAAAACAAGCCCTACTTGTCTCCAGCTGGGTACACAGCATGTAATAAATTCGTATGCTAGGCCGGATGCGTGCCACCCTTCAATTCCTTTATTCATGAAGTGCTAAATTATATGGGAATTGCCCTACTAAATTGCACCCCAATAGTTACGCGTTTATTCATGTGACTTTCTTACTCTTCATGAGCGTCCTATTTTGACTACCAACTCCTGAGGACATCCGATATATTTACAATTTCAAAGGACGAGCCGATAGCCCCTCGTACTATTCCTTAAGCCACTACCAGATGCCAAGTTCTAATGGGTGCATGGAACAAACTTTCCCTATTCAAGCAAGAGTGGTTCTATGTGCGATGTCCTCTCGGCTTCGTGAGAAGGTGGTTGGAAGGACGTAAGTCTTATTCCTATTCCATCTTTAATTTAAGGAATTAAATTATATTCTTTCAAATCACCCAAACTTTTTAACTTTCCCAGGTGTTCGCCCTCGGCTCGAAGGCACTAGATATTCCAAGGCAATTAAGGCCATCCGTGCTACATTGGTAGAAAATCGAGATGTCAAGCTGTTAGTCACTAACGAGCTGCTCTCGCTATATGGGCTACTAGCAAACGGCCGCTTGATCAGCCTTCCACGGAATAGAGCAACCTAAAGGGCGGTAGCCAATAGAAAGAGAGAACAAGTCGGTCCCGTAGTGCCCCCTGTTGAAAAAGTCAATGAAGATACCAAGGATGGGGAGAACAAAGAAATAGAGGCCCCAGAGGCGAATATTGAAAACATAAGTCCTAGATAGGTGCCAGCTGTCAACGCTCCCCACAAAAGCCAGTCGCAACCTTCTCCGAAAAAGAAAAAGAGCCTGGCGTATAGAATTAAAAAGTGGAAAGCTTGGGAGACTCCAAAATTTGTTATAACTCCCATTGAGAAGGGTTCGTTTTCCCAACCAATGGAAAGCTCGCTAAAAGGACTCTCCGACCTTTCTATTTTGGGCGACCGGTTAAATTATGATTTCTCTAACCTTGGTGTTGAAGGACTTAATTCTCCTGCAAGAAGCGGTAACGCAAGCGGCTTTACAGTCAAGGAGAACAGACTCCTATGAGTAAAGCAAAAGCCAGCAGTCCCTTAGGGGTATGCACTAGGACACATACAAGCACTTACATTCCATCATTCACTTGCATTCAACTTTTTATATGGCATCCAATAACTCGTTCTTGTTCAACCCTATTTACAGCTGCAATGACTCATTCACACGGCTTCGATCGATTTCATGACTCTTCTATTTTCCACCTCTTAGGCTGGAACTCAAAATTCAAAAAAGTAGAGAGAGATGAAAGTAAGGAGATAGGTTATCATTCTAGAGAATCATCCTCATTCTTAAAAAGAAAAACTCATGGGCATACTTCATATAAATGCGACCCTACAAATCCTCCTACGCGTGGTGGAGATAAGCCCACCTACCGAGGCTCCCAGTCTGACGCTCCTCGCGACTAGCATTTCGGCTCTTCCAACACTAGGTGGTCTCATGAGCACCATAAGAAAACATTGACTTCGTCAAAACAAGCTCCTCCAGTCCCTGCTTATGACTCAACTATGGCAGAGAAATTAGTTGAGCTTAAAGCCATCTTTCCAAAAGTTTGCTTCGATGGGCTAAAGTTCCTCTCGACTATACATCCCATCACTAGGACTGCCAAAGCAGATTCGCTTGCATGTGTGAATAAAATATATGTACAACATGAGGCATTCGTACACTTGGTTGAAAAAGTCTCGGAAGTTTCTATTGAACGTCAGTATGAGATCGACCGCCTAAAGCTAGAGGCCATCCATAACAAGGACGTCATAAAGTATAAGGATATTGAATTGCCCTCATTCAAATCCTAACTTAAGGATGCAAAAAGGAATGCCACAGAGACGGCCAAGGCAGTTAGTCGCTTAGAAGCTACTCACAAAAAGGAATTAAACAATGCACTCTAGCGTAGTGACACTTTGGCTTTGGAAAAACACTCCCTACAAAAGGAGAAAGACACCCTAGTTCACCGCATGGAAGAGATGGAGAGACTGCTATCTAAGAAAAAGGAAGAGAAAATAGAAGTGCATGAGGAGTCATAGAAAAATTGCGAGGAAATCGTTGAGATAAGAAACTTGAAGGCGAAATTCAACGAGGAATTCTTCTAGATTGAAGCGCTGAAGGAAACGGCTCGCGAAGAGGGCAAGAAATCAATACTCATGGAGACCGACTCTCAAATTGAGGCAGCGACTGAATTCGGTAGGTCGAAAATTAAATGTTTATTCGATCCACTCATTGCTGAATATAATGCAAGAGTTCTCCTTCATCGTGATTCATCCTTCTTAGATGATGGTTATCTCGAGTTGCTTGCCAAAGCTTGGGACACCCTTGTTAAAATCAAGAAAGTGGAGTTGGGCATGGCAGAGATTGATGAAAAGGCGCTTGCAAAAGAAGTGATCCTAAGAAAAGAGCCATCCTACGTGGCTAATATAAATCTTTTATTTGGTGGAGCTACCCCAATGCCTAAGTAGAAAGTGGATATCACTGCGCCATTTGGCACTGAGTCCTAAGAGCTTGTTTCCATTCAACCGACCGAGAGTTCAGCTTCTCAACCTCTCGAGCAACATGTCGGTTATGACCCTGAAAAGCCTGGACTTGGCATCCATAAGTTATCTCTGATTATTGAAGGGATTGCTCCTATGACCACCGAAAGTCAACCTGACGCTGGCACTTATCTCGACCTCTTCTAATTTGAAACGTTACTATTCCCCGTGAATAACGGTTGTAATCCAACATTGGCCTTTTGTGAAACCGTGTAGGTCATCCTGGTCTTGAGTCTACTCTGAGGGGCGATGTCCCTATGGAACACGAGGAAAAAGAAGTCGAGGCACCAGCTGCTGGAGACATTCCTGGTCCTGATGCTCAAGTAATTGGGGCACTAGATGAGGATAAAACCGAAGATCCATTACTTGCCGAGGAGCATGATGACGTTATGATTACGGGCGCTTCTGAGCACACCACCGAATTTAGTATGGAGGAGCAGATCAAAAAAGAGGAAAAGGTGAAGCTCAAAGTTAAGGATGAGCCCAAGGTGGTGGAGATTGATCCCTTAATATGCCACTACAATTCATTCCTCCTAGCGGGTCTGTTCCCATGGTAGTTCCCCCTCCTTCCTCAAGTTCCTAAGGGAGCAAAGGGTCCCGAAAGAAACGTTTGGCTAAGACGACTCTCGAAAAGCTGAAGAAAGATAGAAAAGCGAAGAAATAGTCATAGCCTTGCAATATTTTGCTTAATTTGAATAAATTAGAGTTATGTAGTCTCTTTTCCTTCCCTCTTTTTTTAGTAGCAGATGTACGGACTTGGCATCCTAACCTTCGAAGGGATTGTAAGGAAATTTTGGAGTGTAAATAAAATTTTGTTCCTTTTCTAATCATCAAATGTGTTATTATTTCAATGGCAGATTAATTTTTATACTCCAAGTAGTTGTAATAATTTATCATCTCAATCTCAAAGCTTCCTTGTGGATTTCACCTGCCATCGGCACAAGGCCAAAAATCATAGCTAACGATCATATTCCTCGCTAATGGTTCGAGCATTTTTTATCGTTCTTAGACTAAAGCCCGTAGGTAGTAAACGGTCAAAAGTTCTCTCGTTCATCCACGGGTTCAGACGCTTGGCATTCTTAAGTTTGCCTCTTGGACTTATAGACTTTTCTCGCATCATTCATAATTTAATCCGCAACCGGGGACTCGAAGATTTTACAAGTCATTTATACTCTAGTTCACGTTCTAAGGATCTAGATTATTCTAATCCGCACTCTGCGAGCTTAGAAAATTTTCAAATCGTTTATGCTCCAGTCCGTGCTCTAAGGAATCAGAGTACTTTAATCCACACTCTGAGGACTTTGATATTTTCCAAATTTTTTTACTCTAGTCCACGCTCTGGGGACTTAGTGTACTCTAATCCACACTCTGACGACGACTTAGAGTTTTTCAAATCGTTTGTACTCTAATCCGCGCTCTAGGGACTCAGATACTCTAAACCACACTCTAGAAACTTAAAGGTTTTTCAGATCGTTTATACTCTAGTCCACGCTATGGGGACTTAGAGTACTCTAATCCACACACTAGGGACTTAGAGATTTTTTAGGTCATTTATACTCTAGTCCATGCTCTGGGGACTTAGAGTACTCTAACCCATACTCTAGAGACTTGGAGATTTTTCAGGTCATTTATTCTCTAGTTTTCACTCTAGGGACTTAGAGTACTCAATTCCACGCTTTGGGGGCTTAGAGATTTTTCAAGTCATTTATATTCTAGTCCTCGCTTTGGGGACTTAGAGTACTCTAATCCACACTCTAGGGCCTTAGAGATTTTTCAAGTCGTTTATACTCTAGTCCGCGCTTTAGGGAATCAGAGTATTCTATTCTGCATTCTAGGGACTTAAGAGATTTTTCAAATCATTTATACTCTAGTCCATGCTTTGGGAACTCAAAGTGTTTGTATTTTAAATATAGCTGTTTGATTTTCAGTTCTATGTGTTTGTTCATGCATCACATTTGTTAGTGTTAATAAATTTCAACATATAATTATAAAACATGAAACAACAGTTGTTCACAAAAAAGTAGCTTCAAGCTTTTATTCATCACAGAGAATGGGGACAGACTAATTTGTCTTACTACATATCAGAAACAAAAACAACCAGAAAGGCAAATACTGAAAACAACTATGATCGAAATGCAAATGAAGTAAACTAGGTAAAATAGCGATGTAGATGTTTACTATTTATGCTCTGGGAGGCGTTACACCATCAACAGTCACTAGCTTGAAAGTTCCTTCTCCAAGCCTCCGCTCGATGACATATGACCCTTCCCATGTAGGATTCATGTGTGAAGGGATCAGAAAGACTCACTTTAAAAAAAGATCACCCATATCAAAAGCTCTTAGTCGGACTTTCATATTATAATATCGAACGACTCATTGCCGATGTGCGGCCGCTCTCAGACCAGCCTCCTCACACATCTCTTCAATAAAGTCCAATGATTCCAATAAGAGATCTCGGTTTGTTTTGGGATCGTTATAAGTTACCCGATGGGAAGGGACTTCAAGCTCCATGGGTATAACTACTTCAACCCTGTAGGCCAAGGCGAATGGAGTATGGCCAGTCGTTGACTTGTTAGTGGTTCGGTATGCCCAGAGTGCCGTTGGAAGTTCATCCATCTACTTACCTCTAGGCTTTTCCAAACACTTTTTCAGGATGGATTTAATTATCTTATTTACAGCTTCAACCTGCCTATTCGCCTTAGGGTGAGCGACTGCTTTAAATCTTTTTTTAATATGATACTTCCGACAAAACACTTTGAATTTAGCACTATCAAATTGAGTTCAGTTGTCGATGACAATAGTCTGCGGGAGACAAAAACGGCATATAATGTTTCGAGCAATGAAATTAATGTCCTTTTTGGTGGTGATCATAGCTAATGGTTCCGCCTCTACCCATTTGGTGAAGTAATCGACCACCACAATTGCATACCTCGCACCACCTTCGGAAATCGACAAAGAGCTGACAATGTCAATTCCCTATACCGCAAATGGCCATGGGCTAACCATTTGTGTGATTTCCGTCGGCGACACTCTAGGGACTTTCGCATATTTCCAGCATTTATCATATCTTCTCATATGATCTGCAGCATCCCATTTCACAGTTGGCCAGTAGTACCCATAACGAAGTATCTTTTTAACTAGCATTTGCCCTCTAATGTGGTCTCTACATTCTCCTTCATGGACTTCTTTCAAAACCTTCTTTATCTCATCATAAGAAATGCACGTATCAAAAGGAACAGAGAATCCCTTTTGATACATAACCCCATCTCGCATAACATATCGCGAGACCTTGTGAAGGACTTAGCATTTTTCGTTCCTTTTCCCAAGCAAGGTTTTGCTTAACAAATATTCTTTAAATGGGGACATCGATTGACTCCCTTTCGGTTTCAGTCTCCTATACATGATTGACTTCCATTGCATTTATACTCATATAGGGTTTCGATGGGAACCAAGCCCATTTTTTGTGCATCACCAGTGCTTGCGAACTTTGCTAACGAATCGACTTCCCCATTCTGCTCGTGCGGAATATGCGAAATGTCATAGTATTCGAGGTCTGCCAATAACTCCTAAACTTGGGTGAAGTGTGGAGCAAGCCGTTGCCCCTTTGCCTGGCAATCCCCTCTAACTTGGTACACCACCAGTTGCGAGTCATAAAAGATTTCGACTGATTTCACCTCGAGCTCTTTTTGCAAGTTTCAATCTAGCAATCGGTGCTTCATATTCAAATTCGTTGTTCATAGTGGGGAAATCAAGCTTCAAGGAATAACAAATCGATATGTTCTTGGCGGTTACATGAACTACTCCAGACCCAAACAATAATCATTGGACGCTCCATCGGTGTATAGTTTCCATCGTACGGTAGGAATTGTATCGCTGCCTATTGGTTCATCCTGCACAGTGAACTCTGATATGAAATCGGCCAATGCTTGTCCCTGGATAGTTCTTTGAAGCAGGTAGGTAATGCCCAATTGGTTGAGCTTGATGTTCCATTTAAGCAACCTTTCAGAGGTTTCAGGCCGTTGGAGTACCTACCGCAAAGGTTGGTCAGTATAAATGTTGATTGGATGTGCCTGAAGCACGGGCAAAGCTTGCACGACACGATCACTAAGCAGTATGCCAACTTTTCTATTCTCGGTAATTTTTCTCTGGGCCCGTCAATCGTTTACTGACATAATACACCAGTCTCTGGATTTGGTCCTCTTAATGAATCAAGGCAGCACTGATGGCATGCGACGACACAGCTAGATAGACATATAGCTCTTCATGATCCACGGGCTTCGAAAAAACAGGGGGCTTCTCTAGATGACTCACTAAAGCTCGTAATGTGTCTTCATAGTCTTGCATCCATTTAAAATTCCTTTTCCCTTTTCTTATCAAATCGAAGAAAGGAATGCACTTATCGGTTGTGCTAGATATAAATCGTCTCAACATAGAAACCATCCCGTCTAGGCTCCATACTCGCTTAATGGTCCTGGGTGCTTGTATATCCCGAATGGCTTGAATCTTTTCTGGGTTTTGTTTGATTCCTCGCGCGTTGACAATGAAGCCTAGAGACTCTCCTGATGCAATTCCAAGAGCACTTCAATGGGTTGATTTTCATACCATAAAATATGAGGATGTCGAACATCTCTGCTAAGTCTCGAATGTGGTCATTTGACTGCCGTAACTTCATGAGCATATCATCCACCTAGACTTCCACCGACCTACTGATCCGATCTTTAAACATTCGGTTTACTAGACGTTGATAGGTTGCTCCTGCACTCTTCAACCCTAATGGCCTCACCATATTATAGTATAACCCAACATCTGTGAAAAAACCGGTATGCTCCTGATGTGGGATGTGCGTCGGAATTTGATTGTATCTCTAGTACGTATCCATGAATGATAACAATTCATGACCCGCTGTCGAGTCAACCAACTGATCAATTCTAAGTAAGGGAAAACTGTCCTTAGGAAATGCCTTGTTCAGTTCTGAAAAATCAACACATTTTCTCCATTTCTTGTTTGCCTTCCTTACCAGTACAGGGTTAAATACCCATTCAGGATAGAGGGCGTCGCGAATAAACCCGTTGGCTTTAAGTTTATCCACCTCCTCCTTGAGAGCAACATCTTTGGGTCCATTCCTCATCTCTTTTGTTTCACAGCGACATAATTCGAATCAATATTCAGCATATGGGACGTGATGGTGGGTGAAATCCCATACATATCAAAACAAGTCCAAGCGAATACATTAAGGTTTGCTCGGAGAAAATAAGTGAGCTTCGTCATCATTAAAGGGATGAGTTGTGATTCGATTTTCAATACTCGTGATGGATCGTCGTGGCTGACTGTGGTATCTATCGTCAGTTCAGCCGGCACTGCCTTAGCCTCCTTAGGTTCCTCTTCGTCATCTCTCGGATCAATATCTCTATTGAAGCGACTGTAGTGCACAAGCCAAGGCTCAGACGCTACTTGTCAACTTTCAGTAACTTAGATGTGGACGCATTCCCCTTTTCCTTCCGTTGGGCATCTCTCAGCTCAGCCACATAACAAGCACAACCAGTCGCTTGATCGCCATGCACAACACCAACTCAATTATCTGTAGGATATTTCAAAGTCAAATATCATCGGCCAGAGCTGCCCTAAACTCAACCAGGGCCGATCGGCCTAGAAATACATTATACGGGGAATCAATATCTAAAAAATTGAACAGTATGATCCGTACCCTCTTACGTTCACCTTCACCGAACTCAACTGCCAACTCAACAAAACCCACTCCTTCAGTAGCAGCACCATTAAAGCTGTGTATATGGACTTTAGATGGCTTTAGATCCTTAGCCTTCATTCGCATCTGATCATAAGCCTTCTTAAAAATGATATTGAAAGAACATCCATAATCGATCAAAATTCTCTTTACAAGTGCGGGTCCGATCATAGCAGATATAAGCATTGAATCAATAGTAGGAGCATCCACTCGGTCTGCATCCCAATCCTAAACACTATATCATCTGTCATCATATGCTGCTATTTTGCCGGAGTCCCATCCTCCGTGTTTGAGCAACATTCAAAATTCACATGTCTCAAAGAACTAGCATAACGTTCCATCTCCTGCGAACTCTTGTCTATGGGATGTTGTCTACCAATTATCGTGTTTATTACTAATCTTCCACCGGTTTGTACTGGCTCTCGGGTTGGCGCGGAGCTTGTCCTCGGTTGGGATCGGACATTTCGTCTTCCTATGGATTCTTAACAAACTACTGCAACTACTTCTGGAAAATCAATTTTTCTATGGCATCATGGAGATGCCTACCCTCATCGGTGTTGTGCCCATAAGACTCATGAAACCGATAGTATATCATAGTTTGCTTTTGTTCTTTGGTCGATTCCTTCAGACTTTACTTTTGGTACTGAAAAGTGCTGTAGGTGGATAGGCGAATGTTTTCCAAAGACGTGTTTAATGGCGTATATTCATTATAAGTAGGAATTATCGGCTTCCACTTTCTGGATTCCCTTTTCCGATCGGAATTTCCTCCTCCAGTCCCTTTCTGTTGCTCCGACTTATTCTGGTCATTAACCTGGACCTTTACAGAGCTCTCGCCTGATTGCTTCACTGCAATGTTGATTTGCATTGCCTCTTTGCTTAGTCCCGCAACATTTCCCCTTCTTGACAACCTGGCTTTTTCCTTTCTCATGAACTGATTCGCCTTTGAGTAAAAACTCTCTAACATGGTAGGTGGTTTCCCAGCTGGCCAATCACTAAACTCATATTCTGGGTCAACGGCCCTCATCACGGCCATAAAATGGCATGGTCATTCGGATTACTAACTTCAGTAGCGGCAGTATGAAACCTCTACAATAATCCTTCAGCAATTCACCTAGAGCCTGGATCATATTGGTAACGACATCATGCCATTAGGGCGAGTATCATAGATCCAGAACTGCTCCATGAACCTCGTCGCCAGCTTATCAAATCTGGAGATCGACCGTGGGGCAACGTCGTGAACCACATTGTAGCGATTCCAGATGGAGTTATGGCAAAGCACCTGCATTTGGTCGCGTCGTTCGCTCTAGCCGAGTCCATCAACCACTCGTACCTCATAATGTGTCGTCGAAGGTCGGTCTTTCCTTCGTAAGCGGGCATTGTAGGCATGTTAAACCTCCGGGGGTATTCATCTTGTAAAATGTTTTCAGTAAACGGAGAACGACTCCTAGGGATTCCCAATCGTCATTAGTCAATTCTCGATTCTCACTCATCAGCTTCCCGACCATTGCAGGTAATCTAGAGTTTGGATAGGGGTGCCATATCGGGATCCACCCTACGTGATTGTTCCGGCTGGCGCCTCATGGGAATTTCACGCCTTCTTGGCATGTTATCACCTAGGTGTGCATTCTAAGGATCTGTTTCATTACCATCCTAGCGAGGCAATTAGCCAGCTTTCATGCACGCTCTAGAGCCCAAGTTTCTCCCTCCAGGTTGAGTGCGACTTCCTAGGTGTAGTTGAGGAGCCACTCTCCCGGCTAAGGGATCGAGATCAGCTCTATTGGATTGCCTACGGTGGCTTGCCACAAATTGCTCTGTTGCTTTGGTTTGTGCCGTTTCAATCCTATGATGCCTACGCCTGTGGTGCTCGTCTAACGAGGTTGAGCTATCGGATGATGAGTATGAAGCGGCACTTCCACCAGCATTCTGATGCTACCATTGAGCGATCTGGTTCATCATGTTGGTATTTTCGTGGATTTGCTCATTCAGCTGCCTCCTACTTTCCATTGGCTTCCTCATCAGATCATTGAATTCGGCCATGGTAATAGAATTAGCAAGGTTTTGGGTCGCAATGGGTTCCTCCCTACATTAGCTGGTTGGTTGCTTGGCCCTACTAATCGAACACTAGCGGTTTTATTAGCATCGACATTATGGGAGGTAGATCTAGTGCATGGCCTTGTCATCTTAGAGTTCTTTGTCTAGATTTCAAAAACTCATAATAAAATATGCAAACTCTTGAGAACAAACTTAGGTCTCCTTCGGGGGATTTCTCCAATCGAGTAGTAACAAAGGTGATCCTAACAACCTGAGAATCGATGTTCTCAACGAAAGCACTAAAATTTTAGCACCAAAATTGTCACTAACACCCTTGAGTAGATTTGAGTAGCGATATAAATGAAGAGATTAAATGGAAAAAGAGGAACAACACAATATATTGCAAAATAGAACAATAGAGAACAAGAACAAAAGGATTTATAGTGGTTCGGAGTTAATTGCCTACCTCCACTCTGAATATATTCTTTATCAATCACTTGAATACAAGTATAATCCACAAGGAAAAGCCTGAATCCAAGTTGGAGCAAAAAGAAATTGAGTCCCAAAAATGGTAGAGTCTTCATTTAGTTCTCGAAAAGGATCCCCTAAAAATGGACCTCTACCCCTCTATTTATAGAGGGAGAGACAGCCTGGCATCCCAGAACTCGGACTTCTGTCTAGTCACCCGGGCTCACCATCAAGAGAACTCGGCCCAAAATTGATAAGTTAGCAATGCCGACCCCTAAATGCTGAACTCTCAAAGCCGATCCCACAATGACAAATGCTCCTTAACATGCCGACCTCTCCTAAACATGTCGAACGGTAGCATTTGGCCCTATATGCCGATCAGAAGTCTCTCGTGCCTAATACGGACCCTGGCTCCACCTTATACCATCCTTTTCCTAACCTAACCAAGCTATGCCGATCCGTTGACTACTATAATATGCTCCAAGATTTTGCCGATCCCTTTTGGTTATGCCGATCTGAGCTTCTACCAAACCCTTTGAACTATGCCGACCTGGGCTTCCACCAAAGCCAACCTCAAGGCTTTACTCCACCGACCCGAAGCAGTGCCAACCTGATTTGAATATGCCGACCCCAGGGACATATGCTAAGCTTCAACAAGTATGCTGACCTGATTTGAATAAGCCAACCCCAAGAACATATACTGCGCTTCAACAGGTATGCCAACCCTTAGCAGCCATCTATACCAACCCGAAGCCAACCTCTTGTAAGCCCGAAGCTGATGCTGAGACGGCCCAGAGTAAACATTACCTTGACTCGAAGCAAGCTCCTCGGTGACTCGAAGTAGACTCATGCCTTGACTCTTCTTCCATCAACAACCAACCGTGGTCTCTATAACCACTGTTTTGTAGCCGGCCAAGGCACTGGATAATATTTTCTCCCAAAGTGCATCTTGTGAATAACATGATGCGCTTTGAATCAGCTTGGACTTCTGCCCCTCTATTTATAGAGGGAGACAGCATGGTGCCTTAGAGCTTGTACTTCTCTCTAGTCACCTGGGATCACATTAAGAGAACTCGCCCAACATTGATAAGTTACAATGCCAACCCGTAAATGTCGAATCCTCAAGGCCAATTCCATATTGTCGAATGCTCCCTAACATGCCGGCTGCTCCTAAATATGCCAACGGAAACTTTTGGCCCTATATGTCGATGCAAAGTCTCTCGTGCCTAATGTCGACTCAGGCTCCACCTAATACCATCCTTTTATTGACCTGAGCAACCTATGCCGATCCGATAACTACTATAATATTCTCTAAGCTTTTTCTGATCCCTTTTGGCTATGTCGATCCGAGCTTCTATCGAATCCTTCAGACTATGCCGACTTGGCATTCTACCGATGCCAACCTCAAGGCTTTACTCCACCGACCCAAAGCAAAGTCGAATCGATTTGAATATGCCGACCCCAAGGTCATATGCCAAGCTTCAATAGCTATACCGACCTGATTTGAATAAGCCGACCCTAGGGACATATGCTAAGCTTCAACAGATATGCCGGCCTCTAGCAGCCACCCATACCGACCCGAAGCCCACTTCTTGTAAGCCCGAAGCTGATGCTGAGATGGCCTAGAGCAAACATGCCCTTGACTCAAAGCAAGCTCCTCAGCGACTCGAAGTAGACTCATGTCTTGACCCTTCTTCAATTAACAACCAACTATGGTATCTGTAACCATTGCTTTCTAGCCGAGCCAAGGCATCGGATAATAGATTAAATAGTCTCATCTGACTCCTTTTAATTAATAAACAATAATGTAAATAATTAATTTACAATTGAAGTGATTAAACTTGTTTTGATAATAATTCTTTTGAATTAACTTGTGAAATTATCATTCTAGTGCATAGTCTTGAATTTTGATAAAATTAGTGTCATAGGAACCAAAATAATGAGACGATATACACCGACGAGTTTCATGACGATCAGACATGTTGTGCGATCGTGCGAGTTCGAAATGCACAACGTTTAAAAAGAGAAATTAAAAAATAGTAAATAACTCGAATAAAAAAAGAAAATCAATTACTAATAAAAATGACTTGATTTCAATGAAGTATTTTTCATTTAATTTATAGGATTTTTCCATAATTTTTAATTTGAAAAATAATTAAATCTTCGTTTGACGCATTTTGTGGCTGATGTCGGTATTTTTGAAATGGCACAGAATAAGTTAGCCAGCGTGTTTTATTGTTGTTTTGTAAACGTATCATATTGTGATGCATGATTGTATTTTTATTTCTATCATTCGCGGCTTGTACGCAACCGTGAAATTGTATGACGTTGTACCGCAAAACCTTTCTTAACATTTAAAATTTAAACTAAACACAATATATACACTCGTGCATGCAAGAATTTGGTTATATTTTTGGATTTGCTTTTTTGATGTGATGGGAGGGAAGAATTTAGCTTCCTTGGCAGTTAAGTAATTTAGTTTTATAAATATGTTCATTCACCCATGCAAGGTAAAAGAACACAAGTTTTTGCAGATTCTTTTCTTTCTTCTTTAAAATATTATAGATAACAAGTTCCAACTTTCAATTCATATAGTAAACAACATCCTTTACAAAAGGTATTAGCCAAAACATCATATATGGAAGTTGTAGAGGAGGAGCAGAGCTAAGATTTTCGTTCTCGTTGCACTCGAAATGGTGGGCGATAGAGGATATGGTGATTGGTCAAATTTATGATAGGTTCGACATTGACTGGCATAGATGATCGTCGAAGGTCATATGATGGGTATAGGCATGTGCTTTTATAGCTGCTGAAATCAATGGTGATGTTCCTTTTGAGTATGGTTGCTCCTGGTGGTTATTAAGGTAAGTGAAAGTCACAACATTAGTGTTTTGAGGTCACGTGCAGAAGGCATCAAGCTCGTTGAATTTGATATAGAATGGTGCGATTTTCAGGCAGAAGTACGGTTGGTTGCGGGTCTTGGTGTTAGGCCTTGAGCATGCCGCGCCTTCAGTGAGAATAGTTTAAAATTAAGTTAGTGTTGGTTATTAAGAGAATTAGTTTAATTATTTAAATTTGAAATCTTATAAATTCAATAACTATTGCATATGAGGTTGGATTTGGGCACGATCTTTTGCGTTGGACTCATATCAAGTTATCTATGCATTAGAGTAGGATTCGTTAAATTTGGAACTATTAGAATTTCGAGCTATAATCGAATGTCGTTTGATTTTAGATCAAATCAAAATGTGAAAGCATCAACTGGAATTTCGATGAGTATCACCTCTAAATAAATATATGATATTCGATATCTGTAGATTATTGTTGAATGCTTGGATGATTGGTGATAGTTTTTAATAAAGTACAAATTAATGATAAAATTATAGTGATTTAATGTAATTACGTTTAATGTAGTAAAATTAGTTATACTTCGTTGTGATATTTATTTTGCAGAATACAACACCGTTCTACTATAATTAAATTGAATAGATTATTTTGGACAACTATCAAGCAGAATAAATCACCATTCTGTGCTTAAAAAGTAAAAAAGATTATTTTTGACGTTAATTCAAATGTGGATTAATTAATAGATGCTTCGTAGCTATTAATTGCTAATTGTTGATGACAATATGTTTGTTATTATTGTTTGATTGTTTGTTTGGATTTGAATTCTCGGTTAAAAAACGAATTGCATAGATAACCATTGTTTTGCAGGGGACTATTGTAGAGAGACCCTAAGGGGTTTCTTGCCATTATTATTTTATTGTTATGTGCACATTACTTATATTCTTATGCTGTTTATATTGATTTTTTGTTGGAATATTTGTGACATATTAATTAATTTGAGTAATTGTCATTATAGCGATTATCGTTATACCTTTACTTATGAAATATAATCTCCTTAAACCTTTGTGTGTGTTGAACTTGTGATTGTATTCTTACAAAATAAAAGTTTGGTTACATTTTTTCACTTTGAAAGTCATTTAAACCATATTTTCTAGTATTATTGAGGATTTTGAAATAAAGAATAAGTGTTGTTTTAAATCTATAAAAAGTAAAAATTTGACTGATTTTGGGATATTTAATTTTGCTTTAAATTCATAAAAAGATTATGAATTTGATAAATTATCTTTTTAGATAATTAATGTTTTTTAAATCAATAAAGAGTTTATAAATCCAATTAGTTTTCTATAGGGATAATTAGTGTTGCTTAAAACCTATAAAGAGATTAGAAATTTGATTAGTTTTCTTTCGGGATAATCTATGTGGTTTTAAATTTAGAAAAGAGTTACAATAATTATCTTTCAGGATGACTAACGTTGTTTTAAATTTACAAAAAGTATTTAGATTTGATTAATGATCTTTTTGGAAAAAATTTATGTTATTTTAAAATTATAAAGGATTATAAATTTGATTAGTTATCTTTCAGATAATTTAGTGTTATTTTAAACTTATAAAAGATTATAAATTTGATTTATTTCCTTTTGGGATAATAAATAGTTTTAACATTTGTTTAGATTTAGAAAGGTATTTTAAATAAATTTATTATCTTCTTGAATTACGAATGCTTTTTTTAATTTGTAAATGATAGTTTGTAAGTGAGAAAATCTTTTAAAAGCAATGTTTAAAAGTAAAGCTAGGTGCAAATTGTTTTAGGTTTATAGTAGACAATGTTTTGAGGACATTTGTTTTTTACCCTTTTTTTAATACACTTAGAAATATAATTTGCTCTTTAAATGAATATTTTAAAGAGTGTTTTTAAAGTGTTTTACAAATACTTATGATGTGAATATTAATCATAAGTGTGAATCAAGTGTTTTAAAGGCTTGATTCAATTATTGATGGTAATCCATGCGATTTAATTTCCATATACGATCATTTTGCTATTCTGGATAGTTGATTTATTGACTATCGATTTTGATTCTGCTATCTACTTTGTGTTTCGTCTACTCAAGACGATTTGTTGCTCATTTGAGTATTGATATCCTTTTTCGCAAAATGAATAAATTCAAATATTGAGTAAACGTCAAGCTATGTAGGGTTGCTCTTATTAGGGTATTTTCACATCTACTCTAGATTGGTTTCTATTATATGCGCACTGAAATGTGAAATACTCGGATTAATGATAAGGTTGGCGGGGTATGGCTTAGACATTTTGATGGCCATTTTATTTCTAGAGGTAAACTTTCAGTAAGGTGTGCATCATCCTAGTCATTGTTGGAAAACTTCATTTTCCATATTTGATTCAAACCTTTGAATCTTTTTCTTAGTTGCATCGAGAAGTGCTTGGAGCTCTCCTCAATGTTTGATTATTTGTTTCCATTCCTTGAAGTCTAATTTTGTTCTGATTTGTTTTCATTTATTTATTTATGGATGTTGCTCTTGTGAGGTAAAACTCATTCTGTACTTAGCGACATGATCTTATAGGATTATTATATATTTCTTATATTTCTTGAGTTTTCTCAAATTGTTTTTCCAGACTAATTCGGGTGTTATTCTATTATAATGCTTGGGCCTAATCAAGTATTTTTTTTAAGGTTGGTGTTGATGGGACATGAGCAGAGGTAGATGTTCGTTTGCTATAGTATTTTTATTTTCCGCTATATTATTGTATACGCCCATAAGTAATTGTAAGGTCATGAAGTTATAACTATCCAAGCTGATGAATTTTTTTTAACTCCTATATACCATGTATTTTAGAGTGGTAGCTTTTACCGCCTTTTCTATATTATATGTTGCCATTCCGCTGTGAGATTCTGTTTCCCTTATTATTTTCTATGTTATTACTTATATTTTACCCTAATAATCAACCTTCCCAATGATTGGTGTTCGACATGTAAATACCGTGGATGTATTTAGTGCCGACTTCCAATTGTCAAAAAGGCCGATCGTCATAGATTGTTTACAACAGCAATAATACTAGCTCGTTAGCATCTCCCTTAAATGGCAGCCAACGTGAGCATCAGAGCAAGCTCCTGCAAGTCTCGGGCAAACGACTCTAGAGTAGCAATGCACAGTCAAAAAGCTATGTCTCCAGCAACAAAATCACGCGAAGAAAGAAGGTAGTCTATTTTACTTTCTTTCACACTTTTTGTCGACTTGTTTTTTTTGTGTTGTTTTTATTTTGTATTTTATCTATATTAACTCTAGATTTTTTTTCTAGGTGAGCTACCTGTTAGAGTTCAAGGATTCTTGTAATGACCTGTAATTTTCGACAATAAAAATTTGTTAATTTAATAAGATTTGTGATTTAATATTGGAAGAAATTAAAATTTGTGGTTTAATAATAATAAATGACTAAAAAGTAATTTTAAAAATGTTAATTCAAGGCAATTGATAACTAATGAAAAGTATGTCCAATAATTAGAATGATTGTAAAGTAAAATTTGGTTATAGATTGTAAATAAAGAAATAGGGTTTAATAATGTAAATTTAATGTAGTAAATGACAAATGGAATGTAACCTCAGGTCATTATAATAATTATAAGTTATAATTAGTTATAAATTTAAAATAAGAAAATAAACTAAATGTTATATTGATTGGTGAAATAATATGTAATTAATGGTAATTGAATAAAAGTAGTGTTATGGTAGTAGTTATGACATTTGTATGCGATAACAAACTTACAAATGTCATTAAATTAAGTAAAGGTAGCGATTGTCATTTGTTATCAATTTTGTTTAATTGTTAAATTCAATTTGAAATCAAAACGCAAATAAATGTAATTAAATATTACATTAATGTAAATTAAGAAGAAATTGGAGAATATTAATATAATGAGATCTGAACCAATGTTAACTATATCTGATTGATAATGGTTGGTTGAATAAAAGATTGAAATCAAGTTTGATCAATTTATTGGAATTTAAATTTTAGTAATTAGATTATTGCAATTACATGAAATGAAATATTACGCTATAGAAAAATTTAGATGATAACTATAAAATATTAGTGTAATAAAATATAAAAAAATGTTAATTACAGCTATGAGATGACAATTGATTGAATAACAAGATGAAAAGGCAAATAAATGGATTAATTGGAATTTAAAGTAGTAACCACTATATTTATTTCAATTGAAATTAAACACTGTAATTAGAAGAATAATTAACATTGAATTGACATGTAAATTTGTTTTAAACTATTGTAAATATCCGAATAATCAAAAATGATAAAAATTGTTAGTTATAAATTTTGAAACTAAAGGCTGATTTAACCAATTTAATAATAACATATTTAATTAAAGTGTAAATAGCTATTTCGGTCACTATCTCAGATTTTGACGAAACCAATTTCATCGGATCGGTAATAGTGAATTATTATAGGATTTCAAGTTTCGTAACGATCAGACTTGTCATTTGATTGTATGGACTCGAAACGCATAGAACTCAATTTAATTAAATTCAATTGAAACCAATTTGAAATAAGTTGATTTTAAAGCTAACTTCTTTATATGATGGAATTAGGACTTGAAACCTGTTCCATTGGATTTAGAAATATCGAAAACATATACTTTGATATATGGGATGTCCCACTTTCATTTCGGAAGCGAAAAGGGCTTTTGGTCGCTATTTATCATTCGTGCCAATCCGATATGCGTTTATATTTCTTATCGGGTTGTGTTCATATAAGTAGATCTCTCTAAACCCAAGCAGCCTTTTTATTACTTAGTACTATACATACAATTCTATCTGCTTCCCTCTTGTCAATGGAATTTAAACAGTTAAATTACAAGCCCTACAATTTAATCTCCAAACCAATTTCAAAATCAAACTCCTCCGAACCATATCATATTATATACCGATTTGAAGCACTCAACGAGCGCAACTCATATCTTCAATTTTTTTTGCAATCGAAGCACCATTTATTCGAAAATCAAGGTTGAACCTTGACTGTCCATTTTAGGGTTTTGACGATCCAATGGTGGATCGTCGTCTGATCGACGATCAGGAGGCGGTGTTGGGAAGAGGAGGTCAAGCAGGTTTGGGCGGTGGCGTTCGTTCATCCCTAAGTGGGTGGAGTTTGCCAGAAAATGGAATAAAGCATCGGTGGCGGCAGAGCTAAAAGTGGAGGCCGGAGGTGGAGCGACTTCGCCTGAAGGGGCGGCCTGGGTCGAGGAGTGGGGCGCATTGTCCTAATGGTCGTGATTTTCATCGTAGGCGGTGCAGTGAGGCTTTGAGGTTGGCGGCTGTAGCACTAGAAGGCATCGATCGATCTGTAGGCTCACGCATGGGTTATGATTTCATCCACGTGAGGAGGATGACGTGGTATATCTATTTGCTTTGTTTATTTTAAATTTTAATTTATATTCCCAATATTCTAACATCAATAACTTTTCCATACGAACTCGAATTCACACACGGTTTGTTCCGCTGGGATCGTAATAAAATTTCGAACATTATGAATTTGGTTTGGATGAATTCTAAGATGGTTTTGGGTCTTATTTGGATTTTAAATCGATTTGAAATCAAAGGTGAGTGTTTTAGCCCACTTACAACTAGTAAGTTGTCTTATGTTAGTTAAATTAAATTTATGATATGATTAGAAATTGTTTGGTTGATGTTTGGTAGATTTAAATTGCTATTCTAGTTAAATTTGACATTTATTGCATTTAATCATCGTCTAATTTAGTATTGAATTTAACTGTCAATTTAATACCTATTAATGATAATCGGTTATTTGTTGATGTTTATTAGTAGATATGGAATATTGGATGACTAAATGTTATATTTTATACTATTGTAACACAACAAGTTTCCTATGGGTTGAAACGATACATGCCCGAAAGATCTATAGATTAAAGAAAATCATTATAGGTTGAAGTGATAGACTCGAGCAATTATATTGATTTTATTTTGATTTTGGATTATGGGTTGAAATGATATATACCCATAAATTTAAATAATTGCGGATTGAAATGATAAATAGCCATATCACTTGACCATAGGGTATAAAATTTTATACGGACACCGGATTGGTTAAACTAAATGATTTGAAAGCCATAAATTTGAATTAAATAAAATGATATCTCACAATAAAATTTGATTTATATAAAATGGAATTATGTGTGAAAATTCAAGCTGTAAATGTCAGAAGTGGAAATTGGTTTAACTTGAAATCTAAAGTTCAATTTTGAAGTATAAACGAAACTTATCGAAATTGAGTCATTGAAATGTTTGAAATTTTTAACTCTGAAATCTACTAAAACTGGAATAGCTTAAATTTGATATTTTAGGATTTGAAATTGGGTTTTGATTTGAAATCTGGATATGGTCTAGATTTGTTAGAATGGAAGAAATGGTTAAATATGATGATAATTTCAATTTTGTCATCCCGATATAAACTTTAAAATGTTCTTTTAAATTTTAATTTTAAGATTTTCAACTATTAAAATAAGTTAATCTATTTTAAACCAACTTCACTAATTTAAACCATTTAATCTATTTTAAATCTATTTAAAGTATTTTAATATATTTTAGTATATTTTAATCTATTTTAAATCATTTAAACTTTATTAAACTATATTAAACTATTTTAATTTATTTTAAACTATTTAATCTATTTTAAATTCATTTAATCTTTTTTAAATCTAATTAATCCATAATAAACTTATTTAATCTAATTTAAACCATTTAAACTATTTTAAATCCATTTAAACCATTTTAATCTATTTTAATATATTTTGATTTTATTTAATCTATTGTAAATCTATTTAACCTAATTTATATCTATTTTAAACTATTAAAATATTTTAATTCATTTTAACCTATTTAAAATTCAGATTGTGTAATGTGGGGTTTATATTGGGAGAATATGGTTAAATAATGTTATAACCTAGGTTGGGAGCTAAATTACATATTTAATTAAATATGATGATTTTGACTAAAGAATTTAACTTATTTGGTCGATATGATTTCGAAAGTGAATAAACTTTCAATGTCATATGGTTTGAATTGAATATGTTATTTTGATATCAATTATGAAATAGTTTTGGAAATTTAAAAGAACCATCCGGTATGAAATAAGCATTTGGTTGTTAAAGAGACTGGGATTGGATGTTGTCATACTCTCTACCAATATCAAAAACTACTTTAACGACTGTGTACGTGGTAGAGATTCTAGAAATGAAGTAGGATGGTTTGGCGAATGATTCTGTATGAGGTATTTACGTAACCCTGACTCCTGTGAGTCGGCTTAGATGTGACTAAAACTGGAGCCCTGTCGGGCCAAGTGAGGTCATTCCTCCTATCATACATGCTTCTTCGGTACCATATTATGACTTTGTGATGATTTGGTGGCCACCCCTTGATTTTGATTATGGGATTGCGTTTCGAGGTGAGCGATAGTAGCTGCTATGCGTTACCACCAGTCTGGACCTGTGATCGGTATATCTACCCTTGCATTGCCTCGAGTGCCATGTTCACATGCCCTATCGCGCCTTCTACGAGTTTGGTTTGTAACAATCCTATGGAGTACCGTTTGATAGCCCTCCAATTTACGAAGGAATTACGTACTGTATAGACTATGAGAATTTATAAAAAATGTGTTAAGAGATATATAGGTAATGCCTTAACGGTATTTTAATACTTTACTTACTGTATACACTATTATAATAGCGTATTGTACTACATAGTAGATAGTTTAACGGATACTTAAGAGATGGTAATCCCGAACATCTCTTAAGTTATTGCACTCACGTTAGACACTAGATAGGAGATGTCAAACCCCGTAAACATCTCTGAAGCCGTTGCACTCGTATTTATTTATCGTTGAATTAGCTTACATAAAATCTTTTAGTTCCAACTCGAGTTTTTTGTCTTTTCAATTCGCTCGGGTCGGTCTGAGCTTTTCAGTCATCGAAGAATTTTCTAGAGGATGAAGACGAAAATTTAATGCTGTTACTATTTATTATATTTGTTCCATTGCATCATGTTGTTTCGCTGCATTTATTTATTTATTTCAATTAGTGTAACTCTGATCTGTATTTAAAAGTATAATCAAATGTTATTTGTAAACATCTTCATGAACTTTTTATCTGATTATTATATTTTGTCTTTCCGCTGCGAGATTTTGTGTTTGTTTTTCTTTCTTTCTCTACTTTTTCTTATTTATCCCATAAAAATCCTTCATTTTGAATGGTTTGAGTTTGATGTGTGTGGTTTATCGTCGATTTAAACCGTACAAAATGGTGGGTTGTTATAGTTGGTATCAATGCTTTAGTGTAGCGATAACCTTAGTTTTGTGGGGTCTGACTCATATAGTATAGGGTAGTAATACCCTAAGATTAGCCGTTGAGTGTATATATGAGAAAGCATATTTGTTGGTGTTATAAAATATTTTGTATTGTGTTAATATGTTCCGTTGTGTATTTACAGATTCTGGTCGGTACATAGGACGCTATGGCATCGATGGGTATTTCTAAACACTTAATAGGGCAAACCGACATAATATTGGTTTTGAAATACATGTAAATGAAATAATTTTACCTAGCATATATTTTGTATATAAAAGAATAATTTTATAAATGATATAGTTGGTGTAATATATTTGTTTGTTAGGTAGTGAAATTTATAAATATTGGTTGAAAAATGAGATTGTAAATAAAATAAACATAAACTGGAAATTTTAGAACTTAAGTTCCAGGATTGACAATTTCTTTCAAAAAAAAAGGGGTTTTGGAATAAAATATTAGTAGTATTTAGAAGTATTTTCTTATATGAATATTTCAAGATGATTTGAAAAAATGTTTTAAAGGAATTTTGGAAGGAAATAAGTTCTGTACTTCCCTCTCTGTCGCTGAGAAATAATTTCGGTGATGAGTGCACACAACGTCGACGTTCATTTCGAGTTTCAAAGTGGGAAGGCGGCTGTAGTGATTTTACTGCACATTTGTTTTGATTTTGAATCTTAAAACTTTCTGAATATGATTTTGATATATAATAGATATGATTATATATATATATATATTATTTTAAAATAATTGAAAAGGAACCCGGTATTTAGTTCTTAAGTTTTCTGCAAATTGGAAATTTCAATTATTATAAGGAAATGAAATGTTGACTATTTTAATAATGGAAACTTTTAATATGTGTAATTAGAAACTAGATATGAGGTGATTAATGAAAACAAAAGAAATTGAAATTTTGTAAACTGTAAACGAAAGGATATGGGAATAAAAAATGGTAACAATTGAACATTTTGTTAACCAGATGAACAAGGTAAACTTGTGTAACTTTCAATTGCATTCTTAAGACATATAAATAACTTACCAAAATGTAAAAAGTTGTAATGTTAAATAGGAAAATGTAATAAATAATATACAAGTAAACTTTAGTAAATGAAAGTGTTCAATGGCATTACTTTTATAAATAAGAATTCTGATATCAAATTATTACAAACTTAAGTTGATAATTTGAAATGTTACAAATTAAATCTAATAGAAAAGATGAATACTGTAAGTAAATGAATATAAACTTAAGTTAATGTTGAAACCATTTATAATTAAATTGAATACTATGTTAATTGAATGATTATGACTTTAGAAAATGTAAATTGATTCAGAAATAGATTAAGTGTTCAATAATATTATATATGAAAGAAATGAATGTGAAAAAAAGAAATAGGCTATTTATAGTTAATTAAATTGTTAAAGAGACTTGCATAATAATGGATAATCTAATAATTGAAATGGAAATAATTTATGTAAGCAATGAATGCAAAGTAATGAAAACAGAAAATGACATTGTACGAATAAATGAGAAATGAAGTTTTGTAAGTAAGAATGAATGTAAATTAATGAAAATAAGCATTATATGAATGAGAAAAGAACAGTAAAAGATGTGAAACAAACTTAAATAACATTGAAAGTATTGTTTGTTTGGCTTATGGATTAGTTGGGAAAAGGTACTTCTATTTTGTATAGAGATGTATAAACAATCTATAAAGTTTATCTATGACTTCTGAGTGTATGGTTTACTTCATAGTTATTCATCATTTTATATGATTAGAAGTTCCGAACCTGAACAAACCATTTGTTTTGGTTGCTATGGATGGATAATTTTTTTCTTTGATAAAAACGACGTTTGTACTATTTGTTGCTACTGTTTGTTGCAAGTGATTGTTGTTATGTTGTGGTGTTTTATTTGTTATTAATTGAAACAACTTAAATATTTCTCTTTTATATAATTGCTAACTCTTTTGGATTATATAAGTGAAATACAAGGTTATGGAAGCAATTGCTACCGCTTTTGGTTTCATAAATTAAGCTTTGTTTGCTCGACAAATAGGTATGTTTCGGATTAAGGTTTTGTAGCGATATTATATTGTTTTCCTATGGTTTGGGATATATTATTTTGAAATATGTGATATATTTTGTTATTATTGATATTATTATTTCTCCCAGACCTCTCTATATGAAGGAGACTGCCGAAATTTTCTATGAATTTTGGACTAAGAAAAATTTTATGAAATGTTTTTCAAACTTTTTTTAACTTGAATATAGAAGGATTTAATTGTTATAAATTGATGTATTTTATTTAAATTATTTAATTATGTAAATTGATTGGTTATAATTTAATATTCTGAACAAGATATATTGATCTCCTATTTCCTTAACCCCTTCTCTTCCTTTTCAGGATGAAATGTTTTGAGTGGAGGAGAGTGTAACGACCCGTAATTTTTGATAATTCAAATTTTTTAATTTAATAAGATTTGTGATTTAATATTGGAAGAAATTAAAATTTGTGGTTTATTAATAAGAAATGATTAGAATGTAACGTTAAAAGTGTTAATTTAAGGCAATTGATAGCTACTTAAAAGTATGTCCAATAAATTGGAATGATTATAAAGTAAAAATTGGTTATAGGTTGTAAATAGAGAAATAGGGTTTAATAATGTAAATTTAATGTAACGCATGACTAATGGAATGTAACCTCAAGTAACTATAAAAACTATAAGTTATAATTAGTTATAAACTTAAAATAAGAAAACAAATTAAATATTATATTGATTGGTGAAATAATATATAATTAATGGTAATTGAATAAAAGTAGTGTTGTGGTAGTAGTTATGACATTTGTGTGTAGATAACAAACTTACAAATGTCATTAAATTAAGTAAAGGTAACGATTGTCATTGCTTACCAATTTGTTTAATTGTTGAATTCAATTTGAAATCAAATGCAACTAAATGGAATTAAATATTATGTTAACGTAAATTAAGATGAAATTAGAGAGTATTACTGTAATGAGATATAAACCAACGTCAACTATATTCAATTGATAATGATTGGTTGAATAAAAGATTGACATCAAGTTTGATCAATTATTGAAATTTAGACTTTAATAATTGGATTATTGCAATTAAATGAAATAAAATATTACGTTTATGAAAAATTTAGATGATAACTGTAAAATATTAGTGTAATAAGATATAAACAAATGTTAATTGTAGCCATGAGATGACAATTGATTGAATAACAAGATGAAAAGGCAAATAAATGGATATGTCGGAATTTGAAGTAATAACCACTGTATTTATTTCAATTGAAATCAAACACTGTAATTAGGAAAATAATTAACATTGAATTGACATGTAATTTTTTTTAAACTATTGTAAATATCCAAGTAATCAAAAATGATAAAAATTGTTAGTTATAAAATTTTGAAATTAAAGAGTGATTTAATCAACTTAATAATAATATATTTAATTAAAGTGAAAATAGCCATTTTTGCCACTGTATTGGATCCGACGAAACTAATTTCATTTGATCCATAATAGTGAATTATTGTAGGATTTCAAGTTTCGTAATGATCAGACTTGTCGTTTGATCGTACGGACTTGAAACGCGTAGAAATCAATTTAATTAAATTCAATTGATATAAGTTTGAATAAGTTGATTTCAAAGCTAACTTCTTTATATGATGGAATTAGGACTCAAAACCTATTTCATCGGATTTAGAAATATCAAAAACATATATTTTGATATATGGGATGACCCACTTTCGTTTCAGAAGCGAAATGGGCTTTATGGGTCGCTATTTGTCGTTCGTACCAATCCGATATGCGTTTATATTTCTTATCGGGTTGTGTTGATATATGTAGATCTCTCCAAACCCCAACAGCCTTTTTATTCCCCATTACTGCAAGTAAAATTCTATCTGCTTCCCTCTTCTCAATGGCAGCAAATGGTTAAATTATAGGCCCTACAATTCAATCTCCAAACCAATTTCAAAATCAAACTCCTCCCAACCATATCATATTATATACCGATTCGAAGCACTCGACGAGCGCAACTCATACTTCAATTCATGTTTGCAATTGAAGCACCACTTGTTCAGAAAACGAGGTTAAACTTTTACCGTCCATTTTAGGGTTTTGACGATCCAACGGTGGATCGTAGTCCGATCGACGATCAGGATGCGGCGTTGGGAAGAGGAGGTCAAGCAGGTTTGGGTGGTGGCATTCGTTCGTCCCCAGGTGGTTGGAGTTCACCAAAAAATGGCATAAAGCATCGGCGGCGACAGAGCTAATAGGGGAGGCCGAAGGTGGCGTGACTTCGCCTGAAGGGGCGGCCTGGGTCGTGGAGTAGGGCGCCATGTTCAGATTGTCGTGATTTTGATCATATGCGGGGTGATGAGGCTTTGATGTTGGCGGCTGTAGCAGGAGAAGACGTCGATCGATCTGTAGGCTCATGCGTGAGTTAGGGTTTCATCCATGTGAGGAGGATGATATGGTATGTCTATTTGCTTTGTTTATTTTAAATTTTTATTTATATTCCCAATGTTCTAACATTAATAACTTTTCCTTATGAACTAGAATTCACGCGCGGTTTGTTCCGCTAGGATAGTATTAAATTTTTGGACATTATGGAATTGGTTTGGACGAATTCTAAGACTGTTCAAACTTAGGCCTTATTTTGGATTTCAAATCGATTTGAAATCAAAGGTGAGTGTTTTAACCCACTCACAACTACTAAATTATCTTATATTTTTGATGTGATTAGAAATTGTTTGGTTGATATTTGGTAGATTTGAATTGTCATTCTAGTTAAATTTGACTTTTATTGCATTTAATCATCGTTTTATTTAATATTTAATTTAATTGTCAATTTAATACCTATTAATGATAATCGGTTATCTGTCGATGTTTATTGGTTGATTTGGATGATGATTTGTGATATATGTTTGATTGTTGATATTGGATGATTGGACGTTGTATTTTATACTGTTATAACACTACAAGTTCCCTATGGGTTGAAATGATACACACCCGAACGATCTATAGATTAGGAAAAATCGTTATGGGTTGAAATGGTAGACTCGAGTGATTTTATGGATTTTATTTTAATTCTGGATTGCGGGTTAAAATGATATATACCCGTAAATTTAAATAATTTATGGATTGAAATGATAAATATCCCTATCACTTGACCATAGGGTAGAAAATTTTATAAGGACACTGGATTGGTTAAATTAAATGATTTGAAAGCCTTCAAATTTGAAATTAATAAAATGACATTTTATAATAAAATTTGATCTATATAAAATGGAATTATGTGTGGAAATTCAAGCTTTAAATGTTGGAATTGGAAATTGGTTTAACTTGAAATCTAAAGTTGAATTTTGAAGTATAAATGGAACTTGTCGAAATTAAGTCATTGAAATGTTTGAAATTTGTAACTTTGAAATATACTGAAATTGGAATAGCTTAAAATTGATATTTCAAGATTTGAAATTGGGTTTTGATTTGAAATCTGGATATGGTCCAGATTTGTTTGAATAGATGAAACGGTTAAATATGATGATAATTTCAATTTTATTATCTCGGTAAAAACTGTAAATGTTCTTTTAAATTTTAACTTTAAGATTTTCAACTATTAAAATAAGTTAATCTATTTTAAACCAACTGCACTAGTTTAAACCATTTATACCATTTTAAATGTATTTATAGTATTTTAATCTATTTTAAATCATTTAAACTTTATTAAACTATAATAACCTATTTTAATTGATTTTAAACTATTTAATCTATTTTAAATTCATTTAATCTATTTTAAATCTAATTAATACAAAATAAACTTATTTAATCGAATTTAAACCATTTAAACTATTTTAAATATATTAAAGTATATAATCTATTTTAATTTATTTTAAATTTATTTAGTCTATTTTAAATCTATTTAACCTAATTTATAAAAACCATTAAATTATTTTAATCCATTTTAACCTATTTAAAATTCAAATTGTGTAAACTAGGATTTATATTGAGCGAATATAGCTACATAATGTTATAACCTCGGTTGGGAGCTAAATGACATATTTAAGTAAATATGATGATTTTGAAATAAGAATTTAATCTATTTTGGTCGATATGATTTCGTAAGCGAATAAGTTTCAAAGTAATATGGTTTGAATTGAATATGATATTTTGATATCAATTATGAAACAGTTTTGGAAATTTAAAAGAACCATCTGATGTGAAATAAGTGTTTGGTTGTTAAAGTGACCGAGATCGGTTATTATCATACTCTCTGCCAATACCGAAAACCACTTTAACAACCGTGTACGTGGTGGAGATGCCAGAAATGAAGTAGGATGTTTGGCGAACGATACCGTATGGGGTATTTACGTGACCCTGGCTCCCTTGAGTCAGCTTAGATGTGGCGAAAACGGGAGCCACGTCGGGCCAAGTGAGGTCATTCCTCCTATCGGACATGCTTCTTCGATACCATATTATGACTTTGTGATGATTTGGTTGTCACCCCTTGATTTTGACCATGGGAGTGTGTTCCAGGTGGGCGATAGTAGCTGCTATGCATTACTTCCAGTCTGGATCCGCAATCGGTATATCTACCTTGGCATTGCCTCGAGTGTCGTGTTCATATGCCCTATCATGCCTTCTATGAGTTTGGTTGGTACCATACCTATGGAGTGCCCTCTAATAGCCCTCCAGTTTATGGAAGAATAACGGTGTTAAAGGGGGTATGGGTAATGCCTTAACGCTATTTTAATACTTTACTTTACTATGGACACCATTATAATAACGTATTTTACTACATAGTACATTGTTTAACAGTCTGGTAACTCCTCTTTTTCACGACCTATCAATCTGGAGAAGTAGCGACCTAACTACCTAAGGGACTCAGTGACCTAACGGGTTAGAATGTCCAGCGACCTAACGAGTTAGATGGTCCAGCGACCTAACGGGTTAAAAGGTCCAGCGACCTAACGACCTAAAGGACCCAGCGACCTAAAGGACCCCACGACCTAAAGGCACAGGCGACTCAATGACCTACAGCAGACCACGACCTAATGACTTAAAGCAAAGAGCGGCTCAACCGGCTTAACAACCTAACGAGATAGCGACCTAATGAGTTAGCGACCTAACGGGTTAGCGACCTACGTGTTAGCGACCTAGTGAGCTCCAGGGTAAAGCCGCATGCACACTGGTTCCTCCATTAGGTCGCTTGCGACCTAAGCTAGCCGAGATAACTCCTATGCTCTGCATACTAAGTCGCTCACGGTCTGCATCTCATCTAGGATGGCTCCACTAGGTCGTTAACGACATAAACTACCTCAAGACCACTCTTATGTCGCAGCCCCCTAGGTCGCTCGCGACCTATAACATGGCCGACCTAAGCCCAACCTCTCCTATAAATACTTCACCTGCTCCACACTTGAGGGGGGATTGTTCCAAAAAAAAGCTGACACTCTGCCACTTTGAAATTCAAGCAACTCGTTCTCCAAGTCCGACAACATCATAACAACTTTAGAGATCAATTCCAGAATGGATCAAACTTCTTCACCGATTCGATTCTATTTTGGAAGCTCAAGTCTTTGAAGTTTGTTGTACTTGAAGTTTAGTTGTAACAAAGTGTACTCAAAGATCATAATAAAAGATATAAAGTGGACGTAGGCTTGACTTTGAGCCGAACCACTATAAAAATTGTTGTCTTTTTCTATTTTCTGTTATTCTTTGCTTATTTTTAGTTCCCATACCAACGGGTGGTGCTTTCACTATACTACAACTTACACCAGGGTGTTAGCGTACATTTTTAGCGTTAACATTTTTGGTGCTTTCACTGAGAACTGAACTCAGGGTGCTCTCATCATTGCTCCGCAAAGATTTGTTGAAAGACTCTCTCTAAAAACCAGAAGTCTATCTGAGATTATGGCTCCTGGAAGAAAAGGTAGATCTATTAGATCTAGAAGTGCTTATGAGAATATCGCCACTTCTCCCGCGTCAGATCGGACGGCTCCTAGTGTTGGAATTACAAGGGCCGAATTGGACGCTGTAGTGTCTGGTTTGTATCAACAGATGGAAGCCCAGAACACTTTGATGTTGGACAGGATAAATGCTTTACTTGGAGTTAACCGTCAACCAGAAAACAATAAAGAAACCTTTGCTGAAGATGTTCATGATTCCCAAGGGAAAAGTATTCCTCAAAGGGCAGCTGGCACCGCCGAAGGGGCACCTCCCCAAGCCGGAGTTTCAAGGCCGCGGCCAACTCTTCGTGAACGTTTGTCCAGGCAAACTCCAAAAAAGTGGCTGACGTCTATCCCGCGGGGCCTCTAAATGATGAGGAATACCTCTCGGGAATGATTTGACAAATTATGAAAGAAAGCATGCAAATGGAAGAAGATGAGAGTGACTGGGGTTTTGCTCCAAGTAAGACTCCTTTAACTGAAAGAATTCTAAAGGCAGAATTTCCAAAGAAGTTTGTTCCACCCATTATTCCAGCTTATCGGGGGACAAGCGATCCTAACCAGTTCTTGTACAAGTATGAATGGCATATGACAGGTGCCAGAGCATCAGATGAGATCAAGTGTAGATACTTTCTGGTGTACTTGGAGGGAGTGGCCCTGCTTTGGTTCACAAAGCTGCCAGTTCGATCTGTGGATCAGTTCTTCGACCTAACTCGAAAATTCAAAGATCAATTCAGGCTATATGCTTCGAAGGCCAAGGATATAATGTCACTATCTAGCCTCGAACAAGGCCCTAGGGAGCCTTTCAAATCTTTCTTAAACCGCTTTAATATTGCATTGGCCGAAGTTGATAATGCAGAGCCTCGAATGATTCTGACCTACTTGATGCAAGCTATTGACAAATCAAGCGAATTTGAGAAATGGCTAAATATGAAAGAGCCAAATTCACTTGAGAAATTCTACAAGAAGGCCGATGAATTTATGCGCTTAGAAAGCCTTGCTGTGCCGAAAAAAGTAGCCATGACTGAAGTTGAGAATAACAACGTTGCTCC
The DNA here is from genome assembly GCA_030765085.1 of Allium cepa. Taxonomy (NCBI): domain Eukaryota; kingdom Viridiplantae; phylum Streptophyta; class Magnoliopsida; order Asparagales; family Amaryllidaceae; genus Allium; species Allium cepa. The sequence goes on along the minus strand of CM060930.1, from coordinate 2,665,771 downwards.
TAACAAAAAGGAATCTAGTGGCCAGAAGAGGGAGAATGGAGGTAGAAAAAAGCAAAAAGATGCGAAGAAAAATTGCCACTTTAGACCTTCAGATTTACTCCCTTAACTGATACTCCAGAGAATATCTTTTTTGCAACCAAGGATGTTGTTGACTATCCCAAACCACCTAAGATAAAGCCTGGGAAAGATGCCGTGCATAATGGAAGATTATGTCGATTCCACAATCAACCTGACCATGACACTAATGAATGACGCCATTTAAAGAGTTTGATTGAGAAACTGTTGAGACAGAATAAGCTACAACAATATGTGAAGAGAAACAGAAGTGACCCGACCTCATCTACTCAGGGGCAACAAGTTCCTGCTTATCAATCCGGCTCAGGAGAAAGGACTGCAGTGCAGGAATATGAGAGGCCTATCATTAATGTTATCACAGGGGGTCCTCACCCAGCGGGCAGAAGTTGGGGTGTGATGGAAAGATATGCTCACGCTTTGAGATATGCCCCGGCTTGTTCTATGCCAAGTCAAGAAAGAGTTTTAGACTAAAGGAGGAAATCTGCCTGCTTACATGTCAAAGGCCTGGGAGCTTCTTGATGATTTTGATCATTATTCAATAAGCCATATATCCCAGGAAGAGAACATAAAGGTAGATTCTCTCGCAAAGTTTTCAAGCTCTGGCAAAGCTCAATTATTGGGATTGGTCCCTGTGAAAGTCTTGTCAGCTCCAAGTACTGATGAGATCCAATTCCGAGAGCCTGAAACAGCGAGCACTTGCGTCCATATTATACTTAAAAGCAATGCTTAAATTTGTAAAATGATTATGGATGTATCATTTTTGTATTGATTCACACTGATTTTACTATAAATCTTGTGTTCTTTATTACTATAAAATGCCTGTCTCATTTCGATGTGCATATATCTTAAATATATTGCTAAAATGTTGATTTAATAATGCAGGCTATCAAAGCGAAGCTTACCTATTCAACACATCACAAGGCCAAGCGATTCGTAAAAATCACTCAACAAACAAATGTTAAGCCACAAAAATTCCACATTCAATTCCTACATCCAAAGTGCTTCTCACAAATAGTTAGTGATTCCACCGGAGGGGCACATTCCCAACGTAAAGGTTTCAGGCCCTTGCTAACTGATCGCGATCATTTGTGCAAACAAATATCCGGTCAGGTAGCTTGCGTCTGCCCCGTGGATTCACTTAACAATGAAATGCACTTATCTGGAAAAAAAGCAAACAACTTCTTAAAGAAAGGAACATGTACTTGGGAATGATAACGAGGAATCGCTAAAAGGCAGATGGTGGAAAGACATGGGCAAGCAGACAAAGAACAGTCCAAAAGGAATCTTGTGCCTCAACCAAAAGGGTTAGTGGAACCACCGAAGGGGCACCTTTCCAAAGTGAAGGTTCCATGCCCTTGCTAGTTAATTGCGATCGTTTGTGCAAACAAACATCCAGTTAGGTAGCTTGCGTCTGCTCCGTGGATCCACTTAACTGTGAGATGCAACCCTCCAGGCGAACAACAAAGCCCTCTTCGGAGGCAAAAGCCCTCTCCGGAGGCCCTCTTCTCCTCTCAAAGGGGGAAGAGCCAAAAAGCTCTCTCCGGATTCCCTCTTCTCCTCTCAAGGGGGGAAGAGCCAAAAAGCCCTCTTCGGAGGCCCACTTCTCCTCACAGGGGGGAAGTGTCAAAGCCCTCTTCGGAGGCAAAAGCCCTCTTCGGAGGCACACTTCACCAAGTTGGAGTGCAAAAGCCCTCTTCGGAGGCACGCTTCCCCGTGTAAAGGGAAAAAATAAAGCCCTCTTCGGAGGCACGCTTCCCCGCGTAAAGGGAAAAAAATAAAGCCCTCTTCGGAGGCACGCTTCCCCGCATAAAGGGAAAAAATAAAGCCCTCTTCGGAGGCACGCTTCCCCGCATAAAGGGAAAAAATAAAGCCCTCTTCGGAGGCACGCTTCCCCACATAAAGGGAAAAAACAAAGCCCTCTTCGGAGGCACGCTTCCCCACGTACAGGGAAAAAACAAAAAGCCCTCTTCAGAGGCCCAAACAAAAAAGCCCTCTCCCGAGGCACAAACAAAAAAGCCCTCGCCAGAGGCACTAACAAAAAATCCTCGCCAGAGGCACAAACAAAAAAGCCCTCGCCAGAGGCAGAAACAAAAGGCCCTCTTCAGAGGCACAAACAAATCAAAGCCTTCTTTGGAAGCCCGCTTTACCGAGTAGGAGAGTCCACTTCTCAAAAATAAAAAGTGACCATCTCCGAAAGTGAAGTGTAAAAGCTTTTTCAAACAAAAGAGAAAGAAAACTTCTCCAATACAAAGCACACGCTACAAGAGTAGAATAATATTTCTACAAAATGGAAGAACTATTCTCCAAAGTAAGAGTACAAGTCTTCTCAAAGTGGAAGAATTATTCTCCAAAGTAAGAGCACAAGTTTTCTCAAAATGGAGAAGATTGCAATAAGCCATGGTATGGGGGCAATATAATATATCTGCATTAATAAAGCGACGCTTAAGCAACATACCACAAGCTCACTGCAATACCATACAAGGAAAATAAAGAAACTTGTGTGATAAAAAGGAATAAATGCATTTATAAATACAGACAAAAGTTTGTACAAGTAAAAAGAATCATTTTATTTCATACTATAAAAAATTTGTATACATGTGCAGGTTTCAAAAAGTGGGGGCCGGTACCGGCACAATCTCCGGTCAATACAAGCAAAAAGCAAAAAAGCAAAACAAGAAGGATAAAGCCGGATCCATCACTTCTTCTTCCCTTCGTCTTTGGAGCCTTCGTCCGGCCTAATGGTTAACTTTTTAAGTCGGCTTGAACGGGTCGGGGAAAGAGGAGAAAAAGGCGCAATTGGGTCCTCTCCTGCCTTTTCATCACCAGCGGAAGTCTCCTTCCTTTTCTTCGAAACTCCATGCTTTCCCCTCTTCTTTGAAGAAGATTCGCTGCCCAGAGCAATAAGATCAATCAACTTTGTATCATCGGCAGTGAATTCCTCCGGGGTCCTCTCACCCTCCTCAAGCTCTTCAGTTTTCTGCTTTTGCGAAGCGGCCGGGTCATCCAAGCCTTGAAGAGCTTCTATCTGTTCTTCTTGAAACCATGGTTGAGAAGAAAGAGAAGGAGTAACTTGAAGAGATGAAGGAGCAACAGCTGGAGGAGGCGACGCTTGTGTAGTACTTGTTGTTTTCACTACAGAAGAAGAAGAACTAAACGTCAGCATTTCCCGTAAAAAGAGGAGATAGCGGCACGTCAAGGTTTAAGTAATAATCAAGAAGTTCATCAAACTCATGTGAAGCAAACAAGTAGTCCACTTGAGCTAGATCAGTATTGAAGTTAACTGGAGGAGTTGGCTTTATCGCGTCGATTTCAAAATCGTGGGCTTCGATGTCTTCCTGGGCCTCGGTGTGGGCAGTTGTAATTTCAGTCTCGGCTTTGGTAGGAGGCGGAGAGTAAGAACTAGAGCCAATAATATCGACGTCAACCGGAGCCGGAGGACGAGTTCGGTCGGTCAAAGGTGCCTTCCCTAAATGCTCTCCTCCCGCCGCTTCGGCTCGTTCTTTGGCGAGTTGTTCTTTTCCTCTAGCAAGGGCGGCTTGACCTTCATCGTCCAAAAAATGAGCCTCAAGACCCTCCTCAGCGTAGCCGGCACCTTTAAGCATTTCAACCGCCGCCTCCCACACTTCAGCTAGAGTAATTTCATACTCTGGGCCCAAAAATGAGAGATTGCCATGCCCCAAGACGCTGTGAATGTAAAACTCAAATAAAGTAGAACTGACGTTGGCCTTCGTCTCCTCATGAGACTGTTCAGCTGCTGCTTTTCCAGCAATGGCCTCGTCGCGCTCTTTTTCAATTTTAGAAAGCTGAGCTTTTAACATTTCAATCTCCATGTCCTGGGAGCTATCCTTTTCCCGCAACTGAGCAACTTCAGTGCGGTAGCTTTCAACAATTTTCTGCTGTGCCTCAAGTATAGCCTCAACATCTCGTTGACTAGCATGAGCATCTCTTACTTGCTTTTGAAGCACCTCTTCCTTCTGAGTATAAGAAGTGGAAGAGGTAGCAAGGTCATCTTTAAGTTTCTTGACTTCAGCCTCGAGTTTCTCATTATATGCAGTGATGTTCTTCATATCTGTGTTCTGCTGATCAAGATCTTTTTGCCATTCAGATTTATCACTTTCCATGGTTAGCATAGCTTTGAGATTTAAACGGTTCACTCTTTGAAGCTCGTCGACTTTCTTTTACCACCCGGACATTCTTTCAATGTTAAGCCTAACAGCATCAAGATTTCTTAGCACAGCCTGTTTGTCAATGGGAACCAAGTCCAAATCAAAGCGTACTGCTTTTAAACACCAGTTTGGAAACCGGCTTTGGAGTGCAGGCGGAGCATTCTCAACTTGATACGGAGGCCTATTAATGATGGTTTGAATCTCAGCTCTTTTGAGGGCATGGGAGCTAGAAGGGTTATCTAAAGAAATAGAAGTAGCGGGCAATTTAGAGATTTCAGCTGAAGTTTTTTCGCTAGGCTTGGCCCGCTTGCTGGACTCTTCAGTTTCATAACTCTTCCCTTTATCATCGTGAGACTTTCTTTTATGAGAGTCATCATCCCTTTGGTGAGAGTCATGGCGGTCATCTCTTCTTCCATACCGCTCCTCGTAAGCCTGTCTCTCGCGAGCTTTCCTGGCAGCTCTTTCTTCATCGGTTTCTCTGGAGGCAGGAAAATAACGCCTGGCATAAGAATCGCGCCTCCCATAGCGTTGAAAGTCGTCATAATACGAACCGCTGCGTCCCATCGGAGAACCTGAAAGTGAAGAGACAAAATTTAGAAATCTTCGAAATAAAGAAGCTAAGTGCACAAAATTGCCAAAATCCTAAGTGTGTGTGACATGTGAACTACACGCGTCAAGCTACAAACCACTCTTCGGCTTGGGAGTCAATTCTTGGATTGATAGAGTTGACCGCAAAACAGACGTCGCTTCAATTGATGGATAAACGAGCTTAGAGGTGATGGTGTCATCTTTGAAAAGCTCTTGGGAAGTCACCATAAGGTCACTTAGTCCCTCAAAGACATCATCACCATCGTGCCCAACAGAATGGGTCATGCCCTCTTCGACACATTTTGCACTCTTTATAACGAGACTTTCTTTTTCAGTTCCAGATTCTCTAGTAGCTTTCCCAGAACGTTGAGGAAGTTACTCCTCTTTAATAACTGGAAGAAGTTCAGATTTACCAGATAATCCCTCACTGCCAACGGAACTGGAGCACTTCACTAACGAAGCCTCTACAATAGGTTCCTCCGGTGCGGATTCCTTTATGGAGCCTGGGGCATCTGACGTTTCTGCTTGAGAACTAGGGGCATCACGGGGCTGAATAGATCGAGAAGGGTGCAAAAGTTCGAATTGGTGCAAAAACTCGTCCTTCGGTAGGAAGTTAATACTTCTCTCATCAAAAGCTACGGCATTCAATCTTCCATAAGTCGGTTTATGGCTAAAATCTCTTGAGGGAGGAGGAATTGCTGCAAAAGTAAAGAATGAAGTTAACACTTGGTGACTCGAGTTTTGAAAGGCTCACAAATAAAGTAAATGGAGATAAGTAGTCTTACTTCCTGCTCTCCAGATGCCGTAGAATCCTGGGGGGTAGCGGACGAAGAAGAACTGATTTAAAAACCCGTGAGCACTATCGGGAAGATCTGTAATCAGTTTACGGTTTCTCGCACTCCTTACAAGTGTGATGGAAGGGTGATCTTTGTTCCTCCTGAACGAACACAAGTAATAGATCTCCTCGAAGCTTGGGAGGCGATTAAGCGTCTTCCTAAACAGTATGCACAACCCCATCAAAATGGCTTAGCCGTTAGCGTGCAGCTGGAATGGAGAGATAGTCAATCGAAGAAGGAGTATTCTGAGAAAATCATTGAAAGGAGGAATAGCTCCATTTAAGCACATTTGACGATTGACTGCAATGAAGCCAGGAGGTGGTCTATCGGCAGTGTCATTTACTCTGGGAAACAGAGCATCTGTTTCAGCAATGCCAAATTGAATGCATAGTTGGCTGAAAGCCCGTTTACTCAATGAAGTTGAAACTCTTTCTGAAGGATTTTCTAGAGGGTCAGCTATTGGGAAGACCTCATCGGATCGGTTCGGTATCTCTTCTTGCATTTGTTGAGAAGTCATTCTACATAACGAACTGGATATTCAAATATGAAGGTGCACGTTTCCTAAATGTGTGAAGTGTTGTGCATAACTAATAAAATGACAAGCAAATATAATTGGAATTAAACTAATTGGCATTTGTCGATTATAAAGTTCCAGGGCTTGTTATTTTAAGTCCAAGTACAAGTATAGTGTTGACGCAAACATATCAACTTTAGTTGATTAATTTAGCTTTGCTTTAATACTTCACTTGAACTTGTTAATTCATAGCACTTCGTTCGTATAATTCCTTTAAGTTGATTATTCTTTATCAACTAATCTGTCATTCGATGTGGGCAATCGGTGGCAGTATATTCGCCCTAGTTTTCTGCAAATGTTGTATTTAACAGGTTGTTAGCTTAAAAGTTAATATAATCTATGAAAAAGTGCAACAAGTTCAAGCAGCTCCTTCTAGCTGTTCAAGTTGGAAATTCAATCAAGTTCTGTCGAATTTTACAAGTGTTCAAGTCCTATTCATTTCTTAGGTCGCAGGAACGACTTAAGTTAACTCGGAACTCCTTAGGTCGTCCAGATCAAGTTCAAATGACTTAACATAGGTTGAGCTTCCCTAAATCGCTCTGCTCGAGTTATGGAGTTCATCAGTTATCTTCCTACGAGTTAAAAGCTACACTGCAGGTTAAGGCATAAGGCTTTAAGTCGAGACAAAGCAAACTTGCTTAAGTATTGACTCGTCCAAGTACGTCCGCGACCTAAAAGGTTATGTTACAAAAAGTTAAGTCGCCCAGGTCATAGTGCAACCCAAAGAAAGGTCGTTAGAAGAGTTATCTCATCCGAAGAAATATGCTATACATCTTAAGTCGCAAGTTCGTAAGTCATTCAGATTTCCTTAAGTCGCAAAGTTCATAGGTCGTTCAGTGCCCTAAGGCACTCTACATGTTTAACTCGCTTCATGCCCTAGGTCGCTCTAAGAAGTAACCAAGAGATGCCGAGCTGACTTCCGTTAAAAAACCCTAAATCTTGCCCTCCACTCACACGCTGCCACGTGTCCATCTCCCTTGCCCCACCAGAAATGCCATGGCATAACCTAAAATCCACTAATCCGTTAACCAAATATCTCTTCGTCTCCTCTAAATGCCTAAAACCTCGTCGCCTCCTCCAAATTTCCGAAAATCATCATTAACTCCACAAATTCAAACACTCGCCAAATAACTCCATGAGATCTTAAGCCGATTCATTTTAAGGCAATCGCCAACGATTCGACGATGATCAGAGGGCGAATCGGGGTATAATCTTACAACATGGAAGTGAAAACTGTATTGAAATGGTTATGGAGGAATCGATGGTAAACGCAACGGATAGATGATCGGAATTACCTAAATTTGCTGTTGGAAATAGTGATTGGGGATGCAAAGAAGGGAATTTCGTGCTAACTTCTGAGCTCGAATGCAACAATGGCAGCAAACTGATAAGCGATAAAGTGAAGAGGACGAAGCGACTTAACAATTTATATAGGAGATAGAGGAGAAGACGAATGGGCGCGCGAGTTAACGAGCTTCTTGAGTCGCCCATGACCTAGCAGAATTAGATCGAAGCACACGACCTAGTCCACTAGGCATATACTTCGAGGGGCAAGTGGTAACTCCTCTTTTTCACGACTCAGCAACCTGGATAAGTAGCGACCTAACAACCTAAGGGACTCAGCGACCTAACGAGTTAGAAGGTCCAGCGACCTAACGGGTTAGATGGTCCAGCGACCTAACGGGTTAAAATGTCCAGCGACCTAACAACTTAAAGGACCCAGCGACCTAAAGGACCCCGCAACCTAAAGGCACAGGCGAATCGACGACCTACAACAAACCACGGCCTAATGACTTAAAGCAAAGAGCGGCTCAACCGGCTGAACAACCTAACGAGTTAGCGACCTAACGAGTTAGCGACCTAACGAGTTAGCGACCTACGTGTTAGCGACCTAGTGAGCTCCAGGGTAAAGCCGCATGCACACTGATTCCTCCATTAGGTCGCTTGCGAAATAAGCTAGCCGAGATAACTCCTATGCTCTGCATACTAAGTCCCTCATGGTCTGCATCTCATCCAGGATGGCTCCATTAGATCATTAACGACTTAAGCTACCTCAAGACCACTCTTATGTCGGAGCCCCCTAGGTTGCTCGCGACCTATAACATGGCCGACCTAAGCCCAACCTCTCCTATAAATACTTCACCTGCTCCATACTTGAGGGGGGGTTTTTCCAAAAAAAAGCCGACATTCTGCCACTTTTAAATTCAAGCAACTCGTTCTCCAAGTCCGACAACATCATAACAACTTTAGAGATCAATTCCAGAATGGATCAAACTTCTTCACCGATTCGATTCTATTTTGGAAGCTCAAGTCTTTGAAGTTTAGTTGTAACAAAGTGTACTCAAAGATCATAATAAAAGATAAAGTGGACGTAGGCTTGACTTTGAGTCGAACCACTATAAAAATTGTTGTCTCTTTTCTATTTTCTGCTAATCTCTGCTTATTTTTAGTTCCCGTACCAACGGGTGGTGCTTTCACCATACTACAACTTACACCGGGGTGTTAGTGTACATTTTTAGCGTTAACACAGTCCTTGTGAGATGGTAATCTCAAACATCTCTTAAGTTATTGCACTCACGTTAGACACTAAATAGGAGATGTCAAACCCCGTAAACATATCTGAAGCCGTTGCACTCGTATTTATTTACCGTTCATTTAGCTTACACAAGATCTTTTAGTTCCGACTCGAATGTTTTGTCTTTTCAATTCGCTTGGGGCAGTACGAGCTTTTTAGTTATCAAAGGCTGCTTTCTGGAAGATGAAGACGAAGATTTATTTCTATTACTATTTATTATATTTATTCCATTGCATCATGTTGTTCTATTGCATTTATTTATTTATTCCTATTAATGTAACTCTGATCTGTATTGTAGAAGTATAATCAAATGTTATTTGTAAACAGCTTCATGAACTGTTTATTTGATTATTATATTTTTTCATTCCACTGCCAGATTTTGTGTTTATTTTTCTTTCTTTCTCTGCTTTTTCTTATTTACCCTATAACAATCCTCCATTTTGAATGGTTTGAGTTTGACATGTGTAGTTTATCATCGATTTAAACCGTCCAAAAATGTGGGTCATTACAATTCCAGTTTCGAGGCATTGAGTCTAGGCTTGGTAACTAGGTATAAGATTAGTATATTACAATTAGAAGAGAGTGAAAGTTTATAGTTGTTGTAAGTGTGGAATATATAATCCAAGTAGTAATTTTAGGGTAGCAGATGGCTTTAGGCCAATGTTGCGTATAACTGTGTGTTATTTACCTTTTGCATTTAAGTTTTGCATTATTTATCTGTTTATCTACGAAATAATTTAAATACCCTATTCACCCTCCTCTAATGTATATTGCACGATCCTGACAAGTGGTATTAGAGCAAGTTTTGTTAGGAAAAGCAAAGTATAATGTCTTACCCTAGTTGTCGTAGTTTTAATGAGAGTTGGTTAATTTTCGGTCCTTCTATTGTTAATAAAACAAAATTTTCATATCGAAAGTATAGGATGGAAATATATTTAAATTTTATCGATTTTCATATTTGGGATATCACTGAAAATGGATTGGATATGCTTGATAATAATAATTTCTCATTTGATGCTAATGTTATGAATATTCTCATCACTGTACTTGATAAATCTGAATTCAACCATATTTCCTATTGGTTAACTGCACATGAAATTTGAAGCCCTCTTAATGCAAAATATGGTCGAATAATCAACATTAGTGAACAAAGCCTAAAAGTTGATAGAAGCGGAACACTATGCACGACGGGAGTCGTAATAGATGATTTTAAAAATGATAGCGAGTATGAAAATGATAACGAGATAAGTGATTTTTCATTCAAAGATTTACTTCCCTTGTATCACGAATTAACTGGAACTATTGATAGCCTCACGTTGAACAAATAAGAAATTGAAATCTTAAAAGTTTTATTGCAAAAGAAAAATGAAAAATTGGAAAAAGAGCTTGAAAACGCTATAAGAATTTGAAAATTTTGATTGCAAAATATATTTTAAATATGAAAAAGATTATGTTCATTTCAACGAAAATTTACAAAAGCTTAAAATGAAACTCTGTTTTGAAGAAAAATGGAAGTTCTTTTATTTGCATAAACAAAATTTTATAAAGGAATTGGAAAACTTTAAGATGCTTGAAAATTGTGGACTTGCAATTTTTGAAAAAGATAATTTTGTGAAAATAAAAATGAATTTAGATGAATTTGAAAATGGAATTGAAAAGATCAGAAATCTTGGATGCGATAAATGTGCGAACTTTCAAAGGGAATTAAAAGACATTAAAGGAAATTTCAAAACTCTTGAAAATGAAAACGTGATTTTAAAAATAGCAAAATTGAAATTATTCGAATAAATCACGAATTAGATAAAGAGAACGGTAAACTTAAGGATTTTAAAAGACCTTGAATTGGAAGAATGCCAGCTCTTTGAAAGTGAGATGCTTGAAGTTAAGAACAAAATAAATTTGCTCTAAAACAAAATACGGTCTTAAAGAAGCATGATTCTGAAAAGAACGAGATTGTTATTAGTCGTTGTTCTAAGCTAATAAATGAAAATATCTTTTAAAATCCAAACTTAATGAAGTTGAATTAATTATTCCAAAATTTTCCACTGAAGAAAAATCGTCTAATATGTTAGTAGAAAATCAACACTTTGTGAATAAAAGAAAAGGATTTTGATTTCAAAAGTAGTCAATTTATAAACAAACGACTAGTAACACTATTACGGGAGAAGTATATTTCCCAAATGTGTGAAGTGTGGAAATATTAGACATAGTTATAATAACTGTCGAAATAGGGACGTAAATAAACAATTCAAACAAATTTGTGTTCTTAAGGGTACAGTTGTTACAACGGTTTGCTATTGTTGATACCAAAAATGGATCAACAGTTAAGAATCAATCATAGGGAACTTGGGAGACCTAGATCTAGCAGATAATAGTAAAAGTAAAAAAATAATAGAAGTAAAGTATAGGAACACAAGATTTATAGTGGTTCGATAATCTCTGGCCTACCCCCACTTTATAGCTTTATTGCTATAGATTTGATACAATTTGTTTGAGATTACAAAATGTTAAAGAGAGAATAAGTCACTAGTACAAGGGTTACATAGATTCTAAGTCCAAAAATTGCCTAGAGTGGCTGCCTCAATGTTTATTGCATGGAGGCAAAAGACAAAGAAGATGCAGAGCTACCTCATAGTGATAATAGAAACTAGATCTTGTTTTATTTACACCAGTGGTTGTATTTATAGGGGAAGAGAGATGGTGGGTCGAAAGACTGCTTTTATTGAGGTCATGGAGATAGCCAGAAGTCGTAAAAAAGATCAAGGAGCCCCATAAGTTAAAATGATAACTCGATATCGACCCAACTAAGTCAACTCGGTACCAAGTTAAGAGCGTTGTTACAAGTTGAAGTTCTTTCACTTGCTAGCTTTTCTATCTCCTAATTGATGTGTTTCGAGTTCTTGTCCATTGTCTTTGAGTTGATTGTAGCAATCTTTTTTATAGCACTTAGTTATCCTAGCTTCTATGATGTTATCTCATCAATCTCGTGATTGGTTATACAAAGTTTGGAAATAAACACTTGATACTGACTTATTGGAATTATATATGGGTAGTGCGAAGTTTTGGAGAGGAGTGGAGGAAATGTGTGCTGACGTAACCATGGTCAACTCGATCCAAGTTGAGGTGTTTGCTCCAAACATTGTGAAACTTTCCCAAGTTGTTTCTCTAGCTCTTATATGTGTATTCTTAAGTTTTCTAGTCGTTCTGTCTTCGTCTTGCCTAGGGTCATCTAAAGGATAGAGCGCCTTGGATTTTGACCTGAGTGTTTTGTGAGTCCAACTCAAGTTATACTCGGTAAGACCCGAGTTATACTTTCTTGAAGTCTGACTTGAGTACTTTGTGAGTACAACCAGAGAAAAATCATAACTTGGTGCCGAGTTAAAGATTTTTAACTCAGTACCGAGTTGACTATAGTTTAACTCAGGTTTAACTCGGCTCTGACCTATGTCATATTTTCCTGCCATGCTATTTCTCGAATTAGATATTCCTTCATTTTCCTAGGTTTAGCTCTGTTACATCTCAGGTCCAACTCCAAGCACCAAGTTGAAAAACTCAAGTCAAATTTTTTTGCTTATATTTTGATATTTCCTTTTTCTTCCCATTTTATGCGTTTCGAAAGTCCTTGAATCATTTTGCCTTCGTTTATACATTCTAACTTCCGATTGAAATCGACTTAGTCAAGAACCTGGTTAACACGTGCCCCTTAGAGTATGTTTTCAATGAAAACCAAGCATGCTCTGAATCAAGACAAGTGTTGATTTACTATCGCTTGATTCTGGATAGTTGTTTAGAAACTGCTTTGAAGCATTGCTTTTCTCGGGTAGACATTCCTTCGATCGTTTTGAATAGTAAGAGTTTTATTCTTCAATCTTCGTGCTAAGAACAAGATCTATGCTCTAGAAATCGTTCCATGCCTTAGACAAGCGTGCTTTATCCTTGTTGTGTATTATTTTCATTTTTGCTTTTGTATTGCCACCGGGATCTTCTAGTGCTGAATCCTTTAGCCTTCAATTTCTACGATCAAATGTACTGCCACCGAGCACCTAAATGCCGCCTCCTTCAAACCGTCGCAAAGAACTATTGTCTAAGTGAAATTCATTTAGGTGAATTTCATTTAGGAGTGAAGGAATGGATATTTCTATGGAAGGTGGAAATAGTGGTGTTGTGGCCGACTATTTCTTGGTGGTAGATAGTAGAGTTTGGGTTGTGCTTGACCTATGGTGGATATCAAGCCTATCCTAGTCCTTGTTCACCCCACTTTGGGGCACATTCGACTCTCTGTCTTTGGATAACTCCTATCAATGCATAGCTGTTCTCACATCATCGTTTGAATCCCAATGTGACGGTTCAGTTGAGAAACGATCGTGTAAGATGCTTACATCACTACGCTAATCTTATTGCTACAGTCCTTGTGTCCTAGAAAAGAAAAGCTTTCCTCATCGCTCCGAACAGCGGCTTAATTATCGATTACTTATCGACAACGGGTAAGTTCCAACATATAATACCACTGTACGACATAGCTCGTTTTCCTAACAAAAGCATGCTATCTACACAGGATGGTTCGTTCATCGCATACGGGACGCATGACTCATACTGCATTGATCGACACTTCTTATTTGTCATGTTAATGCTCGGACTTTGTTTGGTCGACATACTTCGACATCCTTTGGACTCTAGGTGTTAAACACATCATTTTTAATTTTTAAAATAAAACATACCTAATCCGTTGAATGTCAAGTTTCATTTTCTAAAATGACTCATTGATCGCTATGCATCTAGTCTGGTAATGTTACGTCTACTACTCCAGGAGTGGATCCTTTATAGCTTAGGCTTTGTTTTTTTCCAATTATGTTGGTACAATTGATCACAGTTGAATTACAAGGCACGGTTGCACATACTAAGCTATTGCAAAATCAGCCTCCTCCTTTAAATGAGTACCCGACTTTAAGGGTCATGGATGAAGAGGAAAGAGCGAGCAGGGATTCCCCAAGGCATGCTGGCTCGTTCGTCTTCTCCTTGATCATACAGTTTGTACACTTTTTTTCCGCTTTAAATAGATTTTTCCTTTCGATCTACTGTTAATCACAATGAATTTCAATCCCATGTTACTCTTTGCTGTCTTGGAGCAGCAATTGGGATGTTCATCCCATTTTTATATGATCTCTGCCATGAACTAAATCTCGATCATGGAACTTTCTACCTTGAATCTGGGTATTTGTGTGAGTTAAACATGCAGGGAAAATTATCCAATTACCCCCAGTCCGATGATGCTTCCTCAATCATGGTCATAGATCAGGAAAGCCTGATAATACTGGTTGTCAATTTTCTACAACTATCCTTGCCTTTCCCCAATCGAACATGCCCCACTTAGTTGCCAAAACTGTAATTGAAGTTCGGTTAGGCACTAGTTTCAATTAATCTCTAGAAACTGGCATAAGAATTATTCGATTCATATTTGCAACGACCTGTAAATTTTGATGGTTTTATTAATTCAATTAACCGAAATTTTGTGAAATTTTAAATAATAATATTTTGAAATAAAAACTTGATATTTGAAATAAGTCTATTTTAACATCGCAAATAGTAAATTTTCATCTGATAATATGAAAGCTTATTTTATTATGCAATTCTTTTTCAATTTAAATCAGTTAATATTTGATGATAATAGAATGTTTTCCAAACCTGAATATTTTTCTACAGAAAATTTGTAAATCAATTCTGAGTGAGATGTCATATTTTGTTTCTTCAAATTTGGACTGTTGTTGCTCTGTTTATCTTAATTCTGGCAAATTAGCAGCATTTTCGGTACCGATTATCGACCTTTGATCGGATGATCATACCACAGATACCGGTATACCGTTTCGATCGTCTTGTCGTGCTGATCTCCGTGGTATATTCACCTCTCTAATTCGGTGTTTGGTACGAGGTGGAAAACGAAAAATGGTTTACCGTACTGGTTTTTGTATTTGGGCTTTTGGGTTTCTAATGCCTTTTCATCTATCTACCGTCCCAATCAATAGCCATATGCTCTATTTAATTTTAGAATTCAATACTATGACCCTCGCCATTCACTGACTTTTATCATTCCATTATTACAATTGATATTGCTATTTTATTTTGGTTCGTATTATCCTTATTATATAGAATATAAATATTTGCTGTAGCTTTCATTTTTTCCCTTTCATCTCTTTCACGCCCTTCCTCCGCCATTCACTGCATAGCCTGCCACCATCAGCCGCTCCGACACCTTACTCCGGCCATCTCGTGCTCGATGCAACAGCCACCAGTGGCCACGGACCCACTGCCCTCCTTCCCTTGCCTGTCAAACGTCGCCACACTCTTCCACCAAGACGTGCCACCCCTAGCCTCGGCCTCCACCACTGTAGCACCACATCACAGTCGAACCCACAACCAAGATCTCGACTTCTCCTACCACCATGCAAGACAGCCATGGCCGGACCCACCCATCACCGACCACCTGTCCCTTCCACTTTGCTTGCATAACTAGCCGAGCATCTCTTCTTCTAGTGATATATATATATATATATATATATTTATATGTTCTAGTATATATATATATGATTATATCAGTTTACTTATTTTACTATAAATATATATAGTTATATATATAGTTTATATAATTAATTATTATATTTCAATCCTTAGTCATAAGTCTGTTGGTTATCTATATATGTCAGTTTATTCTTTAATTTTGATAAAGTATATGTGTTTGTTTATATTTGCGTATATATGTGAGTTCAAAATGTAGCTTGCACATGTGTGCTTATATATACACTGTATGTAGTATGGTCTTAAATCTATGGGAAGTTACGCGTATCTTTTGATTTCGGCTTATAAGTACATTAGGGTTCAGCTTTTTACACAAGCTTATATTGGTATTATATAATTTATTAAATATATATATTCTTATAGCTTGCATTTTTTTAATTTATGAGACCTGTTTTCGTTTATACTTGGGTATGTTTAACTAAAATATTGCTTTAGTATGATATTTTATGTCAGTATGGAATATATGTTTTATATAAAGGTATTTAAAAGTGAAATAGAATCGTTAGTTTATATTTTTTTTAGTATATATTCTATGTTAAATATATAAGTATATGTTTCATATATGTTTATATGTTAGTTTTCCAATATAAAATGTTATCTATATATAATATTCGCCATTGAATATATGTATCGGGGTTTAATAATTTGTTTTATATACATGTAGGGTCGGTTATATATACATTATATACAAGAAGTCATAAAGTTAAAAAAAAATTATAAAGCAAGCCGCATTGTTTCATAATAAATATTGTAAAATATAACAAAGATATGTAAGTTTAGGTGGAGCCTATATACATAATGTATGGTTTGTAGTCTGTTTGACTTTTAAGAATAATATAAAGGTTGATTTGCTTGCTGATTTATATTTTATACTACAGTATATATGATAGTTCAAATATATAGTTGTTTATTTTATAATATGATGATATTTGATTTAACACGTGTTTAAAATTTGTATCTGTCCTCTTGATATTTTGGTTTCTTTTAGATATAAAGTGATTTGGATATGTATTATGATTTGAAATATAATATGTAATTGAAATCTAATGTGGCCTTTAAGAAACAAATCAATATAATATACTTTTGTTTCGATTTTATCTGCATCGATCCCGTTCTAATTTGATTTCGTCTATCCCTATTTATTAGCTTGTCTACCCAATTCGTGCCAATCTAATTTGCTTTGGGATTCATGCTTGCAATTGTAGCTTGTTCTGTTGTCAAACTTCTCTAGCCTCGAAAGGTGAGCAATCACTCACGATTAATGTTCTTATATTTATTAAATTTGATTTCAATTGAAACGACAATTGAAATATGTTGCTGTTAGTTATTTACATTGCTATATATGTGTGTGTATATATATATATATATATATTATTATTTGTATTTGTTCACCTATGACATCTGACACCATTATCTGTTATTCATATTGATGATATATGCTTGTTTTCTTATTATCATATCTGTTATCACTCTGCAAGTTTCTTGTTAGTATAGAAATCACTATGGGTTGAAATGATACATAACCAAATGATCTGTAGAATAGAAGAAATTGTTATGGGTTGAAATGATAAACCCAAGCGATTTTCATTTGAATTGAATTGGGGATTGCAGATTGAAATGATATATACCCATATTTATATTTAAATAACAGCTTGAAATGATAAATATCCGTATCACTTGACCATAGGGTAGAAAATTATATACAGCCACCATGGTCTATATATAAAAATATTTTGAAATGATTTCTATGGTTTTAGAAAGAAATATATGGTTATATATAATATCGATTTTTGATATTATATAAATGCTATTTTATATATAGTTAAATTCTTGATTTTAAGCTATGTATAAATTTGTTTTAATATAGAATAAGTATAATAATAAGTTTGATTTTATTAAAGATAATATGGTTAAGTATTTAATTTATATTTTCAATATTGAGTTTATAATGATTTAAATAAATTAGGGTTGGAAGATAAACTTGAAATTGATTTGAATTTGAATTTATTTATGAATTAAGCACAAATAAGTTTGATTTGAAATTTATTAAATTTTGAGATTTTGAAGAATATGATTTTAGTAACTTGATTTTGGTTTAAGATGATTTAAATGAATATATTAAGTTTAAATAAATTGAAGGAATATTCAATTATTTGAAGTTTAATAGTTTTATTTAAAAGACATTGGATTTATTAAGTAAATATTTCAAATTTAAATAATAGTAAATTGAATTTGATATATATATATATATATATATGAAGTTATTAAATTTAGTTTTGAATTTTGGAATATTTAAAGCTTTGAAATATATTGATATCGAAATGGTATAATTAAGGTTCCAAATCTGCTTTGAAATCGATATAGTTTGAAATGGTTTATTTAGAAACCGAATTGAATTGAATGGATGATTTGAGATTTGATTAAATTTGGATTTTGGAATTTGAGTTGGTTTGAAATTGATTTGTGGAATTTTGAGGAAACTATTTTACTTTATAAACTATTTTGTATATATACTATTTAATATCTAAACTGTTTAAGTAGTGGAAGATATGATTTCAAAGTTATGAATTTCAAAGTATTATGTTTCGGAAGTGTTTTAATTTCAAGTGTTTAGTTTCGAAAAGTGTTGTAACTTTGAAAAATGCTATGATTTTGGAAAAAGATATATTTGAAATGGAATGATATCGTAATTGATTTTGAAATGGCAAAGGACATCGTATTTATATAGTTTTTGAAATGGCAACGATATTTCGATTTTGAAGTATATACTATTTTGAAAATGACCGTGGTGTTATAATATCGTTTGGTTGTTAAAGAGACCGAGATCGGAAGTTGTCATACTCTCTGCCAACTCTGAAAACCACTTTAACAACTGTGTAAGCGGTGGAGATTCCAGAATGAAGTTGGATGGTGGCGACGTTCTATTGAGGTATATACGTGGACCCGACTCCCATGAGTTGGCATAAGGTGGCTAAAACAGAAGCAATTGACGGGCTAATGAGGTAGCTCCTCTGATCGGACACACTCCTTCGATATCATTCTATTACTTTGTGATTGATTGGGTGCACCTTTGAATTTTTGGGAGTGTGGCTCAAGGTGGGCGGTAGTGGCTGCTACGTGTTATCACCGGTCCGGAAGTGTAATTGGTATATCTACCCTGGCATTGCCTAGTTGTGCCGTGTCACCTACCCTAGCGCGCCTTGTATGAGTTTGATTTGTGTCGTACCTATGGAGTATCCTCTGGTGGCCTCCCGATCTGGAGGGACTATGGTACTGTATAAACTATTGGCACTATAAAATGTGTTGAGGGGGATATGGGTAACGCCTTAACGCTATTTTTAAATATATTATACTTACTTTAGGCATTATTATAATAGCGTATATTATTACATAGTAGATAGTTCAACGGATCCTTAGAGGATGGTTATCCCAACATTTCGGTTGTTATTTCACTTGAGTTGGATTTATTGATATAAGAATGTTAATCCTGACTCGAGTGTTTTGTGTTTTTCTTCACGCTCGGATCAGATTGAGTGGTTCAGCTTTTGAGACTCACCTTTGGAGTTGGAGCTTTGCTTGGAGATCCAGCTATCTATCCAGCTTTAAGTTATTCAATTGATTCTAGTGATGTATTCTGATCTTGTATTTGACTATTGTATTCGAGACTTCTGTTGTATGTTATTTAACTCTGATATATACTATATATATAGTAGCTTCATGAACTACTATTCATTTTGTTTCTGCTTCATATTGTATATACTCTGTGTCTGTGATTCCGTGATTATTTATTTACTGTATATGCTGAGTTTTGTCAAATATAAATTAACAATATGGTATTTTGAGGAATTCAAATCTGGCATGTGTGGATGCGAATGGTTGAAAATATCGGAATGTTACATTTGGTATCAGAGCTTTGGTTTGAGGCAAAACTTAGCATATGTAGTAAATTTAATTTACAGAATCACTTTCTTTCGAGCTTGAATTCCTTCCTCTTTGACTCGGTTCCCTTTGAATCTTGGAACGTTCTTCTCGGTTCCGAAATCCATTCTTAGCTTCCCTATTCGTGTTCCTTGAGTCTAGAGCATCCCATAGCTCCACTGAATGATTTGTGAAGGGGTGAAACTCCTTTACAACAACATTGATTCACCGAAGATCTCTATATCCTCGGTTTAGATGCTGACATCTCTTGCTATACCTGAACCGTTCTCTAGTAGACGACCAGAGTAATTTCTCTTACGATCGAATGTCAATTTGACTTACAATACTTCATCAATCCTATTCTTAAAGTCATGATTGATCCGGTTAAGGTCGCCCGCGATTATTGTTAGTATATCCATCTTTCTATTTTGTTATTTAATCATATTATCTTAGTTTCGAACCTATCTTTGAATCAAAATTCACTTTGATTTGAATCCACCACATTTGAATCTCTATCCTTACATCGAAATCCATTCTTTTATCGTCGATCGAGGAAGTGTAATTGTAAATTAATATTAAAAATGTTTTGTGTGTGTATATATATATTATGTTGTTTGAGTTGGTGATGTTGATTTAGGTTTTCGATCGATTCGTCTGATCAACGCTATCGATAGGATTTTCAAAACACTTGAACAACGCAAACTATCACAATATTGTTTTCAAATGTGGTAAATAAATAAATTTTGCATGATTATATTATATATAAGTAAATTTTCTAAGAATAATTGTTAAATGAATTGGTTAACAAAATGATAATATTAGATTTTCATTTATTATTTTGTAAACCATTGACTATGGCATAATATTAATAAATAAATTATAAACTTGTTTTATAAATTGATTTAGAATTTGAAATTGATGTAAATTAGAAATTTGGGAATTTAATTTTCGGAGATTTCAAGCTTTGGTTTTAAAGTTTTAAAATGCACATTATTTAAAGTATTTTCGAATAGAAATTGTTTCCAAAGAATTTTAAAATGTTTAAAATCAGTGCTCTTCTCTTTGTCGCTGGAAAATAATTTCGGTGACGATGGCAGCATCATCGACATTCATTTTTGAGCTTCGAAGTGGAGAGACCATTCTGTAGCTCTGCTATACTTTTGTTTTAGAAATTTAATTGTTTTGAATTTCTGAAGTATGACTTGATTTATAATGTAGGTATATATTTATATATTTGATTTGACTTATATATATATTTGTATATTTATCTCCAAATGATTTGAAGTTAAATGGAAATTTAATTCTTAAATTTTGTTAATGGATGATTTTAAATTATAAAATGAAGCCAATTTTTTTTGAATAAATATTTAAACTAGAAATAATTGGATTAGAAAATTTTTACTTGTATAATACTCAATTGCATTCCAATATAATTTACCTAAATTATTTAGAAGTTAACTATGTAATTGAATAATTTATAATTGAAAATGATGTTAAAGGAAATTATAAATAAATTTGAATGGTTATAATAAATGTAAATATACTTAATATATGTGATAAGATTTATTAAGTGGAGTAAATTTAAAAATAATTTGGAATAAAGAAGAATTAAATTTGTTGAATAAAATAGGATTGTAAGAAATGACCCTGCAAATTTATGATTTTAGAAAATTTTAAATTGAGGATAATTGGATAATAAGATAATGAATTTAGAAATAGTTAAGACCGATTTAACTTAAGTGAAATCAAATGGATTAAATCAATTATTAATTTAAATTGAAATCTATATGGTTTTAAATTAATTGTTCTATTTTGTATTTCAAATTTGTTTCTTTCGGTTATTTCTATTCTCCTACCTCCTTTCTTTTCGGGGACGAAAAGTTTTGAGTGAGGGAGAGCGTAACGACCCGTAAATTTTGATGTTTTTATTAATTCAATTAACTGAAATTTTGTGAAATTTTAAATAATAATATTTTGAAATAAGAACTTAATATTTGGAATACGTCTGTTTTAACATAGCAAACGGTAAATTTTTATTTGATAATATGAAAGTTCATTTTATTGTGCAATTCTATTTCAATTTAAATCAGTTAATATTCGATGATAATAGAATGTTTTCTAAACCTGAATATTTTTCTACAGAAATTTGTAAATCATCTTCTAAGTGAGACATCATATTTCATTTCATCAAATTTGGACTGTTGTTGTCCATTTATCTTATTTCTGGCAAATTAGCAGCATTTTCGGTACCGATTATCGACCTTTGATCAGATGATCGTACCACAGATATCGGTATACCGTTTTGATTGCCTCGTCATGCTGATCTCCATAGTATATTCACCTTTGTAATTCAGTGTTCGATATGAGGTGGAAAACGACAAACGGTTTACCGTACCGGTTTTTGTATTTGGGCTTTTGTGTTTCCAATGCCTTTTCATCTATCTGTCGTCCCAATCAATAGCCATCTGCTCTATTTAATTTCAGAATTCAATACTATGACCCTCACCATTCACTGACTTTTACCATACCATCATTACAATTGATATTGCTATTTTATTTTGGTTCGTAATATCCTTACTGTATAGAATATAAATTTTTGCTGCAGCTTTCATTTTTCCCCTTCATCTCTTTCACGCCCTTCCTCCGCCGTTCACCGCATAACCCGCCACCATCAGCCGCTCCGACACCTTACTTCGGCTATCTCATGCTCGATGCAACAGCCACCAGTGGCCACGGACCCACTGCCCTCCTTTCCTTGCCTGTCAAACGTCATCGCACTCTTCCACCAAGACGTGCCATCCCTAGCCTGGCCCTCCACCACTGCAGCACCACATCACAATCGAACGCACAGCCAAGATCTCGACTTCTCCTACCACCACGCGAGACAGCCATGGCAGGACCCACCCATTACCGACTACCTGTCCCTTCCACTTTGCTTGCACAGCTAGTCCAGCATCTCTTCTTTTGGTGATATATATATATATATATATATATATATATATATATATATATGTATATGTATATGTATGTATATGTTCTAGTATATATATATATGATTATATCAGTTTGCTTATTTTACTGTAAATATATATATTGTTTTATATATAGTTTATATAATGAATTAGTATATTTCAATCCTTAGTTATAAGTCTGTTGGTTATTTATATATGTCAATTTGTTCTTTTATTTTGATAAAATATACGTGTTTGTTTATATTTGCATACATATGTGAGTTCAGACTATAGCTTGCATATGTGTGCTTATATATATATATATATATATATATATATATATATATATATATATTGTATGTATTGTGGTCTTAAATCTTTGGGAAGTTATGCATATCTTTTAATTTCGGCTTATAAGTACATTAGGGTTCAGATTTGTACACAAGCTTATATTGGTATTATATAATTGATTAAATATATATATATATATATATATATATATATATATATATTCTTATAGCCTGCATTTGTTTAATTTATGAGACCTGTTTTCGTTTATACTTGGGTATGTTTAACTAAAATATTGCTTTAGTATGATATTTTATGTCAGTATGGAATATATGTTTTATATATAAAGGTATTTAAAAGTGAAATAGAATCGTTAGTTTATATTTTTTTAGTATATATATTCTATGTTAAATATATAAGTGTATGTTTCACATATGTCTATATGTTAGTTTTCCAATATAAAATGTTATCTATATGCAAGATTCGACAGTGTATATATGTATCCGGGTTTAATAATATGTTTTATAAACATGTAGGGTCGGTTATATATACATTATATATCATAAGTTATAAAGTTATAAAAAGTTTATAAAGAAAGCTGCGTTGTTTCATAATAAATATTGCAAAATATAATAGAGATACGAAAGTTTAGGTGCAACCTATATATATATATATATATATAATGTATGGTTTGTAGTCTGTTTGACTTTTAAGAATAATATAAAAGTTGATTTGCCTGCTGATTTATATTTTATACTACAGTATATATGATAGTTTATATATATAGTTGTTTATTTTATAATATGATAATATTTGATTTAACACGTGTTTAAAATTTATATCTGTCCTGTTGATATTTTGGTTTCTTTTAGATATAAAGTGATTTGGATATGTATTATGATTTGAAATATAATATGTAATTTAAATCTAATGTGGGTCTTAAGAAACATAATAATATAATATACTTTTGTTTCGATTTTATCTACGTCGATCCCGTTCTAATTTAATTTCGTCTATCCTTAATTATCAGCTTGTCTATGCAATTCGTGCCAATCTACCTTTGCTTTGGGATTCGTGCTTGCAATTCGTAGCTTGTTCTGTTGTCAAACTTCTCTACCCTCGAAAGGTGAGAAATTACTCACGATTAATATTCTTATATTTATTAAATTTGATTTCAATTAAAACGCAATTGAAATATGTTGTTGTTAGTTATTTACATTGCTATATATATGCTGTTATCTGTATCTGTTCACCTGTGACATCTGATGCCATTATCTGTTATTTATATTGATGATATGTGCTTGTTTTGTTATTATCATATCTGTTATCACTCTGCAAGTTCCCTGTTAGTATAGAAATCACTATGGGTTGAAATGATACATACCCGAACGATATGTAGAATAGGAGAAATCGTTATGGGTTGAAATGAAAAACCCAAGCGATTTTCATTTGAATTGAACTTAGGATTGCGGGTTGAAATGATGTATACCCGTATTTATATTTAAATTGCGGATTGAAATGATAAATATCCGTATCACTTTACCATAGGGTAGAAAATTATATACAGACACCATGGTCTATATATAAAAATATTTTGAAATGATTTCTATGGTTTTATATAATATTGATTTCTGATATTGTATAAATGCTATTTTATATATAGTTAAATTCTTGATTTTAAGCTATGTCTAAATTTGTTTTAATATTGAATAAATTTAATAATAAGTTTGATTTTATTAAAGATAATATGGTTAAGTATTTATTGTATATTTTTAATATTGAGTTTATAATGATTTAAATAAATTAAGGCTGGAAGATAAATTTGAAATTGATTTGAAATTGAATTTATTTAAGAATTAAACACAAATAAGTTTCATTTGAAATTTATTAAATTTTGAGGTTTTGAAGAATATGATTTTTATAACTTGATTTTGGTTTAAGGAGATTTAAATGAATATATCAAGTATAAAAAATTAAAGGAATATTCAGTTATTTGAATTTTAAAACTTTTATTTAAAAGATATTGTATTTATTAAGTAAATATTTCAAATTTAAATACTAGTAAATTGAATTTTATTTATATATATATGAAGTTATTAAATTTAGTTTTGAATTTTGGAATATTTAAA
This sequence comes from Allium cepa, assembly GCA_030765085.1. Taxonomy (NCBI): domain Eukaryota; kingdom Viridiplantae; phylum Streptophyta; class Magnoliopsida; order Asparagales; family Amaryllidaceae; genus Allium; species Allium cepa. The sequence goes on along the minus strand of CM060930.1, from coordinate 2,641,101 downwards.
GCTTTGAAATATATTGATATTGAAATGGTTTAATTAAGATTTGAAATCTATTTTGAAATCGATATAGTTTGAAATAGTTTATTTAGAAACCGAATTGAATTGAAATGGATGATTTGAGATTTGATTAAATTTGAATTTTGGAATTTGAGTTGATTTGAAATTGATTTGTGGAATTTTGAGGAAACTGTGTTACTTTATAAACTATTTTGTATATATACTATTTAATATCTAAACTATTTAAGTAGTGGAAGTTATGATTTCAAAGTTATGAATTTCAAAGTATTATGTTTCAAAAGTGTTTTACTTTCAAGTGTTTAGTTTCGAAAAGTGTTATATCTTTGAAAAATGTTATGAATTGGAAAAAGATATATTTGAAATGGAAATGATATCGTAATTGATTTTGAAATGGAAAAGGATATCGTGCTCATATAGTTTTTGAAATGGCAATGATCTTTTTGTTTTGAAGTATATACTATTTTGAAAATGACCTCGGTGTTACAATAACATTTGGTTGTTAAAGAAACCAAGATCGGAAGTTGTCATACTCTCTGCCAACTCCGAAAACCACTTTAACAACCATGTACGTGGTAGAGATTTCAGAATGAAGTAGGATGGTGGCGACGTTCTATTGAGGTATATACGTGGACCCGACACTCGTGAGTTGGCATAAGGTGACTAAAACAGGAGCAATTGACGGGCTAATGAGATAGCTCCTCTGATCGGACACGCTCCTTCGATACCATTCTATTACTTTGTGATTGATTGGGCGCACCTTTGATTTTTTTGGGAATGTGGCTCGAGGTGTGCAGTAGTGGCTACTATGCGTTACCACCGGTCCAGAAATGTAATTGGTATATCTACCCTAGCATTGCTTAGTTGTGCCGTGTCACCTACCCTAGCGCGCCTTGTACGAGTTTCATTTATGTCGTATCTATGGAGTATTCTCTGGTGGCCTCCCGATCTGGAGGGATTACGGTACTGTATATACTATTGGCACTATAAAATGTGTTAAGGGGGATATGGGTAACACCTTAATGCTATTTTTAAATATATCAATTTACTCATGCTAATGACAAATGGAAGCAAATTAAACAAGTGCCACCATTTTCCATTTTATTTTCTTTTATTTTTAAAAATCATAAATTAAGCTATAAATATCTATCTCCTCTTTTCTATTCCTTTTCTATCTTCTTTTCAAACCAAGAAGAACAAAAGCCTGTAATTAAAACTAGAGAAAATCAGGAGCCTATACAAACGAGAAAGAAAATTAAAACAACAACAACTTTTTTTAACAAACCTGTAGCAAATAAAAGCAAATTATCTCAGATTAAAAGTAGGAGCAACTCAACAAGATTTCCAACTCAAAATCAAAGCAAATTTCAAGTATTTTTAAGTTCTAGTTAACAAGCTTTCAAAGATCACAACATTCAAGTTTTCAAAATAAAAATTGCTTCCAATCTTCTTTGTTCAACATTTATACAGGTAAGTAAACAAAGCTTTAAATCTGTTTTAAAATCTTGTTGCATGTAGTAAAACCTGAAGTAAACTGGTGATAATTATTTGCATGATTGTTTTAAGATGAATGCATGAATATATGTATATGGAAATTATGTGCATGTTTGAGTATATGTATATGCATGACTCTGTTTTTGACTTACAGACCAAATAATCGCACAAAACTCAAAATCTATCCACTCAATCAATTATAGGATATAGTGCCTAATGGGAATGTGTTTGAATCGATGAAATCCTATTTTTAAAAATAAACTCAAGTAAAATTATTGAGTTATTATTTGAAAATAATAAATTTATAGTGAAAAAGGAAATATATGCAGAAATCGATTTCTCTAATCCATGATTTCGCCTATATAACTAAACTCGACATTGGAAAACATGATTTTTTGTGTGGATTTCATGATTTCAGAGTTGGGGATGTTGAGAATTTCCTTGTTGATCGAAAATAGAATTTTAACTAACCTCTGGTGATTGGAGGTTCTGGAGAGGTCGGGGATCATGCTGGAGGTAACTCATGGATCGAGGGCCGTAGGAAAATTGATCGCTGATTTTCTGGATCGCCAAGTGGCGCGGTGAGGTAGATTAGGGTTTAATTGTGTTTTTGGTCGGGGATGGTTTAGGGGGTAATCTCATCGTCGCGGTGGCATCGAGGTGAACTGAAGGTGGAGGGAAGGAAGTAGGAAGGTCAGGCGATGGTTCGGGCATGATGTCAGGGTCTTTGGTGGGCGAAGATGGCGATGTGTGGTGGGTCTTGGTGATAGGTTTTGGTGCCTGCTATTGTTCGCTCGTTCGATTTTGATTTGTGTGTTTGTTTTGGATTCGGGGTGGTCAAGGTGGATCGGCAAGTCGTCGGCGATTTGAAGAGGGTGGTGACGTTGGTCGAAGAGGCGTCGATCACGCTTCCACGTGCACGCGTATCCCTGGTGTCCGGTTGCGTTGCTGCAAGTATAGGAGAGAGCTCGGGTTTGTAATCGGGAAGGATGGGTTTTGGCTCGAGGAAGTTATCGGGTATTCATGAGTGTTTTACCAGGTGCATCAAGTTTTAAAATTAAAAACAAAACTAAGTTAAAAAAAAGAAGAAGCGGGAATTTAGGGATCGGGTCGGAAGCATGGGATTTGGGACGCGTCTCTTTTTATAAATTTAAATAAAATGAACAATATGAACAATGTTTCCAAAGAAATAATGAACATGTCTTTCAAGCAAAGATATTGAACGAGTTTTCCAAGAAAAAGTTTTGATCAAGTTTGTCAAGTTAAATTCAAAGATTTAAATTTTTAAAGTTAAATGTTTTTAAGATTAATTGATTTGCTTTTGAATAATCATATATTAGGTTAATTCTTTAATTAAATTCCTATGTGTCTTCAAGTGAAACTTAACGATCTAATTAAGTAATTACTTACGATAATGGTTTATCTTAGATTAATTAAGGACTTAAGTAATTAACGGTTAATTAATTAACTTAAGAAATTATGGAATAATTACTTTAATGAAATTAATTAAAGGATAATTAATGTAATTAAAGGATCATTAGTTAGAGAGATTAATCAAAGGATAATTTATTAATTTAAGTAATCAGAGATTAATTACTTAAATGATAATTAATTAATGTAAGTAATTAAAGGATTAATTTGTTAAGGGTTAATTAATTTAATTAGAAATTAAAGGTTAAATTAATTAATAATTAAAGGTTAATTAATAATTAGAGGATAATCAATTAATAATTAAAGGTTAGTTAATTGAGGATAATTAACTAATGGGATAATTACTTCATGAAAGTAATTATGGATAATTAATTTTGATGGATAATTAAAGGATGATTAATTAATGGTTTGTAATTAATTAATGTCAAGTAAGCAGGATTTAAAAGTAATTAAATTAATTAGAAATGGTTCAATTAATTTATCCTGCTTATAGATGATTAAGATATATTGAATGATTTAGATTATTTGATATTTCTGATATGTCATTTGTGATGCTTTGTGATATGAGATACTTTGGTTGAACTATGATATTGTGGGTTATCTATCTGAGATGAGATGTTGTGTGAATATGAAATCCTGAATATAAATCGTATTGTTTAAACTTAAACAATTTGACTTAAAGAATAACATTGGATTTGAAGAGACCGGGCACGGGTATCAGTAAATACCCGAAACCACTTCGATTTGCAATCTATAATAATTATTTATAGATTTGATATGTGAAATCAATAGGCTCGAATGGAATAATTTAAGTAAACCGGACCATTGAAACTTTGTAGTGGTACTTGGGGATTGTTTTTGAAATAAGTGTTGGCTATAACATGTTAAGAACTTGTAGTTGAGTACGAGTTACCCCGGGTTCAAATAAGTTTTATATCTTAGTATTTCTATTTATTTAGGTTTACTCACGCTGGCTCCAGCCCGACCCAGGTGTTACTTTGATGTAATGCTCGGGTTAGACTGAGTATCACAGCTTTTCTGGTTAGGACGTTCTGGAGCTCAGAAGGCAAGCTGGATGGCAGGAACTTATGGAGTATACCGCCGTGTATTTGAGTTTGATTTGATAGTAGTCTGGGACAATTTAATTATAACTATCCAGTTATGTATGAATGGTTGTACTCTGATGTATTGATGCAAATTAATAGTTACAGCTTTCCATTGTGTAAATGCTATAATTTGATACTATATTTCGATCCGCTGCGAATGTGAGATTCTGTGTTTTGTTTTCTGTTTCTTCTTCACCTCTTTTCTTCTTTTCCCTAACAATCTGAAATTTTCGGCATTTGATTGCTCGGCACTTCTACAGTGAACGTATTAGTGTCGAATTTTCGAGGTCGAAAATTTTGGGTCGTTACAATTATACTTTACTTTAGATATTATTATAATAGCGTATATTATTACATAGTAGATAGTTTAATGAATCCTTAGAGGATGATTATCCTAAACATCCTTTGAGTTACTTGTATTTCAGTTGTTACTTCACTAGAGTTGGATTTATTGACATAAGAATGTTAATCATGACTCGAGTGTTTTGTGTTTTTTTGCTTTATGCTCGGGTCAGACTGAGTGGTTTAGCTTTTGAAACTCACCTTTGGAGTTGGAGCTTTGCTTGGAGATCCGGCTATCTATCCAGCTATCAGTTATTCAGTTGATTCTAGTGATGTATTCTGATCTTGTATTTGACTGTTGTATTCGAGACTTCTATTGTATCTTATTTAAGTCTGATATATATATATATATATATATATATATATATATATATATGTATATTAGCTTCATGAACTACCATTCATTTTGTTTCCGCTACATATTGTATATACTTTGTGTCTGTGATTCTGTGATTACATATTTACTGTATATGCTGAGTTTTTGCCAAATATAAATTAACAATCTGGTATTTTTGAGCAATTCAAATCCGGCATGTGTGGATGTCAATGGTTGAAAATATCAGGATGTTACAATATTACCTTCCATGAAGTTGCTTATTTTCGAGGAACAATATAATTCATAAAGGCTGGTAATTACACCTTCCCGATGCTAATATCCAAGCAACAATAGATTCCTAAATGTTAAAGGATGATTCCTTCCTGTTGTTTTCAATCTTTGGGAAGTGTTAGATTCCAGAAGGTAGGACTGTAGACTCGATCAAGCTCTTGGTTTTGTCTCCAAAATTCAGTGTATCGATGGTCATATTCTAGGGATTTCTCCTTAGCATCGCTAATCTTCAGGCATTGGCATATTCCTACGAGTTGGGAGCGAATGATTTGGTTGGTCCTTAAGTAGGTTATCAATCCTTCTCGTCATTGCCAGGCTTCAGGTGATAGTAAATTCCTAAAGACCGAGGACGAATTATTCAATCTATTTTCGGTTTAGTTTTGAGTACCTTTTCCCTGTCGCCAATATCCGAGAATAAATGAATTCTGGAGAACTAGGTGCTCATCTCCCTGTCATTACCTATCTTTGGGCAATTGCAGATTCCTGAAGGTTAAAGTTTTTCCTTTTCTAACCCTCCCTATCTTCAGACAATGCCCGATTCCTGAGGAGAGAAGTTGGTTCCCTCTCGATGTCGTCTATCCGACAATGTCGAACACTTAAACTTTAAGACATTCATCTCTTTAGATGGTAATTAGTTGCTAGAATGCTCTGTTTTGCAAAACAGAACTGTTCTCTAACCAACTCTGTGGTTATTCATGTTTTGAATTTGGTGAGTTTCCCTTCGACCTAGTATTTGTTTGCCTATCCCTGTTTATGGGACTGGCAATTTCGAACGCCTGTATTCGGGCTTTGTGAGAGATGGAAAGGTATAGGGAGAATGGTTCGATTGTGTAGCAATCCAAAATTTAACATGTAATAGTTAATTTGTTAATTAATTAAATAATAAAATAAATTTGTGAAATTATCAGAATTAAGCCATGGGAATTGCATCATTGTGTCCGAGGTAATTTTCTGGTCAATTTCCATATAAAGAACGTCAGAAACCGAGCAAATATGAGCAAGATATGAGACAAACAAGAAAATGGAAAAAAAATATGACTAGGTCGACTGGTCGATCGACCTGAACAAGGGGCCGGTCTACCCGCCCCAGGAAAAGGAATGCAGAATCGTTCCTTCTTTCCAGTATGCTCCAGTGAACCTTTCACCCGTCATTTGCATCCTTTATTTCAATCTGATCCTTACCGTTTTACATCTGATGGCTCCTATTCAACCTATGACGTGGTTGCATCCTATTCAATCTCCAAATCCAACAGTCCGAGATCCACTTTTACACCTATAAATAGACCCCTGGACCAAACACTTTTTCTCATTCTAGGTTTTCTCCAATTGGGTTCACCTTTCTAGAAAGGCCCCTATATGAAATAATTTTTCCAAAGGAGAAAATCATTATAAATTAAATTATTTTACAACTCCAAGTGGATCCATGAAGACCAAAGGAAAAGCTTAGGACCGAAGGTGAGTGATTGTAATTATTGTAAGATTTCTTTAAGTAATTTAAAATTATAGGGTTCCAATAGTTGTAGTTTTACTCCAATTTTTGAAATAGCATTTTCAGTAGTTTGTTTAAAGTTTTTAGAATTATCTGCAGTCTATTTCTTTTCGGCTATTCTATTCAGTAATTTTGGTTTATTTCTATTAAGCATAGTTTATTTTACAGTTTACAGTATTTAAGTTTATTTACTGTTATTTATATCTTTTTCGACGTTTTGGACTTTTTTGCAAGTGTTTATTCTCTTCATCCCCCTTTTCTTTGTGTATGTATTAGAATAAATTAAAACGCAAATATGGATTATATAAATAAGAATACTGAACAAAGAAAATAAGATGTAAATTATAAAGATTGTAACAAATAATAGAATTGGACTGAAATTACACCTAATTACAATTAGAATTGGACTAATTAAAGATAATTGGCATGGTTATAAATTAAAATTACAACTAAATAGAGTAAAAGACGAAAGAAGCTTATTTTCATAGTTAGACGTTGGGTTAAGTAATAAGCATGATTATAACATAGGTTATAATAAGAAATGGAAGAGAATGAGGCTTATTTGAAGACTTAGGATAAATTAATAAGCAAAGATAGTAGTGATAAATTATAAAGGCTTGTTTAAAATAGTTTATCTAAGTTAATAAGCAAAGATGAAAGTAGGACCTGTACCAAATAACATTCCCTAGGGCACGCTTATGCTAAGAATAGTAGTAATTGGTCAAGTAGAAGTCCGAATCACATGGGATTTGGATAAGGGGCGCAACTAGATATTATTTGGATGAAGGGCCGATACCAGCAGCATTTCCCCTATAGGTTCTATGGACATACGTTGATCTCATGTTAGCTTGAAGTAGGATAAGGGGCACGCTTATGCTAGATGTTAAGGTAATAAGAAGACCTAATAGGTGGAGAAATGGTTAGCATGGGCATGGTGGCAGTTATGTATGCGACTTACATTTGGGTGCTCAGTAATAACTATGAGTTCCAAGCGCTTAGTGTGGGTGTTTTCGTGAACACCATTGCCTTTTATATAGGGGGTATATATGTCGTTTATGCCATAGTAACATTTTGTGCAGAGAGTTATAGAGCAGTTGGTCCATAAAAAGGTACTATAGAGTAGTTGGCCGATCAAAAAGGGTAGAATTAGGGTCAAATCCTAATTATAGGAATAGGAATTCAGCCTAATCAAAGCAGAAATCAAGGACAAGTGCAAATAATCAAAGTTAACCTATCTTACAAATTAAGCAATATTTAATCGTATTTATTTCCTATTTATCTCTTTCCTATTTCTTTTATTATCATTATTTATGCTAGAACTGTTGTAAAGTCTATTACTTTATCTTGCTTAAAGACTCTAGTAATTACTATCATTCACCAGACTTTTAGTCTGACCCACTCCTCTATTTTCCCCTTTCCCCCTCAGGCAATAAAGGGAGAAGTCAGTAGATTGCTGCAGCTTGGAGTTCTCTTGGAAGAGATTTCTTCTGTGTATTTCGTTTAATTCAGCTTTTGTTCTTTCTATGTACTGGCTTATTCTAAGAGATATTATGTACTCTAATTTTGAGAGACTAAGAAATTTTATAAAACATGATAGGTTTTGAGATATGGATGTTGTAAACGGTATTTGACTTATTTATTAATTAATTATGAAGCTTTTTTAATTAAGTTATTATTTTAGTTTCCATTGTTTTTACATATTTTTATCTTGTGAATCTTAGTCTCTGTTAGTTTTAGTTATACCTACAACGCACCATGCTTTTTAATATGTCCTTTTGGGTATATTAAAGAGTGTAGGGTGTTTCACTTGGTATCAAAGCCTAAGGTTATAAGGTTCAAAAAAAAAATTAAAAAAAGTAAAGTACTTTTTCAAATAACCTATTTTAAAGGTATTTTTAGAAAGGAACTCTTAGGAATAATTTTTTAGGTATAAAAGAATTTTTATAAAAATCCACTCATAAGTTCAGTTCAATTTTCCTTTGACTCTTTCCTAAACTACCTTTTTCTTTTCGTAGAATGGCCGATGCCCCGAACCTTCCCAAAGACATTCCAGTCCCAACCTGATTTCGTAGGTACATACAAGCCATGACTCTAGTGGTGCACGGGCCTACGCCTAATCCTGCACCAGTGGGTAGGAACCCCATCAACCCACCTGCTGCCATTAATTTCTCTAAGCTTTTTTAAGGTTTTGCGAGTTTGGAAGGAAAGACTTTTTTCGGCAAGGAGAATTTTGTGGAGGCGAGAGCATGGCTTAGGGACACAGAGAGTATTGTTGGTATTTTGGGATTGGATGGATAGCAGCGAGTTTAGCTGGCTTCTTGGTAGCTGAAGGAGGATGCATCTTATTGGTGGTGTAGATCAAGTTAGAGGGAAGGAATATTACTTGGGATGGGTGTAGGGAGAGATTCGATAGGAAGTTTCTATCTCAAAATAAAGAGAGTGTTCAGTTGGAGAGGTTTATCAATTTGAAGCAAGGTAGTTTGTCTGTTAAGGAATACATCAATCAATTCAATGAGCTGTCGTGGTTTGGTACGGATTTAGTGAACACGCAACATAAGGAAGCTATAAGTTTACGAAGGGATTGAATCAACCCCTTCAAGGATTATTGTTGACTCATGTACGATGAGAGTTACTTATGAGTCTTTGGTCGAGATGACGCTTATGTCGAATACGGTCATGGACAGAGAGCCTAAAGAGGAGGCTAAGTCAGAAGGTCCAAAGAAGAAGTGGTGGGAAAAGAATAAGAAGAAGAAGGAAGGTGATGGTCCTCAGAAGCAGATTAAGAAAGGAATAAAGTGCCATGGTTGTGGAAAGGTTGGACATATGGTCAAGGATTGCTGAAAGGAGAAGATGAAGGGTAAGTGCTATACTTGCGGGCAGCCTGGTCATATGAGTAGGAGTTGTCCCTGAGGAGCGAGTGCACCAGCTGCGCAGATTCAAGCAATAGACACAGCACCTTCCGGTAGCATTCCATATAGAGATAGGAATGTCACAGTTGAAGGTTTGATTTATATATTTGATTTTCCCATTCGGACTTTCTTTGATTCTGGAGCATCACACTCTTTCATCTATAGCTCTCTAATAGATTGTTTGCACTTGGACATATCATTATTTGTAGACCTCGTTAGAGGGTCGACATACTTATCTATGGTTTGTAGGGGTATGAAAATCATTATCCTAGGCATAGACTTTGACTGCGAAGCCTATGTTTGGGCAGGGTATGGGATGACCATAGGGATGGATTGGCTATCCGTATATTGAGCTATCGTAGACTGCGAGAGGAGAGTCATTAGACTTGAGACTTTCTGTGGTAGGACTCTAAAGGTATCTTGCGACCCGCATGGGTCAGTCATGTTGAGTTTTCTCTACGCCCTCAATTCATCGTCAATAGAGTTGCATTCGGTTCCCATTGTCAGAGATTTTGCAGCCGTCTTTGAGGAGGTTAGGGGACTACCCCCTAAGAGATAAATTGACTTCAGAATTTATTCGACCAAGAATACTAAGCCAGTAGCGTTATTTGTGAGGCACATGGCATCTAGGGAGAGGAAAGAATCGAGCAAGCAGATTCATGAGCTTTTGGAGAAGGGATTCATAAGAAGGATCATATCGAAGTGAGGAGCGCCAGTTGTCTTCGCCACTAAGGTGGATGGTTCTCTCCGACTTTACATAGATTATAGGGAATTAAATAAGCACACCAAGAAGAACCGATCTCCACTCCTTAGGATTGATGATCTTTTTGACCAGTTGGTAGGTTCTTCGGTTCTCTCTCAGCATGATTTAGCCATGGGATTCCATTAGCTTAGAGTTGCTGATGAAAGTATAGATAAGACTTCCTTTAGGACACCTGACAGATTCTTCGAGTGGTTGGTTATGCCTTTTGGGCTAACCAATGCCTCAGCCTATTTTGTTGATTTGATGAGCCGCGCCTTTAGGGATGTCCTAAATATGTTTGTGGTGGTATTCGTTGATGATATCTTATTATTTTCAAAGAATATGGAGGAGCATGCTGTTCATTTAGGAGAAGTTCTTCGCAATCTTCGTAGTCATCATTTGAGAGCTAAGTTTTCAAAGTGTCATTTTTGGAGAGAGGAAGTTCGTTTCTTGGGGCACGTAGCCTCGAAGGAAGGTTTAGCTGTTGACTCTGCCAAGGTTATTGCAGGGCAAGATTGGAAGGCCCCCAAAAATGTTACCGAGGTTAGGAGCTTCCTAGGATTGGCAGGCTACTGTAGGAAGTTCATTAGAGACTTTGCCAAGAATTTGACACCACTTAGGCGTCTTACTAAGAAGAATAAAGCTTTCGTGTAGGATATGGATTGTGAGGATTCCTTCACGAAGCTTAAGAGAGCACTTATTAGTGCACCAGTGTTAGTTTTACCCGCTGGAGCTAAGGCTTTCATTGTATACATTAATGAATGCGGAACGGGTCTAGGAGCGGTGTTGATGTAAGAAGGGAGGGTAGTGTGGTAGTAGGCAGTTGAGGACACATGAGAAGAACTACCGTACCCACGATTTGGAGTTGGTTGCCATAGTTTTTTCCCTTAAGGCTTGGGGCACAATTTGCTTGGAGAGTGGTTTGAGCTTTTTACCGACCACAAGTTTATGAAGTACTAATTCTCGCAGAAGGACTTGAACTTGATGCAATAGAGGTGGATGGAGTTTTTAGCATCGTATGATTTTGAGATTGCTTATACCTTAGGCAAGGCTAATGTGGATTGAGTAGAAAGAAAGCAACTCTTAGCCCTTTTTTCGTAGAGTAGACGAGCTTGGAGTTTATTTCTGCTTTTGATTTTAAGCCCTTTATGGACATTACTCATGAATTATTGGCAACATTAGAGGTAAGGCCTACCCTTATGGATCAGATTGGCTCAAGGCAGCGGGAGGATCCGGAGCTCATGGACATTAAGGATAGGATTTGCCAAGGAGATGTCTCGAGACATCTCCAACGTTATTCCATTGATAGTAGAGGGTGGCTTAGGAGATATGAGAGGCTTTGTGTTCCATGCGCCAGTGACTTGTTGAGAGCGGTTTAGGAAGAGGCGCACCATTCCCGTATGACTATTCATCCGAGTGGTGACAAAATGTACCGGATATAAAGAGCATGCTCTATTGGGGTGGCATGAAGAAGAACGTAGCGGAATTCGTAGCTAAGTTTCTCATATGCCAAAGGGTAAAAGCAGAGCAGCAAAAGCCCGATGGATTACTTTAGCCCTTAGACGCGCCGGAGTGGAAGTGGGACAGTATTTCTATGGACTTTATTAACGGTTTACCCCATTCTAGGAAAGATAACACTAGCATTTAGGTGGTTGTTGACAGATTAACCAAGAGTGCTCGCTTCATCACAGTTAAGAATAAGCATATGGTTTCATATTTCACATCCTTGTATATTCGAGAGATGGTCCGTCTGCACGAAGTTCCTTCTAGCGCTGTTACTGATGGAGATCCATTTTTGCTAGTGAGTTTTGGAGAAGCTTACAGGAGGTGCTAGGGACGCAACTTAGGTTGGGTACGGCCTATCGCCCCCAGATAGATGGCCAAACAGAGAGGGTAAATAGGGTGCTTGAGGATTCGCTGCGGATGTGCATTTTGAACTTTGGAGGTACTTGGGAGGAGCATCTTCCATTGGTTGAGTTCGCGTAAAATAATAGTTACCAAACAAGTATAGGAATGGCACGATTTGAGAATTTATACGGGAGACCTTGCAAGTCCCCATCATGTTGGGTAGAATCTACGGAGAAGTTATTACTCGGACCAAATATGGTTAGGGAGACCTTTAAGATGGTGGATTTGATTTGGTAAAGGATGAAGATGTCTCAAGACAGACAGAAATCGTATGCAGACAAGCGGAGGAGAGACTTAGAGTTTGAGGTTGGAGACTTAGTTTTTATCAAAGTATCCCTGCTCAGGAAGGTGGTAAGATTCAGATCAAGTGGAAAGTTAGCTCCTAGATTTGTTGGACCATTTCCTATTACAGAGAGAGTTAGGAAGAGGGCTTACCGAGTAACCGAGTAACGCCACGTGATAGGCTCGTAGAAGTGCATGACGTTTTCCATGTTTCACACTTGCAAAAGTGCTTACATGACTCGGCGGAGGTTGTGGAGCCTAGTCAGTTGGAGGAGGTGGAGGTAGAAAGGAAAGCTTCTGTTCAGCGTATCCCTAAAAATACTGTTGGAAGAGACATCAAGCGACTAAGGAATAAGGAGGTTCCACTGGTGAAGGTGTAATTGGGAGATGATGTTGCAGACACCACTTCGGAAGCAGAAGAGAAGATTCGTATTTCCTATCCTCATCTTTTTGATAGTAAGTTTAAAAATTCCTTTTTCCATCTTTTGATTTGAATAGGTTCTTTCCTTTATTTTCCTTTGGGAGGGTAGAACTTAGGATTTAACCCATGGATGGTAGGATTTGATGTGAACATGTTAATAGAACATGTTATGAATGATGTATGCTAGTGTTTGCAAGTGTTTGCCAATGGATGCTATGGACGCATATAGGTACACTAAGCACTATTATTCCTCAGGGATCGGCCTAACAAGGACACTAAAGCATATGCGTATGGATGTTTGCGCATTTTTATTTTATTTCCATGATTGCTATAAATGGATGTTTATCACTTGATTATTGCATTTGGGTTATGTTTGTAGCACGCGTATAGAACAATCAGTTAACATTAGGAAATTTTTGCATTCATGTGGATACATGGCACAGACATGGTTGCATAAAAGGAGGACAACTGAATCAGCGGACCGACTAATCTTTTGCATTAGTTAAGAACATTTACACTACACTAGTTGCATATGTATCACAAATTGCATTAGAAAAACTTAAGGACAATGAATGAATGGTTGATGATTGAGTGGTTCGTTGTAGAATTGTATGAAAACATTTAGTACATTCTTTTATCCTTAGAGATTTCGGGGACGAAATCCCTTAAGGGGGGAGAATGTAACAACCCGATATTTAATTCGTAATAAATAATTTTTTTATTAATTAAATAAAAAATAAGTTTGTAAAATTATTAGAATTAAACCATTGGAATTGCACCATTGTGTCCGTGGTAATTTTCTAGTCAATTTCCATATATAGAACGTCAAAAACTGAGCTAATATAAGCAAGATACGAGACAAACAAGAAAACGGAAATATACATACATACATACATACATACATACATATATATATGGCTCGGTCGACCGGCTGGTCGACTTGGTTAAGGGCGCGACCGATCGCCTGGTCGACCTGCCTCAGGTAAAGGAACGAAGAATCGTTCCTTCATTCCAGTATGTTCCAACGAACCATTTGTACGTCATTTGCATCCTTTATTTCAGTCTGGTCCTTATAGTTTTGCATCCGATGGCTCCTATGCAGCCTATGATGTGGTTGCATCCTATCAATCTCCAACTCAACAGTCCGAGATCCACTTCTACACGCATAAATATACCCCTAAACCTAACACTTTTTCTCATTCTAGGTTTCTCCAATTGGGTTCCCCTTTCTAGGAAGGACCCTAAACGTTCCAAAGGAGAAAATCAATATAAATTAAATTATTTTACAACTCCAAGTGGATCCGAGAAGACCAAATGAAAAGCTTAGGGCCGAAGGCGAGTGATTGTAATTATTTTATGATTTCTTTAAGTAATTTAAAATAAAAGGGTTTCCACTAGTTGTAGTTTTACTACGATTTTTGGAATAGCTTTTTCAGTAGTTTATTTAGGTTTTTTAGAATTACTTTCAATCTACTTTCTTTCAGCTATTCTTTTCAGTAATTTTTTTATTTCAGTTAAGCATAGTTTTTTTTACAGTTTGCAGTATTTAAGTTTATTTACTGTTATTTACATCTTTTTTTATGGTTTGGATTTTTTACAAGCATCTATTCTCTTCATCCCACTTTTCTTTGCCTATGTATCATAGTAAATTAAAACAAGAATATGGATTGTATAAGTAAGAATACTGAACGATGAAAATAAGATGTAAATTATAAAGACTGTAACAAATAATGGAATTGGACTGAAATTACACCTAATTATTATTAGAATTGGACTAATTAAAGATAATTGGCATAGTTATAACTTAGAATTATAACTACATAGAGTAAAAGATGAAAGAAGCTTATTTTCACACTTAGAACTTGGGTTATATAATAAGCATGATTATAACGTAAGTTATAATAGGAAATGGAAAAGTATGAGGCTTGTTTTAAAACTTAGGATAAATTAATAAGCAAAGATAGTAGTGATAAATTGTAAAGGCTTATTAAAATATTTTATCTAAGTTAATAAGCAAACATGAAAGTAGGACTAGTACCAAATAGCATTCCCTAGGGCACGCTTATGCTAAGAATGGTAGTAATTGTCAAATAGAAGTCCAAATCATGGGGGATTTGGATAAGGAGTGCAACTAGATATTGTTTGGATGAAGGACTAGTACCAACAGCATTTCCCTCATAGATTCTATGAACACACGGTGATCTCATGTAAGCCTGAAGTAGGACGAGGGGTGTAACGATCACGATTTTTTGACGCTCGAAAATCGACATCAATACGTCCACTGTATCAACTGTCGAGCAATCGAAGGCCGGAAAACCATACCGTTAGGGTTAAAGAAGAAGAAAAAGATAGAAGAAGAGAGAAAAATATAGAATAGAACAGAAAGAAACAACAGAACAATATCAGAATCTCACAATCGCAGTGGAACAACATATAATAGATAAATGAATAATCTTTAAACAAAGAACTATATCAGTTATTACATTACATCATATTACATTACATTACATCATCAGAGTGTACAACAACAATATACAACACAATACAACAACAATAGACAGTTATACAAACATGTCTTTACAAGTGAAATACACCGCGGAAAGATAATATCATATACAAGTAATACGTCTTGCCATCCAGCTCACCTTCTGAGCTCCGAAGCAACTCCTAAATCCAGAATGACCTAATAACCTGACTCTAGACTGCCCGTACGGAAAACTACGGGCACCCAGAGTTTAGGAAGAGAACAATAAACTCCAGGTCAGTCATGGGACTGGTATGAGAACTCAAAACAGTTATTTATCTTTAAAACAAACAACAGGATAATTTTAAAGTCAACTCGCAATGCTTTTTGGAAAATGAAACTACCATAAGACCTCCCACCACACACACAATGCAAACGCAGAATTGGAGGAGATTTCTCCTTATGATAGTCAAAGATGCTTACTACGCAAAACAAATCATTTTTGATATTATTATTAGTGCATAGTGATGAAAGAATTTCGAAAATAGAATATAAATCTTAGCCAGCATAGGTACCATTATAGTATGCCTACTATAGCTACCATATTAAATGACAGGCCCTACAACTAAAACCGTACAAGGCTCGTATTGTTTTGTTTGGATTTCCAACTAATGATCAGGCTAAGGAACTTCCTACTGTCAATGGGATCGCCTCTGGCAGGACGTCCTGAGAACCTAACGTTATGGTTAGATCTCTGCCAACACAAGGCCAGGTTACCTTTGTAACTAGGTAACTACTACACGAATATGTCATCCCTCGGTCCCTTTGGACCTTTATCCGAGCGCTCGATAACCAACATCACACAATAATAAATATAGTGTGTCAACATAAGTAAGTATCTGGGCTCCATACCATGATACCACCCTTTCCAAAAGGAAATGACATACCCTAAAGGGCGCGACACTCATAACCTTGCCTTATATTTCTGTTTTGACCATTTCCGGGGAGTGAGGTCTGACGACGTCTCGTCCACAAAGCTATGATTTTTCACAAAGCCATGCTTTGATCAACAAATGATCAATAAATAATCATCACATAGAAACACTCAGCATGCCACATTACCAAATTGGGAATATATCGCTGATAACCTTCAACTACATAACCTCTGAACTCGTACGTTTCAGAGAAGGGTGTTAAGCTAAGAGAATAAATTCTCCGCCACCAACAAGAATGTATTTGAAAGAAATCCGCTTTATATCTCAAAATGTAATGTCAGACAGGTAACCATACAAGTCTGTTCCGGGCTCGAACAGAACCGAAAGCACTTCAAAAGAAGCCCTTGCAATCCGGATATTCACAATCCCGATCGAATTTCCCATCACAAAGGAAATCTCTATACCATAGCTAACGGTGTAGAGACAATCGATAGGTCATCCTATCGTTTTCGCAAATACCAGGTCTTCAACACCGGTCTTCAATGCTATCCATTACGTCGTATCACTATTTGGAATGGGTAATCCGAATAACGAGCGCAATAATTTAAAATAAGTGTAGCATTCCATTTCAACCAATTCACACAAATACCTATTTAAAGGTCAAAATTGATAGTCGGTTATTTAACTATCAATCAATATTCACAACATCACCCGATTTCAAATAATTTCCCAATTATTTATTTTCAAAAATATCTTTACAAGATATATTTTCCACACTTCAACCATTTGAAAACAAATTTCAATTCATTTTTCACCTTTCAATCTTCGAAAACAAATTTCAAATCAATTTCCTTAAACGGAAACACTTCCAAATATTTATCCATTTTAAATTTAAAATGGTTCATTTAAATCAATCAAATAAATCCTTACCGATTTATTTTAAACTTACGTTCCAAATCCGTAAATTTATCTCCACACTTCAAAATAAATCAATGTTTATTTTTAAACAAACTTCCCTTTCTTTTATAAATTCTATAGTGAATTTACCTTTCCAAAATATCTATGAATATACGATTTCCAAATCGATTTCTAATATTCATTTTCAATTTATCTTTAAAAGATAAAATCTCAAACATTGACTTCATACTAAAAAAAATTCCATACTTATTCAATAATAAGTAATTCACAAATCTGTTTATTTTCAACACTTGGAAAATATTCAATATACTTAAATCCAAATTAAGTATGTATTTTATTCTTTAAGGAAAACATTCTCTTAAACACATTTATTTGAGTCAAAACGAATGTTGCGTAAAACATCGTTACGACAACTCAAAACCACTAGTATAGGGATTCGAACTTAAAATAGATATATAAATCCCAATACTATACAAAACATTTCTTTTCAGAAATCATTTACTATAACAACAGTGTTATAGTCTACCATTTCTTCTATTTCTCAAAAACGTCTATTTCAACAATAAATGTTGAAATCTATGGTTTCGATACTTAACACATTTTAAAACATTTTTTTAATTTCCATTTAAAATATCACTTTCCCAAAATATTTCTTTAATATATTATTCACCATCCAAAATCGTGAATATATTTCGTTAACCAAATTCAATTTCTACATATTTTATTTAAAGGATTATCCCCTGTCCCAAAATCGTGGATATATCTCCTTTAATAAGCTATAATAATTAAACTTATTAAAATAAGTCAATTTCGGATTTATAAAACAACGTTTATTAATTCCACTTATACTTTATAACAACTTAACTTATAAAATCACTTTATTAACAAATTCTATCCGTATTCCATTTACACGCCGAAATCCAACTTATAAGTTAATTACTTATAAATATTTTATTTTACAAAATCTATTCATTTTATAACTTCACAATTTATAAATCTATAAATTTCATTCACTTATGAAATCCATTTATACTTCATTTTAACACTCATAAAAACTCGTTTTATAATTCCAATATTTTAGTTTATAAATATCAATTTTATAAATCTTTTATATAAATCATTTATAATAATTCAAAAATCTCAATTTAAACCATTTTATAAATTAGTCAACCACTTATTTCGAAAATCATATTTCGGTTATATTTCACAAAAATTATAATTTTTATAACATAAAAATTACAACGTTTATTTATGTAAAATAAATCAATTCCAAAATTTAATAAAACGCATATTTTCAAAAATCACTTTAAAATCCTTTTAAATTCATAATCGTTACTTTAACATTTTTTAAACTTCCAAATAGGGCCAATGATGCAACAACACCAAATAATCAATCACGGCATCCAAACATCATATATCATATGATAACAGAATATATCACAAATATTTGTAAATAAATCAATATTGTTGAGGAATCCAGTTGGATCCCTCCAAACTGTTTTCCTACATCCACAGATCTTAGCACAATACCAATTCCGTTCCAATACGGAATATCGTGGTATATGGGATTCATAAAATATTATCCGCTATTATGCGGCGTAATAGGGTCTCATCCGCTATATAATGCGGAAAAATCAACTCCAAGTACATATATAATACCAATTCCAATCAAGATGGAATTATCGCGGTATATGTTTTTAATAAATAACATCCGCTTAATATACGGCGTATAGGTTCTATTACTATACAATAGATAATAATTTATCATTCAATCATACAATCAAGCAATTTTAAATCGAACTATTTAAAATTTAAATCGAAACAATTTCGATTGAGTGAGAAGTTCTCACCTTGGTTCCAATAACGGTTTCAAATTTTGTTTCGAATAAAATTAAACGCGCGTTTAATTTTACCCAAAATTTTCACTAGCTCCAATCGATTCCAATCCAGCTTCATTGCGTAGTGCTCGACAAAACGAACCTGTCGCAATTCGTTTCGTAATTTTTCGACCTCGTATGACAAAGTTATACACTTTTAAACATTACACGATTAAATATATATAATAATTTACAAATTTCCTTTAATTTTAAAACCCTCACATCTGGGCCGTGCATTTTAGAGATCAAATCGTGGCCGCACCTTGCCTTCTCCCATCTCACGCACGCGTCCAAGTTATTCACGCAAAGATGAACCCATTAGCTCACGTTCTAGGGTTTAAAATCGTGCTTCCTACCGTCGCCGAGAACAAGATCAAACACCACCACTTCGACCCTCTACAACGCCTCTACCTTCGACCGCAACCAGGTAGAGCTCGGCCCTCTATTCACTGTGATAAACGAACCCAAACGCGCAACCCTTCCCTCGAGATCCACGCCAAACCGTAGCTCTAAAATCGATCACATCCGTATGGATTTGAAGCACTCACTTTGCTCTACAATGTTGTAGTTGGAATTTTTTGCTAAATGTTTATGGATTGAGATAGATTAAGGGAGAAAGTATGGAGTAATTTCAGCCATTAATAATAATTAGGGCCGACTGAAGAAGAAGGAGGGTTAGTTTGCAAAATAGAAGAGAATGGGTCCTTTTATAGAAAATTCTCAAAACACTATTGATCCGAAATTTTCCGAACTCCAAACGAAGCGTGCCGGCTGTCGTTTCTAGGGTTTACCTCATGTTCCGAACACAATGGAACATGTTTCGGAGGCTAATTCGATCATCTTTGCGAGTTACGGAAATAAACGATCAAATTTAAATTAAACCGATTAAACTAATTTCTAGGCGTTTTGGCTTACCCCGGACAAACCGCAAATCCGATTGACACGAAATTTGAAATCTTACAATAATTTGACATTACGGATCTAATGAAACTAGTTTCATTGAAATTTGAGACTGTTTGAAAAATGGCTATTTTCACTAGTTGATTTAAATATTAAAATATTCAACTTTCACAAATTAACTTTTAATTCGATTTTAAAAGTTCACAAACATTGTTCTAACTTCAATATGATTTAATATAACTTTTTGAATCATTTTTAATCACATTAAATCAAATATTCAATTATTTATGGAATTTCAATTATTAAATTATCGATTTAATTATCTAATTAAATCCAAATATTCGAAATAAAATTTATTTGACTTACAAATTTTACTTATGAATATTTAAAATCAATTAAATATACGAATTTTTAATTAACCGAAATTTTGGGTCGTTACAAGGGGCAAACTTATGCTGGATGTTGAGGCATTAAGAAGACCCAATAGTGGAGTAAAAGGTAGCATGGGCACGGTGGCAGATACGCGTGCGACTTCCATTCGAGTGCTTAGTAATAGCTATGAGTTCCAAGTGCTTAATGTGGGTGTCTTCCGCAGACACCGTTGCCTTCTGTTTAGGGGGCTATATATGTCGTCTGGGCCACAACAACATTTTGTGTAAAGAGTTATACAGCAGTTGGTCCACAGAAGGTACTATAGAGTAGCAAGCCGATCAAAAAGGGTAGAATTAGGGTCACATCCTAATTATAGGAATAGGAATTCAACCTAATCAAAGTAGAGATCAAGGACAAGGGCAAACAATCAATGTTAACATATCTTATAAATTGAGCAATATTTAATCGTACTTATTTCCAATTTATCTCTTTCCTACTTCCTTTATTATCCTTATTTATGCTAGAACTGTTATATAGTTTATTACTTTATCTTGCTTAAAGACTCTAGTGATTACTAACATTCACAAGACTTTTAGTCTGACCCATTCCTCTATTTTCCCTTTCCGCCTTTAGGAAATCAAGGGAGAAGTCAGTAGATTGCTGCAGCTTGGAGTTCTCTTGGAGGAGATTTATTTTATGTATTTCTTTTGATTCAGCTTTTATTCTTTCTATGTACTGGCTAATTCTGAGGGATATGATATACTCTGTTTTTGAGACTATGAATTTTAACTTCATAAGACATAATGGGTTTTGAGATATGGATGTTGTATTCGCTATTATTTTAGTTTCTGCCCTTTTTGCCTATTTTTGCCTTGTGAATCTTAGTCTCTGTTAGTTTTAGTTATACCTACAAAGCACCATGCCTTTTAATATGTCCTTTTGGGTATATTAAGGGGTGTGAGGTGTTTTAGATTGCCCCCGGATTGGCCCTCAATCCTACTTTATGATTGAGGAAGTCCGATTATTTATTTTCCGACTTTCCATGATTTACCCCACTTATCCTCAGCTGTGTGTGCCTTGTTTAACTGCTAACGTTGTCATGGTAGCCCCATTCATATGTCAGTTCCAAGCAACATTTTCTCGAGGCAACTCATCTCTAAGCCACATCAAATTTTTTTCTAAGTTGAATATTGGAAATTCGGTTGTGGATCGGCTTTTATCTTTGAAAACTAGCATAAGAGCGATCCGATCTTAGGGGTTTCCCTTCGGTGCTACCTTATCTCTAGGTAGCGGTTGATTTGGACAATGAAGGGCCAACCCATTCAATTGACCTGTAAAAGGTTAAAAGGTTATATCTTCACATTGTCTCCTATCTTTGGGCAACAACATTTTTTGAAGACAAGGATAAAACTCAGTTGAGCACCAACTTCTATCTCAAAAGGCTAGGGCGTCGATGGTATGCTACTATGAGTATTTCTCGTCGACCCTGCAGTTTAAAGACTTCTTGGCATTACTAGGGCATCAACGGTACATAGAAAGTTAGATAGTTTCCTAGCGTTGTTGGAGCAACACCGATACTTAGAAAATAGAAAGTTTCTCGACTTTGCTGGGGCAGCACAGATACTAAGGAAATGGGAGAGTTTCTCGGTGTGGCTGGGGCAACACCGATACATCAAAGGTTGGAATTGATTTTCCTTATCGATTTGGAGGTGTTGGGCCTTTTCGACATTGCTGGAGTAAGGCGGTTCTCAAAAGGCAGCGATCGATTTATCCATCGATACGATTTTTTGAGTTGATTTTCCCCATTGACGCGATGGTGTTATATTTCAGTTGGGTACTTGTTTCAGTCTTCGAAAACTAGCACTTAGACGATTGTAGCGTGAGAGTCTTTTGTTAGTACTACCAGTCTCCGGGCAGTGTTAAAGTCTGTAAGTTGGGATCGAATCATTCATCTAATCCCATAGTGTTAGGTAGATTCCTTTCAACCCAATGTGACTGCTTTTTCAACATTTCCTATCATCGAACTATGCCCGATAGAATGAGAGTCTAAGGCGTTTTCACTACTTATTTTTGTATATAACTATCAGTGTTCTATTTGGCGATGCATGGCCATTGCTTAACCAATTCCATGGTTATTCTTATTTGTGTAGGGTCAAATTTCCTCCGACTGATTTTTGCTACAATTTAACTTCTATTTGCGAAACTTGATATTCCCAAGTGCCAAACTCTGGGCACTTACAGAAAATTAGACACTATAGGGCAAGTATTTACATTGCCCTTGGTATGACTGTGCTTTTCCTGTTCTGATCATAGACCGATAGTGTTCGGTAATGCTTGTTTTGAAATTGTGATAATTAACCTTGCTTGTCCCGTACCATATATATTTTGCTAAGAAGTTAGCACTGTTGCAAATATCCACCCTATTTGTCGGCTCCAATCATTGGGAATTGATGGTTTAGTTGCTCGACTCTGAGCATTATCTCCTTGTCGTTGTCTATCTTTGGACAACATTAGGTTTTCCATAAGCATGAGTCAAAGAACCTGATCGATCTCTTAGTGGTTGATTACTTCAAGTATAACTAAAGTCCAGGCCATCGTGAACCTATGACAGTCAGAGGTTATCCCTTTTGATGTTGCTAGTCTTCGAGTGACATTAGATTCCTAAAAGACAAGTTATTTCCTCTAGCCGCTACTAGTCTTTGGCTATGTTGGATTCTTGCAAGTTAGAGATTGAGAACCTAGTCGAGCACCTGCTTCTGTCTTCGAAAACTGATGCATCGCCAATTTGATTCTAGAAATGCCTTCTGTCGTCGCCAATCTCTGGATGATGGGTGTTCCTGCCAGTCTCCAAGCAGCAACTTTCCTAGAAATTGGTTTCTCTTTCTGTCATTGTCGGGGCAACGCCATTTCTAAAAAAGTAGGGAATCAATGTGACCGTCGATCCGTCAAGTTGGATCTTCCCGACGTTATCGGAGCAATGTCAGTTCATAGAATATAAGGGGTCGAAGTGACCGTCGTCCCCACGGTTTGGACCTTCTCGACGTTGCCAATCTTGGGACAATGTCGGTTCTCCGAAATTGGAGATTGATACGACCCATCGATCCAGCAGTTTAGACCTTCCCAACATTGCCAATCTCAGGACAACGCCAGTTTTTAGAAAGTTGGGGATTGACATTACTCATCAATTCGGGGGTTTAGACCTTCCTAATGTTGCCGGCCTTAGGACAACACCGGTTCTCAAAAGGTTGGGGATCGATAGGACCCGTCGATCCGATAGTTTAGACCTTCCTGACATTGACTGTCTTAGGACAAACTCAGTTCAAAAAAGTTTGGGGATCAACATAACCCATCAATCCAATGGTTTTCTTCCCGATGTTGCCAGGTCTTGGGACAACATTGATTCTTAGAAGGTTTGGGATTGATACAGCCCATCGATCCAGCAGTTTAGACCTTCCCAATGTTGCTGGTCTTGGGACAATGCCCGTTCTCAAAAGGTTGGGGATCGATACACCACTTCAGTCCAATGGTTAGCGAGTTTACACTCCTCGTCTGTCGTTGGAGGGCAGAGGAGTGTGTTCTCGGCTATGTTGCCAGTTGCGCGATACATGAGTTTTTCTTGCAAGAACATGGTTCCATTGGTTCAAGAAGCAGATTTTATTAATGACTATAAGAAAGTATTTCTTATTTACAAAGCCCCAATGTCCTTGGGAGGCTTATTTACAAAAGGAAATTAGATAAGAATGAATGAAATAATACTGTTTTAAGTTGCTGCTTCATTCCTATGGTTACATAACATATTACTGGAGCATGTTTTTCCTTTTCAGCGCCTCAATTAAATTTCTCAGATGTGGGCATTCGTTAGTGTTATGCCCATGGATTTCGTGGAAGTGATTGTACATTCCAAAACGTTTAGCTTGCTCTATCGTTTTTCTCCTTGGCGGCTTCTTATTTTGCTCAATTCCTTAAGTGGCAAGATATATATTCTCCGATGTGTCATTCAAGGGCGTGTAATCTTCCAATTAGAAGTTCTTCTTTCGCATTCGCATCATGCCCATTACCATAGTTTTGACTTCTTTTCTTCTAATTACCAGAGTTTCCATCATTTATTGTGATGTTGCTCTAGATTACCTCCTTTGGTTGTTCATCACCAACCTTTCTTTCGACCAGTCCTACTTATTCCATCCGTAGAAATTGATTCGCCTTTTGGTGAAATTCTTCCAAAGTTGTGGGTTGCTTTGTCTTTAACCATCTACTAAAATCCATATCCGGGTGAATGCCTCGGACTAAGGCCATAAATAAAAGATCCACATTCGAATTGCTAACTTCCGTAACAGCGATGTTAAATCGGTTCAAGAAAGCTTTCAGAGACTCCTTGGGTCCTAAAGATAAGCTAGATTGGGACATCACGTCCTTTGGTCATGCAACATGCAGTCAGAGTGTTCTATGAATTTTCTAGAAAATTCATCAAATGTCAATAAGGATCTCGGTGAAAGCTTGGTGAACCTCATCGATGTCACTCCTTCCAAGAAGATAGGAAACATCTACAGCAAATAGCATATGTAGCTCCATCTCAGTTGCCAATCGTCATCTTTCTACCTCTGCTTTCTTCGACCAACCTTTTAACCATATCAGCTATGTATTCCTCGCTGGTGCAGTAAACTATAGGTTGACGTTCAGGGGATACATCGAGCATTTGGCTCCGCAAATGATCTCGGCTTATCGACTGAAGTTTAGGTTCTCCATTCTCCATGAGAACCACTCTTGCAGAGCTCCATTGGCACCTGGTTGGTCTAGCCGTGGTAGATTGAGCTCCAGCTCCAATATTCTATCCGTTAAAACTAGTATCTAACTTCAAGTCGTCATCAACAAGCTACAAACTGTCATCAAAATCAGAAACGAGCACTGCATCACCTTTTTGAGGAGCGTTTACTCCGAGGTTTGGATCGGTATCGAGTTGTCTTAGCTCGGTTCCAAGTGTCTTCTTGTTGGTGGAAAATCCCTACTTCCTCTTAAACTCTAGTAGTTACTTCCAACTACTTTTGTTTTCCATCTCTCCGGTTAGGATAGACACAGAGGAATTCTCTTATTCTATTGTAGCAGAAGTTTCCCTTCTAGTTCCTCTTGTTGTTGGCGACCGCAAAGTTAGCAATGCTTCATCTTATCCATGAGAGCTTTATGATACAGTAAATTTTTGGTTAAGTTCATTATTCATCTTATTAAGCTCTCCTCTAGTAACACCTTCCTATTGAGTAGAAGATCTAGGTAGTTGATTTCCATTGTTTATTTCTATTACCTGTGTGTTTGCTTCTTCCCCACCAATTATTGCTCCTTTAGATCTTCCCAATGTAGATTTCTCATTTTAGGAGCATTGAGATAGAAAATCTTCAAAATTTTGAAGTATAGCTTCTGGATCTAACTTCCGGATCTATCCAATCCAAAATACAGAGCTAGAATTAAGCCTAGATTCGGTTCTCTTAATGAAAGCACTAAAATGTTGAAACCAAAAATGGATCAACACCAATAATGAGTTGTAAGGAATCTGTGGGACCTAGATCTAGCAGATAATATTAAATGTAAAAGAAAAATAATAGAATTAAAGCAGAAAGACACAAGATTTTATAGTGATTCGGTAATATCTGGCCTATATCTACATTATGGCTTTGTTACGTATAGATTTGGCAAAGTTTATTTAAGATTACAAAAGTTTAAAGAGAATAAGTCACTAGTACAAAGGTTATACAGATTCTAAGTCCTAGAATTGCCTAGAGTAACTGCCTTGTTGACTATTATGTAGAGAAAGTAGATGAAGAAGAGATAGAGCTTCCATATAGTGATAGCAGAAACCAGATCCTGTTTTAGTTACACTAGGAGTTGTATTTATAGGCAAAGAGAAATGTTGGGTCGGAAGCCTGCTTGCATTAAGGTCTATGAGATAGCCTAAAGTTGTACAAGAGATCGCGAAGATCCGGGAGTTAAAATGTTAACTCAGTACCAACCTGACCGAAGTCAACTCGGTGCTGAGTTAAGAGTTTTGGTGTAAGTTGAATTTCTTTCGCTTGTTAGCTTTTTTCTCTCCTAGTTGATGTGTTTTGAGTTCTGGTCCATCGTCTTTGTGTTGATTCTAGCAATCTTATTGATAACACTTGAGTAATCCTAGCTTCTCTGATGTCATCTCATCAATTACGAGATTGGTCATACAAACTCTTGAAAAAAACACTTGATACCGACTTATTGGACTTAAATAGGGTGTTGTTAAGTTTTGGAGAAGAGTGGAGGAAATATGTTAGGTCCATACCGACCTAACCATGGTTAACTCGGTACCAAGTTGAAGTGTTTGCTCTAAACATTGTGAAACTTTCCGATATTGCTTCTCTAGCATTTATATATGTATTCCCAAGTTTTCAATTGTTTCATCTTCATCTTGCTTGGAGTCATCTAAAGGTTGGAATACTTGGATTTTGACTTGGATATTTTGTATATCAGACCCATGTTATACTTACTTGAAGTCTGACCTGAGCTTTTTGTGAGTATGACCCTAGTTATACTTAATGAGACCCGAGTTATACTTGTTTAGACTCTGACCTGAGTGGATTATCAGTCCGACATAAGTTATACTCAGTAAGACCTGAGTTATACTTGCTTGGAGTCCGATCTCAGTGTTTAGCGAGTCAGAGCCGAGAAGAATCATAACTCTATACCGAATTAAGGATTTTCAAATTTGTAACGAGTTGACACGAGCTTGCCTTGAGTTTGATTTGGATACGACTCCAAGTCATATTGTCTTGCCCTGCTATTTCTCGACTCAGGTTTTCTTTTATTTTTCCAAGGTTCAACTTAGGTATGACTCAAGTCTGAATCCAAGCGCCAAGTTGAAAAACTCAAGTCAACTTTTTTCGCTCATTTTTTGATACTTCATTTTTCTTCCTTTTTTATGATGTTTTCAAAGTCCTTGAATCATTTGTCTTCATTTTGACGTTTTAACTTCTGGTTGAAATTATCATGGTCAAAACCTAGTTAACAGCCATATAAACAAATTTGGGTGCCAAAGATTACAATTTTAAACAAAAAGTGGTCTTTTATCTCTTTCTAGACCGCTCACTTCCTCTTTTGACATGTAGGTACATAGATCGGCTAACGAGAAACTATGATGAAGGCAAATTTCGAGTTGGTCTGCACTATGATGAGTGATAATTATAATGTTCTTTAGCCTAGGAAAACAAAATGGAGATCCATGCACTTTGAATGATAATGGTGAACACAAAATCAACTTCAAAGACTACTTTGCTAGGAAATTCACATGTTAGAGCCATGTTAATTAACATCGTGTAGTATGCAGTGCGCTTGTTTTGATAATGCTTATTTTTCATGCTTAACTTGATGATGATGATTCAAGATATCGGACGTAAAACCAGTGTTTCTGAGGTATTGTTTCCCATCACCACTGATACATAGGTAGTATAAGTGGTATTATTATTTTTTACCATAAGCAACTAGTATCATGAGATATTTTTGTTCAGTTCTATTCAAAATATCTAATATGAATTTTAACCCTTGTAATTCCTCTAGTCTGATATTTTAATAGCTCATATGTCTCACGGATTGATTGATATTTAATATAATTTTTCATGCACATGTGGAGAGTTTGCATGTTTGTTTTCTATTTTATTTTATTTTCAAAAATTCGAAAACATGTTTTATTTTCCCTTCTTAAAATTTTACTTTTTGAAAATCAAAAATCCATAAATATGCTTTATCTTAATTAGAATTTTTTATTTGCTCTCCATATTTATTCATAATGTGAATATTTTGAAAAGATACCTTTAACTATTTCTTTGACATGAGCTTTGCAGTGAAAATATTCTTTAACGGTAGAGTCTTGACTAGGGAGTTTGTTTGAAAATGCTGAAACTTCTTCAACTGATCTTATCTTATTGTCGAACACGTTTTTTTTGGAATTAGCCTTAAATGAAAGTTTTAAACTTTGTGATGAACTTCTTGAGATAGATTATTGATATTAAAAACTTAAGATGATTATTGGAGAAAACTTTTTAAGCTTTGAGATGAAATTTTCTAAGAATGAGCTTTTGATTTTTGTTTTGATATATTAATATGTATACCCTTATTCCGTGTGCTCCTCTTTACATAAATAGCTCTAAAAAATGCATATTGCATGTTCAAAGTTAGAATACAATACTAAAATTATTTTTGAGATAATTATAAACAATTTACTTTTAAAATCATATTACGATCGATCGAACTTTGTTATGTGAAATTTAAAAGTATTTAAGTTTATGACATAGATGATTAAGGATATTGCATTTTGTACTTGATTAAATAATGATGTTATGATTTTTTAATAATCAAACATACTTTAAAGTTCTATTTTTTTATCGACTCATATTTTTAGTTTATGCTTGAACTAGCAAGAATACTCGTAACCAAATGCGATAAAGATTGTTGGCTTAAAAGTGAGTTTAGTGGACAAGTTATGTACACTGCTCCATATGAAAAGTAAAACACAAAACTTATAAATTTAAATTTAAATGGCTAAAGTGCTACGCATGAAAAATGGATGCGGTATGGGCATAGGGCTATATCACCTAAGGGTAACCGGCCTGTACTGAAAATTCTTTAGAGCTACTACATACACCTATCAAGCAATGCTTCTCACTCATGTAATAGATCTTATAGTAATGCATGGGTGAAAATACCTTGACCTCATTTATGATGAGTTGGGGAAAAACCGTCCTTATATAACTACTTCACTCGGATTATTATTTGGTTGAGTTCAGTGTTTCTTGAACCACACTACATATTACTATACTTAATCTTGTCACCCTCTTTCCACCCATGGGATATGACTTTGATCGATATAGCTACTATGATTTCGGTTCATTATTCATTACTTATTAGTCGTCATATTTTCATCGAGTTGCATCATTTAGTATCAATTTCTCACTGTTTTAAATTGATATTTATACTTTTGATGAAACAAAAGAAGGAGAGAGAAGTGAAGACTTGATGATAGTGTGAATTCATTTTTAATATTGAAAGAAATATTATTGGGTTGATATTTTGTTCTAGTACTCATATGCCACATACGAAGGAGAGCGCATCAATAGGGGGCATATTGTATATATTGAAACATACATACAATGTGCTATGATTTTGATTAACGATATCAAGTACATACTAAACACAAGTTACACATATCAAATCTTAGCTTGTTTGTTATCATCAAAAGAGAGAGATTATGGACTATACATCTTGTTTGATGGTAACAAACATATTTTTATAATTAATTTTGCTTTCAGAGTGTGTTATAGTTTAAAAATCATCAAGCACAATTTTATTTCTATTTAAATTGTCATCCACTACATTTCATATTCATATTTTATAGGTATGACATTTCAAACACATATATTTTTATTTGTAACATAATATACATTAATCATTATTAAAAAGCAAATATTGTCAAATATTGCAGTTAATTTCCGTTTGATATTAAAAATATGTATATTTTATTTATTGTGTTTGTCTAATGTTGTAAATTTACTGGTTGTGAGAAATGTTTTCTTTTAGTACAATAAAAGGTTGTGTATATGAAGAAAAGGAAATAAATAAGGATTCGAGGGAGGAAATATTTTAGTATGCAATCAAAGATTATATATCTAGAGAATGTGAAACAAATATAAAATCAGAATCAAGGAAATATACACACAATCAGACGCAGTATACATGAAGAAACGGAAATAAATATAGAATGGAAGTGAGAATTGTATACAAAATTAAATGATATATTTTGAAAGGCATAACATAGTTTATTTTCAATTATATACAGATTTTATTTTGTATATAGTGAAACAAACTATCGGACAAATCAAATCCTTCTCCATATATCCATGTACATACTTGTTTCCCCATTATATACAGTTTTATTTTATATACAGGGATACAAACTATCTCACAAACCAATTCCTTCTCCATATATCCTCACATATATTTTTTCCATACATACATATCCCCCCATGAGCCTATAAAAATCGCACATTACATCAAAAGAAATTCATTGGATATAAAAAGAAAGCTTCATCTGTCAAAAAAAATCCGATCAACAAATATCATGTCCTTTATAAAAAATATTCATTATAATCTCAATTTCTACAGAAGCCTTACCCATATGAAGTGCTTCAAATCTATTCTACAACAGGAAAAATAAGCATTTCAATATCAAAATAAGTTACCTTTTAAAGACAAAGCAACTCTCCATTATTAAACTCTAAATATAGACGTGAGACACTTTTACAACAACAACAATACCATGCAACTCCCTCAAATAGCAGCCAATGTGAGCATAAAGAATGCTCTTGCAAGTATCCGTCAAATAACTCCAGAATAGCGATGCATAGTAGAAGCAAGCTACTTCTCCGGCAACGCAATTGCATAAGGAAAGAAAGGAGTCTATTTTACATTGTTTAGATTTGTTGTCGACTTGTTTTTTGATTGTTTTTTTATTTTGTATTTTTATTTTATTAAACTCTATATTTTTTCTAGGTGATTTACGTATTGTAGTTCAGGATTTCTGGTCTCAAGGTGTTAAGTCTAGGTAGGGTTATTAGACATAATGTTAGCATATTAAGGATAGCAGAGAGTGCGAGTTTACATGTGTTGTATGTGTCGAGTATATAATCCTAGTAGTAACTTTGGGGACAACACTAGGCTTTAGGCCGAAGCTGGATATATCTATGTGTTATTTAATTTTCGCTTTTATGTTTCCGCATTTTTTTTTGCAAAATAGCTTAAATACACTATTCACCCCCTCTAGGGTGCTGCACAATCCTAACATTTAAGGAAACTGCACTGAACTTGATACAAGAAAAAAGAGATGAAATTTTTGTTAGAGCCATAGTCCATTTGTAAAAGATGGCAAGGAGCTATAATTCCAAACACAGAGAAGTAAAACTTGTGTGGTTCAAAAGAAAGTAATGACCACTACATAAGACCCAAATGATGGGGCATTAGGACCTAACAGGGAAGACCCCTAGTGATTATATAAACATTGACCAATGGCACATACTGTTTATCTAGACCAGATGGTTATCTCATTCCAGAAACATGGAATCCAGAGAGCATCTTAGGCTATACTTTTGTACAATATTTCTTTTGTAAAAAGATTTAATATACAAAGTTGTAATTATAAAGGAGCAATAAGATAATAAATAAGATTTAGAGATTATAAAGGAGCAATAAGATAATAAACAAGATTTAGAGGATTTAGAGAACCGAACTAGTACAAAAATCTGGGTTAATATTATCTACTTACACAAACAAAAAACTATACTTATAAATACATAACTTGGCTTTTTAGCCAAAACTACATTAGATGTAAGGATATTAGATGACACAGACATGTGTAAAAAACTATGCGCAAGAATAAAAAGGGTTATAAGTACACGACCTAACTTCATAATCAAATACAACAAAAAGTATAGTCTGTACCATAAATGGTGCAAACCATGCCAAGCGCATGTCAAAATAGAAATACTAAAGGATAGGTTAAGAATACATGAATTGAGCATAACAAATATTACATTTAAGCCAGACTATAGGAAAGTAAAAAAGAAAACAACATATGTAGTACAAAATTAAAGCAAAGATATAGTTTGAAGGTTTACATAAAGCTCATGAGGTAAAAATGAAACTTTAGTTTTACTAAACTTATTCACATGCTTCATACATTAACAAAAAATTTCATGTATGCAGTCATACAAAGTTGATGATCACTACTACACATACTGCGCCAAGAGTTGTACTTAGACACAAAAGGCTCTATAACAAAAAATCTTCTCCATTTAGGGAGGTATTATGCCATAAACGTAGGATGGGGGACAGATGCAGCCCCAAGTTGTAAGTTTGGTGGCATGTCGGTCATCTTAGAAAATATAATGAAGGAAAAATAAGGGGCATTACCGAACGAAATTCAAGGGTCATAATTAGTGTAACAACCCGGGAATTTTGATCCCGAAATTTCCAGATAGTTAAGAAAATAAAAAAGAGAAAGAAGAAGAAGACAGAAACAAGTCACAGAAACCTCACATTCGCAGCGGATCAAATATAATATCAAATAAAATAGCAGTTATACAAAAAAAACTATATCTGTTAATTTACATTTTTATACATCATGGTTACACAGATACATAAACATTGGACAAAACAATCATGTCCGATTACTACAGAATCACTATGTAAACTCTCCATACGTCCCTGCCATCCAGCTCGCCTCCTGAGCTCCAGAACGTCCTTACCTAAAAATCTGTAATACTCGGTCTGACCCGAGCATTACATCAAAGTAACACTCGGGTCAGGCTGGAAACCAGCGTGAGTAAACTCATCTAACATGGAATACCAAAAACATACAACATATATACACCCGGGGTAACTCGGGGTAACTTGTATCAATTTATAACTTCACAGGTCATTATAGACATTTCTTACATCACACACCAATTTCTAAGTATCAAAACTTAGACTAAATGGTCTAATCACTTCAATTGCTCCATTGAATTCTATTGATTCCACACATCAAATTATAAAATCGAAGTGGTTTCGGGTACTTACTAGTACCCGACTCCGGCCTCTTCGAATCCAATGTCATCTTAACTTAGATTAAACAATTGAAATTCAATTCAATTTAAACTTAATTCCAGGATGTCACTTTTACCCAACAATTCTTACCGATTGATAACCACGTTATTATTGTCACCTAAACAAACATATCATAACATAAAACAATTCATATCAGAGAATCAACCAATTCATGGCATTTAATCTTATTCAATCATTCATAAGGATGATTGATCACTTCCAAAATTAATTTAATTTATCTCTAATTAAATTAAATTAATTACTAATCTTTAATTATTTGGATTTCCTATACTTAACATTAATTAATGACAAATCAATTAATTAATGATCTTTTAATTATCCATCTTAATTAACCATCCTTGATGAATTATACTATAATTACAATAAGTAATTAACTCTTAACTAATTTTACAAATTAATTATTCTCAAACAATTTCATTCATTAATTCTGAATAATCAAATTAGTAATTAACTTCCCTTAATTACTTATATTCATTAAATCAACTCCTTAATTAATTACATTTACTCCTTTAATTTAATTGAGTAATTTATCTCTTAATTACTCATATAAATTTAATTATTCCCAAACAAATATAGTAATTCACATTTAATTATTCCTATCAATTACAATGATTCTTAATTGATCCCTTAATTATACTTTCATCAATCTCAATCATTCATTACTCATCCGCCAACCATATTCAGAATTTAACCAACCCTTAACAAATCATATTCTAATTAATTAATTATTAAATTAATTTCTTTAAGTAAATAATCCCTCTAATTACTCAAGTAATTATTCCTTGACAATCCCTAAACAATCATACTTATTTAATTATTGAGTATCTATCACTTGATTAATTATCTTTAAGATTTTAATTGATTAACCCAAAGTTAATCATAAATTTAAATCATTACTTATACTTAATAAATCCCTTAAGTTAATTTCCTTGTATAATTATCCCAACCAAAGACAATTAAATTTCCAAGTCATCTTCCTTCAAATTTTAAATGATGGTGACTTACTTTTAACCCGTTGGTTATTTTGCATTGAATCAGGAAAATCCAGAGGATCGTCATCTCTAATGTTTAATCTAAACGTTTTTCCTTACATTTCCTTAAAATTTTCTTTTATATTTTAAACTAATTTTGAAAATAACTTCAAAGATCTAACTTAAAATATTTAAAACAAATCATACAAATTTGTTTATACAAACAATTCATTTCAAAGAGATGAATTTCAAGAGATTAATTTTGCTTAATTATTTAAAAATTTAAAACTTACTTTATTTAAATTTTAAAGCTGGTTAAACACTTCACTTTGGGGTTTAACTCATGTGTACTTGAACTAGAACACAAGTACTTCATTTTTTTCGTTTTCTTTCAACAGTTTAACTCAAATTAAAAACAAACTCGAGTAAACTCGAGTAATCATTCATTTGCACCTATTCAAAAATTTACTGAACTGTCAAGTTTTAACCCAAAAACCTGCAACATCCATATTACCCGAGACCACAAACAAAATACTTCGAGTCCCAAACCCCGTTGCTTCGAGGAAATCACGATACCACCCGAAACCAAACTCAAGTACCCCTTCTTCCCCAACAATCACCTGATATACCAACATCCACGTGCACCTGCACCGTCACGCCGTCCCCTCCGACTCCTTCGCGGCCATCCACGCAAGTCAAAGATCATCATCAAATACCAAATCGATCTTCAAATCGATAGCAAATCCACAAAATCAAAAACAAGCATTCAAGTACCCAAAACTGGAAAATGTCGATATAGTAAATCATCAGAATTCTGTCGCCTCCGATCACCAGAGAAATACCACCTCCGGCCATAAACTCCTCTATACCCCATCTACCACCTACTTGAATTAGGAGGAACTCGATCGCTTCAAGAGTTTGTGGCAATCGATTTTCAGATGAAAAGAATACTTAGGGTTTAAAACTTCAATCCCAAATCACTACTGCCGCATTGTTTTAATCCATCTCCCTCTATTTTTCCCCGCATCATTGATCAACACTCCATCACCAGGAACATCATCGGCCACCCCGTACTTCTAGGTTGTCAGTTACGACACAAAATACCTTTTTTAGAAAAACCAAAAATGCTTTTCCAATTTCAAACTCAATATTCTGATTTTAGTTTTAAAAATCAAGTTTTTGTTAATGTAATTGGTTTATAAACTTAAATCAATGAATCTGGACAATCTATTTCTTGCTTATATATAATTTGCTCTGATGTATTTGTTTTTCAGAGGCATTATAGATTTTTCATCTTATTTTTATAAAATTTTAAGCCTTAAACTTATATTATTTAACTATATTTTACTTGAAAACTAAATCCTTAACACAGATTTGAATCATGAGATCATGATTTTGACCAGGGTGTAAATCTGGAATACTAGAACAGGTAAGAACATATTTCCAACAGCAAGCACATATTCAGTAACCATACATAGGAAATTCTATCATATATTTTTCTTTCACACAATCATGACTATATCAATAAATAATTTCAAGCAACTAAATTTACTTAAATTAGTTTAAATAAAAATGTTACTCACCTATATTTTAGGAGCAGAGCATCCATTGTTTATTGGAAAGCTTTTGAACTTGAATGGCGCTTTAAATTTTGAAAGCTTCAGATCTCCTTTTATTTTTTTGCTTATGAGTTGAATTTTAATTGGTTCTTTAAACAGCAGTTTGCTATTCATCTTGCTTTTGTAAAAATTTCCTTTGATGCATGCTTCCCAGAAAAGATGCAGGCACTAATGGAGTTGCATGCAGGCCTCTGGTTTAAAGAATGCAGGCAAACTTGCTTTTAAATTTTCAGAATGTTGAGATGCAAACCCCTTTTCATGTTGAAGTTGTAGTAATTTGAAGGTTGCAGCTTGATAAGGACTTCATTTGCAGATTTGATTATTGCTTCAGATTTTAATTGATGTTGCTGGTTTTACTTTCAATTTGATTTTCATTTTCAGGTTTGAGAAGTTTTCTTGTTTTCCATTAATTTGTGTTAAGGAAAGTAAAGAAAATGAAAGTGTTAGGAAAGAAATTTTTTTCTTCTTAAAAATATTTATTAAAAATTAAAAATGAAATAGTGCCACATGTTTATTTTGCCAACATTTGTCATATGCTAGCTTAATCTTCTTTACATGTGTTATTTAGATATGTTTATATAGTTACACATGTTTTTAAGTCCTTTTTAATTAATTTTACTTAGTTTAAATGTAAATAAAAATTTACTTTCTTAAGTTACTAAATGAATAAATGTTTACATAAGTTTATAAGTTTACTTTTTAAAAGAAATATTCTAATACTAATAAAAATGCAAATAATTCTTATACATATATTTTAAAATTTAAACATCTATATTTATACATTTATAACCATTTATATTAAGCACTTTAAAGAAAACAAAACTTTGTTTAAATCCTTTAAAGCTATCATGTTTAAAACAACAATTACCTTATAGTTTTGAAAACAAATTTGAATATATCTTTAAATTAGCTTTTGAAAACATTGATTTTAAAACAGCTTCAATCTAATGATTTTGAATTTTTTTAATACTCAATATCTTGAAATTGTAATCCGTCACTTCATAAATTTTGATCAATTTATATTTTATATTTATACTCATACCCTTCTAGTATTTACACATATATAAATTTCAAAAGAGAAGATTTTAAAAAAAATCTTAATTGTACACTGATATAGTTATTCTTTGAATTTCAATTTAAATACCCAAATTCAAATTGAATTTTCAAATCAATTTTACATATACATTTTTAAAAACATACAAATCCAACTTGTATATAATAATTTTGTTTAAAATCTATGTCTATATATATAACACCATTACAAATATAAATATTTATTTGATCAGATTTATTTGTTCAATCTATAAATTTAGTATTGTTTTTAATTAATCCAATTATATTATTAATTACAATGCCCAGAAATTCGGGTTATTACATTCCTCCCCCCTTTGAATCTTTTCGTCCTCGAAAAGAAACGAAGCCAGAATTCATTTTAAATTCTTATTTTTAGAAAAATTATTCTTTGAAACACTTTTAAACACTTTTAAAATCTACATAATATGATAAAATGGTTTTATAAAAATACTTTTTTTTATAACTCGATGTTTTAACCGGTCTATCCTTGTTCTCACAGAAATTCGGTCATACGTTGATCAGGCGTACGACTGAAAATCTATAAGTATTTAGCAGACCCGTTTTCAACACCCAGTGAAAATACTTGAAAAATAGTTTTATTGAACATATCGAGAACAGTTTTTGAAAATAGAGAATATATCTTTGGTGAGAATGCTCTGGAAATCATCACCCCCATCCATGGTCGCAGTTAACCCGATGGTTACGTTGCCGTCCCGACAAAATCCACAGATAACTGTAGGCCTCCGCGCCCCTCGATTGCACCACGGAACCCGCTACAGATCGCAGCTACAACTGGGGTTACGTAGCTATCACAGCAAAAACCCATATAACTGTAGGCATCAGCGCCGTCGAATTTCGCTACCAAAAATGAGACTTCTCCACTCCACTTGACCATAGATCGCAGTCTACCGATGTTGCGTTGCCTTCCCGGCAAAATCAAGTGTAGACCGTTGACACTCATCCTCCATACGATTTTTGCTATGGTCCCCACAATAGATCGCAGCGACATCGAGTTACACCATCGTCGCAGCATAACCCAAATGCCCCTGTAGGCATCAGCGCCATCGACTTTCGCTACCCAATAATCCTCAGGAACTAGTTTTGTCCGGACTCCTCATAGGATCAACTTAAAACCCCCCTTGGGGCTCAAGGCAGCGCCACCCGGTGGTACTCCTGAGAAGTCCATTCCAAGGGAGCGCCTTTTTCCCCAGAGCATCATCAAAACATTTTATACTATACATATATAGTATCTTTAAATCATACACCTAGTATGATCTCATTCAAAGCTCCCTTATACAAAATCGATTATCCCAAAATCGATAATTCTCAAACTAGGCTTTCCAAATAAAATATTGATTTTACCCAAAAATCAAAAGCCTTTCCAAATTCATAGGTTCCCAAAACCTTTTTCCAAAATCCTCATAAGATCCTTTGTACATATATATACAGATATATATAATTTTCAAAACTTTGGATCATTTCAAACCTGTATAAAACTCTTTTTATACTTCAAACATTTTCAAAATCCTTTCCTTCTGGAAATAGATTCATCAAGGGGAGTTTTATCTTACATAATAAAGATATATAACTTTATTTATTCAAAATCAAATGTTCAAATTTGATTACGCTTCCAATATCATTTTCATTCAAATCTGTACGATGTGCACATATCATCCGTACGCCATACCAATCTGATCGCTCACTCGATCACACAATTTCACTTCCGAACTAGTATCGTCCACCCGACTTCCTAGTGCGGACACAGATCTGGTTTCTTGATCAGAAACCGTCATTCTCCTTGCATAGTCATAACTATGATAAAGAACATCCAGAACCAATCAACAATCCATATCCAGGTTCGCCGTCGAAAATCGAGTGAAAAATCCCACTCGGATCGATATAACTATCTCGAAATACAGTGCTCGAATCGGGATCAAATCACTATGCGAATAGAATAACATACGTACACCCTACGTATTTATCTTTATTGGTTATTAGACAAATCAATTCAATTTTTATTCACATTCACTTAAATTTTCATTCACTTACTCACAATTGCCTCGATCTATCTGGATTATCACCTCTATTCTTATCTCGATTGGGTATCCATCCAGTAACAGTTTAAACTCTGTCCAGTTTATTTAGAAAATAGCTTAAAAAATTAAAAATAGATAAGTAGTTGAAAAATAATTACTAGTTTGTAAAATAGCTGTAAAATAGTTCAGTAATTGTAAAATAATTTGAAAATAGTTAAATAGTTATAGAAATTTTAAATAATTGCAAAATACTATAAAATAGAAATTAGTAGTTGAAAACAGTAATTAGTTTATAAAACAGTTGAAATATAGTAATTAGTTTATAAAACAGTTGGAAAACATTTCCAAAAATAATTGTAAAACAAGTATAAGATAGTTTGGCTTTTTAAAAGAAAGGTTGTATATATAAAGAATAGCTTGGAAAAATATGTTTATATTAAAACAATTTATATTAAAAATAGTCCAGAGTCAAAACTGTTCACTTTCCAATCTCCATTCTCATCAATTCAATTTAAATTTCCTCTACCATTTAAATTGACCCAATTCTAATTAATTAACTTCGATTTCCGTTGAAATTGATTCAACCTCAATTCAAGTTGAATTATTCTTGATTTCCTCCCAAATTTAATTCAAATTCCATTTGAATTTAAAACTTTTCAACTTTAAATACAATACCAAATTATTCAAATCAGTTTGGACTAATTTCAAATTTAAACCATCTTGAATTATATAAATTCGAGTTAATACTTCAAACATTGATTTAATTCCTTTAAATCAATTTACCTTTTTATCCCAACAATGGATTACCATACTCCATTTCTTATTCATATAAACAAATCTAATTCACAACTTAAAGTTTTTTTTACAACAATAGGATGATATCATCTAATTCATCTTAAAACATTCATCAATTTACAATTTCTAGATCTCAAACCCATTCTGAGATCACACAAACTCCCAGTTCAGATTAACCATTTAACTCCCCAAATTAAATCTCAATTTCATCTTGAAATTTCCAAATCAGATTGTTCATTCAAACTTATTTAACTTCTTCCGAGTTAAATTCAATCAATCCCGTTTAACCTTACTCAAACTTGAATTCTCCATTTCAAATTTCAAAATTCTTTCCCATCCATAAGTTCAAAAACTTATCACTTTGAGTTTTTCACATCCCATTCCAACTTTAAAACTCAATCCTTAGAGTTTATTTCAAATCACCATTTATATTATGTATATCCACATATATACATATTAATTTCTTTTACATACCAAGTTATACTTTAAAATTTTAAACCACCTTTGGTTTTTAATTCAAAACAAATTTCTTTAAATTTTCAAACAACTCTTGTTTGACATAGGACTATTTTATTCAAATACATTAAATAATATTATTCATTATTTCTTTAAATTAATTACATCATTAATTAATTCCAATTAATTACATTCATTAATTAACTTATTTCTTAATTACCTTTATTAAGTAATTGTCCCTTAAATTACTTATCTTTAGTTACTTTATTAAGTATCTCCCTCTTTATTTATCATTTCCAATTATAATTATCTTATTCTAAAACTTTTCTCCAGTTCAGGATTTCTATTTTAGTTTGAATCCATTTCAAACTTATTTTTATTTACTTTCAATTTCAGTTTGGTTGTATTTGTATTACTTCTTAATTTAATTTTAATAATTTAACAACCAATTTCCTTAATATAATAGATAATCTATTTCTTATATAAGATTCATTTACCTTTGAAGTCATTTAAAAACCTTTATATAAGAAAATATCAAGTACGCTCTCTCATATATATATATATACACTCAACTCATCCTAGGGTACCACTTACCCTATCCTTAATGAGTAATCCCACCAGAGCCAAGGTTCTCGCTTAACCTCGCTCTGATACCAAATGTAACAACCCGGGAATTTCGATCCCGAAATTTCTAGATAGTTAAGAAAATAAGAAAAGAGAAAGAAGAAGAAGACAGAAACAAGTCACAGAAACCTCACATTCGCAGCGGATCAATTATAATATCAAATAAAATAGTAGTTATACAAAGAAAACTATATCTGTTAATTTACATTTTTATACATCATGGTTACACAGATACATAAACATTGGACAAAACAATCATGTCCGATTACTACAGAATCACAGTGTAAACTCTCCATACGTCCCTGCCATCCAGCTCGCCTCCTGAGCTCCAGAACGTCCTTACCTAAAAATCTGTAATACTCGGTCTGACCCGAGAATTACATCAAAGTAACACCCGGGTAAGGCAGGAAACCAGCGTGAGTAAACTCATCTAACATGGAATACCAAAAACATACAACATATATACACCCGGGGTAACTCGGGGTAACTTGTATCAATTTATAACTTCACAGGTCATTATAGACATTTCTTACATCACACACCAATTTCTAAGTATCATAACTTAGACTAAATGGTCTAATCACTTCAATCGCTCCATTGAATTCTATTGATTCCACACATCAAATTATAAAATCGAAGTGGTTTCGGGTATTTATCAGTACCCGACTCTGGCCTCTTCGAATCCAATGTCATCTTAACTTAGATTAAACAATTGAAATTCAATTCAATTTAAACTTAATTCCAGGATGTCACTTTTCCCCAACAATTCTTACCGATTGATAACCACGTTATTATTGTCAACCAAACAAACATATCATAACATAAAACAATTCATATCAGAGAATCAACCAATTCATGGCATTTAATCTTATTCAATCATTCATAAGGATGATTGATCACTTCCAAAATTAATTTAATTTATCTCTAATTAAATTAAATTAATTACTAATCTTTAATTATTTGGATTTCATATACTTAACATTAATTAATGACAAATCAATTAATTAATGATCTTTTAATTATCCATCTTAATTAACCATCTTAACTAATTTTATAAATTAATTATTCTCAAACAATTTCATTCATTAATTCTGAATAATCAAATTAGTAATTAACTTCCCTTAATTACTTATATTCATTAAATCAACTCCTTAATTAATTACATTTACTCCTTTAATTTAATTGAGTAATTTATCTCTTAATTACTCATATAAATTTAATCATTCCCAAACAAATATAGTAATTCACATTTAATTATTCCTATCAATTACATTGATTCTTAATTGATCCCTTAATTATACTTTCATCAATCTCAATCATTCATTACTCATCCGCCAACCATATTCAGAATTTAACCAACCCTTAACAAATCATATTCTAATTAATTAATTATTAAATTAATTTCTTTAAGTAAATATTCCCTTTAATTACTCAAGTAATTATTCATTAACAATCCCTAAACAATCATACTTATTTAATTATTGAGTATCTATCACTTGATTTATTATCTTTAAGATTTTAATTGATTAACCCAAAGTTAATCATAAATTTAAATCATTACTTATACTTAATAAATCCCTTAAGTTAATTTCCTTGTATAATTAGCCCAACCAAAGACAATTAAATTTCCAAGTCATCTTCCTTAAAATTTTAAATGATGGTGACTTACTTTTAACCCGTTGGTTATTTTGCATTGAATCAGGAAAATCCAGAGGATCGTCATCTCTAATGTTTAATCTATACATTTTTCCTTACATTTCCTTAAAATTTTCTTTTATATTTTAAATTAAGTTTGAAAATAACTTCAAAGATCTAACTTAAAATATTTAAAACAAATCATACAAATTTGTTTATACAAACAATTCATTTCAAAGAGATGAATTTCAAGAGATTAATTTTGCTTAATTATTTAAAAATTTAAAACTTACTTTATTTAAATTTTAAAGCTATTTAAACACTTCACTTTGGGGTTTAACTCATGTGTACTTGAACTAGAACACAAGTACTTCATTTTTTTCATTTTCTTTCAACAGTTTAACTCAAATTAAAAACAAACTCGAGTAAACTCGAGTAATCATTCATTTGCACCTATTCAAAAATTTACTGAACTGTCAAGTTTTAACCCAAAAACCTGCAACATCCATATTACCCGAGACCACAAACAAAATACTTTGAGTCCCAAACCCCGTTGCTTCGAGGAAATCACGATACCACCCGAAACCAAACTCGAGTACCCCTTCTTCCCCAACAATCACCTGATATACCAACATCCACGTGCACCTGCACCGTCACGCCGTCCCCTCCGACTCCTTCGCGACCATCCACGCAAGTCAAAGATCATCATCAAATACCAAATCGATCTTCAAATCGATAGTAAATCCACAAAATCAAAAACAAGCATTCAAGTACCCAAAACTGGAAAATGTCGATATAGTAAATCATCAGAATTCTCTCGCCTCCGATCACCAGAGAAATACCACCTCCGGCCATAAACTCCTCTATACCCCATCTATCACCTACTTGAATTAGGAGGAACTCGATCGCTTCAAGAGTTTGTGGCAATCGGTTTTCAGATGAACAGAATACTTAGGGTTTAAAACTTCAATCCCAAATCACTACTGCCGCATTGTTTTAATCCATCTCCCTCTATTTTTCCCCGCATCATTGATCAACACTCCATCACCAGGAACATCACCGGCCACCCCGTACTTCTAGGTTGTCAGTAACGACCCAAAATACCTTTTTTAGAAAAACCAGAAATGCTTTTCCAATTTCAAACTGAATATTCTGATTTTAGTTTTAAAAATCAAGTTTTTGTTAATGTAATTGGTTTATAAACTTAAATCAATGAATCTGGACAATCTATTTCTTGCTTATATATAATTTGCTCTGATGTATTTGTTTTTCAGAGGCATTACAGATTTTTCATCTTATTTTTATAAAATTTTAAGCCTTAAACTTATATTATTTAACTATATTTTACTTGAAAACTAAATCCTTAACACAGATTTGAATCATGAGATCATGATTTTGACCAGAGTGTAAATCTGGAATACTAGAACAGGTAAGAACATATTTCCAACAGCAAGCACATATTCAGTAACCATACATAGGAAATTCTATCATATATTTTTCTTTCACACAATCATGACTATATCAATAAATAATTTCAAGCAACTAAATTTACTTAAATTAGTTTAAATAAAAATGTTACTCGCCTATATTTTAGGAGCAGAGCATCCATTGTTTATTGGAAAGATTTTGAACTTGAATGGCACTTTAAATTTTGAAAGCTTCAGATCTCCTTTTATTTTTTTGCTTATGAGTTGAACTTTAATTGGTTCTTTAAATAGCAGTTTGCTATTCATCTTGCTTTTGTAAAAATTTCCTTTGATGCATGCTTCCCAGAAAAGATGCAGGCACTAATGGTGTTGGATGCAGGCCCTGGTTTAAAGAATGCAGGCAAACTTGCTTTTAAATTTTCAGAATGTTGAGATGCAGACCACTTTTCATGTTGAAGTTGTAGTAATTTGAAGGTTGCAGCTTGATAAGGACTTCATTTGCAGATTTGATTATTGCTTCAGATTTTAATTGATGTTGCTGGCTTTACTTTCAATTTGATTTTCATTTTCAGGTTTGAGAAGTTTTCTTGTTTTCCATTAATTTGTGTTAAGGAAAGTAAAGAAAATGAAAGTGTTAGGAAAGAAATTTGTTTTCTTCTTAAAAATATTTATTAAAAATTAAAAATGAAATAGTGCCACATGTTTATTTTGCCAACATTTGTCATATGCTAGCTTAATCTTCTTTACATGTGTTATTTAGATATGTTTATATAGTTACACATGTTTTTAAGTCCTTTTTAATTAATTTTACTTAGTTTAAATGTAAATAAAAACTTACTTTCTTAAGTTACTAAATGAATAAATGTTTACATAAGTTTATAAGTTTACTTTTTAAAAGAAATATTCTAATACTAATAAAAATGCAAATAATTCTTATACATATATTTTAAAATTTAAACATCTATATTTATACATTTATAACCATTTATATTAAGCACTTTAAAGAAAACAAAACTTTGTTTAAATCCTTTAAAGCTATCATATTTAAAACAACAATTATCTTATAGTTTGAAAACAAATTTGAATATATCTTTAAATTAGCTTTTGAAAATATTGATTTTAAAACAGCTTCATTCTAATGATTTTGAATTTTTTTAATACTCAATATCTTGAAATTATAATCCGTCACTTCATAAATTTTGATCAATTTATATTTTATATTTATACTCATACCCTTCTAGTATTTACACATATATAACTTTCAAAAGAGAAGATTTAAAAAAAATCTTAATTGTATACTGATATAGTTATTCTTTGAATTTCAATTTAAATACCCAAATTCAAATTGAATTTTCAAATCAATTTTACATATACATATTTTTAAACACATACAAATCCAACTTGTATATAATAATTTTGTTTAAAATCTATGTCTATATATATAACACCATTACAAATATAAATATTTATTTGATCAG
Source organism: Allium cepa (assembly GCA_030765085.1). Classification (NCBI taxonomy): domain Eukaryota; kingdom Viridiplantae; phylum Streptophyta; class Magnoliopsida; order Asparagales; family Amaryllidaceae; genus Allium; species Allium cepa. The sequence continues at coordinate 2,596,111 of CM060930.1, read as the reverse complement.
ATTTATTTGTTCAATCTATAAATTTAGTATTGTTTTTTATTAATCCAATTATATTATTAATTACAATGCCCAGAAATTCGGGTTATTACAATTAGTGCTTACCCAACAATTCTCACTTGCTTGTACTGGCGATTTGTAATCATTATGGTTATATAGATAAGGTTGGTCCAGGTCAGACCAAAAATGATTAAAACATTAATTGAAAGCTTCACAATGATATCTGCCATACCCCTCTGGACTTTTACTTTGTGAAGTTCTTCTGCTAGGGAAACATGGATTAATCTAGAGGGAGAAATTGCAGATGGTCTTGAAGGGGCAGTTGTAGGGGCTATTCTATCGGACCGCGTAGGAGGTTGATATTCTAAAGTGGTCGCTTTGGTTTCGACGGCATTCACAAGTTAAATAGTGATTTGTTACATATGCTCCATATCATCTTATGGTTGAGACTTAGTCCTCTTGGTTGACTTAGAAAAAGAGCCAAATAACTCATTCTTATAACAACAATCCCGCATTCGACAACCCTCTGGACTTACTAATTTCTTCTTATAATATAGTCTTTTAACTCATTAAACTTTGACTCATAGTTAATTTTTAAGTCGTCCTTCCATTTGGAAACGACATTAAGATCTGTGCCAAGTAGGGGCACAATAGCGGTACCTAGCCTAAATGACGTATGAGGAATAGAGCCATAGAGGGTTTCTCTTCTTTGCCAAGTTGCTCTGCCACTTGCAGAGACAACTCCTCAATTGTACTCTTAAGCTACTTAATTCCTCTTCATAAGAAGTGGCATACAACCCCTTCATAACCTTCAACAACTTCTTCAACTCAGCCATGTGTTCCTACATAGATTTCAGTTTAGCTTCTAGCCCATGTATTCTTTTTTATGCAGATGATAAATCATCTCTTTGTTTATTGGTGTTGTTATATTCTTGAACATTACTCTGTTTAGATTATTCTAACTCCTATACTTGCTCTTCTGACTTAGTAAGCATTTCTTCTCATGTTGTGGCGGCAGTTTATTCTTTTTCTTTAATAAGAACTATGCTAGCATCCTTAAGCTCTTTAATCTGAATTTTTTAAGTTTCGAAAACACTAACAAGAGTTTGCTTTTTTGCAAAAGAACTGCAAGAAGCTTGAGGGGCACGAGAAGGAGCACATAACTCATGAACACCCAAGGAACTTAGATAATTTACATCAGAGAACTAGAAGCAACCTAAAATACCGATAACCAAATTAGAATAAATCAATAGTAAGTATAATAAAAATATAGTGATAGAAAGAACACAAATTTAATTCAATTAACCTCCATTAACCCTAATTTCATCAAAATGCTCAATTTTTTCCTCACTAATCTTATTTAAAACCTTCACTAAAAAAGTAACCGGTGAAGGGGATCATAGATTCACTATTTTTCTACTTTGGAATTCGTGTTCACGGTTGTTCATATCAGATTTGGGCATTTAAAATGCTAACTTGGGTATTAGGTGTGTGATTCTTGATCTTCCACTATTCTATGCTTGTCCATATAGCTAAAAATAATGTTTTTAATATGATTTTTATATCAATACGATTTTAAACTTTAGTTAGAACTTTAAAGATGTTTAGGGACAAAATTAAAAAATTGGATTTGTATTTTAAATGGTTTTACAATCTCTTTTGGATCATATAGTCATTTTGGTACAAAATTGGATCAAGGTTAAATCATGTATGTTAATTTTGTTTGGATGGATTTTATATGTTTGCTGAATGCTTATGAACGATATGTATGTTTGCACGAATTGTTGATGTGGTTTGCTAATATTTTAGCGAAGTTAGGGAACATGTAGTCGAGTTGGGAAAAATGGAGGCAAATGTGATTGGAATTGGAAGAAACTTAGAGATGGGGCTTTGGAGGAGGTGCGGAGCCTAAGACTCTGGTCGCACTTTGTTTAGAGTTGGTTTGGGCACTTAACTTCATGTCTGTGCTGAATTCATTACTGGTCGGTAGGAAGACTTCAACTTCAAGTCTATAGGAGGTTGTTAAGGGGAAAAGGAAATGAAACATCGAGGCAAGCTTCGGGACGAAGCGAGGAAGGAACTTCAAAATCCAAAGGGTGAAAATTAGCTGTGGATTTTAGTACCGACTACTTTTGGTTGGTACGATCACTTTTTGTTGTACATGGGTTGGAAATTGGAGCTTGGAAGCTTAAGGAATGAAGCGAGGGATCATAACCATGCTAATGGAGGGGAGTTCGGGAAGAAAATACTTGACCAAATTTTGGCTAAGCATAAGTTAGAGGATTCATATCGGTATCAACCCCTTTTGGTCGGTATTGACATGAATTAAGGGCAGTAAAGTTTATGGAATTTCCAGAGGGAAATGTAGGGACTTTGCATTTCATGCTAAAGGTGTTTTTTTGTTTGTTTATCATTCGGTTGTGCTCTGGAAGCACGATGGAGGAGGAAGCAAGGATGGATGGTTCGATGTGTTGGCTTTAGAACTTTGGGGTGTAGGTTCTATGGCCGATAGAGATGTCTAGAAGTGTTCTGATGAGAATAGCATAATGATTAGAGTCGAAGTGATGATCCAAAAGGTGGGTTCAATGTGGAAATCTCATGAGTGGAATTATGACTGTGTTCTACTATGGATATGAGTAGAATGGAATTATGACTATGTTCCATTATGAAGGCATGTGAAGGGGTTGTAGACACTTGGAGGTTTCTTATGTTCTCGTGTAGAGCGGATACGTAGGGACGCCCACCTGGATTATGACTATGTCCAGATCTTATGATTATAGATTACAGTAGACCTTATGACCATGAGTCTATTTCTCGGCCTTACTAAATGGCATTGATTAAGCACTATGGAATCGAGATTTGATTGAGTCTCTGGCTTATGAATGTGCTATATGAGTTGTCTTATATTCAAGCATACCGAGTGACAGTGAGGCTTATTTGATGTATGCCATATTTGCTATGGTTACTTCTCTTTTGTTTATCACTCTAGGAACATCATATAAATTAGGTAGTCCAGGACACCGATGCCTAGACATTCAATAGTATACTATGTTGTTTGTATGCTAATGGTGTTAGTAGAATAGCATATCATAATGTTATGTGCAACTCTTTGGATACAGGAATATGTCAAATATGATTCTTATACCTCGTTCCATACTATTTTAATTTGTATATCATTCTGAAATTCACTTATCGCTCATACTATATTGTCGCCAGACTAGAAGCTTTATGCTCTGTTTCTTATTATATTGGATACTCTTAAATGAGTGGAATGGGTAGCAGCTCTAGTGATTTGCGGTGGATGTGCAAAGGACGAGCATGATAGAGCTTTCTCATCTATATATGGATTACTTATGCTTATTTCATTGTAAAGCACTGTGCAGCTTGGATAGTGTTTGCTTTACTATTGAGATAGTTTTATTTGAGTTTATTTCCATTTGTATAAACTCACTATGTTGTATAACTCTAGGGATCTGTACTTCGACCTTCGGTTCACTTAGTATTACTGCTTCTCTTAATTTTATATCTTTGACGAAAACTATATTTTATTCGATGTGATGTGAGTCATACGATAGGTTTTGTGATGTTTAATTCTTTTCAACCCATGGGAATCGTCCTACATTGGTCGACCACCATAGTAGCGCACTTATATATATATATATATATAGGGTGCCAGTGGTGTAGGGCGATCGTCATAGAATCCCCCAAGGTCAACATGTTATTTCAAACATGTTGACCCGTGTATTCCACAACTCGACCTATTGAGACTACGTGGCGATCTGTGGTGGTCAGGAGGTCAACATGTGAGCCTTCGGACGATTTTTTTTCTTAATTACTTCTTCGATGCAATAACATCTCTTCATCATGCTGTTCATTCCAGATCCAATTCCAACTATTGAAACTCCTTAACAACATCTCTACAATATCTATATAAACCTAAAAACATTATAAGGTCACAGTAACTATTCTTACTCCTAAAATTTGATTTTATTGCACTCTTACATTGTCAGTGCTTTCATTCAATTTTCTGGTTACTGTATGTTCTCCAACCAATGTTCTTTCACTCCATAACTTTTGAATCTATTCCTTGTTTACTTCCTAGGAAATGCACATTTTGTAAGGGTTATAGGCTATTGTTGTACTTGAAATAACACATTCGTATATTGAACATATAAGAGTTGTCAATATAAAACTTTAAAAAGAAGTCATTAGTGTTGAGTTCATGTTCTGTTATTCAAAAGGTTGTGTTATACATGCTTCTCCAGATTAAGAGATAGTTATTGTGTTAATTGAAATCTTGAGAGAAATACTAGTACTTGAGTTGGATTGGATCTGAATTAGTATAAAATCAATTATGTGATTTTTAATATTTCTGCTACATTTAATGTTTATTACATTAATTACACACATTGCCCACATTTGATTCCAACAACATTATTTACAGTAACTACCCTTTGATCAATGTGCATATATGCTACTAACCACCAATGTTACAAACTTTGATGCCCCTTTTGATTATAGGAATGTGGTATGTGATGGTATAGGGAGGCCGACTTAAACTTTTTTGTTGTTTTTCCCACTCAAGAATCACCTCTAAGTTGAGTTGAGCCTCCACATGGTCATTAACTATTGCATTCATTTCACCATGTGATGTATCACCTTTCTTGATGTTTATCTACTTCCTTTGTGCATTCAAGAACAAAAAATAAATCTTGTATCACAACATCTTTATCTCACTAAATTACATTTTCCCTCACATTGAATCATTATTTTTTTTTGTTAGCTAAGACACTCATGTCTTGCTCCTCAATAATGATCTCCTTATTTATTTCCTCATTCAAAATATACTCCCTTCCATTACCCTTACTAACCTATTCTCACTTTATCAACCTCATCCATTGTTAGGTCTCATTCCACCACATAACTTAACCCTTCCTTCAATATTTAGGGCTCTCCACTTATTTGTTGGTTACTTCCACTTGTTCGGTTTCAACTATTCTAGCTTTACTATTTACTCTAATTTTTCTCACCTTCAACATGTTTGCATTTTATATTGTTTGATCCTATGCTTGAAATATGAGTCTATTGCACATTGGTGGCAGTCATTCATAAATCACTTTTTAAGGGGTAATACTTTTATCCGACAAGTTGATTGACACTTATTTTAGAATCTCTTTCTTTGTTGAAATCTCCGTTGACACCCCCATATGTCTATCTTTTTGAGTCACAATAGTATTACCAATCCTAACGAGTATGCTTAAGACATTGGAAAATCTCCTCAAAACTTCCTCCTCAAATAGACAAATAGTTATGTTTGGAAACCTTACCCAAGTTGGAATAGATGCTAGCATATCCCTATCCAATTTCATATCATTGTCCCATTTGTAATAGTCATAACTCTTCCTTCAAAGAAATATGATCCCTTTCAGATACTCTTATATAGTACTTTGCTAAAAAAAATTCACCAAAAAGAAACCATTATCTCTTCCATAAATTCCAAAATCGCCTTTGTCGCCACGTTCTCTTAGCAAAAGCTTTAAAGTAATCATAACAAGGCCTTGAACCTTATACATAGTGAAGAGTTGAATTTCTCTATGTGCTATCTACTCTTTTCATATGCATCACTTATCACCATTGTCTTCTATCTACCAATTGTTTTAGGTTCAAAAATGGAATACAATACTTTTATTTATATTAATCGAGCCTCTCTTCACCACATCCAATCCATGATATATAAATCTGGTGTTGAACAGTATATTTTTATTTGGAATTACACGATCACTTTTTATTAGTGTCGTAGCCTACTTATTTAATTAGCGCTTGATTAGATCTGCTATTCCCCCACTGCTTAGCTCCGTAACTTCTCCCTCAAATTCTTTCATACATCAATCCATTCCTCCTACTCTATCACTTCATCGGAAAGTTTATTTATGTTATTTGGAGTAATATTTTTTAATTGAGGAGGATTAGTGTTCTGAATAATTGTAACTGAGCGAGAAGAATTAGGGTTTTCTACATTGAGTTCAAAAACATTTAAGAAAAAAGTTGGGTATTACTTTGGTTAAAATGGAGCCCCCGCCATTTTTACCAAAGGTTGAAAAACATGAGTAAGGTTGATAGGTCTTAACCACTACAACTCACACATTTTGGGTCGCACAACAAAGAAAATAAGCTCAATGAAAGATTACAGAACAATATGACATGAGTCCATCAGAAGGCATATTATAAGAATTCTTTTAACTAAAGAATGGTTCGGGAAGAACCACACTAAGGTCAATGTCGTCACTTGAAACGTGGATCTCATGTCATCATGCACTCTCACACGCACATACAAACACTATAAACGAATATGGATGTATACTTGGATTGTTGCATATGAATTAAACTGAAGAAAATAATTTATATTGAAGATTTAGTGTTTGGTATAACTTCCGAACAAATTGAATTATATAAAGCTAGCGTTTAAGCATGTATAATATGTGCTTCTAGTTATAATTATGATATTTAGAAGAAAAAGCATTACTATAGGCATTTTCACCTAAGGAATAATGGTGGTAGGTTAGCCGAGCTAGTGCAAGGAGCTACATGAATGTATGTACATGACATAAGGATCATAATACATCCAAATAACCTTGAAATGAAGGGACAACGAAGCCTAAGGAACATACAAATGAAGCTATGCAAACAATTAAGGAACGCGACTCCTCAATGTTGCCCGATTAGAAAAGCTATTGGACAAGATCCTTTGTCCGTTAGTTTTTCAAAAACACAAAGATTATTGTCTAGTGTAAGTTACTATCGAACAAGATATTTTATCTGGTGGTGTATACACCAGACATTATATTGTATCCAATATAGAATCAAAAACCAAACTAGATGGGGCAGGCCATGTCAAACCAAACAGATGCATTAGAGTACTTGGCCAGGAAGACAACTACATCCACTCATCGAACCAACAACCACCAAACTAGACTGTATTAGCCTAACCAAACTAGGCATTTAAGGAATGAAATCTGGATATTTAAGGACATTCTAGATCGTATCTGTTATATATTGAAAAAACCGAACCGAACATGTTATATAGGGAGACAGTTTGATTTACCGAGGTAACCTCCTTGCTTACTCCAATAAATATCCATTCTTCCAGTAGCCATAGGGACAACTTTTTGAAGCCACTAGACTTCATCAAATAGAGCCTACGGACTTCAATATTTGATATTAAATCATTGTATTTAACATTAAAAATCCTTGTAAAAGTTAAAACATAAGAAAGCGAATAAAAATGAATAGTGGACATAGGCCCATTATGGTTGAACCACTATAAATTCATGTGTATTTTTCTTTTTCTAGCATCTTTCTTCTATTATCTTCACTGCTATAAATTTGATACGAGGTTTTTTTTACTTTTTGTGCAAACATTTTTGGTGCTTTCACTAAGAGCCTGAATCTTGGCATGCCTCCTAAATCTAAGAGCAAGGCTGGTACTACCTGTGGGTACGCTAACCAAATAGATATCAATTAGGATGGTCATTCATTTAGTACTTTGGGACCAAGCACTAAACCCAAGGTGACTTAGATAGAGTTGTGGAGAATCTCAACATGTGGTTTGCTGCCCAATAACAAGCAATTAAGGACAAAATCATGACATGCTTAAAGCAGACGCAACCTACAGCACACAACACTAAGTAAAAGGGAGATCCCAATCCATGGGGTCCAAGAGATGAAGGAGATCGCACTCTAGTAGCGGATCTGATTTAGAAAATTGAGGAGTAGGATAAGTAAACAATGAGAAAGCAGATTAAGCAAGGATTCAGCCTGAAGCCGCGCTCTTGGATAGTCTCAGCACCGAACCGACTAGGAGTGGTGGTGGACCAAGGTTGACTATGGATGAAACTTCCCAATTTAGGCGGTGTTCTCTAGTCTTAGCAAAAATGTCAATTGACTAAAGGCGAACTTACTACCGGGAATGGTCCCAAAGCTGAGAACGTAGAATGAGTCATCACAAAAGATGTAAAAGAAGCTCTTCACCTGGAAGGGAGAGGTTGACCCAACTTCGCTCATTCCTCGAACTGGAAAACTAGATAGCATGGACCATAAGGGATTATGTGCGTCGTAATAAATTATATCGAGGAATCAAAGCAAGAGTTGGTAGTCATTCCCCACCGAGATAGAAATTGCCTAAAACCATAAAAGTTCCCAAATACCCACAATCGACCCATACCAGGTTCTGATTGACCCGATAGGACACTTGCAATGGAACATGCAACATATGTTAATGAGTGGAGCGACGGAGGAAGTTCTGTGAAAGTATTTTTCCTTCTCCTTGTTAGATTTAGCGACTATGTGGTTTTTCCCCTTCCTCCTAGATCAATCCATTAATGGGAAATGTTAAAGGAAGCTCATCGGTCAATTTTGAATTCATATAGAGTAGCCCAAAGATCCATATTCATTGTTATATGTGAAACAAACAGAGGATGAAACACTATGGCGGTATTTAACTCGCGTCAACATCGCAGCCGTCGGCGTCCATAATGCGGATAAGTGACTAACTGTTATGTCGTTGTGCGAAGGTTTACACCTAAATACAAGGATAGCCCTAAGATTAAATAAGAAGAATCAAGCACCTCTTTAGAATTTCTTCTATGAAGCAGCAAGGTATATGCGATTAGAGGAGGCCACAGCCAGATGAAAGGCTGGAGAAGTTGTCAAATTATCAAAGGCGTCTAATGGTGTGAATAACATGGCTAAAGGTTGTAGGGGTAGATTCATTAAGAATAAGAAGGATAACAATCAAAATAGTCCTAAGTGGAAGAGATAAGATATAACAGATATAAACTTGGAATTAGGTTTGGTGCATACACGGACCTTAACGAAATCGTGGCAAAAATCGTACATTGCAAACAAGTGAACTTAAGTAAACATGCCTCTACCAAGGAAGGAGACCGAAGCTAACATAAATAAGGAAAAGTATTTTTAATTTCACGAATCTCATGGGCATGATACTAATGAATGTCGACATTTAATCCAAACGCTCCCTAGCTTCGATGGGGCAAGTTCTGAGGCAACTCTCGCCCGAAAATGGAAGGGAAGGACCAATGTTAACTGCTAGAAAGATGAGTGATTGGTGATTAATACCATAATGGGATAACCTCATACAGTCAACAAAAGTTGGGCTAAGATGGAAAGATATGTGGAATCTTTAAAGAACGGAGAAGCCTTTGTGTACACTATAGGAGAGGAGCGAAGAAAACTAAGGCCGCTTGTCGGGAGCAAGATGAGATAATCTTCAACGATAGTGATGTGCAAAGAAAGCAGTATTTGCATATGGACCCTATGATTATTTCAGCAATGCTCAACCCAGTAGAGGTACATCGAATTTTGATATATAGCGAGAGTTCGATAAACATCCTATTCAAGGATACTCTTGACATGATGGAATTATCAATGAAGGATGTCATGTCGTGCAACCAACAACTGCATGGTTTATAGGAGAAGGTAAAATGCCCTTAGTAAGGTTGGATTCATTTGGTGGACGGATTCTCTACATACAACGCCTTCCTACGGCGACCAACTCTATCATATTTCTGTACAGTGGTATCTTAATAGTGCTTAATCATGAAATTTACCATGGCTCATAGAGTGGGGGAAATAGAAGGAAATTAGGATGCTGCCATAGTGCTATGTGGTAGAGCTTCGAGAATATAAACAAGTGGAAAAAGGGAAGGGCATAGTGGTCATACTCTATGCCAAAAATGCAATTGCATAGCAATTAAAGAAGGGGCCCATGATCGGGTTTACAAACGATCCTTATAATTAACTTAACCCGAGAGATGGAGGAGAAAGGATCGTAGCAGAGCCTGGAGAGGCGATATGATTGTTGGAAGTAGACAGTAGTGACCCGACAAAACTGATGAAGATTAGGTCTAAAATGGAGCGAGATCTAAAGATGTAGTTGATAGGATTTTTAGGATAACCAAGATGTGTTCGCTAGTCCCACACGGATATGTGTGGAGTCCCTCCCTCAATCATGTATCACGCATTAAATAACAACCTAAAAAACCCTTGGTGAAGTAGAAGAAGAGAATATGTGCCCTAAGCGGTCGGCTTCCCTTAATAAAGAGGTGGAAACTTTATTGTCAAATGGGTTCAACGAGGAATCTCGGTATCCTGAATAGATAGCAAATCCGGTCCCGATGAAGAAGCCAAATAAGAAATGGCAGATTTTTATCGACTTCTCCAACTTGATTGATGCATCTCTTATGAATTTTTTCCCACTCGCAAGAATAATCAGCTAGTAAATGGAACTATGAGACATGAGCTTCTACCCTTTATGGATTTATAATTTGAGTACAATCAGATTGCTATGTACGTACCAGACTAGGAATACCCTAGTTTTATTATGGACTTGGGACTCTATTGATACAAGGTTGTCCCATTTGAGCTTAAGAATGCTGGAGCAACATATCAATGCTTAGTCAATAAGATGTTTGCTAGACAAATTGGAAGAACCATGGAGGTATATGTCGACAACATATTGGTGAAATGGAAAAAGGACAAGGATCATATTTCACATCTAGATGAGATGTTTCAAATTTTATGGGAATTTCGGAATGAAGTTGAGCTCACTAAGTGCTCTTTCAGGGTTTCATCTGGAAAGTTCTTAAGATCTATCATACACACTAGGGAATCAAAGCTAACCCAAAACAAGTCTAAGCTTTAAAAGATATCAAGATCCCCAAAATTGAAAAGGAGACGCAAAGCTTGAACGACAAGGTGGAAGCATTAAGCAGATGCGTATCAAAATCCACTAATAAGTGTGTTCCATCCTTTGAAGCACTTAAGAAGGAGAAGGGAAATTTTTCCTGGATGAATGAATGTTTGGCTACATTCCTTAATTTACTAGAACATTTGCGAAAATCACATGTTCTTTCTATACTAGTAGAAGGGAGGATCTATATTTGTACTTAACTAGTTCAACCCATGCCTTTAGTCTAGCATTGGTTCGGAAAGAAGATCGGGTATAATGACCGGTATATTATGTGAGCGAGCTCTTCACTAAAGCGGAGTCTAGATATCTCGAATTTGAAAAGTTGGTGTATTTCCTGCTAATAGCATCTAAGAAGCTAAGGCATTATTTCCACTACCATCCCATTTGGGTATTGATAGACGAACACTTGAGGTAGATCCAACATTGGCATGACACCTTATAAAGACTAATGAAGTACAGTATCGAACTAACTCAATATGAGATTACCTACCATCCTCGAACGATGATCAAATGCAAGCCCTGGTGAATTTTATTACTGAATTTACTATAGGGATAATGAAGTGGAATCCTTGAAGGAAGAAGCTCGTAGATGGCGGATGTATGTAGATGGAGCTTTGATTGAGCATGACTCTGATGTAGGGGTATAACTACTAATACCTAGAAAGAGGAAGCTAAAGTGTACAATGAATTATCTACATAATTTCAATGCCAAATCTAATGCCATAAGTGGTGGCGTCACAAAGAAATCAATGTCGTTCGGGTCAATGTTGAAGGAATGGTGAAGAACCAGTTGATGTGCACATAAATGTGCATATTTTTACCACCATATTTAATCTATTTAAATTAAATAAATGATCATATTGGGTATTTTAACTTTTTTGAACCAAAATTCAAATTATTTGAAATTGTCACATATTCATCTTCATCCAAGGGCAAAATGGTCATTTGGTGCATATATTAATTTGAGAAAATTTAATTGGAAATTTCTATATTATTTTGTAGGAATTTATACTCAATTACAAGTGGTTTCATGAAGGAATATGCATGCATAAAGAAGATATAAAGAAATGAAGAAGGAAATAATTCAAAGTGATGAACATGGAGGACCCCACCCACTTACATTGATTTTCAAATTAGGAGCTAATGCACATGCTACAAGGTCATTAAAGTTTCATGTACATTTAAGTGGGTGATTATTGGAGCTAATGATTACTTGGTGGCCATACTACCTCAAGGGCATTTTGGGCATTTTCCAAAAATATGAATTAGTGTTTAACACATGTATATATACCCCTTATGTTTCATGTAACCCTCTTCTTCCTTAGTCTCTCTTAGTTTTAGTTTAGGCTCAACAATAAATCAAGCTCTCTTCTTTCTTTTCATGGCTACTTAGCTATTTTTTTAATTTTCATGTAACTTTCTATTTTTTATGCAATTTAATTACCTGTTCATTTTACTTTCCTTCTTCGTTTATTTTAATGTTGGTAGTGTAGATTTACATTCATGCAAAGTAGATTATGTTTTAATTCTTGTCAATTTGTTTCTCTTTTCCATTAGCTTTCATTTCCTTTCTTTTTTGCTTTCATGTTGCTAGCTACATTTGTTAATCAAATGACAAATATGAGAGGCTAAACCTCTTCAATTTAGGAGTAATGAAGCTCTCTAATTATGTAGCTTCAACTATTTGTTAATTCATTCTCTCTTTTTGTGCTTGATGATGATCAATGAAGTATTTTATTTGTTGTTCTTACTTTGAATTGATAGCCTATATTGTTGACACCAAATAGGCTATGCTTAAACGATCACTAACACAAATGCCTCTTTATCAAAATATGATTATAACATAGGAAAGTGATTTGAAATTCAAATTTGATGGTCTATATTTCTAATCAATAGTTAATAGGTCATACTTAAAATAGATTTCATTTTCATTGTCAAATTTCATGAAAGTTGGTAAATGGTTAAAGGGGTGTGTTATAGTTTGATGGCTTATGTTGGCTAATCAATATCACAAATATGCCATATTTATGACAAGCACATCAATTAAAGCACTAATGACCATAAAAGAGTGATTATGATTTCATATGTGTTGAACTACATGATCTAGAGAGTGGATTTATTCTCTAAATTGTCACTTAACTCTTATATTTGCTTTTCCTTTCTTCTAGTTAGTTAATTCTCTAATTCTCTAGCTTAACTTTCACTTGAAATTGATATAATTTGATTGAATTGAATTTTTAAAATCATCAATTCCCTGCGGATCGACCTGTATTCCCATGTACTATAAGTGTACGTCGTGCGCTTGCGGTTATTTTTATTATAAAATTCGTTCGGCTATTTTCTAACTCGATAGACATTTAGCCGTCCGAACAAGTTTTTAGCGTCGTTGTCAAGGAATCTGTTTTGATTTTGATTTTCTATTCTTCGGATTATTTTTGTGTGATTTTATTTGTGTTTTTATTTTTGTCTTTGTTACTTAAAAACATATACAGTCAAAAAAGGGGGGGTTTTCATTCACTGTTAGCAGTACAGTTACATTTGTTTAACATTTCTCATTTTACATTGTTCTATGTTTCACCGCTTGCCTTATTTCACCGCTAGCCTTACTTTCTGACTCATAGAGCAAAAACCTGCACATCCCACCAATTCATCATTACCATACTTCATTGTGCAGTGCACTTATGCAATATGTCTATGCACATATACGACCTGTCCATACAACTACACACTTAAATCCAAACCCCTCCATATAGTAACTCCCCTTTAAACTTCATCTCTATCATAGCCTAGACCAAACAAACTGCTACTTATCTTCCATTTCAAGCTGTTATCGCGTCTTCAACCAAACAAGCCATTGCGTTACAAAACTGTACATAACAGAATCCTGTGATGCAATACAAAGTCCACCACTCATACCCCAACAAACCAGTCATCTTACAACCACTAGCATTGCAACAAAACTACCCACACACCAGAAGTCTACAATCCACTTCACCATTCACAACTTACCATTGCCTGCACACTACTTGCTATATCACCATCAACCACCATTACATAGCCACTTCATCACGAACTACTTCACCATGGCATCAAACTGTCCAATACCGCAAGCCAAAGCATCTTTGCCGAACAAACTCGTCTAAACCAATTCGCAATCACCCCCTGTTCAAATCCATTAACCACTTCAACAATACTGCCTACCCTTACATCAACTGTCCTGACCATGCCACACCTCTGCAACTCATACAATTATCACTTCCAAACATTTTTATGCTCACTATGCACAAACTTCACTGTGCAACTCTATACACCTTGCTCCTTACCAACATCATTGAATATCCTTCTACAACACTTCCTTGCTCATCATTCAGCAACTTCTCATATCCAACTCCAATAATCACTCATCACTCCACACCCAATTCGAAGCAGTTCAACTTGCCTAAATAAAAAATGCGACCTCCACAAACTGCTTGACTTCATCAACTATTTGCCATCTCATTCACCACTGCTGTTCCCCTCTACCATCCACACGCCTTGACATCAAACATCCACCACCAAAACCGAATCCCAATCGATAGGACCCAATGCCTTCTCATGCAAACTCCACAACCCAAAGCACCACTACAAGTCAATCGCCTCCATCACTGCTCATAAACTCTATCACGGCCCTTCGTCCACGACAGTGCCACCCCTCGCCGAACCATTCAAACCCAAAAGTGATTCCTCCAATCCTCTGAACCAAAGCCGCAACCATAGTTCGAGGTCTTCATCGTGAATTCAATTTGTGAGAAAGAAGCGATTTTTAATTTTATTTCGAAGTGGATTTTATTTGGGTTGTGAACTGTATTTGCTATGATGTTTTGTTTAGAGAAGTGTTTTATTTGGATTTTATTTTTAATTGGGTCGGGTTTTAAGGTTGAGTGCATTCTTTTGTTTAGTTCATGTGGTAAAAGTGTTTTCTTTAGTTGTTTTAGTTTGTTTCCTTAAAAAAAAGTGTGTGTTCAAAGTTTTTTTTGTTTCTTTATATTAAAAAATAACAAAAACCAAAACAAAAGAATTTTTGTTTATTTGTTTGGAAATCTTTTGTTTTGCTGTGTTTATTTTGATTTGAATAGTTTCTTTATTTTCCTTTGTTTAGTTTCTCCTTTGATATATGTATGTGTGTATATATATATATTTTAAAAAGAATTTTTTTTTGTATATATCTTGTCTCTATTTCATGTTGCCAAAGCAGAATTTTAAAAGGAGAGGAACTGCTACAAAAATAATTATTTCGCTTTGCATGCTAAAAAAACTGCTTGCTTGCTAATCTATTGTTTTATTAGTTTCGCATTATTGGTTGTTTGCATTTGCATAATTGAATTTCAATAAAAAACAAATTCATTCGTAGTTGCATTGTTAATACACGTTTTTTTTCTGCTTTGCATTTCATCTTAGAATTTGATTAATAATGACGGTTAGACATCGATAGCACTTAATTGTATATTGATAAAGTATCTTCTTTGAACAATTTAATTTCTTGGTGTCTAGGCTACGGCAGAGCAATAATCAGTTATAAATATTACGGTGATTCATAAATATTATACTGAATTGTTTCTCTAAAGGTACTTAAACCTTCAGTTGCATTGCTACGGTGATTCCTGGTGCACCGATAACCCCTGCGCTTTACCTGACTGAGAACTATCTTGTTGATTTAAGACAATGTGTAATTATACAATTTTGGGTTAACTTAGGACAAATAATTTATAATTAGACCCTTGCATTCATTTAGTTTCATTAGTTCATGCATATTTAAAAAACAAAAAAATTCAAAATCCAAAACTAAAAAAACTATAAATATTCCTTTTCCCTTGAAATTTTTAAAACCGTTTTCCTTTGAAATTTCAAAAATCCAAAAAAAATTATAAAAACTTTTCGAAAACAAAGAAAAAATTTGAAAAAAAACAAAACAAAAATCAATTTCGCTTTTGAAAAATAAATTTTATTTGTAAATATTTTTCCTCTATATAAAAAAAGCTAAAAAAACACATTCTTGAAAATGTCCGAATTTCCATATTCACTTGAATTTTACAATAGTTGTGAAAATCAATATAATCCATATGATTTCACTTCAAATTCGTATGGATATTTTAATGACAACTATTCTTTAAACGATTCGAATTATGAACAACAATCCTGTGCAGTTAAAGCGCTCGGTATATTCGAAGCGGTGGAGGTGCGAAATGTCATAGCGGGGATACAACGAGGATATAGCGGGATATAGCAGATGGCTCTAAAATAGCATATAAAACTCATACTTAATGTTTTACAAATATATTAATGGTAATTAAATAAAAAATTATCATTCAATTGAATTATAATTAATACATAAATAATTTTAAGCAAAAAACATGGTGAATATACTTTAAATAAACGTAAAACTGTTATATGACATAATTGAATTTAGTAGAATATTAGAGTATTTTCATTTCTAAAAATATATTAAAAATTAAATCAAATAAATTAGTTTCATAATTTTTATAATGTATAAATTCAATTTTTTAATTCATTTTATTAAAGAAGATATAGCGGAAATAGCAAAATATAGCGGGAATAACGGGATATAGAGAAATAGCGGGGATTAAAGCGGAAAGGCTATATTTTGGAGCTATATGAAAAAATCATAGCGGTAGAAATCCGCTATGAGATATAGCGAGGTAATAGCGGGGCATCAACTACACAGCAACAAACTTTTCAAAACGATGACCAACCCTCGAATCCTGAAAATAGCATTTCATCTCTACTTAAAATCTCTACACAACAAAATCAAACGATAAATGATTTGTGTAATTCATATTTGTGCGATAACCCGAATCAAAGTTTTCAAAATTATCAAAATTTGAATTCACTTCAAAATTCAAACGATTTCGAGTATAAACCATGCCAATTCAATTTTGAACTCCAAAATGAATTTCAAAATCACGAATATGTGATCTACTTTTCAAATAATTTTGGCAATGGGAATAATCTCGACTACGATGCGATTTAAAATTTTTGTTCTCAACAAATCCAAATTGAAAATTCTCGAGTTAATAACCACAAATTGGATTTTGTTGAACAAATGAACGAAATTTACGATAATCACACGGATTCGTTGTTTGAAACTTATATGAAACAACGTGAACAACAAAACCAAATCCCAACATGTGACGTGTAAAGTAATAATCCATCTTTTTACCAAAATCGATGTTTTCAGACAACAACTTTTGAAACTGAAAATGATGATCTTAACGAAGTTGTTGAAAAGACGGTATTTGTGTTGGATTTTAGTTCTTTTGAGGGTATGGAACCAAATTTAAAATTTGATCTTTCTTTTCTCGATTTTGAAAATTTGAATGCAACAACTTTGGATTTTGAAAATTATATATGCAATGAAGTTGTCGATAACCCAATAAAGGAAGACGAAATTTAACAAACACGATTTTTTGGACTTTTCAAAAACGAGTTGTTCAATTCCAAAAGGGAAGATTTACATCATCATTTTGATTTTGAAATCGATAATTTTGAAGAAGTTTTCGACGATAAATTTGAATTTCAACTTGGTGATAATAAACTTGAATTTCAATCGATTATTCTATCAACCCCAAAAATCATCAAAAATAAAACAACTCGTATGATTTTCAATAAAATGGCATTTGTTTTTCCAAATCAACATTCAACTTTGAAATCTTTTATGGTTTGGTTTTTCGAGCTTAAACTGTATCTCATTTACTTGACGAGACAAATGAATCGGTCTTTGGAAGACCGTTTCATTTACTTTTTGATGATATACTTTATGATTTCGTGTAAATACCGTTAATTTAAATAAAGGCCATGTTTTTATTTTTATTATTCTTCTTCCACTTAGGTGGACTATGGAGACACAGTCAAATCAAGTGTGGGTGAGACTCGTCGTCATTTTTATTTTATTTTTCATGGTTTATTTTTTCTTTTTCTTTTAAAATCTCATAAAAAATATTAAAAAAACACAAAAACAATTTTCTTTTGATTTATTTTTAAAGAAATACTATAGGATAAATATATGGTTTTGGCTTATTGAAATCACTAAAAATTTATTTTTCTTAACAAAAATAGAAATGAAGTTTGATTACAAATAACAATGGTTTAACTAGTATATAGGAAGATTCATACATGTTAATTATGAAATACATCCTAATTAAAAATCTTTGTTTTAAAAAGTAGTGAATTTAAGTAAAGGATATAATATTCTTTTGTCTTCTATGTTAAATGGTGCTAAGATGATTTTGCGAAACCCTCTTTTAAAAAAATATATGTAAATATTTTCTATTAACACCTAATGTCGACAGGTGTACATACTTGTGTGTACACTCGCCATGCTCTGTACCTTTATCACGTAAGCCCGAAAGGTAGTGCATGATCGGTATATCTGGCCTCAGTTTATCTGAGCTAGGTGTATGTATATAAAAAAATTCTTTTTAATAAGTCAATAAGTGTTCACACTTGTGTGTTCACTCGCCAAGCTCTGTATTCCCCTCACATAAGTCCATAAGACAGTGCATGGGTAATATATCTGGTCTCAGTTTTCTGAGTTAGGCATATGTAAATATTGTAAATATAAATAAAATTTTCAAAAAAAAATAAGCAAATGAAATCCAAACACTATTATAACTTATTTGATTCGATTTATTATTGAAATGAAATGAAAATACCACTTTGATAAATTTTGATAATCAACTAAGGATCTATTTCATAGTTAGATTTTGCTATCAACTGAAATAACGAGTTAAACTATAGTCTATTTGTTATGATAACTTGATTTTATTGGAAATTTTGACGTAAATGACTTAAATTTTCAAGATAATAACCAAAACCTAAATTTAACTTATTTGTGTCAATTTAAAAGTAAATCTTTTATTTGTAAATATTTCCAAAAACTCGCATTCATCTCTTTGTAAATAAATCTTGCATTTTGTAAATATTTTCATCCTGCATTTGGATTTGTGGGTAGTATCCGCTGAAAACCCTCACGAGATAACACTCTTCCTACTGGGGACACCCAAAGGTTTAACGGCTTGTTGCGTACGTTCAATGCAATCGTGCTCCCAACGAAAATGGATTTATCTTAGTTTTTCTTTATTCGAGGATGAATAAAAAGATAAGTGTGGGGGTATTTGATGTGCACGTAAATGTGCATACTTTTACCACCATATTTAATCTATTAAAATTAAATAAATGATCATATTGGGTATTTTAACTTGTTTAAACCAAAATTCAGATGATTTGAAATTGTCACATATGCATCTTCATCCAAGGGCAAAATGGTCATTTTGTGCATATATTAATTTAAGAAAATTTAATTGAAAATTTCTATATTATTTTATAGGAATTTAAGCTCAATTACAAGTGGTTTCATGAAGGAATATGCATGCACAAAGAAGATACAAAGAAATGAATGAAATAATTCAAAGTGATGAACATGGAGGACCCCACCCATTTACATTGATTTTCAATTAGGAGCTAATGCACATGCTAAAAGGCCATTAAAGTTTCATGTACATTTAAATGGATGATTATTGGAGCTAATGATTACTTGGTGGCCACACTACCTAAAGGTCATTTTGGGCATTTTCCAAAAATATGAATTAGTATTTAACACATATGTATATACCCCTTATGTTTCATGTAACCCTCTTCTTCCTTAATCTCTCTTAGTTTTAGTTTAGGCTCAAAAATAAATCAAGCTCTCTTCTTTCTTTTCATCGCTACTTAGCCATTTATTTTTATTTTGATGTAACTTTCTTTTCTTATGCAATTTAATTACTTGTTCATTTTACTTTCCTTGTTCATTTACTTTAATGTTGGTAGTGTAGATTTACATTCATGCAAAGTAGAGTAGTTTTAATTCTTGTTAATTAGCTTTCATTTTCCTTTCTTTTTGCTTTCATGTTGCTAGCTACATTTGTTAATCAAATGACAAATATGAGAGGCTAAAACTCTTCAATTTAAGGGTATTGAAGCTCTCTAATTATGTAGCTTCAACTATTTGTTAATTCATGCTCTCTTTTTGTGCTTAATGATGACCAATGAAGTATTTTATTTGTTGTTCTTGCTTTGAATTTGATAGCCTATATTGTTGACACCAAATAGACTATGCTTAAATAATTACTAACACAAATGTCTCTTCATCAAAATATGATTATGACATAAGAAAGTGATTTGAAATTCAAATTTGATGGTCTATATTTCTAATCAATTGTTAATAGGCCATACTTAAAATAGATTTCATTTTTATTTTCATTGTCAAGTTTCATGAAAATTGGTATATGGTTTAAGAGGTGTGTTATAGTTCGATGGCTTACGTTGGCTAATTAATAGCACAAATATGCCATACTTATGATAAGCACATCAATTAAAGCACTAATGACCGTAAAAGAGAGAACATGGTTTCATATGGTTGAACTATATGATCTAGAGAGTGAATTTATCCTCTAAATTGTCACTTAACTCTTACATTTGCTTCTCTTTTCTTTTAGTTAGTTAGTTAATTCTCTAGCTTAACTTTCACTTGAAATTGGTATAATTTGATTGAATTGAATTTTTAAAATCATCAATTCCATATGGATCTACTTGTATTCGCGATGTACTACAAGTGTACGCCGTGCGCATGCGGCTATTTTTATTATAAAATTCGTTCGTCTATTTTCTAACTCGATAGACATTTAGCTGTCCGAACAGCAGTGCCAAAAGCATAAAGATAAATAATATTGAAAGCCTATGGTACCGCATTCATGCAACAACCATGTCGCATCTCAAATAGTGTCGCACTCCATTTGTACCATGCTCCATCAGTACCGCATCTTGTCAATAAACAGCGTGCAATGAATTAGAGCAATCTCCGCTCATATTCATGCCGCCTTACTTCAATGTCACATTCCACTGAATGCATATGTCATCGTGCCTCATTACATTAGCATCGCACTTTGTAGATAACACCACAAACCACTAAAGCGACGTTAATGATAAACATTATCAATGTCCATGAAGGCCATCAAAGTAGATGTTATTCCACAATGATGTCGTTTCTCACCCGCATCGTCTTTTTTCAATGTCAACACCTCTTGGCAAATGATTCCGCATATTACCAAGACCGCTATACACGATGTCGGATGATATTATAACCAAAGCTATTTAATGGACGACGCCACTTCAATGGTACATCAATAGTACAATGTAACTCATAACTAGTGTTGCATCTTCATGATAATGCATTTCATCAATCTTTGAGGGATCTTGCATATCAAAAAGTTCGATATTGATGTTGGGAGTCATCAATATTGATAGAAATTGTTATGCCACTCTTTATCAAGACTGCTCTATATCTATGATGCTTTACACTAATTCTTAATGTCGTTGCTAGCCGATGCCGCTAATGACCAATTGAAAGCATTTCAATGCATAAGGTTATCAATACCGAAGGCCATTACTTCTAGGATGGTGCCAAAGTTCCGCTATTTACCAAGGCACATGGAATGCCATTGTTAAACAACAAAACCCAGCGCCTTACAACGTTGATGTTGTCGATGTTAAGCATGTTGTAGCCATCATCATGTCGTGCGCCCCTATAAATACAGATCTAGGGGTCATGGAGAGGGCACGTTAATCATTCTTTTCTCAACCTACATTATTTAAACTCTTATAACCCTAAATCAAATTGTGGAAAATTCCAATCTAATTACAGTCATGCCTGATTTACATGAACAAAGACTAAGACACACATATTACCTTGATTGTGCACTTTGAACATTATTGGACATAAACATGAATTAAATAAATCTCATTAGACCGAAAGCAATTATGATTCTATTTTATATGTATTAACATGAGCTTTAGCCTAAACTAGTGTTTATATGCATATCTCTTATCTTGCCTACTACATATGGACATTGGACTATGAAAATAAGTGTTATTTATTTAGTTCATTAACAAGCTTAATCTGCTATTTCACATACTGATCACTTATCTTCTTTCTTCTTTAGATTATGACATGGTATTTGGAGTGCCGTATTCCTAAGGATCACATAGATTCTCGAATATCTTATTCCAAGGGACCTTAAGAGCATTTGAACATCTTGTTCCAAATGACCTTAAGAGATCTCGAACATTGTATTCTAAGATGACATATGAACCATCAAATGTGAAACATCTAAAAATCGTTGGCATTATAGCCCATCTCCTAATGATATCGTCTTCTACTTGGCCTCGAATGTTGGATTTATTCTTAATTCGTTTAGTACCGACCGAGCCATCCTTATTCGCGTTATCAAATATGCTCGAATCAAGGATTTATTTATCATTAACGGTACCATGGGTGTTATACCAATTTTTGGTTTAACAATTTGGCACTGGAAGGAGCGGTCGAACCTCAAATCTTATTTTAACTCTTCTGTCAAACTAATTGAATGATTTTTTTAAGAAAAATGATGAAATCAAGGCAAATTGATGTTCCAAAATAAAGATGTTGCATAACAAGCAACGTTGGAAGAAAATCTAACTCCCGACTTCAGCATAAACAATGTAGAAGTTGGACAACCATTAGAGCCGATACAACCAAGCAATAGTGAAGCTAAGATTAAAAACCTAGAATAACATGTGTCAATGATGAAAGAACTTTTGGAAGGAATCCTTGCTCAAAAATCCTCCAAGCCAACAGGAGGAGACGAAGTAGTGTCTCCAAGAAGGATCTTAGGTGCCTCTTTGCTTAAAAATAAAAGTAAAGGAAAACTTATCATAGCTCCATAAAAAGAGAAAAGGGTGACCAGCAAGTTAAAGCAAATTACCAAGGAAGGACAATAGAGAGATCTATGGAACAATATGGAATTTCACCTCTAGGGAATATAAATCAGATAGAAGCAACTACTTAAGAGAGTCAACTTAAGAGACATGGAAAAAAGAAGGCAAAAGGCAAGTTAAATCCCAAGAGAAAGAAAAATCTTGATGATAAAGTCTATGATAATCATCGAGAAGCTCCTTTCACAGATGAAATCATGTCCACAGAAATTCCTTCTCATACCAAGATTCCATCTATCAACTATAACAGAGTAACTGATGTAGATGATCATTTTTTGGGAGTTGAAAGTCAAATGGACGTATACAATGCATTGGAGTTGTGCGTTGTAGGCTTTTCCCTACTACTTTTCAAAGTGCGGCAACTAAATGGTACAGGCAGTACTGAGTGAGGACTATCTATTCCTTGAAACAATTTTTTATCAATTCTCAAGGGAGTTATTAGGCGATTATCTTAAGAGGTTAAATATAAAGGCAATAAAGGCGAAAGATTTTTTGGATAGGGACAAGTTAGTGGCAGTACATTCAGGGCTGATCGAGCAATCCCCAATTTGGCGAGAACTCTATATACATGGATGTAAGGACTTGCAGGATTTCCACTTTCAAGCTGACAAATTCATCTATATGGATGAAATTTATCATGCTAGGAAGAAAGCTTGGACGAAAAGGGAAGCAGGAAAAACTGGATATGATCACGGCAATAGGTAGTGAAAATGGAAGGAGACCCCTAGTACCAACATGTTGCTTTGTACAAGAAAATATCCTATATATTCGCCGCAGTGGAAAAAAGCAGCAATATTCCAGATTCCTACAAGGCTAAAACAAACCCTAAACCCAGAAGGGGGTGAGATTACAGTGTCGATCGTAAAGCAAATGGACATAACACAAACAAATGTCGAGTCCAAGCAGGCATAATTCAACATATGACTCATTCCAAACACTTGAAGGAGTTTGTCAAGGATAACCAGAAATTTGTTCATCTTGAATATGGTAGCAAAAGACTACCAAACTCTGCTGCAAACCTAGTGGAAGGTGATGTCCAACTAGACTTCATTCCACCCTTCAACGGAATTGATGGAGGCCCACATCTAGTAGGAAGTAGCAAAAGAGGAAAAAAACGCTATATTAGAGAATCAAAAGATTGGATTTTCTCTCTTCAAGAGGAACTGTCACTCAAAAATCCTAGATTCTAGATCCAGATCCATAACTTGAGCATCACTCCACGGGAACTAGGTGGGATTCGTCATCCATACAACAATCCGCTTATAATCACTGCACAAATTGGAGTCACTGTGGTTACCAAACTTCTGGTTGATACTAGAAGTGCCATCAATGTGATCTTTAAACATGCATTTGACCAAATGGGAATACCGGAGGAGAAGCTTGAGATGATTTTTGGATTCAATAACGCAGGATCAAATCCTATTAGGAAAATGAGACTTCTAATAAAGATGGGAGTTCCACCACATTCGTAACCATTAAGACACTCTTCGTTGTTATGACTTAACCTTCTTATTATAACGCTTTCTTTAGAAGGCCAGCTTTGGATGAAGTTGATGCTTTTGTCTCATCAAAATACTTGATGGTAAAGTTTTTGACCAAGAATAAGTGGGGGACCATAAGAGGAGAGTAATTTATTTCTCGAGAATTGTACTTTGCCACTATTAACCAATACAAACAGCACAATCCTTTTTGTTAGGATTCGAAGAAAGGTGAATTAATCAAAATTAATGTCAAAAAGCCTTTGGATGATGATTTTTGAATCTGTTATCCAAAGAAAATAACAAAGCATGTTGAGAAAATTAAGCATGTATTGAGGAAAATAAAATTCTCTTAGAAGAAAAGGAAAAGGAAGGAAGAAAATTCGATGGAAAATGAGATAGTAGATAAGGAGATTGTTACTGAACTAGACAGTAGAAGTGAACGGAGGATGAAGCCCAAGAAGATCTTGAGAAAGTATGCTTGGATCCGACCAATGCAACAAAGATAGCTAAAATTGAAAAAGAGTTAGATAACAAAGTGAAAGGAGAGTTAATTTAATTCCTTCAATTTAACAAAGATGTATTCGCCTGGACCCATTCAAATATGGTTAGAATAAATCTGACCATCTTATGTCATGCCTTGAATATAGACCCAAATACCGCATCGATACGATAGAAGAAAAGACAATTTGATAAGATTTAATCTAATGCTTTGAAGGAAGAAGTCAAAAGATTGCTCGAGAATGGATTTATTAGGGAAGTGCTTTAGTCAATATAGTTAGCCAATCTAGTACTAGTCAAGAAATCTAAAGGGAAATAGAGAACATGGGTCGTCTACACTGATTTGAATAAAGCATGCCCAAAAGACTGCTATCTCCTCCCATGGATAGACCGGTTAGTTAATGCAACAAGCGGATGAAAACTCTTATATTTCATGGATGTTATTCTGGATACAATTAGATTCTAATGTTCAAATAGATAAGGAAAACACCAGTTTCATAACATAGTTGGAAATGTTTTCCTACAAAGTAATTCCCTTCATATTGAAGAATTCTAGAGCAACATAACAGAGATTAGTGAACAGAGTGTTCAAAGAATAAATTGGCCGAAACATGGAACTATATATGGATGATATGCTAGTTATATCTCAAGAGGAAGGCAATCGTCTAAAAGATCTTGAAGAAATGTTTGATGTACTATAAAGATATCAGATGAAGCATAATCCACAAGAATATTCTTTTGGAATTGAGTCCGGTAAATTCTTGGGATATATTATCAGTGCAAGAGGAATTGAAGCTAACCTTGACCAAATTCAAGTTATTAAAGATATGGAGGAATCTAAGACAAGTAATGATGTAATGAGTCTGAATGGATTAGTGGCAGCACTAAACCAGTTTATTTCCAAGGCCACCGACAAATGCATTCTATTCTTCAATGTAATTAACAGGATGAAAAACTTTGAGTGGAATGAGGATTGTCGAAAAGCTTTTGAGGAGCTCAAAAATCATTTGGAGAAACCATCCATTTTATCTAGCCTTATGGAAGGGGAAAGATTTTACCTCTATATGGCAATCTCTGAGCATGTAATTAGTTCAGTCCTAATCAGAGGAGAGGAAGGACCCAATTTCCAGTATATTATACAAGCAGAAGGCTAAAAGATGCATAGGCCAGATATCTGGTCACTGAAAAACTAACATACCGCCTAATGCACACAGCACAAAAGTTAAGAGCCTATTTTCAGGCACATCCAACTATGGCCCTAACCAACTTTCCACTCAAACAAGTCTTCAGTAAGCCTGAAGCTTTAGAAAGGCTAGAAAAACGGGAGATAGAGCTCAGCTAACATGATACAGAATTTTTTTCCTCAAGTAGCAATCAAAGGATGAG
Source organism: Allium cepa (assembly GCA_030765085.1). Taxonomy (NCBI): domain Eukaryota; kingdom Viridiplantae; phylum Streptophyta; class Magnoliopsida; order Asparagales; family Amaryllidaceae; genus Allium; species Allium cepa. The sequence continues at coordinate 2,570,134 of CM060930.1, read as the reverse complement.
CTTTGGTCAATTTTATTAATGAGTGTACAGGATTCATCAAAGTGAAATTAGAATAGGAAATCGATCTAAAGCCTAGGTGGCAATTGTTTGTATATGGAGCCTCAAATGAGCAAGGAGATGGAGCTGGATATATGGTTATTACCCTTGATGGGCACTGTTTACATTATGAAATGAAATTAGGATACCTGACTATTAATAATGTGAAAAAATACGAGTCAATAATAGCAAGACTTACCTTAGCACTTCAGTTGAAGATTCCTAGAATTGAAATCTTCAGTGATTCACAAGTAATGGTAAATTAACAAAACCAAAAGTATCAAACAAAGGATACTAAGCTAATCTTATATGTTAAGAAGATATTAAAAATATTAACCCAATTTGAAGACTTTCCAATACACTAAGTGTCAAGAGGAAAGAACTCCCAGCTGACTCTTTGGCTAAGTTAGCCAGCTTACGAGGAGCACCGAAGGCTTGAATTGTAACAATAGGCTACCAATCAAATCTTAGTATAAAGTAGAAAAGCCCCAATCCAGAAAGGGAGTCCTTAGTGTTGACCAGGTCTCAATATTTAATACATAAAGAGAAAGAAGATGAAACCCAAGACCTTTAATAAAAATCTTCTCACATAGAAATTAATGATCAATATGAGAATAGTTGACGATACCTATCATCGAATATATAACAAAAGGAAAGTTGCTAATAGATAAAAAGGAGCAAGGAGAACAAAACATCAGGTCCCATCCTTCGTTATGGTAAATGGAATACTCTATACGAAGGGATATTCAATCCCCTACTTAAAATGTGTTAATCCAGGAATAGGAGCAAAATTGCTAAGGGAAGCCCTAGAAGAGTTCTGTAATGACCCAAAATTTGACCACTTTAAAATATAATATGTAAAGTGATTTTAAATGTAAAATAGGTAAGTTTTTATTGTTCAAACAATGTTAGATAGGATTTGGAAATAGAAGTATACACAAAAATAGTAACATTTGCCTATAACGACAAAAGTGACAAAATGCTGATTTTAGAAAAGTAAGTTTCAATGGTTAAATAAATTATTTTAATTTATTTATGAATGTTTATATTTTTAAATAGCATTATACAAATTTATTTTTAAATTTTGTTTACATAAATAAATATTTTAACTAAAACGTTAAAATGTGACCGTAAAACATTTTGTCGAAAATCAACGTTTTGTCGATTAAAAGTTGTCGCAACGTCGTCACACCTTTATTTTTTATATAGAAACATATATTAATAGTGTAAGTATTAATTAATTCACTAAACATGCTTACTTTTACTAAATAAGATTAGAAAACTTCTAGAAGTCATTAGTAAAAGTAAGTAAGAATTAACAAAAGTGAGAAAAAGTAAACATCAAATCACAGCAAATCAAAACCAACATAATTATAATTTTACTTAGCTTATTTCTTAAGGGATCAAGGCATAAAGTAATAAGTGAAAGGATGATGTTAAGTTTTGAAAAGTGGCGATCGCTTTAGGTTGAAGTAAGGTTAGTTTGGTAATTTGGTAAGAGGTTATTTTGGTAAATTACAATTTTTTTCTTTTTCTATAAATACCCACCTCTTTCTTCACTTTCATTCACATTTTTTCTTCTTCTTTTCTTAAGATTGTCTTCTACCTCTTCTCTTTAATGTCTTCCAATCCATAAAAATGAATTAAAAAGAAATAATGTCAAAATATCTATAAAATATTCAAAAGAAATCAATATTCATTCTCTTCAAATCAAACTCATCTTTTTTTCATATTTTACCTCTTTTTCTCTCGGTCATAACTTCTTCAAAACAGAATCAAAATAATTTTTTTTTGAATCATGTATTTTTTCAGTGGCTACAGCTTTCATATTGACCACTTTGACTTATTCTAAAGTTATCTATGTCAAAAACATACTTCTTTAAAGTGTATTTTCTGGCCCAGTTTTTAAGTCAGAGAATATGCCATTTTGTTTTGATCATAACTTGATGATAACTGATCCAAATTTAGAAATTCTTTTTCTGAAACATATAAAATTCCAGTGGCTACTACTTTTATGTTGAATACTTTTTCCAGTTTTGATGTTTACTATACATGAAACTCAATTCTTTGAAGTGAATTTTCGGGCTTCATTTTTGTCAATCTGACAATACCTCTTCTTCATTCTATCATATCTTCTTCAAAACAACTTGGATTAAAATGATTCTTTTTCAAATTCAATAGAAAAGAATTTTCAACAATTTTTCAGTTAACAAGTTTTTCAAATTATGTGAGCAAGAGAGTCAAAAATAAGAGAGAAGATAACCCATTTTTCGGATCTAAATCTTGGGAATTCAAGTTCAAAGCTCTATCGCTTCTTCTCTATATTTTTGGCCAACCTCCCTCTTAAGCCTCGGCCAAGCTATTAGAAGGGAGAGGGTGTTGTTTTCTAGTGTTTAATGGAGTAGTAATTAATTAGTGAAGTGTTGGTTAACTAAAATGTTGGTAGAAATTTAATCGCTTTGGTTTATGGTGAGAAACTCTATTTAGCATTTCTATTTATACACACACACACACACACACACATGTTTGATGATGTGTGATGATTGCTATGAATGTTTATATATGTTTTGATCATCAAGTATTGATTGTTTGATGTGATTGTTAAATTGTTTTACCAAGTCATGTTAATACACGTCGATAAGCACAAAGTAAATTACTTTCCTTTTGAAAATGAAATGGTGTATATGGAATGCTTAAACCTTTTGGAAATAGTTCTAAAATGAGTTAGAAATGTTTTATAAATATTGAAATATGTTTAAAGAAATAAAGGAATAAAATCAAGATTTTATCTTGTATATTTTAAATATGTCCAAAATAATTTTTCAGAAAAATCGCGCTTTTGCATTAAAGTGACCAATGTTTAAAATTGCTATTTTAAATATTTTAAAAATATGAAATAAATCCTAAAAATCTTTTAAAATTTATAAAGGAGATTTAAATTGAAAATATGGATTTTTAAAAGATGTAAAAGTCATTTTGAATAATATAGCTTTCAAAACGCTATTTGCAACACTTTTCTCAAGGCTTTTCGCAGCAGTTTGAAATAACTTTTGAAATGCAGTTTTAAACTTAACAATTCTTTTCTATATATTTTGTGAATGATTTTAAAAGAATAATTAAGTTATTTAAAGATGATTTGGAAGTTTTAACAAGAGTTTGAATAAATAGTTTAGAGAAATTGTTTATACCATTTAAACAAAAAGTGAAGAAGATTGAATATAATAACAAACTGAGTATGTGGAAACAACTAGTACATTTCTCCCAACTGTGAGATCTGGGAAGATAAAACAAGGTGTTTAATTAATGTTAGGAATGGAGCAACCATTGCCCTGAACTTACCTGACCCATATTTTATCTTCTTAGGCGAGGGTGGAACATATCGAAAGGAAAGCCCGAATGCTCTAAAAGATCATAACTAAGTTTTTCTAAGATAAAAGAAAAGAAATAAATTTTTTGAATTTATTATAAGTGGTCTATATATAAGATTTATAAAATTGATATTTTATAAACAAAAGTTATGGAATTATAAAAGTATTTTATAAATATTAAATAGGATTGTAATCAAATTTATATATGGGTTTGCAATTGATATTTAGAAAAGAATTTATAATGGATTTTATAAACAATAAGATTTGAAAGGAATGAATTTGTAAATAAGAGTTTTATAAGCAATTAAATTATAATTGGATTTTGACTTATAAGTGAGATATAAATGGAATTTGTTAGCAAAGAAATTTTATATATGGAAGTTTATAAAATATAAATGGAATTTATAAACACCATTTTGTAAATCTAAAATCAATTTAATTTGATAAGTTAAATGATAAAGTTTATTAAAGGAATTATATTCGCGATTTTGGACAGTGAATAATCCTTTAAATTAAATTAATGTTTTGAAAAGTGATATTATAAAAGGGGAATATTTTCCCTAAGTTAAAAGTTAAGAAGAAAATCTTTGATTAAGATTTAATGAATGATTTGGAAAGGTTTTACTAAGTAAAAGAGAAAATGATTTGGAATTATTCCAGGATTTAAGAAAAGTTTAATAAATCAAATGATTTGATAAATGAGGCTTAATGATTCCATGTACATTTGAAAAGAAAATGGAATAAATTGAAAAGAATATATCTAAGAAAGATATTTGATTAGATAAAAGATGAAGTAATTGATTGATGATTGATATCCATGTATGAACTTAACATCTTTTAAAGCGATGATTGGCTTCGAAGGAACCGGAGTCAGATTTGGGAAATTCCTATCCGAAAAACATTTCAAACCAATGTATACGTTCGAAAGTGAAGATATGTTGAAGATGATGATTATTGAAGACCGTGGATCTTCATAGCGTGAGGACTGCTTGGTGAACATGCTCTGGGTCGCTCCCATTATAGAGTTATTTATAACAGTGGTCTCCTCTTTGTGGGGATTTTTCAGATTGCAAGGACTACTCGCTACTAGTGGTAGTAGGAGAGTGCCTCCGGTTTCGTTCAGTCCCAGAACGAACTTGTATGGATGTTTCTCTGACATTGTACTCTAAATCACATTTGTGTGGTTTCTATAAATGTATATCAGTTGGTGGCGGAGTATGAAACTTCTTTTAGCTTAACACGCTTTCCCGAGACATATGAGCTCAGGAAGTTATACTTTTCTAGAAATCAGTCATGTGACGTGGAATGACAACGTGGCATTCAAAGTGGAACTTGTTGGATCATAAGTTTTGATTGCTGACAAAAATTCACGAATCTACGACTACGAAATCATCCTGACTCAACGACTCAAAGTATATGGTTCATATAGTTATATATTTTAACAAGAGTCATCAAATATGTATATAGAGTCTAGTAAGTGCTTTGTTAAAATCTTTCCTCAAGAATCATCATTCACATTCAAATAAACTTGCATGCATATTTTAATCAAAATCAAGTTTTTAAAAAAATGCATGAAGCAGGGCTCGAACCCGGGTTACTAGTTTAGAAGGCATGTACTCTAACCAAATGAGCTACTGTTGTTTTTGTTTAACAACAGAATTCAGTCGACTGAATAACCTGAGTCAGTCGACTGAATCTGAGCAGTTTAACATATATGCACAGTTTCAGTCGACTGAATTTCCTGCACAGTGGACTGAATTTGGTCCCGAAAATTTTTCTTCATATTTTCAGTCGACTGAATCTCCTGCTCAGTCGACTGAATTTAAACCTGCGAATTTTCTCTGAAAAGACACCTTCTTCTTCCCAAGAGTTGCAACCATTCATCAATGGAAATGGAAGCATCTCTTGTTTGCAACCTTTGACAACACATGCATCTCTTCTACAAGTATAAATTCATGATTCTAACATCATTTAATTAACCGAATTCTCTTGCTTTAATCTTACTATTCTCTTTTACATATTCTTTAGATATTCTCAAAGCAATCACCAATCTATTGCTTGAATCACTGTTTTTGTTTATAACATTCTTTTGATTCATAGCAATTCACATTTCCTAAATCTTCATAAACACATTGCATATTCTCGAGGATAAGATTATAGGAATATTGTACTACATTAGACTCATTAGTGTTGACAAGAACACAACAAGTCGAATATTGTATTTTAGTAATTGAGTTGAAGTCCTCTTCGGTAGTTGAGGCAAGAAATCTCGTTCGGTTGTTCGGATAAGTTGTAAACCCATTCCTCCGGGTGAAGTGAGGGTGTTAGTTAGTGAAATTCCTAAGAGAAGCTTAGGGACTGGACGTAGGACGAGAGGTCCGAACCAGTATAAAATCTTGGTGTCACCTTGCATTTACCTACTTTATCTATCTAGACCTTTTTCATTATTCCATATTACACGATCCTACCGCATAGCCCACTCTTTCAATTGGTATCAGAGCCTGGTATTCTAGAGATCGTAACAACATCATAGAATAAATGGCTACAAAGAGATCTAGTCAAGGCAATAAGAAGAGGAAGAGCAATAAAGAAAAATCAAAGGAGCAAACAAACAAATGCTTCATGGCAAAAGATAATGAGGTTAGTGATCTAACTTTTGATGATATGATAGAAATAAATTCAGAACTTCTAGACACTTTAAAAAATCTCAAAAGAAAATATAAGGAAGCTCTAGAAAATCAGAAGAAAGAAGAATTCGAAAGAGATATGCTTAAAGACGAGAAGAAAATATTAGAAGAAGAACTTGAGAAAATTCAAGATTCACTCTTTGACAATTCTCAACTCGCTCTATTAAGTCAAGAAATAGAAGCTCAAAAAGAAAAGAATAATGCTCTAGCTTCTGAGAATCATGAGTTAAAAACAAAAATTAAAATTGTTGAGTTAGATAACACTAGTCTCAAAACTAAGATTGATGACATTACTAAAAATATTTCCAACTTTAATAAAGGGAGAGAAAATTTATCCAGGATTATTGAAAATTCTCAACCTGCTTCAAATAAGAAGGGATTATGTTATGTTAAGAATTCAAAAGCACTCAATGATAAAAGTGGTTTAGGATATAATAAAACTGATCGTAGAAATAGCACTAGATATGCTTTCATGTATAGTAAAAATGATAGTGCTAGTACTAAATTTCGAGTAAAGCCTAAATCCAATTTTTATAGAAATTCAAATACTACTATGACCTATAATGTTGATAATTTCTTTAGAAGTACAAAATCATTAACATGAAATATGAATAAAAATTATCTAAGTATATGGGTTCCTGTTAATTTGAAAAATAGAGAAAAATACATTAATAATTATTTGGATATGGTAGTTAATAATGAAAATTATATTTATAAAGGTTCAACCACACCCAAATGGGTATGGTTTCCTAAAAAATAGGAAATTATAAGAACCTTGGGTATCGCATGCTTTAAATGTTAAATTTTTTCTGATACCTTACATTATAAGTAGTAGTTATTTTGTTTTATATTGCTCTATGTTAACACTTATGTAAAATATATTTTATATCATCATATAAACTCTCCTTTTTGTCGATGACAAAGGGGGAGAAAGATATTGCTCTCTAACACAATTTGCAGGAATAAACCATGCAAGCACAGATTAAGGGGGAGAAATATTAAATAGGAATATATAGCATAGATTCAGGGGGAGAAATCGATAGCACAATTACAGGAAGATATTCAGTGAGAGAGATATGATCAACAAAGCTTGTCAAAAATTCGTTCATAGAAAATGGAGTTGTCATCAACAAAAAGGGGGAGAATGTTGGATCATAGGTTTTGATTGCTGACAAAAATTCACGAATCTACGACTACGAAATCATCCTGACTCAACGACTCAAAGTATATGGTTCATATAGTTATATATTTTAACAAGAGTCATCAAATATGTATATAGAGTCTAGTAAGTGCTTTATTAAAATCTTTCCTCAAGAATCATCATTCACATTCAAATAAACTTGCATGCATATTTTAATCAAAATCAAGTTTTTAAAAAATGCATGAAGCGGGGCTCGAACCCGGGTTACTAGTTTAGAAGGCATGTACTCTAACCAAATGAGCTACTGTTGTTTTTGTTTAACAATAGAATTCAGTCGACTGAATAACCTGAGTCAGTCGACTGAATCTGTGCAGTTTAACATACATGCACAGTTTCAGTCGACTGAATTTCCTGCACAGTGGACTGAATTTGGTCCCGAAAATTTTTCTTCATATTTTCAGTCGACTGAATCTCCTGCTCAGTCGACTGAATTTAAACCTGCGAATTTTCTCCGAAAAGACACCTTCTTCTTCCTAAGGGTTGCAACCATTCATCAATGGAAATGGAAGCATCTCTTGTTTGCAACCTTTGACAACACATGCATCTCTTCTACAAGTATAAATTCATGATTCTAACATCATTTAATTAACCGAATTCTCTTGCTTTAATCTTACTATTCTCTTGTTCATATTCTTTAGATATTCTCAAAGCAATCACCAATCTATTGCTTGAATCACTGTTTTTGTTTATAACATTCTTTTGATTCATAGCAATTCACATTTCCTAAATCTTCACAAACACATTGCATATTCTCGAGGATAAGATTATAGGAATATTGTACTACATTAGACTCATTAGTGTTGACAAGAACACAATAAGTCGAATATTGTATTTTAGTAATTGAGTTGAAGTCCTCTTCGATAGTTGAGGCAAGAAATCCCGTTCGGTTGTTCGGGTAAGTTGTAAACCTATTCCTCCGGGTGAAGTGAGGGTGTTAGTTAGTGAAATTCCTAAGAGAAGCTTAGGGACTGGACGTAGGACGAGAGGTCCGAACCAGTATAAAATCTTGGTGTCACCTTGCATTTACCTACTTTATCTATCTAGACTTTTTCATTATTCCATATTACACGATCCTACCGCATAGCCCACTCTTTCAGAACTTGTTATGATCAAAGCGTGGTTTTGTATGAAAAGCGTGGCTTTGAAGAAATTGGTCGTAGCTTCACGAACCTCACACATCGGTTATGATGGGAAACTATGTGGTCTAACAGACGCAAATTTGGAATAAATGAGTGTATATGGTGGTGTCAAATACATTTGGCCCTTTGGGGGATACGTCCCTCAAGGAATTTATTGCTCCATTTTGATAAAGTGGTTAGCTTGAGAAAAGCAGGGAACTACCGGTTATCGGTGGTAGTATACAAGTATAGTTCCAAGTGACTAGTTTGAGAAAAGCGATTAAGGCACCGTGGGAACTAGTTTGTTATGCGTGGATCGGAGAAAAGGTCGCTAGTTCTCTATCGTGTTGGAAATCCAATCCCAATACGAGATTTGTGATTCTGATTGTATTCAAAAAATAGCTGTAATGACTTGCAAACATTTTAGCTACCCCCTTAGTGGTATCATATATTCCGTTCGGTATATTCCGTTGACCCAGTTCGGATATATTAGCTTACACTTAGTCCAGATATTGATACCTTATTTGAATGAGTTTATTTGCCAATGTTTTCAAAGAGATGTCATTAGAAATAATATCAAAGGTTTTGATATAAAAGTGTTTTGGTTATCATTAGGTAAAAACCCATCCGTGTTTATGTATGGGCGTGGTCTTATGATGTACCCTTCTTTTCAAGATTTTGATGACAACGTCATTTTAAATTTCGAGTATCTCATGCTGGTTTATCAAGACTGATCTGGGTATTTTCAATACTCGGGTCAGATTTGAATAGTTTCAGGTTGAGTTGATGACGGTTGGAGTTTTCAGAGGAGAGCTGGAGATCTTTATCATTGTATGGACGTATTCTATTATCCGCTTCCTCTAGTGCATTTGTTTTGTTGTTTGTGAGCATTTGTAAGGGAAGGTGTTATAACTGTCCAAGCTGAATCTAGGTTAGACTCTGATATTGTATTTAAAATTTTCCGCTGTAAAGATTATTATTGAAATAATATATGTTATTCCATTCGTGTGAGATTCTGTTCTGTATTTATTTTTCATTCTACCCTTGATGATCCGCTTATTCGTACAATTTGAGTTGGACATGTGTGGTTTATTGTCGATTCAAATGGTACATAAAAACGGGCCGTTACATTTGGCATCAGAGCTGAAGGTTAAGAAAGAACCTTGGCTTTGGTTGGGTAAAGACTCATCAGAGATAGGATTGGTAATATCCTAGGATGAGTAACTCATTTGAGAGAGGGTTAGTAATACCCTAGAATGAGTTTGATTGTATTATATATGAGTGCGTATTTGTTAGTGACTAATAAAATGTTTTGTGTTGATCTATCAGTTGAGTGATTTATGGATTCTGATCGATGCGTCTGATCACCGTTATCGATGAGGGTTCCTAAACATTTAAACAAGGCGAACCGACACATTGATTTTGAAAAAATTGGTAAATGAAATAATTTTATCTAGGATTATATTTTGAATATAATGTATATATTTTAAAAAGTTATATAGTTAGAAATCAAGATTAATGAAATTTAAATATGAACATCTTGTGGTTAGAATTTCACAGTTTGACGATAAGGTGTTTCATAAAGATAATTGATAAGTAAGAAATCTGATAAGGTAATTAAGATCTTTAATACCCATTCCAAAATAAAAAATTAATAAATAATAATTTAAATTCGAGTAAAAGAATGTGGAAATTAAACGAAGTTAATTAATATAAGATAAAATGAATTTATAAGATAGGTTTTACAAAGTAGTCTCTAAAGGATTTTGAAAATGTTATTATTTCAAATATAAAAGGAAATATTTTATGATAACTAATTTGATTGGCTCAAAAATAAACTAAAAATGGGCAAGTGATGTGTTCGGATAGTAAACACTTCTCTTAAGTATTACTCTTCTCGTTAAGAGGATATATGATACTATTGGTAGTACCCAGTTCCTTGGATTGTTTTGGAGTTACTCGATCTATATAATTTTATTAAGTTAGAAGAAATAATGTGAATCATTGATTAGTAATCTTTATAATAGTATTTAAACTAAATATAAATTGGAATCATTACTTGATAAGATAAAGCGGAATTCTCGATGATTTTGGACAGTCGAAAATTTCTGAATCATACATAACTTAGAACTAAGAAATTTAGGAAAACTTTTGGTAAAAGATTGTGAAACATTCTAAGTAAATGAAATTGCATAGGTATAATTTATAAATGTGATTATAAATAAAAAGGAAATTATAATCTAGAATTTTTTTTATTAATGAATTCCAGCATTAATTAAGGATTTGGACTTAAGTCTTTAAAATATGATTGATTTGCATAAGTTATAAGATGTAATAAACTTAAGTAATAGTTTTACGAATGATTTATTAATGACAATAGTATTAAAGGAAATATACTGAGTTAAAAGATTGTGGGAAAACTTTTTTATATAGATAAATTATCTTTTGAGTGAAAAATGGTTCCTTTAGGATATTTTCCTTTGATAAAAATATTTTAAAATAAATAATTAAGGGGATTATATAAAGAAGCATATTTATAAAGTGTTTGGGCTTAAGATAAAGTTTTTATGAAAGTTTTGAAAGGTAATAAATACATATATGTAGATCATTTCGTCACACAAATGTTGATTTAATATTCGAGTATAGAACTTTGAGGTGTTTACACTGATCCGGAGAAAAAATTCACTCGATTTCTTGACGACGAACATTGATGAGGATGTTGGTTAGGTACTTTAGTTTTCTATCATAGTTGAGCACTATGCAAGGAAAGCAAAGGTTTCTGAGCAAAGAGCCTGATTAAAGTCCACACTAGAGGATCAAGGGATAGTTTATTCGAATAGGAGATTGAATAAGATATTTCATATGGATGATCTGTGTATATTATATGGAATTAAATTTAAAGGTAAATGTTTTAGGTAAACTTTTATTTGGGTAATTTCGAGGACGAAATTCTTTTAAGTAGGGAAGAATGTATGGCCCAGAATTTGACCACTTTAAAATATAATATATAAAGTGATTTTAAATGTAAAATAAGTAAGGTTTTATTACTCAAATAATATTAGATAGGATTTGGAAAGAGAAGTATACACAAATATAGTAACATTTGCCTATAACGACAAAAGTGACAAAATGCTGATTTTAGAAAAGTAAGTTTCAATGGTTAAATAAATTATTTTAATTTATTTATGAATGTTTATATTTTTAAATAGAATTATACAAATTTATTTTTAAATTTTGTTCACATAGATAAATAGTTTAACTAAAACGTCAAAATGTGACCGTGAAATATTTTGTCGAAAATCAACGTTTTATCGATTAAAAGTTGTCGCAACATCGTCGTACCTTTATTTTCTTATATAGAAACATATATTAAAATAGTATAAGTATTAACTAATTCACCAAACATATTTACTTTTATTAAATAAGATTAGAAAACTTCTAGAAGTCATTAGTAAAAGTAAGTAAGAATTAACAAAAATGAGAAAAAGTAAACACCAAATCACATCAAATCAAAACCAACATAATTATTATTTTACTTAGCTTAGTTCTTAAGGGATTAAGACATAAAGGAAGAAGTGAAAGAATGATGCTAAGTTTTGAAAAAGTGGAGATTGCTTTAGGTTGAAGTAAGGTTAGTTTGGTAATTTGGCAAGAGGTTATTTTGCTAAATTACCATTTTTCAGTTTCTATAAATACCCACCTCCTTCTTCACTTTCATTCATATTTTTTTCTTCTTCTTTTCTTAAGCTTCTTCACCTTCTTCCTCTTCTCTTTAATGGCTTCCAATACAAATTAAAAAATAAAAAGAAATAAGATCAAAATATTTATAAAATAATCAAAAGAAATCAATGTTCATTCTCTTCAAATCAAACTCATCTTTTTTTTTCATATTTTACATCTTTTTTCTCTCGGTTATAACTTATTCAAAACCTAATCAAAATGAAAAATTCTTTTTTTTTTAAATCATGTAATTTTCCAGTGCCTACAACTTTTATGTTGATAGTTTTGTCTGATTCTAAAGTTATCTATATCAAAAATATACTTCTTTCAAATGTATTTTCTGGCCCAGTTTTTAAGCAAGAGACTATGCCATTTTGTCTTGATCATAACTTGATAATAACAGATCCAAATTAAGAAATTCTTTTATTGAAACCATATGAAATTCCTATGGCTACAACTTTTATGTTGATCACTTTTTCCATTTTTGATGTTTACTATACCTGAAACTCAATTCTTTGAAGTGCATTTTCGGGCTTCATTTTTGTCAATTCGACAATACCTCTTCTTCATTCTATCATATATCCCTCAAAAAAATCGGATTTAAATGATTCTTTTTTAAAAATTCAATAGAAAATAATTTGAAACAACTTTTTAGTTGACAAGTTTTTCAAATTTTGTGAGCAAGAGAGTCAAAAACAAGAGAGAAGATGACCCATTTTTCGTATCTAAATCTTGGGACTTCAAGTTCAAAGCTCTATCGCTTCTTCTCTATATTTTATGGCCAACCTCCCTCTTAAGCCTTGGCCAAGCTATTGGAAGGGAGAGGGTGGTTTTTGCAAGTGTTTAATGGAGTAGGAATTAATTATTGAAGTATTGGTTGATTAGAATGTTGGTAGGAAGTTAATCACTTTGGTTTACGATGAGAAACTCTATTTAGCATCTCTATTTATATATATATAAATACATGTTTGATTATGTGTTCTGATTGCTATGAATGTTTATATATGTTTTGATCATCAAGTATTGATTGTTTGATGTGATTGTTAAATTGTTTTACCAAGTCATGTTAATACACATCGATAAGCACAAAGAAAATTACTTTCCTTTTGAAAATGAAATGGTGTATATAGAATGCTTAAACCTTTTGGAAGTAGTTCTAAAATGAGTTAGAAATATTTTATAAACATTTAAATATGTTTAAAGAAATAAAGGAAAAAAATCAAGATTTTATCTTGTATATTTTAAATATGTCCAAAATAATTTTTCAGAAAAATCGCGCTTTTGCAGTAAAGTGACCAAAGTTTAAAATTTTAAATGTTTTAAAAATATGAAATAAATCCTAAGAACATTTTAAAATGTATTAAAAGAGATTTAAGTTGAAAATATTGATTTCTAAATGATATAAAAGTCGTTTTGAAGAATATAACTTTTAAAACGCTATTTGCAACCCTTTTCGCAAGGCTTTTCACAGCAGTTTGAAATAACATTTGAAATGCAGCTTTAAACTTAACAATTCTTTCCTATATATATTGTGAATGATTTTAAAAGAATAATTAAGTTAGTTAAAGATGATTTGAAAGTTTTAATAAGAGTTTGAGTAAATGGTTAAGAGAAATTGTTTATACCACTTAAACAAAAAGTGAAGAAGATTGAATATAATAACAAACTGAATATGCGAAAACGACTAGTACATTTGTCCTATCTATGAGATTTGGAAAGATAAAACAAGGTGATTAACTAAGGTTGGAATGAAGCAACCAGTGCCCTGAACTTACCGGTTCTATAATTTCTCTTCTTAGGCAAGGGGTGGAAGATATCGAAAGGAAAGCCTAGATGCTCTAGAAGATCATAATTAAGTTTTTCTAAGGTAAAAGAAAAGAAATAAATTCTTTGAATTTATAATAAATGGTTTATATATAAGCTTTATAAAATTGATATTTTATAAACAAAAGTTATGGAATTATAAAAGTATTTTATAAATATTAAATGAGATTGTAATCAAATTTACATATTGGTTTGCAATTGAAATTTAGAAAAGAATTTATAATGGATTTTATAAATAATAAGATTTGAAAGGAATGAATTTGTAAATAAGAGTTTTATAAGTTATTAAATTGTAATTGGGTTTTGACTTATAAGTGAGATATAAATGAAATTTGTTAGTAAAGAAATTTTACATATAGAAGTTTATAAAAAAATGGAATTTATAAATACCGTATTGTAAATCTAAAATCAATTTAATTTGATAAGTTAAATGAGAAAGTTTATTAAAGGAATTATATTCACGATTTTGGACAGTGAATAATCCTTTAAATTAAATGAATGTTTTGAAAAGTGATATTATAAAAGGGGAATATTTTCCCTAAGTTAAAAGTTAAGAAGAAAAATCTTTGATTAAGATTTAATGAATGATTTGGAAAGGCTTTACTAAGTAAAAGAGAAAATGATTTGGAATTATTCCAGGATTTAAGAAAAGTTTAATAAATCAAATGATTTGATAAATGAGGCTTAATGATTCCATATACATTTGAAAAGAAAATGGAATAAATTGAAAAGAATATATCTAAGAAAGATATTTGATTAGATAAAAGATGAAGTAATTGATTGATGATTGATATCCATGTATGAACTTAAAATTTTTAAAGCGATGATTAGAATCGAAGGAACCTAAGTCAGACTTGGAAATTTCTAGCCGAAAAACACTTCGAACCAATGTATACGTTCGAAAGTGAAGATATGTTGAAGATGATGATTATTGAAGACCGTGGATCTTCATAGCGTAAGGACTACTTGTTGAACATGCTCTGGGTTGCTCCTATTATAGAGTTATTTATAGCAGTGGTCTCCTCGTTGTGGGGATTTTTTGGATTGCAAGGACTACTCGCTACTAGTGGTAGTAGGAGAGTGCCGTCGGTTTCGTTCAGTCCCAGAAGGAACTTGTATGGATGTTTGTCTGACATTGTACTCTAAATCATATTTGAGTGGTTTCTATAAATGTATATCAGTTGGTGGCGGAGAAGGCAACTTCTTTTAGCTTAACACCCTCTCCCGAGACATATGAGCTCAGGATGTTATACTTTTCTAGAAATCAGTCATGCGACGTGGAATGACAATGTGGCATTCAAAGTGGAACTTGTTATGATCAAAGCGTGGTTTTGTATGAAAAGCGTGGTTTTGAAGAAATTAATCGTAGCTTCGCGAGCCTCACACCCCGGTTATGATGGAATACTATGTGGTCTAACAGACGCAAATTTGGAATAAATGAGTGTGTATGGTGGTGTCAAATACATTTGGCCCTTTGGGGGATACGTCCCTCAAGGGATTTATTGCTCCATTTTGATAAAGTGGTTAGCTTGAGAAAAGCAGGGAACTACCGGTTATCGGTGGTAGTATACAAGTATAGTTCCAAACGACTAGTTTGAGAAAAGCGATTAAGGCACCGTGGGAACTGTGTTTGTTATGCGTGGATCGGAGAAAAGGTCACTAGTTACCTATCAGGTTGGAAATCCAATCCCAATACGAGATTTATGATTTTGACTGTGTTCAAAAAATAGCTGTAATGACTTGCAAACATTTCAGCTACCCCCTTTCTGGTAACATATATTCCGTTCGGTATATTCCGTTGACCCGGTTCGGATATATTAGCTTAGACTTAGTCCAGATATTGATACCTTATTTGAATAAGTTTATTTGCCAATGTTTTCAAAGAGATGTCATTAGAAATAATATCAAAGGTTTTGATATAAAAGTGTTTTGGTTATCATTAGGTAAAAACCCGTCCGTGTTTATGTGTGTGCATGGTCTTATGATGTACCCTTCTTTTCAAGATTTTGATGACAACGTCATTTTAAATTTCGAGTATCTCATGCTGGTTTATCAAGACTGATCTGGGTATTTTCAATACTCGGGTCAGATCTGAATAGTTTCAGGTTGAGTTGATGACGGTTGGAGTTTTCAGAGGAGAGCTGGAGATCTTTATCATTGTATGGACGTATTCTATTATCCGCTTCCTCTAGTGCATTTGTTTTGTTGTTTGTGAGCATTTGTAAGGGAAGGTGTTATAACTGTCCAAGCTGAATCTAGGTTAGACTCTGATATTGTATTTAAAATTTTCCGCTGTAAAGATTATTATTGAAATAATATATGTTATTCCATTCGTGTGAGATTCTGTTCTGTATTTATTTTTCATTCTACCCTTAATGATCCGCTTATTCGTACAATTTGAGTTGGACATGTGTGGTTTATTGTCGATTCAAATGGTACATAAAAACGGGCCGTTACATTTGGCATCAGAGCTGAAGGTTAAGAAAGAACCTTGGCTTTGGTTGGGTAAAGACTCATCAGAGATAGGATTAGTAATATCCTAGGATGAGTAACTCATTTGAGATAGGGTTAGTAACACCCTAGAATGAGTTTGATTGTATTATATATGAGTGCGTATTTGTTAGTGACTAATAAAATGTTTTGTGTTGATTTATCTGTTGAGTGATTTATGGATTCTGATCGATGCGCTTGATCACCGTTATCGATGAGGGTTCCTAAACATTTAAACAAGGCGAACCGACACATTGATTTTGAAAAAATTGGTAAATGAAATAATTTTATCTAGGATTATATTTTGAATATAATGTATATATTTTAAAAAGTTATATAGTTAGAAATCAAGATTAATGAAATTTAAATATGAACATCTTGTGGTTAGAATTTCACAGTTTGACGATAAGGTGTTTCATAAAGATAATTGATAAGTAAGAAATCTGATAAGGTAATTAAGATCTTTAATACCCATTCCAAAATAAAAAATTAATAAATAATAATTTAAATTCGAGTAAAAGAATGTGGAAATTAAACGAAGTTAATTAATATAAGATAAAATGAATTTATAAGATAGGTTTTACAAAGTAGTCTCTAAAGGATTTTGAAAATGTTATTATTTCAAATATAAAAGGAAATATTTTATGATAACTAATTTGATTGGCTCAAAAATAAACTAAAAATGGGCAAGTGATGTGTTCGGATAGTAAACACTTCTCTTAAGTATTACTCTTCTCGTTAAGAGGATATATGATACTATTGGTAGTACCCAGTTCCTTGGATTGTTTTGGAGTTACTCGATCTACATAATTTTATTAAGTTAGAAGAAATAATGTGAATCATTGATTAGTAATCTTTATAAAAGTATTTAAACTAAATATAAATTGGAATCATTACTTGATAAGATAAAGCGGAATTCTCGGTGATTTTGGACAGTCGAAAATTTCTGAATCATACATAACTTAGAACTAAGAAATTTAGGAAAACTTTTGGTAAAAGATTGTGAAACATTCTAAGTAAATGAAATTGCATAGGTATAATTTATAAATGTGATTATAAATAAAAAGGAAATTATAACCTAGAATTTTTTTTTATTAATGAATTCCAGCATTACTTAAGGATTTGGACTTAAGTCTTTAAAATATGATTGATTTGCATAAGTTATAAGATGTAATAAACTTAAGTAATAGATTTACGAATGATTTATTAATGACAATAGTATTAAAGGAAATATACTGAGTTAAAAGATTGTGGGAAAACTTTTTTATATAGATAAATTATCTTTTGAGTGAAAAATGGTTCCTTTAGGATATTTTCCTTTGATAAAAATATTTTAAAATAAATAATTAAGGGGATTATATAAAGAAGCATATTTATAAAGTGTTTGGGCTTAAGATAAAGTTTTTATGAAAGTTTTGAGAGGTAATAAATACATATATGTAGATCATTTCGTCACACAAATGTTGATTTAATATTCGAGTATAGAACTTTGAGGTGTTTACACTGATCCGGAAAAAAAATTCACTCGATTTCTTGACGACGAACATTGATGAGGATGTTGGTTAGGTACTTTAGTTTTCTATCATAGTTGAGCACTATGCAAGGAAAGCAAAGGTTTCTGAGCAAAGAGCCTGATTAAAGTCCACACTAGAGGATCAAGGGATAGTTTATTCGAATAGGAGATTGAATAAGATATTTCATATGGATGATATGTGTATATTATATGGAATTAAATTTAAAGATAAATGTTTTAGGTAAACTTTTATTTGGGTAATTTCGAGGACGAAATTCTTTTAAGTAGGGAAGAATGTAATGGCCCAGAATTTGACCACTTTAAAATACAATATATAAAGTGATTTTAAATGTAAAATAAGTAAGGTTTTATTACTCAAATAATATTAGATAGGATTTGGAAAGAGAAGTATACACAAATATAGTAACATTTGCCTATAACGACAAAAGTGACAAAATGCTGATTTTAGAAAAGTAAATTTCAATGGTTAAATAAATTATTTTAATTTATTTATGAATGTTTATATTTTTAAATAGAATTATACAAATTTATTTTTAAATTTTGTTCACATAGATAAATAGTTTAACTAAAACGTCAAAATGTGACCGTGAAATATTTTGTCGAAAATCAACGTTTTGTCGATTAAAAGTTGTCGCAACATCGTCGTACCTTTATTTTCTTATATAGAAACATATATTAAAATAGTGTAAGTATTAATTAATTCACCAAACATATTTACTTTTATTAAATAAGATTAGAAAACTTCTAGAAGTCATTAGTAAAAGTAAGTAAGAATTAACAAAAATGAGAAAAAGTAAACACCAAATCACATCAAATCAAAACCAACATAATTATTATTTTACTTAGCTTAGTTCTTAAGGGATTAAGACATAAAGGAAGAAGTGAAAGAATGATGCTAAGTTTTGAAAAAGTGGAGATTGCTTTAGGTTGAAGTAAGGTTAGTTTGGTAATTTGGCAAGAGGTTATTTTGCTAAATTACCATTTTTCAGTTTCTATAAATACCCACCTCCTTCTTCACTTTCATTCCTATTTTTTCTTCTTCTTTTCTTAAGCTTCTTCACCTTCTTCCTCTTCTCTTTAATGGCTTCCAATACAAATAAAAAAATAAAAAGAAATAAGATCAAAATATTTATAAAATATTCAAAAGAAATCAATGTTCATTCTCTTCAAATCAAACTCATCTTTTTTTTCTTCATATTTTACATCTTTTTTCTCTCGGTTATAACTTATTCAAAACCTAATCAAAAGGAAAAATTCTTTTTTTAAAAAAAATCATGTAATTTTCCAGTGCCTACAACTTTTATGTTGATAGTTTTGTCTGATTCTAAAGTTATCTATGTCAAAAATATACTTCTTTCAAGTGTATTTTCTGGCCCAGTTTTTAAGCAAGAGACTATGCCATTTTGTCTTGATCATAACTTGATAATAACAGATCCAAATTAAGAAATTCTTTTATTGAAACCATATGAAATTCCTATGGCTACAACTTTTATGTTGATCACTTTTTCCATTTTTGATGTTTACTATACCTGAAACTCAATTCTTTGAAGTGCATTTTCGGGCTTCATTTTTGTCAATTCGACAATACCTCTTCTTCATTATATCATATATCCCTTAAAAAAATCGTATTTAAATGATTCTTTTTTAAAAATTCAATAGAAAATAATTTGAAACAACTTTTTAGTTGACAAATTTTTCAAATTTTGTGAGCAAGAGAGTCAAAAACAAGAGAGAAGATGACCCATTTTTCGTATCTAAATCTTGAGACTTCAAGTTCAAAGCTCTATCGCTTCTTCTCTATATTTTATGGCCAACCTCCCTCTTAAGCCTTGGCCAAGCTATTGGAAGGGAGAGGGTGTTTTTTGCAAGTGTTTAATGGAGTAGGAATTAATTATTGAAGTATTGGTTGATTAGAATGTTGATAGGAAGTTAATCACTTTGGTTTACGATGAGAAACTCTATTTAGCATCTCTATTTATATATATATAAATACATGTTTGATTATGTGTTCTGATTTCTATGAATGTTTATATATGTTTTGATCATCAAGTATTGATTGTTTGATGTGATTGTTAAATTGTTTTACCAAGTCATGTTAATACACATCGATAAGCACAAAGAAAATTACTTTCCTTTTGAAAATGAAATGGTGTATGTAGAATGCTTAAACCTTTTGGAAGTAGTTCTAAAATGAGTTAGAAATATTTTATAAACATTTAAATATGTTTAAAGAAATAAAGGAAAAAAATCAAGATTTTATCTTGTATATTTTAAATATGTCCAAAATAATTTTTCAAAAAAATCGCGCTTTTGCAGTAAAGTGACCAAAGTTTAAAATTTTAAATGTTTTAAAAATATGAAATAAATCCTAAAAACATTTTAAAATGTATTAAAAGAGATTTAAGTTGAAAATATTGATTTCTAAATGATATAAAAGTCGTTTTGAAGAATATAACTTTTAAAACGCTATTTGCAACCCTTTTCGCAAGGCTTTTCACAGCAGTTTGAAATAACATTTGAAATGCAGCTTCAAACTTAACAATTCTTTCCTATATATATTGTGAATGATTTTAAAAGAATAATTAAGTTATTTAAAGATGATTTGAAATTTTTAATAAGAGTTTGAGTAAATGGTTAAGAGAAATTGTTTATACCACTTAAACAAAAAGTGAAGAAGATTGAATATAATAGCAAACTGAATATGCGGGAACGACTAGTACATTTGTCCTATCTATGAGATTTGGAAAGATAAAACAAGGTGTTTAACTAAGGTTGGAATGGAGCAACCAGTGCCCTGAACTTACCGGTTCTATAATTTCTCTTCTTAGGCGAGGGGTGGAAGATATCGAAAGGAAAGCCTAGATGCTCTAGAATATCATAATTAAGTTTTTCTAAGGTAAAAGAAAAGAAATAAATTCTTTGAATTTATAATAAATGGTTTATATATAAGCTTTATAAAATTGATATTTTATAAACAAAAGTTATGGAATTATAAAAGTATTTTATAAATATTAAATGAGATTGTAATCAAATTTACATATTGGTTTGCAATTGAAATTTAGAAAAGAATTTATAATGGATTTTATAAATAATAAGATTTGAAAGGAATGAATTTGTAAATAAGAGTTTTATAAGTTATTAAATTGTAATTGGGTTTTGACTTATAAGTGAGATATAAATGAAATTTGTTAGTAAAGAAATTTTACATATAGAAGTTTATAAAAAAATGGAATTTATAAACACCGTATTGTAAATCTAAAATCAATTTAGTTTGATAAGTTAAATGAGAAAGTTTATTAAAGGAATTATATTCACGATTTTGGACAGTGAATAATCCTTTAAATTAAATGAATGTTTTGAAAAGTGATATTATAAAAGGGGAATATTTTCCCTAAGTTAAAAGTTAAGAAGAAAAATCTTTGATTAAGATTTAATGAATGATTTGGAAAGGCTTTACTAAGTAAAAGAGAAAATGATTTGGAATTATTCCAGGATTTAAGAAAAGTTTAATAAATCAAATGATTTGATAAATGAGGCTTAATGATTCAATATACATTTGAAAAGAAAATGGAATAAATTGAAAAGAATATATCTAAGAAAGAATAAATTGAAAAGAATATATAACAAGTATAGTTCCAAGTGACTAGTTTGAGAAAAGCGATTAAGGCACTGTGGGAACTGTGTTTGTTATGCGTGGATCGGAGAAAAGGTCGCTAGTTACCTATCAGGTTGGAAATCCAATCCCAATACGAGATTTATGGTTTTGATTGTGTTCCCAAAATAGCTGTAATGACTTGAAAACATTTCAGCTACCCCCTTTCGGGTATCATATATTCCGTTCGGTATATTCCGCTGATCCGGTCCGGATATATTACCTTAGACTTTGTCCAGATATTGATACTTATTTGGATAAGTTTATTTGCAAATGTTTTCAAAGAGATGTCATTAGAAATAATATCAAAGGTTTTGATACAGAAGTGTTTTGATTATCATAAGGTAAAAACCGTCCGTGTTTATGTGTGTGCATGGTCTTATGAGATACCCTTCTTTTCAAGATTTTGATGACAATGTAATTTTAAATTTCGAGTATCTCACGCTGGTTTATCAAGCCTGATCCGGGTATTTTCAATACTCAGGTCAAATCCGAGTAGTTTCAGGTTGAGTTGAAGACGGTTGGAGTTTCTAGAGGAGAGATGGAGATCTTCATCATCGTATGGACATATTCTATTATCTGCTTCCTCTAGTGCATTTGTTTTGTTGTTTGTCAGCATTTGGAAGGGTAGGTGTTATAACTATCCAAGCTGAATCTAGGTTAGACTCTGATATTGTATTTAAATTTTTCCGCTGTAAAGATTATTATTGAAATAATGTATGTTATTCCATTCGTGTGAGATTCTGTTCTGTATTTATTTTTCTTTCTACCCTTAATGATCCGCTTATTCATACAATTTGAGTTGGACATGTGTGGTTTGTTGTCGATTCAAAGGGTACGGAAAAACGGGCCGTTACAAGTTCTATGGAAACCATTCTAATGGTATGAAGTTATCTAAGAAAGTTATGAGACAAGGCTTTTGTTGGCCCCAAATGACTAACCATGTCCTCAATTATGTGAAAAGATGTGAAAAATGCCGAGAGTTCTCTAAGAACCCACGTTTGCTGCCAAATGAATTAATTTCAATCTTGAGCCCATGGCCTTTTGATGTATGAGGAATTGACTTAATTAGACTACTAATTTTATCTAGAAGAGGAGCAAAATACGTGGTAGTGGCCATTGATTATTTCACAAAATGGGTAAAAGCAAAGCCGCTTCCAAATATCAGATCGGGAAAAGTTCTCAAGTTCATGATCAAGAATATCATTACCAGATGTGGAATTCCACATAAAATAATATCCAATGATGGAAATCAATTTGAAAGCAAAGAATTTACTCGGTTCTATAATAGAAATGGAATCATTAAGGGCTTTTCATTTGGTGCTCATCCCAAGGCTAATGGAGCTGTGGAAGATGCCAACAAAACTATTAAGACTATTCTCAAAAACACGATTGGATAAGGCTAAAGGAAATTGGGTAGAAGAACTATGTCTTGTATCATAGGCATATAGAACCTCTAATAAAACCGCAATAGGGCGTACTCCATATCCCTAACATATGGATGCGAAGTCATGCTCCCTATTGAAGTTGAAGTACCTTCCTATCGAAAGATTGCATATACGTTTAATCTGAATCAAGAATTAAAAGAGTCCTTAGACTTAATCGATGAATTAAGAGATGAAGCAGTTATACGAACAGTTAAATATGAACACAGAATATCCTAGTATCACAATTCCAAGGTAAGAGGAAGATCATTTCACAAGGGAGATTTAGTACTCCGGATGGTTATGACAAATACTAAAAATATGACGAATGGATCGCTTGGTCCAAATTTGGAAGGACCCCTAATCATATACAAAGTGATCCCACTTGGGGCCTATAGATTATGCCAACCTGACGACAATATAATAGAAAGAACATGGAATGGTGAACATTTGCGACCATATTTTCCAACAATGGATGAATAAAGAAGTTGAAATGAGTATATCTACATGGTTGGAGAGTAAGACTCTCCTAAAATCAATGGGAATGCCTAAATCACTATCTAAGATGGTAGTAAGGGGGAAAAGCCTTTTGTCCTCTACCAAGATGGCCTAGAAAAACCATCTCCTAAAGGGAGGTCAGGGTAAGCCTTTGGTTCCATCTGAAAAGGCCTGGCTAAAGCATCTGCAAGCCTTCTTTCCCCACCTATGTGGCCTAGCCAGAGCGCCTCCTAAAGAGAGGATGGAGTAAGCCTTTGATCCTGTCTAAGGTGGCTAGGCCAAAGCACCGAACAACCTTTAGTGCTACCATCAAAGGCCTCGCTAAAGTGCCTCCTAAAGGGAGGTCGGGTAAGTCGTTGGTTCTGCTTAAGATAGCCAACAAAATGCACTGGACGGTTGAAATAATTTATCGCTGAAGACAGTGATAAGGGGTACGATCCAAGTTGATATCATCACTTAAGATGGTGATAAAGTCCAAAGGGAGGTGCGAAGAAAAGGACTAAGACACCCAATGTCCAAAGAGATGTGCAAAGAAAAGGATAAGATATCTAAAGCTCAAAGAGAGACGTAAAGAAAAGGACTATGATGTACAAAACCCAAGGAAAGGCATAAAGAAAAGGACTAAGACATCCAAAGCCCAAAGAGAGGCGCAAAGAAAAGGACTAAGATGTCCAAAGCCCAAAGAGAAGTGTAAAGAAAAAGGAACTAAGTTGTCCAATATTTGAAGAAAGGGAAAAGAACTCAATCACAAAAGTGTCGTTCGTGCTCCAAAGTGAAAATCAAGCAATCTTCTAAAGTAAGATATATTATTATTGCCAGATTAGGATTTTTGGTCTTCTATTATTATTGCAAGATAATGATTTCTAATTTTCTATTTCTTTTGCCAGATAAGGATTTTTGGTCTTCTATTATTATTTTCAGATAAAGATTTCTAGTCTTCTATTATTATTTATAGGTAAGGATACCTGGTCTTCTATTATTACAGCTAGATAAGGATTCTGGTCTTCTATTATTAAAAGATAAGGATTTTTGGTGTTCTATTAGTATTGCCAGGTAAGGATTTCTGGCCTTCTATTATTACCGCCAAGGATTTCCGGTCTCCTATTACTATTACCAGATAAGGATTCTAGTCATCTATTATTATTGGAAGATAAAGATTTCTGGTCTTTTATTATTACTGCCAGATAAGGATTTATGGTCTTCAAATGGGATTTCTGGTCTTCTTTTATTGCCAGATGGATTTCTGATCTTATATTATTATCATATTGATTTCTAGTCTTCCATTATTGCTAGATGATTTTCTAATCTTCTATTTAAATATACTTTCTAGTCATCTTTTCAGATAACTTCCTAGCTTCCTACTTAGAATATTATTACTACCAGGTGGGTTTCTGGTCTTTTGTTCATGATATTATCAGAAAAATATTCTAATTCTCCCTCCATTGATATTACCAGATAATCTTCTAGGCTTCCGTTTGAAAACCTATTGTTATTTATTGATATCTTACAGCAAAATTACAATCTTAACTCATGTAAGTAATGTAGATAATACATACCTATTTATAATTTAATCAAATATAAAAGGGGATTGCTTGAACCTAAAATTGATTTTAAAGTTAATAACGAAAGTTATCATTCACTTTATGTAATACAAGAAATTAGAATTGGAAAGGAAATCTCACAAGGAATCAAGAAAGCAAAGAAATTCTTGGTTTTACACAAAAGCGTAAGCTTATTGTATATAATAGGGGGCAAGTGTTCTACACATAATTTCAATGCCAAAGGTAATGTCATAAGTAGTGGCATCACAAAGAAATCAATGCCGTTGGGGCCAACGTTGAAGGAATGGTGATAAACCAGTGTCAAAAGTACGAAGATAGATCAATATCGAAAGCCTATGGTACCACATTTCATGCTATAGCTATGTCATATCTCATACAATGTCGCACTCTATTCGTACAATGACCGTCAATACCACATCTTGTCAATAATAAACATGCCACAAATCAGAGTAACGTCGCTCATATTCATACCGCCTTACGCCAATGTCGCGTTCCACTGAAATCATGTATTCGGCGCTGCATTACATTAGTACCACACTTTGAAGATATCACCGCTAACCTCTAAACTGACATTAATGATGAAAATTGTCAATATCTATAAAGACTATCAAAGCTGTTTCATAATAATGCCACTTCTCACCCACATCGTCTTTCCTGTCATCGTATGATATTATTACTAAAGATATTTGATGGGCGATGTCATTTCAATGAAAATTCCATAAGACAATGCAACTCATAACCAGCACTACATCTTGATGATAACACATTTCATCAACCTTCGGGAGATGATACACATTAATAAGTTCAATATTGATGTCGGTAGTCATCAATATCCATAGAAATTTTTATGCGGCTCTTTATCAAGACAGCTCTATATCAACCCCGCTCTTCACTAATGCTTAATGCCACTACAAGCAGATGCCGTTAATGACCAATTGAAAGTGTTTTAATGTATAAGGTTATCAAGGCCAAAGGCTATTACTTCTAGGTCAACGCCAAAATTCTATTATTTACAAAGGCATACTGAATGCCATCATTAAATAAGCCCAACGCCATGCAACATTGATGTCGTCCAAGCCAAGCTCGCTGAAGCCATGCATCATGCTATGCACCCACCCTTATAAATACGGATCTAGGGGTCATAGAGAGGGCATGTTAATCATTATTTTCTGAACTTACAAAATCAAACTCTTGTATACCTAAATCGAATTGGGGATAATTCTAATCTAATTTTAATCATGCCTGATTTACATGAACAAAGAATCAGACACATATACTACCTTGATTATGCACTTGAACGGTATTGGACATGAACTGCATATAATAAATCTCTTTAGGGCCAAAGCAATTGTGATTCTATTTTATATGGATTCACATGAGCTTAGGTCTAAACTATTGTTTATACGCATATCTTCTATCTTGCCTATTACATATGAACATTGGATTATGAAAATAAACGCTATTTAGTTAGTTCATTAATAAGCTTAATGGGCTATTTCACATACTTATCACTTATCTTCTTTCTCCTTAAGATATATGACAGAGGATTTGGAGTGCCGTATTCCTAAAGATCATATAGATTCTAGAATATCTTATTCCAAGTGATGTCGAAAGCATTCGACATCTTGTTCCAAATGACTTTAAGAGATGTCAAATGTCGTATTCTAAGATGACATATGAACCATCGAATGTGCAACATATAAAACCCATGCGCATTATAGCCCATCTCCTAATGATATTGTCTTCCACTTGTCCTCGAATCTTAGATTTATTCTTGATTTGTTCAAAACCGACCGAGCAATCCTTAGTCGTGTTATCAAACATGCTCGAATCAAGAATTCATTTATCATTTACGACACCATGGGTATTATACCAATTTTTGGTTTAGCACAGTGCATCTTGGATTCAAGGCAATGAATAACGAAGCTGAATATGAGGTATTAATTGGAGATTTGGAGACAGCTAAAGAATTGGCAATGAGGTCATTAGCATGCACAACGACTCTCAGTTGGTCATAAATCACGTGCTGGGGAGCTCCAAGCTAAAAAAGAACATTTGGCGACTTATCTAAAAAGGCGAAGATTCTACTAAACAAGATGGAGCACTATGTGATAAGACACATTCCATGGAAAGAAAATCAGGATGCGGACGAGTTTGCCAAATTGGTGAGTTTAGTAGACGGGCCATTGTTAGGGTCAATATCAGATGTGACCCTGCTTAGCCCAACTTTGAAGAGGTGAGCGTGATTGCAGTTATCGATTAATGTTCATGTAAAAGTGTATATTTGTAGTCTCATATTTAATCTTCTTTTGTTAAAATAAAAGGCATATTAGGATATTTTTACATGTTTAAACCAATCTAAATTATTTTCAAATCATCATTCATTCATCTTCATTTGTAGGCAAAATGGTAATTTTGTATATGAATTAATTATGAGAAAATATATTTGCACTTTTTTATTTGTAAGAAATCGAGTGCAAATTGGATGAAGCTTCAAGAATATATGCATGCACAAGTGTTCAAAGACAAAGAAAGAAGGAAATAAAAGAATTCATTCAAATGGCGGAGCTCACATGCCCACTAACTAATTGACCATAATTAAAAGCACATGCACATGTTAGCGAAGATTTAAAGGCAAAAGCACATGTTAGTGAGGATTAATTAATTCTCTAATGATTACCTAGAGGGTACAAAAATTCAAGGGTATTTTGGATAGCTCCGTAAATATGGAATTAGGGTTTTATGCATGTATAAATCCCCCTTTATATTTCATGTAATGATCTCCTTCCTCTTTTATGCAAATTGTAGTTACGAAGTCGATGATAAATAAATGGCTTCTTAAGCCTTTTCTTATTTCCTTTTACTGTCTACCTGCTTTTCTTCCTTTTATGCTAGTTTATTTCATGCTCTTTTATTTAGTTTATGCTTCTTTATTTCATATTAATAGTTAGTTTTAATTTATGCAATTAGTTTAGTTTCATTTCATGCAAGTAGTTTCATTTCATGCAAGTAGTTTCATTTCATGCAAGTAGACGAATGAATAGGAATGGGCAAACAAATGACTTGCATCCAAAGTGCATTGATGGAAATATGGGGAAGCATCACAGATAAATAAATACTCTTTCCTAAAAGTGATGTTTAAGTACAAATCCTCTACTGGTTTGAACTTGCTTCCCACTTCAAAATAGATGAAAGGGGTACCTTCTGCTTTGACTTTAATTGCATAAAGGAACCTAATTTGCCAATGGGTATGGGGAATTTGAAACTCCCTCATGATAATAGAGTAAAGGCTAGTAAGGATGGCATAACCATTAGAGTATAGCTGGAAAGGAGCAAATTTTTAAGTGCACAAGGAAACCCGTGGTCCATTGAGGAAGAGGAGGCGGGGGCCCAGCCATGAAAGTGGTACCTTGAA
This sequence comes from Allium cepa, assembly GCA_030765085.1. Taxonomy (NCBI): domain Eukaryota; kingdom Viridiplantae; phylum Streptophyta; class Magnoliopsida; order Asparagales; family Amaryllidaceae; genus Allium; species Allium cepa. The sequence continues at coordinate 2,541,605 of CM060930.1, read as the reverse complement.
TAGGCCATATATCCTCCAGATGGAGAATGAGCCCGTTGTCTAGAAGTAGGCAAGAGCGTGTCATCCTAGGGAAAATCATGGGTTGTCGCAATAGTATCTAGCTCCTTAGTTGATAAAGTGGAAGCCATAGATTCATTAAGTTCCACCAGTAATTGTGACGGACCATATCCATGCACCAAAGCGCGAGCAGTGCTAGGCTAGCTAGTCCGACACCTCGATGGTATAGGATTAGGAGGAGCAGAAGAAAATGGAGCTTGGTCTCCAAAAGCACCTGCCGAACGGGTATTCCAATGACTAGACATGCCTATTTGATACAACAACTGATCTCACACACCATTATATGGTGTGTGTGTGTGTGTGCGCGCGCGCTTGTGGTTATGTGTGTGCGTACATGTGCAATAGGAAATACAGTAAATTATTAAATAACATCAACTTTGAACTCCTAGAAAGAATAAATTAACAACTGAAAAATATGGCCCAATCTGCTGCCCTGCTAGTTTCCATAAGGTTTTGGTTCGACAATCAAGTTATAGACAGCAAGGGATCCTAGAAGACCGTCAAAGTATGGCATTCAGTAAAACCGAATGACTACCTTGCAATTGCCAAACCATTTCCCCTCATAGCCTTGAAATATAGCATGAAATGTTAAGGAAAATTCCATATGAACACACTAAGTGTGCTTCACATCCCTTATGTAGTCGCCCTTGTTCGGTCCTTATTTGCTTAGGAATTAACAACCACCGAGCAAAAATCTGGCCAAACTTCAACTAGACACCCTAATATCTCTTGAGTCAAGAGCTCTTTGGATTTATGATGTAACCTTATCAGTTTAAAAATTCTGTCTCAACCCTTAAAGTTTAGCAAGAACCGAGCACCTTAAAACCCCAACCCCTCAAAACTATGCCGAACTGGTACGAATTATAGTGAGTGGATTAAAAGAATCTTAGAGATAATTTGATTAATAACAGAAGACTTATTATAATAGATTGCAAGTAGAGATGGTGATCACAACAACCTGAAAATGCTTGAAACAGAATTGATACGGCAGCAACTCTAGTAGACGAATGGGCACAAGAAAAAAGTGCTGAAAATGAAGGGAAGGTTCTGGTTGTATGCAACCGTAGCCTATATATAAGTGAGCCACTTTGTCCAGTGTCGAACAAGCACAACCGAACTGATTATGTAGGACCAAAGAGCATCGAACCTGTTTCTAACCAAAGCTCGTGATATGCACAGAACCAAGACACACACCGAACTGAAACCAGTGATGAATTAAGACATGTGTGGTTAGCCATGGTGGCTGAATAAGGAAAGTCGTTTACATGAGGTAAAAGTCCACAGGAGGATATCAATAAAGCACACTCCATATTCTACGAAGCGTGCTCTGGGGGAAAGTGTTATAGGCATTTTCGCCTAAGGAATGATGGAGGCAAGTTAGCGACAAGTGCCGGAGCTACATGAATGTATGTGCACACCATAAGGATCATAGTTCACACGAATAACCTTGAAATGAAGGGACTAAGGAGCCGAAGAAACATACAAATGAAGCTATGCAAATGATGGAGGACGCACGACTCCTCAATGCTGTCCGATGGGGAAAGCTATCAGGCAAGATCCTTTGTCCGGTGGTTTTCCAACCGGACAAAAATTATTGTCCGATGCAAGGTATCGGACATGATATTTTGTCCGGTGGTGTGTACACCAGACAAAATATCTTGTCGGATATAGAATCAAAAACTGAATGAGGGGCTGGTTGTGCTGTACCAAGGGGATGCATCACGGTACTTAGCTAGGAAGACATCTACATTCACTCGTCGAACCAACAACCACCGAACATGACTGTTTTAGCCGTAACAAACAAGGCATATACGGAATGACATCCGAATATATCAGGAAATTCTAGATTGTATCTATTATATATGAAAATAACCGAACCGATCATGTTACATTATGAACTGCCTAATTTACCGGAATGACCTACTTGTCTCCTCACTCTTATAAATACCCAAGCTTCTAACAGTCATGAGGACAACCTTTTGGAGCCGCCAGATTCCGCTGAACAGAAATAGCCGAACAGAATCTGGGGTTTTGATATTTGATAGTAAATCATTGTATTTAGCATCCAAATCCCGGTAAAAAATGAAACATAAGAAATAAAATAAAAATGAATAGCGGAAGTAGCCCGTTATGACTGAACTACTATAAATCTGTGTATTTTACTTTTTTTAGCATCTTTCTTTCTATTATTTTCGCTGCTATAAATTCGATAGGATAGGAGATGTTTCTCCATTTTTCATGCAAATCTGGCATTTATGTAACTTGACCAACAATTGAAACAATAGTTCCATGGATATCAATTCTCTTTATTTGATACTAGAGATGTACAGTTTCATTAATTTGAAAGGGGCAAAAAAACTGAATAATAATTAAAAAAAAATAAGAAAAATTAACATATACGTGTTTACAACTTGTCCTAATAATAGAGTCATGATGCATGTTGAGTCACTGTTAGCGCTTGTATTTTTAATTAGCGTACACATACCAAGGATCTAGATTAAGTTTGGTATGACCAATAAATTGATGCTGATGGAGCAGCCTAATGTGCTGTGTCACGAAATCATGCGAACATGGCACATATACAAATAGCATGCAAATTAATTAATTAAAAATTTAATGTCAATTTAATGATCACCTAGATATAGCTTTCTCACTTACGTGCATACGACTTGATGAAACTGAAAGATAGATATTATATGTAGAATTTAAGAGTAAAATTAATATTAACTGACGGCTGAACAATGTAAACTCGTGTAAGATACCAAAACAAAGAGCAGCACAAATTAATGAAAACATAAATAGAATGTCTTCATAGGCCAAAAAAGCAAAGGAAAACACTATTTATAATAAATTAAAAGTTCAAAAGAGTTAACTTGGGATGAGAGAAGATTGAGAGTGACATTACAAAACCCTAGATAGCTAACACTATAGCTCTATATGTATGATATCTTCTGTGATCAGTAGTGATCATAAACTGTTCAAAGCAGGCATGCATGAAAATATTACCAAGGTGGAGCTACACTACATGTTTTTAGTCTATAACATATCATGTGGATCATGCACCCTCCCTTCATATATGCACAAAATATTGCATATGTGTTACCAGTTGAACTTTTACATGGTTTTTTCAATGTCCACTGTTTGATTTTGTATATGTATGCATGTGTCTTTTAGCTCACAAAGATGAACAAGTTGAATGAATGGTAGTGAGGTTGTATGTAGAATAAAGACAAGGGGCACCTCTTACTAAGTGGTGCCCCTGATGTTTAGTTAAGAAGGGTATGCCCTAGCTATTGTATAGCCCTGGGTTCAGCCTGCCCTTTTCTATGTTTAGGTCCATCACTATGTACTTTGTGTTCTCATCTACCACTTGTTATTATTTTCGCTTTTTACTTAAGCTTTTTGCTACCACTGCATTGCTACCTTCAACGTTTTGGCTCTCTTTTTAATGCATATTTGTTATAGTTCTGATTATAAAGTTCTGTGTTTTTGTTTATTTTCATCTTCTTCTTTTTCTTGTATACATATTCTTCTTTTTTATTAAAGGTGGGTTTGTATGGTCCATTTGATTTGATTTAGTTTCATATTCAAAATGGGCTGTAAACACTTTATCCAGGCTAAGTTTTAAAGATAACAGTTAGCTAATTCAGTTCATGTTTCATGACTACAAACTTAGGAGAGAAAAATATCATTTCAGTCCATAGTTAATGTACCAGCTAACTGCTAAATCTAATAATCAGCCAAGCTATAATATTCACAAAAATAGTTATATTAAACCATCTGAGATTCTGAATTAGATGAATTACTTCAGTTCATGTTTATTTGAACTGTAAAATTAAAGTCTCTTGATTTTCCAAGGTGCATCTTATGCACCAAATTGTGGGATGTTACTAGGAATACGTAGATATTATGAAAGTTCAATTTTCACATTCGCACTGCTGACTATTGGCATACAACATTAGTTTAGCAAATATCATTAAGTTAGAGATGATGAAAAGCCCACCAAACGCTGCAGAGATAAGTAAATATAACATCCTGTAAATTCTGCAGCCAACGATCAAAAAATAAACTGTCAATTTTAAGTCCTTTATCTTGCTCTGATGACAAAATTTGTTAAATGAAGAGAAAGATTCATACTTGAAATAACATATTCTAAGATCAAAACAAAAAAACGGAAACAAAATTCATCATTACATTTAAATAATATCAAAGTAAACCAGTACATTGCAACAGTTGCTTTCTAATACACTGACATATCAAATTGGCAAGTTCATAAAAGAGCATATATATCATCATTATACAAATTTTTTTTAACAGTACAATTCACAGGATCTACTGGAAAGTGATGTTATACTTAAACTTATGCGACTGTCATCATGACCGTTGCCATAAGCTAATCCAAATGCATGTAATACAACAATATTCAATTAGATCATCATTAGTCCTTATTGACAGCACATGAGGCTCTTTTTTCCCTCTTTGTTTTTCCTAGATAATTAGCTTGTGGTTGGTTTATGCTTTTTAATTTTGGATTTCCGTTTATACAAAAATACGCACGATGCATATATATTATGAAATACGACCAATTTATAAAACGAAATTAACATAGAAAACAACTTCTATTTTTATTTTTTGTGGCTTGGAAAATAAAGGAAGTACGACAAATAATTCATCATTCCGTCGTCTCTCCATCTCCTTCGTCGTCCACTCCACTTTCCTTCCAATTCCTTCGTCGCCACTTCACTTTTCTCATATTTTGTAACTAACATTGAATACTCAAAACATAAAGTACAAAATAAACCAAAAGAGCATTTTTTTTTAAATAGAAAAAAAAAGGCCCAAGGCCCAGAAGTAATCAGGAGGGTATTAATAAACCCTACCCGAACCAAAACCACTAAACACTTACAAACCACGCCGCATCTCTACAACGATACAGAAACAAATAAATCCTAGAAAAAAGAAACGCTAAAGCAAAATCGGCAATGGCGATTTGAGGCGATTTTGATATAAAACAGAGAAATCATGGAGGCTTCCATGCAAATCTCTTTCCCTTGCTATCATTATCGCTAATAACGAGTGAATCTCGATTTGTTGTTCACAAAAGAGGCGAAACTGAGAGTCTCTGCATCAAATGCTTGCTATTCTCCATGAGCTGCTCAGATGTAAGCCAATCTCTATTATTTGAGGAATTACGAGCAATCTCTGGTCTAGAAAAGGCCACTTGCTTCTTGTACTCGGAAATGTAAGCATATGAACAGCAGTCGATAAATTCGGTTGTATCAAGCTTGCTTTTAGAGAATCTCTTGCTGCGATTGTCGGCAGTAAGCTCTTCACTAGAATGCTTGCTGGATTCACCTTTGTCCCAAACAGATAAGTGATAGAAAAGATTATTGATGTTGTTTTTGTAGAAATCTGTCGAAACTCTCTGATTATTCATGTCTAGTTGCAAAATCCTACCTTTATGCAGGAGATGCTCGGAATATGCCTTGCGCTTGAGTATGCGGTAGCCTCCGCCCCTATCAGGTAAGTTAGAAGAGAGATCATTGTTTATATTTGTATTATTATAAACTGTATTATTATAATAGAAAGCAATTCCCTTTCCCTTTCTGTGGCAGGGTAGGTTTCTGATTTGCTGGTAGAAGTGGTCACCACCAGTATGCGCAAGCTTCGGATTGGACTACTGAGACAATTAGATTTCTTCATTCAGTGAATGCCACTGTGGTGAAGAGGTTTGCTTCGAGGGAAGGCAGAATTCTGTTTCTCGTTTTGTAAGAAATTTTCTAGCTCTCCATCATAACTTTATGCACTCCAAAGAGTTTGATTGAGATTTTCTGAGTATTTTTGCCGACTTTCAAATTTTTTAAGGAGAATGTGGCTCTCCATATCAATTGTTTTCCAAAGTCGAATGCTTTCTGTCTCCTTTTGTGTATGAAGTCTTTGGTTTCTTTCTTTCCAAATGTGAAAGATGGTTGCTGTGAGAGTAATGCTAGCATTTCTGAATTCCTTTGATTTTTCTTTGAAGTTTTCCTGGATATATTTGATGCTTTCTCTGATGCTTTGAATAGCCTGATGCTGATTGATTTTAAGTTTTGATTTGGCTATGAACCAAATATGTTTTAAGAAAACACAATCAAAAAATAAACGATTTATGCTTTCAGCCTCCTGTTTGCATAGTAGACAAATTGTTTCCCCATTTTTATTCCATTTCAAGCACCTGTCCCTAGTAGACAATCTGTTAATAACAGCAAAGAAAGCACAATGGGACATTTTTGGACAATTTGATTTATTTCAGATAGCATTATACCAATCCACTTCACTTTCTTGACCCCGAATAAATTCTCAAGTTTTTTTAAAAGAAAATTTCCCTTTTTTTGAAAGTCTCGAACCCCAAATATCATTGTGCATATTGGGGTTAATGGTAATCTTTTTAATGGCTTCATTGAAAATTGAAGCAGCTGGATGCCTAAATGTATTCCAAGAATTGTTTTGAATAATGGTGCTAACTTTATCAAAAGTCCCACCAAACCAAAGCAAACTATCCCAACCCAAAAGACCGATCAGAGATTTCCCATGGATCCATGGGTCATACCATAAGCTGGTTTGATTTCCATCCTTAAATTTCCTATCCAAAAGTTCTATACCAACATCTGCAACTCAAAATATTTTTCCAAGAGAAAGAGTAATGATTTACAGATTTTGCAGTCCAAATTTTTTTATTTTTAAGGTATTTAGCTTTCATCCATCTAGCCCAGAGTGAATTTCCATCGACAAATTTCCAAAAAAGTTTAAGCTTACAAACTTCTCTCAAATTGTTTATATTCCTAAGACCTAGACCACCAAATTTCTTTGGTTTGCAGACCATATCCTATGCAATTTTATGCTGTTTTCCTTTCCAAATAAAATTAGCACAAGCTTTTTCCAATTTATGAATAGTTTTAACTGGGATATTGTGGGCTTGAATCCAATACATTATGATTGCAATGATGATAGTATGTGTTAATTCTACCCTGCCAGCTAAGGACAGAAGCTTACAAGCCTAACCCTCAAATTTATTTTGAATTATGTCCAAAAGTCTAGTACAATCTGTATAATTGATTTGATTTACACTCAGAGGTAATCCCAATTATTTTACTGGAAGTTTGCCCTCTTTAAATTTAAGGATATTAAAAATTTCAGTTTCACTGTTACAACCTTTACTGAAATAAATTTTACTTTTAAAGTCAATAACTTTCAGACCAGCATTAACTTCCAATTTCAAAAAAAAATTGATATGATTTTAGCACTATTAGTGTCTGCATGTAAAAATAAAAGAAGATCATCTGCATATAACAAATGAGTAATGACTGGTTTGATTCTATTAATGGGTTTAATATTTCCCCTGATGATCTTAGTTTCCATAAGGATGGAGAAATATTCCATAGCAATAGTGAATAAGTAGGGAGAAAGTGAATCCCCTTGCCTAATTCCCCTATTGCTATGAATAAAACCCTTAGGAGAACCATTAAACAGAATAGAGTAAGAAACATTGTTAATGCATTCTTGAATAAGAGAGCATAATTTTTTTATCAAAACCCATTTGGTGCATCATATAAATAATAAAGTGCCTATTAATTTTATCAAAAGCTTTGTGTAAATCAATCTTGACACACATAAGATTACAGTTTTTATTATTAAAGTTTCTAATTAACTCATGAGCAAGAAGAGTATTTTCCACAATAAGTCTGCCAAGGATGAAAGCGCATTGATTTTCAGAAATTAAGAATTTTAAAAAAACTTTTATTCTATTGCATAAAATATTAGCAATGATTTTATAAGTAAAGTTGCAACAAGCAATAGGTCTGAAATCATCCAGACCATTTGGAATTTGAACTTTTGAAATTAGAGTGATAAAAGTGTGATTAATTTTTTTTTAAAAGCTTACCAGTTCTAAAAAACTCAGAAATAGAATCAAAAAGAAAACACTTTATATCTTCCTAATGAGTTTTGTAGAATTTTACACCAAACCCATCAGGGGCAGGACTTTTATCATTATTAGATTGAAAGATAATGTTTTTAATTTCCTCTAAGCATATAATAGCAAGAAGAATATCTTGACTATTAGAATTCAAATTATATTTGGTTTCAATAGTAGGAAAGCTATAAGTGTAGCTATTAGAATTGTAGAGATCAGTAAAATAATTTATAGCTTCTTTTTCAATGCAAGATTCTTCATTAATAACATTACCTTTAACATCAATAATTTTACCAATATCATTTCTAAATTTTCTGCTAGACATCCTAGCATAAAAAAATTTAGTAGCTTTGTCACCTTGAGTGAGCCAATCTGCTTTAGCTTTCTGCCTCAAATTTATAGATTGCACTTGAAAGGACATAATTAAATTGTTTTGGGCTTCAAAAAATTTATTGACATTTTCTCTGTCCGAGCAGTCATGATCCAAGAGATTCTGCCTTAACTTACATTTCCCTCTAAAATGAGAGACATTATTTTTATTTCTGAGTTTATTCCAGTTTTTCAAGTTTCCTTTTGTAGTTTGAAGAAAACTACTAAATTTGTACTGGACAGTGCCCTGTACCTCAAAAGACAAACTGTTTTTTATGATATCTTTGTAATTGTTTTCATAGACCCACCATTAATAAATCTAAAAGGAAAATTTTTCTTTGAAGAATTATTTTGAGTGAGAAAATTTTGGACTGGGGTGTGGTCACTAGAGGCATGAGGAAGAGTATAACATTAAAAAAATTTGAAACAGTTAGTGAAGTGAAGGTTAAGTAAGATTCTGTCTAGTTTGCAATGAATGTTTCTGAATTTGCCAGATTTCCAAGTATATTTATTTCCAAAAATAACTGGTTCATAAAGACCAATTTTAAGTAAAAAGTTACTTAAAAAATCCAGAAAATCCAGTTTTTTAGAAGGAAAATCCCCCCCCCCTCCTTTCTCATGGGCATGCATAATAGTATTAAAATCACCAATAATAATCCATGGAAAATGCATATTAGAGTTAATTTGATCAAGATTTTCCCAAAGTTTTTGCCTTTCAAACTCGCTAGCATAAACAAAGGTAATTTCTATTTGAAAATCACCTATATTAATACATTTACAGTGAATAAATGGATAATTAACAAAATACTGGGTGATATCCCAAACATTAGGATCCCAAATGATCATGATTCTACCGTTTCCCCCCATCTGATTATTGTTAACAATATTCCAATTATTTAAACATTTGATATGGTAATCTTTTATCTTATTATGGTCTAATTTATGTTCAAGCAATCCAACTGTACTAGGATTTTTAGTTCTAAGAAGATAAGATAGGTCCAATCTTCTTTCAGACCTCTGACATTCCAAGAGATAGTAGACATAAAAAAATCAGAGTAAAATAAAATATAAGGATACTTAAAGGATACATGAAGCAACAACGATTAAGCACTGTGACTGCTCTCTTCTTCAAAGGTTTCTATCCTTTTCCATTTCTTCTTGTATGTGGTTTTGCTGATTGCTTTTAACTGATCCTCCCGTTTGAGGTTTTTGATGATGTATTTCTTTCTGAATTCACTTTCTTCTGAATTTTCAAAGTTTCCATTGTCTACTATTTCTTTAATACTTTTCATTTTGCTTTTTTTCTTATCCTTGCTATATTTTTTGTTCTTCCTTGACACAGAGACAGAATTTGTGATCAGACTAACTGCCTTTAGAATATTGTCTTCTGTATTGGAATTTGAATTTTTGATAATTGGGGAAAGATGAGAGGCAAGGTGACTGATATTGGGGTTATCAGATGGTTTTTTATTTAAGATATTATTATTGTAAGAACCATCATCCAAATTCATAACCTCTGTAGTAGTTGAGACCTCATTTGCTTGAAAATTTGTGCCTTTAACTTGAGAAATTCCAGTGCTTTTCTCTGGACTTGCAAATGCTTCAGAAATGTTTTCGGTTTCTTTTCCTTTATTTGTCAGAATTTTGATGCATTCTTGAGAATCACTTTCAAGGGGGAAGTTTTGAATGATGAGAGATTCTTCAATATTTATATTTTTCCCCGAGGTGTCATTATGAGATTTGGGATTCTTTTTGTTGTAAAGATCTGTAAATGAATTTCCAGCAGTATCAATTCCCTCCACAGCATAGTTGCTACAATTAATTTCAGCATTCACTTGACTGCTTTGCTTTACTTTCCAAACCAAATTAGCATCACAGCTTTCTATTGTGTGTCCAAAACAAGAACATGTTTTACATCTGGGGAGAATCCATTCGTATTCAATATTTTGAACTAAATTTTCCCCATCATGCAAAGAAATAGTAACTTCATTTGGTAAGTCTGTGTTTGCATTAATCTCAACCAGAATTTTTGCGAAGGAAAGTCTAGATTCTTTTGCAGTGTATTCATCTAATTTGAGAGGGATACCCACCATGCTGGCAATAGCACTTAGAATTTCACTATCCCACAATCTGAGGTTTAATCCAGGCAGTTTAATCCATATAGGCATGGTAGAAAGTAAATCTCTGTCAAGATTGAGTTTATTGCTCCATTTTTTCATGATGATAATCTTTCCATTAATAAAGAATGGACCACCATTAATTGCTTTGTCACAGTCTGTAGCATTAGAGAATCTGATTAGGAAGAAACCATTACTACGAGTAAAGATATCGAAATTTCCAGTGGGATTACGTGTTCTAACAATAACTGCCTTGAAGTGATGATATACAGGTCTATTGCTGAATACATAGGCAAGAACTGAAAAACTCCACTTAGTCTTAGCCCTTCTACTTGCCTCCGCGCTCACCACCACTATTTTCTTCTCATTGATGGATAAAGGAGCCACATATTTCAAATCAAAGTCAGAATTCGAACCTCCTTTTTAATCATTTCTGCCCATGAAGAGGAGGTTTTATCAGGTTAGTATTAGATTGGGAAGCAGTTCCATTGTTTTGGTTGATTCTTGCATTGAATCTAGAATTTCTGAATTGATTTTCTGAAATTGAGACTTACTGGTTGGTTCTTGTCATATTCCTTGAATGATTTCCTTCAGAAACTGCATTTCTTGAATTGTAGAATCCATTATTTGCATATCTGTGATTCTTGTATTGATGAGAGGCTTTGTCTGTAAATTGCAGAGCAGAGTTTTTGCCCCTCTGATTAGATTTTCTGCTTTGAACGATCTGAAAACCTTCTGAATCAATAACAGGGGTTTCACTGGCTGAGGTGGTTCATACGGCAGCGGCAATGGACTCAGTGGGGGTGGAGGAGAGTAAGATGAGAATTATTAGGAGACCTATCATTCTGATCAAGGCCATAGATGAGATTGTTAAGAAGATTGGTGTAGGCAGCCATGGCTGCAAAGCTTGATTTCTTGATTAATATAGGATATTTTTGTTCCAAGCGTATAACCAAAAGAGCCTTTACTGTCTAATAAACTCTAAGTCTAGACTTCAGACCCAAACACCAAAAGTCTTACCACTGTGCTAGTGATCTTTGACGTGTGATGGTTTAATTCAGTTAAATCATAGGTTAAAAACTTCCAAACAAACAAACCGTAAGGAGCGCATACTTGGAAACACCAACCAATTTCCTTGTCAAATGTCTCTATACTAATATATTACCAGCAATATAATATCATAGGGATGCATCTACGGGAAGAGAGTGAGAAGCATCTTCATACATGAATCGATTTTTTTAAGTTTCTTGGAGCTATTTGCAAATTCCTGGACTCCTACAAAGTAACGCTGCTTGTTGTTACACAATCAAATGTTAAGTGAGCAAGCATTGAGCATATTCTGAAATTCAGCACAATCTTCTGACACACATTCACATGAGTGATGCAAAAATGTTTGGTTGAAAGGATATTCATTTATAACCTCTCTTCGTGATCACTTCATTACAAATTAAGACTAACGCATGGTCCGGCCTTTGCCCAAAGCATAGGAAGCAACTGCTTTGGGACGTAAAATAGTTGGGGTACCAGATCTTGCTTACAATGTTAGTAGAGAAAACCCCTGCGTGAAAAAATTAGGCATGACATCGCATGATTTGCATCCACGAACTCATGAGCGAAAGGCGGCTTCTGGGAAGTTCGATGGCATGGCAAAGATTTGGCAACAACGAAATAGGTATTTTACAAAGCATGAAAGCAGGCAAAGGCTCAGGCAGTCTCCTGGACTCCTTTGTTCTGAACCCTTTCATTATTTATTTGCCAATTCGGGAATTTGAAATCGCATTAGGTTAGTGTTTTATATATTTGTTTAGTTTAAAATTTCAAAAGTATGTTATGAATTTGGGAATTTCACAGTATTTGTATGCTTTGAATACTTCATATGATGAAACCTTCATTCCATTCCTAAGAGACTACACAAACAAGAGGGATTCTTCATAACACACTTATCCATAATGCTTAATACATTATACATGAAACATCGAATATAATATTAGAAAGTGCAAGATGAGAACAACTAATACAAAATAATATTACAGTTTAAGCAGAGAGATGTAATGTTTCGGCAATTCAGTACTGAATTATTGTCAATCCCAAAATGCAAACATAATAATCTAAATTTGGCAATTGTTACAACAAAACAAATTTGTTTTGCTGTGGAAAATTTGATAAGTATCACGTCACACGAAATCCACTTCGATCTCCTGAAGTGATTTATTGGTAGATGCTATTTGTTTGTTAGATGTATTCACCTCCAAAACTTTGATGAATTTGTATTCGCATTATATTAGTATTTTTATATATAAGTTTGTTTCCTAGGTATAACGTTTAGTGTCTTTTGCTTAAATCGATTGATGAAACATAATCTTTATAATGTGTGCAAATATTTTTATAATTAGTTTATAGAAAAAATAAATTTTGTAGATAATTAATTCCTTTTATTCCTTTGAAATGTTGATTTTTAACTTACACATGTCTTTGACATATTCATTTTATCCTATGTGGATAATTTTCATTTCAAATTCATTTCGCAATGTTATTTTTTGGACAGTTTTCATGTTTTTGTAAAAAATGAATTATTAATTGGTGAATATAATTTTAACAAATGCTTGCGTTATACGAATTATTGTCTATAAATAATTTATTTTCTATCTTTGTAAGTAATGATAATGATAAAACGGACGTTATCTTAAACTTTTTGAAGTATCAATATCAAATAATTATCTAACATGTGTTGGGAAAGTCACAATAGATATGAGGAAAAGAGGCACACTAGTTACATTGTCAAATAGGGTTGAGTATTATGTAGCAAAAAGCAAAGTTATATATCTTTTAATAGAAGAGATTGAAAATTTTTTTAACTCTTGTTGCCTTTCGCATTTGGTATGAAATATTCAAAAATCCAAATTGATGTTGCTATAAGTTAAGTAAGGGCGTTAGTGTACAAATGGTTTTAGGTATCATAACTTCTAGGACCGGCGCTAATAATATTACACTTTAAGTTGACGGATGTAATGTTTTAACAATTCAGTTCTGAATTATAGTCAATATGAAAATGCAAACGTAGTAATCTAAATTTAACAATTGTTACAGCAAAACAAATTTGTTTTGCTATAAAAAAATTGATAAGCACCACATCACAAGAAATCCTCTTCAAGTTCCTGAAGTGATTTAGTGGTAGATGCTATTTGTTTGTTGGGATGTCTTCTTCTCCAAAAATTTGATGAATTTGAAATCACATTAGGTTAGTATTTTATATATAAGTTTGTTTTCCTAGGTATTTAATGTTTAGTGTCTTTTGCTTAAATAGATTGATGAAATATAATGTTTATACTATGTGTAAATCACTACTAAATTAAAAAATATTAGAGGCTCAAACATCTACCTCTGCTGTAATAAACGGGGGCGGACATTTAAAGTAAAGTGCCCCTATAGTTAGGAGAGGCGGATCAAAATCAGCCTGAAAAAATGGCAACTCTAATAACTTACAGAGGCAGATTGAAATCTACAAGTGCCCTCTACCAGCAAAGCATGTATAAATATTAGAGGTGAATAGCAACGCCTCTATTGATTTTGAATAGAGGCTAATTTAATAATAAAAAAAGGAATAATCTATTGCACTTATTGATGCAAATATAACAAAAGGAGCGAAACATTGTTGTACAGCAGGCAAAATACAATGCAACTTGCATTTCCAGTATTTTTAAGCATAACAACAAAATATAGTCCACATAAAGGTAAAATAAGATCTTGTATCATCTAAGCATAATTCTAAAACTAAATACATAGTTTCCATGTCAAAATGTCTAAACTCAGTGACATAATATGACGAATACAAAATAACTAATCTAACCCTCTCTCTACCTCAAAAATCTTGTAGATTAACAGTGTTTTAATCAAATACAGTTAATCCATTCTAAACTACACTGCACATGAACATAAAATGAAATTGCTTGGTGTTTGCTTGATCAACCATTTACAATTAGCAAATCAACATCCCTCCTATTTAATAACATTGACTTGTAGAGAATCTTCCCTAGGAGTATTTTCTGCAAAGGTTTAAAAAGGTTTATCAATCCTTTATCAGATTGTAATAGAAGTGAAAAATAGGATGTAATATTGCTATAAACAAGACTGAGTCGGAGGATTTCGATTCGATTTCAGGTATGCAATCGGTCAATTCATTTATATGGATAGTGTAATCTCTAACTTAGACTGTCATTTTGCTTTCCAATTTTAGTATTTTGGCTCCAACAGTGTACATTTGTTTTTGCATCTGTGCTTTCTATTATCGCATTTTGAGAGCAACTAAGTAAAGACACAGATCAGTTAACAAAAATCACACCTGGCAGATTTGATCTCAGATCTTCGGAACCTCCAGATGATGGAGGAACATATGGCTTTATGCTTGTGATTAGCAAGAAAAATAAAGGGAAGGAAAGTATGGAACGTTCGAATATGACAATTCAAGGATCTGCAAAAACGGCAAAAGTGTTTCCAAACAGGGCCTTCCAATCAGGGAATTCACAGCCTTCACATCTACATAAATCGCCAGATGAATTCCCACCCCTTTCAGGAAACTCAAACACGTATGCTCCAATCTCTGATAAAGTTATAGCTACTCCAATACGGGCATGGAAGGATATTGTCTCTGACCTAGATGTCTTTGTATATGCCCCAATTAACTACTACCCCCCCCCCCCCCCACAGAAGTCAATAATATGAAATATGCTAAGATTGATTCTCAATTAATATCGGCAGCTAGAGAAAAGTGGAAGAACTCTACTGCGGTCTACGTTATGGGTACAAAGCCTTATTTTCCTTTTTTTAAAGCTTATATTTCTAGGGTTTGGAAACCCAAAGGTGAATTTCAGATTTTCTCTCGAGAAAATGGGTTTTATATCATTAAGTTTGGCAAGCAAGAGGATTGTGATCTTGTTATTGCTAACGGTCCTTATTTTTATGACAAACGCCTTATAATTATGAAAAAATGGAAGGAAGGTATGAAACTTTCTCGTGAGTTCCTTAGTAGTCTTCCTATTTGGATTCGCCTCCCAAACCTGGATTTAGACTACTGGACAGATGAGGCAATAGGACGAATTGCTTCCGTACTTGGTTGTCCTATTAAGCTTGATCAAGTTACTAAAGGCATGATACGTATTTCGTTTGCCCGTGTCCTAATTGAAATAGATAATAATTTTACTTTTTCGGACAAGGTTCCAATAATCGATGGAGATAATAATATGTGTTGGCAAGAAGTCGTCTATGAATGGAAGCCTCCAAAATGTTCTAACTGTCACTGTTATGGTCATGGCGAAAAATAGTGCACATAGGTTAAGACATGGATACCAAAAAAAACTAGTAATGATGCAAATCATGAAGGATCTACCATGGTTGAAGATCCAAAGGAGGATAATGAAAACAATCATCAAAAGACTACAGCATGTACGAATGAAACAATTAATAATCACACAACTATTGATGGCAATGGAAAGGACAACTTCGATCAAACAAATATCAGCAGAAAAATAACAAATAGAGCTATTTATAATGTTTCTGCTAAGAATAATAAATGGTCAAATAATACAACTGATGAAGTGAACTCTTTATTGGCTAAACCTAATGCCATAACCACTGATACAACAGAAACTGATATACCTACAGATGAGACATGCTTTGACAGCATGGAGACCGAAACTGCTGCTCCTCCTCAAAATGACGTCAGGGATCTGGGATTCGAGTTAAGGATACCTGAAAGTGAAATAACAGAATATAACAATTATCAGAAGTCTCAACCTAAACATAACTCAATTAAAGATAATGTAAGCTTACGTATTACCCGGAGAAGTCGCGACGAGTAAGATAAGTTCGAATTCAAAGCCATAGTCAATGAAAACGTGATTGATAACCCTGCATGGAATGAACTAATTACTCAAGTTAAAAACAAGAACAGTCGATCGAAGAAGAGTAGAGTGAGTACTGCCCCTAGTTACTCTAATGACAGGGGAACAGATGGGCATGTTTCGTTATGACGTTCCTCATCTGGAACGTAAGGGGATTGAACTCCCCTACCCGGAAATTAGATGTCATTAATCATCTCCTTTCCTACAAGATATCTGTTGCTGCTATTCTAGAACACAAGATGTCAGAAGAAGACTTATCTAATTTTGTCAAGTCTAATTTACATGGGTGGGAATATACATGTAATAACAGTTCCAATAACAAGAGCAGAATAGGGGTGATATGGAATAAAAATGTTTGGACCTATTCGCCTATTAACAGTAACTCTCAAGTAATAACCGGTACGCTTACAAATTCTGGTGGCTTATCGTTGAATTTAACTATAGTATATGGCCTACACAATTATGACCAGCAAAAAGAACTGTGGGAGCACATTTGTTACATGTCTCGGCAATGTTCTTTACCTTGGCTTGTTGCCGGGGATTTTAATACAGTTTTGTACAATACTGATAGAATCGGTCCACGAAATACTGGAATCAATGTAGATGAGGATTTTTATGAGGCCATGCAGGTTAGTGGCCTTTATGAACAACAAGGGAAAGGGAATAAATTTACTTGGAGGGGAGGTAAATATTTCTCTATACATAGTAAAATTGATAGAGTGTTCACTAATCAAATCTGGAACACGTTAATGCAAAACTATGATATATTTATCTTACCACACTCGTCGAGTGATCACATTCTTGTTCAACTAAATGCTGAATCTACTCAAAAAATGAAGAAATCTTTTAAATATAATAATGCTTGGAGGCTGGGCTTGGGATATCAAGATACTGTTCATAAATCTTGGCAATATGCAACTGAAGGTAACCCTCTTCATAAAATTCTTTTTAAACTGAAACAAGTTAAAATTGCTCTCAAAAAGTGGAATAAGGGTAGAACTTCCTTCAACAAATTAATTAATGACCTTAGACAAAAGTGTGACAAACTTTATGGGCTGCTTCTTACTAATCCCACAAATCAAGGTATTATTGATGCATACAAGGAAAATATTTTTCAACTTGAGTGTGCTCTTCATAGTCATGCTATTGAAAATCAACAAAAAGCTAAAGTCATTTGGTTAACTGACGGGGACAGATGTACAAAGTTTTTTTCATGCCAAAATGTCACACAATCATAAAGTTAAAAGAATTACCGGTATACTTAACGAGGAAGGAAAACCAATTTTCGAGGCTGAAAATATTAAAAACTTGGCTTTGTCTTACTTTACCGAATTATATAATACTAACTATACTAGAACTGAATTTGATGATGTTATTTGTAAAAGAGTCTTAACTGAAAACGCACGACAGTCCCTCATCGCGGAGGTGACAGAAGAGGAAATTAAAGAAGCCACTTTCCATATTAATGAAGATAGCAGTCCGGGGCCTGATGGTTTTGGCTCCAAATTTTATAAGCTTCATTGGGACTCTATTAGCAAAGATTTAGTAGCAGCTATAAAAGGTGTGTTCAACACTGTATTAATTGTTAAGGAAATCAACCATACTTTTCTCACTTTGATTCCGAAAAAGGAGAACGCTAGTAACATATCTGATTACCGACCGATTGCTTGTTGCAACGTGTTATATAAATCATTGCTAATATCATTTGTAACAGAATTAAATGCTATCTTGGTGATTTGATCTCTTCCAATCAAAATGCTTTTATCCCGGGAAGAAATATTTCGGAGAATTCACTTTTGGCACATGAGATGTTGAGTACATTTAATCGAAAAGGCTCAAATAATTTATGTATAAAAGTGGACTTGCAGAAAGCATACGACAAAATTAATAGAGAATTCATATGCCATATGATGATATGCATGGGTTTTCCAGTTGAGCTTGTGAGACTAATATATACTTGCATTTCCACTCCTACTTTTTCGGTCATGGTGGATGGTAGCCCTTATGGACTTATACATAGTAACCGTGGAATTCGACAGGGAGACCCGCTGTCCCCATACCTATTTGTTATAGCTATGGAATACTTATCTATCCAAATGGAGATTGTGCATCATGAAGGTAATATTATCCATATTTATAAATGTACTTCGGCAGTTAATCATTTGATGTATGCAGACGACTTGCTTATTTTTTTCAAAAGCTAATGAGAAAAGCGCGCAAACTGTTAAAAGCATTCTTGGCAAATTATATGCAAATGCTGGACTGAACATTAATGAACAAAAATCCAAACTATTTTTTAGTAAAAGTATCAGGGGTAAACAGCAGATAACTTCTATTTTGAACATTGAATCTGCCTAACTTCCAGTCATTTATCTGGGCCTTCCTCTCAGCTGTACTAGTCTTAAGACAGCTGACTTTAACAAACTTATAGATAAAATTAAGAAAAGACTATCTACCTGGAATAATATGTTACTAACTTTCCCGGGAAGGTTGGAACTCATTAAGACTGTCATATACCCTATGATCTCCTTCTGGCTTCAAATTTGTCAAATGCCGATATGCGTCAGTAAGAAAATTGATTCTATTTGTGCCAATTTCCTATGGGGCAGCAAACAACACAAAATTAATTGGAATCAAGTATGTAAGCCTAAGGCAGAGGGTGGGCTGGGCTTAAGAAATATTCAGGATATGCAAATAGCTAATTCCATTAAATTATTGTGGAAAGTGCTGGAGAATAAAAGCCTACGGGCGAAATGGATGACACATCGATATTGTAAAGATAAGCAATTTTGGACTATTATGGATGACCCCACTGCTTCTACCACTTGGAAATCCATTCTTAATGCAAGGGATAGTAGAAAATGACTGATTGGTAAGTATATTTCTAATGGACGATCAACTAGTCTTTGGTTCGAACCATAGATTCATGGGGAGACATTGGTACACAAACTGGGGTGGCAAAGAATGGTCTACGCTGGTGATAGCAAACATCTAGTGTCTACTATGATCAGAGACCATGATTGGCATTTTGGAACTACTGAATTACCAAATGACATATGCAACATGGTGAAAAATATCAATATTGATAGACATAGAGAAGAGGATTATTGGTGGTGGCTACCATCAAATAGTGGTGAATTCTCTTTTAAATCAGCCTGGGACAACATTCGAACGAAATCAAGCTTTGTAGATTAGCATAAGCATATATGGAATAGCATTTGTGCTCCTAAAATGGTCGTATGTACATATTTTGTTGTTCTCAACAAACTGAATACGTTGGATAGAATTCATACTTGGAATAATTCTATCATAAATACTAATTGTGCTCTTTGTAACAATATGGAGGAAAGCCATAACCATCTATTTTTTGAATGCGACTACTCAAAAAATACGTGGACTGAAGTCTGTCAACATATGCATATTAAATTACAACACCATTCTAATTTGCAAGGCATACTAGCACGCTTTACTCATAACCAGAATAGTAACAAACAACATATGAAGATAATTGATGCATGCATTGTGGCTACTGTGTGGCACCTATGGTGTGAAAGAAACAATCGATTATTTAATAAACAAAATCGTCCCTTCAAGGTCAGATCTGAACTTATAACTACTGATGTTAAAATTATGGTCTACAAATCGAGAAATAAGTAAAGAGGGTACCGAATTTGTCAATGCCTTCGGCTTCACTTGGATACTTTAGGTCTCTCGTCTCGAAGTTGCCATTCGAAAGCCTTGGAATTACAGTGGCTTCCATTTCCGCTTATAAAGACGTAGTAGAGTTAATGTACTGTTATCTATTTTTGATGCGGTGGATGAATTAGATAAGGGGTTGTAAAGATGATGTTCCCTGTTTGTACTTCCCAACGGTTGAGGTGCTTGCGTATCCTTTAGTATTGTGGGTCCGTATATTTGTGTTTTTTTGCTTTGACGTCTTTCTTATTTTCTTTTTTACTCCGTTGTCTGCGTCGTCTCAGGTTATGATATTGTAGACTGGTCAGTACGAGTGATTTGTAAGAGGCTTTTATTCACTTGTTTGACATTGTTTCTACATATGTTGTAACCTGCCGTTTCTAATTAAAGTACCCATTTGCTTCAAAAAAACAAAAATCACTATAAACAGATGATGTTGTTGCATTCTAGGTTAAATTATAATTTTATGCAAGCATCTCGTATCCCCAAATAACATAGGCTAAAATAAGATATGAACATAAGAATCTAAAGGCTGATCATTTGAATTGCACTACTCGGAGCAATATATGACTCAAAAAGTAGGGTCGCTGCCAAAATTTCAGAAGATGTGCAACCTGCCAACCTCATAAATAGGATGGAGCTGCCAAATCATCTGAACATCTAAATACGACTCTCATGCAAAACAATAAACTGACTATAAGGGGCACGAATGGTTAAGACAACGTTTTGTTGAGACTTGATTTTGATTTATGACACGAAGCTATCATCTACGACATACAGAATTGACGACTGTTACGACAAAAAGAGAATATATACTAGAAGGAGACAAGACTTCAAAACCAGCGCATCAATTTTATTATTATTTGATTTTTGAGTCTTAGGTCAACATTGTTAAAATCTCTCCTCAGTTACGTATATATCAGCTTATATATTTTTACCACACATTTTACAAAAATTTTTTATACACATATATAAGCATATAATTAATTTACGAAAGATTAAAAGTTATATATATATATATATATATATATATATGAAAACTGTGCACATTGCACAAAATACACCAGGTCAGTCGACCGACCTAAATTTCCAGTCGACTGACACTGGAGAAAAAGTGCAACATGCACAGTGCACGAATATATGAATTTAAATATTTAAATTAGTTTGAATATTCAGTCGACTGACCCTAAAGCCCAGTCGGCTGAATTTCTATAACAGCCATATTTTTGAATGGACACGACTTTTGTGAAGAGTTATGAACCTTTAACGAAAAGATTCGAATGCAACACTTCGATCGAAACTCTTCACCAACAGTCGTAGCTTTCCAACTCTTATAAATACAAACTCCAACTTAATTTCAAATCACTCAATCACAATCGAGTTCTCTTATTCTCTGATCTAACTTTCTGAAATCTATTTTCTACCATACTCTCAAATATTCTGCATTAAAGCAATACTATACCTTTCTACTCTTCATATTCTTCAAATATAAATATTTATACTCGAGGAGAAGATTATAGAAAGGGTGTACTACAAGTGACAAATTCGTGTTATCAGAACACATAAGTCAAAACTATTTTCTGTATTAGTTGAAGTCATGTTCTGCTGCTCAGGCGAGTGAAGTCCTCTACGGCTATTGAGGCGAAATCATGTTCTGCTGCTCAGGTCCCTATTTGGCTGCTTAGGGATTGTATAGACCTGTTCCTCCGGGTTAAGTGAGGGTTGTTTTTTTAGTGGAATTCTAGAAGGAGTCTGGGACTGGACATAGGACGGTGCTCCGAACCAGTATAAAAATCTCTGGTGTCATTTTACTATACTGCTTTTATATTCTGCACTATTTACAGTATTATTATCATCATTATACTCTGCATTATCATATATCCATATTACACGATCCGTAGCACACTTTCATCTAGTATCGAAGCCAAGTTATCATATAACCGTAACATAGTTATCTGATAATCTATTAATATGGATACTAACACCAGCACTAGCATTAACACTAGCTTTGTTGAAGGACAATCCACTGCACGTCCACCACTATTTAATGGCATGAATTATAACCATTGATCCACACGAATGAGAATATATATGCAAGCAAATAATTTTGGATCATGGAATATAACTCAAACAGAATATTCTATTCCTACTGAAGAATATTCCACTTGGTCAAATACACAGAAATTAGATGCCATGGCTAATGTAAAAGCCATGAATATGTTGTTCTGTGCCTTAGATAAAAATGAGTTTAACCATGTTAGTATATGCAATACTGCTTAAGAAATATGGCGTACACTCAAAGTCACACATGAAGGAACCAACAAGGTTAAACAAAGCAAAATATCCATGCTCAAGTGTCAGTTTAAAAATTTTAGAATGAAAGAAAATGAATCCATAGATGACACGTACTCAAGATTTTAGGATATCTATCATTCATTAGTAGGACTAGGAGAAAAATATTCAAATTTTGATATCATATCCAAAATCCTTAATTATTTAATGGATGAATAGGAAAGAAAAGTTCTTGCTATTGA
The DNA here is from genome assembly GCA_030765085.1 of Allium cepa. Classification (NCBI taxonomy): domain Eukaryota; kingdom Viridiplantae; phylum Streptophyta; class Magnoliopsida; order Asparagales; family Amaryllidaceae; genus Allium; species Allium cepa. The sequence continues at coordinate 2,518,984 of CM060930.1, read as the reverse complement.
AGAAGCGAACAATATTTCCAAAATAACTCGAGAAGAATTAATAGGAAATCTAATGTCTTATGAAGTAAATTTGCAGGCAAAGAGAGTTCAGGCTCAAGATAAAAAAATATTGCATTTCATGCAGAGCAAGAAGAATCAGACTCAGACAAAGATGGCCTAGCTTTTATTGCAAAGAACTTCAAGAAATTCTTGAAATATAGAAAATGAAATAGAAATAATAGCCAGAGAAGCTCAACTAGCAATAAACCACCGTCTTTATCAGTTATGGAATGTTATACTTGTCACAAAAAATGGCACATGCAGAAAGACTATCCAGATCAAAAGAAAGAACATCGAAATAAAAGGAAGGATAAATTCAATAGAAAATCATTTTCAGTCACATGGGATGATTCAGATTCCTCATCATCTTCTTCGGGAAGTGAAAGTGACAGCGATAATGAACAAGCTAACACATGTTTTGTGGCTAAAGCTAATGAGGTTAGTGATTTTACTTTTGATGATATGATAGAAATAAACTCTAAATTATTAGATACTTTAAAAAGTCTTAAAGAAACTGTAGAAAATCAGAAAAAGGCAGAATTTGAAAGAGATATGCTTAAAGATGAGAAGAAAATATTGAAAGAAGAACTTGAGAAAACTCAAGAATCTCTCTCTAATGTTAATTCTCAATTGAGTCAACAAATTGAAACACAAAAAGAAAAGAATGATAGTCTTGTTTCTGAGAATCATGTTTTAAAAACAAATATTAAAATGGTAGAACTAGAAAATTCAAGTCTAAAGACTAAACTAGATGGAATCACTAAAAATGTTTCAAATTTTAATTAAGATAGAGAAAAGTTATCTAGAATTATTGAAAATTCACAATCTGTTAATAATAAACATGGTTTAGGATATAAGAAGAAAGTTAAAAAGTCATAATCTAGTAACTTAAACAAAGTTAAATCTAATAAAATACCCACATCTTTAAATAGACCAGTTTCTAAGACCATAAGTATATGGATACCTAAAACCAATGACAAACTAATAAGAAAGAAATATATTTGTTCGTTCATAGAAGATGTTCATAATAATAAAAATTATATTTATAAAAGGGATACTAAACCCTCTTGGATTTGGTTTCCTAAGACCTAACTCTAAGGACCATATTAAAAAGGTGGATACCAACGATATCTCATATTTTTTGTAGGTCCCACTCAAGAAAAGAGGAAAATGGATACTCGACAGTGGTTGCTCAAAACATATGACGGGAGATAAGGACATGCTGATAAATATTACATACTCAGATGGAGGTTCTGTCACTTTTGGAGATAATTCCAAGGGATATATCATCGACAAAGGCGATGTGAGCAATTATGGTACATCTAATTTGCCACTTATTACAAATGTTTTATTAGTTAAAAATTTAAAACATAACTTATTAAGTATAAGTCAGTTATGCGATAAAGAAATTAAAATATCATTTTCTGAAAATAAGTGTAGTATTCTCGATCAGAATCAAAATCTTATTTTCGAAGGAAATAGAGATAAAAATATTTACGTTTTAAATAAGAAAGTTAATCATAACTCAGATTTATGCTTAATTGTAAAGAAAATGATCCATGGATATGGCGTAAACGATTTTGTCATATCAATTTCAAAAATATAAACAAGATTTCTAAAAATAATCTTGTAAAAGGTTTACCAAATATAATTTTAAAGTCAATGATATATGTGACTCATGTCAATTAGGAAAACTGACTAAATCCTCGTTTAAATCTACGGAAGTTATCTCGACATTACAACCGCTTGAATTACTTCATATGGATTTATTTGGACCTACCCAAATTCAATCCATAAATCATAATAAATACGTATTTGTAATAGTTGATGATTTTTCTAGATATACATGGACTATTTTTATGAAAAATAAAAGTGATACCTTTGAAAATTTCAAAAGTTTTGTTAAACAATTCAAAATTTAAAACATATTAAAATTAAAAATATTAGAAGTGATCATGGAGGTGAATTTAAAAATATACAATTTGATAACTATTGTAAAAAGAAAGGAATATTTTCATAATTGTTCATTTCCTAGAACTCCACAACAAAATGGAGTTGTAGGACGAAAGAATCGAACTCTACAAGAATGTGCAAGAACTTTACTAAATGAAAGCATGTTACCAAAACAATTTTGGTTAGAAGCTATTGCAACTGCTTGTTATGTTTTGAATCATGTTTCTATTAGACCTCTCACCAAAAATACTCCTTACGAACTTTTTAACGGTAGAAAACCATACATATCTTATTTTAAAATATTTGGATCCAAATGCTTTATACTAAATACTAAAGATCATCTTGGAAAATTTGATTCAAAATGTGACCAAGGAATATTTCTTGGATATTCGAATCGAAGTAAAGCTTATCGAATTTTTAATAAACGAACAAATACTATCGAAGAATCACTCCATATATCTTTTGATGAAAACGCTAAAACTGTTTCTACTACATTTAATGACAATGATTTACTTAATAAAAAAACAATAATAAACAATACGACAGACGACGACGATATCATTTTATCTAGATAAGATGAAAACATTGTTTACAATCTAGAAAATAGAAATACTACTAATACAATAAGATCTCCTCGAAGAGTTTTACGAAATCATCCTACAGAAATATAATTGGAGAAACAAATTCAAATGTTCGAACTAGAAGTCAATTAAATTTAATGAGTAATGTAGATTTTATCTCTTCTATAGAACCTAAAAATACTAAAGAAGCATCATCTGATGAAAATTGGATTATTGCCATGCAAGAAGAAATAAAACAATTTGAACGTAATGAAGTTTGGGAATTAGTACCCAGACTGACCGATCAGACGGTTATAAGAACTAAATGGGTTTATAAAAATAAAGTAGACGAATTAGGAAATATAACTAGAAATAAAGCAAGACTAGTAGCACAAGGATATAAACAGGAAGAAGTAATAGACTACGAGAAACGTTTGCTCAAGTTGCTAGACTAGAAGCAATACAGATCTTATTGGCGTACGTTTGTTTTAATAATTTTAAACTTTATCAAATGGATGTTAAAAGTGCATTTTTAAATGGTTATATTAAAGAAAATATTTATATTGAACAACCTCCTTTATTTATTCATGAAAAATATCCAGATCATGTATATAAACTTAAGAAAGCTTTATATGGATTAAAGCAAGCACCACGTGCTTGGTATGAACATCTCAAAAGCTATTTAATTAATTCTGGATTCGAAATAGGAAAAGTAGATCAAACATTATTTATAAAACGCTCTAAAAATGATATATTAATAGTTCAAATATATGTCGATGAAATTATATTTGGCTCAACTGATAATGAATTATGTAAAGAATTTTCTGAAATAATGACTAGAGAATTCGAAATGTCTCATATGGGACAATTATCATATTTTCTAGGAGTACAAATTAAACAAGTTTCAAATGGAATCTTTATTAATCAAGAAAAATACTATAATAATCTTATTAAACGTTTTGGAATGAAAAACATTTCTGCCAAACCAACTCCTATGAATACAACAGCACATCTTGATAAAGATGAAAACGGAAAAAGTATAGACCAGAAATTATATCGTAGTATGATAGGATCACTACTCTATTTAACAGCAAGTAGACCAGATATTATGATGAGTGTATGCCTATGTGTACGATTTCAAGCAGACCCGAAAGAATCACATCTGCGTGCTGTAAAACGAATACTATGTTATCTTAGTAAAACTACAAATTTCGGACTTTTCTATCCAAAAGAGTGTTCGTTCGAATTTGTATCATACGGTGATGCTGATTTTGGAGGATCATGAACAGATAGAAAAGGTACAAGTCACTTCATTGGTAAATCGTTCATATCTTGGTTTAGTAAGAAACAAAACTGTGTCTCTCTATTAATTTGTGAAGCAGAATATATTTCCGCAGCACTAGCTTGCACGCAAGTGATTTATATGCAACAGACACTTAAAGATTTTGGAATCAACTTATCAAAATCAACAATTTATTGCGATAATTCTAGTGCAACAAATTTATCTAAAAATCTAGTAAATCACTCGAGAACTAAACATATAGATATTAGACATCACTTTTTACGTGATAATATTGAAAATAATATAATAAATCTGGACTACGTACCATCAGAGAATCAGTTAGCCGATATTTTTACCAAACCACTATTAGAGAATTAGTTTATAAAATTGAGATGTGAGCTCGGGATAATCTCAAGTAAGGATATATAAATAAAAATATATTTTTTTTACTAAAAAGTCAAAAATACAAGTCTTTCAAAAATTTGAAATTCTAACCATGCCAAGACTCGAACTCGTGACCTGTTGTAAATTAGCCCAAGTGTCTTAACCACCTGAGCTATTAATTTTTTCTATTCTAGCTCTTATGGCCATCTTATTATATAGTTACATGTATTTTATCTATTGTATATGTCACAATTATCATCATACTACTATACTTATGTATTATCAATTTTATAAATATTTTAACTGATCAGATTAAGCTCAGCCAACAGAATACCTATGTCTCTACATTCTTTTAGGCTGAACTTAATATAATCCACAAACCAAATCCTATTTCCTCTAAAATGAAAACTATAAATAGTAACATATTGCTATTTCTATGCACTCAAACTCAAACTCAATACATCATTCGATTCTCTGAAATAAAAAGTCAATCAACGGCAGTTTTACAACAATGTCAACATCATCTACTACCGACTCTATCGAAATCCTTGCCGCACCCAACTCTCCAAAAACATCAGACCACAAAGGTTCACCATCTTCGATCTACTATACCGGATGCACGCCGAAAAATAAAAAAGGAAAAAAGACCGTTGATATTTCACCAAACACAAAACAAAAGATCGACAATCTCAATCATTATCAATAGAAGTCTCTAATGTTTCACCAGGAGATGTATTATGAAAATAAAATTAACTCCAAACGTATAGGTATAATCGAGCATATCGCAATGAAATTCTACGGGGCTTCATCACAACCGATAGACGAAAACGCCGTTTCGCCGATCTGATGCCCTTCGACTTCATCTCCTCCGCGACCACCATACTCACCAATTTCATGGGATCACAATGAAGCTTAGAATATTCGTCGTAACAGCTGAAAGAATTCAAGAAACCAAGTCCTAAGAAATAATCATAATATTTAATAATTTTTCGTTGTATGTTTAATAGATTTTCTATCGATGTGTATATTTATATATCTGAAATAAAATTATTTCCCATGCAATAAACAACAACTTAGATATAAAAAATATTCATTTTTAACTATAAAATAAAATTAGAATTGTAGAATAAATAAAATATATCTTATAAATAATTCACGGTGCAAAAAGCTATAGGCCAGTCGACTGAATATGCAAATCAATCGACTGGCACTGCATAATTTTAAATATATATATACGGCCAGTCGACTGTTGCAGGGCCTTAGTCGATTGTACCAGAAAGTTAAAAATAATCAACTTTCAGCTTCAGTCGACTGACGACCTGCACCAGTCGACTGATGCTATAATTTTGACATATATATAACATGCCCAGTCGACTGTTGCAGGCCATCAGTTGAGTGGACCAGAAGGTCGAAAAATCACAACCTTCAACTTCAGCCGACTGACTCCCAGCACCAGTCGACTGAGCCGTAGATCTGAAAATATTTTTACCTTTTCACCTACCCTTTTACCCCTCTATTTATCACTTTACATTCTCTCCTCTTTCACAATTCAGTTTTTTAAAATCTTCAAAACCCTAAGCTCTTCAAAAATCAATTTTTCTCCTCCAAATCAAAATTAAATGGCACCAAAACGTAAAGGTCAAGCCTCTTCCTCGTCTCAACCTCCTTCTAATGAACAAATTCAGCGGTGGCTATTTGACGACACCACAATGAAGAGATGGAGAGGGATGCAAGATTAGAGAATATTTGAAGGTTCCTTCATCAAATTCCCTGATTTTTCACCTTATCATATTCAAGAATTAGCCCGCCGTAGCAATTTAGAGTCGTTAATTGATATCGACGACAATAAACACAAAACTAACCAAATTATAGTTAAGTTGTTCTACGCTAATCTCAACTTGGGTCATCAAGATGTGCCAAATCAGGAAGATGGCATATGGATCCTCGTATGTGGTAAGCCCGTCTTCTTTTCTGTCAATCGTATGGCTCATATACTAAAAACAGAAAATGATGAGTTGAGTTATCTACTATTCATGTTGATTTGGTTGTTCGAGATTGCGTAAGCCATTTATTTCTTGAAGACGATATGCATCAGTTAAAATCAAGGTCTTTACGACTAAAGGCACGAATAATTCGTCGTGCCTTAATGAAAACCGTTACTCCTAGAACCGGGAGTTATGAACTCGTCTATGAACACAATTTTCGAGCCTTGTATGCAATTTTTGGAAACATCAAATTAAACTGGCTTCGTTTAATACTTGACGAGTTTTTAAGATTTAACCACAGAAATATGAATATAATTTATCACGGCGAATATATTATGTGTCTTCTCAAAACATGTGAAGTTCCAAAACCGGATTCGCTGGTTTCTACTGTTGGGTGTTTAAACGCTTGGACCTTAGCTTTAATGAAATTACCGGTTGCCCGACCCGCTCCTATAATATCTTTTGAGGAATGACACAAAGGCAAACAACTCAAGTTCAACCACAATAAGGCGAGTCTTCTCACCGACCATCCGTCAGACATCAACTCGATATCAACAAGAAGAGATTACGATTCTGATGAAGGTCTTCAACAACGTGCGGCCATTAATATCATGTGTCGTAATCAACAAATCCTTCAATCAAATATTCTCAAAGTTGATAAGAAGCTCAATACAGTCGAAGGATTTTTCACAAAATTATGGCAAGCTATATCGTGCTCTTCTGGTACATCTACTTCTACTATGGGCGATCCCGATAAGCAACACGCATTTACACGGTCTTCTTCTTCATCTTGGGACGATCAAGCTAGTAGTGATGATGACGGTAATGAAGGAGATGGTGGTAGGGGTAAGGGTCCAATGGTATAAGATGTTTATTTTTCTTTTGATTCAAGACATTTGTTTTAATTAATATGGCTTGTACTTAAATGGCCATTCTAGTTTATTTGCTTTTAAACACTATTTTCTATGGATATTAAATGTGTGGATGTTTGTTCTTCAATTTATTTCATATTATCTCTCACATTATAATATCATATTACTTATTCCCTTTTGTCGATGACAAAGGGGGAGAAATATTGTTGCTACTAATAAAAATGCAAGATATAGGGCGTCAGAGATTCAGAGGGAGTAAGTATTTATGTTGTTTTATATACAGTCGAATTCAGGTTGTCATCAATCAAAAAGGGAGAGAATGTTGAGACTTGGTTTTGATTCATGACACAAAGCTATCATCTACAACATACAGAATCGACGACTGTTATGACAAAAAGAGAACATATACTACAAGGAGACAAGACTTCAAAACCGGTGCATCAATTTTATTATTATTTGATTTTTGAGTCTTAGGTCAACATTGTAAAAATCTCTCCTCGGTTACGTATATATTAGCTTATATATTTTTATCATTCTTTTTACAAAAAAAATTATACACATATATAAGCATACTAATAAAAATGCAGGATATAGAGCGTCAGAGATTCAGGAGGAGTAAGTATTTATGTTGTTTTATATATAATCAAAATCTATATCTATTTATATGTTGTCATCAATCAAAAATGGGAGAATGTTGAGACTTGGTTTTGATTCATGGCACAAAGCTATCATCTAAAACATACAGAATTGACGACTGCTATGACAAAAAGAGAATATATGCTACGAGGAGACAAGACTTCAAAACCGGTGCATCAATTTTATTATTATTTGATTTTTGAGTCTTAGGTCAACATTGTTAAAATCTCTCCTCGGTTACGTATGTATTAGCTTATATATTTTTATCACTCTCTTTACAAAAAAAATTATACACATATATAAGCATATAATTAATTTACAAAAGATTGAAAGTTATATATATAAATATATATATGCAAACTGTGCATATTGCACAAAATACACCAGGTCAGTCGACTGACCTAAATTTCCAGTCGACTGACACTGGAGAAAAAGTGCAACATGCACGGTGCACGAATATATAAATTTAAATATTTAAATTAGTTTGAATATTCAGTTGATTGGCCCTAAAGCCCAGTTGACTGAATTTCTATAACAGCCATTTTTTTGAAAGGACACGACTTTTGTGAAGAGTTGCGAACCTTTAACGAAAAGATTCGAATGCAACACTTTGATCGAAACTCTTCACCAACAGTCGTAGCTTTCTAACTCTTATAAATACAAACTCCAACTCCATTTCAAGTCACTCAGTCGCAATCGATTTCTCTTATTCTCTAATCTAACTTTTTGAAATCTATTTGCTATCATACTCTCAAATATTCTGCATTAAAGCAATACTATACCTTTCTACTCTCCATATTCTTCAAATATAAATATTTATACTCGAGGAGAAGATTATAGGAAAGGTGTACTACAAGTGACAAATTCATGTTATCAGAGCACATAAGTCAAAAGTATTTTCTGTATTAGTTGAAGTCCTGTTCTGCTGCTCAGGCGAGTGAAGTCCTCTTCGGCTGTTGAAGCGAAATCCTGTTCTGCTACTCAAGTCCCTGTTCGGCTACTCAAGAGTTGTATAGGCCCGTTCCTCTGGGTTAAGTGAGGGTTGTTGTTTTAGTGAAATTCCAGAAGGAGTCTGGGACTGGACGTAGGACGGTGCTCCGAACCGGTATAAAAATCTCTAGTGTCATTTTACTATACTACTTTTATATTCTGCACTATTTACAGTATTATTATCATCATTATACTCTGCATTATCATATATCCATATTACACGATCCATAGCACACTTTCATGTTTTACTTCAATTGGTCTTACATATGTCATCGAACAAGTTCATCTTATTTATAAATTGTTTAATAACCATTATCAGTTGCTGACTTAATAATCGCCAACAAATTATCAAGGCTGATATCTTTTTTTCCCAGGATACTTGGATCACAAGGACATACAGATAAATAAATAAGAAATAATTATAGTAATTTGACATGTATGATCCTTCTAATTTACATAACAAGTCATGGTAATAAACTATAATACAATGGAAACAACAAAATCTTACTAGCCGAAATCTACATAATCGAATTTTGATTCAATGGATTATGGAAACACACAGGCTTATACCAAGTAATTAAAAAACCATGGCGAGTCAAGAGAAAATTTAGGTTTTGGTTTTTTCTTTATCTAGAAAAGAGAGAACTAGCTTAGTTCTATCATTTAGCTATCCAGCATTTGGGTAGCATTAAACTGCCTATTGCTTTATAAATCAATAAATATAAATCAAAAAAGTATTTTCTTTCCATCTTTTGGTTTTTATCTTTCAATTCCTATAGTAAAGATCAACAAAGTAAATGAATACATTCAGTTATCTACTTTATATAAGCAGACATTAATTTATTACAGGTGAAGAGTGAATTACCAAGTGATCTCATGACATTCAGAAACCATACAAGAAGCATTCACTTCTTAAATATTTTTACATTTCATCTTGTTTTTTTCCTCTACTCTTACAAAAATTTTGATTTACACACAATATTTTAGAGAATTCAAATGAAGAAAAATGCAGTAACCTAATTTCTCATTGTGTATCTCTACTATCTTACCGTGGATATTCAATTCCACATCACATGGTCGATTAACCACATACATTTAAATCATAATATTTTAGTCAATATGACATATTTATTGGGTACAACTAATGCTTATTAAATATTTCGTCTCAAGTAAAAGAAACCGTACATGTAAGGGTAGTTTTGAATCAAAGCATGCTATGGCCAAGTTACAATTATCCTAAGCCACAAGGAAATTTAGTGTTGGAAAATTGAAGAAGAAAAATACCCAAACTTATGTTAATGTTTGAAGTTCGAAGTAAAAACTACCAAGGTACCTCACTAACCTAGCATCCTTTGGAACAACACATAACCCAACTTTCATGAATTCTATGCTGTCTTTTCCAACTTACAGCATCTAGGTTTGTTGTAGCCACGTCTGTTTCTTGGTACTGACCCTAAAAGTAGAAATTGATATGGTAACTCATGAAGAATATTTTCATACATCTTCTAATCATTTTTCATATATCTTAAAACTACAACAGACCATGTTGATATTCATTATTAAATAAAACAAGATATAATATCTCATGAAGCCCATACGGTTGTTTCGAAAGCTGTCATTTTCAGATATGTCATAATCTAAATGGTGTTCATCATTGGAATTCGAACCAGAGTTGCTTATCTGAACATTTATAAAAGAAACATAAATCTTGTCCTACATTCAAAGTAAAAATGGATGACATGCATATGCTTCAAACAATCACCGCTAATTGTAATATGTTATATGCAAAGTAATTAATTCGCACAACTATGTAAGAGTGAATAGCTGGTTAAACTAAATATACCGTGAAACATGGATCAAAAGATGAATCTATCAGGTGATTCCAATCTTTCGTTTGGTTGAAGACCTAGTTATCATAAATTTATGGAAGCTATGAAAACATGTTATCTTTCAATGTTAAAGAATGATAAAAAAATGGTGCTCTATTTGAAACGTCCTATATAGAAATCTACTTCTTTTCAGGTGCTAACATTTCATCGCTATGTTTCATATTAGTTTTGAGCAGTCAATGTTAGCAGCAGGCACTGCAATAACAATTCCTACTCGTTTCTCCTTAAACTAAATTATAATAGATCACCGTTGTCCAGGAAATTAACTAATTATGCCCTTTGTTACTTTTTCCGATATCAAAATATTGATATTGATCACTCACTTAAACTTGGCTTTGTGTTTTGAAGATGTATATTGAATGCATATGGTAACCTTAAGGCATGTCAACGGATACTTTCGGATGCAGATAGTGTCATATCCGCATCCACATTCGAAATGATTTTCGGATATCGGATATCCGCATCCGCAAATATGGACGAATATTGGATAACTATCCTATCCGCTAACGACTGATAAATCAAGAACTATAAATATAAATTTTAAGTTTAACATACATTTTTTTCAATCCAATTGATTATAAAAGTGTTAAATATAAACAAATATGGCGATAATAAATAGTTTTGAGCAGTTAATAAGCATTAAGTGCATATGATATAAACTACTAACTTAATAAATAACAAATATCTTTCATTATACTAAAATACACATAACTTAAACTATAATCTTGACAAAAACCAGACGGATAATTTTCGGATGCGGATGTCTTCGTACCCACATCTGCATCCGTTTTTTCGGATATTGGATATTATCCGCTTTTCGGATCGGATGCGGACGGATTTTGGATTTTTCGGATATCCATTGACAGCCCTATCTAATATAAACTAAACTATGGGACCAGGTGATTAAAATCCTAGTGCACGAGCTTCAACCACTGATGAAAAATAACTAGTCTTTCCAATGGAGAAGAGGCAATATTCAGCATTGGAACCTTTGACTGGTTAAATTAGATAGTTTACCCTTACTACTATTTCAAACCTACATAAAGTAAACATAAAAAACTATTGTTTACCGAGTACTTTTAAAATTGAACATTTCTGTAACTAATTCACATGAGACATCAAAATTCTTACTCCTTAAGAAACAAACCTTTTTGTTCAATCATTCAATTTATGTTATACGGACCTTGGGATACCTATGTTTTATCAGATTTGTTCTTTTTGTATGATCTGTCTCAACAAAAAACTGAATGTCTAAAAACATATTATCTTCCAATGTATTTCACATATGTTGTTCCTTAAAAATTATTAGGCGCAGTGAATCATATTAAATGTACTGCATAATCAAAAATTAAAATATTACAAAATATGCAAAGAACCGTACAGCTGATTAATGAAATGGCAGTATCAATCAAGTAGGGCCATGAAAATGATCATAAAAGCACTGCAAAATTGGTGAATCGGGACAATAAATCGATGATGAAAGATTGCATAATCATGAATACAATCAGAAAATCAAACCCCTAGTCCATCAATATCAATTTTCTATCTTTATAAATAATCGACATGCAATTAGGGTTTGGATGATAATCGCATCGAAAGATTAAATCATTTACCTTAAAATTGTATAAATTTATGGATCGCGCCAGTGAGTGATCTTCATCATCTAGAATGTAAATAGTAGTACGAAGCGGAGAACGGTAAATGAATTGGCTCGAATCCTAAATAGCTTAGCACGAGGTGAAATTTTTTATTTGACGATTAGGGGCATCTATTTTTTTCCTAAGCGACAGCAGTGGAGGCCAATTGCACTTCTGCCTCAATACTCTATAGTGGCACTAACATTTACCACCTAAGGTAATTAGTAGGGATGGATGCAATTTTCGCCTCTAATAATGGATCATTAGAGGAAAATCATTCATTTGCCTTTAATGCAGTGCCCCTAATTGTCTTAATTTTGGTAGTGTAGTATTCTTAATAATTAGTTTGTAGATAAAATAAAGTGTATATTAGGCAAGCATCCCTAAAAGCAAACTTTATTCACTAAAACTCCTCCTGCAAGAAAACATAAGTTGTAGGTCCCTGTTTTTCATTTTGGTTGTTTTTTTCCTAAAATACACCTCCGCTTCTTGCACGATGGATTTTAATAACGAGTTTATCTTTCTTGATTTCATCTTCTTCTTTATTGGCGAACTTATGTTTCTTTATGTCATCTTCTTCTTCAATTGCGAGCTCAACTTTCTCGATTTCAATGAAAAACTGCAATTACAGACAACAGTTGCAGAAACGTCTACAACTATATGCAATAGTTGCAGACATTTCTGCAAGTATATACAATAGTTGCATTTCTGCAACTATATACAATAGTTGCAAACATTTCTGCAACTATACCATATAGTTGCAATTCTACAACTATATGCAATAGTTGTAGAAATGTCTACAACTATATGCAATAGTTGCAGACATTTCTACAACTATACCATATAGTTGTAGAAATTTTTACAACTATATGCAATAGTTGCAAACATTTCTGCAACTATAAAATATAGTTGTAAAAATGTCTTCACTTATTTGCAAATATTGTAAATTTGAAGAAAAAATCGTAAGTGTTCAAAATTTGCTGAATTGATTACAAATATATGAAATAATTGCACATTTACTACAAATATGAATTTTTGGTTTCAGCAGTGGATTTTTTTTAAAGACCATAAAATTTGTGATTTTTTGGTGAAAATGTTATGTTGATTCGATTTTTCTACATAAAGTTCTACGCGTTTGAAATGTTAAAAACATATAGGGTATTTGGGTCTTTTTGCATGCGCGAATTTGAAAATAGGGATCGGAAATGCTAGTTTAGTTTGGGAATGATATTTTCTCTATTTTTAAACTTGTTAGAGATGTGAGCCAAACTTACCCAGAAATAAATTGTGTAGATAGTTAATTCGTTATATTCCTTTCAAACATTAAATTTTTTAACTTATGTGCGTTTTTGACATATTCATTTTATTGCATGTGGATAATTTTCATCTCAAATTCACTTCGCAGTGTTATTTATGGATAGTTTTCTTGTCTTTGTAAAAAATGAATTATTAATTGGTGAATATAGTTTTAACAAATACTTGCTTATACGAATTATTGTCCATAACTAAATTATTTTATATCTTTTTAAGTACTGATAATGATAAAACGAATGTTAACTTAAACTTTTTGAAGTATCAATATCAAATAATTATCTAACATGTGTTGGGAAAGTCACAATAGATATGAAGAAAAGAGGCACACTAATTACATTATCAAATAGGGTTGATATTATGTGGCAAAAAGCAAAGTTAAAAGGCTTTTAACAGATGAGATTGAAATTTTTTAACTTTTGTCGCTTTCACATTTGGTACGAAATATTTAAAAATCCAAGTTGATGTAGCTATTAGTTAAATATGGGCATTAGTCTACAAATGGCTTTAAATATCAAAACTTCTAGGACTGGCCTTACGCATTGCATATATACACTTTGAAGATGCCTTTTTTTACTACTATAAGAGCGGTACATAATTCATGCAGATCACTCATCTTGGTGCCATAAAAATTCAATCACACGACCTCTAGAGCCTTTGTTTAGAGTGTCATACCAGTTGCAAGCTAGTGATACTTGACCCATTTGTTATATATCTTATATGCTACCTAAAAATTAAGATATATGTGACATTGTGGGAAGATTCTGTTACAAACATGGTAGCGGATGTAGGTAAACGAAAAGTTTCAGAGCAGTAGAACACTTAATAAAAAAATAGAACATTTCATATGATACTATATTTAAGCATGTAGAATTCAAGGTTCAAGATGTGCATCATACTCATATATACTTGAAGCCTATAGTTTCTCTTTTAAAAGAGATATTTTGGAGAGTGAACATCGCAACCAGAAATATTTTAGTGCATTAGGCAGAAGTAGAACATTGAACATAATGAATCTAAAAATGCTCATTCAAATTTAAATCAAAATAAAATAAAATCAAGAAAGCAAAAGGATAAATAGACCGAAATCAATTATTATTAACAAACTGTGATTAATGATTAAAAATTTATAAAACAACAATGAAATATACAATTGAAATTTCGATACAACACCTATGACATTGAGATACAAACAACTATGAAATTAAGATAGAACAACCACAAACTTAAAATCAAACTACTCAATCTAAAATCGCACTTAAGGCCATCCATCACCAACAAATGTGTCATTAATATCATCACATGTTTTAATAATCTACTGTGCCTTTGATGAACTTCAACCATCATGAATTGGACGTCCTTGACTCCTACATATCGCTGTAGCATAATTTGGAGAAACAACCACATTGATAAATTCTTACCGGGATCTTCATTGAACTTTCTTAAGAAACTATGAATAGCACGTGTAGCAACTACAAAATCGTGTTGTTTTTCAAAACTATATGATGACCCTTCTCATCATTTGTTTTTTCTATTTCCAAAACTCAAATGTCCTTCAGGTCACGTACAAACTTAAATGGTATATACTAAAGATGCCATTTTCATTTTTGGTTCATTCAGAGTTTCAGTAAAAACGTGGAATGCAATATCGTTCATTGTGGTATCGTAATAAATAATCTTTATTAAGCTTGTAATCTAAGTCAATAAAATAGTATTTTTCGAGAGGAGGTATAATGAATCATGAATTGAACAAATTAATTATATAAAATGAAAATTTGATGGCAAGGGGCAAATTTGTGTAGAACTGACCTTTTTGGGATTTTGATGGTTCCATTGGGTTTATACATATCGAATATATATATATATATATTTTAATACATAGGATATATTTTTGTCCGAAGGCGAAAATGGATTTTCGGATCTTTGTAACCAGTTTGGCACACCGCATCTTCTTTTTGCCTATAAATAGATTATTATGGTAAAACTCTAATGGGTACCGTATTATTATTTATTTTTCTTTCAGATCTCCCCTTTCTTCTCCACCCTTTTAATGAGATTATCTCTAATTTCCTCACTTGTTATACTACTACTGATTACAAATCAATGCGGAAGTATACCACTTTCCTCTCGCATCAATACTTAGTTTATTGCTTGCTTAGATACAGCCATGTACAAGAATACATCCTTACTCTCAGTGAGACTAGATAGAATTGGAGGTTTTTTTAAGTAGCCTCTCAACTCTTAGAAGGCATTTTTGAACCTTTGTCCATTCCAACATTCTATGCTTCTTGATAACGTCAAAGTAAAGGATACGTTTTTTGGTTACCCTTGAAATGAATCGATTGAGTGTGACTACTCTCCCATTCAAACTCGTCATTCCCTTACTGGTTTTTACTTTTGTAATACCCTAAATTTCTTTTATTTTCTTGGGATTGGCATCCATCCCATGCTTACTCACCATATATCCTTGGAACTTTCATTATTGTATCCTAAAAGAACATTTTTTGGATTCAACTTCATATTATACTTGCATAGAATCTCGAACATTTCATTTAAATTTTTTTTACGTTCGACTTCTTTCTTTGATATAATCAACATGTCATCTGTTATCCACTAAATTTCCAAAGGATAGGAGCAATGGAATTATGTTAAAAGAAAAGAATAATATAGTAAAATCAATGCCAAAGACTACAGTATCGCACCTCGTCTAAAAAGGTTAATAAACAGTATCATCTCTCATCTACACCGCTGCTCATTCATGTCGGTTTCCTTCAACACCGATGACGCTTCCTTTCAATATCGAGCCTTAAGTGAAACCACACCATTTATATGTTTTATGTTGTCTATGCTACCTTCCATCAATAAGGAAAAAGAGAATGCTGTAATTAATTGATGTCGCATTGATTTTAGACCACCCATCATCGAAGTGATATGGTGATGAATCCTCAATTTTCTCAATGTCGAACCTCTTCAGTGCCGTTACTCTTCAACACCACCACTCAAACAATATTGCATGTCAACCAAGCCGGGATGGATATCGCACTCAATCAATATCACCTCCTGTTAGTGTCGCTTCTCATCAATGTCAAGGAATAACGTCGTTGTTGACAAATGTCACTCATCATCAATATTGTCTCACTTCAATGCCGCTTACAATCCATGTCGACTTTCATTAATGTCGCTTCCTTAATTCGGTTGTTCATCAGTGTCACCCCTAACCAGTGTTGCATCTTCTCAATATTAAGTAATATCGCAATCACATTTAAAGTAATGAGGTTCTTTTCTCTATGTCGCATGTTATCAACACTATGAACTATTAATATTTCAGTTCATCAACCATCAAGGGATACCACTCTATATTAATGTCGCCTTCAATCAGAATTGCTGGTAGGCCATGTCGCACGTCATCAATTTGATCTTGTCTTTAATGTCACTTTATGCAAATTCAACATCTTAGATATTGTCACCGTAGATCACCAATGCAACATTGATGATGAATATCATCAATGTCCATGCGAAAGCTAACTAACGCTGTTGTATAACGAACACTACATATTGATGCTGCTTCATGGTTGATGCTGCCTCTCTTATTGGTACAACATGCCAAAGATTATCTAAAATGAAGCAAAGGAACCTAACGTCGATGAAAATGCCAAAGGTTATGCAAGGCAACAATTAATCATGCCAAGGGCGACATTAAGTTGCTATCACGATCCCCACTACCCCTATAAATACGGACATAGGTGTAGGTTGGAGGGGGTGATCATCTTGTTTTCTCTACTCTTGAAATTAAACTCTTGGAATCCCTAAATCGAACTGTGGACAAAACCTATTTGACTGTAATCATGCATAATTTACATGAACAAGGACTAGACATGCTTATTATTTTGACTACGCACTTTGGATGTTATCGACATAGATGTAGAGATGCACATAAAGAGCTCTTTAGCCCCAAAGTTCGACGTGGATAATTTCAGAGGGGTTTCTGTCATATTACTATTTTTTCTACTACATATAGACGTTCGACTTAGAATATAAAGACCGATTACATAGTCCATTAACATGCTTAATGGGGTATTACACAAATTTGCTACTTGTCTTCTCTACATTCTTTAGATATATAGCATGGCCTTTGCTAATTTTATTCCAAAGACCATATGGATTCTTTAATATATATTCCAAGTGATCTTAAGGGCTCTTGAATATTTAATTCCAAGCAAAATTAATGTATCTCGAATATCATACTCCAAGCTAATATGCGGACTTTCGGATATACAACATCAAAAGCCCATTAACATCGTAGTTCCATCCCTTAGCGATATCCTCTTGAACATCATAGTTCCATCCCTTAGTGATATCCTCTTGCACCGAGTCTTGAATGATAAACTTGTTCTTGATAGCATTATTTGGTAAACATCAATTAAGTCATGCTTAGTCATGTTATCAAATGTGTTTGAATTAAGAACTAATTTATCATATTTAACCTCACAAGTATTATACTAGATTTTTGTTTAACATTTTGGCTTTAAATGAAGGCTCAAACCATCGATCCTATCTAACTCCCTCCTTAAAATAATCAAATGAGTTTTTGTTTCAGGAAAATGGCAAAATGAAAATGAATTAATGCTGCAGATGAAGAAGTCATGAAAATGGTGGCGGTAGAGGAAACAGATGTTCCCAACTTCAACTCAGGAAATACAGGGCACGGATAGCCATCATAATTGGCACAACCTACCAATAGCGAAGTTAAGATTAAAGACCTAGAATAACAAGTGCTCATGGAAAAGGAACTTCAGAAAGGAATCCTTACCCAGAAATCCTCCAAAACCACTAAGCTCACAAGGGGATATGAAGTAAAGTCCCGGAGAAGAGGTTTGGATGCCTCTTTGCTTAGAAGCAAAAGTGAAGGAACACTTACTATAAATCCAAAAGAAGAAGAGGTGATCAACAAGTTGAAGCAAATTACTAAGGAAGGATGATGGAGAAGTCTTGGGGACAATTTGGAAGCTCAACCTCCAGGGGATATAAACCGGACAGAAGCTAATACCATAGTGATGAAGCTTACCTAAAAGATATGGCATAGAAGATGGCAAAAAATATGCTTAATCTCAAGGGAATGAGGACTCATGATGAAAGGGTTAATGCTAGTCATCGAGAAGCTCCCTTCATGGATGAAATCATGTCCACAAAAATCCCTTCTTATATCAAGATTCCATCCATCATATATAATGGAATAAGTGATCTAGATGATCACTTGATGGCTTTTGAAAGTCAAATGAACTTATACAACGCATCTGGAGCTGTGTTTAGGCTTTTTATTGTTACTTTTCAAGAAGCAGCATCCAAATGGTACAGGAAATACCGGGAAAAGACTATCTATTCCTGAAAATAATTCTCCTATAAATTCTCAATACAATTTTGTATCTGTAAAGGTCTTACCACTAATTAAATCGTGTTGGCTAATATTAAGTAAATACTAGGGGAGTTATTGGGCGACTATCTTAAAAGGTTCAACATAGAGGCCCTAAATGTGAAAGATATGACTGATAGGGACAAATTAGTAGCGATACATTTGGGGCTGGTTGAGAAAACCCCGTTTTGGCGAGAGCTCTACACAGAAGGATGCAAGGATTTACAAGATTTCCACTTTCAAGATGATAAATTCATCCGTATAGATAAGATATACTACGCCAAGAGAAAAGCTTACACGAAGAAAGAAGTAGGAAAAACTGGCTATGACCGCAACAATAGGAGGAAAATGGGAAAAGGCCCCAAATACCAATCATGTTGCTTTAAATAAGCCGATATCCTATATATATGCTACAACGAAAGAAAAAGTTGATTTTCCAGTTTCCTACAAAGCTAAAACTAATCTCGAGCCAAGAAAAGGAGGCGTCTACTGTGCTTACCATAAAGTAAATGGACATAAAATGGATGAATTTCGTGTGTTAGCTGGATTTATCAAGGATGGACAGAATGATGTTGATTGTTATGACGACCACTAAATGCTCTTAAACAACATTATGAATTCAGTAGAAGGTGAAAGTCCGCCAGATTTCGTTCCACCTCTCAACAGAATTGACATTATCCATGGAGGCCGACATCCAGCTGGAAATAACAAAGGAGTTAGGAATTGATATATTTGAGAAGCAAAGGAAGGGATCTTCTCTATTCAAGAGGAGCCACCACTCAAAAATCCAAGGTTCCAAATTCAGATGCATAACTTAACCATCACTCCACAAGAGCTAAGAGGAGTTTTTCATCCACATAATATTCCTCTCATGATCATTGCACGTTTTTTATGGTTACTAAAATCTTGGTGGATAACGAAAGTGCGGTCAATGTAATCTTTAAGCATGCATTTGACTAACTGGGAATTCCAAAAGAAAAACTGGATGCATTGAACCTATTATTGAGTTCAATAATAAAGAGTCAACTTCTATTGGGCAAATAAGGTTTCTCGTGCAAATAGAAGTGCAACCGCAATCGCAAACATTTGAGACTCTATTCGTCATCTGGATCAACCTTCATACTCTAACGCCTTTTCGAAAGACCAACTTTGGATTCATTTGGCTCTTTAAAGTATCCGATGGTAAAATTCTTAACCAAAAGTGGGTGGGGAACCATAAAGGGAGAACAGTTTAGTGCTCGCGAGATGTGCTTTTCCACCATTGAGCAATATAAATGAGACCATATTTATTGTTATGATCCAAAGAAAAATAAGTTAATAAAAATTGATATAAAGAAGCCTTTGGATGATGATTCCTCAAACTCATCACCCAAAGCAAAACAAGGTTAATTAGGAGACTAAACATGTGCCGAGAAAGCTTGATTCCTCTAAATGAGAAAGAAAATGTAGAGAAACGGACTTGGTGAAGGAAGAATAGAAGGTGTGGAGATAATCACTAAATTGGATTATAGAGATGAAAAAGAAAGAATATAGCCTACAAAAGATTTGGAGGAAACATACTTGGATCCTATTAATCCAACAAAGACGGTAAAAGTTAGAAAAGAGCTAGATAACGAACTTAAACCAGAACTCGTTCAATTTCTCAAAATTAGCAGAGATTTATTTTCTTAGACCCATTCGTATATGGTTGGGATAAACCCGACTGTTATGTGCCATGCTATGAATTTAGACTCAAATATTACGGCTATCTGACATAAGAAAAGGAAGTTTGATAAAGTCCAATCTAATGCCTTAAAAGAGGAAGTTAAGAGATTACTTGAAAACGAGTTTACCAAAAAGGTACTTTATCTGAAGTGTTTAGCTAATTCAGTATTAGTCAAGAAATCTAATGGGAAGTGGAGAATGTGTGTCACTTACCACGATTTGAATAAAGCATGCACAAAAATTGTAACCCCCTCCTCAGGATAGATCAACTGGTCGATGCAATAAGTGGACAAAAGCTCTTATCTTTCATGGATGTTTATGCTGGAGCGATATACCAAAGATTCGTAAGCATAATGTTTAGAGAACAAATTGGCCAGAACATGAAAGTTTATGTTGATGACATGTTGGTAAAAGCTCAAGAAGAAAGAAACCATTTAAAAGATCTGGAGGAAATGGTCCACGTATCAAGAAAGTATCATATGAAGCTTAACCTGTAAAAATGCTCATTTGGAATTCAATCTGGGAAATTCTTAGGGCATATTGTCAGCAGTAAAGGAATCGAAGCCAACCCTAACCAGATCGAAGCTTTTAGAAATATGTAGCCATTGACAAGTAAAGATGTAATGAGCCTGAATGGTAGAGTGGCAACATTGAACAGATTCATTTCTAAGGCTACTAACAAGTGTATCCCGTTCTTCGATGTAATTAAGAAGAAGAAAAACTTCAAATGGAATAACGATTGTCAAAAAACTTTTAAGGAACTGAAAGATAATTAGGAGAAACCACCAATTTTATCTGGCCCGTAGAGGGGGAAAACCTTTACCTCTATATGGTGGTTTCGGAACACACGGTTAGTTTCGTGCAAATGAGAAGAAAAGAGAACTCAACTTTTAGTATATTATACAAGCAAGAGACTCAAGAATTCAGAAATTAGATATCCAGTTATAGAGAAATTAGCATACTGCTTAATGCTCACAGCGTGAAAACTGTGGGCTTATTTTCAAGCATATCCAATTAAAGTCTTTTATAATTTCCCACTCAAACAGGTTTTTTGAAAATTAGAAACTGTAGGAAGATTAGTCAAACCGAGAATAGAGCATAGCCAATATGATAACGAATTTCTACCTCAAGTGTTAATTAAAGGACAAGCTCTAGCGGAATTCATAACAATTGTATAAGGTTTATCAAAGAGAAATCAACAAAGGAAAAAGATCTAAAGCCTAAGTGGTAGTTGTTCATGGATGGAGCCTCAAATTAACAAGGAGCCAAGTCTGGATATGTAATTATTGCCCCAGATTGACAATCGCTTGCACCATGCAACGAATTAGGATTTCAAGCTACTAACAATGAGGCAGAATATGAACCAATGATAGTAGGACTTACCCTATCCCTCCAATTTAAAATCATTAGAATCGAGATTTTCAATGATTCAAAATTAATGGTAAATCAATTAAACTAGAAATATTAGATGAAGGATGCAAAACTGACTCTATATGTCATAAAGATATTGAAAATGTTAACCCAATTTGAAGAATCTCGATATACCAAGTGCCAAGAGGCAAGAAACTCCAAAGCCAATTCTTTGGCTAAGTTGTCCAGCTCACAAGGAACACTAGAAGCTCGAATTGTGCTAATAGGCTACCGATTAAGCCCCAGTATAGAAATAAAAGGACCAAACATGAAATTGAATCCTTAGTATCGACTAACTCTCAAGCCTTAGCACACAAAGAGAAAGAGAATGAAATTGAAATTCCATAAGAAAAATCTCCCTACATTGGAATTGATAACCAATATGAGAATAGTTGGGTGATGCCTATCGTCGAATATATAATAAAAGAGGAATTACCAGCAGACAAAAAGGTGGAAAGGATAATAAGGCATCTAGCCCCAACTTCCGTCATGGCAAATGGGATATTTTATAAGAAGGGAAATTCACTCCCTTATTTAAGATTCGTTGATCCGAAAATATAAGCAAAATTACTAAGGGAGGCTCACGAAAAATTCTGTAGAGACCATTCCAATGGTATGAAGTTAGCCAAGAAATTTATGAGACAAGGCTTTTATTGGTCTTAGATGACTAATCATGTCATTGATTATGTGAAAAGATGTGAAAACTACCAAAAGTTCTCTATGATCCCATGTTTGCCATCAAGCGATTTGACTTCAATCTTAAGTCTGTGGCCTTTTGACGTATGGGAAATCAAACTAATCGGATCACCGCATATATCCAAAGGAGGAGCTAAATATGCAGTGATAGCCATTGATTGCATCACAAAGTGGGTGGACGCCAAACTGCTTCCAAATATCATATCAAGGAAAGTTCTCAAGTTTGTAATTAAGAATATTGTTACCAGATTTGGAATTCCATTGCAAGGTTTGGAATTCTGTACAAGATAGTATTCCATAATGGAACTCAATTTGAAAGTGGAGAATTTGTCCAATTCTATAACAAGAATGGAATGATCATAAGCTTTTCATCTGTAGATCACCCCAAGGCGAATAGAGCTGTTAAAGCTGCCAATAAAACTGTAAAGTCCATCCTCAAGAAATGATTATATAAAGCAAAAGGAAATTTGGTAGAAGAATTACCTCTCGTTTTGTAGACATATAGAACTTCTACTAAATTACAACAGGGCATACCCATATTCCATAACATATGGATATGAAGACACACTCCCAATTGAAGTTGAAGTACCTTCTCATCGAAGGGTTATGTATGCATTTAATCCAAATCAAGAATTGAAGAAGGAATCCCTAGACCTAATCAATGAGTTAAGTAATGAAGCAACCATAGGAACGGCTAAATATCAACGAAGAATATCCAAGTATTATAACTCTATGGTAAGAGGAATATCATTTTAAAAAGAAGATTTGGTGCTCCGAAGAGTTATAGAAAATACTAAGAATCCAGTAGATGGATCGCTTGGGCCAAATTAGAAGGACCCTTAATCATACATAAAGTAATACCATCTGGGACCTATGAACTATCTTGACCCGATGGCAACATAATAGCAAGAACATGAAATGTTGAGCAATTGTGATCGTACTTTCCAACAATGAATAAACTAAGAAGTTGGAATAAACTATCTTCATGGTTGAGCAGTAAGATTCTCTTAAGATAAAAGGACATGCCTAAACAAATACCTAAGATGGTAATAAGGAGAAAAATCCTTGGACCCTTGCCAAGATGGCCAAGTCAAAACACCTCCTAGAGGGAGATCAGAGTGAGCCTTTATACCTTTGAAAGATCTGACCAAAGCATCTACATGCTCTTGGTTCTGCCTATATGGCTTGGCCAAGGCACCTCTTAGAAGGAGGACGGAGTAAGCCTTTGACACCGCCTAAGAAGACGAGGTCAAGGCACTGACCCGCCTTCAACATTTCTTATAAGTTCTGACTGAAGCACCTCTTGGAGGGAGAATGGAGTAAGCCTTTGACACCGACTAAGACGACCAGGTCAAAGCACCGAACCAGCCTTTAGTACCATCTATAAGGCCCGAATGAAGCACCTTCTAGAGGAAGATCGGGTATGTCTTTGGTTCTGCTTAAGAATAGCAAACCAAACATGCCAGACAAAGACCTAAATCGTCAGCTAAAACAGTTATAAGTGGTCCGATCTACGCAGAGATCATCACTTACAATGGTGCCAAACAAAATCGAAGCCAATTAGCGCTCCATATCAATTAACCTTCTAGAGGAAGAGCAATCAAAAATGTGCCGTATCACATGCCAAAGCAAGAAACAAGCAACCTTCTAAAGAAAGGTCTTTCATTATTACCAGATAAGGACTTCTTGTCTTCTTCTAATGCAATATAATGATTTTTGATTTTCTATCATTATTACTAGATAAGGATTTCTCGTCTTCTATTATTATTGCCAAATGGATTTTCTGGTTTTATATTATTATTGCCAAATGGATTTTCTGATCTTCTATTATCATTTTCAGATAGATTTCTGGTCTTCTATTATTATTATCAGAGGAATTTTGGGTCTTCTATTACTATTACCGAATAAGGATTTCTGGTTTCATATCATCAAACAAGGTTTTCTGGTCTTCTGTTATCAAATGGATTTTTGGACTTCTATTATTGTTGCTGATAAGAATGTCTGGACTCCTATTATTATCAAACGGATTCTGGTCTCCTGTTATTGCCGAAAGGTTTTTCGGCGTTCTATTCATTATTTCCTAGTCTTTTATTGTAATTATTATTAGCAGATGGTTTTCTGGTCGTTTATTCATGATTTTTCCAGAGAAAATTTATAATGCTCTCTCCTATAGTATTACCAGAAAATCTTCTAGAGTTTCGTTTGGAAATTTATTGTTATCGATTCCTTAAAATGAAAATTATAATCTTGATTCATATAGATAATGTGGACAATACATACCTATTTATAGCTCAATCAAATCCAAAAATAGATTGTTTTAAATTGAAATTGAGGTTAAAGTTAGTAATGGAAGTTATCATTCACTTTATGTTTCACGGGAAAACAAAATTGAAAAAAAATCTCATAAGGGAACGAGAAAGCAAAGAAATTTTTGGTTTTATACTAAAGTGTAAAAAGCTTCTTTCATACAAGTATGGGAGGCAAATGTTATCTACATAATTTTAAATGATAGAAGCAAAGGTATTTCTGTCGAAAGAAAAGAATAATAGAATAGAATCAATGCCAACTGCAGTATTGCTCCTCGTTTAAAATGGTTAAGATACAATGTCGTCTCTCAGCCACACCACCACTCTTTCATGCCACTTTCCCTCAACGCCGATGATGCTTTCTTTCAATATCGAGCCTTAAGTGAAATCACACCGCTTCCATGTTGTATGCTATCTATGTCGCATTCCATCAATAAGGAAAAAAAAACACTATGCTTAACCGATGTCGCATGGACTTCACACCATCCATCATCGAATTTATATGGTGATGGATGCCAAACTTTGTCAATTTCGCACCTCTTCGGTTTCGTTACTCTTCAAGACCACCACTCAAACAATACCGCATGTCAACAAAGCCAAGATAGGTATCATGCTCAATCAATTTTGCCTCCTATTAGTGTCACTTCTCATCAATGTCAAGGAACGATGTTGTCGCTGAGCAATGTCGCTTTCCATCAATATTGTCTCACGTCAATGCCGCTTACCATGACTTTCATTATTGTTGCTTCCTTAATTCGGCTATTGGTAAGTGTTTCCCCTAATCAATGTCACGTCTCCTCAATATTAAGTAACATCGGATATCATGTTTCAAGTAATATGGCTTTTTTCCCTATGTCTCTTGTTATCCACACTGATTTATTAATGTCACACTTCATCAACCATCAAGGGATACCACTTTATACCAATGTCTTCAATCAGTATTGCTGGTAGGCCATGTCGCATGTCATCAATCCAATCTCATCTTTAACATCACTTTATGTCAATGCAACATCTTGGAGACTGTCACCGCAGATCACCAATGCAATGTTGATAACAAGTATCATTAATGTCCATATGAAAGCCAACTAGCGCTGTGTATAACGAGCCACTACACATTGATGTTTCCTCGTGATTGATGCTACCTCTTATTGATAAAGCATGTCAAAAATTATCCAAAATGAAGCAAAGGAACCTAACATCAATGATAATGCCGAAGTTTATGCATGGCGACAACTAAGCATGCCAAGCGTGACATTAAGCTGCTATGATAATCCCTATTACCCCTATAAATACAAACCTAGGGGCAGGTTAGAGGGGGTGATTATTTTCTTTTCTCTGCTCTTGAAAATAAACTCTTGGAAACCTTAAATTGAATTGAGGACAAAACCTATTTGATGTAATCATGCACAATTTATACGAATAAGGACTTGGACATGCCTATTATTTTGACTATGCACTTTGGATGTTATCGGCATGGACATGGACATGCATATAAAGAGCTCTTTAGGGCCAATGTCCAATATGAATAATTTCAAAGGGGTTTGGTCTAAACAAGAGTTTATATGCGTATTTACTATTATCGCCTACTACATATGGAAATTGGACCTAGAATATAAGGACCGATTACCTAGTCCATTAACACACTTAATGGGCTATTACAAAAATTTGCTACTTGTCTTCTTTACCGCCTTTGGATATGTAGCATGGCCTTTGATAATTTTATTCCATAGACCATATGGATTCTCGAATATATATATATATATATATATATATATATATATATATATTTCAAGTAATCTTAAGGGTTCTCTAATATTTAATTCCAAGTTAACTTAAGAGATCTCGAATATCATAATCCAAGATGATATACGGACTTTCGGATATACAACATTAAAAGCCCATTGGCATCATAGTTCCATCCCTTAGTGATATCCACTTGCATCGAGTGTTGAATGATAAACTTGTTCTTAATAGCACTATTTGGTCAATATCAATTAAGCCATGCTTGGTCATGCTATCGTATGTGTTCGAATCAAGAACTAGTTTATCGTAATTAGCATTACAAGCATTGTACCAGGTTTTAATTTAACATCATCTATGTATACTTTCATGTTTTTTCCTATTTAATTCTGAACATCCTATTAACTAACTGTCAATATGTTGCACTAGCATTCTTGAGTTCAAAAAGCATGACTTTGTAATAATAAGTTCCTCGGTCAGTTATAAAGTTAGTGTGCTTATTGCTAGGTTTGAACATGTAATTCGATTACATCCTGAATACACATCCATAAAAGATAAAGTTTATATCTGCTGGTGGGATCGGCTTACTGGCTTATTATTGGAAGTGGATAATAATCTTTTGGACTAGCTTTGTTAAAATCCATAAAGTCAATGCATGTTATCCATTTTCCATCCGACTTCTTAACTAGTGCTAGGTTTTCAGTAGCTTTCGGTGATACACTTCTTGAATGAATTTGTTTTCCAATACCATTTTAACTTCTCCTTGAGGCAACTGACTGAAACCTATCAATTTGTCTTTTTCAGTTTGGATATATACCTGAGGCATAACTGATTATAGTAAGGTTAATTATGACCGTACTTGAGTGATTCCAAGCGAAGACATATTTACATGATCGAAAAATGTGATTAACTTCTCTCTCATATCCCCTTCTAATTCTTCCATATTTTGACAATTTTTATTAAATATTGAGGATCTACATGAACTTTCTTAAGACCTTCAGCAGATTAACATTACTTTGAGTGTCCCAAGCGTCTATTTCGCAAATCAACCCCTTTCATTTTTACTATTTTTTGGCTTGTCACGATTATCTCATCAAATTTTCTCTCTTTTTTAATTCCTTTTTCATCCATGTCTTTTTTAATGATAATTTTATTTTAGAAATGGAAAGTTTTTTCTTATTGCCTTGGTTATCATTTTTGAATGTTTGATGTCAAGGGATTTTCGTCTTCAACTTTTATGATTTTATTTAACAAAAAATCATAAATAGATTCATTTTCATTTCTCAATAACCTTAGGGAGAGAAACTTCATTATCATGTGCATTGGGAAGATAAAAGCATCCAATTCATCTAATGATAGCCTTCCAAAGAATGCATTATAACACAAAGGCTGGCTCATCTCAACAAAAAGTGTTTATAAAGTCTTTGTAGTTGGTGGAATTCCAAGTTGCACATATTAGGTTTATTTGTATTGTTGGAGTAGAACCCTTATTATTAAATCCGAAAATCATTCTAGACTTGGTTCCAGCTTATCCTCGGGAATGATTATTTAATCAAAAGCATGTTTGTAAATTACATTCACCACACTTCTTGTGTCTACCAATATTTTAAAAAACAGGAGATAACCCCATTTTCTATGAGTTCAATAACTGATCCTTGTATAGATGCCTTATTTCCCCCAACTCTTTAGTCGTTACTATCAAATTTTTAGTCCCAATATAATAAATACCCTCTTTGGCTTTCCTAATGTGACTCTCCTTTCTCCTTACTCCTTTCCTCGTCCCAGCTATGTGTGGGCCCCTGTGGATCACATCAATATAGTTTGCTGGTGAGGGAAAATCTCCTTGATATTAGGTTTCTAAGACAATAATGTCTTTCTTGGGTGATATTGTGTTGGTAGTAAGCTAGAGAAATTTTGGTATGCCTTGACAAACTCTTTCAATGCTTATATCCAAATCATCTCTCGAAATATAAAAGCTAAGGCTAGACAGTTATTAGTCTTACATATGTTTGCCTTATGAAACTTGTAATACTCTTCCCCTTTACTTTGTAAGCATTGGTTCGAGCTTTCATAGAAGTAGGGTACTCTACCACATTCTTAGTAACTGCATAAAAGTATGATATATGATGGTTTAAGGAGAAAAAAAACGGATCTTTTGAGCTTCATCCCATTTCACATTATTAGTCGGTATTGGAAACTCTATCTTCATTACATGTTTCCCCTTCTGTTGTAACATTTTTTCTCATAAAAAAATTTCATCAAGCCAAACAAATTTATCAGCTTGAAAGCAAAAGTCATGTGCAAATGGTTACTCCAAATATTCTCCTTTCGATACATGTGATTTAAACTTGCATTTGTGAACGGATCCTTTCTCTCTGTAGCATTTGTTCACCCTTCTTTTTGCAAACCCGAGCCACCCCATTAACAATCGAAGCCGTCCCCCTCTAAAACACTAACAGTTGTCCGACCTCACACATCGTCATCCTTGCCCCTTTACACTTGACACAGTCGATCAAACATGCGTAGCACCCTCACTTTTCCATGCCTCACCCAGTTACCATACACCCTGCTAAAGAACCTACCCAACCTTTGCCCATCATCTCCGATGAACCGGATCTGCCTCCACCATTTGCAATAGCCGTTTGCGCCACCCCTTGACCACCAGAGTAGCATCACATCAGCCACCTTCAAACAGAGACAGCCTCGCCTTCAAACTCTCGACGCCCTCTTACCCAATAACCCACTTCCTCGCCGAGAACCACACACCACCACCACAAAAACAATAGTCCTCCCAGCGCAGCCTTCAACTGCCTTCCATCCTCTGTGTGCTACCACATACCCAGCCTCAAGAGAAAAAGAAAAGGAAAAAAAAAACACAGTTCGTATATATTAGCATGTGAAGGCAAGCTCGACCCTCCCTCTCTGCTTCTAGTAGCTGTAGCAGCCATTAGAACCCACGCCAGCACACCACCATCGCCTAGCTTCCACCACAGCCAACATAGATCTCTGCCTTGTTCATGAACCTATCTCCTTCCCCTTCTTATTTTTGTTCTGTGCATCCCTTTTAAAAAGAATGATATATATATATAATAACCAAGTTTATATATATTTGCCTGCTTCGAACCCATTCGAATTTCCACCTCTTCGAGCCCATCACCCCACTCCAACCTCTCCACCAGCAATCTATGCCCAGTTAGCCACCTTTCCTCCCTCCCCGCCTGTGCTTCGTGCCGAAGCGAACAACCTTCCTCCGAATTTCTGTCCTATGATCTGACCTCTGCTTTGTCAACCCTACAGCCTTCTCGCCTCTTCTTGTATGTGCGTTTGTGTATTGTATATAACTTTGTATGTATAAGTTGAGTTTGGATCACCTTTGTTTTTCCATGACAACCTCCTTCCAGCAGCCTCCGCTTAACTCGCTGACTCATGCGTTACTTCTATTATAAAATAAAAAAGTTATATGTATACATTTTGTGTGTGTGTGTGTATAGTGTTTTGTTCATCTAACTCAAGCTAGCATGTATTTGTGCTTGCTGACCGAAGATTTTTCTAGCAGTTTGTCTTTTGTTTTATTGTCCCATTGTGTGTGTGCTTGTCCGTGTGCTTATCCATGTCCGTTTGCATCTCATTCTTGTTGTTTCTCTACCCACGAAAGGTGAGTAATCACTCACGATTAACATTATTATATTTAGTAAACTTAATTCACATGATATGATGATTGCAAAATGTTGTTAAATTTGAATTGTTAGTCGTTTAATTGTAAAATAAGGTATGATATTTTCTACAATTGTTTACCTATGAAATATGACACCTAACCCTGTTGTGCATATTATATTTAAATTGTAAAAGATGATATATGCCTACTATTGAAATGATGTCATTTTATAATATTATTCTATTGTTCTCACATTGTTCCCTGTTAAGGAATCCCTATGGTTGAAATGATACATACCCGAACGATATTATACATTAGGGAAAAATCATTTTGGGTTGAAATGATAGACCCAAGCTATTTTATTGAATTGAATATTGGGATTGCGGGTTGAAATGGTATAAACCTGTAAATATTAAATTATTGCGGATTGAAATGATAAATATCCGTATTACTTGACCATATGATAGAAAATTTTATACGGACACCGTTGATATATTTTTGAAATGATTTCCAAAGTTTGAAAGGAAATATGTGGGTTTTAATAAATATTGATTTTTAAATATAATACAAATTTTTTAATTTTAATATATGTGTAAAAGTTAGTGTAACATTCCTGGAATATTGGCCAAAATAATACAATAATTAATTTAATTTTGAAATTAAATTGTGGGATTATTTGTGAATTAATTAGAGATTTCCAGAATAAAACTTAAAATTTTAGTTTTTTAATAAAAATTTGATTACAAGTAAATAAAAATTTAATTGGCTTGAAATTTGGAAATTCTAAAATTAAAATATATTGTAAATAAAATTCTGAGTATATTTGAATTCTTCAAATTTAATAAAGATATTTGTTCATTTAATTATACAAATGAATTATAATTAATAAATATAATGAACTAAGTTTAAAATAATATTGGCAATTAAATTTATTTTTGAAAATAAATTGTGAATTATTAGAAAACTTTCTAGAATAAATAGATAATTTGATTATAAATAGAAATTTATATTAGAAATTTAAGAATAAGTGATTTATAAAAACAAGTATTGAATTTCAAAATAAAATGCATTAAAAATAAAATAGAAATTAAAAAAGCTTGAGATTAATAAAATGATAGTAAAAGTTGTTTTCTAAATTTTTAATTATATTAATATTTGGAAGTGGTTAAAAAGAAAAAAAATTAGTGTACTCATTTTTGAAATATTATTCTTAAGTCAAATTCCCTCAAATAAATAAATATAACTGTTGTTAATATAAAATCAAAGTATTTAGAAATCATTCTTTTCTTTTCATAAAAGATTGTACAAAAATAAATAAATAAATAAAAATATGTATGAATGTAAATTGTGTAGATATAACTTTTCTCTAAATAAATGTATGGATATGAATATATTTAAATGTACATAAGTGGTTATAATTCAATTTGAATTGAAATTTAAAATAAATATAAACATATACAAACATGCACATGAGAGATGGAGTGTAAGAGTTAACAAAATCAAAAGGGTATAATGATTTTATACAAATGGCATTCACCATATCTAATAAAATATGATAATAAGATTAAAAAATTACAAAACTCTTCATTTTCCTATGCACAATCATAAATCAACTCAGCAATCAATCTGAAGGAATCAAAGCAAAAATAAAAGCTTCAGTTTTTAAGTCTGGGAATTCAAAAACAAAAAGGATCAAGAACCTGGAAATTGAAATGAAGATGAAAGTAAAGTTCAAAGAAGAAAAAAAGAAAACAATTTTCAATCTGTAAGTCAAAACCAGGTTCAGGTTGAATCAAAAATAAATTCATTTCAGCAATCAATCAGAAAGCTACAAAACCTGAAGCCAAATGGAAATCAAAGACCTGTCTCTGCTTTCTGGAAGAAAAAAAAAAAGAGATAAGTAAATTTTTCTTAAAACTTTGAATTTCATATTGTTAATCAGTGATAAAGCATAAGTTTAAAACAGTTGAAACAAAAATCAAAAATGCAGATTCAACTAGAAAGAAGATGCAAAGTGAAGTCTGCAGCTTGGAAAGAAGAAAGAAAAAAAAACAGTTGAAGCTTCAAACAAATTTAATCCTGTAAGTAATTTATTTATCTTTCTTTTGTATTGAATAAATTAAGAATAACAAAGGGTAAATGAAAATCTGTAACCAGAGATCAAGAAATTCCCAAACCAGAGCAAAAGCAAGCATCAAAGAAACTGGAAAACAACAGTTTGCCTCAAATAAAAAGAAAAAAAAAAGAAGACTGTAAGCAAATAAATTCTTTTGTTTGTTATTTATAAAGTAAGTGAACAAATACAACAGGAAGTTAAACAAAGCTTTGTATCAATAAACTCTTGCAGATCTATGCTTCAAAAAAAAGGAACTAAAGGAAAAATAATAATAATACAGTCTTGCTTCCCCTCTGTTCTTCTCTGCCTTCAAACATTAAGTCCAGGTGAGCAAACTCTAATTTTTTTTTTATCAACTTCTTTGATCTTCTATGTTTGTGATGATGATGACTGGAAATATGGTTTGAATGTTTATATATTAGCAAGTATAGATGTGTTTATATGGTGAATTAGGAGGTGCATGTTGTTGTCAGGCAAAAGCTTGCCTCTGTTTATACATAACAGAGTCCAAACAAAATATTAGAAAATTCAAAATCTTCTTATCACATCTCTTATAGGTTTAGGGATATATTGAATTGGTGTTTCAAGTTTACTATCAGAATCCTTGAGTAAATTCAGGAAATATAAAACAGAAATTAAAATTTATTTTTGTTGTAAATAAGGTGCAGTTCCAAATCAACTGCATTTTTATCTTGGTCAAGTTTTGTTGAATCCAGCAATGGATTTGGTTGAAAATGGTTATGAAGATAGTGTATCCATCAGGGATTTTGGAAAAATTAGAAATCTAGATTACTTGTCATTATTGGTGTTGTGAATTGGATATTGCAGTATAGAACCCTAGTTTATTGAGGGTTACAATTTTTGGGTCGATCTTAAACTACTCAGTGCATCGAGTTTGAAGCTTTTGGGAGTGATGGTGGATGGTGAGGTGAAGAAGCTATCACCGGAGTTTGGTCGATGGTGTTGGTCGGAGTTGAGAGAAACTGGTGTTGACAGGTTGTCACTGCAGTGGGGTTGATGTTGTGCAGGGTTGAGGAGATTGTTGGGGTTGCAGAGTTTTGACTCGGGTTGGTCTCGAGATTTTTGGAAGGTAACTCGAAGTAGCTAGGGTAATGACTCGAAGTCATATAGAGTAGTTCAGTGTTTTGGGTTTCAGGTTTTATTAAACAGAAACTGTTCTGTTTTAGAAATTTTTAAAATAAATTAAATTTAAATCTGGAATTTGAACTTAGAATGAAATATTGAATCTGTAGATGAATTCAAAATGTTGAACTCTGATGTTGAAATAATTTAAATACAAAATTCAAATTTGGTTTGAAATAAAAAAAATATAAAAGGAGAAGAACAGGAAATTGTTTCCAGTTTTTAAAATTGGATAAAATTACAAACTACAATGTTAGCATTGAAGTTTAAACTGAATATAATAATGAATTTAAATAAGTTTAAATTTTGTTCTTTTGAAATTATTCAAAATTTAGAAAATTTCAAAGTAAGTTTCTAAATAAAACAGAAACTGTTTCTGTTTTGAATGAAAAGGGTAAGTTTAAATTTGAAAGTGGAGATTTAAACTGGGTTTAAGTCTGAAAATTTGAATATGAATTCAAATTTTGTTGTCTGAGATTTGAAAGTAATTATGTTTTCAAATTTAAATTTGATTTTAAAATCTCAAGTATAAATGCATATGTGATTTGTATTTGGAATGGAAGGTTAAGTATTTAATTTAGGAATTCAAATGAATTGAAAACTGAGTTTTTAAATCTGGATTTTAAATTTTTAAACTTCAGTTTTAAAGTAAAGAATTAAATTTAAATTGCTTTCAAATGATTTACATTTGAATTGAAGGTGAAATTGTAGGAAGAGTTTTAAAGAGTTTAAACTAAATTGAAAATGGAAGTTATATTTCAGTTTTGAGATTTTAAAGCAATTTTTAAATTTATTTGAATTCAAGTTGAATTGAAATCTAAATTGTTTTAAACTTATTAATAAAGTATATGTTTCTTTTAAACATATAAGATTAAGTTGTATTGTCTTAAACTCTTATTTAAGACAAATTTGAGTCTTGAGTTTAAAGAGAATGTTAAATGGAATTTAATGTTAATTTAAAAACATTTTGTTTTCAAATGCATAATTTAAATAAGGAATGTTTATCTAAAGATAAAGAAAAGTTTAATGATTTGTAATTCATTTAAATTATTAAGGTAGTACAAATGGATAATTAATATAATTAATTAATTAATGAAATGGATAATTAATTAAAGTAATTAAGGGTTTAATTTGATTAATTAAAGTTTAAAATTAATTTTTCTTAGAATAATTAATTTGTAATTAAGAAATCATTAATTGAATGATATTAGATTTTAAATTAATAATTGAAGATTTATTAATTGAATAAATATGGATAGTTAATTAATTAGGACTAATAAATGAAAGTAATCATGTAGGTAATAAATTTAAAACCAACCAAATATTCATCTTAATTGTAGATGTTTGATTGCTATTGAATGTTGTGTGATGGTTGATATATTTGATATGTGATGTGATGCTATGTGATGTTTTGCACTGAGCTGCTATATTTGTGATGAATATACTGTCATATGAATATGAAAACCCCTTGACCCGTAAAACGACATTGAATTTCGATGCGACAGGGAGTCGGATTCCAATTGGTTATCCGAAACCCACATCGAATCGTATTAGTGAATCTTTGTGATTAATAGTTTACTTTATCTATGACTCTATGAATAATGATAAGCGTTATGGATTATATCGCTTATCAATATGATCGGATCTGTGATGATGATGTTGTGCACTATTGTGTTGAACCCCTGGACCACACTTATACACACACAAACATGGATTACACGTGGAAATGGGTTAAGTCACAGATTTTGAAATAGTTTTGAATATTGGATTTTTGAATCCAAAATAGTTTTAAAATTGAAAGTTTTTGAAAATGAGTTTCAAAAATAAAAGTTATTTTGAATAATTTGATTGAGTTTTGAAATTTAAATAATTTAATTTAAATTTGAATTCAATATTTGAAATTGAATTCTATAATTTGGGAACTAGGGTTAAAAAGGGTATTCAGCTTATAAATGGGTTTATATGGGTTCTTAAACCATTTTAAAGGTGACGTTTTGGAATTTAAATTCAACTCAAGATTTCAACTTGTATAAATTAGATTTGCTTTCTCATAAGAAATGGACTTTCAAGTTGTGTTAAAAGGGTTTCAAGTCTAAAAATGAAAATAGTATTCCAAGGTTTAGATAAATCTTTGGAAACGTGTTTTGAAAGCCATAAATCTTTAATTTAAAGTTTTAAATTGGGTTAATCCAAATTGAATGGGAATTGTTTTGAAATCTAGGGATAGATCTTTATGGAACTAGGTGAAACTTTGCGAAATAAATCTTTTTGTTTAAAGATTTAAAAATGGTAATTTGTTTAACCATTTGAAAGGAAAGTTTTGGATTTTATAAATTGTGACTTAACTAAAATCCCATATCCATATGTTTTAAAATTTGGCGCTTACTATTCGGTTTAGCCGGGAGAGGACCTTGTGTCAGATAGCCCATTCCGAATAGTGATACGACGTTATGGATAGCATTTGAAGACCGGTGGTGAAGACCGGGTATTTATGAGAACGATAGGATAACCTGTCGATTGACTCTGCACTGAGTTGCTCCGGTATAGAGTTCTCCTTAGTGATGGGAAGTCCGATCGGGATTGTGGATACCCGGATTTGCAAGGGCTTCTTCGGAAGTGCCTTCGGTTCTGTTCGAACCCGGAACAGACTTGTATGGTTGTATGTCCGACATTACACTTTGAGATGTTATCTGATCTCTATCAAATACATTTCTGCTTGGTGGCAGAGAATTTATTCTCTTAGCTTAACACTCTTCTCTGAGACATACGAGCTCAGAGGTTATGTAGTTGATATTTATCAGTGATATTCCCAATTTGGTAATGTGGCATGCTGAGTGCTGCTGTGTGATGATCATTGGTTGATCATTTGTGATATGATCATTTGTTTGATCATTTATCTTTGTGATCATTGCTTTGGTCATCTGTTGACCCAAAGCATGGCTTTGTGCCAAAGCGTAGCTTTGTGGACGAGACTGCATCAGGACCTCACTCCCCGGAAATGGTCGAAACAGGAAAGATGCGGCAAGGTTATGAGGGTCGCTCCCTTTAGGGTGTGTCATTCCCTTCTGGTAAAGGGTGGTATCATGGTATAGAGCTCAGATACTTACTCATGTGGATACTGCAGATCTATTACTTTGTGATACTTTGTGGTTGTTGTGAGCGCGCTCGGATAAAGGTCCCAAAGGACCGGGGGATGACATATTCGTGTAGTAGTTACCTAGTTACAGAGGTAACCCGGCCTTGTGTTGGCAGAGATCTAACCGTAACGTTAGTTCTCGGGACGTCCCGCCAGAGGCGATCCCATAGACAGTAGGAAGTTCCTTAGCCTGACCATTTGTTGGAAATCCAATCAAAACAATACGAGCCCTGTACGGTTTTAGTTGTATAACCTGCCATGGAATGTGGCGGTAACCTGCTATTGAACATGGTAGCTATAGTAGGCATACGACGAAATGTCGTATGTTGGCTAGGATTTATATTATACTTTCGAAATGGTTTTTTCCACACTTTGCACTTATAGTAATAATATCAAAGAGATTTTCTCGTATTAAGCATATTTGACTATCATAAGGAGAAATCTCCTCCAATTCTGCGTTTGCATTGTGTGTGTGGCGGGAGGCCTTATGGTAGTTTCATTTTCTAAAAAGCATTGCGAATTTTCAAATTTAAATTCTTTGCTTATTGTAAAAGACCAAATATTTTTGTTTGCTCACACCAGTCCCATGACTGACCTGGAGTTTATTGTTCCTTTCCTAAACTCTGGGTGCCCACTATTTTCCCACACGGGTAGTCTAGAGTTGGGGTTTTCAGATAATCTATAGTAGGTGTAGATTCGATAGCTTTCAGCCTTAGGATTTGGCAATCGCATTTTGGATCGAGTTGCTTCTCTTCATCTTGATTTGGAGTTCGAGCTATTTCTGGATTGGTGCTTTGGAGATGGAGATTACCGATGCTGGAGTTCTTTCTTTGAAGACTATTGGAGTTGTTGTTCCGTTGCTGTGTTATCTTTTCTTTCCGCTGCTATTATCTTGTATCATTACTCTGATGTATAATGATTCATCTATTGTATCATATTGTATCAATTATTGTATCAAATGTTGTATATCAAATGTATTATCCATTTCTTCCGCTGTGTTATTTACTTAATGTGTTATAAGCTCCGGCGAACCAGGTTCAACGTTTGGATCTGCGGCATTTGAATACGAGTGTCGTATTCGGTGCCGATTTTCGAAGGTCGAGTCAGGGTCGTCATAATTGGTATCAGAGCTGAAGGTTAAAACTTTAGCTCAGGAGTATAACACATTAAGTAACTCATTAGAGATGGGGTGAAGCATACCCTAGAATGAGTATATCCTTAAGATATCCGTTCGAATGCCTCAGTGAATTCTCTTACTATCCACTGATAGTAAGTATAAGTGCGAGAAGAGAACGAGATAGGGGACGGGGGAGTACCACTACAAATGGTCAATACCCTGCAACAGTGGAAATATCTTTTCTCTATCAATTTCCTTTGATTCGTCTTTTCAATTCTTTGATTACTTCGCAGCAGCTCGAGGAGTAGCTTCGGTGTGATGATGGCCCTACGAATCGTTGCAAGAAATTCTTACTTTGTATCTTCATCGGTTTCTTATCAGCTTTTCGATCTAAACTCTAATGAATTTGAAATTTATAATATTAAATAAATTGGAAATTTTAAATTAAGTTAAATTGGTTAATAGAATGTAAAGCTAAATTTGAATTGTATAAATAAAACGATATCGGTTAAAACCAAATTTAAAATTGTAATTTCGTGTGTATATCAAAGTCTATATACTTTGGAGTATTCTGGCTTGAATTTGGTATCCATATCTAACATTTGGGAATTGTTGAAAAATTAAGCCCATCTATCTATTCTCTAGGATCCGTTATATTCTACAAACGATTAGTTATCCCTTCGAACTAATCAATGCCCTTGCATATTCGTGGACCGGTGAGCCCGATTATCTTGTGAAATAATTGTATGAGTTTGTTCTCATATTGTTAATATTCTGATTTGGAAAACCAAATGCAGAATAAATATTTCGATCTGATCTGGTCAATCATTTCTTTATCTATTATCTATTCTTTGTCGTCTCCTTGCAAATTTCGAGGACGAAATTTCTTAAGGGGGGGAATCTGTAACATTCCTGGAATATTGGCCAAAATAATACAATAATTAATTTAATTTTGAAATTAAATTGTGGGATTATTTGTGAATTAATTAGAGATTTCCAGAATAAAACTTAAAATTTTAGTTTTTTAATAAAAATTTGATTACAAGTAAATAAAAATTTAATTGGCTTGAAATTTGGAAATTCTAAAATTAAAATATATTGTAAATAAAATTCTGAGTATATTTGAATTCTTCAAATTTAATAAAGATATTTGTTCATTTAATTATACAAATGAATTATAATTAATAAATATAATGAACTAAGTTTAAAATAATATTGGCAATTAAATTTATTTTTGAAAATAAATTGTGAATTATTAGAAAACTTTCTAGAATAAATAGATAATTTGATTATAAATAGAAATTTATATTAGAAATTTAAGAATAAGTGATTTATAAAAACAAGTATTGAATTTCAAAATAAAATGCATTAAAAATAAAATAGAAATTAAAAAAGCTTGAGATTAATAAAATGATAGTAAAAGTTGTTTTCTAAATTTTTAATTATATTAATATTTGGAAGTGGTTAAAAAGAAAAAAAATTAGTGTACTCATTTTTGAAATATTATTCTTAAGTCAAATTCCCTCAAATAAATAAATATAACTGTTGTTAATATAAAATCAAAGTATTTAGAAATCATTCTTTTCTTTTCATAAAAGATTGTACAAAAATAAATAAATAAATAAAAATATGTATGAATGTAAATTGTGTAGATATAACTTTTCTCTAAATAAATGTATGGATATGAATATATTTAAATGTACATAAGTGGTTATAATTCAATTTGAATTGAAATTTAAAATAAATATAAACATATACAAACATGCACATGAGAGATGGAGTGTAAGAGTTAACAAAATCAAAAGGGTATAATGATTTTATACAAATGGCATTCACCATATCTAATAAAATATGATAATAAGATTAAAAAATTACAAAACTCTTCATTTTCCTATGCACAATCATAAATCAACTCAGCAATCAATCTGAAGGAATCAAAGCAAAAATAAAAGCTTCAGTTTTCAAGTCTGGGAATTCAAAAACAAAAAGGATCAAGAACCTGGAAATTGAAATGAAGATGAAAGTAAAGTTCAAAGAAGAAAAAAAGAAAACAATTTTCAATCTGTAAGTCAAAACCAGGTTCAGGTTGAATCAAAAATAAATTCATTTCAGCAATCAATCAGAAAGCTACAAAACCTGAAGCCAAATGGAAATCAAAGACCTGTCTCTGCTTTCTGGAAGAAAAAAAAAAGAGATAAGTAAATTTTTCTTAAAACTTTGAATTTCATATTGTTAATCAGTGATAAAGCATAAGTTTAAAACAGTTGAAACAAAAATCAAAAATGCAGATTCAACTAGAAAGAAGATGCAAAGTGAAGTCTGCAGCTTGGAAAGAAGAAAGAAAAAAAAACAGTTGAAGCTTCAAACAAATTTAATCCTGTAAGTAATTTATTTATCTTTCTTTTGTATTGAATAAATTAAGAATAACAAAGGGTAAATGAAAATCTGTAACCAGAGATCAAGAAATTCCCAAACCAGAGCAAAAGCAAGCATCAAAGAAACTGGAAAACAACAGTTTGCCTCAAATAAAAAGAAAAAAAAAAGAAGACTGTAAGCAAATAAATTCTTTTGTTTGTTATTTATAAAGTAAGTGAACAAATACAACAGGAAGTTAAACAAAGCTTTGTATCAATAAACTCTTGCAGATCTATGCTTCAAAAAAAAGGAACTAAAGGAAAAATAATAATAATACAGTCTTGCTTCCCCTCTGTTCTTCTCTGCCTTCAAACATTAAGTCCAGGTGAGCAAACTCTAATTTTTTTTTTATCAACTTCTTTGATCTTCTATGTTTGTGATGATGATGACTGGAAATATGGTTTGAATGTTTATATATTAGCAAGTATAGATGTGTTTATATGGTGAATTAGGAGGTGCATGTTGTTGTCAGGCAAAAGCTTGCCTCTGTTTATACATAACAGAGTCCAAACAAAATATTAGAAAATTCAAAATCTTCTTATCACATCTCTTATAGGTTTAGGGATATATTGAATTGGTGTTTCAAGTTTACTATCAGAATCCTTGAGTAAATTCAGGAAATATAAAACAGAAATTAAAATTTATTTTTGTTGTAAATAAGGTGCAGTTCCAAATCAACTGCATTTTTATCTTGGTCAAGTTTTGTTGAATCCAGCAATGGATTTGGTTGAAAATGGTTATGAAGATAGTGTATCCATCAGGGATTTTGGAAAAATTAGAAATCTAGATTACTTGTCATTATTGGTGTTGTGAATTGGATATTGCAGTATAGAACCCTAGTTTATTGAGGGTTACAATTTTTGGGTCGATCTTAAACTACTCAGTGCATCGAGTTTGAAGCTTTTGGGAGTGATGGTGGATGGTGAGGTGAAGAAGCTATCACCGGAGTTTGGTCGATGGTGTTGGTCGGAGTTGAGAGAAACTGGTGTTGACAGGTTGTCACTGCAGTGGGGTTGATGTTGTGCAGGGTTGAGGAGATTGTTGGGGTTGCAGAGTTTTGACTCGGGTTGGTCTCGAGATTTTTGGAAGGTAACTCGAAGTAGCTAGGGTAATGACTCGAAGTCATATAGAGTAGTTCAGTGTTTTGGGTTTCAGGTTTTATTAAACAGAAACTGTTCTGTTTTAGAAATTTTTAAAATAAATTAAATTTAAATCTGGAATTTGAACTTAGAATGAAATATTGAATCTGTAGATGAATTCAAAATGTTGAACTCTGATGTTGAAATAATTTAAATACAAAATTCAAATTTGGTTTGAAATAAAAAAAAATATAAAAGGAGAAGAACAGGAAATTGTTTCCAGTTTTTAAAATTGGATAAAATTACAAACTACAATGTTAGCATTGAAGTTTAAACTGAATATAATAATGAATTTAAATAAGTTTAAATTTTGTTCTTTTGAAATTATTCAAAATTTAGAAAATTTCAAAGTAAGTTTCTAAATAAAACAGAAACTGTTTCTGTTTTGAATGTAAAGGGTAAGTTTAAATTTGAAAGTGGAGATTTAAACTGGGTTTAAGTCTGAAAATTTGAATATGAATTCAAATTTTGTTGTCTGAGATTTGAAAGTAATTATGTTTTCAAATTTAAATTTGATTTTAAAATCTCAAGTATAAATGCATATGTGATTTGTATTTGGAATGGAAGGTTAAGTATTTAATTTAGGAATTCAAATGAATTGAAAACTGAGTTTTTAAATCTGGATTTTAAATTTTTAAACTTCAGTTTTAAAGTAAAGAATTAAATTTAAATTGCTTTCAAATGATTTACATTTGAATTGAAGGTGAAATTGTAGGAAGAGTTTTAAAGAGTTTAAACTAAATTGAAAATGGAAGTTATATTTCAGTTTTGAGATTTTAAAGCAATTTTTAAATTTATTTGAATTCAAGTTGAATTGAAATCTAAATTGTTTTAAACTTATTAATAAAGTATATGTTTCTTTTAAACATATAAGATTAAGTTGTATTGTCTTAAACTCTTATTTAAGACAAATTTGAGTCTTGAGTTTAAAGAGAATGTTAAATGGAATTTAATGTTAATTTAAAAACATTTTGTTTTCAAATGCATAATTTAAATAAGGAATGTTTATCTAAAGATAAAGAAAAGTTTAATGATTTGTAATTCATTTAAATTATTAAGGTAGTACAAATGGATAATTAATATAATTAATTAATTAATGAAATGGATAATTAATTAAAGTAATTAAGGGTTTAATTTGATTAATTAAAGTTTAAAATTAATTTTTCTTAGAATAATTAATTTGTAATTAAGAAATCATTAATTGAATGATATTAGATTTTAAATTAATAATTGAAGATTTATTAATTGAATAAATATGGATAGTTAATTAATTAGGACTAATAAATGAAAGTAATCATGTAGGTAATAAATTTAAAACCAACCAAATATTCATCTTAATTGTAGATGTTTGATTGCTATTGAATGTTGTGTGATGGTTGATATATTTGATATGTGATGTGATGCTATGTGATGTTTTGCACTGAGCTGCTATATTTGTGATGAATATACTGTCATATGAATATGAAAACCCCTTGACCCGTAAAACGACATTGAATTTCGATGCGACAGGGAGTCGGATTCCAATTGGTTATCCGAAACCCACATCGAATCGTATTAGTGAATCTTTGTGATTAATAGTTTACTTTATCTATGACTCTATGAATAATGATAAGCGTTATGGATTATATCGCTTATCAATATGATCGGATCTGTGATGATGATGTTGTGCACTATTGTGTTGAACCCCTGGACCACACTTATACACACACAAACATGGATTACACGTGGAAATGGGTTAAGTCACAGATTTTGAAATAGTTTTGAATATTGGATTTTTGAATCCAAAATAGTTTTAAAATTGAAAGTTTTTGAAAATGAGTTTCAAAAATAAAAGTTATTTTGAATAATTTGATTGAGTTTTGAAATTTAAATAATTTAATTTAAATTTGAATTCAATATTTGAAATTGAATTCTATAATTTGGGAACTAGGGTTAAAAAGGGTATTCAGCTTATAAATGGGTTTATATGGGTTCTTAAACCATTTTAAAGGTGACGTTTTGGAATTTAAATTCAACTCAAGATTTCAACTTGTATAAATTAGATTTGCTTTCTCATAAGAAATGGACTTTCAAGTTGTGTTAAAAGGGTTTCAAGTCTAAAAATGAAAATAGTATTCCAAGGTTTAGATAAATCTTTGGAAACGTGTTTTGAAAGCCATAAATCTTTAATTTAAAGTTTTAAATTGGGTTAATCCAAATTGAATGGGAATTGTTTTGAAATCTAGGGATAGATCTTTATGGAACTAGGTGAAACTTTGCGAAATAAATCTTTTTGTTTAAAGATTTAAAAATGGTAATTTGTTTAACCATTTGAAAGGAAAGTTTTGGATTTTATAAATTGTGACTTAACTAAAATCCCATATCCATATGTTTTAAAATTTGGCGCTTACTATTCGGTTTAGCCGGGAGAGGACCTTGTGTCAGATAGCCCATTCCGAATAGTGATACGACGTTATGGATAGCATTTGAAGACCGGTGGTGAAGACCGGGTATTTATGAGAACGATAGGATAACCTGTCGATTGACTCTGCACTGAGTTGCTCCGGTATAGAGTTCTCCTTAGTGATGGGAAGTCCGATCGGGATTGTGGATACCCGGATTTGCAAGGGCTTCTTCGGAAGTGCCTTCGGTTCTGTTCGAACCCGGAACAGACTTGTATGGTTGTATGTCCGACATTACACTTTGAGATGTTATCTGATCTCTATCAAATACATTTCTGCTTGGTGGCAGAGAATTTATTCTCTTAGCTTAACACTCTTCTCTGAGACATACGAGCTCAGAGGTTATGTAGTTGATATTTATCAGTGATATTCCCAATTTGGTAATGTGGCATGCTGAGTGCTGCTGTGTGATGATCATTGGTTGATCATTTGTGATATGATCATTTGTTTGATCATTTATCTTTGTGATCATTGTTTTGGTCATCTGTTGACCCAAAGCA
The DNA here is from genome assembly GCA_030765085.1 of Allium cepa. Lineage (NCBI taxonomy): Eukaryota > Viridiplantae > Streptophyta > Magnoliopsida > Asparagales > Amaryllidaceae > Allium > Allium cepa. Next base: position 2,474,518 of record CM060930.1, on the reverse strand, counting down.
TGGCTTTGTGCCAAAGCGTAGCTTTGTGGACGAGACTGCATCAGGACCTCACTCCCCGGAAATGGTCGAAACAGGAAAGATGCGGCAAGGTTATGAGGGTCGCTCCCTTTAGGGTGTGTCATTCCCTTCTGGTAAAGGGTGGTATCATGGTATAGAGCTCAGATACTTACTCATGTGGATACTGCAGATCTATTACTTTGTGATACTTTGTGGTTGTTGTGAGCGTGCTCGGATAAAGGTCCCAAAGGACCGGGGGATGACATATTCGTGTAGTAGTTACCTAGTTACAGAGGTAACCCGGCCTTGTGTTGGCAGAGATCTAACCGTAACGTTAGTTCTCGGGACGTCCCGCCAGAGGCGATCCCATAGACAGTAGGAAGTTCCTTAGCCTGACCATTTGTTGGAAATCCAATCAAAACAATACGAGCCCTGTACGGTTTTAGTTGTATAACCTGCCATGGAATGTGGCGGTAACCTGCTATTGAACATGGTAGCTATAGTAGGCATACGACGAAATGTCGTATGTTGGCTAGGATTTATATTATACTTTCGAAATGGTTTTTTCCACACTTTGCACTTATAGTAATAATATCAAAGAGATTTTCTCGTATTAAGCATATTTGACTATCATAAGGAGAAATCTCCTCCAATTCTGCGTTTGCATTGTGTGTGTGGCGGGAGGCCTTATGGTAGTTTCATTTTCTAAAAAGCATTGCGAATTTTCAAATTTAAATTCTTTGCTTATTGTAAAAGACCAAATATTTTTGTTTGCTCACACCAGTCCCATGACTGACCTGGAGTTTATTGTTCCTTTCCTAAACTCTGGGTGCCCACTATTTTCCCACACGGGTAGTCTAGAGTTGGGGTTTTCAGATAATCTATAGTAGGTGTAGATTCGATAGCTTTCAGCCTTAGGATTTGGCAATCGCATTTTGGATCGAGTTGCTTCTCTTCATCTTGATTTGGAGTTCGAGCTATTTCTGGATTGGTGCTTTGGAGATGGAGATTACCGATGCTGGAGTTCTTTCTTTGAAGACTATTGGAGTTGTTGTTCCGTTGCTGTGTTATCTTTTCTTTCCGCTGCTATTATCTTGTATCATTACTCTGATGTATAATGATTCATCTATTGTATCATATTGTATCAATTATTGTATCAAATGTTGTATATCAAATGTATTATCCATTTCTTCCGCTGTGTTATTTACTTAATGTGTTATAAGCTCCGGCGAACCAGGTTCAACGTTTGGATCTGCGGCATTTGAATACGAGTGTCGTATTCGGTGCCGATTTTCGAAGGTCGAGTCAGGGTCGTCATAGTTAGATTTTTAAAATTATATATTTTGGATATTTTAAAATTGTAAGTTAATTTTTGAAAATGAAAATTATAAAATTTTACTTATAACTTTATTATTTTTAAATATATAAAATAATATTTAAAATAGATTTAACAATAACAAGATCTAATTTAATAATAATCAATGTAAGAATATTTAATATAATTTAATTAACTAATATATAATATGTTTTTAAAATATTTATGTAAATTTATTTTTATATTTTAAATGTAGATTTTTAATAACTTAATAAATAAAGGTTGGAAGAATAAATTAAATCGATTTGTAATTAAATTTGTTTAGAATTGAACTTAAATAGGATTGATTTCGTAACGACCCGCTCTTTTGAACCATTCAAATCGACAACAGTAGACACACATGTCTGGCTTGAATTGCCCAAAACAACAAATTGTTAACATATTTATTTGGCATAACTTAGCATATACAGTAAATAAATCAATCGTAGAATCACAGACACCGAGTTCTACAACAATAAGCAGTGGAATAGATAAATAGTAGTTCATGACGCTATTACAGAAATAACATAGTCCAAGATAGAATATATCAAAAATCCCAATACACAGATGCCACTAACACAAAAGTAACTGACAAGTCTAAACATACAACTGAAATAACAGAAATAAATTGAAAGCTGAAAAGATAAAATAGGCCTTCCAAGCGAACTCCAAGCTCCAAAAGATGGATCTCAAACCGTGACACTCAAGTTGACCCAAGCGTATAGCAAAACAAACACCCAAGTCAGGATTAACATTCTTATGCCAGTAAATCAAACTCAAGTGAAATTTCAAGTAAATGTGAAATAACTTAAAGGAGGTTGGGATTCCACCCTCTAAGGATCAGATAAACTATCTACATACATAGTGCCATATGCTACATATATAACGTCTATAGTAAAGTAAACTATCAAAATAGCGTTAGAGTGTTACCCATATCCCCCTTAGCACATTTTATATATTCATATAGTCTATCCAGTACGTACGCTCCATGATGCAGCGTAGGAAGCGAATTCGATGATGTAAATCGAATCCGTCCAGGATTTCACACCATTAGCGGAAATAATCGGTGAATCGATGATAAATCAATGAATTTAAGAATACCAAAAGGCCCAAATCCGTTGATCACAAAGATACCAGACTTTAGCAATCTTCGACATGTTGATCGCGCACGATACTGTGAGAGAAGATCTTCAATTCTTCAAACGTTGATCAAGCGCACTTGATTCCGTGAATTGGCTTCAACAATCGTTGATTCGAGCGCACTCGAATGCCGAAAGTGGAGAAAGGACTCAACTTTCAATTTGAATGGAGGCACAAAGCACAAACCAAATTTTATTCAAAATTCAACTCTTTTTTCAAATGACCAACACATACCTATTTATAGGGTTACAACTCACACTACACGCTTACATCACAAACACGACTCAGTACACGACCTATCATACAACGACTTACCCAATTACAATACACGAGTAACGACCTAAGTAACTATGCACATAAGCATCTTCACGCGACCTAACAATTTGTTTCGCTCGCGAGCTAAGAGAAGTACGGCAACGACCTAGAGAGGAGCTTCGCGACCTACTGGAAAGATTTGCGACTTAAAGGAAGTCGCTGCTTGCTCGCGACTTAAGTTCGCTTGCGCTGAATGATGGCTCGCGACCTAGGGCTTTGACGCAGTGAAGAGTAGGAAGAGTAGGTCGCTTGCGAGATGAATGATAGCTCGCGACCTAGGGTTTTGACGCAGTGAAGAGTAGGTCGTTCGCCACTTACTGAAATTGGCATAGGTCGTTCGAGACCTAGATTTGGCTCGCGACATACGATGTTGGAGTGATTTCGTTTGCAACCTAAGGAGGTAGGAAGCTCGCGACCCAGAGAAGATCGTTCACGACCTAGAGCTTGTTTGCGACCTAAGTATGGTCGTCCGTGACTTACAGAATTTCGCCGTGACCTAAAGAGGAGGAGGAGGAGCGACTTGGGTGGCTTTGCGAATTCTGGAGCTGTGATTAAGGTATGCACTGCATCATCCTCTCCTGGTTGAAAAGAATTCATCCTCGAATTCACATTTTTCTCTTCAAGTATCTCCCCTAATACGGAATTAAATGTTTGACATTGAAAACATCAGAAATATGAATATTTTCCGGCAACCTTAATTGAAACGCATTATCATTGATCTTCTTTATGATTTCTAAAGGACCAATCTTTCATGCTTTCAACTTGTTGTAAGTTCCAACTGGAAAGCGATCTTTTGTCAATACCGCGTAAACAAAATCACCCACTTCAAAGTTTACACTCCTTCGCTTCTTATCTGCCAGTTGTTTATACTTCTAATTCGATGCAAGCAATCGTTCATAAACAGTTCTATGGCACTCCCGCAACTCATTCACGAAATCCACAACTCGTTTAACCACTCCCTTCTAATATGGCACCGCCGTCAACTCCAACGGTCCCTTTGGAATTGCTGAATATACAACTTGAAATGGACTGAAACCCGTACTACGATTAGCAGCATGATTATGTGCAAATTCCACTTGATATAACTTAGAATCCCAACTCTTTAAATTATCCTGCACAAGACATCTCAACAAGTTTCCCAATGACCTGTTCACCACTTCCGTTTGTCCATCTGTTTGTGGATGATAGGCGCTACTAAAATTCGGCTTCATTCCAACCATCTCCCACAAACTCAACCAAAAATAACTTAGAAATCTGGTATCCCTGTCTGAAACTATAGATTCTGCTAAACCATGCAAGCGATAGATCTCTCTAAAGAACAACTGTGCCACATGGACTGTATCTGCCGTCTTCTTACAAGCAACAAAATGTACCATCTTCGAGAAACGGTCCACCACAACATAGATAGAGTCATTTCCCCATTGAGTCCTCGGCAAACCCAACACAAAGTCCATTCTTACGTCAACCCACGGTTTTGTAGGAATGGGTAAAGGCATATACAATCCTACATTTGTAGCTGTCCCTTTCGAAACTTGACAAACATGACATCTTCGAACAAACTTTTCAACTTCCCTCCTCATAGAAGGCCAAAAATAAGATTGAGAAATCAATTGCAATATTCGGTCTCTACCCACATGTCCTTCCTCATGCAGCTCCTTCACTATCTTCATTCGCAAGCTACAACCTGGTACGCACAATCGATTCCCTTTGAATAAGAATCCATCTACCAACACAAACTCATCAGTATTTCCATCCTTGACTTTCTCAACAATCTTCGTAAAGTAAGGATCTTCTTCAAACAACTCTGGCAATAGTTCAAATCCTGTCACTTCAACCGTTGTCAACAAATGATTCCTCCTGCTCAAGGCATCAGCTACACGATTCGTTACCCCTGATTTGTGCTTCACAAAAAAAGTAACCTGTTGCAAGTAGGCGATCCACGAAGCATGTCTGGCTGCAATCTTGTCCTGTCCCTGCAAATGTTTCAATGCTTCATGATCAGTATACAGAACAAATTCTTTATGGAACAAATAGTATCTCCAGTGCTTCACGGCTTGCACAACAGCATAAAATTCCACATCATAGGTATTATATCTCATCTTTGCTCCCGTAAGCTTCTCACTGAAATAAGCAATAGGACGGCCCCTCTGACTTAACACCCCTCCAATTCCAACCTTAGATGCATCGGTATGTAATTCAAATACCAATTGAACGTTCGGCAAAACTAGAATTGGGGCTGACGTCAATAGTTCCTTGATCCGCTCAAAAGCAAATCCTGCTTCCTCTGACCATGAAAATTGCTTCCTCTTCATACAATCAGTAACTGGTGCCATCACGCTACTGAAATGTGGAATAAATCTTCGGTAGAATGATGCTAATCCATGAAAACTTCTAACTTGTGCTATTGTCCTGGGTTGTGGCCAATTTCTGATTGATTCTACTTTATTCTGATCCACTTGTATACCTCCTTCTGATACAACATATCCCAAAAATAAAACACTATGTGTCATGAACACGCATTTCTTCGTTGCTGTATAAAATTGCTCCTGTCGTAGAATTAATAACACTTCTCGCAAATGTTGGACATGCTCTTCCATACTCCCACTATAGATTAAAATATCATCAAAGTAAACTACCATGAACTTCCCAATGAATGGTCTGAAAATCTGGTTCATCACTCTCATGAAAGTATTAGGAGCATTAGACAAGCCAAACGGCATAACCAACCATTCATACAACCCCTCCGGTGTCTTGAACGCTGTTTTCCATTCATCACCTGGTCTAATTCGAATTTGATGATAACCGCTCTTCAGATCAATCTTAGAAAATATAGTAGCTCCATTCAACTGGTCTAGCAAATCATCCAATCTAGGCATAGGAAATCTGTATCGGACAGTAATCTTGTTCAATGCCCGACTATCGGTACACATCCTCCACGTTCCATCCTTCTTCGGCACCAACAATGCTGGTACTGCACATGGACTGAGACTCTCCTGAACACGCCCTTGCTCAAGCAACTCTTCTACTTGCCTTCTCAACTCCTCGTGTTCTTTCGGACTCATACGATAATGTGGCCTATGCGGTAAAACAACACCTGGCACTATATCAATTTGATGTTGTATGTCTCTCAACGGTAGCAATTCTTTTGGCAGGGAATACATCTTCAAATTCTTCCAGCACTGGCTTTGCTTCTTCAGGAACTTCCACCACTTCACTACTCTCATGTCCAATCAACAAAAACACTTCAGGTTCCTCCCCCACTTCTTTAACAAACTCCTTCAAAGTCAACAGAGTCTTTAATTCTTCAATCTCCTCCAACTTGTTTTCTTCTTGTTGTCGCTTCTTAGGAACTAAAGTGATTTTTGTGCCTTCAAATATGAAACTGTAGCTATTGGTACGACCGTCATGATGCACAGCCCTATCATACTGCCACGGTCTCCCCAGCAACAGATGACATACATCCATATCCACAACATCACACTGAATCTCATCTTTATATTTCTTCCAAATCGAAAAAGTTACACAAGCTCTTCTACCAACCTTCACCTCTCCACCTTTCCTCAACCAAACTAACTTGTAAGGTTTCGGATGCTTCTCAGTCTTTAATGCCAACTTCTTCACAGCCTCGGTAGAAATTATATTATCACAGCTCCCAGCATCAATAACAAATTTGCAAACCTTTCCCAGAATAGTGCACGTCGATTGAAAAATATTACTCCTCAACCAACTTGAATCTTCCTCTTACTTTGGTGTCAAACACGACCTCCTCATCATCAAATTACAACCCTCATCTCCCGACATTTCTTCTTCCTCCTCAACTGGTAATGAATTAGAACATTGTGCATCTGCATCCTCATCTTCAACCTCAGCAATCATTGCCCGCTTCTTCGACTTTAGACATTCATTGCTCTTGTGGCCAAACTCTTGACAATTAAAGCATTTGATACTACTATTGACCTTGGTCTTAGCAACTTCACTACCAACCGGTCTTGCAATAGCCTTGGAAACATTCGCATTGCTACTAGCCCCTTTCATTTGATTGTTGGAATTTGTAAACACAACACCTCCTCGTACTCCCTGCTTCTCCCAAGCCAACGCTTTCTGGTGCACTTCGGCCACAGATCTAGTGTCAAATATATTTACCATGTCCTGGATCTGGATCCTCGACCCTCCTACAAATCTAGCGGTCAACTGTTCTTCCGTCTCCAGGATGTCATTTCGAGCAATCAGTTGATAAAACTCATCAGCATAATCATTAACAGTCTTTATTCCCTGCCTTAGATTTTGTAAGCGTTGATACATAAGAGATTGATAATTGTAAGGTAAGAAAGTAGCTTTCATTAACTTCTTCATCTTCTCTTATGAAACAATCTTTGACTTTCCCATCCGTTCTCGTGTAAGTTTTGTCTGCTGCCACCACGCCATTGCTCTCCCTCTCAAACGAGTAGCAATCAACTTCACTCTACGATCTTCCGGAACCTCCTTGAAATCAAAGATCTCTTCAGCATTAGATTACCAATCTAGACATTCTTCAGCATGCATACCACCCTTAAACTCTGGAATTTCAATTTTCATTCCGGACTCCCATTTGTGATTATACTCTGAATGATTTATTCCTTGGCTTCGATTTCGACTATGAACACTACCACCATCAAACTCCTCATCAAAATCTGATGCATATCGTTGTCGATCATGACCACCAACATCTCTACCACCACCATTTCTTCGATCTACATTCCTCTGATCACGATAATCCACATCTCTCCGATTTCGTTCATCAACATTCCTTTCACGATCGTCAACATTCCTACGATCATGATCACCTCTTCTCTCCCGATCCGACTGTGGTGAAACTCTGTTTCCCCCATGACTCAATTCAGGTAAAACCCTTCTTCTACTTTGATTCATTTCAAGCATCATTCCCTCTAATCGACCAATCCCTTCATTCAACTTCTCAGTGAAACTCTCGTTGATGCGTTGCTCCATTTCATCGGCCTCTTCTCTTCCATACAAAGCATTAATATTGCAATGACGTTGAGCTCGTCCCGGTGGCATAATTGAACTTCAACAAATTCAAAAAATTCAAACACTTTCCGATCTTTGATCCAAAATGATATGGATCGAAACTCCCAACTTGTTGCAACTTCACGATGAACACCAAACTTCTTAACAATTACAAATCTGATCTCCAAACTACAAATTCTCGAAACCCAATTCTCCAAATGATACAAACTTCTTGCGATCAAGCTCTGATACCAAACTGATGCAGCGTAGGAAGCGAATTCGACAATGTAAATCGAATCCGTCCAGGATCTCACACGATTAGCGGAAATAATCGGTGAATCGATGATAAATCGATGAATTTAAGAATACCGAAAGGCCCAAATCCATTGATCACAAAGATACCGGACTTTAGCAATCTTCGACACGTTGATCGCGCACGATACCATGAGAGAATATCTTCAATTCTTCGAACGTTGATCAAGCGCACTTGATTCCGTGAATTGGCTTCAACAATCGTTGATTCGATCGCACTCGAATGCCGAAAGTGGAGAAAGGAGATAACACTCAACTTCCAATTTGAATGGAGGCACAAAGCACAAACCAAATTTTATTCAAAATTCAACTTTTTTTCAAATGACCAACACATACCTATTTATAGGGTTACAACTCACACTACACGCTTACATCACAAACACGACTCAGTACACGACCTATCATACAACGACTTACCCAATTACAATACACGAGTAACGACCAAAGTAACTACGCACATAAGCATCTTCACGCGACCTAACAATTTGTTCTGCTCGCAAGCTAAGAGAAGTACGGCAACGACCTAGAGAGGAGCTTCGCGACCTACTGGAAAGATTTGCGACTTAAAGGAAGTCGCTGCTCGCTCGCGACTTAAGTTTGCTTGCGTTGAATGATGGCTCGCGACCTAGGGCTTTGACGCAGTGAAGAGTAGGAAGAGTAGGTCGCTTGCGAGATGAATGATAGCTCGCGACCTAGGATTTTGACGCAGTGAAGAGTAGGTCGTTCGCGACTTACTGGAATTGGTATAGGTCGTTCGCGACCTAGATTTGGCTCGCGACATACGATGTTGGAGTGATTTCGTTTGCGACCTAAGGAGGCAGGAAGCTCGCGACCCAAAGAAGATCATTCACGACCTAGAGCTTGTTTGCGACCTAAGTAAGGTCGTTCGTGACTTACTGAATTTCGCCGCGACCTAAAGAGGAGGAGGAGGAGCGACTTAGGCGGCTTTGCGAATTCTGGAGCTGTGATTAAGGTATGCGCTGCATCACTCCACCAAACCGATGGTTCACCCAGAGGGCACTCCACAGGTATGGTACAAAGCAAACTCGTAGAAGACGCGCTAGGGAATGTGAACACGACACTCGAGGCAATGTCAGGGTAGATATACCAATTGCAGAACCGGCCTAGTCGTAACGCATAGCAGCTACTACCGCCCAGCTCGAACAACATTTCCATAATCAAAGGTGCGCACCAATCAAATCGCAAAGTAATAGAATTGTTTCGAAGAAATGTGTCCGATCGGAGGTATGACCTCACTTGGCCTAGGTATATCTCCTGTTTTAGTCACATCCAAGCTGACTTACGGGAGTCAGGGTCACGTAAATACCGCATACAGAATCGTTCGCCAAACCACCCTACTTCTTTTCTAGAATCTCCACCATGTATACAGTTGTTAAAGTGGTTTTTGGTATTAGCAGAGAATATAACAATATCCAATTCCGGTCTCTTTAACAACCAAACGCTTATTTCACACCATGGTCATTTTATAAATTTTCTTTATAAATATTGAAAATAGAATGTCAAATAAAATTTTAAATCAAAATGAATATTCAAATTTTTTTTCATTTAAAATTTTCCAAAATCATCGGGCTCTGAATGAATCTTTATTTAAATTCAATTAATAGCCCGTTTAAGTTATCAATAAAATCCTAATTGTTTAATAACATTATAAAAGTCTATTTTCAATACAAATTAACTAAAACCCTTCAAAGATATTATATATTTTAAATAATATTTAATTTTATATAATTTAAATTAAACTCTTACATTATTTTCTTTCCTTTTCTTTTCTTAATTTATAAATTTAGAAAATATAACTATAAGTAAAATTTTACAAATTTCTTTTATTTAAACTTATGAAAAAAATTCTAAAATCAATGGTAAGGTTATAAATTTTGTAGTAATAAAGTAGAATACTTATTACATTTCGAAATCAAACTCATACATTTCTTTTAAATATAAAATCTTTTTCCAAAATATAGACCAATGGTGTTTGTATATAATTTTCTACCATATGGTCAAGTGTTACGGACATTTGTTATTTCAATCTGTAATAGTTTAAATTTTTACGGGTTTTATATCATTAAACCCACAATCCCATATTTCAATCATAACTGAAAATTGTTTGGGTTTATCATTTCAACCCATAACGGATTTTCTCTTATTTTAAAGTCCATTCGGGTGTGTATCATTTCAATCCATAGTGATTTCTAGAGTAGGGGAATTAGCAGTGAGAGAATGGCAATAACAATAATATAACGTAACAATTCTAGCATATGTGATCAATAAGAATTTAAATAAATAATTAGTTAACATGCAATGGTGTCAATTTACATAAGTGGTAAATTTAGCATAACAGCATGTCATATTACCAATTTATTAATTACCAGTTCAAATTTTACAGCATGTTTAAATTGTCACTTCCTATGAAATCAATTTAATAAGCATAAGAACATTAATCGTGAGTGATTGCTCACATTTCGTGGTTAGAGAACGATGGAAACAACTACGATAAAGAGAAAAGTAACGGATACTAGCACGAACCGGGCATGATAAGTCAATTAGCTGCGACAAACACGTAACGTTTTTTAGCATGACAATTAAATAAAACAAATATACACATATGAATGATATACCTATACATTTGTTTTAAAAATATTTGAAACAATAATTTTATATACAACACGTATAATTTGGCCAAAGCGTACACGTGCAATATATATACAACATATATAATTCATCAGAAATTGAAAGAAAAGACTTAGGCTTTTCTTTAAAGAGATATCTATTTTCAAGATTTCAAAATTACTTATGCACACATTGTTTATAATTACATAGTTCAAGGTTGTATGATTTAAAGATGAAAACAGGTCACTAATCCGACTTTTCTGCATATGAAGCAACCATTTAAAAAGTTACATATTTTTTTTTGACCTATAGTGTTTGGTAGCACACCAATTGACGACAAACTTAACATGAAAACAACTATAGCAAATACATAAATTATGTGAAGACAAGATGGAATGATAACTCGCTCAAATTTTCAGTCAACCTATATACTTGTCTAAGTGTTAATTTGAACAATTCCACACTTCAAGATATACCATTAAAAATCAAGCTAAAATGACGCACTAACAGTAAAATAAAAGAATGATGCAGATGAGAACAGCTACCAATGCATGTGTATCAATATAGGTACTTCGGCCATGATATGCATGCATAACCACCATAAAATATGCGTTCTCCCATCAACCATAAATGTGTGCGGCAATTTTTTTTCACGCATTCAACAGATATATGGCCTAAAGCCTGGCACTAACAAAACTTTGCATGCAACAATATTCCTCTCTACTGTCCATATATTTTAAAGAACGAAGGCCAGCATAGGCAAAAGCTAAATATAAATAAGATTGCATTTCATACATATAAAATAATGTATGTCTAACACTACTCCAAGCAAGCATAAGAGAAACCCCACCGCAAAGAAAAAAATATAACCATAAACGCATATATGTGCTTGAGGACACACGTGAATATATATGCATCCAAACAACAGCATATACATTTAGAAAGTAAAATCTAAAAAGGACCGCACAGCACATCGGTCAGGCTTCCGGTGGGAGCAGGGCTGCAGGGACACAACGGTAGCTAGTGTTCGGTCCGGAAACTCGGGTGATGGGGTGCCAGCGATTGGGTGAGACGCTCTCGGTTTTGGGCGGCGTGTAGTGGTGGTGGTGCGGCGGGGTGTAACCCTGTTAGGTTGAAGTGCGGCGGTGGGGAGGCGCTCAACGTGGTCCTAGGTCTGGTGATCGGAGGGAAGTGCCACGGTGGTTTTTGCCTCAGGTTGAGGGAGGGGAAAACATGGGAAGGTGTTTTGGATCAAAGAAAAGGAGGGGCTCGGCAACAATACAGGGGAAGAACTTAAAGAAGAAAATGAGAGGAGGAGAGAAAAAAAATAAAAACGTACCTTCCCGTGAATGACAAAGGAGCAAAAGTGGAAAGGCTTTTGAATATACAAAAGTCAGTGTAATGGTAACAGCCATACGGTGATGCAAAACTAGTATAAAAGCACAATGGTGGAGAAATCGACCGTTCGATTGTATAACTTTGACAAGAAATATAAATTTAAAATTTTTATTAATACTACTTAAACATTAAGTGATAATATGTTGGAAAAGAATAAATTGAGATTTGAATCTGAAAATATGAATTTCAAATTTAAATATTAATCAAAGCATTCAAAATTGTCGGTTTGAAATTGAAATTTTAGATTTGAAAATCATAATAGATTTGAATTTGGAATCTTTGATGCGCGAAATAAAAGGAGGAGGTTTACGGAGCCGCGATGAGACAAGATCCACGTTTTTAGGGAAACCGCGATTAGACAAGATCCATGTTTTTTTGGCTTCAGAAAAATTGATTTTGACCAGTGACAGTAAGCAAACCTTCCTAACGGACGGTTTGATAATTAGAGCTATTAATTGTTTCTTGGACTATACGGTTTGAGTTTTTAAAGGCAATAGAAAACAAAAGGTCACGGATACGGTACCGATACAACACTTGTTTTTATCGTTTACATCGCGTACCAGGCCTCAACATATAGAAATAAATATACTGTGGAAGTCAGCACGACGAGACGAATAAAACGATACACGGATATCAGTGATACGATCGAATTATAAAAAACTGAATTTCCACTATCGAAAATGCTGCTAAAACGCAGAAAATAAGACAAACGGAGCTATAGAAATCCAAATTTTGCGAAACGAATCACGACATCCTCCTCAGAAGATGATTTACATTTTTATTGTATAAAAATATTCAGTTTTTGAAAATACTTAAATTTCATCAATTAAACTGATTAAATCTATATTTTAAATTTCTTAAATAAATTAACTTTAATATTTTACAATAAAAATTTACCCATTACCATGATTAAATAGAAGCATTACAAATATCAAATTTTTTTTGTTTAAAATTACCAATAAAATTAGTCAATACCGTTCTAAAATTCGTTAAAATTTCAGGTCGTTACAGATTTGAACTTATTGATTTGAAGATTTTGAAAGGTATAATTTTATAACTTGATTTGAAAACAAGCGATTAAATGAATATTCCAACTTTAAATAAATACGAGATTGAATATTTAATTATTCATTTAAATTTTGTAATTTGAGATTTATTTAAATGATTATTAAAATGATTAAGTGAATATCTTCAAATTTAAATAAAATTAAAGTTGAATCTTTGAAATATAAGTGAAATGTAATTTCTTGAGTATGGTAATTGTTTGAATATCTGGACTTTGAAACCTATTGAATTTGAAGTTTTTCAAAATTATAATTCGAACCTGGATTTGATAACGATTAAAATGATTAAATGAAAATTCGAATTGAGATTCATTTAAATTGCATTTTTGGGACTAAAATTGATGTGAATTGATTTGTGAAAATGGAAGTAACGGTTCTATTTTGAAACTATTTTGATATAAACTCTATTAAAGTATATACTATTTTAATCTACAACCTATTTTTAAATATAAACTATTTTTAGTTTATAACTATTTAAAATATAAACTATCTTCAATATTTAAACTATTTAAGTTGGAGCGGTTATGATTTGGATTTAATGGATTTAAATGCAAATATTTTGATATAATGATTTCGAAAATAAATATGATTTAATGCGGTTTGATTCGAAATGAATATGATTTAAACTGATATGATCTCGAAAGTAAATATGATTTCAAAAGTGATATGATTTTGAAATGAATATGATATTTTGATATGGAGTATGAACTGTTTGAAATATAAAACGACCACGATGTCAAATAATCGTTTGGTTGTTAAAGATATCGGGATCGGATATTTTCATAATCTCTACCAATACCAAAAATCACATTAACAACTATGTACACGGTGGAGATTCAAAAGTAGGATGGTTTGGCGACGATTCTGTATGAGGTATTAACGCGGTCCTGACTCCCACGAGTCAGCTTGATGTGGCTAAAACAGGAGCCATGCCGGGCCAAGTGAGGTCGCTCCTCCGATCAGGCATATTTCTTCGATACTATTCTATTACTTTGTGATTTGGTTGGGTGCACCTTTGATTTGGGAGTGTGTCTTGAGTTGGACGGTAGTAGCTGCTATGTGTTACCACCGGTACGGATCCGCAAAACGGTAGTATCCTACCGTAGTCATCGCCTCGCATGCCTTGTCACATGCCTTATCGCGTCCTCTACGAGTTTGTTTTGTGTCATACCTATGGAGTGCTCCCTAATAGCCCACGGGTTTGGTTGAGTTTAGAGTACTATATAGACCACGACATTATATAAATGTGTTAAGGGGGATATGGGTAATGCCTTAACACTATTTTAATAGTTTACTTTACTATAGACATTATCTATATAGTATATTACACTATGTATGAAGATAGTTTAGCGGATCCTTAAAGGGTGGAATTCCAAGCATCCTTTGAGTTACTTTGCATTTCGGTTGACATTTCACTTGAGTTGATTTACTGATATAAGAGTGTTAATCCAGACTCGAGTGTTTTGTGTTTTGTTTTATGCTCGGGTCAGACTGAGTGTCACAGCATTTGAGACTCACCTTTGGAGCATGGATATTTGCTTGAAGATCTGTCTTTTATCTATTCAACTTCAGCTTTTAGTTATTTCCTGTTGTTTATGTTCAGTCTTCATAGTTACTTTTTTTATTTGAGACTACTCTATATTCTAGATCTCTGTTGTATTTTACTTTGGACTCTAACGTTCTATAGTAGCTTCATGACTACCATTTATCTATTTCACTACTTATTGTTGTAAACTCTATGTCTATGATTCTGTGATTGATTTATTTACTGTATATACTAAGTTTTGCCAAATATAATTAACTATCTGTTGTTTTGAGTAATTCAAGTTCGACATGAGTGGATGATGGTCGATTTAAATGGTTCGAAATGCTAGGTCGTTACAAGTGGTATCAGAGCTCAGGTTTAGGCAAACTTAACATATGGAGTGAAAACTCAATAGAGATAGGGTAGTAATACCGTAGAATGAGTAAAATCAATTACAGAATCATATTCGTTTGAGCTTGGAATTCTTCGTTAGGATCCTCCTGGACTAAGATTTCTTTCGAATTTTGGAACATTCCTCTTTGTTCTGAAATCCATTCTTGTCATTTTCCATTTGTGTTCTTCTTTATACTGGAGCATCCCATAGCTCTATTTCTATTGACCTCTGAAATAAATTCAACCTCAATTGGCAACTCCATCCTTGTGTGTGAATCATTCCATCGGTGGTCCCGCCTATCTTATTCTGATTTGTAAAGGAGTGGAACTCCTTTACAATAGGCGTCAAATCACTGGAGATTTCTATATCCTCGGTTTTGATGCTGTTATCTCTTACAAATGCCCAAACCGTTTTTCTAGTAGATGACTAGGGTAATTCTCTTGTGATCGAATGTAGATTACCTTAGGTTTATGCTGGCAGTATTATCTTTTCGCTTGATTCTCGGTCTAGTGATCTTGACATCCCCGATAGTCATGGATTATCCTGATGTTAGTGAAGTCTCTCCTCCCCCCATACGGGAAATTGAATTCCGCATTGATTTTATTTCTAGAACTCGATTTGGCTATCGGCTTCCACCAGCTTCGTGCAGTCGAGGAGAGCATTCCTAGACAGCTTTTTGAATGCAGATGGGTTCTATGAATAGTTAGTCATGCCCTTTGGATTAATCAACGCTCCTACCTTCTTCGTCGATCTTTTGAATCGCGTTTTCCACAATCTTCTCACCAAGTTTGTCTCCAATTTCGTTAATGGTATTCTTGTCTTTTTTGAGTCTCAGTTGACCGGGCTAAAGTCACCCACGATTAATATTAGTCTATCCATCTTTCCGCTTTTGTAATTTGATTCTCTTATCTTCCTTCCAAACCTATTTTCTTAGTTAGAATTCTCTTAGTTAGGGTTCCTCTTAATTCGAATCTCTATCCTTGTTTTAAAATCCATTCTTGAATCATCTTGTAAGGGAGTGTATTTGTAATTTATATAAAATTGTTTTATATTATGGTGTTTGAGTTGTTAGGTTTGAATTTTGGGTTTTGATCGATTTGTTCGGCCAGCGCTATCGATAGAAATTCCAAAACGCTTGAACAGAGAAAACTGATACAATATTGTTTTCGAAATTGGTAAACGAAATAATTTTATGTATGATTATATATATATATATATAAAAGTTAGTTCTGTTGTGTAAATTTCAATTTAAAATTAGTTAATATTGATGAAAATGAATGTTTTTGAAATCTAAATATTTTTATGTAATAAAAATGTAAATCATTTTCTGAGTGAGATGTAATATTTTGTTTTGTCAAATTTGGACAGCTCTACAATTCAAATTTAACAGTATATTTCAATCATCATTTCATGTGAACTAAATTTACTAAATATAAGAATGTTAATCGCGAGTGATTGCTAACCTTTCATGGCTAGAGAAACAACAAGAATGAGATGTAGACGGACATGGATAAGCACACGGACACGCGCACACACAATGACACAATGGGACAGTCAAACAAAAGACTAACTGTTGGAAAAATCCCTGGATAGAGCAAAAATACGAGCTAGCTTGAGTTAGATGATGAAAACACTATGTATATACACAATATGTATACATATATCTTTTTTATTTTATAATAAAAGTAAGGCAGAGTCAGCGAACTAAGCGGAGGCTGCTGGAAGGAGCTTGTCACGGTAAAACAATGAACAAGAGACCCAAACTCAACTTATATATACAAAATTATATACAACACACACACACAAGAAGAGGAGAGAAGGCTGCAGAGTTGAGAAAGTAGAGGTCGGATCATGGGACAGAAGTTTGGGGGAAGGTCGCTTTGGCATAGGCGGGGAGGGAGGAATAGGTGGCTAACTGGGCATAGTTTGCTGGCGGAGAGGTTGGAGTGGAATGATGGGCTCGAGGGGGTGGAAATTCGAATGGGTTCGAAGCAGGCAAGGATATATATATATATATATATATATATATATATATATATTAAAATGGATGCACAGAACAAAAATAAGAAGGGAAAGGAAATAGGTTCAAGAACAAGGTGGAGATCTGTATTGGCTGTGGTGGAAGCTAGGCGATGGTGGAGTGCTAGCGTGGGTTCTAACGGATGCTACGGTTACCAGAAGCGGAGAGGAAGGGTCGAGCTTGCCTTCACATGCAAATATATACGAACTGTGTTTTTTTTTCTTTTTTTCCTTTCTTCTCTCTTGAGGATGGACACGTGGCAGCACGCGAAGGATGAAAGGCGGTTGAAGGCTGTGCAGGGAGGACTTTTGTTTTCGTGGAGGCGTTTGGTTCTCGACGAGGCAGTGGGTTATTGATGAAGATCTAACCTTATACCGGAGCACCCCCAAATCGCCTTGCCGACCCAACTCGCCTTGCCGACCCAACTCCAGCCGACCCAACAAACCCAAATCCACCGAGCTAAATTTCCTCCGACCTAATCCCCTCAACCCCACCGAGATACGAGATAAACCTCCTCAACTTCACCGAGACACGACCTCCGACCTAATCCCCTCAATTCCACCTCGTCCACGACCTAACTCCTCCATCCTGAGTCGCGACCGACTCATCTATTTCTCCCCGACCCAAAACCCTAATTCACGATTCAACGTTGAGTCGCGAACGACTTAATCTTCCCCTCCGCCTCTTCATAAGTCGCGCGCGCCTTATTTCCCTCCCCAGTAGATCGTTCGTGAAGGAAGAGACGAATTTAAGTCGCGGCCGATCCATTGTTAAGTCGCGAGAGTTTCATTTCCATGTTTCTGTCGAGTCTTTAAGTCGCTGATGAATTTCATAAGTCGCGAGCGACTTATTACTGAGTCCTTAAGTCGTTTTAGCTGAGTCGGAGCTGAGTCAATGTATTTTTGCTTATTTTCTTAAGTCGTGTAATGTTTGTGTTGAAATTTTAAGTCATGTTGTAAGCCTATAAATAGGCTAGTGGTGTCATTGTAACAGGTTGTTGATTTTTGAATAAAATTCTCTTTGATTTCTTTGTGCTTTCTTTAATTGGTAGTTGAGTGTGATCTCCTATCTCCTCGTTCGGATAATCGAGTGCGCTCGATTCAACGTTCGTAGAAGCCGATTCACGGAATCTAGTGCGCTAGATCAACGTCCGAAGAATCGTAGATCTTTGTTTCTCGGTATCGTGCGCGATCAACGAGACGAAGATAGCTAGAATCCAGTATCTTTGGATCAACGGATTTGGGCCATTCAGTATTCATCAATTCACCAATTGCTACATTCACCGATTGAAGTTTGTTTTCGAATTATCCGCTGCGTCAGTTTGGTATCGGAGCTAGATTGCAAGGAGTTTGCATCATTTGGAGACTTGGGTTTCGAGAAATTGAAGTTTGAAGATCGGATTTGCCATTGTTGAAGAATTTGGTGTTCATCGTGTTCATCGTGAAATTACGACAAGTTGGAAGTTTCGATCTATTTTACTTTGGATCAGAGTTCGAAAGGTGTTTGAAAATTTATTTTTTGAAGTTTGTTTGAAGTTTAATCATGCCTCCGAGACGAGCTCAACGACATCGCAATATTAATGCCTTGTATGGAAGAGAAGAGGCTGACGAAATGGAGCAACGAATTAACGAGAGTTTCACTGAAAAGTTGAATGATGGAATTGGTCGATTAGAGAGAATGATGCTTGAAATGAATCAAAATCGAAGAAGAGTTTCGCCAGAATCAGACCATGGGGGAAGTAGAGCTTCGATCCATTCAGATCGAGAGAGAAGAGAAGAGCAAGATCATCGAAGTGTTGACAACCGTAATAGAAATGTTGAACGACGGAATGGTAGTAGAGATGTTGGAGGACGAGATCGACAACGTTATACATCAGACTTTGATGAGGAGTTTGATGGTGAGAGAGGAAGTGTTCATTTCAGAGATAGAGTTCAGGGACAACGTCAATATCGGGTTATTGATGATGATCGACGATGGGAATCGGGAATGAAGATGGAGATTCCAGAATTTAAAGGCGGAATGGTTGCAGAAGAATTCTTGGATTGGTTATCTAATGTTGAAGAAATCTTTGATTTCAAGGAAGTGCCGGAGAATCGTCGAGTAAAGTTGGTTGCTACTAGGTTGAGAGGGAGAGCTTTGGCGTGGTGGCAGCAAACCAAACTTACACGAGAACGGATGGGGAAGTCAAAGATTGAGTCTTGGGAGAAGATGAAGAAATTGATGAGAGCTACATTTTTACCATACAACTATCAATCTCTTATGTACCAAAGGTTGCAGAATCTACGGCAGGGGACGAAATCAGTAAATGACTATGCTGATGAATTCTATCAACTGATTGCTCGAAATGACATTATGGAGACAGATGAACAGTTGACTGCTAGGTTTGTTGGAGGATTGCGAATGCAGATCCAGGATATGGTTAATATGTTTGATCCGAGATCTGTGGATGAAGCGCACCAGAAAGCGTTGGCTTGGGAGAAGCAGGGAAGACGAGGAGGTGGTGTGTTTACAAATTCCAATATTCAAAGCAGAGGTGTTAATGGGAGTTCCAGTGTTTCTAAAGCTATCAGTAAACCAGTTGTGAAGGAGAATGAAAAGGCGAAGGTCAACAGCAGTTTCAAATGTTACAATTGCCAGGAAGTGGGCCACAAGAGCAACGAATGTCCAAAACCAAAGAAGCGAACTATGATTGCTGAGATTGAAGATGAGGATGTGGGTGAAGATGATTCTAGTCCAGTTGAGGAGAATGAACAGGATATCGCATCGGGAGACGAAGGCTGTAATCTAATGATGAGGAGGTCTTGTTTAACACCAAAGCAAGAGGATGAAGCTAGTTGGTTGAGAAGTAACATTTTTCAGTCGACATGCACTATATTGGGGAAAGTATGTAAGTTTGTGATAGATGCAGGAAGCTGTGACAATATTATTTCAACTGAAGCAGTGAGGAAACTGAAATTGAAGACGGAGAGACACCCTAATCCTTATAAATTAGCGTGGCTGAGAAAAGGAGGAGAAGTGAAGGTTGATAAACGAGTTCGAGTACCCTTTTCTATTGGGAAGAAATATAAAGACGAGATTTGGTGTGATGTAGTTGAGATGGATGTTTGTCATTTGCTTTTGGGTAGACCGTGGCAGTATGATCGAGCAGTGCAGCATGACGGTCGGACCAATAGTTACAGTTTTATGTTCGAAGGTGTTAAAATCATTTTAGTGCCAAAGAAGAGACAGCACGGAGAAAACAAATCTGAGGAGATTGAGGAGTTGAAAACGTTATTGACATTGAAAGAATTCGTTGAAGAAGTAGAAGAGAGTCCTGAAGTGTTTTTGTTAATTGGACATGAAACTACTGAATCCGTGGAAATTCCAGAAGAAGTGAAGCCGTTATTGGAAGAATTCAGTGATGTGTTTCCTGAAGAGCTACCGAAGGAATCGCCACCGTTGAGAGACATACAACATCAAATTGATCTAGTGCCAGGTGCTGTTTTACCGCATAGGACACATTATCGTATGAGTCCGAAAGAACACGAGGAGTTGAGAAGGCAAGTGGAAGAGTTGTTAGAGCAAGGACGTGTACAGGAAAGTTTAAGTCCATGTGCTGTGCCAGCATTGTTAGTACCAAAGAAGGACGGGACGTGGAGGATGTGCACTGATAGTCGAGCCTTGAATAAGATTACTGTAAGATATAGATTTCCTATGCCAAGGTTTGATGATTTGATTGACCAGTTGAGAGGAGCTGTTGTGTTTTCCAAGATTGACCTGAAGAGTGGATACCATCAGATTCGTATTAGACCGGGTGATGAGTGGAAAACTGCTTTTAAAACCAGGGAAGGTTTATACGAATGGTTGGTTATGCCGTTTGGCTTGTCAAACGCTCCTAGTACGTTTATGAGAGTGATGAACCAGATTTTTAGACCATTTGTTGGGAAGTTCGTGGTTGTTTATTTTGATGATATTCTGATTTATAGTGGGAATATGGAAGAGCACATCCAGCATTTGCGAGAAGTGTTGATAATTCTACGACGAGAGCAGTTTTATGCAGCAACAAAGAAGTGTGTGTTTATGACGAGCAGTGTTTTGTTCTTGGGGTATGTTCTGTCAAAGGAAGGTATTCAAGTGGATGAGAATAAAATAGAAGCTGTCAGAAGTTGGCCACAACCGAAGACAATTACTGAAGTTCGAAGTTTTCATGGATTGGTTTCGTTTTATCGAAGATTCATTCCACATTTTAGCAGTGTTATGGCACCAGTAACCGATTGTATGAAAGGAAAGAAGTTTATATGGTCAGAGGAAGCAGGAGTTGCTTTTGAAAGATTAAGACACTCTTGACGACAGCACCGATTCTAGTACTGCCGAACTTTCAGTTGTTATTTGAATTGCATACTGATGCTTCGAAAGTGGGAATTGGTGGAGTATTGAGCCAGAGTGGGAGACCAGTCGCTTATTTCAGTGAGAAGTTATCAGGAGCAAAGTTGAGATACAGTACATATGACGTTGAATTCTATGCTGTTGTACAAGCTGTTAAACATTGGAGACACTATCTATTTCAGAAAGAATTTGTTCTATACACTGATCATGAGGCGTTGAAGCATTTACAAGGACAAGACAAGATTTCAGCGAGACATGCATCTTGGATTGCTTATTTACAGCAGTTTACTTTTGTTGTCAAACATAAGTCAGGGGTGACGAATCGGGTAGCTGATGCTTTGAGTAGGAGGAGTCACTTATTGACGACTATGAAGGTTGAAGTGACAGGGTTTGAATTATTACCAGAACTGATTGAGGAAGATCCTTACTTTAAGAAATTTGTTGAACAAGTTAAGGAAGGGAGTGCTGATGAATTCATGTTGATGGATGGTTTTCTGTTTAAGGGAAATCGTTTATGTATTCCAGATTGTAGTCTGAGGTTGAAGATTATTAAAGAGTTGCACGAGGAAGGTCATGTGGGCCGTGATCGTACTTTGCAGTTGATTTCACATTCTTACTTTTGGCCATCAATGAGGAAAGAGGTCGAGAGATTTGTGGAGAGATGTCATACTTGTCAAGTTTCGAAAGGAACAGCGACCAATGCGGGGTTGTATATGCCATTACCTGTACCGACTAAGCCTTGGGTTGATTTGAGTATGGATTTTGTTTTGGGGTTACCTAGAACTCAAAGGGGAAACGATTCCATTTATGTAGTGGTTGATCGATTTTCAAAAATGGCACACTTTATAGCCTGTAAGAAGACAGCGGATGCAGTTCGAGTTGCTCAGTTATTTTTCAAAGAAATCTATCGACTTCATGGGTTACCAGAGTCTATTGTGTCGGATAGAGATACTCGATTTCTGAGTCACTTTTGGCTGAGTCTGTGGAAAATGGTCGGAACGAAGCTGAATTTTAGTAGCGCGTACCACCCGCAGTCAGATGGACAGACGGAAGTGGTTAACCGATCATTGGGAAACTTACTGAGATGTCTTGTGAAAGATAATCTGAAGAGTTGGGATATGAAGTTGAGCCAAGCTGAATTTGCTCACAACCATGCAAATAACCGAAGTACAGGGTTCAGTCCATTCCAGATTGTATATTCAAGTTTACCAAAGGGACCGTTGGACTTGGTAGTAGTACCATGTCAGAAAGGAGTTATTAAACGGGCTGTTGATTTTGTCGATGGGTTGACAGAATGCCATAGAATCGTTCAGGAACGATTGAAGAAGTCAAATGAAAGGTATAAACATATGGCGGATAAGAAACGGAGAAATGTTGTTTTCAAAGAAGGTGATTTTGTTTATGCAGTGTTGACGAAAGATCGTTTTCCAGTGGGAACTTACAACAAGTTGAAAGCACGAAAAATTGGTCCAGTAGAAATTTTGAAAAGGATCAATGATAATGCGTATCGATTAAGATTACCGGAAAATATTCATACTTCTGATGTTTTCAATATCAAACACTTAGTTCCGTATTATGGAGGGGAACTTGATGAAGTTGACGAGAGTGTGAATTCGAGGTCGAATTCCTTCCAACAAGGGGAGGATGATGAAGATCTAACCTTATACCGGAGCACCCCCAAATCGCCTTGCCGACCCAACTCGCCTTGCCGACCCAACTCCAGCCGACCCAACAAACCCAAATCCACCGAGCTAAATTTCCTCCGACCTAATCCCCTCAACCCCACCGAGATACGAGATAAACCTCCTCAACTTCACCGAGACACGACCTCCGACCTAATCCCCTCAATTCCACCTCGTCCACGACCTAACTCCTCCATCCTGAGTCGCGACCGACTCATCTATTTCTCCCCGACCCAAAACCCTAATTCACGATTCAACGTTGAGTCGCGAACGACTTAATCTTCCCCTCCGCCTCTTCATAAGTCGCGCGCGCCTTATTTCCCTCCCCAGTAGATCGTTCGTGAAGGAAGAGACGAATTTAAGTCGCGGCCGATCCATTGTTAAGTCGCGAGAGTTTCATTTCCATGTTTCTGTCGAGTCTTTAAGTCGCTGATGAATTTCATAAGTCGCGAGCGACTTATTACTGAGTCCTTAAGTCGTTTTAGCTGAGTCGGAGCCGAGTCAATGTATTTTTGCTTATTTTCTTAAGTCGTGTAATGTTTGTGTTGAAATTTTAAGTCATGTTGTAAGCCTATAAATAGGCTAGTGGTGTCATTGTAACAGGTTGTTGATTTTTGAATAAAATTCTCTTTGATTGCTTTGTGCTTTCTTTAATTGGTAGTTGAGTGTGATCTCCTATCTCCTCGTTCGGATAATCGAGTGCGCTCGATTCAACGTTCGTAGAAGCCGATTCACGGAATCTAGTGCGCTAGATCAACGTCCGAAGAATCGTAGATCTTTGTTTCTCGGTATCGTGCGCGATCAACGAGACGAAGATAGCTAGAATCCAGTATCTTTGGATCAACGGATTTGGGCCATTCAGTATTCATCAATTCACCAATTGCTACATTCACCGATTGAAGTTTGTTTTCGAATTATCCGTTGCGTCAGTTATTGGGTTAGAGGGCAGGGAGAGTTTGAAGGCGAGGCTGTCTCGGTTTGAAGGTGGCCGACGTGATGCTATTCTGAGGGTCACGAGGTGGCGGAAATGGCTGTTACAAATGGTGGAAGCGGATCTGGTTCATCGAAGATGATGGGCAAAGGTTGGGTATAGGTGCTTCGACGGGGTGTATGTTGACTGGGTGTGGCGTGGGGAAAGTGAGGGTGCTGCGCATGTTTGATCGGTTGTGTCAGGTGTGAAGGGGGAACGGTGACGATGTGTGAGATCGGACAGCTATAAGTGTTTTGGAGGGGACGAGTTCGATTGTTGATGGGGTGGCTCGGGTTTGGAAAAGGAAGGGTGAGAAAATGCTACAGGGAGAAAGGAGCCGTTCACAAATGCAAGCTTAAATTATATATACTTTTTACAAAATAAATTTTCAAGAGGAAAGTCAGAACGAAAGAGTAGAAAAAAACTATGAAAGGGAAGAGAATGAACAGTGCAGGAAAAGCAAATATATTTGGACCCGGTAGGAATAGTAAAAGTTAAAAGTCAGAAATAAATTCCTAGGAATATAAAAAGGCAGTGAACATTTGTTTTGAACCGGTGGACAAATGGAAGGTTGCATGACACTTTAGAGGTTCAAGATGGGTACTAATGTAGTTAACTATTTCACGAATTTCAACGCGTACCGAATGCCAAAATGCACAGATAAATATACTACGGAGGTCAGCGCGATGAGACGAACAAGATGGTACAAATATCAACGATACAATCAACCTATCAAAAGTTGATATTCGCTGCTAAAACTGCTGTTAAAAATCGAAAATAAGATAAACAGAGCTACTAATTTAATTGTTAAATATGATATGTCATTTTCTGCAATTGTTTAAATATGACATATGACACCATAACCCCACTATATATACTATATTTAAATTGTTAATGATGATATATGCCTACTATTGAAATGTATGTCATTTTATAATATTATTCTATTATTCTCATTGTTCCCTGTTAGTTAGGAATCCATACGGGTTGAAATGATACATACCCGTGCGAGAAATGCGGATTACGGATCTTAAGGCTAGGATAAACACTAGAGGGGGGGGTAAATAATGTTTTAAGGAATTATTAAATCTTTTTGAGTTTTTTTTAATTTGAACACAAATGTATGCAATATTGAGACATGGATATGATCACAGAATCAAACATAGATGCAGAAATAAAGTAAAATCAGTAAAGGAAAGAACACATTGGATTTTATACTAGTTCGGAGTTACCCTACATCCAGTCTCGCATACAAGTATGGATTTCCTTTCAAAAGCAATTGTTCAATTACACCCTCGATTTCAAGGTCACGAGGTACACCCTCCAGATTCACAATCCTATAGGTAGAGATACTTGATTTCCCGGGCATCAAGTTCACCCAATTGATTTCCAAGGCAACAATCACACATTTTCTCGCTTGATTGATTTCCAAGGCCATAATCACACCTTTTCTCATTTAATTGATTACAAAGAAGCCTACAACTCTGAATAGCACTAAGGATCTTGTTGAGATAGTGATAGAGAATCAAACCAGAGATAATCTAGTTAGATTCAATGTTGATTTCGGCAAAGTAATGGTAGGAATGTGTGTAAAGAAATGTAGAAGAAGAAGAGGAGTGAAAATCAGAAAAATATGAGCGAAAAATCATTGAAAACAACCCTTATTTATAGAAGAACAACAGCCATGTCCATTCGTGAAGAGATATGACAAATAGACACTTCTTTTGAAATTTAAATTTTGAAATTAACTGACACTATGTCGACATGGGTATATTGAGTATGTTGACATTCCAAAGGAAATTTTGATGGCTTGTTTTTCTTTAAAAATAACTTTTATCTTATATTAAAACTATTTTAAACTTTTATAAATATATTTAACTATAGTTAAAATACATAAATAAATATAGAGAATAATATATATATATAATTTTACTATAATTTTATATTTAAATCTAAGTATAAATATTAAAAGTTAAATATATTATTATTAAAGATAGTTTTAAAACTAAGGATAATTTGATTTTGAAAATAAAGATTATTTGAGGCTAAAAGTATTTAAAATCAGGATAGATGTTTTTGATTCTTTTAAAAGGAAGGTTTTGAAATCATTTTGAAAATAAGATAATTTTGTAGAATAATTTGAATAAAAAGTTAGCGAATACAAAACATTGTTCCACTAGATTTTTTGTAGGTTCTATCCTACTTTGGGTTTCATCCCTTTAACGGGCTCGAAGTGGATTCCATTCCACGAAAAAATTGGATTTAAAGATGCCAGTGCTTTTCTAGGAGTTTTAACAAAATTCCTAATTAAAAAATAAAATACTTGAAATCTTGAACTCTTGATAATCTTGTTATTCTTGATACTCATGAGTCTTAAATCTTGATATCTTGAATCTCTATACTGTACAGTCTTCATTCTTGGTACCTGCATGGTTAAATCCTGCATATACATATATTTCTAAACTATAATGTTTGTATTTATATTTTATAATCCTATTCTAAGGTTGTTGTCATCAAAACCATCATCTCACGGACTAACAATCTCTCCATTTCTGATGATGACAACCTTTGTTTATAAAATATTACTTCTATCCTAATAACTTCCCCTTAATCTATGCCTAACTATCCTATTTTATACTTCTCCCCCTTTGTCATCAATAAAAAATAACTCCAAACTATATAACTCTCCCTCATTATTGTACTAAAGTACCTGCGTTAATAGACTATACAGTGGAGTATATAATAGATAGATTAAGAGATAATTATACTGATAGACGTAATAATTAATTAAAGATCATATACACATCAACGTATATTTGTACATGTTTTGTACGACAAACATCAAACCAAATTAAAACATTAATCCACACCAAATATCAATCTATATCAATCAAACTAAAGCAAATGAAATCAAATCAAATCAAATCAAACCAAGCAAACGATTCAAACAAAGCAATCAAATATTACGAGGAACTTCCACCCATCCTTCTTCCCCAAATATAGGGTCGGCTTTAATGGCATTCCAATTTTCATTATCAATGGTTAGAGAGACTGGAGAATGTGCTTCGTTATCATCCTTGTGCAGGGAGGAAATCATCCATCGTATTGCATCGAAATGTCTTTCTTACTCCTTGATCATCTGCAT
Source organism: Allium cepa (assembly GCA_030765085.1). Classification (NCBI taxonomy): domain Eukaryota; kingdom Viridiplantae; phylum Streptophyta; class Magnoliopsida; order Asparagales; family Amaryllidaceae; genus Allium; species Allium cepa. Next base: position 2,447,205 of record CM060930.1, on the reverse strand, counting down.
TTGACTCAATTCTAAGTGTCGTTGGTTACGAAGAATGAACGAAAGCATATTCTTGAAAGAATTAAGAGTTTCTTCAAGATTCCCGAATAAATTATGAATTGGATTTTCCATATTCGAGTTTATGAGAAGAATAAGAGACAAAGTGGATAAGAAATAATATCCAGTGATGAACTCTGGAAGATTATATGTGTAGAAATTCGTTTGAAATGAATAGACATTATTCAAATTTCAAATTAAAATTGAAATGTCATTTCTGACAAGTACATGTCGACATGGTCATAAGGGGGATGTCGACATGGTCCAGTGAATTTTGATGACTTATTTTGACTTTGTGAATAATTGTGTGTGTATATATATTGATATAATATACTAACATTTATTCTAGAGATAAGATAAGCTAGATAACAGAAAAGAAATTCCATTTCATTTCATAGTAAGACGATACAACGATTAAACATAAAGAACTACATGAACTTTCAAAATGAAACAAACTAAAACTAATACAACATGAAATGAAATGGTAAAACTAGTCAGAGGATGATGAAGATGATCCAAGCTTCTTGCTGACTTTGGAAACTTGTTCATCTTGGATAAAATTTTATCCAACTTCTTACTGATGGATCGTTTAAGAATCCGTAGATTCTCAACAATGATCTTTTGGTTTTTGAGAAGAGTTTTGTTGGATGGATTAGGAGGATAGTCGATGCTTTCCAAAGAAGTTTCACCTTCTTCTTCTTCTTCAATTTCCATTTCATCCCCTTCTTCTTTTTCCTCTTCCTCTTCTTCCATCTCCTCATGAGCCAAACGCTCTTCCTTTTCGGCAAGAGTCTCATAAGGTTGAAAAACAAATGGAATCTTCATAAGCAAAATGTTGGAATGATTGAAAACTTTTCTAGAAACAAATTCTTCTCCTTTGAAATCCACTACAAAATAGTTAAAAATCAGAGTGAGATAAATTCCATGATACAAAATATTCTCACCCATTTCAAAATTTTTAGGACGAAGTTCATCCAAAATAACTTGCGCCCAATTAATATCATAATTTTCAAAAATAGCAAAAAGTGCTTTGCAAACTTTTGAGGTAGGATTGTTAAAATTTCCCGATCTTGGGGGCAAAGTATGTTGTAAAACAAGATTAACAATTTTAGCTTTTAGTCGAAAGTTTCGATTTTTGAATTCAAAATCATCGTTTCCTTCGAAAATGTGATGAAATGTCTCACGATCATTTTCATCGATTTTAAAATTAGAAAGATCCATTCTCGTGCCTTTGCAATTGAGAATGGTACCCAAAAGATCACAATTTATAATGATTCTAGTGCCTTTGACACTACACCAAATTTCATCATCATTTCCAATATAAAATCCACAGTTTAAATTTGCATAGAAAATTTTAACAAGATTTGGATAACAGACGAAATCATCTTGAGATGCATCAATAAGACTAAGAATTTGATCGTTTGCAAAAAGAGAATCAATTTTATAAGAAGAGAAATCTTGAAATATAGCAAACTTTTCGGGATGGACTTTCCATAGTTAGCATAATTGATGTATGCTTTTATTGCCTCCGGATCATTGAAGAGTTGCTCTTTTATTTTTCTGGAAATTCTCATGGTGGAGGGGTTGCTTGAAGAAGCCATTAGAGTAGAGAGTAGAGAGTAGAGAGCTTGAAGTTTTGAAGAGAGAGTTTGAATTTGAAAATGAGAGTGAAAAGATGTGATAAAAGATAGTGAATAAATAGATTCTCAAAGGACATGTTCTTTGGTCAAAAGATGCCTTTTAAGAGAATTGAATGAAGTGAAAAGGTGGAGGGAAATTCAACCATTTGAATTCAAATTTTGAATTTCAATTTCTATACCCATGTCGACATCATGGTAGGGACCATGTCGACTTGTGCCTGTGAATTTCTATGATTTATTTTTCTTGAGTACTCTATTATATATATAAATATATACTTAATATTTTTAATGTCTATATATATGTCTGAAATATTATTAGAATTATAGTATATTCCATAATATATAATTATACTATTAAAAATATATTTATATATATATAATAGTAAAAAAATTAAAATTCAAATAACATACCAATTCAAAATCAATCAATCAAGCAATTAAGCATCTAATTCTAAGCATGCAATTTCAACCAATTGTATTGTAAATGTGTACCTTTTACTGAATTCATTTCTCTGAATTCATGAGAGTCTTGAACTGCCGTGAAACACAAATTTGAATTATCTGTCTTCTGATCATGATCGCTTGAGGATGAGTCTGAGTCATCTAGAGTAGCAGTAAATGCATGCTTCCGTTTCTTTGCCGAATCATTGTTTATAGGAGGATTTTGCCTATCTGGATACGGACAATCTCTTTTGATATGGCATGTTTCATCATAGTTGAAACATTTGACATTGTTTGGCACTACATTCTGATTTCCAGAGTTCTTATAGTTGTTTCTCTTGAGATTATTCATCTTTCTGTATTTCAGAAATTTCCAAAATTCCTGGTCGTAAAGGCTATCTCTTCATCATTTTCGCTGTTTGAGTCTGATCCATCAGTCAATGCATTAAATGCCATTGATTTCTTTTCAGATGCTTTTCTTTGTCTTCTCCCGATCATTTGGACTTCAAACGACATTAGATTTCTAATTAATTCTTCTATATTTAAGGTACTGATGTCATTTGCCTCTTCGATCGCAAGTGTCTTTTGATCCCATTCTGGAGTAAGAGGATTTAAAAAATTTATGACTTGGTCTTCTTTCGAAAATTCCTTTCCCAAGGATATTAGAGAATGCACATTATCCTAAAATCTACTATACATATCTGAAATAGACCCATTAGGATTCATTTTAAATAATTGAATCTGATTTGTGAGCATAGAAATTTTGGTCTGTTTGACTTTGCTTGTTCCTTCATGAGTAACTTGTAAAGTTTTCCAGATTTCATATGCAGGCTTACAAACTGACACTCTATTAAATTCATTCCTATCAAGTGAACAAAACAAAATATTCATTGTTTTAGAATTATTTTATGCAACAGTCTTTTGCTCAGTGGTCCACTGTGCAAAATCAGTTGTGGGTTCAGAATATTCAGTTTGTGTGATATTCCAAGTGTCTAATCCTATATATTGTAAATATATTTTCATCCTACATGCCAAATATGCATAGTTATTACCATTAAAAAATGGTGGTCTGACAGTAGACTGACCTTCTACAAATGAACTAGTGACAGGGATACTCGTGTTAGTAACATTACCGGTGTTGGTAGCCATTTTGAAAAACTTTTCAAAATTCAGGTTATGAAACTTTGAAAACCTTGCTTTGTTACCAAATGTGAGAAATGCGGATTACGGATCTTAAGGCTAGGATAAACACTAGAGGGGGTGAATAGTATTTTAAGGAGTTATTAAATCTTTTTGAGTTTTTGTTAATTTGAGCACAAATGTATGCAATATTCAGACACAGATATGATCACAGAATCAAACACAGATGCAGAAATAAAGTAAAAACAGTAAAGGAAAGAACACATCGGATTTTATACTGGTTCGGAGTATCCAGTCCTGCACACAAGCACGGATTTCCTTTCAAAAGCAATTGTTCAATTGCACCCTCGATTTCAAGGCCACGAGGTACACCCTCCAGATTCACAATCCTCTGGGTACAAGGCTACAATCACACCTTTTCTCGCTTAATTGATTTCCAAGGCCACAATCACACCTTTTCTCGTTTAATTGATTACAAAGAAGCCTATAAATCTGAATAGCACTGAGGATCTTGTTGAGATAGTGATAGAGAATCAAACCAGAGATAATCTAGTTAGATTCAATGTTGATTTCGGCAGAGTAATGGTAGGAATGTGTATAAAGAAATGTGGAAGAAGAAGAGAAGTGAAAACCAGAAAAATATGAATGAAAATTCGTTGAAAACAACCCCTATTTATAGAAGAACAGCCATGTCCATTCGTGAAGAGATATGACGAATAAACAATTCTTTTGAAATTAATTGACACTATATCGACATGGGTGTATTGAGTATATCGACATCCCAAAGGAAATTTTGGTGGTTTCTTTTTCTTTGAAAATAACTTTTATCTTATATTAAAACTATTTTAAACTTTTATAAATATACTTAACTATAGTTAAAATACATAAATAAATATAGAGAGTAATATATATAAAATTTTACTATAATTTTATATTTAAATCTAAGTATAAATATTAAAAGTTAAATATATAATTATTAAAGATAGTTTTAAAACTAAGGATAATTTGATTTTGAAAATAAAGAATATTTTGAGGCTAAAAGTATTTAAAATCAGGATAGTTGTTTTTGATTCTTTTAAAAGGAAGGTTTTGAAATCATTTTGAAAACAAGATAATTTTGTAAAATCATTTGAATAAAAAGTTAGCGGATACAAAAAAATATTCCACTAGATTTTTCGTAGGTTCCATCCTACTTAGGGTTCCATCCCTTTAACGAGCTCGAAGTGGATTCCATTCCACGAAAAAATTGGATTTAAAGATGCCAGTGCTTTTCTAGGAGTTTTAACAAAATTCCTAATTAAAAAATAAATTACTTGAAATCTTGAACTCTTGATAATCTTGATATTCTTGATACTCATGAGTCTTAAATCTTGATATCTTGAATCTCTATACTGTACAGTCTTCATTCTTGGTACCTGCATGGTTAAATCCTGCATATACATATATTTCTAAACTATAATGTTAGTATTTGTATTTTATAATCCTATTCTGATGTTGTTGTCATCAAAACCATCATCTCACGGACTAACAACCCGAACGATATTATAGATTAAGGAGAAATCGTTGTGGGTTGAAATGATAGAGCCAAGCAAATTTATTGAATTGAATTTTGGGATTGCAGGTTGAAATGATATAAACCTGTAAATATTAAATTATTGTGGATTGAAATGATAAATACCTATATCACTTGACCACAGGATAGAAAATTTTACATAGACACTGTTGGTCTATTTTTGAAACGATTTCAAAAGTTTGAAAGGAAATATATGGGTTTTAATAAATATTGATTTTTTAAATATAATATAAAGATTTTAATTTTAATATATGTGTAAAAGTTTGATTTTTAAAATTATATGTTTTGATATTTTAAAATTATATGTTTTTTATATTTAAATTTATAAGTTAAGTTTTAAATATGAAAATTATAAAATTTTACTTATAACTTTATTATTTTTAAATATATAAAATAAGATTTAAAATAGATTTAGTAATAATAAGACTAAATAATTAATATAATAAATTTTAATAATAATTTAATTTAACTAATATATAGTACGTCTTTAAAAGATTTATTTAAATTTATTTTAATATTTTAAATGTAGATTTTTAATAACTTTAATAAACCAAGGTTGGAAGGATAAATTAAATTAATTTGTAGTTAGATTTGTTTAGAATTGAACTTAAATAAGGATTGATTTGAACTTATTGATTTTGAGATTTTGAAAGGTTTAATTTTATAACTTGATTTGATAAAAAGAGATTAAATGAGTATTTCACCTTTAAATAAATTTGAGATTGTATATTTAATTATTCATTTAAATTTGTAATTTGAGATTTATTTAAATGATTAAGTGAATCTCTTCAAATTTTGATAATTAAAGTTGAATCTTTGAAATATAAATGAAATGTAATTTCTTGAGTATGGTAATTGTTTTAATATTTAGACTTTGAAAGCTCTTGAATTTAAAGCGGTTCAAAATTATAGTTCCAACCTGGATTTGACATCAATTAAAATGATTTAATGAGAATTTGAATCGAGATTGATTTAAATTGCATTTTTGGAAATATAGTTGATGTGAATTGATTTGTGAAATTGGAAGAAACAATTTTAATTTTAAACTATTTTGACATAAACTCTTTTAAAATATATATTATTTTAATCTATAACCTATTTTTAAATATAAACTACTTTTAATTTATAACTATTTAAAAATATAAACTATCTTAATATTTAAACTGTTTAAGTTGGAACCGTTATGATTTAGATTTAATGGATTAAATGCGAATATTTTGATATAATGATTTCAGAAATGTATATGATTAAAAGTGGTTTGATTCGAAATAAATATGACTTAAAGTGACATGATTACGAAAGTGAATATGATTTTGAAATGAATATGATATTTTGATATGGAGTATGAACTGTTTGAAATATAAAATGACCACGATGTGAAATAAGCGTATGGTTGTTAAAGAGATCGGGATCAAATATTGTCACAATCTCTACCAATACTAAAAACCACATTAACAACTATCTACGTGGTGGAGTTTCCAAAGTAGGATGGTCTGGCGACGATTCTGTATGCGGTATTAACGCAGCCGTGACTCCCACGATCAGCATGATGTGGCTAAAACAAGAGCCATGCCGGGCCAAGTGAGATCTCTCCTCCGATCGAGAACATTTCTTCGATACCATTCTATTACTTTATGATTTGATTAGGTGCACCTTTGATTTGGGAGTGTGTCTCGAGGTGGGCGGTAGTAGTTGCTATGCGTTACCACCAGTCCGGATCCGCAAAACGGTAGTATCCTACCCTGAGCATTGCCTCACGTGCCTTGTCACATGCCTTATTGTGCACTCTACGAGTTTATTTTGTGTTGTACCTATGGAGTGCTCCCTGATAGCCTACCGGTTTGGTGGAGTTTATAGTACTATATAGACTATGGCACTATATAAAATGTGTTAAGGGGGATTTGGGTAACGCCTTAACTCTATTTTAATAGTTTACTTTACTTTAGACATTATCCATGTAACATATTGTACTATTTATGTAGATAGTTTAAGGGATCCTTAGAGGGTGGAATCCCAAACATCCTTTGAGTTACTTTATGTTTCTCTTGACATTTCACTTGAGTTGATTTCTGGTAGAAGAATGTTAATCCCGACTCGAATGTTTTTTGTTTTTCTTTATGCTCGGGTCAGACTGAGTTTGGAGCTTTGCTTGAAGATCCGTCTTTTATCTATTTAGCTTTAGCTTTCAGTTATTTCTAGTTTTTTATGTTCAGTTTTGTCAGTTACTTTTTGTATTTGAGACTACTCTGTATTCGAGATCTCTGTTGTATGTTACTTTGGACTCTGACGTTCTATAGTAGCTTCATGAACTACTATTTATATATTATGCCGCCTGTTGTTGTAAGATCTTTGTCTATGATTCTATGATTGATTTATTTACTGTATATGCTAAGTTTTTCCAAATATAAATTAGCAATCTCTTGTTTTGAGCTATTCAAGTCCGACATGAGTGGATGATTGTCGATTTGAATGGTTCGAGATGCCAGGTCATTACAAATATCTAGAGGATTTCAACCTTTCCAAGAGGATAAAGGGGTTCAGAGCACCCATTCGTCGTCATTGACAACTCCTCAACTAAATGAAGGTCTTTCGATCAATTCGAAGCCACACCTTCTGAAGACAATGAAGAATGGCGTTTGAGTATACGCCAAATCACTCAAAACCAAGGGTTTCTCCATCATTCAAACTGCTAGGTAGCAAGTGTTATCTGGAGCAACCCTTTCGAAAGATATAGTAATCCTTTCGACTCGGTTGAGACCAGTGAAGTCCAGGAAGGATTCTGCATCAGATCAAGAAAAGAGAATGGGCGAAACCAACATCATCGAAACCAATGATTAAAGGTTGTCGACAGAGTCAGAAGCTTTTACAAGTTGACTCAAGGAAGGGGAGCACCAACATACCTTTCAACAAAGATGATAGCTTGCTTAGGTCACTCTATAGTCACCTTCCGACCCAGTCAGAAGCATCAGGGTCAAAAGCCAAGCTGCATATGTAAATAAGACCCAACGGGTAACATTTTGGGGATCCGATTCCTCTCATTCTAAACTTGTATTCTCTTAAATAAAGCATTGTAACCCTAATTTTAGGATTGTTGATTTGGGGATTTAATGAAATATAGTTTCCTCAGATGGAAAAAGGGAAGTCCTAAGCACTTCTGATTACTTTAATGTCTTACTAAAGCTTTTGTTGGATTCACCTCTATTTTTCAGGTTTAGCCTCTATCGAAAGGCTCCTATCGACATAGTCGATACCTCTTCAAGCTCTATTAACTTTTATAACCCATTCAAAGCTGTCTAATCTATGAACTAAAGCCTTCAACAAGGTCGAAGCCTATCCTCTAAACATCAAAGCCTGAAATTACAGATTCAAACCCAAAGAAGTTATACCCAAGTCTTTCGAAAAAGGTCAAAACCTACCTCAAATCTACTGAAGCTTAAGATTTCCCACCTGAACTTAAGAAAGACAAGGCCCCATGCTTTCGACATGGTCAAAACCTCTAATCCTGATAAATAACCAAAACCCGAGCTAATCTACAGCTTTAGGCCTCCGACCAGGTCGAAACCTATCTAGTATAGCTTAACTTAGGATATTTCAATCAGATCGAAAAGAAGGCTTTCGAAGGAGATATCACACCTACCCAACTGGATCGAAAGGTCACTAAACCCCAAAACCAACCCTTTAGACACGGTCGAAAGGCCTGCTTGAGGAATATCATCAAATAAAACCTAATCGAAAGGCAATTCTAAAAGGATTCACACCTTCTTTCCTGCACTACTCGTATAAAGGATTATTCACCTTTCTTAGCTTCATTTTGGGATGTTAACAAGAAATCTTGTTAACATTTTTGATGCTAGAAGGAGGGCTCGAATCTCTGACTTGGATAAACCCCAACACTGCTACTCTCTAACCCTGTTTAGCTCAACCCAATCTTAAGGTCATCTACTTTGGTTTAATCATGGCCATAAGGATAAAAAGATCCAAACAAGGGTCATCTGTACTCCACTTGGAAAGGTTCCATCTAATGATCATCAAGGATTCCAACCAAGACAAAGAGCAAAGACCGAGATAGAAACTCTTAGAATTATAAACAAGAAGAAAGCGGAGTCTTATGATCCTGAGAAATGGAGCTTGAATCCTTTTCATGTTGGTCCCACTCCTATCTTTGCACTTGGAAGGAAAACAAATGGAAGTGACGTGTCTTCAACTGGATGAGAGAAACAATTCAGCATTATTCCAAAGGCACCATCTTTGAGAAAGAGATAATGGCTGATTACAACGCCTTTGCAAATAAATGGCAACGACTAATTATAAAATTAACAATTCCTACACAAGGTTTACAAATGGTGCCAAAAAGAAAAGCAATTGAAGAGCATTAAAACACAGGACCAGGAAATAAAAATTCAAAAAGCCATCCGCAAGAATCAAGCTTTATGTCTAGAATTCTAAAGGAGTACAACTTAACAACATCAATTGAGAACGTCAACTTGCTTATAAAGGATGAGCTCAAATATTGGCCATTACAGAAAAAGAACCGAAACATGAAAAAAAATTGGAAGGATCCTACTGTTACAACCATATGATGAACGGCCATGGAATCCACCATTGCAGAGCCCTAGAGGGGATGATTATAAATTTCTCCCGACAAGGAAAGATCTATGGATTTGTAAAGAGAATTTTAGAGAAATTCAATAAGGAGATACTTTTTTTAAGAGAAATCTACATGGTTGGGAGTGAAATGCTCCTTATATTTGGATACTACCTAAGATAGTATTATACCTAAGATGGTAGAAAAGCCTCTATCCATGCTAAGATGGTCAGGGCAGAGCACCTCCTGGGGGAAGGGCGGGTAAGCCTTTAGTCGCGCCATAAGATTGCCAGGTTAAAACAAAGGACAAGCCCTTGGCCGCGCCTCTGGTCAGGTTAAGGCACCTCCTGGAGGGAGTACGGAGTAAGTTTTCGTCCGCGCCATAAGATGGAAAGGGTAAAGCACCGAACAAGCCCTTATCCGCGCCGCAAAAGGGCCAGGGTAAGGCAACTCTTGGAGAGAGGATGGAGTAAACCTCTATCCGCGCTATAAGATGGTCAGGGTAGAGCACCGAACAAGCCCCTATCCACGCTACAAAAGGGCCAGGGTGCCTCCTGGTGGGAGGTCCAATAAGTCCTTACTTCCAGTCTCTAAGATGAGCTAACCAAGAGCACCGGACAACAATGGACTAAGACGTCCAGGCCCAAGAAGAGGCCCGCTAAAAAATGGACTAAGATGTCCAAGCCCAAGAGGAGGTACATTCAGCAATAGACTAAGATGTCTAAGCCCGAGAAGAGACGCATCAGATCATGAACTATGATGTTCAAGCTCGAGAAAGAGGCATTTAAAATTGTGCACTAACACGTCCAAGCTCAAGAGGAAACTAGACAAATTACTTATATACAAGACCTGAAGTAATCATACATCAAAAGGAGTAAAATAGGGCTCCAACTATAAATACCCAAATCTGGGTTTTCGGTATCTCATATATGAATTTCATACATTAATGCCCAAATCGGGATTTCGGGCCTTCCATATCTAAATGTCGTCAATTAATACCCGAATCTGGGTTTTGGGAAATTCATTATTTAATACCCGAATCTAGGTTTCGGGTCTTTATTAACCACTAATTATCTTAAGACACCTGAATATGGGTATCGAGACAATTACTTATTTGAACCCTAATCTGGGTGTGAAATTTCAATAATGGAATTCTATTTTCCTATCACAAAAGCCTAAATCTAAGTCAAAAAATATTGTCATGAAGATAACTGTAAGGAGTTTCTGAATTTGAATTTTGGATTTCTAATTTACCAAATCCCATTAATGACAATAAATGGGTCGAAGGATTTCTACTTCCGAAATTCAGATGACAATTTCCAGATTTAGTTCTTTATTAAATATATCTTAAAGGCTACATTTCAACATTTATGCCTTTGTGACAAGGCATGATTTTCTATCAGCAAATTTCAAACATTCCGATCAAATAATTGAAGTTAAATTCTTGAACATTTCTCATCACGATTGAAGGTGGGATTTAGATGTTTGATATAGAGTATCTCTCATGCAATTAACACGATGATTTGTTAATTTAAGCAAATAATATACATAAACTAGTATGTCAATTTTAAGCTAACAATTAGAAATATTGTTTGCTTCATACTTTTTAGGGAAATCAACATAGCAAAGAGAAATGAAAGATTCAGTAACTTCAGAAATAATGAAGGAACTATCAAAAGGCATTTTAGAAATGACATCAAAGAAAAGGAATGCAAATCGGCGATATTTTCCAAATTCATATAATTTACATAAGTCATGAGATAACTTATAAAACAATGAAGATAATCATATCTTTATACAAAACAATTTTATACAAATAAATCACAAGTCTTGCGCAGCTTTGTCAAGAGTCTTGGAGATTGAAGGATCTACTACATAGCGAATCGCAGCACATAGAACCTCTTTGAGTTTCATCTCTTTCTTCCTTATTTTTTTTCGTCGTCAATGGCATCAATATTAGTTTTTAGAGCATGATTGAAGGCTCTATTTGCTGCCCTAAGGGTCTTGTTATCCCATTCTAACTCCGCAACATGCTTTTGGAGGAAATAAATATCGTGTTCAAGCTTTTGATTCCTGGCGGCGTAATCAATAATAGTATGAGAATATTTAACTTTCTGTTGTTCATCAAAATATTCGGCTATCTCAAATTTAACTCTACGACATCAGTTCCCCACAACTATCATCTAAACCTGGGGCGGGTTGAGCATGGTAGGGAATTTCTAGGCCTCAAGAAGCTTCGATCGTGCAGGTTTATTGGCTGGCGGAGTAGCATGAGGGATCGGTAGATCAACGATTGAAGTCTTGTCCCCTATAATGAATTCCAAAAGAGTACATTGTGCCTGACTATCCTTTAATTTCAGCTCTAGATCACTTATTTGTAGAATAAGTTCGGACATCTTGTGATCAAGATTAACTGTACGATTTGTCTTCACTTGTCGCTTAAGCACGGTAATCATTTCATCTTCACTATTAATTTCAGCCTTGAGATGGGTAATGTGCTCTTTTTGGCTGCTTGCAATGGTTTTCTGAATAACATATCTTTTACGCAATCTCATAGCCTCGATATTACCACTAAAGCATTCTATAAGATACTGTCGCTAAGCACAATTCCACCACTTCTTTGCAACAACTTTTCTCTAAGAGCTTCGATGCATGACGATAAGTTATAAGGAAGAGAAGTTGCAGACAACTGTAACTCCTATTTAAGCAAAAGAAATAAAATAAAAGTCAAGATAAAGAAAAAAAATATCTTTATTATTATAATAGCGAATTTCAACTTAAACAACAACAAAGTTAAAAGATACAATAAGCAACTGGATTACATCTAAAATTTAGAAACTGCTTTTCTAACTTTATTTAGTAAGTTAGCAGAAAGTATAAATGTTGAGTCGAAAGGAATAGTGACTCCTTCTGGGGTAATGACCGATGGGCATTTGTTATAACCCTACTTCTCGGCTGGAGGACTATTGCGACCGCAAATTAATTTTTATGAAATGTTCTAATCTCCCTAAGAAATGTTTTTTTCTCGTCCCCAAGTAAATCAAAGCGGAGGCGATGGTATTCCAAATAAAGTTTTTGTAAATCACAAAGAAAGCAATATCTTGTTAATTTCGAAGTCTTTAAAAGTGATGAATTTTCATGATAAAATTTCCTTAGTTTAACATATTGGCTTAAATTGCCTCTAGGAACAAGTCGACCTAATGAACAGTCACTTTGTAACAGTGTAATAAAGAAAGGCTAGATATAAAAGCCAGAGCTAAAACATATATTCGTAAATCTATAAACTGTTACATATTTATAATCACTCATCCGGTTCATACAAAATAGACTTAGAGAAAAACTTAGTGACAAATTTATCTTTATAGTACTTAAGCTTTTTAGTGGGGAGATTTTGAGGAATCGACTTGACCTATGGTAAATTCCAACGAGCTCTAGGATGCGAGTCAAATCTGAATTCATCTAAATATCTTTTATGGAAAATCTGAGTAAACCTCCACTGAATTCACCTAAGTAGAAAAATCGAATGTCTACAATAAGATTTATACAAAAAATTAACTAAAATATCCCTTTCTTCGATCATCATCCAAAATAAAGTAAGCAACTCCCGATTTTCCTTTAGAAGAGTGTCGTATTAGAGGCATGCTCTCTTTAATAGAGGCAGCCCTTTGATATTTAAAAGACGCTAGTACAGAGGTACTCCTGTCGAGGTTATGATACTTTTCTGAGAGAACATTGTGCTCCTTATCAATTAGTCTAATTCCCTATATAACTTGTTAATTTTTGCTGGTTTTCTTTCAAGTTTTGTTCTATATGGCAGTGGAGGCTTCTTCCTTATCTAAAAATGAATGATTTTACACTAATTATTATCTTTGAAGAGAAACACGCTTAAACAGGGAATTCCATACCTGAGAAACTAGGACGGAATCCTTAACGACTTGTTCCTTTCCTTTTGGATCCTCGGTATGAATGAGAGCAGTTTCCTCCTCGAGAGGAGCAGAAGGCCTAGGGGATACAGTTGGCACATCCTTCTGAGGAGATGGCTCTTTTTAGGAAATTCAGCTTGTTCGCCACCATCCTTTTCAGAAACTCCAAAAGGACCACCTTTGTCTCCATCAAGACCCAGGCCTCCAACAGGGTCATCTTCATTGTCATCGTCATCATTATTATCATCGTTGTCTTCACCATCATCGTCATCCTTTTCCTTACCAGCGTCATCTTTGTCACCCTTGTTCTCACAGTCTAATTTGATTTCGAAGGAGGGGACATCAAACGAAAGGATCTCTAAAGCGTTAATATCTTCTTTATCCGCAAGCTCAATCCACTGCTTCATCTGATTAATTTTTCCCATCACTTTATGGACTAGGGCAGAATCTAGTGAAGGAAAGCCGAAGTTAGGGCATTTCTTGTAGTTGTCGGAGTTTGCAAGCATGAGGGCATCTTCATAAGTTTTTAACATCATTTTCCCCAGAGTGGCACCGACAAATTAAGATACGCGTTGTTGAATATCGGCGATGGTGTGGACAGCAAGTTTTAACAAGGTTCTGGTCTTCTTGAATTTTTCCTTTAAAGAGATGTTCCGTACGACCAGACGAGCCTTATCAACTTCTGAATCTTTTAGACCAAGCTCCACTGCAAAATTTTCATCGGTTAAGAGTTGGCGAGCCTGCCTCTCTGTTTCTAGATCGATCTCGGCTTCGGCAAGAGAAGCCTCAACTCATTCTAACTCTATGGAATCATCATTTCTGGCGGCAGACAGAGAAGATACTTGATTTTTAAGTTTAGTATTTTCCTCCTGGAGCTTAAAGGATTCAGTAGAGGATTTTGAAACATTTTCGTTCAAAGCCAACCAACTCCTAGAAATATGAAAGAAAAATATGACACAAATTAATGATTTAAGAGAAAACCAATGGCGATAAGGTCAACTGAAGAAGAACTTAGCAAAAGTTGTTGCTCCATTAAAGTGCGAAAATGCCTCACCAAATCCAAAAGAGAAAAAGGTAGATGAATAGAGATGGTGGATTCTTAGTGGAGAGTAGAATTGACCATCTCTTCAAAATTGATGGTTGATAGAGAAGAATCGTGCCTTGGGGTAGGAGGTATATTCAAGGCCAACTACATTTGAGCAAGAGATGCTAGCGAATTTGACATAGAAATATGAGAGAGGGGATCGGTGGCAAATTGAGTTTACACAAGCTTATCTTTTGGAGCCTCCACAATTGGGCTCTTCAGAACTTGTTCAGAAGATAAGTGCTCCTCCTCTTCCTCTACATCTATAACTTGAGCAATTTTCTTCGAAGGCTCGTCTTTGGAAGATTCCATTAGCTTTCTTTTGAAAGCTTGTTTGGACTTTGCAAAGGAAGCAATAATTAATGTCACTCTAGAAGTTGGTGGAGGAGGGGCAGCACCACTGACAGGCAATGTAACTTGAGATATAACTGGAAAAGTTAGAACAGATTGAAGTTAGCATAATAATTTAGGAAGCGAATGAGATAGAAGACAAATACTTAAAATATAATATACCAAAAGAGAAAGTTGATGAGTCTCCTAGAGAAAGAAACGTTTTCCACGAGAGGTGTGCTGAACAAAAGGTGGAATTTTCAAAATCTTCTGGCCCGCCGGCAAAAGAGAGTCTTTTTGTAGATTGGAGGGAGTTAATAACGTCAGGTTGCACCCAACTCGACTCGAAGCTACAATTAGAGATGCGGCTGTTTTCTTATCAGCATCACTTAGTTCTTTAGCAGGAACGCCTAATAAAAATAGGGATTAGGCAAAAAACATTGAGTATGGATAAACAACACAAGTCAAGACTTACGGGGAGAAGCGAAGGTCCCGTGGACGTTAGAAAAGTTTTTGTCAAAGAAGAACTGGTTTTCCCAGTCTTTGAATTTGTTAACCCCTTCTGATATTAACTTCTTTTGGGGATTGGCCTGTAAATCTGGCTGTTGTGATTTCTCATCTTAACTAACCGGGTCAAATGATTTAGCACTTCGACGTTAAGAGAAGGAAGGCCAGATCCCAGTGCCATCACTTTCAAAGATAGAAGATAAGTATAAATATTCGGTGACAGCTGAATTGGAGTGATCTCGACATCATAAAGATATGAAGATAAGAACTTTGGGAAGGGTGGGAATCCACCATGCCATATGTGGATGGCGGTATAAGCAAAAAACCCTTCGGGTGGAGGGAAGGGGATTGTTGATGGTGTCGGTTTCTTTTGGAGGAATGGCTTCAATTTCGGTAATGCCAAAGTCGTTGAGGATGGCATCAACCTCATCTTGAGTCGCTATGAAAGAATGCTTGGATGTGGCTTCGGTCTTCTTTGGAGAACTCATGATTCTACCAGGTGAAAATGTTTTGGTTAAACCTTTGCAATTAATTATGAGTTTAGCATACTTCCAAAGTTTAATCAGAGAAACATACTTAGATAACTTAAACATAAAGACAAATATCAAACATTAAGTTTATGAAAATAGTTTAAGTTAAAAAATTAAAAGACATTAGGCTTCCGACAAAGTCGAAAGGAAGAGGACAACAATATTTAACAAGCACATCTCAACATTGTCGAAAGCCTAAATATAGGCATTTCCAGAGATATCGAAAGGGTCGAAAGGATAGTACATAATAATCATTCATTCATCACTTTTCAACAGTCTCAAAAGCTCTGTAGGAACCAAATTGTTAAGGAAAGGTAGTTAGGATCAACTCAAAAATTTACACTACAAACATTCATAAACCAAGCAAAAAGACCCTTCTACATTGTCGAAACCGATAACTTAGCTTATTTGAGAAAGGTACTAATGTTGTCGAAATCTTGCTCATTGAAGTTGAAAGATCTTAAGTTAAACTCATATACACTTAGGACGTTTCGACAAGACTGGAAAAAGACAACTCTAGGGTTTCGACCTAGAAGGTAAAAGTGGTGTCGGAGGGGTTGAAGGGATCTGGTAATTCCAAAAAATTAACTAAGGAAAATGGATTGCAATCGAAACCATGGGTTTTGACTAAGTAGAAACATTTTGCTATCGAAGGAGTTCATACTCTCTACCTACTAGCATAACCTTTCGACAAAGATGATCTAATTGGCACTATAATACCTTTCGGCCCCATTGAAAGGGGTTAAGGATGAAAACCCGATGTTGTCGCCTCAATCTCTTTCGAAGGGGTAGAAATGTTATTTTGTGGCGCCAAATTTTTCATCCGTACCCGTGAAACTTCCAAGGAAAGGAATCGTATTTTTTCTAATCCCTAAACCCAACTAAAAATCCAAGTTTTCAAAAAATTTCTTAAAGAACAAGTAAATCCAATCTATTAAGATTGAACTCAAACTAAAACTGATCTAACTCTATTTCCAAAAGTATTACAATAATCATCAAATTGGAAACTCAAGTTTACTAGCATTAGACAAAAACTAATTTTTTTTTTTAAAATAAAATCCAAACTCGATAAGGGGATAGGTTTAAGTATTAGCCACTATCATTTTTAGGAATCATAAACAAAGGCAAATCTTATTAATTCCAAAGATGGAGTTTGAAAAGCTTTTTGGTAAATTAAACCAAATCTACCTTCAAAAAATCAAAAGTCAAACATCACAAACTTGATCTTCAATTTTGAAATTGGGGAAGTGGAATTCGATAAAAACTAGCTAAGTAAAGATAAATCTAAACTTACAGATTGGATTTGGTAACTAATGTGATTTCTAGAAGTAAAATGAGGTTTGAAATTTTTGAGAACGATTTACTTCTGTTTGAAATTTTGATTGCAGGAAGAGTGGAAGAGGAAGAAGAAGTAAAGCATACTTTATAAGAAAATTCGCCCAGATTATCAATAGATGGATAGGACTTGAATGAATGGCCCAGATCTACGTGGGAAGGCCAAGAGGCCGGAAGCTTCTAGGTTTCAAAAAAGATGAATTGGAAAGTCAATAGCGTCCCTTTGTAGGGGGAGCAAATGTTACTCTTAATATTCACCTTTCGACCAAGTCGAGACCTCCTTAAGCAAAGAGCAAGAAGAAGAGCTTCAGCCAAACTTTTGGACGGAATCGAAGGGATGCTGCCATCAATTTTTAGAAGCCTCAAGACCTTTCGAAGGTGTCGGAAGGTTCCTTCTATCAATATCCAGAGGGTTTCAACCTTCGGAAGAGGATAAAGAGGTCAGGAGCACCCTTCCTCCATCATTGACAACACCTAAACTAGATGAAGGTCTTTCGATCAAGTCGAAGCCACATCTTCCGAAGATAATGAAGAATGGCCTTTTGAATATACGCCAAACCATTTGAAACCAATGGTTTTGCCATCATTCAAACTTCTAGAAGCAAGTGCTATATGGAGAAACCCCTTTGAAAGCAATAGTAAGCCTATCGAATTGGTCGAAACCAGTGTGGTCTGTAACGACCCGTATTTTTACGGATCGAAAGATCGTAAAACTGTCGACATTAAGTCGTTGATGTTGTTAAGTCGTTTAGAGTATGAGTCGACCAATGTTTAAGTCGTGTTAAGTTATCTCGTGTGGTGCTTAGGTCGTATGAGAGTTAGGTTGAGTGGATCGACCTATAGAAGTAGCGACTTATAGGAGTTATCGGTTTAAGGATGGTTGCCGAGTTAAGGGGTTAACGACTTAAGGATTTGGACGACTTAAGGGATTGACCGACTTAGTGGAGCTAATGACTTAGGAGTTAGCGAGTTATTGGGTTGGACCGACCTATAGTATTTGACCGACCTAAGAAGGTTAACGACTTAAGGTAGGTAGCGACTTAAGGGGGGGGTAACGACCTAGTGGCTATACCGTGTTATAGTTAGGCCGTGTGCTTAGTTAGGTCGTGACCGATCTATGTTAAGTCGTGTGGGTACTAAGTCGTTAGGTTGTATGGTTGTCTCTTGTCTTAGGTCGTAGGTTCTTGAGTCGTCTCCTGAGTTAATGGTTGAGTCGTTAGGTCGGCAAGGGCGTTAGGTCGGCAGGGTTAGGTCATGTGCATGCTATGATTGTTGAGTCGTTCAAACGACTTAAGGCTTAGGAAGGAACGCGCGCATATGTTAAGTCGTGCATAGGCTTGAGTCGTTGAGTCATAGGTTGTGGGCTGTTAAGTCGTGGACGACTTATGGGGATGATGAGTCGTGACCGACTTAAGGGGGTACGGGTTAAGGAATCAGCCTATAAATAGAAGAGTTTGCATCACTTTTTGGCACCGGATTTTGAAGCGACGAAGTGCTGCCATTTTGAGAGCTCGACTTCAACACTTCTTCATTTTATTCCCACTCTAATCTAGTGCTTACATCCATCCAAGATTGAAGATCAAGGTTGAAGATCCAAGATCCAAAGTTGAAGATCTTCATTCTTCAAAGAGAGATTTCATCGATTGAAGCGAGATTTTGCCGGATCAAGCTTAGTTCTTCGCTGTCCAGATCTGAAGTTGTTATCTTTTGAGGTGTTTAGGTGTTTTGGTGAGTGGTAGTTATCTCTCACACGGACCCAAAGGAGTATATTGGATCGGTGGTTTGCTTATGTGCTAAAGAGAGTGATTTCGTGCATTTTTCTTAAGTCTGCATGTAGATCTATTGTTCATGATGATTTGACATCTATTTTACTACATGTTCACTTATGCAAGTTCATTCATCAAGTTGTAGAGATATTGTTCATAATTCATGCTTGATAGAATGCATGTTAGATTTGGACTCTTTATTACGAAATTGCCATTATTGTTGTAATTGTTTATTTAGATCTTGTTTGAATGATTGATTACTTGGATTAATGTTTGACTTGATTGATTAGTTGATTGATAACTTGATTTGGACAAGTTGGTCGAAGATGATTCAAAAGCTAAGTGGAAAGGCTCTTGAATAAGGAAAGCTGCTTGTGACATATGAAGCGGATCTTGAAGCTCATATGGATAGATTTGATGATGATGTTGAGATGGGACTTTGCCATGATGCGATGAGGCAAACCATGATGTTGAGATGGGACTTTGCTATGATGCGATGAAGCAAAGCATGATGTGAGAAAGCCTTGGTTTAATCCAGACGGGATCATCCCAAGCATGTTGATAACTCGGTGATGTGGTCCGGGTTTGTGGATAATGGTTAGCTTGAGAGGCGCTTGAGCTAGTATGGGAATAGTCGTCGAGGAAGATGACTAGAAGGCTGAGATTTCATCGTTGTTGAAGGTTCTAGCATGCGAAAAGCAAGAGTACGTTGGGACGGGTCACGATGACGTTCCAAGCATGGGTCACGATGACGTGCTAGTACCCTGGGCAGATGCGATAGTCCTAGGCACGGGTCACGACGACGTGCGGAGCTATGTCTAGAACCGGGGTTGCCATTAGCCCTTGACGGACGGCTGAAAGAAGGTGCCGGTCATTCAATTAACGGTGATATCAAAGCAATGATAACAGTAATAGCCAGAGTCATGGATGTTTGGTTGCACCATCATTCGATCTCAAGAGCGATGCTTTCTGGGTGCTTATCTGATCTTGGTTTAGGCCTTGGGGGTTTGTACTTGGAAAACATCGACCTTGACTCGAGTGATAATTGCTTTACTTAAATTGTTTGCTTTGTTATGTTTGTTTTTGCTTAGAGGGTCTGGGGGCTATCACTGTAGAATGAGGTGGAGTGGGATGGTTGAGTTCATATTCCTTTTACCCCTTCATACTCTTTTGGTATGTTTGATAGTTGATTTACTGCTCACTAAGACTGTTGTCTGACTCAAGGTTTTATGTTCAACTCTTATTACCTTGGGCTGTTCATCCATGTTGGGATGGACATACTAGGTAGCAGGTGACAGGTGCTGTTCTTGGCTACCAACGCTGTTGACGACGAAGACGGGCTGGAGGCTTTTGCATATTGTTTTCTTACTATATGTACTAGATATTCCGCTGTTTGTTTGATACTCTGAGTGTTATGTAGTGAGGCTTGATGTATTGACTATTCATATGATTGTATAAAACTATTATGAGTTTATATGACTCCGTTCTGTGGAGCTTCACAATGTATACTTTTCTATTGTATTTTATCCATGCGCTGTGAGTAATACGATAGACTATTCTGTGTTTTACCTTACCTTGACGGTCGTCCATGGCGGCCTGGCACACTTTTCAGCGCACCATTCCCTTGTTTAGTGCAGGAGTCATGGGTGGTTGTCACATTTGGTATCAGAGCTTTGGTTAATCGATTTTAGCCAACGCTCGCTGACGTAACTACGTAAGAGAGACGTAATTGTATTTTGATGAAGATTACTATATATAATATAGTAGTTTAGAAGGATTTGACCTCCTTATGCAGTTGTTTCTCAAGGTGTTCTAAGTCATTCCTTTTTGTAGATATTAAGGATGAGTTGAAGAGTGAGACCAGCTGCTAGGGAAGGCCGTGCTGATGGAGCTGTTGATTATGCTCCGATGTTTGAGGCCATGATGACTTCGATCATGAGAAGCATACCAGCCTCGGGGTCATCAGTAGATGTTGGAGTTCAAGTTCAAGCTCCAAGACCAGTGGATTTTGCTAAGTTGTGTAAAGACTATACATCTCTTGGAGGAAAGGTTTTCTTCGGAGCAGAATCAACCATTGAAGTTCAGAGATGGATTGATGCTTGTAGAAGGATTTTTGGTGACTTGGGAATTGAGGATGCAACTAAGAGGAAGCTTGCATCAAGGCAGCTTCAAGGGAGAGCTTCGGATTGGTGGAACGCTATCACCATTGATACTCCAGAGGAAGAGATTACTTGGGAACAATTCCAAGTCAGATTTGAAGCTAAGTTCATTTCTACAGCTCAGAAATCTGTTCTGTTTAAAAAGTTTGTGGAGCTCAAGCAAGATGGGAGACCGGTTCTTGAGTATGTTTCTGAGTTTGAAGCTTTGTCCAAGTATGCTCGGTCGTATATTGATTCTCCCTATCAGAAGAATTAGAAGTTTGTGACAGGCTTGGACACTTATCTTGGGAGACAATTGGTGGATCATTTGGACGATCCATTTGAGAAGCTTGTGGAGAAAGCTCTCAGGCATGAGAATCTGTTTCCTAAGGAAGGATCTGTTGTTGCTGTGACCAAGGAGCAAAGTGGAAACAAGAAGAGAAAGCAGCAACAGAAGGGTAAGGATGGCCAGAAGAAACCGAAGGGCGAAGTGATCTGCGACAATTGTCGGCAGAAGGGTCATCTCTCCAGGGATTGCAAGAATCCGAAGGTGCCGGTGAAGTGCCACAACTGTGACAAGCTGGGGCATATTATGAGGAATTGTCCGAAACCGAGGAAGGATAAACAGATTGTGCAAGCTTATGCTTTGGGGGCTGTTCCATCATCTTTGAAAGCTCCTACTGCTGAAGAAAATGGGAAGAGTGTGGTGGTTCAAGGTACTCTTTCCATGTGTGGTGTTCCAGTAAGAGTGTTGTTTGATACTAGGGCATCACATTCCTTTGTTTGTAATAAGTTGGTAGACCGGTTGGGTTTGGAACCGGATATAGTTGATAGGCCATTGGTTGTGACTAATCCAGTTGGGGGTTCGTCTTGTTTGTGTATGGTATGCCGTGGTCTAGTTGTATCGAGTCATGATTGCTCTTTTGTTTGTGATTGTTTTGTTCTGAACTTTGCGGGGTTCGGAATTATTTTGGGTATGGAATGGCTTAGGAAGTATGCGGCAAGGGTTGCTTGTAAGAGGCTGGAGGTGACAGTCGAGAATGTGGAGGGGTGAAAGGTTGTGATACGATGTAAGCATGAAGAAGGCGTCTTCATGAGCTTCATGTATTCGCTGGTTGTTCCACGAGATGGACTGTCATCGATGCCTATTGTGAATGGATTTGAGGATGTCTTTGACAAGGTCAAAGGGCTACCGCCGCATAGAGAGATCGAGTTTCGTATCGATCTAGTTGAAGGAGCCAGACCTGTTGTGATGCCTCTTAGGCAGATGGCGCCTAGGGAACAGCAAGAGTTGAAGGTGCAGGTTGATGACCTTTTACAGAAAGGATTCATTCGGCGTAGTGTGTCCGAATGGGGTGCACCAGTTGTGTTCGCAACCAAAGAGGATGGATCGTTGAGGTTGTGTGTCGATTATCGTGAGCTGAATAAAGTGATTAAGAAGAACAAGTATCCATTGCCGAGAATAGATGACTTGTTTGACCAGCTTCACGAAGCTAAGGTGTTTTCTCAGATGGATTTGGCAACGGGATTTCACCAGTTAAGAGTGGCGAAGGATAGTGTGCCGAAGACTGCTTTCAGGACACCATCTGGTTTTTATGAGTGGCTGGTAATGCCGTTTGGATTGACTAACGCACTAGCATACTTTGTGGATCTTATGAATAGAGTTTTCAGGGATCAGTTGAATAAGTTCGTACTTGTGTTCGTGGATGATATTCTGATTTATTCCAGAACTGAGGAAGAGCACAAGACGCACTTGCGTATTGTTTTGGAAATCTTGCGGAAACATCAGCTGAAGGCTAAGTTTTCGAAGTGTCACTTCTGGAAGAGTGAAGTGAGGTTCTTAGGCCATGTTATTTCTGGAAATGGAATAGCTGTTGATCCCGCGAAAGTGGCAGCCATCCAGAATTGGGTTAGACCTAAGAATGCATCTGATGTGAGAAGTTTTCTTGGATTAGCAGGATATTATCATCGGTTTATCAAAGACTTTTCCAAGATAGCTGCACCATTAACAGGATTGACGAAAAAGAACCAAGTGTTCATATGGGATGATAAGTGTGAGCAAGCTTTCGGAATCCTGAAAGAGCGACTAACAAGTGCTCCTGTTTTGGTTATTCCTAGTGGAAATGATGAGATGGTGGTTTACACCGATGCATGCGGTACTGGACTTGGAGCAGTGCTAATGCAAAAAGATAAAGTTGTTGCGTATGCAAGTCGACAACTGAAGCCGCATGAAAGGAATTATCCGACTCATGATTTGGAGTTAGCGGCGATTGTATTTGCTTTGAAGATGTGGAGACACTATCTATTGGGAGTTCGATTCGAGTTGTTTACGGATCATAAGTCGTTGAAGTATCTTTTCTCTCAAAAGGATTTGAATCTTCGGCAGCAACGATGGCTAGAGTTTTTAGCATCATTTGATTTTTGTATAGCCTATACTCCGGGAAAAGGTAACGCAGTGGCTGATGCGTTAAGTCGAAGACATGCAGGATTGGGAGCCATGTTTTCAGAATGGAAGAGTCTCGAGTATTTAGCTGGATTTGACTTCAGGCCCAGATGTGAATTGGAACCTGAGGTGTTGGCAAACTTATCAATAATACCTACTCTTGTGGAAAGAATTGGCGAGAGCCAAAAGCGAGACGATAAGCTTGTCAAGATTATCCGCGATTTGGAATCTGGATTGAACCCAGAAAAGGATAAAGGATTCAAAGTCGATCGAGAGGGTTGGCTTCGGAAGCAAGGACGACTAGTTGTTCCTGATATAGATGGATTGAGAGATGAAGTTCTGAGGGAAAGTCATCACTCGAAGTTGACAATTCATCCAGGTGGAAATAAGATGTATCGGGATATGAAGAGAACCTATTACTGGGAAGGTATGAAAAAGGATGTTGGAAATTTTATTTCCAAGTGTGTGAATTGCCAGTTGGTAAAAGCCGAGCAAAAGAAGCCAAGTGGATTGCTTCAGCCATTAGAAGTACCTACATGGAAATGGGAGCAAATATCGATGGATTTTATCGATGGGTTACCTAGAACCAGAGCAGGAAATGAAGGGTTTGGGTCATCATGGATCGATTGACTAAGAGTGCAAGATTTATTCATGTTCGATCAACTAGGACTGCATCGAAGTTGGCTGAGTTGTATGTTAAGTGGATAGTTCGATTCCATGGTATTCCGAAGAGTATAGTGAGCGATCGAGACCCATTGTTCACTAGTGGATTTTGGAAGAGCTTCCAGGAAGTTTTGGGAACTGAGTTGTGTTTGAGTACAGCTTATCACCCCCAAACAGATGGTCAGACCGAGAGAGTCAACCGAGTTTTGGAAGATCTTCTGAGAGCATGTGTTTTGGACTTCGGAGGATCATGGGAAGACCATCTTCATTTGGTGGAATTTGCGTATAATAACAGTTATCAGTCTAGTATTGGTATGGCACCATATGAGGCACTGTATGGAAGACCGTGTAACTCTCCAACATGCTGGTTGGAAACTGGAGAAAAGTTGATACTTGGGCCAGAAATGATTCGACAGACTTCGGATTGTATAGAGATCATTCGGCAACGAATGAAGGCAGCCCAAGACCGTCAGAAAAGTTATGCCGATAATCGTCGTAAGGATTTGGAATTCGACGTAGGCGATATGGTTTTTGTGAAGGTTTCTCCATTGAAGAATGTTATTCGATTCGGGAAGAAAGGAAAATTGACCCCGAGATTTGTTGGACCCTTCCCGATCATCGAGCGAATTGGAAAGCTCGCCTATAGATTGGAGTTACCAGAAAAGATGGCGGGTGTGCACAATGTTTTTCATGTATCTTATCTACGAAAGTATGTGCACGACTCGAATACAGTGGTTTCTGCTGATAGCTGTGAAGATTTAGAGGTTGATCCAGTTATTACGAGACCTCGTAAGCCGCTTCGTGTTGTTGAAACTGACACGAAACAGCTTAGGAGGAAGGTAGTTAAGTTGCTCAAGGTACAATGGAGTGACGACTGTACATGGGAGGAGGAAGAGAGGATGAAGACAGCTCATTCTGAACTCTTCGAGGTATGGCCCTAAGGTGTCGTGACATCTCATGAATTTGTAACTTGTTCTAGTCTTAGAATTCTGCATGTTAGGTTAGTAATTGGATGCATGGTTTGTTGATTGCTATGGATGGTAGGCATGCAGAATAGTTTTGATTGTTCTTGTATGTTTGGAATTTCGGGGGCGAAATTCCTAGGGGGAGAGAATGTAACGACCCATATTTTTACGGATCGAAAGATCGTAAAACTGTCGACATTAAGTCGTTGATGTTGTTAAGTCGTTTAGAGTATGAGTCGACCAAAGTTTAAGTCGTGCTAAGTTATCTCGTGTGTTGCTTAGGTCGTATGAGAGTTAGGTTGAGTGGAGCGACCTATAGAAGTAGCGACTTATAGGAGTTATCGGTTTAAGGATGGTTGCCGAGTTAAGGGGTTAACGACTTAAGGATTTGGACGACTTAAGGGATTGACCGACTTAGTGGAGCTAACGACTTAGGAGTTAGCGAGTTATGGGGTTGGACCGACCTATAGTATTTGACCGACCTAAGAAGGTTAACGACTTAAGGTAGGTAGCGACTTAAAGGGGGGGTAACGACCTAGTGGTTATACCGTGTTATAGTTAGGCCGTGTGCTTAGTTAGGTCGTGACCGACCTATGTTAAGTCGTGCGGGTACTAAGTCGTTAGGTTGTATGGTTGTCTCTTGTGTTAGGTCGTAGGTTTTTGAGTCGTCTCCTGAGTTAATGGTTGAGTCGTTAGGTCGGCAAGGGTGTTAGGTCGGCAGGGTTAGGTCATGTGCATGCTATGATTGTTGAGTCGTTCAAACGACTTAAGGCTTAGGAAGGAACGCGCGCATATGTTAAGTCGCGCATAGGCGTGAGTCATTGAGTCGTAGGTTGTGGGCTGTTAAGTCGTGGACGACTTATGGGGATGATGAGTCGTGACCGACTTAAGGGGGTACGGGTTAAGGAATCAGCCTATAAATAGAAGGGTTTGCATCACTTTTTGGCACCGGATTTTGAAGAGACGAAGTGCTGCCATTTTGAGAGCTCGACTTCAACACTTCTTCACTTCTTTTCTCCACTCTAATCTAGTGCTTACATCCATCCAAGATTGAAGATCAAGGTTGAAGATCCAAGATCCAAAGTTGAAGATCTTCATTCTTCAAAGAGAGATTTCATCGATTGAAGCGAGATTTTGCCGGATCAAGCTTAGTTCTTCGCTGTCCAGATCTGAAGTTGTTATCTTTTGAGGTGTTTAGGTGTTTCGGTGAGTGGTAGTTATCTCTCACACGGACCCAAAGGAGTATATTGGATCGGTGGTCTGTTTATGTGCTAAAGAGAGTGATTTCGTGCATTTTTTTAAAGTCTGCATGTAGATCCATTGTTCATGGTGATTTGACATCTATTTTACTACATGTTCACTTATGCAAGTTCATTCATCAAGTTGTAGAGATATTGTTCATAATTCATGCTTGATAGAATGCATGTTAGATTTGGACTCTTTATTTACGAAATTGCCATTATTGTTGTAATTGTTTATTTAGATCTTGTTTGAATGATTGATTACTTGGATTAACGTTTGACTTGATTGATTAGTTGATTGATAACTTGATTTGGACAAGTTGGTCGAAGATGATTCAAAAGCTAAGTGGTAAGGCTCTTGAATAAGGAAAGCTGCTTGTGACATATGAAGCGAATGTTGAAGCTCATATGGATAGATTTGATGATGATGTTGAGATGGGACTTTGCCATGATGTGATGAGGCAAACCATGATGTTGAGATGGGACTTTGCTATGATGCGATGAAGCAAAGCATGATGTGAGAAAGCCTTGGTTTAATCCAGACGGGATCATCCCAAGCATGTTGATAACTCGTTGATGTGGTCCGGATTTGTGGATAATGGTTAGCTTGAGAGGCGCTTGAGCTAGTATGGGAATAGTCGTCGAGGAGGATGACTAGAAGGCTGAGATTTCATCGTTGTTGAAGGTTCTAGCATGCTCAAAGCAAGATTACGTTGGGACGGGTCACGATGACGTTCCAAGCACGGGTCACGATGACGTGCTAGTACTCTGGGCAGATGCGATAGTCCTAGGCACGGGTCACGACGACGTGCGGAGCTATGTCTAGAACCGGGGTTGCCATTAGCCCTTGACGGACGGCTGTGAGAAGGTGCCGGTCATTCAATTAACGGTGATATCAAAGCAATGATAACAGTGATAGCCAGAGTCATGGATGTTTGGTTGCACCATCATTCGATCTCAAGAGCGATGCTTTCTGGGTGCTTATCTGATCTTGGTTTAGGCCTTGGGGGTTTGTACTTGGAAAACATCGACCTTGACTCGAGTGATAATTGCTTTACTTAAATTGTCTGCTTTGTTATGTTTGTTTATGCTTAGAGGGTCTGGGGGCTATCACTGTAGAATGAGGTGGAGTGGGATGGTTGAGTTCCTATTCCTTTTACCCCTTTATACTCTTTTGGTATGTTTGATAGTTGATTTACTGCTCACTAAGACTGTTGTCTGACTCAAGGTTTTGTGTTCAACTCTTATTACCTTGGGCTGTTCATCCATGTTGGGATGGGCAGACTAGGTAGCATGTGACATGTGCTGTTCTTGGCTACCAACGCTGTTGATGACGAAGACGGGCTGGAGGCTTTTGCATATTGTTTTCTTACTATATGTACTGGATATTCCGATGTTTGTTTGATACTCTGAGTGTTATGTAGTGAGGCTTGATGTATTGACTATTCAGATGATTGTATAAAACAATTATGAGTTTATATGACTCCGTTCTGTGGAGCTTCACTATGTATACTTTTCTATTGTATTTTATCCATGCGTTGTGAGTAATACGATAGACTATTCTGTGTTTTACCTTACCTTGATGGTCGTCCATGGCGGTCTGGCACACTTTTCAGCGCACCATTCCCTTGTTTAGTGCAGGAGTCATGGGTGGTCGTCACATGGTCCAAGAAGGATTCCCATCAGATAAGGAAAAGAGCATGGGCGAAACCAATATCATCGAAACCAATGATTAAAGGCTGTCGACAGAGTCGGTAGATTTATAAGATGATTCAAAGAATGGGAGCACCACCATACCTTTGTACAAAGACGATAGCTTGCTTAGGTCACTCTATAGTCACCTTCTGACCCAGTCAGAAGCATCGGCATCAAAAGATGCCAAGCCGCATCTATAAATAAGCCCCAAGGGGTCACATTTTGAGGATTCGATTCCTCTCATTCTGAACTTGTATTCTCTGACATAAAGCATTGTAACCCTAATTTCAGGATCATTGATTTGGGGATTTAATGAAATAGAGTTTCCTCAGATGGAACGAGGGAAGTTCTAAGCACTTCTGATTACTTTAATATTTTACTAAAGCTTTTATTGGATTCACCTCTATGTTTTTGGTTTAACCTCTATCGAAAGGCTCCTATCAACATAATCGATACCTCTTCAAGCTCTAATAACTTCTGCAACTCATTTGAAGCTATCTACTCTATGATCTAAAGCCTTCAACGAGGTTGAAACCTATCCTCTAAACATCAAAGCCTGAAATTACAGATTCAAACCCAAAGAAGTTATACCCAAGGCTTACGAAATAGGTCAAAACCTATCTCAAATCTACTAAAGCTTAAGGTTTCCCACCTAAACTCAAGAAAGACAAACCCCCAACCTTTTGACAAGTTCGAAACCTCCCATCCTGCTAAATAACCAAAGCCAAGCCAATCTACAGCTTTAGGCCTCCAACCAGGTCAAAACCTATCTAAACGAACTTAACTCAGGGTATTTTAATCAGGTCGAAAAGAAGGCTTTCGAAGGAGATATCATACCTACCCAACTGGATCAAAAGGTCACTCAACCCAGCAACCAACCCTTTCGACACAGTCGGAAGGCTTGGTTGAGGAATATCATCAAATATAACATAATCAAAAGGCAGTTCTAAAAGGATTCATACCTTCTTTCCTGCATTACTCGTAAAAAGGATTATTCACCTTTCTTAGCATCATTTTGGGAGTTAACAAGAAATCTTGTTAACACAAATATTACAATTATGTATGTACAACTCCTTTAAAAATGGATCAACCCTGACATGATAGCCATATGTTTTTCTCAAATCACTTATTTATCAGCTTCATGGCCTCTATATTGAATCTTTTCATATACTCTATCAATGGTTCTACTCAGGTTGCTTTATATTTGTCAATACATTAGAATTTATAGTTGGGTATTTTGAAGTGCAAAATTTGAGAAGAGAATTAATAAGAAAATTGGGTGCATGGATTAAAAAAAAATTCTCGTTACCTTCTATGCTATTTGATATCAACCCAGGTAATGGTCAGTGGAAACAGCCTACATCTTACAGCTCTTGATGCATCAAATGTATCCATTTGGCTTTAGTAAGCCAGAGTATATCTTCTAGATTTTTTATCCATCAAGTAATGGTTGGGATTTGAACATGTGGTGGAAGTGGTTCCTCCATTATATCCTCGGTGAATGAGGCAGTCCTCATATTATTATTAACCTTAGAGTCCATGGTTTTTTCCCATTTCACGTTAACCATGTCCCTAGTCATCTTGTGTGCTAAGCCTCTTAAGTTTGCATTTTCGTCCTCATAATCCTTGTTTTTTGATTTCTATTCTATTCTAGAAATGAAGTTAGCCGACTATTTGATTTTAGATTTGCTGGCAGTATTAGAATTTTTGGACGTTATCCTGGTGGATTAGTCATTTATTGTGATGTCCTTCCTTGCACGGTGATTAAGCGTAGATGGTGTTTTTTTGGTTTTTCAACATTCGTTACTCCCTTTCCTTTTGACTCCAAGATTTATGTTCCAAGCTCAAGATATTTTAGGAGAATTGCATTACTATCTTTTAGCCCTGATGTGCACGTAAATGTGCATATTTTTACTTTCATATTTAATCTAATTTAATTGAAAAAAGAGCATATAAGGTATTTTATCATATTTAAACCAAAATTTAAATTATTTTCAAATCATTATTTATTCTTCTTCATATAGGAGCAAAATAGTCATTTTTGTGTATGATTTAATTGGAAAAAATTTACTTGTGCATTTTATTTTTATTTGTACGAATTTAAATGGAAATATGAAGAAGTGTTCATGGAAGTATGCATGAAAAAGTGAAGAAGGCAAAATGAAGATGGAAATAAATCATTTCATGAAACATGGAGGACCCCACCTACCCACTTACCATGATCCCCTATTAAGTGTTAATGCACACGATTAAAACTACATCCACATTTAGCTAGCGGATTATGCTCATACTAATGATTACTTGGAGGTTACATTTCCTAAGAGGTTATTTTGGGTAGTCTCCTAAAATATCCATTAGGGTTTTAGTCATGTACAAATACCCCTTATGTTTTATATAATGGAGCTCTTAGCCTCCTCTTAAGTTAGTTTAGTGGCAGGCACAAATTGTGAATATAAGCTCTCTTTCTCTCTTTCATGGCTACTTAGCATTTTTCTTCTTATGTAATTTTCTTAATACAATGTAATTTATGCTTATTTTTAGTTACATGCTATTTTTCCGTTCATGTTAGTAATGCAGATCTATTTATTTGTGCAAGTAGTTTAGCTCTCTTTTTATTTTAATTAGCTTGCATTTTCCTTTTATTTTTTGTTTTATGTTGAACTCTACATTTGTTGAAATGATAACAAATATGAGAAGGTAAACCCCTTCAATTTAGATGTAATGAAGCTCTCTTAATCATGTACATTCAACATTTTGCTAATTTATGATCTCTTTTTGTGCTTTATGACAATGTTTGATGTGGTTAAATTTGGTTGTTTAGCTTGGAATTTGATAGACTATATTGTTGACACCAAATAGACTATGTTTAAACAAATATAAACACAAATTACCTCTTCATCTATGTATGATGTTGGTAATGGAGTGGATCTGGGAATCAAAATTTGATGGTCTATATTACTAATCAATAATAAATAGATCATGCTTATAATAGATTTTATTTTCAACTTCATTGTCATTTTCATGAGAGTCAACAAGTGGTTTAGTGGGTGTGTTATAGTTTGATGGTTTATGTTGTGCTAAATAATAACATAAATAGACCATAATTATGATAAACACATCAACTAAATTCACTAATAACCAAAAAGAGAGATCATAATTTCATATATGTTGATTTATGTAATCGTGAAAAGAAAGTTACCTCTAAATTGACTTCTACTCTCATATTTTTGTTCAACTTCTTTTAGCTAGTTTTTACTTTTTTTAGCCAATTACAACTTCAAATGTTGGTTTAGTTTGATTGAGTAGAAATTTTAAAATCAATACAATTCCATGCGGATTGACCCGTACTCGCCACGTACTAAATTTGTATGCCGTGCGCTTATGATTATTTTTATAACATAATTTTTCGACTATTTTCTAATCCGACAGTAAGTTACTCGATTCAACAAGTTTTTGACGCCGTTGCTGGGAACTTAATTTGATTTTATTTCTATTCTTCGTATTATTTTCGTTTGATTTTATTGCGTGTTTGTTTTGTGCGTTAATTTGCATTTATAAAAAATTATTGTTGGGTGTTTATGCGATTGTTGTTTTCATTTGTTGGTGTGCTTGTTGCTCTTTTATATTTGCATTTCCAATTATATTTTTTTTTAAACATAAACATTTCAAAACAAAAAAATAATATTTTATTCATTTCATTTATTGTACATTCTCAGTTTACATTTCTCAGTTTAAAAAAATTCATTTCTCTATGCCTGTGCACATTCTTGCAGTGTGCACTACCTTACTTCAACTAAACTGTGCACGTCTTTGTAAACAAAACTGTGCAACAGCCTTGCCCATCTCCTCAACCAATACCACCTAACCACTGCCACACCCCTGAAGCATACCCCTTTGCCATCCACATTTCCTTAAACCAATACCAGAGCAACTTCTTCTTTACCCAAAACAGCACTACCATCAGCCAACCCCGTATTGCAACAGCTCAACCACTGTATTGCAACAGTTCAACCATTACTGCCACCCCAATTCCCCTTCTCAACTGAATCACCTATCACCCCCTGTTCAACTGCTCCTCTACATTACTTCTGCTAACATTCAATCACTCCCCATACGACCACTCTTACAACTGTGTTCCCACTGCCCATTGCCTGCCCTTCCATTGCCATTCTTACTTTTGTGTACTTCTGTAAACTGTGTACAACTGTGTGCTTCTGCTAACATTCATAGTTACTTCTGCCTTTCCCATTGCCCGCTCTTCCAACAGCCACTCTTACATCCGCCTTCCTCCTTAACCAAGAACAACCAATCAACTTCACCTGCCAGTGTCAACACCCGCACCCCCCCCACCCCCCCCCCCCCCCCCCGGGTATCTCCAGTTCACATCTCTCAATTTTCAACAATCAACATCCCCATAAACACTGCATCACTTCCTGACTGCATCTCTTCTGACTGTGCGTATACATACATACCTGACTTCGACATACTCTATCAACAACTTACAAGTGCAATTACTTCACATTTTACACTGCAAGTCTCCTGTCCTTCATTACTTCAACAAAACTTACAACCTGATCACCTCATTCCCTTTGCTTGTTGTGCATAGTTCATTACTTCACTGTCCTCTACTCTTTATTACTTCACTGTGCAAGTGCACAGTTCAATAACCACTATTACTTCACTGTCCTCTACACTTCATTACTTCACTGTGCATGTGCACAGTTCAATAACCACTGCCTCATTCCCTTTGCTTGCTGCCTTTCTCCACACTGATCAACACTCCATATATACATCAACTTCCCCGTCAACAAACTCAAACATCACCAGAAATTCCACCTGAAATCACCTCTGTGCATGTGCACACAACTCCTGCAAATACAGACTTCCGTAACCATTACAACCTTCATTCACCTGAACTTCTCAGTGATACATCTCATGCAAATCACTAGCACGCCTCCTCTTCACCATCACCTCACACTTCACATCCATCAACATTAACCACTACCATTCCCCGACCTTCTAACACTATTACCTTCCTCCGTCATCACCAAATTACATCACAACAACACCACCATAGCAGCCCACTGCAAACTGTGCACATTCAAAAAACTGTGCACATTCAACAAACTGCTCCACCCACTTGAAATATTCTTTCAAACATCACACTGTCCATACAATATTCCACCTCACCGCCATTAACATCACAAACTACCACCACACTATAACAGTCACCAACCACAGTTGCTTGCCATATCTCCATTTCTGCCAACCATCATTGTTGTTCACCACAACCACAAACACAAACCTCCCCACTGTCATACACTTCATACACCAATCTACCATTTCATTACACTATTGATCATACTAATCATCAAAACCACTTCCCCTGAAAACACTTCTCTGCAAAACTCCAACATAAAACACTTCTGTCAACTGCTGAGACCATCCACACAATATCCATTCACCTGCACCCAACCATATTTCCACCATCACTTGCCTCTGCAACATCCCCGTACCTGACAACTCCTCATTGCTTCATCACCCATCGCAACTGCAACCTGTGCAATTCCATCCAATCACCTCAATCCATCCTCGACTTCGAACATTCACCCTCACGCAAACCCCCACCTGAAACCGCTCCTTCGCCTTAAGCAAACCACGAACAATTTTGTTCAAATTGTTGTGACTTGGAGTTTTGCTTTGACTGTGAGAATTTTGATTTGGGGATTTCGAAATTTCGCACGTGAATTTGATTTGGGTTTCTGAATTTGTGAAGTTCGCATTTTTGTACAGTGAAGAATTTTTTTGGGGAATTGTCAATCTTCTAATTGGGCCGGGCCCTAGTGGGTTTTATTTAAAAAAAAATAACAAACAAGTAATTTTTATCTTCAATAGTTTTATTTGCATTTAGTTTCTTCTTTCATAAAAACACAAAAAAAAGAATAGAAAATTTTCTATTTGAGTTTTCTTTTGTTAGAACTTTGTGGTTAAGTTTTCCTTTTTTTTTTTTAAGTTTCTATTACCTTTTGTGTTTGCCTAAAAAAATTGAAACAATTGTATATATCTTATTTGAAATTTCAGATTGCAAAAGTAGAATATCAAAAGAATAATTGCTTACTAAAAATAATTGCTCTGCTTGCTTGCCTTATATGAAAAAAAATCGCTGCATTAAAATAAATTGCTAATAATTATGCATGCTCTGTTATCGTGCCCTTATCCCTTATTTTCAGTTTCACTGCATTGTTGGTCACTTGCATTTTTTTTTAAAAATAAAAAAAAATAAAAAACAAAAAAAAAATTCATTCATAGTTGTATTGTAATACAGTTTAATTTCAATGTTGCATTTCATCTTAGAATCTGATGAATAATAATGGTTAGACATTTGGCTTAGGGGAGTCGCGACTTCACTTAGGGTTTAATTGTATCTTGATAAGTTGTCTTCTTTCGACAATTTATTTTCTTGGTGTCTAGGCTACGGCAGAGCAATAATCAGTTATAAATATTACGGTGATTCGTAAATATTATACTGATTGTTTCTCTATAGGTAATTAATGAAACCATTGGTTGCATTTTTACAGAGATTCGTAGTGCAATGATAACTCATGCCCGTTACCTGGCTAAGAACTATTTTGTTGGATTAAGACAAAGTGTAATTATACAATTTTGGCTTAGGAGCTAAAAATATTTAATTAAGTCCTTGCATTCATTTAGTTGCATTAGTTCATGCATATTTAAAAAAAAAATCAAAATCCAAAATAAAAAAATTGTAAATTTTCCTTAACTTAGGGCCCATTTGGTTTCGTTTTAAGTTTTTTGTTTTCAACATACACTATAAAGTACAAGAAAACATGACAATTTTTTTACAATTCTTAGCCATTACAACGATGAACAGAAATGGAGGAGAGGAATTGTTTTCCATCCTTTTGTTATGTCTCAAAACACGAAAAATCAAATAAATTTGTTTTCTATTTTCTATGTTAATTTCATTTTTCAAAATTGTGTGTTTTTCAAAGATGCATAAGAAATGCGCATTTTTGTTTAGATGAAAACACAAAAATAAAAACAGCAAACCAAACGGCCCTTAGTTTTTTAAATCTTTTCCTTTCAAATTTTTCAATCAAAATCAAAAATCCAAAAAAAAAATTAAGTTGGTATTTTTTAGAAAAACAAAAATCCAAAAAAAAAATATATAATCTTTTTAAAAACAAATATATATATATATATACACACACACAAAAAAAAAATTTAAATAAAAAACGAAACAAAAAAAATCAGTTTCACCTTTTAAAAATAAATTCACTTTAGTAAATACTTTTCCACTAAAAAAATCCAAAATAAAAAAACACATTTTTGAAAATATTTGAATTTCTCTATTCGCAAGAATTTTACAATAGTTGTGAAAATCGATATTATCATACAGTTTCACATCAAACTCTTCTAGATATTTTAATGACAACTATTGTACAAACAACTCAAATTTTGAACCATAAAGTTTTCAAAATTATGACCAACCCTCAAATCTTGAAAATAGTATTGAAACGATTTGGTCCTTTTTTAACAAACCTAGCAAGGTTGACTGGGCACCTTCAAGATTTTATTACAACAAATAACAAAATAAAACTGATTCAAAACAAACTTTGAATCTAGAAGAAAAATAAGACACGACAAGAGGAAAACAAGCAAAAAACCACACAAGGAAACAAAAAACAGAACATACATAAAATAAAAGAGAAATCGAACCCAGTCAAGAGCATATCCGATTGGAAACTTGGATGATGATCTCTTCAATTGCATATGAATTCTACTTTTTATCTCATTCCATAGGATTTCCAGAGACTTTCTTTTATCTTAAAAAATGATTGTATTTCTTTCCTTCCAGATTACATTAAGATAAATCTTGGTACACGTTGCTATTTATCTCGAACTATCAGACTTCCATCTTGTAGATTTGTACATAATATTTCACTCAATTTCAGATACTAAATTAGCTGGACCTCTTCTTGTTTTAATCATTAGTCTCAACCGAAGAGGGAAAAGAGTAGGACATTCATAAAATAAATGAGAAGAAGACTCCTCATGCATAAGACAAAACACACATGCTCTACTACAAGGGAAACTATACCATATAGGACATCCGTAGTCAACAAGGCAGAGCTGATCACCTTCCACATCATTAAGTTTTCTCTAGAGGATGAGTCATTTCTCCAAATAATGCCAGACCATTTATTAGCAGGCAAAGAGGCAATGCCAAAAAGGTGCTGGTATAACATGTCAATGGAATGAGGTTTCTGGTTCTAGGAAATTTGTAGAGAGGCCAAACTATTATAAAGCTTGCTCTAATTGTTGTCCCACAAATGCCTAATAGCCTGACTGCTGATATAAGGGAGATGAACAAGGCCATCAGTTACATAATCATTTGCCTTAGCATGGTAGTGAATTACAGTTTGTTCAATTTGCTGATAAGTTAAGACTTTTAATAGTATAAACCCCTTACCAACCCATGGCTCATGCCAAAAACTAATTGAGTTGCTGCTAGTAAAATGGGTTCGAATAAGGGGTAAGAACAAGGTTCTAAACCCCAAAGTTTTCTCCAAGTCCAACTACACGACTAAGGTATTTCAATATTCCAAAATCCTTTCATCCCAATGACGTAATGACAAACCCAGTTAACCTATACACTGTCCTTCCTACTCAACAAGTCATTAAAGTGCTTGCTAAAGGCTGCTATGTTCCACAATTTCAGGTTGAGAATACTCAATCCTCCCTTGTTCATAGTAGTTTCAAAACTAGAGAAGGGACAAGGAAGGATTTCCTTGTGTGAATAGAACTTGTCCAGAAATATCTTAGCATGCCAGACATAACAAGATTCGGCAATTTTCCAGGTAGAATAATAGTATGAGCCTAATATACTATCATAGAGAAGCTAACTGACTTTATGAGAATCAACCTACCACATTGAGATTGGTGCCTATTGGTACAACAGTTTAAGGAGTCAGTGATTTCAGTATACAAAGGCATGCAATAGGCAAGAGTGATTCTTTTAGTTATCGGAGATAGACCCAAGTACTTCATGTCACCATCCATACTCTTAAAACCAGTGGCATGATACAATCCAGAAGTAAGGATTTCAAAAACATAAGAGAGCACCATGCTTGATTTATTCGGTCTTTGCTTGAACAACAAAATAAAATGATAAATAATATAAGTAATCTGTGCGATAACTCAAGTCATAGTTTTCAAGATAATCAAAATTTAGATTCACTTCAAAATTCAAATGATTTCGAGTTTAACTCATGCCAATACAATTTCAAACTCCAAAAGAAATTCAAAATCAAAATGGAAACAATTGTTTAAATGATTTTGGAAATGGGAGTTGTTTTAATGATGGTGAATTTTTTTACTAGCAATAGTTTCAAATTGAAAATTGATGCAGCGTAGGAAGCGAATTCGATGATGTAAATCGAATCCGTCCAGGATCTCACACGATTAGCGGAAATAATCTGTGAATCGATGATAAATCGATGAATTTAAGAATACCGAAAGGCCCAAATCTGTTGATCACGAAGATACCGGACTTTAGCAATCTTCGACACGTTGATCGCGCACGATACCGTGAGAGAAGATCTTCAATTCTTCGAACGTTGATCAAGCGCACTTGATTCCGTGAATTGGCTTCAACAATCATTGATTCGAGCGCACTCGAATGCCGAAGGTGGAGATAGGAGTTAACACTCAACTACCAATTTCAATGGAGGCACAAAGCACAAACCAAATTTTATTCAAAATTCAACCACCTTTACAAGGACATCACACCTCTATTTATAGATTTTTTACAAC
Organism: Allium cepa; assembly: GCA_030765085.1. Taxonomy (NCBI): domain Eukaryota; kingdom Viridiplantae; phylum Streptophyta; class Magnoliopsida; order Asparagales; family Amaryllidaceae; genus Allium; species Allium cepa. The sequence goes on along the minus strand of CM060930.1, from coordinate 2,409,333 downwards.
ATAACAACGACTCAACATAACATGACTTAACTACGGAAACTCGAAAAATGACTTAACAATTAATAACGACCTAACTGGAGTGACTTAAATACAACAACGACCTAGGAAACTTTGGTAGCGACTTAAGAGAACTTCGCTATGCAAGAATTGGCGTATTCGCGACCTATGCTGGGAATTGGAAGTGATCTATGGTTTTGCGACCTAAACATCGGGGATAAGGTTAGGCCGTGGATGGATTAGGTCGTTAGGTCGCGAGGGATTAGGACGTTAGGTCGCGTGATGGCCAGGTCATGGAGCATTGGTGATAGGTCGCGGTGATGGATAGGTCATGGAGTATTGGTGATAGGTCGCGGTGATGGATAGGTCGTGGAGTATTAGTGATAGGTCGCGGCGATGTGAACGGGGTTAAGTCGTGGGGGTTAGGTCGCGGCGATGGGAATGGTGTTAGGTCGTGGAGATTAGGTCGCAGCGATGGGAATTCGGGAATTAAGGTATGTCTTATTAACTCCTTCCCCTTCACTCCTTGCCGTGCTGCATCATCCTCTCTCGGATGACAAGAATTCGACCTCGAATTTGCGCATTCCTCTTCCTCAACAAGCTTATCCCCATGATACGAAATCAAGTATTTGACATTGAAAACGTCTGCAGTGTGAATATGATCCGGTATCTTCAACTGATATGCATTGTCATTGATCTTCTTCAAAATTTCCACTGGTCCAATTTTTCAAGCTTTCAACTTGTTGTAAGTTCCCACTGGAAAATGATCTTTTGTCAAAACGGCGTAAACCAAATCACCTTCTTTGAAGTCCACACTTCTTCGTTTCTTATCCGCCATTTGTTTATACTACTCATTTGATGCAAGCGATCGTTCTTGAACAACTTTGTGGCACTCTTGCAACTCATTCACCAAATCACTAGCCCGCTTAACAACCCCTTTCTGAAATGGAACTATCGATAAATCAAATGGTCCTTTCGGAATTGCTGAACATACAACTTGAAACGGACTGAAACCAGTACTTCGATTAACTACATGATTATGTGCAAATTCCGCCTGACATAACTTTATATCCCAGCTCTTCAAATTATCTTTCACAAGACATCTCAGCAAGTTTCCCAATGATCTATTCACCACCTCTGTTTGCCCATCTGTTTGTGGATGATAAGCGCTACTAAAACTCAGCTTCGTTCCAACCATCTTCCACAGACTCAACCAAAAATGACTTAGAAATCTAGTATCCCAATCAGAAACAATAGATTCAGGTAGCCCATGTAATTGATACACTTCTTTAAAGAATAATTGAGCAACTCGGACGGCATCAGTTGTCTTCTTACAAGCTATGAAATGTGCCATTTTTGAAAACCTATCCACCACAACAAATATAGAATCATTCCCCCTTTGAGTTCTAGGCAAACCCAAAACAAATCCATGCTTATATCAACCCACAGTCTAGTAGGCACAGGTAATGGCATATATAATCCCGCATTCGTAGCTGTTCCCTTTGAGACTTGACAGATATGGCATCTCTCCACAAATCTCTCAACTTCTTTTCTCATTGACGGCCAAAAATATGACCTTGAGATCAACTACAAAGTACGATCCCGACCAACATGTCCTTCTTCATGTAACTCTTTTACAATTTTCATTCTCAAGCTGCAATTTGGTACACACAATCGATTTCCCTTGAATAAGAATCCATCTACCAATACAAACTCATCAGTACTCCCATCCTTGACTTTCTCAACAATCTTCGTAAAGTAAGAATCCTCCTCAAATAACTCTGGCAATAGTTCAAATCCTGTCTCTTTAACCTTCATTGTCGTCAACAAATGATTCCTCCTGCTCAAGGCATCTGCTACACGATTCGTCACCCATGATTTGTGCTTTACAACAAAAGTAAACTGCTGCAGATACGCGACCCATGAAGCGTGCCTAGCTGAAATTTTGTCCTGTCCTTGCAAATGCTTCAAAGCTTCATGATCCGTATAGAGAACAAACTCCTTTTGAAACAGATAATGTCTCCAGTGCTTCACAGCTTGAACAATCGCGTAAAACTTCACATCATAAGTGCTATACTTCAACTTGGCTCCAGACAACTTCTCACTGAAATAAGCAACTGGTCTTCCACTCTGACTCAATACTCCACCAATTCCAACCTTCGAAGCATCAGTGTGTAACTCGTACAATATCTGAAAATCCGGCAAAACTAGAATTGGTGCTGACGTCAAAAGTGACTTAACCTTCTCAAAAGCTAACTCTGCTTCCTCTGTCCACACGAACTTCTTTCCCTTCATGCAATCGGTTACAGGTGCCATCACACTGCTAAAATGTGGAATGAATCTTCGATAAAAAGATACCAACCCATGACAGCTCCTTACTTCAGCAATTGTCTTGGGTTGTGGCCAACTCCTGACAGCTTACACTTTGCTTTCATCCACTTGAATACCTTCCTTCGACAGAACATATCCCAAAAACAAAACACTGTACGTCATGAACACGCACTTCTTCGTTGCTGCATAGAATTGCTCCTGTCGTAGAATTAACAATACTTCTCGCAAATGCTGGATATGCTCTTCCATATTCCCACTATAGATCAAAATATCGTCAAAGTAAACTACTACAAACTTCCTAATGAATGGTCTGAAAATCTGGTTCGTCACTCTCATAAAAGTACTAGGAGCATTTGACAAGCCAAACGGCATAACCAGCCATTCGTATAGACCCTCCCTAGTTTTAAAATCAGTCTTCCACTCATCACCCGGTCTAATACGAATGTGATGGTATCCACTCTTCAATTCAATCTTTGAGAACACAACAGCTCCACTCAACTGATCAATCAAATCGTCGAACCTCGGCATTAGAAACATGTATCTCACAGTGATCTTGTTTAGAGCCTGACTGTCCATACACATCCTCCAAGTCCCATCCTTCTTCGGTATCAATAAGGTTGGCACTGCACAAGGACTCAAGCTCTCCTGAACACGCCCTTGTTCTAACAACTCCTCCACCTGCCTTCTTAGTTCCTCATGCTCCTTAGGACTCATCCGGTAATGTGGCCTGTGAGGTAATACTGCTCCTGGCACAAGATCAATCTGATGCTGTATATCCCTCAAAGGTGGTAATTCTTTCGGCGGCTGTTCAGGAAACACATCCTCGAATTCTTCCAACACTGGTTTGACTTCCTCTGGAACTAAAACAGATTCAGTAGTTTCACGTCCAATCAACAAAAACACCTTTGGACTCTCCTCTACTTCTCCAACAAACTCCTTCAAAGTCAACAAAGTCTTCAACTCCTCAATCTCTTCTGATTTGCTTTCTCCTTGCTGTCTCTTCTTCGGAACTAAAATCATCTTAACACCTTCAAACATAAAGCTGTAGCTATTGGTTCGACCATCATGTTGCACTGCTCGGTCATACTGCCATGGTCTTGCCAACAGCAAGTGACAAACATCCATCTCCACCACATCACACTAGATCTCGTCTTTATACTTCTTCCCAATAGAAAATGGAACATGAACTCGCCTATCTACCTTCACCTCTCCTCCTTTTCTCAACCACGCTAACTTGTAAGGATTTGGATGCTTCTTCGTCTTCAAAATTCAACTTTCTCACAGCTTCGGTAGAAGTGATGTGGTCACAAATTCCCGCGTCAATCACAAATTTACACACTTTTCCTAGTATACTGCATGTCGATTGAAAGATATTACTCCTCAACCAACTAGCCTCTTCTTCCTGTTTCGGTGTCAAACATGATCTCCTCAACATTAGATTACATCCTTCATCTCTCGACACGATATCCTGTTCATCCTCTTCAACTGGACTAGAATGACCTTCATCAACATCCTCATCTTCAATCTCAGCAATCATTGCCCGCTTCTTCGGCTTTAGACATTCATTGCTCTTGTGGCCAAACTCTTGACAATTAAAGCACTTGATACTATTGTTGACCTTGGTCTTTGCTACCTCATTGACAACTGGTTTAGTAACAGCCTTTGAAACAGTAGTTTGCTACTAGCTCCCTTCACTTGATTGTTGGAATTTGTAAACACACCACCTCTTCGTCTTCCCTGCTTCTCCCAAGCCAACACTTTCTGGTGCGCTTCTGCCGCAGATCTAGGGTCAAACATATTTACCATGTCCTGGATCTGGATCCTCAACCCTCCAACAAATCTCGCGGTCAACTGTTCTTCCGTCTCCATGATATCATTCCTAGCAATGAATTGGTAAAATTCATCCGCATAATCATTAACCGACTTTGTCCCCTGCCTTAGATTTTGTAAGCGTTGTTACATAAGAGATTGATAATTGTAAGGTAAGAAAGTATCTTTCATTAACTTCTTCATCTTCTCCCATGAAACAATCTTTGACTTCCCCATTCTCTCTCGTGTAAGTTTAGTCTGCTGCCACCATGCCATAGCTCTCCCTCTCAATCTCGTAGCAACCAACTTAACTCTGCGATTCTCTGGAACTTCTTTGAAGTCAAAAATTTCCTCAACATTTGAAACCCAATCCAAAAATTCTTCCGCAACCATACCACCCTTGAATTCCAGAATTTCCATTTTCATTCCTGATTCCCATCTACGGTCATCTTCATATTCTCTAGCTCGACTCCACACTTGACCTCGATCTCGGTAATGAACACTTCCTCTATCACCATCAAACTCCTCATCAAAATCTGACGCATATCGTTGTCGATCATGACCACCAACATCTCTACCACCACCATTTCTTCGATCTACATTCCTCTGATCATGATAATCTACATCTCTCCGATTTCGTTCATCAACATTGCTATCACGATCGTCAATATTCCTGCGATCATGATCTCCTCTTCTCTCCCGATATGACTGTGGTGAAACTCTGTTTCCCCCATGACTCGATTCAGGTGAAACCCTTCTTCTACTTTGATTCATTTCAAGCATCATTCTCTCTAATCGACCAATCCCTTCATTCAACTTCTCAGTGAAACTCTCGTTGATTCGTTGCTCCATTTCATTGGCCTCTTCTCTTCCATACAAAGCATTAATATTGCGATGACGTTGAGCTCGTCTCGGTGGCATGATTGAACTTCAAACAAATTCAAAAAAATTCAAACACTTTTCGAACTTTGACCCATAATGATATGGATCGAAACTCCCAACTTGTTGCAACTTCACGATAAACACGATGAACACCAACTTCCCAACAATTGCAAATCCAATCTTCAAACTTCAAATGACGCAAACTCCTTGCGATCTAGCTTTGATACCAAACTGATGCAGCGTAGGAAGCGAATTCGATGATGTAAATCGAATCCGTCCAGGATCTCACACGATTAGCGGAAATAATCGGTGAATCAATGATAAATCGATGAATTTAAGAATACCGAAAGGCCCAAATCCGTTGATCAAGAAGATACCGGACTTTAGCAATCTTCGACACGTTGATCGCGCACGATACCGTGAGAGAAGATCTTCAATTCTTCGAAGTTGATCAAGCGCACTTGATTCCGTGAATTGGCTTCAACAATCGTTGATTCGAGCGCACTCGAATGCCGAAGGTGGAGATAGGAGTTAGCACTCAACTACCAATTTCAATGGAGGCACAAAGCACAAACCAAATTTTATTCAAAATTCAACCACCTTTACAACGACATCACACCTCTATTTATAGAGTTTTTACAACATAACAACGACTCAACATAACATGACTTAACTACGGAAACTCGACAAATGACTTAACAATTAGTAACGACCTAACTGGAGTGACTTAAACACAACAACGACCTAGGCAACTTTGGTAGCGACTTAAGAGGACTTCGCTATGCAAGAATTAGCGTATTCGCGACCTATGTTGGGAATTGGAAGCGATCTATGGTTTTGCGACCTAAACATCGGGGATAGGGTTAGGACGTGGATGGATTAGGTCGTTAGGTCGTGTGGGATTAGGTCGCTAGGTCACGTGATGGCCAGGTCGTGGAGCATTGGTGATAGGTTGCGGTGATGGATAGGTCGTGGAGTATTGGTGATAGGTAGCGGTGATGGATAGGTCGTGGAGTATTGGTGATAGGTCGCGGCGATGTGAATGGGGTTAAGTCATGGGGGTTAGGTCACGGCGATGGGAATGGTGTTAGGTCATGGAGATTAGGTCGCGGCGATGGGAATTCGCGAATTAAGGTATGTCTTATTAACTCCTTCCCCTTCACTCCTTGCCATGCTACATCAAAAATCCTCAAAATAATAATTATAAAATTTGATTTTGTTGAGCAAATGGAAGAAATTTACAAAGATCACATGGATTTGTTCTTTGAAACATACATGAAACAACGTGAGCAACAAAATCAAATCCCAACGTGTGATGAGTCAAATAATAATACACCTTTTACCAAAATTGATGATTTTCAAATAACAACTTTTGAAATTGAAAATCACAATCTTAATGAAGTTGTTAAAAATGTTGTAATTGAGTTGTATTTCAATTCTTTTGAAAGTGTGGAACCAATTTTAAAATTCGATCTTCCTTTATTCGGTTTTGAAAATTTGAATACAACAACTTTGGATTTTGAACATGATATATGCAATGAAGTTGTGAACAATTCAACAAAGGAAGACGAATTTTGTGAACACAATTTTTTTGGTGTTTTCGAAGACGAGTTGTTTGAATTCTAAAGGGGAAGATTTGAACACCATTTTGATTTTGAATTCAATAACTCTGAATAAGTTTTCAATGATAAGCTTGAATATCAATTTGATGAAAATAAACTTCAACTTCAACCAATTTTTCTATCTACCCCAAAAATCATATAAGATAAAAACAACTCAAACTATTTTTAATAAATCGACATTCGTTTTTTCAAATCAACAATCAACTTTGAAATTTTTTATGGTTTGGTTTTCTTGGCTTAAGTTGTGTCTCTCATACTTGACGAGACAAATGAATTGGTCTTTGGAAGTCCGTTTCATTTACTCTTTAACGATATACTATCTGATGTCTTATAAATAATAATCGTTTCATGTAAATATAGGTATGTTTTTATTTTATTTTTTTCTCCTTTCAGTTGGGTTGACTATGGGGACACAGTCAAAATCAAGTGTGGGGGAGCCTCATCTTCTTTTTGATTTTTCATGGTTTATTTTTTGCATTTTCTTTCCAAAACTCAAAAAATTTAAGAAAAAAACAAAAAATAATCCTAAAAACAAATTTTCTTTTTAAAGTACTTTTGAAGAAACACTATAGGATAAATATATGGTTTTGGTTATTAAATTGAAATTTTGGAAAATTTATTTGTCTTAACAAAGATAAAAATAAAGTTTGATTACAAGTAACTATGGTTTATCTAGAATATAGTCAGGTTCATAAGTGATAACTATGAAGTATATCCTAATTGAAATCTTTGTTTAAAAAAGTGGTTAATTTAAAGTAAAGGCTATAACATTGTTGATCTTCTAAGTTAAATGGTGCTAAGTTAATTTTGCAAAAACCTCCCTTAAAAAAACAAAAAACCATTAAATAATGTAAAAAAAACATTAATTTTTTTTTTTTGGTTTTTGTAAATAAGAAACACATAGAATCTTGTGTTCACACGTAAGTGCGTACATTCGCCATGCTCTACAGGCCTAGAAGGCAGTGCATGATCGGTATATCCAGCCTTAGTTTATTTGAGTTAGGTGTGTGTATATTAAAATTCTTTTTATTATTAATGTCTACAGTCGATAGGTTCACACACTTGTGTGTTCATGCACCACGCTCTGAAATACCCTCACGTAAGCCCGAAAGGCAGTGTATTGGTGGTATATCTGGCCTTAGTTTTCTAAGTTGGACATATATAAATATTGTTAATATCAATAAAATTTTGAAAAATAGAGAGCATAAGCAATTGAAATTCAAGCATTATTTTAAATTGTTTTATTCTATTGTTATTCAAAAGAAATAGAAATACCACTTTGAAAAACGTTGATAATCATTTAAGGACCCATCTCATAGTTGCATTGTGTTATCAACTGATGCAACTGGCCAAGCTAAAGCCTGTTTCTGACGATAACTTAATTTTTTTAGAAATTTTGAAAAGTAAAAGGACTTAAATTTCTTAATAATGGCCAGAACTTATATTTAACTTATTCGTGTTAATTTAAAAGTAAATTATTCATCTGTAAATATTTCAGAATTGCATCCATCTCTTTGTAAATTGTAACATCCACCTACTTGGAGGTCCAAAACTAATGGTTATGGATGCTGTGGTCACCCATAGTTATTAGTCCTCGGGGACCAAATATAGTGATGTTAGATTCATTGGTACATAGAAACACATGAATATGGAATAAATTTAAACTTCAAACAACATCACATTCCGTATCAAAACATTTCCAATTCATTACATAATCCCATGTTCACAAACCGCGTTCAAAGAAAATATATTTATTACAATATAAGTCCAGAGCGACAAATAAAGATGCCCCCGGGATGATCCGAGTATATATAGGCAATATAAAAATTTTCCATTACAATCAACACAGCGGAATCAAAAGAAAGAGAACTCTAAATAGCTATCATGCCTCATGCACGTCTTTGAAAGTTTATTCGTCTTAGTGGTACCTGAAAACCTCAAATCTCAAACTACTCAAAATCAATTGAGTACCCAAGAATTTAAGGGGAAAACATAAACTTCGAGTCAGACATAAGGCCTAGTATTAATAATAATCTACCATCTTAATCATTTAGATATCTAGTGAGACCATGCCATTTAGCGAAATGGGTTTTCCCTCACTAGTATCTCAAAATCTTTACAAAACCATATACCGTGCTCCTGCATTCATAATGGTTAAAACAATTCAAATTATTATAATATGATGATATGCAAAACAATTGAGTTAATTCTGGATTACCCATCCCTATTAAATTTAGACTATCTGTCTAAGTTATAGTTTCTAGGATTACTGTTAATCTATTATTTTTCACCGGCTTTTTAATAACCGGTTAAACATTTAAGGACTCCATGTCTAATTACATAGTTTTCATAGGATTACTATGAACTTATTGGTAACTCCAATGTTACTCTTATCCTATTTTTCATAGGTTGACTAGGAACCTATTAATAACCCCAATATCCTTTCTTCTTACCCTAGTTTTCATTAGTTGACTAGGAACCTATTGACATCTGTCAATATTTCATCCGGATATGGCTTTCATGGGATAACCACAAACCTACTGGCATGCCAGTATCCAATCATTATTTTCATGGGATTACTATAAACCTATCTATCTAACATCTTCCTTTACATATAGTTTTCATGGGCTAACTATGAACCTATCTATCTGACATCTTCTCTTATACATAGTTTTCATGGGCTAACTATGAACCTATTGGCCCCTGCCAATACCATACAATTTTCGTGGGCTTACTATGAACCTATTGGCCCCTGCTAATATCTTTCCTTTATATTTTAGCATCTATATTCTGATCTTTCTGAGCTCCTGGAGGCAATTCTACTCATTCAGGAGTTTATTCAATTTATATACACTAGTGGGTTAACCTAACTAGTTCTCATATCCTTTAACCCCAAAATACAGTTATGGTTCCATTATGAAGTGAATGTATTCGTATTAGAAGAAGCGATATAAAACATAGCAATACCATTCCTGTGGGTTTAAAACATAACATGGTTAGTCCTCTTAACCTATTTCTTTATCAAAGATATCTTCTTCTTAAAACCATTATAAAAACTACTTTGACTTTACCTAAAAGTAGAGTTTGGGTCGTAAAACCTTTCGATACCTTCAAAACCTAGCTTTCGACTTCATAGGATAACCTCCTTCGAAAGCTCTTTAAAACATTAGGCTCCTGCCTTATAATACTTTAAATTCTACCTTTCAAAACCTTTTGAATATATTAAAGCGTTAGCATTTAACTTTAGAAGCTTTAGCTTTGAAACTAGTTGAAAGTACCCCTTTTGACACTTATGGAAGTAACCATTCCAAAACCATTGAAAGTACCCCTTTTAAAAACATTAGGTTTATACTTAAAACATAATTTGGTTCAAAGTGAATATAGTCGAAAACATCTGTTGATAAACAATGTTTGTCATTTATAAAAATATTGGAGAAAATTTGATGGCATTGGCACCATGCCTTTCAAAAGCATAACACATCTGGGTAAAACATAAGAAGGTTGGTGTCGAAACCCCTTTCGAAACCATCACCTTCGAAACCCCTAACCCATTTAGAAAGCTTTAGGAAGTCGCTATAAAACACCAACAGGGTATCGACTAGGTTGGAACACCCTTCTTTTAAACTATTCTTTTATAACTAAGGAACCCAACTGAAAGTAATCTTAAGTTAATGGTAACCTCTTTTGAAACCTTCTGCTTTGACCCTGTGAAGGCTTATAACAAAACATTGGTAGATGCTTTACTTTTATAAACAAAGCAAGGTTTAATCCCCTTCGGAAGCTATGCTTTCGACACCTTACCTTCCACCTATCTCTAATCCACTGCGTACCATCATAGTGATATCTTGTGTATTGGTTTCGGCATAGTTGGTTTCGACAAGGATGGATGCGGAAGCTACTGTGTCGAAAGGTGTTTTCCAAAACAGACGAAACCTATTTTCTGAGCAAACCATGTTTAGTAGTTAAATAAGTAATGTTTTCTCCAACTAACCTGCCACGTGTCAACATCAGATTGGTTTCCTTAAACTTTTCAAATTTTTTTTCAAAAATAACTGCCGCTAATCCAGATCTAAACCATGGTTAAGTTTATCAAACTAGCCTTCCAATTTTTGCAAAGAAGTCCCTTTTCTAAAACAATTTATTTGCATCGCAAATCGCTTTGGAAAAATCCCCAAAAATTTCAGAAATTCACTTTAATCGTGTATCTAACATATCAAAATTCCAGACCCAAATTCTTAATATATATTCCAAAATAAATTATAAAATCGAATAACCATATTTTCCTTTGAAAATTCATAATAATCTTTCCATAGCTTGGAAAATTCCCAAAATTGAAACCTAACCCCAAAATCATGTTTCTCATAACATAAAATTCTCCTATGACATTTAAACATCATTTAATCTCGATTTTGAACTAAAACCATATAAAACCCCTTTTTAAACAACCTTGTTTGAATCAAATAAATCATGAATCAAGCATATCATAATCAAATATATTATAAAAATGAATTTATCCCTTGCTGAAAATATATGATTGAAAACCAAAATAGAGATAGAGTTATTATTCATCTTGCTCTTGATAAGGTTGTTGGATTAAGATTGATTTTCCCCTAAGCTTGAATCTCTAGCTTTAATTTGAATTTCTCTTCCTCTTAATGGCCGTCCATTCTCTATAATTTTGTTTGCATTTTAAAATGATGTGAATGGGAAGTAAAAAGGTGGGAACGAAATATATATAAGGATGGAAGCTAGGGGTGGCAATTCCCAATATACCCTTGTGTGACTTAATTAACCAAAATTCATTCTTAAGTCCATTTGTTAGTTCATTAGGCTCGGCCTGAATTAATTATTTCAAACCTCAATCCCCTTATCAGTTACATTTACATTATTCTATTTAATTTATCTAATTAAATCTCCTGAATAATGTTATCAAAAATTAGGGGTGTTACAGGTTTCTCTCCTTAAAGAATTTCGTCCTCGAAATTCAGTAAGGACTAAATATCAAAATACCAATCATCTGTAATGACTCCTAATAATCATACTAGTCTACGTGACTAGGAAATATCTGTATAAATCTAATATAGACATACCCTCAAAGTAGATTAGGATAAGTATCTTGAATCATGTCCTCTGTTTTCCAAGTGCAGTCCTTATCATGGTTTCTCCATTAAGCTTTCACGAACTTGACTGTCTTGTTCCTCAATATTTTCTCATCTCTCGCTACAACCATGGTTGTCTCAAAAAATTCAAATCAGGCTCAAAAAATTCAAATCAGGCTCTATTACTCGAACTCTATTTGAGGAATGGTGTCCTATAGATCATGCACATACTTGCGAAGATGAGACACATGAAACACATTATGGAAACTTGCCATATTGATTCGCAACTCAACTCTGTAAGCGAGCTTTCCAATCCTCTCTATAATCTGGAATGGACCAACATATCTCAGGGCCAACTTTCCCATTTCCAAACCGTACCACACCCTTCATCGGTGATACTTTGTAACTCTTTTGTCTGGATTGAGCTTCCTTCATCCGTTCTAGGATTAGCTCAATCTGTTCTGACGCCTCCCTTACCAATTCTGGACCCAAGACCAATCTGTCTTCAGTCCCCAACCGACATGCAGGGGATTTGGATGGCCTTTCATACAAAACTTCAAAAGCGCCATTCCTATATTAGTCCGATAACTATTATTATATGAAAACTCAATCAAATGTAGGTGACCTCCCAAGATCCACCAAAGTCCAACATACAAGCCCTCAACAAATTCTCGAGCACCTTATTAACTCTCTCTATCTGTCCATCCATATGTGGGTGATGTGCGGTACTCATCTTGAGCTTTGTGGCTAACACATCCTACAAAATCTTCTAGAATTCACTAGTGAATAAAGCATCCCTGTCATTGACTATGCTATTAGGAACTCCATGAAGTCAAACTATGTTCTTCATGAACAACTTCGCCAAAACTTCTGTCATCCCGGTCAACTTTACGGGAATGAAATGGGCACTCTTGGTCAACCTGCCTACAATAACTCATATCCTTTTATTTCCTCTCCTTGACCTTGGAAACCATCAATAAAATTCATGGATACCGAATTCAATTTCCAAACTGGAATATTTAGAGGCTGAAGTAACCTACTCGGCTTCTGATGTAGCTTTCTCTTGTTGACAGTTTACACACTGCCTAAACCATGAGCCAACATCCCTCTTCATGCCTTACCAATAGAAGCTCCTCTTCATATCTTGATACATATTGGTCCCTTCAGGATGAATCATAAGCTTAGATCGATGACATTCCTGAAGAACTTTTCTCCTCGAGTTCTCAACATCTTAAGCACATAACCGTCCCTTCTTTCTCAACCATCCTCTCTGCTCAAGACAAAAATCTTTTAAATCATCAACCTCATTTTCAACCTCAAGCCTTTTGATCCTCTCAGCTAATAATGGATCCTCCTTCTGTTTATAAGAAATTCTCTAGATCAACACTACCCGAACTTCTAAACAGGATAATATGGCGGTACTTTGACTAGAACTAGTAGTCGATCTTACCTGCACACCACAACTAACCAAAGCTTCTAGATGTTTCCACTCTGCCAACGTAGCTAACACCACATTTCTGATGTCTTCTGTTAAGAGCATTTGCTAATTACTACCTTTCCCTGGGGTATACTCTATACCAAAATTATAAGCAACCAAAAATTCCAACCACCTTCGCTGTCGCATATTCAACTCCTTCTGAGAGAATAGATATCTTAAAGACTTATGATCGGTATATAATACAAATCTCCCCCTCAAAAATAATTCCTCCAAATCTTTAAGGCAAAAATTACCATTGCCAACTCCAAATCATGAGTAGAATATCTTACTTCATGCGGTCTAAGCTGCCTAGATGCGCAAGCAATCACTCTGCCCTTCCGCATCAACACTGCTCCCAATCTAGTTCCACGCGCATCCGTGTATACTACCAACCCTTGATTACCATCTGGAACTACTAATACTGGAGCATTGGTCAACAAAAGCTTTAACTTAAGGAGTGCTTCCTCACATTTGTTGGGTCAAACAAACTTAACTTCCTTCTTGGTAAGCTTAGTCAAAGGTGCTGCTATCCACGAGAAATCCTTGATGAATCTCTGGTAATAGCCAACGAGTCCAAGAAAACTTCTGATCTCGATAATTGGTATTGGTCTCTTCCAATTGTTCGTAGCTTCTATCTTATCTGGTTCGACTGAATATCCTTTCTCTGAAACCACATGACCAAGAAACTTATCCTCTTTCTTTCAAAATGACACTAGAAAAATTTCACCTTTAGCTGATTCTGCCTCAGCATCTCTAGCTCAACTCTAAGATGTCTTCACGCTCTCTCTTATCCTTAAAGTACACCAAAATGTCATCTATAAACAGTAACACAAATCTATTCAAATACTCTCGGCAGACTCGATTCATCAAATCTACAAAGAAAGTAGGTGCATTAGTCAACCTGAATGGCATCACCAACCACTCATGCAAACCATATCTAGTTCAAAATGCAGTCAAAGGAATACTGTCCTCTGCCACTCTCAACTGTTGGAACCTCGTCGCCAAATCCAATTGGAAAAACACCTTTGGCTCTACTGAACTGATCAAATAGATCATCAATTCTCAACAAAGGATACTTATTCTTTATCGTCCTTTCATTTAGTTTACGATAGTCGATACACATTCTCAACTACCCATTTGGTTTCTTCACGAATACCACAGTTGCTATCTAAGGCGAACTGCTTGGTATAATAAAATTCCTTCCTTCAAGATCCACTAGCTGCATCTTCAGTTCCTTCATCTCTATCAGTGTCATTCTATTAGGTGGTCTACTCACAGGTTCAGCTCCTGGCACAAGATCTATCCAAAACTCAACAGCTCGTTTCAGTGGTAGTCCTATGACTGACTCAAAGACATCTGCAAACTCTCTTACAATCCAAACCTGACTTAGCTCTTTACCCACTTCCATTGCACTTAACAAAACACAACAACTCTGGTCAGAATTCTCTACTGAGAATATAAATCGGTTATGACTATCTGGGTGTCTTAAAGATATCTCCCCATCTTGGCAGAATATCTTGGCCTCATACCTCCTTAACCAATCCATACCCAAAATGATTCTGAAATCTTTGAAATCATAAACATACGAACTTCATGCAAAATTATGACCTAAAAAATTAAGTTCTAACTGGTCACATCTTATCCTCAGAGTTGCATACCCTCCTATTAGATTCGCAACCCTTAAGGAAGTAACAAGGTATGTGCGCTCTAAGCATAACCTATCAACCAAAAAATGGGATATAATTAAATGTGATGCACCGGTATCAAAAAGTATACTAACTAGTATACTATGAACCAAAAACATACCTACCATCACAGTCTTTCCTTTATCAGCTGCAGTAGGCTTAGCTGATGTTCCAATAGCAAAAACCTTTCCCTTGTCCGCCCTAGCTGGCTCTACACACTGGTTCTTGTAGTGCCTCACTTGATCACAGTTAAAGAACTTCACGTTCTTCTTATCTACAGCTTTCTTTCCCTTTCCTGAATGCCACTCATTAGCATAATGACCCTACTTGTCACATTTGTAGCAGACTAAATCAGCCTTTGCCTTCTTCTTAGCCTCCCCTTTCTAGGCTCCCTTCTTCTTAAAATTTTTTCTCTTCTTTCCCTGAGGACCCTGGGATTCAACTGGATTCTCTCCAGCTGAAATAACAAGCATTATTTCATGGTGAATGGCCATCTCCACCATCACATTAGAAGGATCTTGGATATGGGTCATGGTCATTCTAGCAGGCTTAGGTCTCAACCCTCGAATGAACCTTTCATTCCTTCGGACATTAGTGTCTACCAAAGAATATCCATATCTAGACAGCTCATCAAACTTAGCAGCATACTCGATCACTGACATCTCTCTCAAACCAGATCCATGAATTTCCACATCAATGCAGACTTAGCAAATATAGATAGAAACCTCTGCTCAAACCTTCTCATGAAATCAGCCGAAGTCAGCTCTTCCTCCAGTACCCCTGTGGTAACACTATTCCACCAATGAAGCGCTGCCCTTGTTACTGTTTAGAGGCCAGCCTTATCTTTTTCCCATCATTCAAGCCTAAATCAGTAAAAATCCTTTCACAACTCAATATCCAATTCTCAACTTTAACAGCATCCTCTGTTACAACAAACTATTTTCCACTCAAACTGGTGTTAGCTTAGCATAGTTATTCCCAATTAGATCCACAAAATTAGTTCCTCCAGGCAACTCCAACTTGCACAAGATTAGCCAACAATTGATATATCATCCCCACATCTACTGGCATTTTCCAACACTTACATTGGCTTCAGCATTTGAATTAGCATTAGCCTGTCGACATTGGTTCCTCCTAGTATTATATGGAGAATTTCCATTGGTTTTGGTGCTTCCTCCTCCTAGATTTCCTCTTTCGTTTCCTGCTTCCATATCTTTTTTCTTGTAAATCTGCAAACGAGCCTTAGTAAGATACAGAAGAATGGTTTAAGAGAGAGGGGAACGCGTACTTATATATGTATATATGTCAAATACAAATACGTTACTGTAGCTTAACCCAAATCCCAATCATATATTCAAATTCATTAGATCATGTTTGAAAATCTTTTAGGTCTAACTTTCTTTTACAGTTTCATAAACCTATGCTCTGATAGCAACTTGTAACATCCCTCTACTTAAAGGCCCAAAACTAACGGCTACGGATGCTGCAGCCATTCATAGTTATTAATCCTGGGTGACCAAATACGGCGGTGTTAGATTCATTGATACACATAAACACATGAAAATGGAAAATATTTAAGCTTTAAGCAACATCGCATTCCATATTAAAACAATTCCAATTCATTACATAATCCCATGTTCGCAAACCATGTTCAAGGAAAATATATTAATTACAACATATGCCGAGAGCGACATATGAAGATGCCCCCTGTGATGATCAGAGTATATACAGGCAATATAACAAATTTTCCATTACAGTCAACAAAGCCGAATCCAAAGAAAGAGAACTCTAAATAACTATCGTGCCTCCTGCACGTCTTCGAAAGTTTATTCGTCTTAGAGGTACCTAAAAACTTCAATTCTCAAACTACCCAAAATCAATTGAGTGCCCAAGAGTTTAAGGAGAAAACATAAACTTTGAGTCAGAGATAAAGCCTGGTATGAATAATAATCTACCATCTCAATCATTTAGATATTTAGTAAGACCATGCCGCTTAGCGGAATGGGTTTTCCCTCTCTAGTATCTCAAAACCTTTACAAAACCATATATTGTGCTCCTTCATTCATAATCGTTAAAACAATTCAAATTAATATAATATGATGATATGCAAAACAATTAAGTTAATTCTGGATTATCCATCCCTATTCAATTTAGACTATCTGTCTCAGTTATAGTTTCTAGGATTACTATTAACCTATTAGTTTTCATTGGCTGACTAATAACTGGTTAAACATTTAAGGACTCCATGTCCAATTCATGGGATCACTATGAACCTATTGGTAACTCCAATATTTCTCTTATCCTAGTTTTCATGGATTGACTAGGAACCTATTGGTAAACCCAGTATCCTTTCTTCGTACCCTAGTTTTCATGGGTTGACTAGGAACCTGTTGACATCTGTCAATATTTCATCCGGATATAGTTTCTATGGGCTAACTACAAACCTACTGGCCCTGCCAGTATCCAATCATAGTTTTCATGGGCTTATTATAAACCTATCTATCCGACATCTTCCTTTACACAGTTTTCATAAGCTAACTATGAACTTGTCTATCTGACATCTTCTCTTATACACAGTTTTCAAGGGCTAATTATGAACCTATTGGCCCCTACCAATGTCATATAGTTTTCATGGGCTTACTGCGAACCTATTAGCCCCTGCTAATATCTTTCCTTTATATTTTAGCATCCTATATTCTGATCTTTCTGAGCTCCTGGATGCAATTCTACTCATTCAGGAGTTTGTTCACTTTATATTCACTACTAGGTTAGCCAAACTAATTCTCCTTTCCTTTATCCTCAAAATGCAATTGTGGATCCATTATGATGTGAATATATTCATATTAGAAGAAGCGATATAAAACACAGCAATACCACTCCTGTGGTTTGAAAATAAATATGGTTAATCCCGTTAACCTATTTCTTTATCAAAGATAACTTCTTCTTAAAACCATTATAAAAACTCCTTTGACTTATCCATGGGTTTTTCCTTTAAAAATAGAGTTTGAGTCATAAAACCTTTCAATACCTTCGTAACCTAGCTTTTGACTTCATAGGATGACCTCCTCCGAAAGCTCTTAAAAACATAAATCTCCTGCCTTATAATACTTTAAATTCTACCTTTCAAAACCTTCCAAAAATATTAAAGTATTAGTATTAAAATTTAGAAGCTTTAGGTTTGAAACCAGTTGAAAGTACCCCCTTGGGCACTTATGGAAGTAACTCTTCCGAAACCATTGAAAGTACCCCCTTTCAAAAACATTGGGTTTATACTTAAAATATAATTTGGGTCAAAGTGAATATAGTTGAAAGAATCCATTTTGAAACCATCTTTATCAATAAAAATAATGGGAAAAACTTGATGGCATCGGCACCATCCCTTTTGAAAGCGTAGAACATCTGGGTAAAACTTAAGAAGGTTGGTGTCAAAACCCCTTTCGAAACCATCACCTTCGAAACCCCTAACCTCTTTCGAAATCCTTAGGAAGTGGATCATACTTTATAAAACAAAGTATCTTCCAACGACATTGATATCTTCAACACCATCAAAAGGCTATAAAACGGAATCAGGATATCGACAGGTCGGAACCCCTTCTTTTAAACCATTATTTTATAAATAAGGAACCCAACTGAAAGCAATCCTATGTTAATGGTAACCTCTTTCGAAACCCTTTAAAACCTCTTTTGAAACCTTCTGCTTTGACCCCGTCGAAGGCTTAAAATAAAACATTAGCAGTCGCTTTCCTTTTAAAAACAAAGCTAGGTTTCATCCCTTTCGGAATCTATCTTTTCGACACCTTACCTTCCACTTATCTCCAATCCACTATGTAACATTATAGTGATATCTTTGGTACTGGTTTCAGCATAGTTGGTTTTGACAACGATGGATGTGGAAGCTACTGTGTTGAAAGGTGTTTTCCAAAATAGGTGGAACCTATTTTCTGAGCAAACCGGGTTTATTTCTTATAAGTAAACTTTTCTCTAACTAACCTGCCACGTGTCAACTCAGATTGGTTGCCTTAACTTTTTTGAATTATTTTTCAAAAACAACATTCACTAATCCAAATCTAAACCGTGGTTAAGTTTATCAAACTAGCCCTTCCAATTCTTGCAAAGAAGTCCCTCCTCTAAAACAATTTATTTTTCATAGAAAATCACTTTGGAAAAAATCTCCAAAAATTCCAAAAATTCATTTCAATCATGTTATCTTACATTTCAAAATTCCATACCCAAATTCTTAATATATTTTCCAAAATAAATTATCAACCAGAATAACCATGTTTTCCTTTGAAAATTCATAATAATCTTTCCATAGCTTGGAAAATTCTCAAAATTGGAACTCAACTCCAAAATCATGTTTCTCACAACATAAAATTCTCCTTTGGCATTTAAACATCATTTAATCTTGGTTGTGATCTAAAACCTATGAACCCCCTTTTTAAACAACCTTGTTTAAATCAAATAAATCACGAATTAAGCACATCATCATCCAATATATCATACAAACGAATTTATCCCTTATATCCGAAAATATATGATTTAAAACCAAAATAGAGATGGAATTATTTGTTGAGACTTGGTTTTGATTCATGACACAAAGCTATCACTAAGACATACAGATTTGACGACTACTATGAAAAAGAAAGAATATATACTACAAGGGAACAAGACTTCAAAATCGGTGCATTATATTATTTGTTTTTGAGTCTTAGGTCAATTTTGTTAAAATCTCTCATTGTTTACGTATATATTGGCTTATATATTTAATTATCTTATTTCTAAATAATTTATACATATATAGGCATATAATATATATATATATTATATTATAAAGGTATTTAAAGTTATATATATTATTATACCTGTGTAAACTGTGCAAATTGCATAGATATTACCAGGTCAGTCAACTGACCCAGAGGCTCAGTCGACTGACCCAGAAATTTTTGTGCAACATGCACAAATGCATAGATATGCAAATATATATTTAAAAATTCGTTTGAATATTCAGTCGACTGGCCCAGAGGTTCAGTTGACTGAATTTCTACAACAGCTACTTTTTGAAAAGACACGACTATTTGTGAAGAGTTAAGAACCTCTAGAAAAGATGTGGACACAACACTTCAATCGAAACTCTTCATCAACAATCGCTACTTTCTAACCTCTATAAATACATACTCTAATTTAATTCTAAATCAACGAATTTTCTTATCTAACTCTCTTGAATGTATTTGCAATTATACTTTCAATTGTTCTGCATTATACCTTTCTACTCTTCATAAACTTCAAATATATATATTTATACTCAAGGAAAAGATTATAGGAAGGGTGTACTACAAGTGATAAATCCATGTTATTAGAACACACAAAGCCAAAATAATTTTTTGTATTTTTTGAAGTCCTGTTCTGCTGCTCAGGCGTGTGAAGTCCTCTTCGGCTGCTGAGGCGAAATCCTGTTCTACTACTCAGGTCCCTGTTCGGCTGCTCAGGAGTTGTATAAACCTGTTCCTCTGGGTTAAGTGAGGGTTGTTGGATTAGTGAAATTCCAGAAGGAGTTTGGGACTGGACGTAGGACGGTGCTTCGAACCAGTACAAAAATTCATGGTGTCATTTTACTTCATTGCTTTTATATTTTGCATTTATTACCGTATAGCTATCACATTATACTCTATATTATTGTATATCTATATTACACGATCCATAGCACACTTTCATTTGGTATCAAAGCAAGGTCATCATATAACCCTAACATAATTATTTGATCGTTTAATAGTATGGAAACTAATACTAGCACTAGCATTAACACTAGCTTCATTTACGGACAATCCACTGCATGTCCACCTCTATTTAATGGCATAAATTATAACTATTGGGCCAAACGAATGAGAATATATGTGAAAGAAAATTATTTTGATTCATGGAAAATAACTCAGACAGAATATATTATTCCTACTGAAGAGTATTCTACTTGGTCGAGTATACAAAAACTAGATGCCACAGCTAATGCAAAAGCCATGAATATATTGTTTTGTGCCTAAGATAAAAATGAGTTTAACCATGTTAGCAGGTGCAATACTGCATATGAAATATGGCATACACTCAAAATTACACATGAAGGAACTAACAAGGTCAAACAAAGCAAAATATTCATGCTTAAAAGTTAGTTTCAAAAGTTTAGGATGAAAGAAAATAAATCTATAAATGATATGCATTCAAGATTTCAGGATATCTACCATTCATTAGTAGGACTAGGAGAAAAATATTCAGACTTTGATATTATATCCAAAATCCTTAACTCTTTAATGGAAGAATGGAAAAGAAAAGTTCTTGCTATTGAAGAAGCGAATGATAATTCCAGAATAACTCCGAAAGAGTTAATAGGAAATCTAATGTCCTATGAAGTAATTTTGCAGGCTAAATGAGTTCAAGCTTAAGATAAAAAGAATATAGCATTACATGAAGAACAAGAAGAATCATATTCAGACAAAGATGATCTAGCCTTTATTGCCAAAAACTTCAAGAAATTCTTAAAGTATAGAGAAGGAAACAGAAACAATGGCAAGAAAAGCTCAAATAGCAATAAACCACCGTCTTCATCAGTTATGGAGTGCTTTAATTGTCACAAAAAGGAGCACATACAGAAGGACTTTCTAGATCAAAAGAAAGAATATCGAAATAAAAGGAAGGACAAATTCAAAAGAAAAGCCTTTTCAGTTACATTGGATGATTCAGATTCCTCCTCTTCTTCTGGAAGTGAGAGTGACAGCGATAATAAATAAGCCAATGTATGTTTTATGGCCAAAGATAATGAGGTTAGTGATTTGACTTTTGATGACATTATAGAGATAAATTCTGAATTATTAGATTGTTTAAAAAGTCTCAAAAGAAAATATAAAGAGGCTGTAGAAAATCAAAACAAGGCAGTATTCGAAAGAGATATGCTTAAAGATGAGAAGAAAATATTGGAAGAAGAACTTGAGAAAACTCAAGAATCTCTTTCAAATGTTAATTCTCAACTTATATTATCGAGTCATGAAATTGAAACTCAAAAAGAAAAGAATGATGTTCTTGTTTCTAAAAATCATGTTTTAAAAACTAATATTAAAATGGTAGAACTAGAAAATTCAAGTCTAAAGACCAAACTAGAAGGAATCGCTAAAAACGTTTCAAATTTTAATAAAGGTAGAGAAAATTTATGTAGAATTATTGAGAATTCACAACTTGCTAATAATAAAAATGGTTTAGGTTGTAAGAAGAAAGTCAAGAATTCACAATCTAGTAATTTAAACACTGTTAAGTCTAATAAAACACCCATATCTCCAAAAAGACTAGTTTCTAAAACTATAAATATATGGGTACCTAAAACTAATAACAAGTTAATAAGAAAAAAGTGTATTAGTTCATTCATAGAAAATGTTCATAATAATAAAAATTATATTTATAAAAGGGACACTAAAACCAGTTGGGTATGGTTTCCTAAGACCTAACTCTTAAGACCCTATTAAAAAAGTGGGTACCAACGTCATCTCATATTTTTTGCAGGTCCCACTCAAGAAAAGAGAAAAATGGATACACGACAGTGGTTGCTCAAAACACATGACAGGAGACAAAGTTGTGCTGATAAATATTACATACTCAGATGGAGGTTCTATCACTTTTGGAGGTAATTCCAAGGGCTATATCATCGGCAAAGGCGATGTGAGCAATTACGGTACATCTAATTTACCTCTTAATACAAATGTTTTATTAGTTAAGAATCTAAAACATAATCTATTAAGTATAAGTCAATCATGCGATAAAGGTTTTAAAATATCCTTCTCTGAAAATAAACGTAGTATCTTTGATCAAAATCAAAATCTTATATTCGAAGGAAATAGAGATAAAAACATTTATGTTTTGAACATGAAAGTTAATCATAACTCTGACATGTGTTTAATAGCCAAAGAAAATGATCCCTGGATAGGGCACAAACAATTCTATCATATCAATTTCAAAAATATAATTAAAATTTCTTAAAATAATCTCGTAAAAGGATTACCAAAGATGAATTTTAAAGTTAATAATTAATGCGACTCGTGTCAATTAGGTAAATGAACTAAATCCTCGTTTAAATCTAAGAAAGTCATTTCGACATTACAACTGCTTGAATTATTTCATATGGATCTATTTGGACCTACTCAAATTCAATCCATAAATCACAATAAATATGTGTTCATAATAGCTGATGATTTTTCTAGACATACATGGACTATTTTTATGAACAAAAAATGTTACTTTTGAAAATTTCAAAACATTTGTTAAACGAAATCAAAATTTAAAAAGTACTAGAATTAAAAATACTAGAAGTGATCACAGAGGTGAATTTGAAAGCGAATAGTTTGATAATTATTGTAAAAAGAAAGGAATATTTCATAATTTTTCGTTTCCTAGAACTCTATAACAAAATGGAGTTGTAGAACGAAAGAATGGAACTCTACAAGAATGTGCAAGAACTTTACTAAATGAAAGCACATTGCCAAAACATTTTTGGGCGGAAGTTATTGCAACTGCCTGTTATGTATTGAATTGTGTTTCTATTAGACCTCTCACCAAGAATACACTTTATGAACTTTTTAACGGTAAAATACCAAACATATCTTATTTAAAAATATTTGGATCAAAATGTTTTATATTAAATACCAAAGATCAGCTTGGCAAATTCGATTCAAAATGTGACGAAGGTATATTTCTTGGATATTTGAATCAAATTAAAGCTTATCGAATTTTTAATAAACGAACTAATACTATCGAAGAGTCACTTCATATATCATTTGATGAGAACTCTAACTTATTTCAAAAACAAATAATGACGATGATTTACTTAATAACAAAATGAATATAATAATAAACAATTCAAGAGATGATGAAGATATTGTTTATCATTCTAGAGAAGATGAAAACATTGTTAATAATTTAGAAAATAGAAATATTACTAATACAATAAGATCTCCTCTAAGGATCTTTCGAAATGATCCTACATAAAATATAATTGGAGAAATAAATTCAATTGTTCGAACTAGGAATTAACTAAATTTAATGGGTAATGTAGCTTTTCTCTCTACTATAGAACCTAAAAATACTAAGGAAGCATCATCCGATGAAAATTGGATTATTTCTATGTAAGAAGAACTAAATCAGTTTGAACGAAATGATGTTTGGGAACTAGTACTCAGACCAACCGATCAAACTGCTATAGGAACTAAATGGGTTTATAAAAATAAAGCAGACGAATTAGGAAATATAACTAGAAACAAAGCGAGATTAGTTGCATAGGGATATAACCAAGAAGAAGGAATAGATTACGAAGAAACATTTTCTCCAGTCGCTAGATTAGAAGCAATACGAATCTTATTGGCTTATGCATGCTTTAATAACTTTAACTTCTATCAAATGGATGTTAAAAGTGCATTTTTTAAATGGTTATATTAAAGAAAATGTTTATATTGAACAACCTCTTTTATTTATTCATAAAAAATACTCAGATCATGTCTATAAACTTAAGAAAGCTTTAGATGGTTTAAAACAAGCACCACGTGCTTGGTATGAATGCCTTAAAAGCTATTTAATTGACTCAGGATTTGAAATAGGAAAAGTAGATCAAACATGATTTATAAAACATTCTAAAAATGATATTTTAATAGTTCAAATATATGTAGATGACATTATATTTGGCTCAATTAACAATAAATTATGTAATGAATTTTCTAAAATAACGACTAGAGAATTTGAAATGTCCCATATAGGAGAATTATTGTATTTTCTAGGTCTTCAAATAAAACAAGTTAAATGGAATATTTATTAATCAAGAAAAATACTGTAATAATCTTATCAAACGTTTCGAAATGGAAAACACTTCTGCCAAACCAACACCTATGAGCACAACATCACATCTTGATAAAGATGAAAATGGCAAGTGTGTAGACCAAAAATTATATTGCAGCATGATAGGATCACTACTTTATCTAACAACAAGTAGACTAGATATTATGATGATGTGTGTCTATGTGCATGATTTCAAGCCTAACCGAAAGAATTACATTTACAAGCTGTAAAACGTATACTACATTATCTTAGTAAAACTACAGATTTCGTATTTTTCTATCCAAAAGAGTGCCCGTTCGAGTTAGTATCATACAACGATGCTGATTTCAAAGATCACGAACAGATAGAAAAAGTACAAGCGGTACGTGTAACTTCATTGGTAAATCATTAATTTCATGGTTTAGCAAGAAACAAAACAGTGTCTCACTATCAACTTGTGAAGCAGAATATATTTCTGCGGCATTAGCTTGCGCAAAAGTAATTTATATGCAAAGGACGCTTAAAAATTTCAGAGTCAATCTATCAAAATCAACAATTTACTGCGACAATTCTAGCACAATAAATCTATCCAAAAGTCCAGTAAAGCACTGAAGAACTAAACACATAAATATTAGACATCACTTTTTATGCAATAATACAGAAAAAGAAGTGATAAATTTAGACTACGTTCCATAAGAAAATCAATTAGCTAATAGTTTTACTAAACCATTGTTAGAAAATACTTTTATAAAATTTACTTCATGAACTCAGTATAATGTCAATTAAAGATATATAAATAATAAAATATTAAATTTGACTAAAAACTCAAAAATAATTTTTTTTACAAAAATTCATATTTCTGACCATGTTGAGACTCGAACCTATGGCCTATTGTGAATGGCCTAGATGTCTTAACCACCTGAGCTATTGATTATTTCTATTCCAATCTTGGTCGAGGACTCTATTATATGGTGACAACTATACACTAAATTATGCATAACACTAAATTTTGCAATAAATTATGAATAACACATTGCTATGAAGTTTTGCGGTGCTTTATCACATCCAATAGATGAACATGCAGTTTCGCCTATTCGACGACCTTCTACTTCATCCCCACCGCGACCACCAGTTTCACCAAATTTGTGAGATCGAAATGAAGTATTGAATGTTCATTGCAAACAACTACAGGGCTACAAAACTCCTAGCCCTTCAAAATAAAAGTAGTTGTTATTATTTCTTGATTTTTTTTCGAATAATTCTACTAAAGTTTGTACAATTTGTTTTTGGAATAATACATTTATTCTTCCTCATATTATCAACACTTATACTAGTTATAATATTCAAAAATAAACTTATAATGTTCATAAGTATAAAAATATATAAAAATTTACTCAAGAAAAATTGAGTTTAGAAATTCACACAGGTCAGTCGACTGAACCAGCGGGCCAGTCGACTGACACAGAAGTAATTTTTTTTAAAACGCAGGGTCAGTCGACTGCAATAGTGGATCATTCGACTGGACCAGAAGATGAAAAATATATATCCCAGATTCAGTCTACCGAATCAGGCATTCAGTTGACTGAAGTAGAAGTTTGAATTTTCGAAATTTCAAATTCAGTCGTCTGAACCACTGATTCAGTCGACTGATTCATGAATCTGAGCAACATTACTGCTCCTACCCACTCACTTTTAACTTTTTAACCATTACCTTCCCCTTCTCTCTCCTCCTAATTTTAGATTTTTAACTTCTCCAAAATCCTAGCTCTTCAAAAACTCAATTTTTTAACCTCTAAACAATCAAATCAATAGCTCCTAAGAGAAAAGACAAGCATCTTCATCCTCTCAACCTCCTTCAAACGAGCAAATCCAACAATGGCTATTCGATGATAGGAGATGGAGGAGAATGCAAGATTCTCGCATCTTTGAAGGCTCCTTTGTAAAGTTTGTTGATTTTTCTCCATACCATATACAAGAATCGGCTTGTAGGAGAAATTTGGAATCTTTATTCAGTATTGACAACAATAAGCACAAAATTAATCAACTTATAGTCAAACTATTTTATGCTAATCTTAACTTGGGTCACCGAACCGTTCAAAACCAAAAAGATTGTGTATGGAGTTTAGTTTGTGGAAAACCCATCCTTTTCTCCTTAGATTGAGTGACTCACATTTTAAGATCTGAAAATGATGGTATAGAATTGAGTAATATTGATTGTGATATGGTCGTTCATGACCATATAAGTCATTTATTTTTTGAAGACGACATGCACAAACTCAAGTCCATGTCCATAAGACCAAAAGCAAGAATTATACACCCTACGTTAATGAAAACGGTAACTCCACGAACCCAGGAGTTATGAACTTGTTTATGAAAATAACTTTAAAGCCTTGTATGCTATCTTCGGAAACATTAAAGTCAATTGGCTATGATTAATTCTTAATGAATTCTAAAACTTCAACAATGGTCGAATGAATGTCATCTACTATGGTGAGTATATTATGCGACTGCTAAAGGCATGTGAGATTCCGGAACCTGACTTGCCGATTTCTACCGTTGGATATTTAAACTCTCGTACTTTAGCATTAATGAAGCTACCGGTTGCTCGACCACCTCCTATCATTAATTTTGATGAATGGACTCAACGATAATTATTTCAAGATCAACCACAACAACATGGCAAAGCATCTTATGGTCCATCTCGCCAAAGATCAACTAGTCGTCAACAAGATGAAATTTTGATTCCTAATCTGGGCCTTCCTCCACATGAGTCGATTTCTATAGTATGTCGTAACCAACAAATTCTTCAATCCCGTATCACTAAAGTTGATAAAAAGCTTGATAAGCTTAAAGGATTATTTACAAAGTTATGGCAAGCTATCTCATGTTCATCCGGCACTTCCATGGCTACACTAGGCAATCCGGGTAAGCAACCCGTCTTCACTTGGTCTTTCTATTCCGATGATCAAGCAAGTAGTAGCGACATGGTGGAGATGGAGGCGATAGTGATGGTCAAACATCGCATGATGATAGGGGTAAGCAAAGAATGACATAAGTTGTTTTTTTATGCAAACATAAGTCTTCAATTTATGGCTTGTATTAAATAGTCACTCTTTTTTGTATTATTTCAAGACTCTTGTTTATGGTATTTTAATGTATGAATGATCGTTTCCTTCATAATTTCTATGACATTATAGCTTCATACTTTTATATTCCTTATTCCTTTTTGTCGATGACAAAGGGGAGAAATATTATTACTCATGTTCAGAATGCAGGATATGGAGTGTCAAAGATTCAGGGGGAGTAAGTATTTATATTATGTATACAGTCGAAATCTATATCTATTTACAGGTTGTCATCAATCAGAAAAGGGGAGAATGTTGAGACTTGGTTTTGATTCATGAAAAAAGCTATCACTACGACATACATATTTGATGACTTCTATGACAAAAAAGAGAATATATACTACAAGGAGACAAGACTTCAAAATCGGTGCATCAATTATATTATTTTGTTTTTGAGTCTTAGGTCAATTTTGTTAAAATCTCTCTTCGTTTACGTATATATTAGCTTGTATATTTAATCGTCTTATTTCCAAATAAGTTATACATATATAGCCATATATATTATATATATTATATTATGAAAGTGTTTAAAGTTATATATATTACATTATAAAAGTGTTTAAAGTTATATATATTATTATACTTGTATAAACTGTGCAAATTGCACAGATATTGCCAGGTCAGTCGATTGACCCAGAGACTTAGTCGACTGACCCAGAAATTTCTGTGCAACATGCACAAATGCACAGATATACAAATATACAATAAAAATTCATTTGAATATTCAGTCGACTGGTCCAGAGGTTCAGTTGACTGAATTTCTACAACAGCTACTTTTTGAAAAGACACGACTATTTGTGAAGAGTTATGAACCTCAACGAAAAGATTTGGACGCAACACTTCAATCGAAACTCTTCATCAATAGTCGCTGCTTTCTAACCTCTATAAATACACACTCTACACCGAATTTTCTTATCTAACTCTCTTGAATCTATTTGCAACTATACTTTCAATTATTCTGCATTAAAGCAATATTATACCTTTCTATTCTTCATAAACTTCAGATATACATATATTTATACTCGAGGAGGAGATTATAGGAAGGATGTACTACAAGTTAGAAATCTGTGTTATTAGAACACACAAAGTCAAAACAATCTTTTGTTTTTGTTGAAGTCATGTTCTGTTGCTTAGGCATGTGAAGTCCTCTTCGGCTGTTGAAGTGAAATCATGTTCTGCTGCTCAGGTCCCTGTTCGGCTACTCAGGGGTTGTATAGACCTATTCATCCGGGTTAAATGAGGGTTCTTATTTTAGTGAAATTCTAGAAGGAGTCTAGGAATGGACGTAGGATGGTGCTCCGAACCAGTATAAAAATTCCTGGTGTCATTTTACTTTACTGCTTTTATATTCCACATTGTTTACCGTATAACTATCATCACTATACTCTGTATTATTGTATATCCATATTACACGATCCATAACACACTTTCATTATTATTCACCTTGCTCTTGATAAGGAGGTTGGATTGAGATTGATTTTCCCTAAGCTTGAATCTCTAGCTTTAATTTGAATTTTCTCTTCCTCTTAATCGTCAGCTGTTCTCTATAATTCTGTTTGCATTTTAAAATGATGTGGATGGGAAGTAAGAAGGTGAGAATGAAGTATATATAAAGGTGGAAGTTAGGGGCGGCAATTCCCAATATATCCTTATGTGACTTAATTAACCAAAACTCATTCTTAAGCCCATTTGTTAGTTCTTTAGGCCTGTCCTTAATTAATTATTTCAAATATCAATCCTCGTATCACTTACATTTACATTATTCTATTTAATTTATCTAATAAATCTGTTGAATAACGTTATCAAAAATTGGGGTGTTACATAAAAAAATCTTGCATTTTTCATGTTGCATTTGGATTTTGTGGGTAGTTTCCGCTAAAAACCCTTACGAGACAACACTCGTCTTACTATGGACACCCAGAGGTTTAATGGCTTGCTGCATACGCTCAATGCAATCATGCTCCCTACGAAAACGGATTTATATTAGTTTTAGTTTATTCAAGGACGAATAAAAAGATAAGTGTGGGGGTATTTGATGCGTAGGTAGATGTACATATTTTTACTTCTATATTTAATCTAATTTAATTAAATAAATGAGCATATAGGGTATTTTTATATGTTTAAACCCAAATTAAATTATTTTCAAATCATTATTTATTCATCTTCATATAAGGGCAAAATGGTCATTTTTGTGTATGATTTAATTGGAAAAAATTTACTTGTGCATTTTATTTTTATTATCCTATGAATTTGAATGGAAATACGCAGAAGCCTTCATGGAAATATGCATGCACAAGTGAAGAAGGCAAAATGAAGATGGAAATAAATCATTTCATGCAACATAGAGGATCCTACCTACCAACTTACCATGATCACCTATTAAGAGCTAATGCACATGATTAAAGCTACATGCACATTTAGATGGAGGATTATGCTCATGCTAATGATTACTTGGAGGTTACATTTCCTAAGAGGGTATTTTGGATATTACCCTAAAATATGCATTAGGGTTTTAGGCATGAATAAATACCCCTTGTGTTTCATGTAATGGAGCTCTTAGCCTTCTCTTTAGTTAGTTTAGTGGTAAGCACAAATTGTAAATATAAGCTCTCTTTCTCTCTTTCACGCCTACTTAGCCTTTTTCTTCTTATGTAATTTTCTTAATAAGTTATGCTTATTTTTACTTACATGCTATTTTTCCTTTCATGTTAGTAGTGTTGATCTATTTTTCTACACAAATAGTTTAGCTCTCTTTTTATTTTAATTAGCTTGCTTTTTCTCTTGTTTTTTTTGTTTCATGTTGAACTCTACATTTATTGAAATGATAACAAATATGAGAAGCCAACTTCAATGTAGGGTAATGAAGCTCTCTTAATCATGTAGATTCAACATTTTGCTAATTTTTGATCTCCTTTTATGCTTAATAACAATATTTAATGTGGTTAAATTTGGTTGTTTAGCTTTGAATTTAATAGCTTATGTTGTTGACACCAAATAGGCTATGCTTAAACAAACATAAATACAAATTACATCTTCATCTACATATGATGTTTTTAATAAAGTGGATTTGAGAATCAAAATTTGATGATCTATATTAGTAATCAATAATAAATAGATCATGTTTGGAATAGATTTTATGTTCAACTTCATTGTCATTTTCATGAGAGTTAACAAGTGGTTAACTGGGTTGTTATAGTTTGATGGTTTATGTTAGGCTAATTAATAGCACAAATAGGCCATACTTATGGTTAACACATCAACTAAATTCACTAATGACCAAAAAGAGATATCATAATTTCATATATGTTGATTTGTGTGATCATGAGAAGGAAATTACCTCTAAATTGTCTTCTACTCTCATTTTTTTATTCAATTTCATTTAGCTATTATTTACTTTTTTAAGCTAATCACAACTTCAAATCCTGGTTTAATTTGATTGAGTAAATTTTTTAAAATCAATACAATTCCCTATGGATCGACCCGTACTCACCACATTCTAAAATTGTACGTCGTGCGTTTGCAGTTATTTTTATCACATAATTTTTCGACTATTTTCTAATCCGATGGAAAGTAAGTCGATTCAACAAGCCCTAATTCTTCACTATTGCCTTTAGTTACGTGAGTCTTTGAGACCTTTTTTTATAATGCTGGTATTTCAATTAGTTCATACATAATATTGATTTTTTTTGCATAAGAGCTTGACTTTCATTTTTTTACTACGGTTGTAAGAGAATTATTGACTAGATTTCAACTTATTTTTGAAAGTGTATTTGAGAGGTGATATTAGAAAAAGGTTGGATACTAATACCCTAGTAAAGTATGAAAAATGAAGAGACCCTAATATACTAAATGTTGGGAGATAAAAATTTAGAGTGGTTAGATCAAAGATGATCTACGTCCACTACAAAAAATTTCTTATCACTTGTGTTTTTATTACAATAGCCTAGGTAACAAGATAGCGATAATGCTAAGGTACTTGAAGGCTAGTGTGTTTCAACCATGTTGAAGGGGGTAACGGATGGGGCATTTAAAGGAACTGAAACTAATAACTCGACAGTTGAGATTGCACTATGAATCATGCAAAAAACATGCCTAGCCATTGATCTGGTTAAACTAGCCGATGGGAGATAGTCGAAAAAGGGAAAAGAATGTGCGGATGAGATGATTGTCCATAGAGGAACTGTACAAGGCGCATGCCTTGCCTTTTAATGCACTTAATGCATATGTACTATAGTGCCATGCTATGGGAGTATGACATACTTTTTCTCAAAAGAAGGCACACCTTGTTATGCCCCTTACCATTTTCTTTTGCATATTAATGTGGCAAGGATTGCCTAGTTGTCTAGTGGATAACTGAAGATGTGAAGAAAACAAAAGGTTGCCGAGGGCCAAGCTCTACAGGACATGCGAAGCAAAGCATAAGGCAACAAGACGGATGTCCTAAGACTGATCAAAGGCGGTTGTAATAAAGCCGATCCATGGATGGTTTGATCATTGAGGCCGTATTGATTTGAAGTTGTGGGACAAAAGTTATGTTTTTGAGGATGAGGAAGAGGGAGAGTACTAGGCCGGACATAAGAAGATGAAAGGGATTTCTTGAGATTGGTTGAAGCCGACTATACTGAAGTTCGGTAATACTCGAGCCGATCTAGAGCTGAGACGATCGACATATATCTAAGAAAGGTGCTTGAGTAAATGAGATGATTTGGATCCATGCTCAGCGTGGCGTGACTCGAGAGGGTTAGTTATGAGTGAGGCAGGCCCGTGTGGACAGCGCTGTGTTAGGCTTAGATTTGGCTTCGGCTTATGAATTGGCTATTGAAGTGCTTTGGGTTAAGTCGTTTGATTACTTGCCTGAGATGCTTATTGGGTAAATGGGCGGGGAGAGGCCTAGCTTATGTTTGGCCAATAGTTGAGGGGGAGGTCTAGCCGGCTTGTCCATAGTCTTGGCTATTTTGCGATTGATTGACTAAGATTTGTGCTGCTTGGCCTAAGTTGGGCCATGCTATGAGGCCTTGGTTGGTTTATCATATTACTTACAAAAAGGCTGAGTAACATTTTTCCTACCAAGCTATGCCCCTATGTGGGAACGGGCTTGTCAAATTATGAAGAGCCTACCAATTGCAACACTACCATGCATTTAATGCATCCACCACATGGCACTATGATTTTTGCTATGACAATTCACTTCTCAAGATGTGGTAGAGCTATTTCACATCTTAAACTTGCATGGTGTGACATAGCACTTGAGTGCATCTAAATGGTTAAGATCTTTTTTGCTTTATTTAACATGTCAACCATGATTGGAGGGGTAGATACATAAATACCCCTTTCCCCTTCACCTTAAAGCCATAAAGTTTGTACCATGCAAATTTTCTTTGAGACAATAAACTTTCCACGGTTTTCTACTGGTAAAATAGCTAACTTCGTCTTCCTCTTTCTCTCGTGCTTTTGAATGCTTTTTAAACTTGTTTTTTTTGTAAAAATAAGGTTCTTGGTGTTGTTGTTCTTGACGTTGATCTTCGTCTTAGACTGTTAATTGGAATATTGTTTGTAGATGGATCTTTCACCATTGCTTGGCTTGAGGTTGTGATTTTGGTCATTTTTCCAATGTAGATCGACCATCCCTGCCATACCAATGGTTCAGTTGATGCTGGTGAATTTCCTTGCCATCTTTCTTTGGCAGTACTGAATCTAGGTCGTCTTGGATGCTTTAATGCCTTACTAAAAAGTGTAGTGGCCATTGTCTCTGCCTCCGATGTCATAGCTAAAGTCTCTAAAGGCTCCATTATATCTTCGACTAGTATCTTTTTGAGATCTCTTATGAGGTTCAACTTGGAAAGCAGCAAAGGTGGTGGTGCACCCCTACTTTCATAGCAAAAGACCAATCGAGCAGAGCTTATAGCTCCAGTTAGTCTGATTCATCTGCACATTCAAAGCTGGTTCTTCTAGAGAATTCTAGGCATGCATCTCTTCCTTTTTTTTCTTCTTTTCAACTAGTAAGGGGTAAAATATCTTTGTATGCCTAGTCAAGTGAGCACTTGGCCCGCACTTTTAGACCGATGAAACACATTTTTTGTGTGGATCTTGTCTAAGAATTTTACTGCAAATTTTCTTATTTACCTGTGTATAACTTGTAGAGTAGCATATCCCGAATAGCTGGCATAGTTCACGCATTATTTGTAATAATTTTTCGTTTTTAAGATAGGTTAAATAGCAATGCATGTTAACAAGATAGAATGAGCTAACCGTTCATGTGTATTTTGTGTGAATAAGATATAGAGTGGCGTATGGCACTGGCATGAGTGGGAGTGCATGTTAGCTCATAGGTTCTCCTTGGTAACTAAAAATAATATGTAGAGTGGAAGATGGGCCCAGCTCAAACTAGAGCACATGAGGGTTCAAAAGTTCTTTTAGGCGACACATCGTCGGTCGTATGGCACAATTGGTCCCGACATAAGCTAGAGCGAACAGCTGGCCCGAGCGTTCTACAAAGCTGTTATATGATGATGGGACTAGTAGTGAGTGTTGTCATTGATAGGAACTAATGAGAATTTGCTATCAGAAATGGGAACTTATCGGTGGTGATGCACTAGATTTGGAAGCTAGCTCGAGAAGAGCATTAGTGGTTAAGACCGAATGTCTTCAAATATGAAGATGGGCATCGGGTTACTTGCAATATGGGCGAAGGTTACTAGATGATCTTAAGGGCGAAGGTGGACTACGATGAGGGTAAAGACGAACTTGGTAGTTGATTGATGGCCCGTTAATTGAGTAGACTGACCATATGTAGGCTCAGCCTAATTGGACAACCTACCTTGGCCTTGCCACGTAGATTTTATGGGGAAGGCCAACTCGGATGCGAATTGGAGTGTTGCAACTGTGAACCTTCCACATAGACATGTGGTCAAGTAGCTATGATCACCACGTAGGTTGCCAAGCTCCCATCTTTTCTATAAGTGCCAACCGGTTTGGGTGTTGCTGCGGGAGGAGCGCTCCTGGGTGGAAATGAGAGTGCACCCTTTCCCTATTTACAAAAGGCGACTTTACTTACACTAGTATGGCCACCATCACTTAGTGAAAGTTGAGAGCCAATGGGATTTGTTGAGAGGTTGGTGTGATCCTTATGTAGAATACATGCATAATTACCATAACTTGGTTGACAGTAGCAATGAAGTGTAGGTGCGAAGGAGCCTGCATCGGCCGCCCACGATACAAAGCCAACTTGGGATTAGTGTTTTAAATCCTTGAAAGAATTTACTTAGCAATCGAAGGAGGCAGTGGATCATAGTTCGCCCATGTTACTACTAGCGTTAGACATAGTATAAGGACGTGAAAAGTATTTGTAGAAGAGGAAAGAATAGTGAGGTGAGAGCTCTAGGGGAGCCCCCCTTATAGCGCCAAAATATTGACTAGATTTCTACTCAACCTCAAAAATGTGTTTAAGTGGTGATATTAGCAAAAGATTGGTTACTAATACCCTAGTAAAAAGTGAAAACGAAGAGACTCTAATGTACTGAATGTAAAGAGATAAGAATATAGAATGGTTCGATCAAAGATGATGCAGGACCACTATGCGAAATTTCCTATTACTTATCTTTTATCAAAATAGCCTAGGTTACAAGATAGCGATAATACTAAGGTACTTAAAGGCTAGCGTTTTTCAACCTTTTTGAAGGGGTGATGAATAGGGAATTTAGCAACTGAAATTGATGCTTGGAATATGGAGATTGGGTCAAGAATCAGGTTGAAAGCATGCATGGTCGTTAATGTGGTCGAACAGATTGATGGGTGGCACCTGGAAAGTGAAAGGATTATGAGGTTAAGATGAGCATCCATAGAGTAATAGTACAAGGTGCATGCCTTGCCTTTACCATGAATTTAATGCATACGCAATATTATGGCATGCTATTTGAGTATGACATATTTTTTGCCAGAAGTAGGCATACCTAGTTGAACCCTTTGCCTTTTGCTCTTACATGCTAATGTGGTGAGGATTATCGAGCTGTCTAGTGGATAGTTGAAGGCATGAAAAAAAAGAAGGTTGCCAAGGACCAAGTCGTGCAGGACATGTCGTCAGGCATAAGACAATGAGAGATGGTTTAAGACAAGTCGAAGGTGGTGGTACTGAAGCCGGGCTATAGATGAGCTAGCTGTTAAGTTCGTACCGAATTGAGCTGGCGAGCTACAAGCTAGGCATATTGTTGAGGAAGAGGATAAGGGAAAAGAGTGACACCCCACATATATGCTCACAATAGCCAAGGACACTACTAGCTCATGCCGTCAACTAGCGTGAATAATAAGGCTGTTGAGGAGCGACCTTCTGTGTAATTACTTTGTGCGAGTACCAATATGTCAGATAGTACAACATGCATTTCATTTCAAGAGGAAATCCGACATATCAAATACAAACTCAAAGCTACTACACAGTGGTCGGGTGATCTTCGAAAACAAATTTAAAACAAGCATAACACAAATCAGTCACAGATATCCATATCACTACGGCGGAAACAGATATGAATATATCACATAGAAGTGTACATCAAAGTAGTGGTCGTACAAGATCCACTATATCAAAAAAGAATAGGTACAAGTGCTAGACAAAAGAATATGTATACATCAAGGAGTCTCTATCTCGAACGTATAAAAGAAAAAACTACTAAACTATGTAGTTATCCAAAAGTCAGATGACATACCCTGATAAGAAGTCAAGCAGAAGCACCTGAAATACCTTGGACTCGAGTATTATTCAATAAGAAAATAGTAAACGTATCAGTCTAGCTCTAAATATCAGATAAAATAGGAAAAGGTAAGAGATATAACAAAAATGTATGATAACCATAATGCCATACTATGACAAGTATACATTTAATTATAACAAAATCATACAATATCTCCAATATTCTCAAACACTAAAAAGATTGCCATGTTCTTTAGCATATTCACCAAACCAAAAATATTGTAAAATTTGTCAATGCCAATCGCAAAAATTGGTGAACACAAATTCTAGAAATCATAAATTAGAAATCCAGAAATCACAAAGGGGGAGGCCTATCACAAACGGGAGCATGAAAACTCACCAACACATGTATCACAAACGGAACGCTATTCCATAAACCGAACATCGATGCACCTAAAAAGATACACCCCATGCACAGTCAAACATTGAAGCACCTAAATAGATATGCCCCATGCATAAACAAACATCGACGCACCTAGAAAGATACGGTCCATGCATAAACAAACATCGATGTACCTAGAAAGGTACGTCCCATGCATAAAAAAACATCGACACATCTAAAAAGATACGTCCCATGCACAGTCGAACATCGACGCACCTAGAAAGATACGCCCTATGCTTTGACTTATCGAGCTGATTGCTCCACGAACGGTCCAAAGACCATGGGTCGCTAGCCCATAAAAATGAGTCGAAACTTCAAAGAACTCATATGTCATTAGCCTATAAAAGAAATGAGACAAAGCTCAATAAAACGAGGTACGGTCCCCCCATGTGGACAAAGAGACATCGCATATCGCTAGTCTAGACCATAAAATGATCATCATTGATCAATAAGAAGTGTGAATTATACTAAGCTAGTAAATAAATGAGTTTAGCTTCATGTCTCATAACCACTGGCTTAACTTAAATATTTACGAACAAATTGTAGGTTTCCATTCGAAAATTGTCGTGAGATTTCAATCGAACAAGTCCAAGAATTAACCGACTAAGTAAGCGCAAGCGTTTCATACCACTTGTTTTGCTAAGCCATTTAATTAGATTTCTCATACAAATGAGGCAAAGCTTTGTATATACTAATAGATTGGAAAAAGGTTTTAAAAGCGAGGTTCATATTGAAAGTAAATGTTGAAATCATTTTTGATGAAAGAGTTTGATATTTACTATTAATATAGAAACCTTCGCATTTTAAAGTGACAAACCGTAGAAATGATTGTAGAAACAATCAATCACCAAAAATTCACATTCGAAGACGTGAATCAAATCCAGAGAAATCGATACCAAACCCATCAAAATGGATATTCCCAAAAATCCAGAAAAAGAAGCCATCAAAGTCGATAAAAGTAATTACAATTAATCAGATCAACAAAAATCGATAAACCTTAGAAATTTACTCAAAAAATAGGCAAATAGGCAAACCTGCACATTTCCAGATGTCCGGGGGGTTAATCCAAACGTCTGGATTTGGTTTCTGGAAATATTCCAAAAAACCTTCCAGACGTCTGGAATTTCAAAGCAGATGTCTGAAACCCCTTTCAGACGTCTGAACCATAAATTCAGACGTCTGAAATTAGTCTCTACCATTTTTGTTTTTCTACCGTATATTCTTTTTCTCCAGGGCCTATAACCAGACATTTGAATTTGATTTCAAACGTCTAAACACCTGGTACGGGCAACAGTTTGCCTAGGCCTTCATGGCCAAAACGAATCGGAGGCTATTGGACGAGCAACGAAACTAGGGATTTATGCCAAGCGACAACCCAGCCTTAAAGGCTCTTCGATACACCCCAAATAACATATCCAAACATCCATAGTAGGATTTTCATTAAATTGGACTTCAAAACCAAAAATTGGAAAATTCACCAAATTAAAAGAAAATGAATCATGAATAGATGTTAGGAATTCATACTAATAACGAAGAAAGTTATTGACATAGATGTGAGTTCAAGAACTCACCTTTAAACCCAAAAAAAATGAAGGAGAAGCTCAAAAACAAAGGAAAGATCAACCACCTTCAACTTCAACTCTAGAAGCTCCAATCTAAGATCATAAGCAATAATTTCCCAAATTAGGTTATAGGAAATTTCTGAAATTGAGAGGAATTGAGATGGAGAAGATAAAGAAGATGCTTACCTAAGCTTCTCTTTGATTTTATAACTTGAAGTTGAATTTCCTAAGAGAATTAGAGCTTAGGAATTTCTGATCTCTTTTCTTTTCCCTCCTTTTTCTAGGGCATGAAGTGTTAGGAAATATTATGAAGGAATGAAAAGGAGTGGAGTGGAGTTAGGATAATATGTTGGGTTAAAGGAGCCAAAATCCAACCCAAATCCCAATACAAAAATAGAAAAAATTCAACTCAACTCCGAACATACCGATGTTTATACTCAAAAAGGTCACAAACGCCATATTGGACTCAATGGAAGTGGTCTTGAGTCCTAATTCGACAGTCTACAAAAAGTAGCATTTCAGACTTTAATCTGACCACTGAAGCTATATTTAAATAAATCATTTAAATATACAATCTAAAATATGCGGGTTGTTACAGACTCCCCAACTTAAAGAAATTGCGTCCTCGAAATACTTAAGAAGAAAATAAAGATTAACAACCATAAATGCATATCAACACAAAAGAAGAAGTTTTGAAATGAGAAGTTCACCCTAAGGAGCAGGAGAGAGTAAGTCCGAACGTGTTTGCTCGATGAATTCTTTGGATTCCCAAGAGCAATTCTTAGGATTTGAGGACCATTGAACTTTTACAAGAGGAATATCTTTATTTCGAAGGTGCTCAAACTCCAAAGCAATGATGCGAATAGGATGATGCTCATAAGTCAAATTTGGCGAAACTTCAAATTCTTCAATAACAACGAGCTCAATAATAGAATCAGAATCCCTTAGGCATTTCCGTAGTTGAGAGAGGTGGAAAACATCATGAATAGCAGAAAATTGAGCCGATGCAACGACTTAGTTCAATAACGACACCCTCAAGGAACCCGAAACTCGAATAATTTGGAATAACAACGTAGTACAATAAAGGTACGCCAGATGAACCTGTTAAAAAGATCATTCCATTCGGACATCATCAAAGAAACAACTGCTTGTTGTTTACGACCAAGGGAATCAGCAACACGATTTCCCTTTCCGAGAGTATAAAGAACATCAAGATCATAAGATGCAAGGAACTCGAGCCAACGTTGTTATTGCAAGTTAAGTTCCTTTTGAGAAAATAAATACTCCAATGATTTATGATCGGTGTAAAGAACAAATTTCTCTCCCAAAAAATAATTATGCCAAATTCTAAAAGTGAAAACAATGGAAGCGAGCATTAGATCATGAGTGGTATACCTAGTGTCGATAGGCTTTAATTGTATAGAAGCATAAGTGATAGCACGTTCCCTTTTGCAAGAGAACGACATGCAAACCAATACGACTAGCATCGGTACAAACAATGAAGTCTTGGTTCCCTTCGGGAATCACAAGAATAGGAGAATCAGAAAAGAGCTCTTTTAATTGATCCTCTTTCTCGAAAAGCTAAGACTTTCAAAATTGCAATTAACTTTATGTAATAATCTTTCTAGAAAAAATTACTTATTCCATGAGACGACCCGACTTTCTTACCATAGAAAATCGCATCATCTTTAAGAAAGAAAGGGATAGAAAAGAGAAAAGAAAGAAGAGAAGAAAGAAACAACATCAGAATCTGAACAGCGGAATGACTAAGTTATATTAATAATATAAACATTACATAGTTTATAACCAATATCAGAGTTACATATATATACAACACATACTAGATAGTTATAAACACCCGTCTAGTAATACAACTCAATACAGTACAAGAACAACTCAGAGAAATCTACACAGCGGAAAACTATTTATATCTACACGCAGAAGCCTCCTGCTCCATTTGCTTCTCCACAAATCGTCAAAGCTAACCTGAATCCTAACCTGAATCCCTTGGCTACTCGTAAAAATTTAAGTACCCAAGAGTTTAAGAAAAACAGAATAAACTCCGGGTCAGACATGTGTCTAGTGTGAGTAAACGGTTAAAGTTGCTTAACTTTAAAAAACTTTTTGAAAGAAAAGGTATCACGTAAGACTTCCCACACATAAACTTGGAAAAAAATTTACCTTACGCTAACCAAAACATTTGATAGGAAATCTAGTGATATTATAATAGTGTCTAAGGTTTTCAAGTAAAATACAGAAATAGCTGGAATGCTTACATCTCACGTTCCAACATAGTTGGCCACAACTAATACGTACGACACTTATTGGATTTTGGATTCCATCAATGGCCGGGCTATTAGGGTACCACCCGTCACAGTACGCGGCCTAGATCAACGTACCGAGGAGTACGCCCGCTCCCTGCAACACAAAGCCGGACCCATTCCTTACTGAACAGTTCCGAACAAGACAACCCCGTGGTTATAGCTAACAACCACCCACACAGCCGAATATAAAGGGACCTCTAGACAGGGGTAAATCTTGCTCTCAAGTGGGGGCTACCCACGAAGCCTTGCTGCACCTCCCCTGTTTTAGCCATTCCTGGTTGATGAGGCTTGAGGCTACGATTACCTTTATAGGATACATCACTTAGTATGCTTATCGTCCACCTGACGATGTTCTGAAAGCATTCAATCCATACAAGTTCATTCCGGGTTCGAACGAAACCGAAGGCATTATCTCGTTACACTCGTATAGGAATCACCCGCAGAGTTAACGACGATAACCCTTGCACTCTGAACCACCATCTCGAATCTATAAGTACTATTCCGCCAAACTCATTACAGAATCACCCACAGAGTTATACTGACGTATAGTTCTTACACCTTGAGTCTTCACAAAGCTCTACTTGAATACACGACCAAACGTTAAATTGGAATCGATGTGGTTTTTGGATATCCAAATATGGAAACACGGTCCCGGTCTCATCGAAATCCAAAGCGTGTCTTTTAGGTCCAAGTTGTTTTAAAGTTTAAAACAATTCAATACAGTATCTATAAACACACAGATAGATAACTCATAAATCACAATTGATAACCAACATTATCAAATAACAGGTAATCCACATTATCAATATCAAAATAGATAATCCCTATATCACCATCCTAATAGATAATCTAAGTTATCATCACAACGCAGCCAAGCATTCATACCACACAACATTACTTATCTCATTACTGAGATCACAAAGCATCCAAGACAATCAATGTCATTAATTCATACATAAGCAATGATTTACTCATCACAATATAATTAATTTAAAATGAATTAAATTAACTATCTCCGCACTAATTAATTTAAAGTGAACTAAATTAATTACTCCATCTTTAATTAATTTAAAATAAATTAAATTAATTACTTCATCAATATAAATCTTGCTTACTCAATCATTTAATTGATTGCAATTAATCATTCATTATTAATCACCTTAATTAATCATCCTTGATTAATTACCCTTAATTACATTCGTGTAATTACCCTTAAATAATTTCACAAATTAATTATCCTCAACCAAACAGAAATTAACCTTCAATTAATTAATTAACTATAATTAATTACATTAATTCTTAATTAATTACATTAATTAATTTCCTTTAATTACTTATCATTGATTAATTAATCATAATTAATCAACTTTATTTACTTCATTAATTATAATAATTAATGATCCCCTTTTATTAATTACCCTAAGTAATTAAATTATAATTATTAATCATCCCAGATTAATTACATTTAGTAATTAACTAACTTAACAAATTAATTATCCTTTAATTAATTTCTCAATTAATTCCTTGATTAATTACTAAATAATTTAATCCAGATTAATTCATTCTTAAACATCTCCACTTAATTACAACCTGTAATTATTAATCAATTACTTAACTAAGAAATTTTCAATCCATTAATTACATACAGTAATTATCCTTAAAACTCAAGTGTTTAAAATTAATTAAACTTAATTAATTAAATTAAACAATTCCATCAAACTAAATTAATTACATTAAGTAATTAATTCTTAATTACTTCATAAAGTAATTATACTCAAACCATTCATAAATAATTATTTTTAAATTAATTAATCTAACTAATTATAGAAATTAACAACATTAATTAATTATTAAATAATCATGGTTAATGACCTTCATTACCCATGCTTTAATTATTCATTAAGAAATTAATTTAGATTAATTACAAATTAAATTATCTTTAATTATTCATTAATTAAAGTTAATTATTTAATTAATTAACCTTGATTTAAAACTTAATTACATAATTAATAATTCATTAATCATTAATTTTAAAAATCTAATTAATGATCTTAATTATAAATTGATTAATCATTAATCAATTATTAATTCCAAATTCAATTAATTAAATTAATTAATCTTAATTACCTTATTAATTAAATTAATTTCAAACCATTAATCTTAACTTAATTTTAAGATAAAACATGTCTTAATTATGTTTAAAAACAAATTTTTTTAAACATAGTACTTTTGAACTACTTTTAAATTTCATTTTAAATACATGATTTAAAATAAGAATAATTTAAACTTATCAAAGTTTAAATAATTTAAAACTTTTTAAATTGCAAGACAAACAAACAAGTGCTATAAAATTTTATAGTTAAATTCATTTCAAAATTTTAATAACTTCAATTTACATTTAGTTTAAAACTTCAAATTTAAACCTTCTTTTAAATTTAAAAACTGAAGTTCATTTTTAAAATTTCTAGATTTTAAACTTCATTTAAACTTGCTCCTATTCTAACAAGAATTTCAATTTTAAAAAAAAATCAAATTATTCTTTACAAAATAAAGTTGTTAATTAAGTTTAATTTTTTAAACTTTATTTTTATTTAAAAACTGAAAATTTAAATTTAAACTTAAATTCAAAAATTCAAACTTAAATATGAATTTGATTTAAACTTTCCTAATCAATAAACTTCAGAGATTTGAAACTTTTAAAACAAAAACTTCAAGTTTCTGAAAAAACTGGAAAATGCAGAGCAACCCGAGAAACCCCAATATTACTTCGAGTTTCATGCTTGACTTCCCCGAGTCTTCAATCTACCTGCTTCGAGCAAATCACAGATCTCCCATGCAACAATCAAAACCAAAAACACTTCACCAGTAAACTCATCATCGTGCATATGCACGGTGACCACCGGCTACTCTGATCATCAGAGATGATCGTAATACTCCCCACAACACTCCTACAACCATATGCGAACATCAGATCAAACAAATATTCAACAAATCAAATTCCACCCCCCCACCCAATTCAAAACCTGGAAAATGCTACAGGTTTCTGCTCAAAACCTATCAACGGCGAATGTTCGCCACTCCGACCATCTGAGGTCCACTCACTCTGGCCTCGAACTCCTTCACACTTCAACTACACAATCCCTAAATATCAAAACACTAGATCCAACCTTCATCCCGAACTGACCCAATTCATGAAACTCATCAAAAACTAGGGTTTAATACTGAATTTCAAAACTGCATCCAATCTAATAATTTTAAACCACATCTCTGGTTTTTCTGAGCATCTCCTATACCTACTCCATCACTCAGAAGAATCCCAGAACTTCTAAATTCAAAAATCAATAGAATTTGCAAAAAATCTATTTTTAGTTCAAGAGCCAACTGCAATTTAAGCCAAACTCTAAAAATCCTAAAACTTGATTTAAAAATCAAATTTCAATTAATACTATTGTTTACTCATACTGATATATAAAATTAACTCGTTTAATTTTGGTTTGGATTAACATGCATGGATGTTTCTGGTTTTAAAGAGGCAATATCCTGTACATTAACTTGCTTAAAACTTTTAAATATTAATTTAAGAAAATAAACAACTTTGCTTTATAACT
Organism: Allium cepa; assembly: GCA_030765085.1. NCBI lineage: Eukaryota > Viridiplantae > Streptophyta > Magnoliopsida > Asparagales > Amaryllidaceae > Allium > Allium cepa. The sequence goes on along the minus strand of CM060930.1, from coordinate 2,364,853 downwards.
TTCACTATATCAGGAAACAAATTTAGTGATAAGTATTTAATAAAATTGTGGGTGCTTGGAAAATCAAAAAGAAACAGAACAGGCAATTGAAAAAGAAACAGCATGCACACCATTTATATTCATATCAACAGTTATTTATAACATAAGAAAATAGCTATTCCATTTCAATAAACTAGCATGCAACCTATTTTAAGATTTTAAAGTTAAAAAGTTACTCATTTTTTAATTGCAGAGCTTTGTTTGACTTGCTTTTGAATTTTGTAGAAATAAGAATGCAGGCATGCTTCTTCTTTTAAAAAAAATTAGTTGTAAGCCTTGATGAAATCTAAATGCTCATGATCCCTGACTAACCTCTTGCATGCAGATGCATTTGACAGGTTTCAATTTTAAGGTTGTGCAGGGAGAAAATGCAAGCTTGATCAGTTCCAAGTTTTAAAAACAGAATGCAGGCCCTTCTTCCTCTCTTTTTTTAAGTGACATGCAAATCCATTTTCAGATTGCAGAAAATACAATGCAGACCTCTTTTGATTTTTGAGTATGTTGAATATGCAGATTTTGGTGAATCAATGCAGATTGATGTTTGAATTTGTATATGTGGATTTGAGCATGGTTTTGAATATGCAGGCTTTGATTGTTAATATGAAGATGATTTTGATTTTAGAATTTTGAAGATTTCTTTGATTAAGGAAATGGAAAAAAACATGAATGAAAGAACATGCAGGTTTATATAAATGAAATTTTCAGATTTATCAAATAAAAGAAAAATTAAGACTAAATTTTACACTTGTACAAATTTTATACACTTGTCAGATTGTTATGTTAATTTTTAAACACTTGTTAAATGAATGTTTTTAAAAAAATGCAACACTTGTCTCTCTCTAAAATGATTAATACTTAATTTACAAATAAATGTGTATATGTTAACCTAATTTTAATTTGTTAGTTTATATTTAAATATGTGTATAAATTTATAAATAAAAACAAACCATGTTAATAAATAAAACTTATACATATAGAAATTAAAACAATTAATATTTATACTTCGGAATTTTATATTCAAATTAAATTCAAAATCAAATATTTTCAAATCAAGTTATGATTACAAATTTAATTTGAAATAACAATTGCAAATTTTATTAAAAATCTATTTGAAAAGAAAATACACTATTAATATTGTTTTTATAAATATCTTATTATTAAATCAAAATTATTTTAAAAGAAATTATATTTTCATTAATAAAATATCTATTTTATTTAGCCATAAAACCTTTTTGTTAATTCATTCTAAATTTAAAACTCAAGCTAAATTATTTTAAACATTTAATGCTTTTTTTGTTATAAATTTTAAAATCATATATTTATTTATTAAATAGTTTTAAAAACTTAATATTAATTTAAAATAAACTTTTCCAAATTAAAATGTATATATAGAATTTTAAAACATGATTCACTTATTAAATTTAAACCAAGATTTATTCATTTAACTTTGAAAAGCTAATATTAAATAAAAACAAATTTCCAAATTACTACAAATATTAAAACTAGAAAATATGCTTTACTTATTAAAATTAAAACAATGCTAATTCTATTTAAAATATAAACCATATATTTATATTGTATATAGAAATCATTTTATTATTTTTAAAAGATAAAATAACCAATTTAAATAATTATTGAAGATGATTATTAAATCTATTTGAATTATTATTAACAAAATATCAATATCAATTTATTTTTTTATACAGATTATTAAATTGATATTGTTAAAAATTCCGGGATATTACAATCCTTCCCCCTTAAAAGAATTTCGTCCTCGAAATTTAAAACAAAGGTAATTTAATAATCTTATCAAAGATTTTAAAACACAAGCATATATCAAACATATGCTAACAATCATTACAACCAATTCAACCAATCAAACAAATCTAATTATCCAGACAAATTCTGGATAAAATTTTATCGAGTTTCCCCATGTATATATATATAACGAGATACTCGCTCTAGAGAATCCAAACAATCAATACTATGAAGCTATAAAGCCTCCTATTCATCTATATCTATAACACTAGACAAGATATTAGACTACAGACGAGTCTGACTCAACAACCAAAAATCCAGAACTGTTGGTTCCACAACCGAAGATAGATCATACATGTACTCCCTCAGAGATACGTGAAACTCATCGAATCCCAATTATCCAAACTGGCAATCCAATCATGTAGATCAATCACTTATTCTCCAAGATCACAGAAAAGATCCAAAACACTTCAGAGCTAACTTCTCAGACTTACCCAATCTTATAGCTCACTTATGATCGGAGACAACTTATCCAAAATCAAATCTCCGACTTCAGAATCCAAATTCCTTCGTCTCTTATCCACAAAACTCTTTGGACGATCCTAGGCTAACTACAAACTTACTGATCAGCTCCTCCCTTGCTGATGCCTCTAGAAACAAACTAGACCAATTAACTCAACAAATGATCTCCTCAAGATCAACCAAGATCAAGATCTCAAACTCAACTCCTCAACATCAGAAGACAACAACTTCTTCTGTCCAGAAAAGAAAAGCAGATACACTTCCAAACTGCTTCCGCTGCTCGACTATGATCCGAAGTAGAAGAGAATGCTTGAAGAAGAACATAAGCACATCTCAACAATACACTCCAGAGATATGGTTCAACAGATCCATAAGAAAAATTCAGAAGTTTCTCCAAAACTCTGAGCTGCTACACCAGCCCAATCTCGTGGAACCATTTTTCTACAAAGCTGAACTACCGGTACCACTCCTGGAATCCTGGACGATGAGAAAGCTCAATCTCCAGATGCGGACAGAACTCTGACTTTCTCTGAAGACCTCCAGAAAAATTCAGATAATCCAAGAGAAGCTCAAACAATCGCAAGTCACTTTTGCGATCCACCCAAACTAAATCCAAGGAAAACTGTTCTCCCTTTACCAAACAGAACAACTTACACTTAACAAGCCAACCCATCGAAGAAACGGGTCCACTCAACTGCTTCTGAACTTCACTCCAGAAAAACTGCTAAGCCAGAAGATCTCTTGTCAACACCGAGAACACTCCAAACTGCACTTGCTGCCACAGATGCCAAAGAATTCCAAAACAAAGCTCTTCGAGAAACTCAAACCTCAAAGCAATAGAAACACCGGCTAAACACAGCCACAACACTGTTACAGACTCACCTCCTTAACTTGTTCCAAAGAAAACATCTTCGGGAACATCCATAGTCACTGCATCTCATCACGCAGCTACTACTTCCTGAGGTATCCAAAATACCATTAATTGCTTCTGCCCAACCGAAAGATCCAAACTCTATTCATCCAACTTAAGAAATAGACTCCAAACCTTAAGAGGTTTCCTTCAGAGATTAATGAAGTTCTTTATCACTACAAAACTCACTCGAGACGGTATTAGGTCTACAGTCTCGACAAATACACTTCCAACCTTAAACATTCAAACTCCAACCAATGGTAGTTGTGTTACACACACTACTACCCATCTACCTTTATAACTTATATTGGAAAACCTGAACAGGTAACCCAAAAGATAGGTAGAAATATATATATATATATAATATTTAAAATTACAAATACGCTCTCTCAAGAAAGACACCACTACAGAGCCTAGGTATTCACTCCATTTTCTCCTCCACAAATCGTCAAAGCTAACCTGAATCCCTTGGATACTCGTAAAAATTTGAGTATCCAAGAGTTTAAGAAAAACAGAATAAACTCCGGGTCAGACATGGGTCTGGTGTGAGTAAACGGTTAAAGTTGCTTAACTTTAAAAACCTTTTTGAAAGAAAAGGTATCACGAAAGCTGTGACGCCCCACCTCTATACCCACGTTAGCCAAGAACACTACGGGTGAATGCTGTCAACTAGCACGGAGAATAAGGCTGTTGAGGAGCGACCATCTGTATAATTGCTTTGCGCGAGCACCAATATATCAGATAGTATAACATGCATTTTATCTCAAGAGGAAATCCGACACACCGATACAAACACAAAACTACTACACAGTGGCTATAATAATCTTCGGAAACAAATATAGAAATACACATAACATAAATCAGTCACAGACAATTCATATCACAAAGGCGGAAGAAGATATGAATATATAATTAACACATGGAAGTGCATATCAGAGTAGTGGTAAAAAATGATCCACAATAATACAAAAGAATAGCAACACGTGCTATACAAAAGAATACAACTATGAGTCTATATCTCAAGTGTATACAACAAAATAAACTACTGATCTAAGTAGTTTGCCAAAAGTCAGAGTAATGAATCCCTGGGGAGGAGTCAAGCAGAAGCACCTGTAACATCTCGGTCCGACCCGAGTATTATTTAATAAGAAAATAATAAACGGATCAGTCTAACTATAAATATCAGATGAAACGATATAGAATAAGAGATATGACTAAACATATAATAATCACAATGCCAAGCTGTGATATATATAATTAGTTGAAAATCATCAAGAGATTAATCAATGTCACCAAATCTACACAAGAATCAAAGAAACGTCATACTCTTTATTTCGTTCACCAAACCATAAATATTGACGATAATATCAATGTCAATCACAAAAGTCAATGACACACAAATTCCAGAATTCAATACACGAAATCCAGAAATCACAAAAGTCAATGACACACAAATTCACCAATGCACAAATATCGATAAGGCTTATCAATAGAAATCACGAAAATTGGTGAAGCACAAATTCTAGAAATCATCTCAAGAAATCCAGAAATCACAAAGGGGAGGGGGGAGGCCTATCACAAACGGGAGCATAAAGCCCACCAACACGTGTATCACAAACGGAACGCTAATTCAATGGTTGCTAACCATCACAAATTGAGCCGAAGATCCACAAACGGCCCGAAGACCATGGGTTGCTACCCCACCAATTTGAGTCGAAACTCCACAAAACGGGGTTTAGTCTCCCTCGCAGACAAAGAGACATCGCACATTGCTAGTCTAAATCACAAAGATGATCGTCATGATCAACGAGAAGTGTCAATTACACTAAGCTAGTAAATATATGAGTTTAGCTTCATGTCCCATAACCACTTGCTTAACTTAAATATTTACGAACGAACTGTAGATTTCCACTAGAAAATTGTCACAAGAGGTTCAATCGAACAAGTCCAGGAATTAACCGACGAAGTAAACGCAAGCGTTTCATACCACTCGTTTTACTAAGTCGTTTGATTAGATTTCTCATACGAGTGAGGTAAAGGTTTGTATATACTAATAGATTGGAAAATGGTTTAAGAAACGAGCTTTGTACTAAAATAGTGTTGAAATCATTTGAAGAAAGAGTTTTGATATTTACTACTAGTATAGAAAACCCTTATATTTTTAAAGTGACAAATCACAAAGAAGATTGTAAGAACAATCAATCACTAAAATTCACATTCGAAGACGTGAATAAAATCCAAAGAAACCGATAAAGAATCCATCGAAATGGATATTCAAAAATCCCTAAATAGGAGTCATCAAAGGCATAATAAATGATAACAAAAATAGGATCGTCACGAATCGATTTAAATTGGAATTCTCAAGCGAATAGGCAAATAGGCAAAACACTGCAATTTCAGATGTCTGAAACAAGTGGTTCAGACGTCTGAATCTGGAAATATAAAAATTTCCAGAACACAATTCAGACGTCAGAATCAAGTGTTTCAGACGTCTGAAATAGGCACTTTTTAGCCTATTTCCTTTCTGGTTCCAAATGAACCAATTGAGACGTCTGAAACCATATATTCAGACGTCTGAATCTGGGAATAGAAATCTTCCCAGAACAATATTCAGACGTCTGAATATTACGTTTCAGACGTTTGAATGAATGGTTCAGGGCATTCCCTGAACCTAGGCCAAAAATGGCCAAACGAATATCGAAAACGATCGAACGAGCAAATGACGATGACTAAGGAATTATGTCGAACGACAACCCAGCCCAAACGGCTCTTCGATACGCGTCAAATATCAATGTCCAAATATCCATAATAGGATTTTTCATAAATTGGACCAAAACACCAAAAATTGGAATATACACGAAATCAATCCAAACCAAATTCAATTGCACACGAATAAACGTTAGGAATTCATACCTAACAATCGAAGATAATTATAGACAAAGATGTGAGATAAAAATCTCACCTTTTTACAAAATCAAACAAGAAGAAGCTTGAAAGCAAATGGAGAATCAACCTCTCTTCAACACACCCAAATGAGCTTGAATCTATGCTCAAAACAAGAACATTCCCGAAATTAGGTTTAGGAATTTCTAAAATTGGCAAGAGAATAAGTTGGAGAAGAAGAAGAGAATGCTTGCCAATGGGTTCTCTTAAATTTGGAGCTAGGAATTTGAGGTTGCAAGAGGAACTAGGGTTTTGGAGTTTTAATTTCCTCTTCCACTCTCCATTAATATAAAAGCTTGAGTATATGAGGAATGAAGAGATGAAGAGGAGAAGGGGTTGGGACTGAAATACATAAGTGGCTCAGCCCAAACCAAAGCCCCAAGTAAAAAGTAGCAAAATTCAACTTTCTCCAAACATATCGAAGCTTATACTCCAAAAGGTCGCAAACGGCATTTTAAACTCAATGAGAGTGGTCCCGAGTCCTAATTCAACCGTATGCAAAAAGTAGCTTTTCGGACTAAATTCCGAGTAACGATAAAATATTTAAATATAAAATCGATAAATATGCGGGTTGTTACAGACTCCCCTCCTTAAAGAAATTGCGTCCTCGCAATATTTGAAAAGAAGATATATAGTAACAACCATAAAAGCATATTCAACACAAAAGAAATTTGAAATAAAAGGTTCACCTCAAAGAGCACGAGAAAGCAAGTCCGGGTGTGTTCGCTCGATGAACTCTTTAGATTCCCAAGAACAATCCTTAGGATTTGAAGACCATTGGACTTTAACAAGCGGGACATCTTTATTTCGAAGGCGTTTGACCTCCGAAGCAACAATTTGAATAAGATGCTGCTCATAAGTTAAATTAGGCGAAACTTCAATCTCTTCCACAACACCAGGCTCAAGAATAGAATCGGAATCTCGAAGACATTTCCGAAGTTGAGAAACGTGAAACACGTCATGCATAGCAGAAAACTGAGCCGGCAATGATAGGCGATAAGCCATGGAACCAATACGTTCAGTGATAGGAAATGGCCCAATATATCGAGGCGGCAATTTTTCCGATCGACTGAAACGTACAACACCTTTCATTGTTGAAACACGAATAAAAACAGAATCTCCAACAGAAAATTCTAATTTCCTTCTTCGATTATCGGCATAGGATTTTTGTCTACTCTGGGCTTCTTTCATCCTATGACGAATAAGATCAATCTTTTCCGTGGAATCACGAATAAAATCTGGACCTAAAACCAGCTTCTCACCGGCCTCAAGCCAACAAGAAGGAGATCGGCATGGTCTTCCATAGAGTGCCTCGAAAGGTGCCATACCAATACTAGATTGGAAGCTATTATTATAGGAAAATTCAACAAGTGAAATATAATCTTCCCAACTTCCACCAAAATCAAGAACACAAGCACGAAGAAGATCTTCAAGAGTTTGATTCACACGCTCAGTTTGTCCATCGTACTGAGGATGATAAGCGGTGCTAAAATTAAGCTTCGTTCCCAAAGCTTTTTGAAGACTCTTCCAAAATCCACTAGTAAACAATGGATCACGATCACTAACAATAGAAGTAGGAACATCATGTAATTTAACAATCTCTTTAATAAAGAGTTTGGCCAAAAGAGGAACGGTTCGGTTAGACCGAACGGGAATAAAATGGGCAGATTTAGTAAGTCTATCAACGATCACCCATAAGCTATCATGACCCGAACGAGAACGGGGAAGGCCATCTATAAAATCCATGGAAATTTGGTCCCACTTCCAAATTGGAATTTCTAAAGGTTGCAATAACCCACTGGGCCTTTGATGTTCGGCCTTAACGAGTTGACAAGTCATGCAACGCTTAACGAAGTTAGCGATGTCAAGTTTCATTCCCTCCCAATAATAAAGTCGCTTCATATCTGCGTACATTTTACTACTACTGGGATGAATGGTGAATTTAGAACGATGAGAATCTTCTAAAATATCCTTACGAAGATCAATAATATTTGGTACGATAAGTCTACCAAATTTTCGAATGCCGCCACGAGAATCGATATCAAAGTCTTTCAAACCTTCAATATCAATTTTATCCCTAATATTTTGGCCAAGAAGAGCCATTTCGGGATCTAGCCTTTGAGCTTCAAGAATGCGGTCTAAAAGAGAAGGATGAGCCTCAAGGCTACATAACACAAGTGATGAACATAAATCGGAGACACGGTCTCGAATCTCACAAGAGGATAAAATCTCGAGATCGTTCCATTCGAATATCATCATAGAAACAATCGCTTGTTGCTTTCGACTAAGTGCATCAGCAACGCGATTTCCCTTTCCGGGAGTATAAAGGATATCAAGATCATATGGTGCAAGAAATTCGAGCCAACGCTGTTGACGCAAATTAAGTTCCTTTTGGGAGAATAAATACTTCAAGGACTTATGATCCGTATAAAGAACAAATTTCTCTCCTCAAAGATAATGACGCCAAATACGAAGAGCGAAAACAATAGCCGCGAGCTCTAAATCATGAGTGGCATATCTAGTCTCAACAGGCTTCAATTGCCTAGAAGCATAAGCAATAACACGTTCTTTTTGCATAAGAACGACACCCAAACCAACGCGACTAGCATCGGTATAAATAATGAAATCTTGATTCCCCTCGGGAATAATGAGAATAGGAGCATCAGAAAGAAGTTCTTTTAATTTCTGAAAAGAAACTTCACATTTGTCCGACCAAATGTATTTAACACCCTTCTTCGTCAAGCCAGTAAGAGGCACAACAATCTTAGAAAAGTCTTTGATAAATCGGCGGTAATAACCTGCCAATCCCAAAAAGCTACGGATTTCTGTCACGCTCTCCGGTCTCTTCCAATTCTGAATCGCTTCAATCTTTGAAGGATCCACTGATATTCCGGACTCGGAAATAATATGGCCTAGAAACTTCACACGAGATTGCCAAAAGTGGCATTTAGAAAAAATTTCCTTTAATTGATTACTCCTAAGAGTTTCCAACACAATCCGAAGATGTTTTTCATGCTCCTCCTCGGTTTTAGAATACACAAGAATATCATCGATAAAGATGAGAACAAATCGGTCGAGAAAATCTTTCAAAACCCGATTCATAAGGTCAACGAAATACGCCGGGGCATTCGTTAACCCAAATGGCATAACAAGCCATTCATACGATCCATACCGAGTACGGAACGATGTCAAAGGAATGCTATCCTCTGCAATACGAAGCTGATGAAAACCGGTAGCCAAGTCCAATTGTGAAAAGACTCTAGCACCACTAAGTTGGTCAAATAAATCATCAATCCGAGGTAAAGGATATTTATTTTTGATAGTAAGATCATTAAGCTTGCGGTAGTCAACGCAAAGCCTAAGTGTTCCATCGGATTTCTTCATGAAAATAGCCGAAGCTCCCCAAGGCGAGGAACTAGAGCGAATAAATTGCCTCGTCTCCAATTCGGATAACTGTTTACGCATCTCCTCGTTTTCTTTATTGGACATACGATAAGGAGGGCGAGTGATAGGTTGAGCTCCAGGAATGAGATTAATTCTGAACTCAATTGCTCGCTTAGGTGGTAATCCTAAAACGGGCTCGAATATGTCGGAAAATTCACAAACAACGTGAATAAGAGAAATAATATCACCCTCATCATCATCATCGTCATCACGAGGATTTAAAGAATATAAAGATGCAACCAAGCTGGAATCCGAGTCTTTAAGATTAATAGAAATCTGATTAACAAATTGAGGATGTCGAAGATGAATAGTCCGCTCAGGACATAGGATATGAGCTTCATAACGGTTAAGCGAATCCATTCCCAAAATCATTCCAAAGCCTAAATAACGCATGACATGCAAATCGGCTCGGAAAGAAAAATCACACAAAATAATGTCGACATCTTTACACAATAAACTGATTGTTGCGGATCCACCAACCGGATTCACAATTCTCAAAGAAGTCATTAAACACAAAACATCCAAAGAAAAGGTATCAACAAGTTCTTTTGATATAAAAGAATGGGACGCACCCGTATCAAAAAGAACTCGAATAGGATGATCACGAAATAAAATAATTCCATCCAGAATAGAATGAGAAATACCTTGGCCACGAGATGTGTTGCCAGGGGCTTGAGAAACATTAAGCTTTCCCTCTTTCCTGCCCTGAAGCTTGGGGGATGAAGATATAACATGACTGGGACCTTTGCAGTAGCGACAAGAGATAGACTTGGGACACTTGTTCGCATAATGGTCCTTCGAACCACAATTATAGCACTCCCCACGACCAAAGGAAGAAGTCCTTGCCACGGAGGTTGCTTGCTTCCCTTTCTTATTAGGATAGGGGCCTTTGAATTTGTTTGGCCTCTTCTTGTTGTTGTTGAAGCCTGGTTTGGAACCCACCACTTCAACATCATTCTCCCTATCTGCCTCTTCAAGACGAAGAGCGATATCAACGAGTTGGTCGAAAGAAACTTCTAATTTTAGAAGTGATGGCTTCTTGAGATTTTTGTTTAAGCCATAGACGAACCTCTGGTTCTTCTTTATAGGGGTGTTCATGTATTCAACTCCATATTTGGAAAGCGACTCGAAGGAGGCGACGTAATCAGTCACGGAGGACTCACCTTGAACAAGGTCTATAAATCGTCGAGCCAATGTCACTTTCTCAGCTTCTGGAACGAATTTTAATTCGAAGCGTTCTCGGAATTGCTCCCAGGTGAGATCCGCTTCATTAATCTCAGAAATAAGAAGCTCGTGCCAGTCCAATGCTCTTTCTCGGAGCATACTAGAGGCCACCTGAACTCGGTGAAGGTCAATAAGATTCATGCGAGAAAAGATTCGATCGCATGACCTTAGCCAAGCCTGTACTTCAATAATAGTTTCAGAACCTTTGAATGGCTCCCCACCCAAATTAGTGTAATCGCTGCACAAGCGTGCAAATCCCGACTTTGGGTGAGTAGGTTCCGGGTTAGCTCCAGCTGCTTGAGCATTTGTCACTAAATCAAGAAGCTGTTGAGCAGTCATAAAAACTCCATCCTGAGGTGGAGTGTTAGATGGCACGGCCCTGGGGCGGCCTGGTCTAGACATTTCTCTCCCTTAAGAAAGAAAGAAGAAGAAGGAAAAAGGTTATTCACCAAATTGAATATCAAGCAATCTTGATAGACAAAACAAGGAATCATAAAAGAAAATAGGATAAGACGGTACGTAGACCCGAATAAGATCCTAAAGCATGACTCCTAAGGTAGACTTAGGACGATGATCCTTGTTATAATATCCTATATTGTTCCGAAGTCTGGCTCCGATACCAAGATATGACGCCCCACCTCTATACCCACGCTAGCCAAGAACACTACGGGTGAATGCTGTCAACTAGCACGGAGAATAAGGCTGTTGAGGAGCGACCATCTGTATAATTGCTTTGCGCGAGCACCGATATGTCAGATAGTATAACATGCATTTTATCTCAAGAGGAAATCCGACACACCGATACAAACACAAAGCTACTATACAGTGGCTATAATAATCTTTGGAAACAAATATAGAAATACACATAACATAAATCAGTCACAGACAATTCATATCACAAAGGCGGAAGAAGATATGAATATATAATTAACACATGGAAGTGTATATCAGAGTAGTGGTCAAAAATGATCCACAATAATACAAAAGAATAGCAACACGTGCTATACAAAAGAATACAACTATGAGTCTATATCTCAAGTGTACACAACAAAATAAACTACTGATCTAAGTAGTTTGCCAAAAGTCAGAGTAATGAATCCCTGGGGAGGAGTCAAGCAGAAGCACCTGTAACATCTCGGTCTGACCCGAGTATTATTTAATAAGAAAATAATAAACGGATCAGTCTAACTATAAATATCAGATGAAACGATATAGAATAAGAGATATGACTAAACACATAACAATCACAATGTCAAGCTGTGATATATATAATTAGTTGAAAATCATCAAGAGATTAATCAATGTCACCAAATCTACACAAGAATCAAAGAAACGTCATACTCCTTATTTCGTTCACCAAACCATAAATATTGACGATAATATCAATGTCAATCACAAAAGTCAATGACACACAAATTCCAGAATTCAATACACGAAATCCAGAAATCACAAAAGTCAATGACGCACAAATTCACCAATGCACAAATATCGATAAGGCTTATCAATAGAAATCACGAAAATTGGTGAAGCACAAATTCTAGAAATCATCTCAAGAAATCCAGAAATCACAAAGGGGAGGGGGGAGGCCTATCACAAACGGGAGCATAAAGCCCACCAACACGTGTATCACTAACGGAATGCTAATTCCATGGTTGCTAACCATCACAAATTGAGCCGAAGCTCCACAAACAGCCCGAAGACCATGGGTTGCTACCCCACCAATTTGAGTCGAAACTCCACAAAACGGGGTTTAGTCTCCCTCGCAGACAAAGAAACATCGCACATTGCTAGTCTAAATCACAAAGATGATCGTCAGGATCAACGAGAAGTGTCAATTACACTAAGCTAGTACATATATGAGTTTAGCTTCATGTCCCATAACCACTTGCTTAACTTAAATATTTACGAACGAACTGTAGATTTCCACTAGAAAATTGTCACAAGAGGTTCAATCGAACAAGTCCAAGAATTAACCGACGAAGTAAACATAAGCGTTTCATACCACTCGTTTTACTAAGTCGTTTAATTAGATTTCTCATACGAGTGAGGTAAAGGTTTGTATATACTAATAGATTGGAAAATGGTTTAAGAAACGAGCTTTGTACTAAAATAGTGTTGAAATCATTTGAAGAAAGAGTTTTGATATTTACTACTAGTATAGAAAACCTTTATATTTTTAAAGTGACAAATCACAAAGAAGATTGTAAGAACAATCAATCACTAAAATTCACATTCGAAGATGTGAATAAAATCCAAAGAAACCGATAAAGATTCCATCGAAATGGATATTCAAAAATCCCTAAATAGGAGTCATCAAAGGCATAATAAATGATAACAAAAATAGGATCGTCACGAATCGATTTAAATTGGAATTCTCAAGCGAATAGGCAAATAGGCAAAACACTGCAATTTCAGATGTCTGAAACAAGTGGTTCAGACGTCTGAATCTGGAAATATAAAAATTTCCAGAACACAATTCAGACGTCTGAATCAAGTGTTTCAGACGTCTGAAATAGGCACTTTTTAGCCTATTTCCTTTCTGGTTCCAAATGAACCAATTCAGACATCTGAAACCATATATTCAGACGTCTGAATCTGGGAATAGAAATCTTCCCAGAACAATATTCAGACGTCTGAATATTACGTTTCAGACGTCTGAATGAATGGTTCAGGGCATTCCCTGAACCTAGGCCAAAAATGGCCAAACGAATATCGAAAACGATCGAACGAGCAAATGACGATGACTAAGGAATTACATCGAGCGACAACCCAGCCCAAACGGCTCTTCGATACGCCTCAAATATCAATGTCCAAATATCCATAATAGGATTTTTCATAAATTGGACCAAAACACCAAAAATTGGAATAAACACGAAATCAATCCAAACCAAATTCAATTGCACACGAATAAACGTTAGGAATTCATACCTAACAATCGAAGATAATTATAGACAAAGATGTGAGATAAAAATCTCACCTTTTTACAAAATCAAACAAGAAGAAGCTTGAAAGCAAATGGAGAATCAACCTCTCTTCAACACAACCCAAATAAGCTTGAATCTATGCTCAAAACAAGAACATTCCCAAAATTAGGTTTAGGAATTTCTGAAATTGGTAAGAGAATAAGTTGGAGAAGAAGAAGAGAATGCTTACCAATGGGTTCTCTTGAATTTGGAGCTAGGAATTTGAGGTTGCAAGAGGAACTAGGGTTTTGGAGTTCTAATTTCCTCTTCCACTCTCCATTAATATAAAATCTTGAGTATATGAGGAATAAAGAGATGAAGGGGAGAAGGGGTTGGGACTGAAATACATAAGTGGCTCAGCCCAAACCAAAGCCCCAAGTAAAAAGTAGCAAAATTCAACTTTCTCCAAACATATCGAAGCTTATACTCAAAAAGGTCGCAAACGACATTTTAAACTCAATGAGAGTGGTCCCGAGTCCTAATTCAACCATATGCAAAAAGTAGCTTTTCGGACTAAATTCCGAGTAACGATAAAATATTTAAATAAAATATTTAAATATAAAATCGATAAATATGCGGGTTGTTACATAAGACTTCCCACACATAAACATGGAAAAGTTTTTACCTTATGCTAACCAAAACATTTGATACGAAATCTAGTGATATTATAATAGTGTCTAGGGTTTTCAAGTGAAATACAGAAATAACTGGAATGCTTACATCTCACGTTCCAACATAGTTGGGCACAACTAATACGTACGACACTTATTGGATTTTGGATTCCATCAATGACAGGGCTACTGGGGTACCGCCCGTAATAGTACGTGGCCTAGATCAACGTACCGAGGAGTACGCCCGCTCCCCTGCAACACAAAGACGGACCCATTCCTTACTGAACAGTTCCGAACAAGACAACCCCGTGGTTGTAGCTAGCAACCACCCACACAGCCGAATATAAAGGGACCTCTAGACAGGGCTAAATCTTGCTCTCAAGTGGGGGCTACCCACGAAGCCTTGCTGCACCTCCCCTGTTTTAGCCATTCCCGGTCGATGAGGCTTGAGGCTACGATTACCTTTATAGGATACATCACTTAGAATGCCCATCGTCCACCTGACGATGTTCTGAAAGCATTCAATTCATACAAGTTCGTTTCGGGTTTGAACGAAAACGAAGGCATTATCTCGTTACACTCGTTTAGGAATCACCCTCGGAGTTAACGACGATAACCCTTGCACTCTGAACCACCATCTCGAATCTATAAGTACTATTCCGTCAAACTCATTACGGAATCACCCACAGAGTTATACTGACGTATAGTTCTTACACCTCGAGTCTTTACAAAGCTCTACTTGAATACACGACCTAACGTTAAATTGAATCGATGTGATTTTCGGATATCCAAATATGGAAACCCGATTCCAGTCTCATCGAAATCCAAAGCGTGTCTTTTAGGTCCAAGTTGTTTTAAAGTTTAAAACAATTCAATACAGTATCTATATACACACAGATAGATAACTCATAAATCACAATTGATAATCAACATTATCAAATAACAGGTAATCCACATTATCAATATCAAAATAGATAATCCCTATATCACCATCCTAATAGATTATCTAAGTTATCATCACAACGCAACCAAGCATTCATACCACACAACATTACCTATCTCATTACTGAGATCACAAAGCATCCAAGACAATCAATGTCATTCACTCATACATAAGCAATGATTTACTCATCACAATATAATTAATTTAAAATGAATTAAATTAACTATCTCCATCACTAATTAATTTAAAGTGAACTAAATTAATTACTCCATCTTTAATTAATTTAAAATAAATTAAATTAATTACTTCACCAATAGAAATCTTGCTTACTCAATCATTTAATTGATTACAATTAATCATTCATTATTAATCACCTTAATTAATCATCCTTGATTAATTACCCCTAATTAATTTCACAAATTAATTATCCTCAACCAAACAGAAATTAACCTTCAATTAATTAATTAACTATAATTAATTACATTAATTCTTAATTAATTACATTAATTACTTATCATTGATTAATTAATCATAATTAATCAACTTTAATTACTTCATTAATTATAATAATTAATGATCCCCTTTTATTAATTACCTTAAGTAATTAACTTATAATTATTAATCATCCCAGATTAATTACATTTAGTAATTAACTAACTTAACAAATTAATTATCCTTTAATTAATTTCTCAATTAATTCCTTGATTAATAACTAAATAATTTAATCCAGATTACTTCATTCTTAAACATCTCCACTTTACAACCTGTAATTATTAATCAATTACTTAACTAAGAAATTTTCAATCCATTAATTACATACAGTAATTATCCTTAAAACTCAAGTGTTTAAAATTAATTAAACTTAATTAATTAAATTAAACAATTCCATCAAACTAAATTAATTACATTAAGTAATTAATTCTTAATTACTTCATAAAGTAATTATACTCAAACCATTCATAAATAATTATTATTAAATTAATTAATCTAACTAATTATAGAAATTAACAATATTAATTAATTATTAAATAATCATGGTTAATGACCTTCATTACCCATTCTTTAATTATTCATTAAGAAATTAATTTATATTAATTACAAATTAAATTATCTTTAATTATTCATTAATTAAAGTTAAATATTTAATTAATTAACCTTGATTTAAAACTTAATTACATAAGTAATAATTCATTAATCATTAATTTTAAAAATCTAATTAATTATCTTAATTATAAATTAATCAATCATTAATCAATTATTAATTCCAAATTCAATTAATTAATTAATTAATTAATCTTAATTACCTTATTAATTAAATTAATTTCAAACCATTAATCTTAACTTAATTTTAAGATAAAACATGTCTTAATTATGTTTAAAAACAAATTTATTTTAAACATAGTACTTTTGAACTACTTTTAAATTTCATTTTAAATACATGATTTAAAATAATAATAATTTAAACTTATCAAAGTTTATATAATTTAAAACTTTTTAAATTGCAAGACAAACAAACAAGTGCTATAAAATTTTACAGTTAAATTCATTTCAAAATTTTAATAACTTCAATTTACATTTAGTTTAAAACTTCAAATTTAAACCTTCTTTTAAATTTAAAAACTGAAGTTCATTTTTAAAATTTGTAGATTTTAAACTTCATTTAAACTTGCTCCTATTCTAACAAGAATTTCAATTTAAAAAAAATCAAACTATTCTTAACAAAATAAAGTTGTTAATTAAGTTAAATTTTTTAAACTTTATTTTTATTTAAAAACTGAAAATTTAAATTTAAACTTAAATTCAAAAATTCAAACTTAAATGTGAATTTGATTTAAACTTTCCTAATCAATAAACTTCAGAGATTTGAAAATTTTAAAACAAAAACTTCAAGTTTCTGGAAAAATTGGAAAATGCAGAGCAACCCGAGAAACCCCAATATTACTTCGAGTTTCATGCCTGACTTCCCCGAGTCTTCAATCTACTTGCTTCGAGCAAATCACAGATCTCCCCTGCAACAACCAAAACCACGAACACTTCACCAGTAAACTTATCGTCGTGCATATGCACGGCGACCACCGGCTACTCTGATCATCAGAGATGATCGTAATACTCCCCGCAACACTCCTACAACCATATGCGAACGTTAGATCGAACAAATATTCAACAAATCAAATTCCACCCCCCCAATTCAAAACCTGGAAAATGTTACAGGTTTCTACTCAAAACCTGTCAACGGCGAATGTTCGCCACTCCGACCATCTGAGGTCCACCCACTCCAGCCTCGAACTCCTTCACACTTCAAATACACAATCCCCAAATATCAAAACACTCGATCCAACCTTCATCCCGAACTGACCCAATTCATGAAACTCATCAAAAACTAGGGTTTAATACTGAATTTCAAAACTGCATCGAATCTAATAATTTTAAACCACATCTCTGGTTTTTCTGAGCATCTCCTATACCTACTCCATCACTCAGAAGAATCCCAGAACTTCTCAATTCAAAAATCAATAGAATTTGCAAAAAATCTATTTTTAGTTCAAGAGCCAACTGCAATTTAAGCCAAACTCTAAAAATATTAAAACTTGATTTAAAAATCAAGTTTCAATTAATACTATTGTTTACTGATACTGATATACAAAATTAACTCGTTTAATTTTGGTTTGGATTAACATGCATGGATGTTTCTGGTTTTAAAGAGGCAATATCCTATACATTAACTTGCTTAAAACTTTTAAATATTAACTTAAGAAAATAAACAACTTTGCTTTATAACTTTCACTACATCAGGAAACAAATTTAGTGATAAGTATTTAACAAAATTGTGGGTGCTTGGAAAATCAAAAAGAAATAGAACATGCAATTGAAAAATAAACAGCATGCACACCATTTATATTCATATCAACAGTTATTTATAACATAAGTAAATAGCTATTCCATTTCAATAAACTAGCATGCAACCTATTTTAAGATTTTAAAGTTAAAAAGTTACTCACTTTTTTAATTGCAGAGCTCTGTTTGACTTGCTTTTGAATTTTGTAGAAATAAGAATGCAGTCATGCTTCTTCTTTTAAAAAAATTAGTTGTAAGCCTTGATGAAATCTGAATGCTCATGATCCCTGACTAACCTCTTGCATGCAGATGTATTTGACAGGTTTCAATTTTAAGGTTGTGCAGGGAGAAAATGCAAGCTTGATCAGTTCCTAGTTTTAAAAACAGAATGCAGGCCCTTCTTCCTCTTTTTTTTTAAGTGACATGCAAATCCATTTTCAGATTGCAGAAAATACAATGCAGACCTCTTTTGATTTTTGAGTATGTTGAATATGCAGATTTTGGTGAATCAATGCAGATTGATGTTTGAATTTGTATATGCGGATTTGAGCATGGTTTTGAATATGCAGGCTTTGATTGTTAATATGAAGATGATTTTGATTTTAGAATTTTGAAGATTTCTTTGATTAAGGAAATGAAAAAAAACATGAATGAAAGGACATGCAGGTTTATATAAATGAAATTTTCAGATTTATCAAATAAAAGAAAAATTAAAACTAAATTTTACACTTGTACAAATTTTATACACTTGTCAGATTGTTATGTTAATTTTTAAACACTTGTTAAATGAATGTTTTTAAAAAAATGCAACACTTGTCTCTCTCTAAAATGATTAATACTTAATTTACAAATAAATGTGTATATGTTAACCTAATTTTAATTTGTTAGTTTATATTTAAATATGTGTATAAATTTATAAATAAAAACAAACCATGTTAACAAATAAAACTTATACATATAGAAATTAAAACAATTAATATTTATACTTCGGAATTTTATATTCAAATTAAATTCAAAATCAAATATTTTCAAATCAAGTTATGATTACAAATTTAATTTGAAATAACAATTGCAAATTTTTATTAAAAATCTATTTGAAAAGAAAATACACTATTAATATTGTTTTTATAAATATCTTATTATTAAATCAAAATTATTTTAAAAGAAATTATATTTTCATTAATAAAATATCTATTTTATTTAGCCATAAAACCTTTTTGTTAATTCATTCTAAATTTAAAACTCAAGCTAAATTATTTTAAACATTTAATGCTTTTTTTCTTATAAATTTTAAAATCATATATTTATTTATTAAATAGTTTTAAAAACTTAATATTAATTTAAAATAAAATTTTCCAAATTAAAATGTATATATAGAATTTTAAAACATGATTCACTTATTAAATTTAAACCAAGATTTATTCATTTAACTTTGAAAAGCTAATATTAAATAAAAACAAATTTCCAAATTACTACAAATATTAAAACTAGAAAATATGCTTTACTTATTAAAATTAAAACAATGCTAATTCTATTTAAAATATAAACCATATATTTATATTGTATATAGAAATCAATTTATTATTTTTAAAAGATATAATATCTAATTTAAATAATTATTGAAGATGATTATTAAATCTATTTGAATAATTATTAACAAAATATCAATATCAATTTATTTTTTTATACAGATTATTAAATTGATATTGTTAAAAATTCCGGGATATTACAATCCTTCCCCCTTAAAAGAATTTCGTCCTCGAAATTTAAAACAAAGGTAATTTAATAATCTTATCAAATATTTTAAAACACAAGCATATATCAAACATATGCTAACAATCATAACAACCAATTCAACCAATCAAACAAATCTAATTATCCAGACAAATTCTGGAAAAATTTTATCGAGTTTCCCCAAGTATATATATACACACCGGGATACTCGCTCTAGAGAATCCAAACAATCAATACTATGAAGCTATAAAAGCTCCTATTCATCTATATCTATAACACTAGACAAGATATCAGACTACAGACGAGTCTGACTCAACAACCAAAAATCCAGAACTGCTGGTTCCACAACCAGAGATAGATCATACACGTACTCCCTCAGAGATACGTGAAACTCATCGAATCCCAGTTATCCAAACTGGCAATCCAATCATGTAGATCAATCACATATTCTCCAAGATCACAGAAAAGATCCAAAACACTTCAGAGCTAACTTCTCAGACTTACCCAATCTTATAGCTCACTTATGATCGGAGACAACTTATCCAAAATCAAATCTGCGACTTCAGAATCCAAATTCCTTCGTCTCTTGTCCACAAAACTCTTTGACGATCCTGGGCTGACTACAACCTTACTGATCAGCTCCTCCCTTGCTGATGCCTCTAGAAACAAACTAGACCAATTAACTCAACAAACGATCTCCTCAAGATCAACTAAGATCAAGATCTCAATCTCAACTCCTCAACATCAGAAGACAACAACTTCTTCTGTCCAGAAAAGAAAAGCAGATACACTTCCAAACTGCTTCCGCTGCTCAACTCTGATCCGAAGTAGAAGAGAATGCTTGAAGAAGAACACAAGCACATCTCAACAATACACTCCAGAGATATGGTTCAACAGATCCACAAGAAAAATTCAGAAGTTTCTCCAAAACTCTGAGCTGCTACACCAGCTCAATCTCCTGGAACCATTTTTCTACAAAGCTGAACTACCGGTACCACTCCTGGAATCCTGGACGATGAGAAAGCTCAATCTCCAGATGCGGACACAACTCTGACTTTTTCTTAAGACCTCCAGAAAAATTCAGATAATCCAATAGAAACTCAAACAATCGCAAGTCACTTTTGCGATCCACCCAAACTAAATCCAAGGAAAACTGTTCTCCCTTTATCAAACAGAACAACTTACACTTAACTAGCCAACCCATCGAAGAAACGGGTCCACTCAACTGCTTCTGAACTTCACTCCAGAAAAACTGCTAAGCCAGAAGATCTCTTGCCAACACCGAGAACACTCCAAACTGCACTTGCTGCCACAAATGCCAAAGAATTCCAAAACAAAGCTCTTCGAGAAACTCAAACCTCAAAGCAATAGAAATACCGGCTGAACACAGCCACAACACTGAAGCAGACTCACCTCCTTAACTTGTTCCAAAGAAAACATCTTCGGGAACATCCATAGTCACTGCATCTCATCACGCAGCTACTACTTCCTGAGGTATCCAAAATACCATTAATTGCTTCTCCCCAACCGAAAGATCCAAACTCTATTCATCCAACTTCAGAAATAGACTCCGAACCTTAACAGGTTTCCTTCAGAGATTAATGAAGTTCTTCATCACTACAAAACTCACTCGAGACGGTATTAGGTCTACAGTCTCGACAAATACACTTCCAACCTTAAACATTCAAACTCCAACCAATGTTAGTTGTGTTACACACACTACTACCCATCTACCTTTATAACTTATATTGGAAAACCTAAACAGGTAACCCAACAGATAGGTAGAAATAAATATATATATATATATATATATTTAAAATTAAAAATACGCTCCCTCAAGAAAGACACCACTGCAAAGCCTAGGTATTCACTCAACCTAATGCTCTGATACCAAATGAGACGACCCGACTTTCTTACCACAGAAAATCGCATCATCTTTAAGAAAGAAAGGGATAGAAAAGAGAAAAGAAAGAAGAGAAGAAAGAAACAACATCAGAATCTAAACAGCGGAACGAATAAATTATATTAATAACATAAACATTACATAGTTTATAACCAATATCAGAGTTACACATATATACAATACATACTAGACAATTACAAACACCTGTCTAGTTATACAACTCAATACAGTACAAGAACAACTCAGAGAAATCTACACGGCGGAAAACTATTTATATCTACACGCAGAAGCCTCCTGCTCCATTTGCTCCTCCACAAATCGTCAAAGCTAACCTGAATCCTAACCTGAATCCCTTGGCTACTCGTAAAAATTTAAGTACCCAAGAGTTTAAGAAAAAAAGAATAAACTCCGGGTCATACATGGGTCTGGTGTGAGTAAACGGTTAAAGTTGCTTAACTTTAAAAACCTTTTTGAAAGAAAAGGTATCACGTAAGACTTCCCACACATAAACATGGAAAAGTTTTTACCTTACGCTAACCAAAACATTTGATAGGAAATCTAGTGATATTATAATAGTGTCTAGGGTTTTCAAGTAAAATACAGAAATAGCTGGAATGCTTACATCTCACGTTCCAATATAGTTGGGCACAACTAATACGTACGACACTTATTGGATTTTGGATTCCATCAATGACAGGGCTACTGAGGTACCGCCCGTAACAGTACGTGGCCTAGATCAACGTACCGAGGAGTACGCCCGCTCCCCTGCAACACAAAACCGCACCCACTCCTTACTGAATAGTTTCGAACAAGACAACCCCGTGGTTGTAGCTAGAAACCACCCACACAGCCGAATATAAAGGGACCTCTAGACAGGGGTAAATCTTGCTCTCAAGTGGGGGCTACCCACGAACCCTTGCTGCACCTCCCCTGTTTTAGCCATTCTCGGTTGATGAGGCTTGAGGCTACGATTACCTTTATAGGATACATCACTTAGAATGCTCATCGTCCACCTGACGATGTTCTGAAAGCATTCAATTCATACAAGTTCGTTTCGGGTTTGAACGAAACCGAAGGCATTATCTCGTTACACTCGTTTAGGAATCACCCTCAGAGTTAACGACGATAACCCTTGCACTCCGAACCACCATCTCGAATCTATAAGTACTATTCCGTCAAACTCATTACGGAATCACCCACAGAGTTATACTGACGTATAGTTCTTACACCTCGAGTCTTTACAAAGCTCTACTTGAATACACGACCTAACGTTAAATTGGAATCGATGTGGTTTTTGGATATCCAAATATGGAAACCCGATTCCAGTCTCATCGAAATCCAAAGCATGTCTTTTAGGTCCAAGTTGTTTTAAAGTTTAAAATATTTCAATACATTATCTATATACACACAGATAGATAACTCATAAATCACAATTGATAATCAACATTATCAAATAACAGGTAATCCACATTATCAATATCAAAATAGATAATCCCTATATCACCATCCTAATAGATAATCTAAGTTATCATCACAACGCAACCAAGCATTCATACCACACAACATTACTTATCTCATTACTAAGATCACAAAGCATCCAAGACAATCAATGTCATTCATTCATACATAAGCAATGATTTACTCATCACAATATAATTAATTTAAAATGAATTAAATTAACTATCTCCGTCACTAATTAATTTAAAGTGAACTAAATTAATTACTCCATCTTTAATTAATTTAAAATAAATTAAATTAATTACTTCACCAATAGAAATCTTGCTTACTCAATCATTTAATTGATTACAATTAATCATTCGTTATTGATCACCTTAATTAATCATCCTTGATTAATTACCCTTAATTACATTCATGTAATTACCCTGAATTAATTTCAAAAATTAATTATCCTCAACCAAACAGAAATTAACCTTCAATTAATTAATTAACTATAATTAATTACATTAATTCTTAATTAATTACATTAATTAATTTCCTTTAATTACTTATCATTGATTAATTAATCATAATTAATCAACTTTAATTACTTCATTAATTATAATAATTAATGATCCCCTTTTATTAATTACCTTAAGTAATTAACTTATAATTATTAATCATCCCAGATTAATTACATTTAGTAATTAACTAACTTAACAAATTAATTATCCTTTAATTAATTTCTCAATTAATTCCTTGATTAATTACTAAATAATTTAATCTAGATTACTTCATTCTTAAACATCTCCACTTTACAACCTGTAATTATTAATCAATTACTTAACTAAGAAATTTTCAATCCATTAATTACATACAGTAATTATCCTTAAAACTCAAGTGTTTAAATTTAATTAAACTTAATTAATTAAATTAAACAATTCCATCAAACTAAATTAATTACATTAAGTAATTAATTCTTAATTACTTCATAAAGTAATTATACTCAAACCATTCATAGATAATAATTATTAAATTAATTAATCTAATTAATTATAGAAATTAACAGTATTAATTAATTATTAAATAATCATGGTTAATGACCTTCTTTACCCATTCTTTAATTATTCATTAAGAAATTAATTTAGATTAATTACAAATTAAGTTATCTTTAATTATTTAATTAAAGTTAATTATTTAATTAATTAACCTTGATTTAAAACTTAATTACATAACTAATAATTCATTAATCATTAATTTTAAAAATCTAATTAATGATCTTAATTATAAATTGATTAATCATTAATTAATTATTAATTCCAAATTCAATTAATTAATTAATCTTAATTACCTTATTAATTAAATTAATTTCAAACCATTAATGTTAACTTAATTTTAAGATAAAACATGTCTTAATTATGTTTAAAAACAAATTTATTTTAAACATAGTACTTTTGAACTACTTTTAAATTTCATTTTAAATACATGATTTAAAATAAGAATAATTTAAACTTATCAAAGTTTAAATAATTTAAAACTTTTTAAATTGCAAGACAAACAAACAAGTGCTATAAAATTTTATAGTTAAATTCATTTCAAAATTTTAATAACTTCAATTTACATTTAGTTTAAAACTTCAAATTTAAACCTTCTTTTAAATTTAAAAACTGGAGTTCATTTTTAAAATTTCTAGATTTTAAACTTCATTTAAACTTGCTCTTATTCTAACAAGAATTTCAATCTAAAAAAAATCAAACTATTCTTAACAAAATAAAGTTGTTAATTAAGTTAAATTTTTTAAACTTTATTTTTATTTAAAAACTGAAAATTTAAATTTAAACTTAAATTCAAAAATTCAAACTTAAATATGAATTTGATTTAAACTTTCCTAATCAATAAACTTCAGAGATTTGAAAATATTAAAACAAAAACTTCAAGTTTCTAGAAAAACTGGAAAATGCAAAGCAACCCGAGAAACCCCAATATTACTTCGAGTTTCATGCCTGACTTCCCCGAGTCCTCAATCTACCTGCTTCGAGCAAATCACAGATCTCCCCTGCAACAACCAAAACCACAAACACTTCACCAGTAAACTCATCGTCGTGCATATGCACGGCGACCACCGGCTATTCTGATCATCAGAGATGATCGTAATACTCCCCGCAACACTCCTACAACCATATGCGAACGTCAGATCGAACAAATATTCAACAAATCAAATTCCACCCCCCAATTAAAAACCTGGAAAATGTTACAGGTTTCTGCTCAAAACCTGTCAACGGCGAATGTTCGCCACTCCGACCATCTGAGGTCCACCCACTCCGGCCTCGAACTCCTTCACACTTCAACTACACAATCCCCAAATATCAAAACACTCGATCCAACCTTCATCCCGAACTGACCCAATTCATGAAACTCATCAAAAACTAGGGTTTAATACTGAATTTCAAAACTGCATCCAATCTAATAATTTTAAACCACATCTCTGGTTTTTCTGAGCATCTCCTATACCTACTCCATCACTCAGAAGAATCCCAGAACTTCTCAATTCAAAAATCAATAGAATTTGCAAAAAATCTATTTTTAGTTCAAGAGCCAACTGCAAAATAAGCCAAACTCTAAAAATCCTAAAACTTGATTTAAAAATCAAGTTTCAATTAATATTATTGTTTACTGATACTGAAATACAAAATTAAGTCATTTAATTTTGGTTTGGATTAACATGCATGGATGTTTTTGGTTTTACAGAGGCAATATCATGTACATTAACTTGCTTAAAACTTTTAAATATTAACTTAAGAAAATAAACAACTTTGCTTTATAACTTTCATTATATCAGGAAACAAATTTAGTGACAAGTATTTAATAAAATTGTTGGTGCTTGGAAAATCAAAAAGAAATAGAACAAGCAATTGAAAAAGAAATAACATGCACACCATTTATATTCATATCAACAATTATTTATAACATAAGAAAATAGCTATTCCATTTCAATAAACTAGCATGCAACCTATTTTAAGATTTTAAAGTTAAAAGGTTACTCACTTTTTTAATTGCAGAGCTCTGTTTGACTTGCTTTTGAATTTTGCAGAAATAAGAATGCAAGCATGCTTCTTCTTTTAAAAAAATTAGTTGTAAGCCTTGATGAAATCTGAATGCTCATGATCCCTGACTAACCACTTGCATGCAGATGCATTTGACAGGTTTCGATTTTGAGGTTGTGTAGGGAGAAAATGCAAGCTTGATCAATTCCAGGTTTTAAAAACAGAATGCAGGCCCTTCTTTCTCTTTTTTTTTTAAGTGACATGCAAATCCATTTTCATATTGCAGAAAATAGAATGCAAACCTCTTTTGATTTTTGAGTATGTTGAATATGCAGATTTTGGTGAATCAATGCAGATTGATGTTTGAATTTGTGTATGCAGATTTGAGCATGGTTTTGAATATGCAGGCTTTGATTGTTAATATGAAGATGATTTTGATTTTAGAATGATTAATACTTAATTTACAAATAAATGTGTATATGTTAACCTAATTTTAATTTGTTAGTTTATATTTAAATATTTTTATAAATTTATAAATAAAAACAAACTATGTTAATAAATAAAACTTATACATATAGAAATTAAAACAATTAATATTTATACTTTGGAATTTTATATTCAAATTAAATTCAAAATCAAATATTTTCAAATCAAGTTATGATTACAAATTTAATTTGAAATAACAATTGCAAATTTTATTAAAATCTATTTAAAAAGACAATACACTATTAATATTGTTTTTATAAATATCTTATTATTAAATCAAAATTATTTTAAAATAAATTATATTTTCATTAATAAATTATCTATTTTATTTAGCCATAAAACCTTTTTGTTAATTCATTCTAAATTTAAAACTCAAGCTAAATTATTTTAAACATTTATTACATTTTTTCTTATAAATTTTAAAATCATATATTTATTTATTAAATAGTTTTAAAAACTTAATATTAATTTAAAACAAAATTTTCCAAATTAAAATGTATATATAGAATTTTAAAACATGATTCACTTATTAAATTTAAACCAAGATTTATTCATTTAACTTTGAAAAGCTAACATTAAATAAAAACAAATTTTCAAATTACTACAAATATTAAAACTAGAAAATATGCTTTACTTATTAAAATTAAAACAATGCTAATTCTATTTAAAATATAAACCATATATTTATATTATAAATAGAAATCAATTTATTATTTTTAAAAGATAAAATAACCAATTTAAATAATTATTGAAGATGATTATTAAATCTATTTGAATTATTATTAACAAAATATCAATATCAATTTATTTTTTTATACATATTATTAAATTGATATTGTTAAAAATTCCAAGATATTGCATTCCAAGTCTATTTAATGTGTCAGATTGTCTCATCATAGCGTTTAGGAGATTCCTATCGATAACGTTGATCAGGTGCATCGGCCAGAATTCTTAAAGCGCTTAATGGGCAATACAACACAAAATCATCTTCTATATGATAAAAATATCTCTTAAAACTTTGCGAATATTCTTTGCTTGTTTTAAGAAAAAAAAATCCAATTATACTTATAAATGTACCTTATTAAAAAGATTCGCAAATTTTAAATTGTTGTTTTCATCCATAATCAGTGAATGCTAGGATGGAGTCGTCGAGATATTCGTAGAATTCTCGATTCATAAAATGAAGCTAAACAAACCGAATGACATCATGAGTCATTCGTAAGAATCATAACGAATGTGGAATGCGGTAAGAGGAATGCTATCCTTCGCAACTCGTAGCTGATGAAAATGGTGGCAAGGTTGAGCTGAAAAGACCATAGCACCACTCAAAAGATTTCTTAGATGATAATCCTAAGACAAGCTCAAAGATACCGGGAAATTCATGAACTACTTGAATGAGAGAAATATCATTTTACTCATCATGTGGGTTTAGAGAATATAAGGATGCCACCGAATTGGAATTAAAATCATTAAGAACAATAGAAATCTGCTTAAAAGATTGAGAATATCAAAGATGAATAGTTCTATTGGGATATAGGATATAGGCTACATAATTATTAAGCTAATTCTTTCACAAAAATCAATTCTGAAGCCTAAGTAGCACATAACATGCAAATCAGATCGGAAAGCATAATCTCATAAAATAATCTTGACATTTTTACAAAGTAAACCGAGTGTTTCAGATCCACCAACCGGACTCGCAATTCTTAGTGAAGTCATCAAGACCATAATATTTTTCAAAAAAGTATCCACAAGTTCTTTTGACACAGAAGAATGAGATGCATCTGTCTAAAAAGAATTCGAATAGGATAGTCACGAAACAAAATAATGCCATCAAAGATAGAATGAGAAATACCTTGACCAAGAGAAGTATTACTAGGGGCTTGCACAATATTCAGCTTTCCCACTTTCCTACTTTGAAGTATGGGACATGCAGATATATGAAGACCCAAATTTTTGCAATAGCGACAATAAAGAGGCTTCGAACACTCCTTTGCATAGTGGTCCGTGGAACCAAAATTGTAGCATTGTCCACGACTAGAGGTAGGTGTCTTTGCTACCGTAGTTTCTTGCTTCCCTTTCTTATTGGGATTGGGGCCTTTGAACATAATAGGCATCTTCATGTTATTATTGAAGTTCTGTTTGACACCCATAACTTCAACATCACCTTCTTTATCGGCCTCTTCAAGTCAAAGAGCGATATCTACAAGCTAATCCAAAGAAACTTCTAGTTTTAGAAGTAAAGGCTTTTTGAGATTCTTATTCAACCCATAGACAAACCTTTGATTTTTCTTCAATGGAGGTATTAATACACTCAACCCCATATTTAGAGAGAGATTCAAAAGATACGACGTAATCCGTCACAGAAGATTCACCTTGAAAAAGGTCAATAAAGCGCCGGGCCAAAGTTATCTTTTTAGCCTTCAGCACAAACTTCAACTCGAACCTTTCTCGGAATTGCACCCAAGTAAGATCTGCTTCAATCATCTTCAAAATCAAAAGCTCATACCAATCTAATTCTCTTTCTTGGAGCATGCTAGAAGCCACTTGGACTCGACGGAGATCAAGAAGATTCATGCGAGAAAAGATGCGGTCGCATGATCTAAGCCAAGCTTGGATTTCTATAACACTTTCGGATCCCTTGAATGACCTTCTACCCAAATCGGTATAGTCTCTACACAAGCGTGCAAACCTAGATTTAGGATGAGTAGGTTCTGGAATGGATTCGACAGCTCGAGCATTCTCTTACGAGATCTAAAATCTGCTGGGCAAACATAAATACGCCAACCTGAGGAGTAGCACTGGATTGACCAACACTGGGATGGCCTAGTCTAACTATTTCTCTTGAAAGAAAGAAAGAAAGAAGAAAAAGGTTATTCTCAGAATGAATATCAAACAAACTTGATTGATAAAACCAGGCATCACAAAAGAAAATAGGGTAGAACGTGTCCTAAGACTTGGATTAAATCCGAAGGCACGATTCCTAAGAAAGACTTAGGACGATGATCCTTGCTATAATATTCTACATTGTTCCGAAGTTTGGCTCTGATACCATGCTATGACGCCCTACCTCTATACTCACACTAGACAAGGACACTACTAGGTAATGCCATCAACTAGCACTGTAACAACCCCCATATTTATCGAGTTTATATTTAAATATTATATTTAAATATTATATCGTTTATCGGATTTTGGTCCGAAAAGCTACTTTTTGCAAACTGTCAAATTAGGACTCGAGACCACTTCCATTGAGTTCGAAATGCCATTTACAACTTTTTTAAGTATAAACATCGATAGGTTTGGAGTTAGTGAAATTTCACTAACTTTTCCCGCTTTGGACTTTGGGTTAGTTTAGCCTATTAAGCCCAAGTTCCAACCCCCTCCTCCTCACTCTTCATAAATTCCTAACTAACTTGAAATTTGCATTAATGGTGAAGAGAATGGGAAACTAAAACTTCAAGCTCAAATTTAATTGCTAATCCAACATTCAACTCCAAATTCAAGTAGAAGATATTGGATTCAAGCTTTGGATTGCTTCTCCATTGGCTTCAAGCTTCATCTTCATCCATTTTAGTGAAAAGGTGAGATTTTTATCTCACAAATCTAGCCTATAACTATATTGGACTGTTGGGAATGAATCCCTATCATGTTTGCATGTACATTTGCATTTGGTTTGGATTGGATTGGCGAAAAACTCCACTTTTTAGTGTTTTTGGTGAATTTCCAGCCTTAGGTCGTTCTGGACCCTTCGGTCGTTCGGGTTCGTGGCTTGCGCGCGTGGAAAAGTCGCCTGGACGTTAGGTCGTAGGTCGCTCGCGAGTTAAGCCTTAAGCCGAAGGTCGTTCGCGAGTTAAGCCGAAGGTCGTTCGCGAGTTAAGCCTTAGGTCGTTTGGCCTTTATAACGTTAGGTCGCTCGCGTGTTAAAACTTTAGGTCGCGCTGGCCTTAAGTCGTAGGTCGTCTCCGACCTAATATTGCCTCTGCTATTTCACTAGGTCACGCGGGCCTTAGGTCGTAGGTCGTAGGTCGTGAGTCTCCTAGGTCGTAGGTCGCTCGGTCCTACTTCTGTCCCTAAGTCGCGTAATCCCATCACCTTTAGGTCGTTAGGCCTTTATGTCGTTAGGTCGTTACACCTATAACCCGTTAAGTCGCGAATACCTTTAGGTCGTGCCCATTAGGTCGCAAACCTCTTTAGGTCGTCTGTCCCTTAAGCAGTTAGGTCGTTCGACCTGTGATGCCTTAGGTCGTTTGACCCGTGTTACGTTAGGTCGCGTAACCCCTTAGGTCGCTTGACCTTGTTTCCTGTTAGGTCGCGTGACCTTGTTTTTCTTAGGTCGTGAACCTTGTTAGGTCGCTAATCCTTAGCTCGCGTACCTTCTTAGGTCGCACACCCCCTTAGGTCGTTAGACCTCATTTTTTTTAGGTCGTAGGCCGCTTGTCTTCACTAGGTCGTACCGTTTTGGACGGGGCGCTGCCCCCTGGACCCCCGCGACCTGACCGGGCAGGTCGAACCCTGTAGCAGGGGCGTTGCCCCCGCACCCCCACCTTGGGGGGTTGCCACCCCTTGGACCCCCCTCCGTAGGGGATCTTATCTGAAAAACATTCAACAGATCTTGCTTTGTTGAGATGCTGAGTTGACCATTCTTCGAGACAACTTTAGAAATATGAAGGTTTCAATACTAGTAGTAAATATCAAAACTTTTTCATCAAAATGATTTCAACTTTATTTTCAATACCAAACTCGTTTATAAAACCGTTTTCCAGTCTATTAGTATAAACAAACCTTTACCTCACTTGGATGAGAAATCTAATTAAACGGCCTAGTAAAACAAGTGGTATGAAACGCTTGCGTTTGCTTCGTCGGTTAATTCTTGGACTTGTTCGATTGAACCTCTTGTGACAATTTCTAGTGAAGATTTACAGTTTGTTCGTAAATATTTAAGTTAAGCAAGTGGTTATGGGACATGAAGCTAAATTTTTATATTTACTAGCTTAGTGTAATTGATACTTCTCGTTGATCACGACGATCATTCTTATGATTTAGACTAGCAATTGTGCGATGTCTCTTGTTTGCTTGGTTAGACTAGACACCACTTGTGTGATTTCATTCACACATACCTTTTTACCTTCTTAATTAGTCTAGACACCACTTGTGTGATTTCACTCACACATACGTTTTTGTTTGTGAGGTTAGACTAGACACCACTTGTGTGATTTCACTCACACATACCTTTTTGATTTTTGGTTAGTCTAGACCTCATCTGTGTGATTTCGACTCACACATATGGGGTAGCTCCCCATGGTCTTTGGACTGTCATGTGATAGGCCTCTTTCTTTTTCATGTTTTTCTGGATTTCTTGTGTTGATTTCTGGAATTTTTGTCATTGACTTGTTATGAGTACAAGTTTTGGGTATGATACCCTTTTGGATCTTTGAGAAGATTCTTGTGATATTGATTAATCTCTTGTTGATTATCATTTACATACTTATAGTAGTATGATGTTATGGATATTATTCGCATATGCCATTTCTCTTATTTTATATCATGTCGTCTGATATTTATAGCTAGACTGATCCGTTTATTATTTTCTTATAAATAATACTCGGGT
Source organism: Allium cepa (assembly GCA_030765085.1). Lineage (NCBI taxonomy): Eukaryota > Viridiplantae > Streptophyta > Magnoliopsida > Asparagales > Amaryllidaceae > Allium > Allium cepa. The sequence goes on along the minus strand of CM060930.1, from coordinate 2,332,446 downwards.
CAGACCGAGATGTTACAGGTGCTTCTGCTTGACTTCTCCCCTAGTGATTCACTAAACAGACTTTTGGCTACTTGTTTAGATTAGCAGTTTTTGTTGTATACACTTGAGATATAGACTCATAGTTGTATTATTTTGGTATAGCACGTATTGCTATTCTTTTGTATTATTGTGGATCTTTTTGACCACTACTCCGATGTACACTTTCATGTGTTAGTTATATATTCATATCTTCTTCCGCCTTTGTGATATGGATGTCTGTGACTAATTTGTGTTATGCTTATTTCTATGTTTGTTTCCGAAGATTATTTTTAGCCACCGTGTGATAAGTAATTACATGGATGGTCGCTCCTCATCAGCCTTATTCTCCGTGCTAGTTGACAGCACTACACCGTAGTGTTCTTGGCTAGCGTGGATTTTGAGGTGGGGCGTCACAAGCACGAAGAATTAGGGTGTTGTGGAGCGACCATCCGTGTAATTGCTTTGTGCGAGTACCATTATGTCAAATAGTATAACATGCATTTTATTTCAAGAGAAAATCTGACATATCAAATACAAAATCAAAGCTACTACATAGTGGCTGGGTGATCATCGGAAACAAATATAAAAAGGCATAACACAAATCAGTCACAGATATCCATATCACTAAGGTAGAAACAGATATGAATATATCACATAGAAGTGTACATCAAAGTAGTGGTCATACAAGATCCACTATATCTCAAAAGAATAGGTACAAGTGCTAGATAAAAGAATATGTATACATCAAGGAGTCTCTATCTCAATATATAAAAGCAAAAACTACTAAGCTAAGTAGTTAGCCAAAAGTCAGATGACAGACCTTAATAAGAAGTCAAGCAGAAGCACATGAAATACCTTGGTCTGACTCGAGTATTATTTAATAAGAAAATAATAAACAGACCAGTCTAGTTATAAATATCAGATAAAATGAGATAGGATAAGAGATATAACAAAAACGTATGATAACCATAATGCCATACTGTGACAAGTATACATTTAATAACAACAAAATCATACAATATCTCCAATATCCTCAAACACTAAAAAGTATGTCATATTCTTTAACAAATTCACTAAACCAAAAATATAGATAAAACTATCAATGTCCATCGCAAAAATTGGTGAAACACAAATTCTAGAAATCATAAATTAAAAATCCAGAAATCACATAGGGGAGGCCTATCACAAACGGGAGCATGAAAATTCATCAACACGTGTATCACAAACGAAACGCTATTCCATAAACCGAACATCGACGCACCTAAAAAGAGACACCCCATGCACAGTCAAACATCGAAGCACCTAAATAGATAGGCCCCATGCATAAACAAACATCGACGCACCTAGAAAGATACGCCCCATGCATAAGCAAACATCGATGCACCTAGAAAGATACGCCTTATGCATAAACAGACGTCGAGGGACCTAGAAAGATACGCCCCATGCATAAACAAACGTCGACGCACCTAAAAATGTACGCCCCATTCACAGTTGAATATCGACATACCTAGAAAGATACGTCCCATTCTTTGACTTATCTAGCCGATTGCTCCACGAACGGCCCAAAGACCATGGGTCGCTAGCCCATAAAAACGAGTCGAAACTCCAAAGAACTTATAGGTCGTTAGCCTATAAAAGAAATGAGACGAAGCCCAATAAAACGAGGTACAGTCCTCTACATGGGCAAAGGGACATCGCATATCGCTAGTCTAAGCCATAAAATGATCATCATTGATCAGTAAGAAGTGTAAATTACACTAAGCTAGTAAATAAATGAGTTTAGCTTCATGTCCCGTAACCACTGGCTTAACCTAAATATTTACGAACAAATTATAGATTTCCACTTGAAAATTGCCATGAGATTTTAATCGAAAAAGTCCAAGAATTAACCGATTAGTAAACATAAGCATTTCATACCACTTGTTTTGCTAAGCCGTTTAATTAGATTTTTCATACAAATGAGGTAAAGGTTTGTATATACTAATAGATTGGACAACGGTTTTAAAAGCGAGGTTTATATTGAAAGAAAAAGTTGAAATCGTTTTTGATGAAAGAGTTTTGATATTTACCATTAGTATATAGACCTTTGCATTTTAAAGTGATAAACCGTACATATGATTGTAGAAACAATCAATCATCAAAAATTCACATTCGAGGACGTGAAAAAATCCAAAGAAATCGATACCAAATCCATCAAAATGGATATTCCCAAAAATCCAGAAAAAGAAGTCATCAAAGTCGATAAAAGTGATAACAACTAATCGGATCAAAAAAAATTGATAAACCTTGAAAATTTACTCAAAAATAGGCTAATAGGAAAACTGCACATGTCTAGATGTCTGGGGTGTTAATCCAGACGTCTGGATTTGGTTTCTGGAAATATTCCAGAAAACTTTCCAGACGTTTGAAATTTCAAAGCAGACATCCGAAAACCCTTTTAGATGTCTGAACCATAAATTCAGACGTTTGAAATTAGTCTCTGCCATTTTTATTTTTTTGCCATATATTCTTTTTCTCCAGGGCCTATAACCAGACGTTTGAATTTGATTTCAAACGTTTGAACACCTGGTATGGGCAATAGTTTGCCTAGGCCTTGATGGCAAAAACGAATCGGAGGCTATCAGACGAGCAAGGGAGACTTGGAATTTATCCCAAGCGATTTAACCCAGCCTTATAGGCTCTTCGATACACCCCAAATAACGTATCCAAACATTCATAGTAGGATTTTCATTAAATTGGACTTCAAGACCAAAAATTGAAAAATTCACCAAAGCAATTCAAATCAAAAGCAAATGAATCATGAATAGATGTTAGGAATTCATACCTAACAACAAAGAAAGTTATAGACATAGATGTGAGTTGAAGAACTCACCTTTAAATCCTGAAACAATGAAGGAGAAGTTCAAAAACAAAGGAAAGATCAACCACCTACAATTTCAACTCTAGAAGCTCCAATCTAAGATTATAAGCAATAATTTCCCAAATTAGGTTATAGGAAATTTATGAAATTGAAGAGGATTGAGATGGAGAAGATGAAGAGGATGCTTACCTAAGCTTCTCTTTGATTTTATAACTTGAAGTTGAATTTCCTAAGAGAATTAGAGCTTAGGAATTTCTAATATCTTTTCTTTTCCCCCCTTTTTCTAGGGCTTGAAGTGTTAGGAAATAATATGAAGGAATGAAAAGGAGTGGAGTGGAGTTAGGATAATATGTTGGGTTAAAGGAGCTGAAACCCAAACCCTAATACAAAAATAGCAAAAATTCAATTCAACTCCAAACATATCGATGTTAATACTCAAAAAGGTCGAAACGATGTTTTGGACTCAATGGAAGTGGTCACGAGTCCTAATTCGATAGTCTACGAAAAGTAGCATTTTGGGCTCTAATCCGACTAGTGATACTATATTTAAATAAATCATTTAAATATACAATCGTAAAATATGCGGGTTGTTACAAAAAGTATCAGGCTGGATGTGAGAAGACGAGACAGGCCGTCTGAGATCGGTCGAAGGTTGTTGTACTGAAGCTGGGCCATTGATGGGTCATGCATGAACCCATCTACAGCTATGACGACCAGCACATAGTTCAGAGAGGTGCTTGAGTAAACGAACTGATCTAGAGCCATGTCGAGTGTGGGCCAACCTAATAGAGCCGATTGTGAGTGAGACGGACTGCTGTAGACCAAGTTGGGTTTGGCTTAGGTCTGGCTTCGGTTGATGAATTAGTTGTTGAAGCCGCTTTGGGGTACGGCTTTCGGCTACTGGCTTGTGGTTCTTGTTGAGTAAATTGGTGGGCATGGGCCTATCTTGTGTTCAGTCCGACAGTTGAGAGGAAGAACTAGCTAGCTTGTCCCAAGTTTTAGATGTTTTGTGGTGGATTGACCTCGATTCATGCTGGCCTGGCCCGGGTCAGTCCAAGCTACAAGGCTTTAATTGATTTATCTTTTTACTTATGAAAAAAAATAAGTAACAAGAAGCCTGTGCAGCTTCCATGTTTTCTACATTTAAATTAGGAGTCATGCTATCATCTGGGTTAATGGATTGAACTATGTCTTGTTCTTGTACGTTACTTTTCTTTGTCTTTGACATACTTATTTTAAACTTGCTTTTGAGTTGCAAAAGGATGGATCATTAATGCTAAAGTCTTGTCTAGCTCTCCCAATGAAAGAATCAAAATCTTAAGCCAAAACTTCAACCTAACTTTCAACAGTTAAAGAAGAAACTAAGCGACAAATATACTCAAAGAAGTTCTCATGTACAAATGTGCAAATATTATTTTCATATGTTCATGAATACAACTCGATGCTTTGAATTCGACCTAATCGGCCATTAAATCCTTAATCTAGCTTTTATCAATTCATGGAATTACAAATGAATTTGAAGAAGGAGATGACTCCGAAAAGGGCCCTTTCCTATATGTGAGTAAATCCCTGTTTATAGTAAAATTACAATCTTGGATGCTAGATATAAGGCATGTTGTGGTCATTCGAATGGTCAAGAGTCTTCTACATTATGATTACGTGACACATTCAGGAGGTAAAATATAGCATTCTTGACTAGGCTTATCAAAGTGCATTGACACCTTATAAATTTACGGATATGGAAAAGGTGGCCCGATGAGGTAATGACATATGGCATAATTCGTTGCTTCGATAGAACTTTATACTTCTTTTATCTAGTAGCACTTAATACTTTATATCACTATTAGCACTATATACTTCATATCTCTGATAGCACTATATACTTTATCTCCGGAAGCACTCTATACTTCATAACTTTAATAGCATTCATGCTTCGTAACTTTGATGCTTTCCTTCTTCATTACTTTAGTAGCTTTCCTTTTTCATAACTTTGGTAGCTTTCCTTGTTTATGATAGTGTTAGGGATATGGCCTAGAGGCAATTTTGTAATTTATTGTAAATTATTAACATTGTAACAAAATTTCATTTGAAATAAATGGTGTTTTTTTATTATATACTTCATATAATGTGTTGAATTAATTAATTATTTAATTATTTATATAACGTTGTATGACAATAGTTTTGGAAAATGCTTATTGGTGACATTTCTTATATTTAATTTTTTGGATGATTTTTGTAACAACCTGGGAAAATTGGTCATTAATTTTGAACTTTTAATTTATTTTTAAATGTTAAATGTGCATTGTTATTGACTTTGAAATAAGAAATTTTGGTTAAATCAATAAGTTTAGTTATAATTCCAAATATGGCAATTCAATTGGATTTGGATAATAATAATTTGAGATTTAAAATTGGATAATTTGTGAATCCAGGTGTATATAGATATGGAAATGTTCTCTAAAATTTATTTAAAATATAGTTGGATTTGGATTTTAATATTGGACTTTTGGATGGAATCCAAAGTCGATAAGTTAAAATTGGAATATTTATATTAATTTAATAACGGAAATTAATATATAGTAATAATGTAAATAATCAGATTTTGATTTAAAATAAACCAGAATGATTTTTGATATGAATATAAATTCTATATGATTTGTAATTAAGTTAGTAAAGCTTTAAAATTGAAATCTTGAATGATTTTGACAATTTTGAAAATCGTTCGATTTAGTCGACGAGTTAAAATAGCCTATCGAGGCACAGTCTCGAAATTCGATGAAACCAGTTCCATTGGATCCGTAATAGTCAATTATTATCGGATTTCAAATTTCATAGCGTTTGGAGTTACCGGTGTTCGTACGGGTGGGAAACGCGTTGAAATTTAAAATGAAAAATTTAATATTTAGAATCGATTTAAAAAGCTACCTTGCACATACATTTGAATTGGGCTCCAAAACACGTTTCATTGTGTTCGGAATGCAGGTAAAACCCTATAAACGCCAGGCAGCATGTCTAATTTGAGTTCGTTCGAAAATCTTGTTAATTGAAGGAAATATTAATAAAATATTATTTAACAAACGTGTATATATACACGTTATAGCCAAACCCTAGGGATTTTCTTGGCCGCCACCAAAACAATTCAACGGCCGAAATTAAATCGCCTTCCACCTCAAATTTACCACCATCCATTGAGTTTTATCAATTTTCCCAAACATGAAGATCATAGAGCTTGGCGAGGGCTTACCATCCATATGGACGTGATCGAGTTTTGTGGAGAATGGAGGGCAGGAGGCCGCCGCGTCTGGTGCACGTATGAAGGGATGTCGCGCCACGTAGAGGTGACCGAGTGCGATGATACTATAGTTGACGGTGGAGTTCAGGACGCCCTTCGTAGTGGCAGTCTTCGATCATCTCCTAGGGCTACGGCTTGGTCGTCATAATTATTGGATTATCGGCGGCATGGTTTTGTAAAACCCTAGGTAACGAACGTTTGAAAGAAGAGACGGGTGGCCATGATTTTCTTATGTTAACAGATGGCCATGATTTCGTGTGGTAAAAAACAAAAAGAAATTTGTTTATAAATTATATTCAACCTTTATAAATTCATAACTTTGGCATGCCTTATCAGAATTTGACGAAATTAGCGGCGCCGGAACCGTAGCGAGAAGCTTTACGCTGCAGTTTAGATCTGGGAATGATTGGAGCTCGTAAAGATTTTAGATTAAATCGAAGGCAATCGATTTAATTTAAAATTGGAACGCTCAACGAAATTTAAGGTGAGTTAATCTCACTCACATCTGGTTAACTAGTTAATTAAATAGTTAAAATTTAATTTATTGACTCATTGGTTGAATGTGAGTATTATTATCAGTTTGGATATGATGTTATATATAGTAGTATATATATATATATATATTGGAGTGAATGGTTCCCGCATTATATAGCGGCTGAGACCCTATGCACCCCGCATAATAACGGATGACCCCATATACCGTGATATTCCACCTCGAAGTGGAATTGGTACTTTTATATTGTGCTACCATCTTCGGATGCAGGGAAACAGGTTGGGGGAATCCAACTGGATTCCTCAAAAAAGTTGGAATTTATTTTCTGAAACTGTGATATGTTAGTTGATAATCCGTGATAGATTATATTGGAATTGATGTTATTGATTGCTATGGTCGACTGAATATATATTTGGGTATTTTAACATATCAAATATACGAAGGTGGGATTTTTAAAGGAAAATTAATGGGAGTTTTGAAATAAAAAATGAAATTGTTATTTCAAATTTAAATAAGGATTTTAAATGATGATGAAGGGTGAATTTGGTGTTAATTGATTTTGGAATTGATTTTTGGATAAATCAAGAGCTAAATTTTAAAGGGATTTAAAACGGGATATTGGATTGAAATTGATTAAGTGTTTGTAAAACTGTTATTTAAAGGAAAATAAGGATGGAAATTTGCAAACTGGGTTATAAATGAAGTGGAATATTTATCTGTGGATAAATTTGGAAGTATAGATTCCGGTGGGAATTTATAAGAAAAGTTGTAATTCACTTTTAAAAAAATTAAAAGGTGATTTTATTTTTAAAAGCTGGAAAATATTTTTCCAGGAAAACTAAGTATATGTTAAAGAAATGATTTCAAAGAATAAACTAGAAGTTTTAAAATGTTTTTAAGATTGTTTTCAGGAAATTTATTATTTTATTTATTTTAAGTGAAAAGTAAATATTTATTTAAGTTAATTATGGTGGTTAATTATTTTTAAAGTAAATTAGTATTATGATTTTTAAAAGGAAATTTTAACATAAATATTTGAAATTATAGCTTTATTTTAAAGGGAAATTTTGATTTAAGTCTACTTGGAAACTCTTATAGAATTTCTTATGTATTATTTTTATTTAAGTAATTTTTGTAGCCTTATTTTAAATAATTTAAGTATATATTTTTGAAAGTGATTATGAGGAGATGGAAAGTGTTTTAAAAATAAATAATATTTATTTTTAAAGCGTTAAAAGAAATTTACGGTTTGAGATGTAAATTAAATTGGGATAAATCAAGCAGGGTTTACAAAGGATTGTATGGGATATATTGTAAAGGAGGTGTATTTCCTTGAACGCCAAGGTTATTTTCAAAGGAAGATTTTTGTGTATAAGTTTAAGGTTTGAAATTGTCTAAAAGTAATCCTTTGAAGAAATTTACTATTTTTAATTGTTTTAGAATTTTAAAGTAAATATTATTCAAATTTTATTTTAGTAGTAATAATTTTGAAGTTAAATTAGTAATTTATTTTTAAAAAGAATTTTTCTAATATTTATATTTTATATAAAACTTTTATTTTAAAATAGTTTGTGGCTTAAGTTTTACTTGGAAAATTATTATAGCATTTCAATAACTATCATTTTGAGTAAAGTAATTTAGGTAGTTTTATTTTTAAATGTTTAAAGTATATATTTTTTGATAGAGTGATTCAAATCATAAAAATCTAGTTTTTATGAGACTTGGTGTTTCAGTAGAGATAAATAATTGGTTGAATTGATTTTTTATTTGATAGTTAAATAACCGACTATCAAATTTGGACCAAATATAACTTTGGAATATCTAGAAGAGGTATGAGAATTATATGGTACTGTTACCGTTCGAGGTGCTATACTGTATGTATAAACTCGTTCATTCTTCTAGGACGTTTATCTGGAAATCCATCCGCTAACAATTAAGAGGTGAAATTCGATCTTATTTTCGTTTGAGTATTCCTAAAGAACCGGTGTTGAGTTTACCGGGGAATAGCGAACGTTGTTTCGAAGAGACCTGGATTGGATTTGAGATCCGAAAACCACTTCGATCCAACGAGTAGGTTTTCGTGATGAAGACAAGAGCTTGGAGTCGAAGATGGAGTAGTGAAGTGCAAGGGCTAATCGCTACTAATCCTGAGCGTGATTCCAAAATGGATGTGATAGGAGTAGTGCCTTCGGTTCCATTCGAACCCGGAATAAACTTGTATGGATGAGTGCTATCAGAACATCATCAGGAGGATGATGAGAATTCTAAGTGCGATGTGTTCTAAAAAGGTAATGCTTAGCCTCAAACCTCATCAACCACGAATGACTGAAAATCAGGGGTTATGTAGCATGGCTAATTGGGCAGCACCCAATTAGGGTAAGGTCATCCCTGTCTAGAGGTCCCATTTTATTCGGTTGAGTGGGCGGTTGCTGATCCCAATCGCGGGGTGATCTTACTCGGGCTATCCAGTAAAGGGTAGTCCAGTCTTGTGTTGCAGGGGAACGGAGGGATCCTCGTTATGCTGATTTAGACCATGTACCGTGGTAGGTGGTATCCCAATGCCTAGTCATGCGTTGGAAATCCATTCTCCCTACGTGCCCTTTACAGTTTTGATTGTAGAACCCACTTTGTGGCTAGTATTGCTGGAATTTAATAATGTGACAATTTTAGCTATTTGGATAAGTATTTGTATATAGACACTATTGTAATATCAAAGGATTTATAAGAAAATGTTTTGGTTATCATAAGCAAAAAAACCCGACATGTTTATTTGTGGCGTGGTCTTACAAGATATCTTTGATTTTCAAAGTATTTTGAAAACTTTAATAATTCAATTGAGTGTATTTTTCTCATGCTGGTTTCCAAACTGATTGGGGTGTTATTTTATTATAATGCTCGGGTCAGACCGAGTATTATAATCACATGATAGAATGCCGTGGAGCTTAGAAGATGAGCTGGATGGCGAAACGTATCATTCGTACTTGATGTATATTCCGCTGTGCTGTGTATGCTGTGTATTCAGTTTGTGTGGACAATTTAATATAATTGTCCAGTAATTGTTTTGATTGTGATGTATTCTGATGTTGCAATGTATAAAACAGATATAGTTTCTTTTAGTGTAAAGATAAGTTATTATCTACTATATTTTATTCCACTGCAATTGCAAGATTCTGATGTTGTTTTATTTTCTCTTCTTCTGCCTCCTTCTTTCTTACCCTCATCAATCCGTCTTTTCTAGCATACTATACAGTGGTGTATTTGTGTTGATTTTAGAGGGTCGAGAAGGACTGGTCGTTACAGTGGTATCAGAGCTTAGGTTGGCGATAACTTTGGCTCTGATGGGAATTACTCATTAATGATAGAGTCAATAGTACTCTAGAATGAGTTGAGTGTATTAGTAGCTGTGAGGGCGTAATTGTTGGTGAATATAAAAACTGTTTTGATATTGTGTTGACTTATCGGTTGAGCGTTTATGAATTCTGGTCGGTATGGGAAGTACAACCGTATCGATAGGGGTTTCTAAACTCTTAAATAAGATAAACCGATATAGTATTCTTTTTAATTGGGTAAATGAAATAATTTTACCCAAAATTATATTTTGATATAAAAGGAATAATTTTCTGAAATTATTATATTTATTTGGATGTTTGGTTGTTAATATTATAATCAAATAAGAATCTAAAATTTGAAACGGTTATATATATTTATAACCAAATAGAATTATGTAAGTATTAAATAATACAATGGAACATAACCAAAATTTGAATTAAACCCGAATTTAAACTCCGGGAATTTTGGAAATGTTTTTGAATGAATTTGAACAAATAGTTTGGGAATTTTAAATCTTTGGAGATTTTGAAATGTTATCCAAAGTGTTTGAAAGAAATAATGGAGTATTATTTTGGAAAATAAATTGTGGGAAGTAAGGAAGCACTAAACTCACCTCAGTCACTGGAAAATAATCCTGATGATGATGGCCACATCATCAGTATTTATTTTCGAGTTTCTGAGTGATGGATTGCTACCTGATGGTGTGGGATGATTAATTGTTTGGACTTGTTTGATGAACAAGTTTGTTTTGAAATTCCAAGTGAAATTGTTTTGGTAAAACCAAGTTGTTTTGAAAAATCCGGAGGTATAATTTGATATACCAAGTGGGTAGGTGTTATTATGATTTCAAAATGATTTTGAAATAAAACCGGGTAATTAAATTCTGGCAATTCTTTTTAAAAGATGTAAAAAGTCAAAGGGAATCAGTGTTAAATTTATAAAGTGAGGTTGATATAGTTAAGAAAGGAAATTGAAAATTTTAATCGTGGAATTAAAATTTAACTAGAGTAATAAAAGTAAGAAAACTTAAATTTAATTTAATTTAGATTTGAATTGAATTGGATATTAAGGGAAAAGGTAGGATAATTGTATAAGTACAATTATTGAATGGGATAGATACACTTAAGTCCTTAAGAGTAAAAAGTAATCCAGATTATGAATATAAGATGTAATTAGACTCGAGTGAGCAATATAAGATTTTAAGTAAATAAGTTTTTGGACTTATAAATTGAGAGATAAAACAATAAACCAGGATGAAGATGGTTTCGTAATAAGGTAAAAGAATTGGGAAAGAAAAAAAATTGAATTTGTAAATAGAGAGTGAATTGGACTTGAGTAATTTGAATATAAAAATGAATGGTGAAATATTTATGTAACTATATGTTACAAATATTTAATGGGAATAAACTTAAGTAGATATTAAAGGAATTGTGAATAGATAAGTTTATATAACTTATTAAACTGAAAAGGTAGAAAGATATAACCAAGTTAAATGGTTAAGTAATTAATATCAAGACATGTATTTAATGTAAGGATAAATAAAAAAATTGATATTTTGGTAAATGAAATTGATGCAAGAGGAAATGGATTTGGATGAACCTGTTTGGATAATAAAATAAAATGCAAGTGAAGGGATTTAAATTAATAATGTAATAAAAATGAAAATGCTGGGTTGTGGATATTTCAAAATGGAATAAAATTAATATAAATTTGAGATGGAATTAATTTAAAATGGTTATAAGCTTAAGAAATTGTTATTTGCTTGAATAACAACAACTTACATAGAAAATTAGTCGCGTTGTTGTAAACGAAGTAAATAAAACTGATTTTGAATCAATTGGAATTTAATTAATTGGTTTTGCATATAAATGGAGGTGAATCATAAAAGAGATGCAAATTAATCAAATTGAAAATAAAATTGATTGTGAATCAATTTGGAATTTAATAGAAGTAATTCTATATAAGCAAGGCACATGCTAATCATCTTGAAGTGAATATGAGTTGGTCATGGTTAATATGAATTGAATATAGTGACTTGGTTGTAAATCATGTCGAGTGGAGTAAAATGAAATATGGATGTATGGAGGAAATTAAAATAGTATTGAAAACTTTTAATTGTTGAATATGTAATTGACAATTGGGATGTGAAGTTTATATCTTAACTAGTTGCGTAATGAAATGTTGTTAAAAGTTTCATGATTTTGAAAACTTCTGTGTTTGTTTGAGAAAGTACAGGTACATGAGGCGATCAGATAGAGTTTGGGGTGCATAAATGCATAATAGATTAGCCGCTCGCTTAAAACGCTAATATGAGGCACGCCTACGCAAATAAAATTAAGAAATGATAATATTTTATGATATATTTTGTTTACCAACCATGTGGGTCGATGTGTATATATTTATATCTCTTGTGATATTGCAAAATGCTCTCCGTACAAAGAAGATGCTGTCAAATTTTTTTGAAAATTTGGGAGTTAGAGAATTTTTGAAAGTTTTGTGTTAGAATGTAAGCTAATGGTTTTGGGATTAAACTAAAGGGTTTTTGAGAAGTGAATGTAAGTTTTAATTTAGTGGGTTTTGGGTAGATAAATAGGTCTAGGAGCATTTTTCCTACCTTAGCAAATTTTGCGGACGAAATTTTTATAAGAGAGGAAGAATGTAACAACCCGGGAAAATTGATCATTAATTTTAAACATTTAATTTATTTTTAAATGTTAAATGTGGATTTTTAATTGATTTTTAAATAAGAAATTTTGGTTAAATCAATAAGGTTAGTTATAATTTGAAATATGGCAATTCAATTGGATTTGGATAATAATAATTTGAGATTTGAAATTGAATAATTTGTTTATCTATATGTATATAGATATGGAAATGGTTTCTAAAATTTATTTAAAATATAATTGGATTTGGATTTTAATATTGGACCTTTGGATGGAATCTAAAGTCGATAAGTTAAAATTGGAATATTTATATTAATTTAATAATGGAAATTAATATATAGTAATAATGTAAATAATTATATTTTGATTTAAAATAAATCAAAATGATTTTTGATATGAATATAAATTCTATATGATTCATAGTTAAGTTAGTAAAGCTTTAAGATTGAAATTTTAAATGATTTCGACAATTTTGAAAATCGTTCGGTTTAATCGACGAGTTAAAATAGCCTTCTGAGGCACAGTCTGGAATTCGATGAAACCAGTTCCATTTGATCTGTAATAGTTAATTATTATTGAATTTCAAATTTCGTAGCGTTTGGAGTTACCGGATGTTCGTACTGGTGAGAAATGCGTTGAAATTTAAAATCAAAAATTTAATATTTTAAATCGATTTAAAAAGCTATCTTCCATATACATTTGAATTAGGCTCCGAATCACGTTATTGTGTTCAGAATGCAGGTTAAACCCTATAAACGCCAGGCGGTATGTCTAATTCGAGTTCGTTCATAAATCTTGTTAATTGAAGTAAATATTATTAAAATATTATTTAATAAACGTGCATACGTACATGTTATTGCCAAACCCTAGGGATTTTTCTCGGCCACCACCAAAACAATTCAATGGCCGAAATTAAATCGCCTTCCACCTCAAATCTACCACCATCCATCGAGTTTTAGCAATTTTTCCCAACATGAAGATCGTAGAGCTTGGCGAGCGCTTTCCAGCCATATGGTCGTGATCGAGTTTTATGGAGCATAGAGGGAAGGAGGCCGCTGCGTTCGGCACACGTATGAAGGGATGTCGCGTCACGTAGAGGTGACCGAGTGCGATGATACTCTGGTCGACGGTGGAGTTCAGGATGCTCTTTGTAGTGGCAGTCTTCGATCGTCTCCTAAGGCTACGGTTGGTCATGATAATTGTTGGATTATCGGCGGCATGGTTTTGTAAAACCCTAGGTAACAAACGTTTGGAAGAAGGGACGGGCGGCCGTGATTTTCTAATGTTAACAGACGGCCACGATTTCGTTTGGTAATAAATAAAAAGAAAATTTGTTTATAAATTCATAAATTTGGCACGCATTATCAAAATTTTGACGAAATTGGCTGCGCCGGAACCGCAGTGAGGAGCTCTACGCTGCAGTTTAGATCTGGGAACGATTGGAGCTCGTGAAAATTTTAGATTAAATCGAAGGCAGTCGATTTAATTTAAAATTGAAACACTCGATTAAATTTAAGGTGAGTTAATCTCACTCACATCTGGTTAACTAGTTAATTAAATAGTTAAAATTTAATTTATTGATTGATTGGTTGAATGTGAATATTATTATCTGTTTGGATATGATGTTTTATATAGTAGCATATATATATTGGAGTGATTGATTCCTGCATTATATAACGGATGAGACCTTATGTGCCCCGCATAATAGCGGATGACCCCATATACCCTGATATTCCACCTTGTAGTGGAACTAGTATTTTTATATTGTGCTAACATCTGTGGATGTAGGGAAACGGGTTGGAGGGATCCGACTTGATTCCTCAAAAATGTTCGAATTTATTTTCTTAAACTATGATATATTAGTTGATAATCCATGATAGATTATATTGGAATTGATGTTATTGATTGCTATGATTGACTGAATATATATTTGGGTGTTTTAATATATCAAATACACGAAGGTTGGATTTTAAAAGGAAAATTAGTGGAGTTTTGAAATAAAGAATGAATTTGTTATTTCAAATTTAAATAAGGATTTTAAATCACGATGAAGGGTCAACTTGGTGTTAATGGATTTTGGAATTGATTTTTTGATAAATCAACAGATAAATTTTAAAGGGGATTTAAAACGGGATATTGGATTGAAATTGATTAAGTGTTTGGAAAACTGTGATTTAAAGAAAAATGAGGTTGGAAATTTGCAAACTGGGTTATAAATGAAGTTTATCAGTGGATAAATTTGGAAGTATAGATTCTGGTGGGAATTTATAAGAAAAGTTGTAATTCACTTTTAAAAAAATAAAAAGGTGATTTTATTTTTAAAAGCTGGAAAATTATTGTTTCCTGGAAAACTAAGTATATTTTTAAAGAAATGATTTCAAAGAATAAATTAGAAGTTTTAAAATGTTTTTAAGACTTTTTCATGAAATTTATTATTTTATTTATTTTTAAGTGAAAAGTAAATATTTGTTGAAGTTAATTGTGGTGGTTAATTATTTTTAAAGTAAATTAGTATTATGATTTTTAAAACGAAATTTTAACATAAATATTTGATATAATAACTTTATTTTAAAGGAATTTTTTTGTTTAAGTCTACTTGGAAACGCTTGTAGAATTTCTTAAGTATTATTTTTATTTAAGTAATTTTTATAGCCTTATTTTAAATAAATTAAATATATATTTTTGAAAGTGATTATGAGGAGATGGAAATGTGCTTTAAAAATAAATAATATTTTTTTTTAAAGTGTTAAAAGAAATTTACGGTTTGGGACGCAAATTAAATTAGGATAATAGAAGGAAAATTTTTATGTATAAGTTTAAGGTTTAAAATTGCCTAAAAGTAATGCTTTGAAGAAATTTATTATTTTTAGTTGTTTTAGAATTTTAAAGCAAAAATTGTTCAAAATTTATTTTTATAGTAATTATTTTGAAGTTAAATTAGTATTTTATTTTTAGAAAGAAATTTTCTAATATTTATATTTTATATAAAACTTTTATTTTAAAATAGGTTGTGGCTTAAGTTTTACTTGGAAAATTATTATAGCATTTCAATAACTATCATTTTGAGTAAAATAATTTAGGTAGTTTTATTTTTAAATGTTTAAAGTATATATTTTTTGATAGAGTAATTTAAATCACAAAAATCTAATTTTTATGAGACTTGGTATTTCAGTGGAGATAAATAATTGGTTGAATTGATTATTTATTTGATAGTTAAATAACCGACTATCAAATTTGGACCAAATATAACTTTGGAATATCTAGAAGAGGTACGAGAATTATATGGTACAGTTACCGTTCGAGGTGTTATACTGTACGTATAAACTCATTCGTTCTTCTAGGACGTTTATAAGGAAATCCATCCACTAATGGTTAGGAGGTGAACTCCGATCTTATTTTTGTTTGAGTATTCCTAAAGAATTGGGGTTGAGTTTACCGGGAAATAGCGAACATTGTTTCGAAGAGAACGGGATTGGATTTGAGATCCGAAAACCACTTCGATCCAACGAGTACGTTTTCGTGATAAAGACAAGAGCTTTGAGTCAAAGATGGAGCAGTGAAGTGCAAGGGCTAATCGCTACTAATCCTGAGGGTGATTCTAAAATGGATGTAGTAGAAGTAGTGCCTTCGGTTCCGTTCGAACCCGGAACGGACTTGCACGGATGTGTGCTATCAGAACATCGTTAGGAGGACGATGAGCATTCTAAGTGAGATGTGTTCTAAAAAGGTAATGCTTAGCCTCGAACCTCATCAACTGGGAATGACTGAAAATCAGGGGTTATGCAACAAGGCTAAGTGGGTAGCACCCAATTAGGGACGGTCATCCCTGTCTAGAGGCCCCATTTTATTCGGCTGAATGGATGGTTGTTGATCCCAACCGCGGGGTGATTTTACTCTGGCTATCCAGTAAGGGGCAGTCCGGTCTTGTGTTGTAGGGGTACTGTGGGGTCCTCGGTATGCTGATCTAGACTAGGTACCGTGATAGGTGGTACCCTAGTGCCTAGTCATTCGTTGGAAATCCATTCTCCCTACGTGCCCTTTACGGTTTTGATTAGAACCCACTTTGTGGCTAATATTTCTAGAATTTAATAATGTAACAAATTCAGCTATTTGGATAAGTATTTTTATATGGACACTATTATAATATCAGAGGATTTTATAAGAAAATGTTTTGGTTATCGTAAGGTAAAAACCCGATATGTTTACTTGTGGCATGGTCTAACGAGATACCTATGATTTTCAAAGGATTTTAAAAACTTTAATAATTCAATTGAGTGTATTTTTCACATGCTAGTTTCCAGTTTGACCCAGGTGTTATTCTATTATAATGCTCGGGTTAGACCGAGTATTATAATCACAGGATAGGATGCTATGGAGCTTAGGAGACGAGCTGGATGACGAAACGTATCATTCGTACTTGATGTATATTCCGCTGTGTTGTGTATGCTTTGTATTCAGTTTGTGTGGACAAGTTAATATAATAGCCCAGTAATTGTTTTGATTGTGATGTATTGTGATGATGCAATGTATAAAACAGATATAGTTTCTTTTTGTGTAAAGATCAGTTATTATCTATTATATTTTATTCCATTACAATTGCGAGATGCTGATGTTGTTTTATTTTCTCTTCTTTTACCTCCTTCTTTCTTACCCTCAGTAATCTGTTTTTTCTGGCACTCGATCATCAGCAGATTATACAGTGGTGTATTTGTGTCGATTTTCGAGGGTCGAGAAGGACGGGTCGTTACAATTTTGCCTGAAAACTTGTATTGGCTATAACTTTTGATAGAGGTGGAATTAGCATCCACCACTTGCATAAGAATGATATGATGGTTTCCCTCTCTATCGAATGGTTATTTAGCGATTTGGACTTTTTGACTATGAGATATGGAAGCTTAAAGATTAGTAGTTTTTGGAGCAATTTGACGGGTAATTAGTGAGTTTGGGGGCAATCCCACTAACCCATTTCGAATTTGGAGACATTTAGGCCAAACTATAATCCTTAAATCATTTTTACCACTTCCCTAATAGATCTAAGACTCCATCAACCCTTCCACTACCCAAAACCTTTTCTTTTCTCCTAAAAGTAATGTCTAAATCATATATTACGGTTAGATTAGCAAGGGAATTGATTAGAAATCTTCATATCTACATTTTTGCTGTTCATTTCAAATTTGCACTGGATTTTGGAGGTTTTGGTGAGTGATTTATCATCTCTCACCTTACTATATTAATATGTTTTGGCATGTTTTAAACCCCATTTTAAAGTCAAATTAATGTTTTGGAGTAGTTTTCTAGATCAAACCTGAAGTGAAATAAATTCTGAAATGTTTTAATCATGTTGTTTAAAGATGTGATTACCTTAATAGATGTTAGGCTATGTTTTATACAACTTGTATGATGATTTCTATAATTGATTATGTGTTTTACAAGTTTGAATGTTGTTTGGTGCATGTATGGTGTTTGTTTGTATGCTTATACAGTTGAAACACTTATCAGAGAGAGATGAGGTAGGAACCATGAAATTGAGGTTCGATGGATATGCTCTAGAGCATTTGGAGTCATATCATTGCATAGGCGATGCTTGAGGATCGAAGTCCTGAGTGTAGCGATTGAATTGGCGCAGCGTTGATGTATTGAAGTGGCTATAGATTTTGGTTTAGTGGAAGCTTAGTCAAATGGTTGGATTTAGGAAGTGCAATATTTGACTTGACATTAGTTGGTTTGGCATTGGGTGGCTTGGCAAGTGAAGGACTGGATAAGAAATATTGTCTAGTAGTTATTGACTCGGTGGATGGCTTGGCTCGACAAGTATAGGACCGAACTGAAAATGTGGTTTAGTGATTCTTTAAAGTGCTGAATAGACATTCTCCGATTGGTGGGGTGTCGAATGGGAGTATCTATTTGGGGTTGCTTTTATTTGGGGAAAGTATGGCTCTATGCCGAACAAACGGAGGTCAAACCGATCATAGAGTTGGGCTTTTGGGGTGTAGACTTCGGGGAAAGAGTTGGGGTTGCTTAGTAATCTTGGGAGTTAGTTCGAGGTAAGGATGGATGACCCCATGATGGCTTTAGATGACTTTGAATAGCAACCAACAAAGTACGACGACTTCGACTACTCAATATGGCAGGCGACTATAGTGTCTAGTTATGGACCAAAAGAATGAGTTCTTCATGATAGCTCATAGAGTAGAACATGAGGTCATGCGCTCGTGAGTAGGAAAAGTTAGTCTACATGTATCTAGGGAAGTGTTCTTGTACCCATGTGTTTGGATGTCTACACATGTCCAGTTCTTGGCCATCTGCATGGGTATGAGTTGAGCATCTATGGGATGGTTCTACTATCGGTACACATGCTAAGGGATTGATGGGTGACCGTGGGTATGATGCTCATTTTTGAGATAGGGTAGCCTGCATGTACCAAGGGTAGTCTGGGTGTACAAATATGTTTGGACATCTGTGTGTGTGCATTACTTTGCCATCTGAGTGGGCAATGAGTTGAGCATTTGAAAGGGTTACCATATATTTGGAGCACTTGTGTGAGAAATATGAAGCTGTGTGATGGATGCTATGCTTGTCGTGTGCTTGATATGCTGTGTGGTACTCCTATACCCTATATTTTTCATCTGTGATAGTAGTCTAGCATATACTATATTTACTTTTTAACTCGTTGGGCGCAGGGATAGGTCAGAGATGGTTGTTCATAACATATAACATATTAGTATTTTAAGATGATGTATCGCTCACACTAGATTGTTGTCTGGATTGAGGTTTTATGCTTTGCTTCTCGTTATCTTGGGTACTCTTAAATGGGTAGATTAGGGATAAAAGGTCTGGATAGTGCATGGAGCTATAGGAATATGAGAAGAAGGCGGTGCTTTCATACACACAAACATACTTTGGAGCTTTCTATCACTTATATTTTGTTTTGCAATACCGTGGAGCTATATCATTACTTGTATTTTGAGAGATATAGTTTATTTTGGAGAATTGAGATGCATAAACTCTTTATATCGGTTTTATATACACTGTGAACCTGATGTACTCTGATGTTATTGTTCATGATTCATTTGATTATATCACTGTCTCTTCTATTTACATCTATATTTTTAATTATATTTTTTCTATTCACTGTAAGATGTTTTTAAGATTCCGAGCTTAGATTTTTATTATTTTATACCCTTATATGTCGTCCTGCATCGACGAGGTACCTCAATAGTGCACTATATAAGTATATTGGGTACCGTAGGTATAAGGTAGTCTTCGTATTAGGTATCAGAGCTTAGGTTGCATAAACGACCTAAGTTGATACTTATATCCACTAGAGATAAGGAAGGAGCTATCGCCTTAGAATGGATCAGGCAATATATGAGATAGTGCTCTTGTTATATTTTGGTTTTCAAATTTATATAGTACATAAGTCACATTGCATTCACGGACACCATTTTTTCCATTTAGAGAGACTGATCAGTCTTATTACAACTTGTAAGTGAGCCGGCTAATAAGCAATGCTTCTAGGAACTTCGTTTCTGGAGTTGAGGAGGAGGCAGGATCAGGGGTTGCTAACCTCGACTTACGAAACATGTTCACTAAGATGGTGCGCAACATGGTTCAAAATGCCCAAGTTGCTCCTGCTATGGCTACTGGTAGTGGTGCTCTAGTATAAGCACCGAGGGCCGACTTTGCCAAAATGAAAAAGGACTATTCTACTTTAGATGGAAAACTGTTTCTTGGAATGGAATAAGCCATTGAAACGCAGAATTGACTAGACACCTGCAAATGCATCTTTTAGGATATGGAGTTAGAGGATGCGATGAAGAGGAAGCTAACCTCTAAACAGTTTTAGGGTAGGGCTATGGGGTGGAGGAACACCAACCAGATTACTACTCCCAATGACCGGATTACCTAGGAGCGGTTTAATATGAGATATAAAGAGAAGTATATGTCGACCACTCAGAAGTCGGTTCTCTTTCGAAAGTTTTCTTACCCGAGATAGGGGGATATGTCTGCGTCGGAGTGTGTAGCCGATTTAAAGTATGATTTATCTGTTACCGATACTCCGCCTAAGAAGGTTATCATGGGCTCGGATGATTATCTTGGAGTGAAGCTAGTAGGGAATATTGATGAGCCATTTGAGAGGCTAGTGGAGATGACTCCTTGACTTGAGAGTTTGTATCCAAAGTCTAATTTGGTTACTTCCCCTAAGGATGAGCTTAAGCTGCAAGCTGATGGGTGAGGCAAGAGGAAGAGGGACAGTAACAAGAAGAAGCACTTTCATAAAGGTGGCCAAAAGAAGGGCAAGTGGAAGCCTACTTGCTACAATTATGGAATGAAGGACCATCTTAACAAAGATTGCAGAAACAGGAAGAAAGGATTCTGCAAAAAGCCACGAAATATAAAGAAGGATTGCCCAAAACCACTGAAGAACAAGCTTGTTCTGTCTGCTTATGCTTTGAACGTTGTTCCAGCTTCGTCGAGTGCTCCATCGACGAAAGGGAAGGGGAAGGGGAAGGGCGTCATTGTACCTAGTATGCTTTCTATTTCTAGTACATGCATACATGTTTTATTCGATACCAAGGCTTTAAATTCCATTGTATCTAGTGATTAGGTAGATAGATTATAATTGAAACCCGATATAAAGCAACCTTTGACAGTCACAAGCCCCGTTGGAGGATCGACTAAATTATTGTAATGGCCCAAAAATTCATCACTTCATAAATTTTTGAAATATTCAAATATAAGATTTTTAACATAAATACAAATGTTTTGAACAATAAATGATATTGGTAATCTTATTTTCAATAAATATTTACAAAAATATATACTTTGGAAGATATATCGATAAAACGACCGAAAACTATTTTATTAATAAACGGCTCTTAGACCATCCGACGTCATGCACAGAGCTGGATACATACACTCATTTATGTACATGAGTGAGAATATGTCACAAAATTATTTATTTATTTATGAAAATAAAATCTGCAACCCCCTGATATTTTATGGGAAACATAATAAAAAAGAAATTAAAAGCGTATATGGTACAGTGGTAAAGGCGCATGTTGACTTCCTTAGTGACCAGAGATCAAGTCCCATTGTCTTCCGAAATCTGCAGCGATGATTTTTGTAAATGGTTCGTTTCCAGCGATTTTCCTATGCATGTCAACGTTGTTTCTGACATGTATCGGCTTCACATTCGCTCCAGTGATGTAATAGGATGAAATGGCTAAATTTTATTGGTTGAGTGATGTGTATGGACTAGAATGTTTTAGAACCTCGATTTCGATGACAACAACTATACAAGCACTTTCTTTCAATATACCTAGGTATATATTTCATCCACAGGTAGACTTTCGCGACCAAGACTTGAAGACCGGCACAAGGATTGTTATATTGAGATATCTTTGTATAATGTCGTAAATAGATAATATGTACAATATCCATGAGTAATCTTTACAAGCATTTGCACATAAAAATTACATAAAAAGGAAGATAACAGAATATTCATATGTCACACGTCTGGCGTATGTGCTCAGATGTCTGGCAACATGTTCAAGTTTCAAATTTTTAAACGAACCAGACGTCTGACACAAATGGCCAGACATCCGACCTGGGTAACGACCACTTTTCTCCAAAAGTCATCTTCTTCAATCGAAGAGTTGCATCCTCCTGTTTTGATCATAACTCTTTCTTCTCAAACATTGTAACTCTCGGAATGAAATAGATTGAACCAAAAGTCATTACTTCTCAAACAAACTCTTCACTGTCTATAAATAAACACGAAATTGAAAGTTACAATTAACTTGTTAATTCTGAACTTTCTTTTATTTTCTAATATTTCTGTGATTTCCAAAAGCACTCAAAAACACACTTTTATCTCTTCCATATATTAAAAAATTTAAACTGCATACTACTCAAGGAGATTATAGGAAGAAGCTGTACTTGTAGTCAAAATCAGTGTTGCATAGAACACACATTTGTCAAAGAAATACTCTTGTATAAAAGCCTATTCCTCCAGATAAAGCAAGACAATTGGTTAGTATATTTCCAATAGGGGGCTTCGAGACTGGACGTAGGACGGGAGGTCCGAACCAGTATAAAAATTATGGCGTGATTACTTTTAATTTTTACCTGCATTATTACTCTATGCAATTCATACTATCATACACGTACTTGTCATATACTATATACATATACGATCCACATAGATTTTCAATTGGTATCAGAGCAAGGTTAGTTCAAATCACTATAACACGTGTTTGAAAACTGTTAATATGGCAAGTGTCTTTCAAGAAAGTCAGTCAATTGCACATCCTCCGCTATTCACCGGATGTAATTATGCATATTGGTCAACCCGAATGAGAATTCTTTTGGAAGCAATTGGTTTGGAAATATGGTTAACAACTCAAATTAAGTATGTAGCACCTGAAACAAATATTAGCACATGGACAGATGCATAAAAAACTGCTACTTCTAATAATGCTAAAGCTATGAATGTACTATTTTGCTCTCTTGATAAAATGAATTTTCACATGTTAGGTTATGTACTACTGCTTATGATATATAGCGTACTTTACAAGTTACACATGAAGGTACAACTAAGGTCAAACAAACAAAAATATCAATTTTACAAAATCAGTTTTCATCTTTCAAAATGAAACAAAATGAGTCAATTGTTGACATGTATTCAAGATTTCAAACTATACAACACGATCTTATGGCACTAGGAGTTAAATTTACTGATTTTGATTTAGTTTCTCAAATTCTCAACTCTTTACCAATTGAGTGGGAAACAAAAGTACTGGCTATTGAAGAAGCTAACGATCTCTCTGTACTCAAAGTTGAAGAGTTGATTGGAAATTTAACGTCATATGAAACAAATTTGCAGGCCAGAAAGGAACAAAACCATGAAAAGAAGAACATAGAATTTCAAGCAAGCAATGAAGATTCTGAATTAGATGAAGATGAAACTGTATTTATTGCCAAGAACTACAATAAATTTAAGAAATTCAAGAAAATGACTAGATTCCAAAATAATGGAAAATCAAACTCAGTAAATCAAACTTCGATTAAGTGTTTTGGATGTGATCAGTTCGGACATATGAAGAAGGATTGCCCAAAAATCACATCGAGAAAAATAAAAATAAGTTTGAGAAATTTAATAAAAAGAAAAAGGCATTCCAAGTCACATAGGATGACTCTGACTCTTCCTCTTCATCTGATAGTGACAATGAAAGTGATACAGAGCAAGAAAATGTATGTTTCATGACACACACTAATGAGGTCTGTCCCAATCTTACTTATGATGAAATTTTAGAAATAAGTATGGAACTCGATGACAAATATAGAGAAACTAAAAATTTAAATAAGGAATATGTTGCTAAAATAAATCGATTAGAACTTGAAATAGGGTTACTAAAAGATGAAAAATCTATTTTAGAAGAAGAATTAGAAAATGCTCAAGAAAAATGTAAGAATATTTCTATTGAAAATAATGCTTTATCTTGTGAATTAGGAAAAGTTAAACTAGAAAATAATAAAATTAATAATGAGCACATTATCTTAAAAGATTATCTAGAAATTTCAAGATCTGAAAATACTGAACTTAAAAGAAATTGGACAAAATTACAAATAATGTTACAAAATTTAACAAAGGAAAACAAGACTTGGAGAGTTTAATTAAAATTTCCAAGCCATTCAAAAATTGAAACGGAATAGGATTTGAAAATAAAATAAAAATTACAAAGTATAGTAAGATTTATACTAAGATAACACCTTCATCCAAAAATAGGAAATTAATCAAAAATGATTAAATATGGTTCCTAAAACAAATAACAACCTAATTAAAAAAAAAGGTAAATATATGAAAGAAGTGATTCACAATAATAATTACATTTCTAAAGGACCAAACCATCTTGGGTATGGTTATCCTCACAAACTAACACTTATGACCCAAAAATAAAATGTGTACCAATTTATATATTTTTATTTTTGTAGGTATCCAAATACAAAGAAAGAGAAATGGATATTAGATAGTGGATGCTCCAAGCACATGACGAGAAATGCTCACATGCTGTCAAATATTAAATACAATGATGGTGGCACTGTAACTTTTGGCGATAATTCAAAAGGGTTCGTCATTAGCATTGGAGAAGTCATCAATATCTATAACTCTCCTGTTATTTCAAATGTTTTATTAGTAGAAAACCTAAAACATAATCTTCTTAGTATAATTCAAATGTGTGATAAAGGGTTTGAAATAAAATTTGAAAAAGATAAATGTAAAATTTTCGATCAAAGCAAAATTTTACACTTTGAAGGATTTAGAAATCGTAATATATATATATCCTAAATATGAACATTAAATATAATTCGGATTTATGTCTATCCACAAATCATGATGATCCCTGAATTTGGCACAATTTTTTTTTTCATATACATTTTAAATATATCAACAAACTAGCAAAACATGATCTAATTAGACGTCTACCTAAAATTAATTGTAAAATTAAAAATTTATGTGACGCTTGTCAAATGGCAAGTTAAAGAAAAGTTCCTTCAAATCTAAAAATAAAATATCTAGTAAGCAACCATTAGAATTACTTTATTTAGATTAATTTGGACCAAAACAAGTACGTAGTATAAATCATAACAAATATGTATTCATAATTGTAGATGATTTTTCAAGATATACTTGGACATTATTTTTAAAACATAAAAGTGACACTTTTGGAATGTTTAAAATCTAAAATATACGCAGTGATTATGGAGGAGAATTCAAAAATGAATTTTTCACTAATTTTTGTAACAAAAAAGGAATTAGTCATAATTTTTCAATTCCATGAACACCACAACAAAATGGTGTAGTTGAAAGGAAAAATAGAACTTTGTAGGAATGTGCATGAACACTACTAAATAGTAGTAATCTACCCATACATTTTTGGACTAAAGCCATTGCCACTGCCTGTTATCTATTAAATCATGTCACACTTCGACTTATGACTAAAAATACATGTTATGAAATATTTTACGGAATGAAACCAAAAATTTCGTATTTCAGAACTTTTGGGTCAAAATGTATCTTGGAAAATTTGATCCCAAAGCGGATGAAGGAATTTTCATTGATTATTCAAAACGTAGTAAAGCTTATAGAATTTATAATAAACGAACAAATATTATAGAAGAAAGCTTACATGTGTCTTTTGATGAAAATTTCCAAAAAACCATTAAAGAAGAAGAAGATGAATTTTTAACTCAAAATCAAACTGAAATACAAATAATACGAATAATTCATCCTTTGATAATAATGAAAATGTTTTAATATCACCTACACGAACATTAAGAAATTATCATTTGGATAACATAATTGGAGACTTAAATTTTCGAGCCACTAGAAATAACTTAAATCAAATGATTCATGTTGCTTTTATCTCAAATACAGAACTTAAAAATTGTATAGAAGTATCTAAAGATGATTCTTGGATCTTAGCAATGCAAGAATTAAATCAATTTGAACGTAATAATGTATGGAAACTCATTCCTAGACCATCGGATCAATCTGTAGTAGGAACAAAATGGGTTTTCAAAAACAAAGCAGATGAAAATGGAAATATTATACGTAAAAAAGCATGATTAGTGGCTCAAGGCTACAACCAAGAAGAGAGAATTGATTATAAAGAGACGTTTGCTCCCGTAGCTCGTCTCGAAGCAATTCGTACTCTACTTGCTTTTGCATGTCATTACAATTTTAAATTATTTCAAATGGATGTTAAGAGTGCCTTCTTAAATGGTTTTATTAAAGAAAAAGTTTTTGTAGAACAACCAACATTATTTATTCATGAAAAAAATCCAGATCATGTTTTTAAACTAAAAAAGGCTTTATATGGTTCAAAACAGGCGCCATGTGCTTGGTACGATCGACTAAAAACCCATCTACAAAATTCTAGATTTGAAATTGGCAAAATAAACACTACATTATTTATAAAACATAAAATTAACGATATACTAGTTGTACAAATATATGTTGATGACATTATATTTGGGTTAACTAATAAAGTTTATGTAATGAATTTTCTGAAATAATGAAAAATGAGTTTGAAATGTCATACATGGGTGAATTAAAAATTTTCCTTGGATTACAAATAATACAATTGGACAAGGCATTTTTATAAATCAAGAAAAGTATTGTATGGTTTTACTTAAATGATTCGGAATGGAAAACACTACTAGTAAACCAACTCCTATGAGTACAACTTTATATTTAGAAAAATATGAAAATGGAAAAGACTTTGATAAAAAATCTTATCGTAGTATGATAGGCTCTTTATTATATTTAACAGCTAGTCGACCCGATATAATGATGAGTGTTTGTTTATGTGCATATTTTTAAGCTCAACCAAAGGAATAAAATCATAGAGCAGTCAAATGAATTTTACGTTACTTATCTAACACCAAAGATTATGGCTTACTCTATCCTAAAGGTACTATTTTCGAACTTGTATCATTTAGCGATGCAAACTTTGGAGGTTGTAAAACGGACAGAAAAAGCACAAGCGGTAGCTGCTATTTTATCGGCCAATCTTTAGTTTCATGGTTTAGCAAAAAGAAAATTTTTGTTTCTCTTTCAACTTGTGAAGCAGAATACATCTCTGTTGCTCTGGCTTGTGCACAAGTAATATATATGCAACAAACACTTCACGATTTTGGTAAAACTGTAACTTGTTCTCCAATATATTGTGATAATACAAGTGCAATTAATTTACCTAAGAGTCCTACAAATCATTCTCGAACTAAACACATTGATATCAGACATCACTTTCTAAGAGATTATGTAGAAAAAGGAGTAATTTTTTTAGAATTCACTAACACCGACAACCAGATAGCAGACATTTTTACAAAACCATTGTGTGAAAAATCAGTTATAAGACCTAGAAGAGAACTGGGAATATGATCCTTATCTGAACTTTAAGAAACACAAGAATAAAATTCAGAATTCTTTTTACATCTCAAAATTAGTGGCTAACAGGTCATCTAATTTTCATACCATTTTTTTTTGCAAACCACTATTATTTTATCAAATAAAACAAACAAATGATTAAAAAAGAAAATCCTACTCTTGTGTGTGTATATATATATATCAATTTTTTTAACCAAATCACAATAAAAATTTATTAATACATACCTTTGTAAATAAATATTGAAGTTTTTCAACATGTCATCCGACCACGACTCCACTTACTCTACTATTGATTTTTCATCACCATTGTCAGATAGTACACATACATCTTTTTGCAAAAACATGTACTAAATCTTCTGCAAAAAAAACTCCTAAATCGTCTCCATCCCTAAACATTTTTCCTTCGCCTACATATCATACTAGCAATTCTCCAAAAGGAAAGAAAGCCAGGTAAGGTGTTAACCTTCCACAATCCTCTCTTTTTAATAAAGCCGATGAAATCCATCACTATCAAAAAGAGATGATGGATGTGCAAAGGGAACTGTATTATGAACAAAGACGTCAAGGAACTCATCTTAATTTTTTGGAGAAATGCATTCTTGCCATATATGGACATTCTCTTACAAAGGATTGTATTCATGTACGATCTCCTCATCTGATCGAAACTCCTCCACATGCTCATCAAATAACTCCACGTAAACTATGGGGAGAAGGAACATATGAAGCCCAATTCAGTCTAGCACCTCCTTCTTGGTTTCTGATACGAGCATTAAAAAAGGATACAAAAGAGAAAAAAAATTATGGGAGAAAAAGTAACTCTATTCTTCTAAAAATCGTATTTCATATACATATATATAATATAAATATATTATATTTATTTTCTAAATTGTACAACTCAACCCATTCAAGCATATACCTTATATCTTGTTCTTAAACAAAAAGTTATATTATAACAATCCAACAATTTCTAAATACAAACAACATTGTCGCTATTCTACCACAAACTAGCAGTGATATATAGCTATAATATTGACCATAATACGCAAGTTCATTCATAC
The DNA here is from genome assembly GCA_030765085.1 of Allium cepa. Lineage (NCBI taxonomy): Eukaryota > Viridiplantae > Streptophyta > Magnoliopsida > Asparagales > Amaryllidaceae > Allium > Allium cepa. Next base: position 2,303,776 of record CM060930.1, on the reverse strand, counting down.
TTATATTTGTAATAATATTTGTATCAACTATTAATAATGAAATATTTTTTGATCAAATAGACGTCAACTTATATACATGAAAAATTGGCATGTTTTAGCTCAGACGTCTGTATCATGTTTCTAGAAAAAAATTCTAACTCAGCTCAGATGTCTGTTAAACTTCCTCCAAATGTCTGTATCATGTTTCTGAAAATTTGAGTAACTCAACTCAGACGTTTATTATTGATCTCAGAAGTCTGATCCTTGTTTCTGCCTCAAAATTCCTAAAACAGCCAGACGTCTGAATACCACTACATACGTCTGACCGTACTCCAAAGTCACCTTTTAGCCCCATCTATAAATCATCATTTTCAATTTTTTCAATTTTTTTACCAAAACCCTATAGCAAAAACCCTAAGCCCCAATCAATTTGATTTCTTCTTCCAAGAAAACTTTAACTCCATGGCACCCAAATCTAAGAAACCTTTTCCCAAACACAAAAAGACAGGCCAAAGCTCTTAACAACCTTCTCAACAGTTTGTAACTGACGAAATCATTGATGATTGGATGTTGGAACAAGATGGCAGGCAAAAGCTTCAAGAATTGGAAAAGAAAAGAATTCATTGTGGTCCATTTTACCCGCTGAGGAGATTCTTCAACTACGAAATCGATGATTTGTTGAGTGATGCTGAGATTCACCATCTCATTAATTATGATTCTAACTCATGTCAAATTGATCAATAAGCTGTCTTTTTATTCCTCATAAATTTATGTTTACTCCATATTTGGAACAATTCTTATCCAGAAAATTTGATTTGGACAAGTGTTTAAGGGGAAATTATCAAATTCAACGTTGAAATGCTTGGACAAATATTACAGTGCTCATTTATAAGAATTAGGTTACAAGATATACCTGATATGAGGTGCCAGCCAAGAGATGCAATTACAAATCTCATTTAGGAAGATGACATGAGAAAATTAATACCAATCTATTTTCGTCCATAAGCTAGACTACTTAATCGAATGCTTGTCAATAGCATACTCCCTAGATTAGGTAGTCATGAGCAAGTATATGATCATGACCATAAAGCTTTATATGCTATTTTCGGTCAAACAAAAGTAAACTAGTCTCCATATATTTTTAACCATATTAAAGGCTTCTGGAAACCATTTCGTTAAACAATCATTTATGCTCCATATATCATGCGAATTCTTCGACCGCACAACTTGCCTTCTTTCTTATCACAACATGAAGAACTTCTTATTAAGGAAAATGGAATTTGCTTCCTATTCTTAACGCATCTTCCCGAAAATTCTCCAAGTATTACACCGTTTGTTGAATATCAACACCAACAACACCAACCTCAACCCCAACAGTCTACTCCAATACAACCTACCTTTGCATCAAGACCCTTTGAATCGATAGGTTATTACTCTAATTTCGAAATACAAGAGTCTCAAATTGTAGCAGTACAAGGAGAAAGTATAAGAGATGTAGCACTTCAAAACCAACGTATTCTATCTCTGAATCAAAACGTCTTGGATAAGAAAGTTTCTCGCCTCCAACGATCTTTTTCTACATGAATGACTAAGGTCTAAAAGACTTTAGAAAAAGTTGTCTCAACTCTAGGAAAGGTTTTGCAAAAATTTCACGGACGATCATCTTCACGATCTTCATCATCTCTATCTCCTACACCACCTCCACCACCTCGTGAACATCGATCCAGAACTCGAGCAGTCGAAGAGTCTCTATAGAGCCATGCTCCTAGAAAAGCTCCAATCACTGTGGACACTGAGGAAAGTGAAGATTTCTCCTGGCCTCCATAAGAAACCGAACATCATGAACACTTTTTATCTTTTCAAGGACTTTATATTCAAGAAAATAAAGAATATCATGATCAGTCGCAATGGAAACATAACGACTATGATGACACTGGGTCTAATCTTTGGGGTTATTTTTCTTCTCAACAAGTCAGCTACTAATTTTTATTCCTGCTTGTATAAAGTAGGATAATTTGCTTTCTGATTATTAACATTGTGATATTGCCCTATTATTTCATAAACTCTTTTTCGGTAATGACAAAGGGTGAGAGGATATTACAAAAGAAATGGAGAGCCTCTTACAAAATAAATTATATAGTCGTCATTACCAAAAAAGGGAAGAATGTTAGAACCTCGATTTCGATGACAACAACTATACAAGTACTTGCCTTCAATATACATTGGTATATATATCTTCCATAGCAGGTAGACTTTCATGACAAAGACTTGAAGACTGACACAAGGATTGTTATATTGAGATATCTTAGTACATTCTGTTAATGTCGTAAATAGATATGTACAATCTCCTTGAGTAATATTTACAAGCATTTTCGCATACAAATTACTTAAAAAGGAAGATAACAGAATATTCATGTGTCAAACGTCTGGCGTATGTGCTCAGATGTCTGGCAACATGTTCTGGTTTTAAATTTTTAAACAAATCAGACGTCTGGCACGAATCGCCAAACGTCTGACCTAGGTAACGACCACTTTTCTCCAAAAGTCATCTTCTTCAATCGAAGAATTGCATCCTCCTATTTTGATCATAACTCTTTCTTCTCAAACACTTAACTCTTGGAATGAAATAGAGTGAACCAAAATCCGTCACTTCTCAAACAAACTCTTCACCGTCTATAAATAAAAATGAAATTGAAAGTTACAATTAGCTTTTTGGTTCAAAACTTTCTTTCTTTATTTTCTTACATGTCTTGATTTCCAAAAGCACTCAAAAACACATTATTATCTCTTCCTTATATCAAAAGCTTAAACTACATACTACTAAAGGAGATTATAGGAAGAAGCTGTACTTGTAGTTAAAATCAGTGTTGCATAAAACACACATTTGTCAAAGAAATACTCTTGTAGAAAAGCCTATTCCTTCGAATAAAGCAAGGGCAATTGGTTAGTATATTTCCGAAGTGGAGCTTCTAGACTAGACGTAGGACGGGAGGTTCGAACTAGTACAAAAACTCTGGTGTGATTACTTTTAATTTTTACCTGCATTATTACTCTGTGCAATTCATACTATCATACATGTACTTGTCATATACTATATACATATACGATCCACATTGACTTTCAGAATGGATAACCATTAAGTGTATGAAAGAACCGGATTTAATCTAAAATAATCTAATGGATTATATTCACTCAAACAATTTATAAATAAACCTTCTAACCTAAACCTAATCTCTTATTCAGCCGTCGCCATAATTCTACAGTAAAATTAGTGTGTATTACTCTTCCTCCTTTTCTCTACTAAATAAAAAAATCTCTACCGAATTAAATTATCTAATATATATTCAAGCAATTTGAGGAATTTAGAAGAATCAAAGAGAGAAAGATTATAGCAAAGCTTTCTTCAAATTTATGCAAACTCAAGTGCTAGGTGAGTGGGTATTAATATGAAATAGAAAAATAAAGTAGTTCAATTTCAGTTCTTTTCTAGCACGTTAATATGAATTAATTTCTGTTATTAATTGAGAATAAATGTTAATTATTGCACCTTCTTCTCTGTCTCTTCCATTTCTCAAAACTAATTCATGTTTGGTTTAAAATGTGAGACATATAAATTGTCTATTCACGTTTTATGGTAGAAATAAGATTAAAATTTATGTAAATTATTGTATCTGCTTCTTCTTCCACTTCTCAATTCTAATTCATGTTTGGGTTAAAATTGGAACAAACAAATATTCACGTTTCATGGCATAAATAAGATTGGTTTAATTAAATTGAATTAGAATTGTTATTCAATTTCTAATGGTAGAACGGGTTAGTTGAATAAATTCAGAATATGTTACTTGAATAAAATTATGGTTTTGATAGATATAATTACATAATTTTGAATATGGTTGGAACAAAATTGGGAAGTCTAGTTGGCATATAATTGTTTGTTTCATATGTGGCCTAAAATGTGAAAGTGGAATTTTGTGTAATTAAATGGTTTATGGCTATTGGATAAAATTTTGTACAGATTAAATCTCTAAAAGGAGAACGTAAATTAGGGTGGAAAAAATGTAAATTAAATGGACCCTAAAAGCTAGTGTAAATCTGTAACAAAATGGCGTAAAAATTGTAGACAAACAATACGAAGTTAACGGAGGTGAAATTGAATACCATTTATGTAAGAAAAAGGGAAATTGTGAAATAACCAAATTGGATGTAAAAATGGCCTAAAGCAGATTAATGGAAATAAACAGTATGTAAACTGTAATAGTAAAATTAATTAGTCTAGAAACAATTTGGTAGGCGGACCATGTAGTGGTCCGGATAGGCGTTTAATGCAGTTAAGACCAAAATATAGTTTTGGTTGTACGTACTAGAAGCGGGCAAGTAGGTTTGCAAGGATGTTTGTTACCATTCATAGGTTGCTGGTGCGTAGGATAGATAACATCCGCAATTGTAGGCTTCTTCAGGTAGATCCACTCGGATGGAACAGGACAAGTGTGCTCCGACGTAGGCTTCTTTAGGAAGATCGTTGGAGGATTTTGCATAGCCGACCCAGCTGCGGGTGCTCTTTCGGAGGACTGACACTTTGTATAGGGGCAAGTCCACGTTGATGATTGAGAAGGCAGGAGGATAGGAGTCCAGTTTGGCGGAGCCTAACTTCGGGGTTATACGACGTTGTTTGAGTCGGAACCGCTCAAACATAAGAGGCATTTAGTCACAGTGCATGGGTGAAGACCACGACTTTCATGCTGTAGCACGAGGATAGGTAAGAACAGTAGGTCTGATTGGCCTATTGACGTTTATTATTACTACATTGTTGACTTCCCTAGAGTACCATGGACTTCGGCCTTCTTAGGACCTGTATCTAAGAAGGATTTACTGCATTATATTATTCACCCTCCACGATATTCGAGGAAGACCTGCAATTAAACTATTTTATTTTTCTGCTTCATTTTATTTCTCATTCAACAGACTTTATATCTGACCCATTCATAATTTTCCTATTTTCCCCAAATCATAGGAGGGCAGGTCAAGGTTGTAGTTCTTTGCAGCTTGGACGGTCATTGGAGCAGTTGTTATCTTCAGCTTTTGTTTATTTTGTTTCATGTACTTCGTTTCTCTTTTCTGTACTTTACTCTATATATGGAGACCTATATTGTGAACTTCGCTATGTTTTACATTTTGATGGAGACTACTTTGTACTTTTGGTTTCAGAAATAAATTTGGGATAATGTTGTTTTTATTGAAGTTGTTTTGCTATTAATTTACAATTAGTGAAATTTTTCTTCCACTGTAATATTTTAATCATTTTATGATGTTTCCTTAGTCTCTATGCTATGTTATGGATTTTTATTTCACCCGACCACCCGTGCTTCTAGTCATGCCATTTTTTAGGATGCCTAAAGGTGCGAGGTGTCACAAAATCTCTTTATGACATCATCAATGATATTACTACTCTGGAATAAACAATTTTTTTAATTTAAATTGAGTTTGAATGATTTAATAATTATTTTAATTATTAAATAAGCCCATTGAATTATCACATAATGATAAGAATATTTTTATCAAATTATATATATATATATCAAGCAAGAAGTGAAAATATGACCGGAAACTAGAATTTGTAATGATTCAACACAGAAAAGTTGTGCAATGTTGTGAATCAATTGATAGATAAGTATGCACACATACATGTACATATACACAAACACATTCACATGCATATGAACACAACACACACACACACACACATATATATATATACATACACACAAATATGCTTATACATTACAAATATAAATTTATATATATATATATATATATATATTAAAATACAAAATATCAAAGATATTTTCCTAAAACTTAACACTTAATAAAATAAAAGTCAACCTCTTTTACCTAAAGTATAAGCACATGGTTACGCACACATGGGGGGAGTTCGGCCGTTGATAATGACATGAGAGGGGAGAGTGGTGATGAGGAAATGATTATATGTTTGTGTGGAAATATCATGACATTTTACTCCTTACTTTTGCCCATAAATAACACCCACCTCTTTTCACTTCATTCACACTTTTTGTTCATAAAAATTCCTAAGCTTAAACACTTCTTAAACTCTACATTAATGGCTTCTTACTTAAATAAAGTAATGTCAAAGATTATGGCAAAAGGAAATTAAAATTATATAGTAAGTACACATTATCAAAACTCTTCAAAACCGAAGAAAATCTACTCCTTTCTCACCTCTAAACCCACAACCACACCATCCACCACCCTAGGCCAAGCCTACCTCCATTAGCAAGCATAGGCCGAGCCTTTCCAAATGTCCAAGGCTCGATTCCATAGGCTCCAGTGCAATCGCAGCAGAGCTATAGCCGTTTGAAAGTTAGTCTAATCGAAAATCATGTGAGAAACTCTATTATGTATATAACGATGATGATTCAATATGATTACTATGGATGTTTACCATGCTTTGACATCAAGTATTGGTTGTTTTAATATAGTGTTTAATTGTGTAAACAAGTTACGTAAAATACACGTCAATATTACACAAGGAAATCACTTTCCAAATCAAGTTATAAAAGTGATATGAAATCAATAAACCCCTATAAAATGGTTTAAAGGATTTATAAATGTTTTATAAACACTAAAATCCAGTTTGGTGAAGTTTTGATAAGTTATGAGAATTGAGTCAAAAATAGGCACGCCGCACAACGACAATTCGCGATTTCACGCCGTAGAAAGTTAAATCTGTTTATAAGACAGTCGGAATTCTTTGCAATAAGAATTTTCCGAACCTTTATAATCGCAATTTTCAAAAAAAAGAAAAGGATCAAGTTTTTGTTTAGTAGATTTTTAAAAATGAGCAAATTGTGTTTTCAAAATAGTCGCGGTTTGGCAGTTTGGAAACCAAATCCACGAATTCTTTAATATTGATATTTTTAATTCTTTAAAAATATGAAATAAATTATATGAATGTTTAAAATGTTTTAAAAGATAACTGAGTTATAAAAATGGATTTTTAAATGATCGAAAAGTCATTTTGATAAAATAAGCTTTTAAAACACTATTCACAACATTATCCACAACAATTTTTGCAGCTTTTTTAATAACTTTGAAATATGGCTTTAAACTTAAGTATTCTTTCTCAAATCTTTCAAATAAATAAATAATTATTTTAAAGTCTATTTGAAGATTTTATAATTTGTTTTAAAAAGTTTAAATAAACGATTTTTAAAAAACCATTAAAATCAAGTGATTTAATCTTGGCTCTAAAAGCCGAAGAGTAGACTAGATTTTCTATTCATGAGATCAAGATGTGAGGTCCTTAAACTAAGGAAATGTTCAGGAGCAACCAGTGCCCTAGCTCACCTGGCCTTCTTTCCGGGCGAGGAATAGATAAGGTTGAAAATGTCGGAAACGAGGCAAGTATAAAAGACTCAATTCTTCGAAATTTAATACAACTTGGTATTAAATTCCAAGGAGGGAACCCATACTATCCATGTGAAATTAAAAGGTGATTTCTCCATTATTTGATGGAAAGTAAAGGTCAAATACGACAATCGATGTTGAATAGAACTAGTATGATTTCTATCGACCGTTTTTACTTAATAAGGTTTTACAATATGATTTATAAGAAATGGTTTGATTTGGTATTTCCAAAGTTAAAGAGAGGTTTAATGATTCTGTATATACTGGAAAGAATTGTTTTAAAGATATTTATCTCTAGAAGATAGGTTTTGATAAAAAGAAAGTAATTAATCAAATGGCAAGCACCTATTTACTTAACCTCTTTTATCGATGGTTGGCTCAAAGGAAGCGGGACCGAATTTGAGTTATTCCAATTTGAAAACCACTTCAAACCAATTTACGTATTCGAAGTGAAGACTTGGAATGATAATAAATAGAATGAAGGGTTGCTTATCACTAACCCTCGGGGAAAATTTTCCATATCATATATATGTGGCAGTAGTACCTTCATTTCATCTTCGATACATGGGATGCACGCTACTAACCCTAGGGATGATTTCCGAAAGGATGTGGTAGGAGAGTTCCTTCGGTTTATTCCGTTCCTGGATAACTTGTATGGACAAATGTCTGACATTGCATTTCCAACATACATGTACGTTGATTTTTACGAACGTGCATCTATTTGGTGGTATAGGAAGTAACTCTCTTACACTTAACACCCTTCTCTGAGACGTATGAGCTCAGAGGTTGTACATTTCTGAAAATCATTGGAGTGCGATAGAATTGGCAATGTGGATTCAAAGTGGAATGTGATATGTGGCAGGTAATCGTTGCCTCACTCGAAAATGGCTTAAATAGGACATGCCGTGAGGCTATGTGGTTCGCAACCATTAGGGTATGGTCATCATCTTTCTAGGCTAGTCTATTTGAATATGTTGTGTATGTTATAGGATCCTATATAGGATGGTTACGACCGGGCTGATGTCATATTCGGTTATATTCATCACTAGATGGATCTACGGGTAGGCCAGTCTTGCTAGGTGCAGAGGTTTCAAAGTTGTTGATCCTCAGTACATCCCTCTAGATATGTACAGTATGAAAGGTAGTTCCTTACCTTCCATTATACGAAAATCCATTCTTCGATAAGTGCCTTCGAACTTGATTGTAGAACCTATTATGCTAGAATTTGATCAGTGTAACAACGTCGGCTAAGATTATATTAGTTTACTTGAAAAGTGTTTTCAGAAGAAAGCCACTAAAAACAATATCATTAGATTTTGTGTAGCAAATGATTTGGTTAGCATAAGATAAAAACTTGTTCCGTGTTTATGTGTGGCATGTTCTTATGAGATACCCTTTGTTTGCGAATATATGTAATTTGAGTTTCTTATACCAGTCTCATGACCGACCTAGAGTTTATTTTCTTTTCCTTTTAAACACTAGGCACCCTATTTTTCCAGGTAGCCAAGTAGTTAGGAAACTTGAAGCATTTTGGTTGGAGCATGGAGCATTTTAGGTCCTTTGTAGAAATTTATCCATTAATTCTGCTGTATTTTGTATGATGTATCTACCATCACTTATGAGGATAGGTAGTTATAAATATCCTGGCTAGACTAGTACATTCTAGTAATCTAATGGAGTAATTTGGAGTAATTGCATGTACAACTTTTATGTATAACTAAATGTTCAATATGATATGAGATTCTATTTTTTTTATCTTCTATCTTTATTTTCCTTACCCTATGATAATCTACCTTTTTGGCACTTGGATTTATTGCACGTGAATATCGAGAATGTATTAATGTCGATTTCTATGGGTCAAGGAGGTGGATGATCACATTTGGTATCAGAGTTTATGGTTGAGAAAAACCTAAGTCTAGTAGGGGTCAAATCATTAGAGATAGGGTTAGTTACATCGTGGAATGAGTTTAGTCAAAGAGAACGCATATTTGAAATTTAATTCGAATAAGTATATTCGTGATTATACCCATTCCCTAAGATAATTTCATTTATATTTCTAAATATATTTCCTTACTTTATGTGCATAGTAGGAGATAAGTAATAGAAGAGGAGAAGGGGGGGAAGCAACACTATAACCACCAACGCTCAATCAAATGCTACGGTAATTGAGCAAATGGTAATCCTTATTGAAATATGGCTTGGATCCGCTCTTATGAAAGAATTTTATGGGATTAAATATCGAGAATGAATAGGAAAGGTTCTTAGCTTCTTGGCAGTTATAAGAAGGGATTCTAGCATGGTACGAGTCCATAACTCTGAATGATTCAGAAGATAATTTCTTATGGGAATGGTTCAAGGAAGTCTTAAAAGAATAATATATGCCAGCTGTAAGAAAATCCTGCCTTTATCGGATTTTTATGGATTTAAAACAAGGAGAGATGTCCATAGAAAAATATTACAACAAGTTAGGTGAATTGTCCTGTTTTGGTTTGGGTCTGATAGACACTCCTTTAAAGAAAAATGAAACGCTTATCATTGGGATGAAGTAGCAGTATCAGGACACGATGAATGAGTATGTAAAGTGAACCTTTGTAGAATTGGTAGACATGGGTTTTCGATATAAAACTGTAGACAAAAACAATCCACCCATAAATCAAAGCAGCAACAATAACTTGAAGAAGAGGATGTTAAACCATTCTAGAAAGAAGCCAGGGCAAGGCAAGCCAAAATGAGGTCTGCAAGAAAACAATTTGAAGGACATTACTTATTATAGTTTCCAACAAAAGGGTCAATTTGCCACCACTTGTAAGAATATGAAGGCTCGGGAAAGGAATTGCTACAATTGCAAAAAAACCAGGGCACTAGAAGAAAAATTACCCGCTGATAAAGAAATGAGAGTTTTTTCCATTAAAGATGAACCCTCAATTTTGACTGATGTGAAGGGCAAGAGAATTCTTGAATGTAATATCTGAATTAATAAAAATCTAGTTAGATTATTATTTGATACTGGGCTTCCCAGAGTATTATGGATAGCAGAAGATTGCTTTCGTTTAACTACATTCAGAGGACCAAATGATTTCTACGAATGGTTGGTTATGCCTTTTGGACTAACCAATTCTAGTGCTTATTTTATTGATTTTATGAATAGAGTATTCGCAGATGTGCTCCATAAATTCTTGTTGGTTTTTATTTATGATATTCTGATATATTCAAAGGCTAAAGAAGAACATGAAAGGCATTTAGAGATTGTCCAAGAAATATTAAGGATATCTACTCAAGGCTAAGTTTTCAAAATTCCACTTCTAGAAAGAGAAGGTAAGGTTCCTTGGACATGTTTGGTCAAAGGAAAGAATCTCAGTTGATCCAGGAAAAATTACAGGCATTCTAGTTAGAAGCAACCATAAATTCTAAAGGATGTCCACATCTTCTTAGGATTGGTAGGATACTGCTGGAGAATTATTTAGGACTTCTCCAAGGCTTCTCATCGCTTAACGAAGTTGACTATAAAGAATATTAAATTTGAAGGGACACCGAAATGTGAAGAAGCAATCCAGTAACTTAAGAAAAGGTTAACTACCGCTCGATTCCTAGCTATTATTGATGAAAGCAGCGGTTTAACCATATATACAGATGCTTGTGGTGAAGGAGTGAGTGTTGTTGAATATGCTAGTATATGATTTTTGTTTGATGGTAATAAACATATATATATATATATATATAGATATATATTCATTTAAATGTATTTGTTATTGTACTATTTTATTTTTCACACAATTAAATAAATACTTGTTGAACAAAATGAATAACACGAAATCTAAATTCAAACAAATATTTTATTACAATTTTAAATAGTACAAATTTGAGCTCTCACTATATATGCGTAATCTCAATTACATTACAATTTCGATCACATCACAAATTTTAATTTTAATGTTCACCTCATTACATATCACACATTCACTCGTATTTATCTTCAACCCTATTCCAGATTGAATCCAGCATCTGAATTATCTGTAAAATAAACATTGACGCAGTAAAATTGAAAAAGAAAATATTTTGCAGTGCAACATAAAGTATGTGTGTTTTGAAAATGTAATATGCCTCAGTTATTTGGGTTGTTCTTCATCATATTTATTTTGAATTCATCTTACATGAACAACCTATGACATGCACAATGTATCACCGTACATGCCCCAAGGTCATGCACGCCGATATACACTTGATAAAATTGCAGGGACAGGTGAGCACAAGGTCAAACCCGAGCCAAAGATGGGTTCAACTAAGGTGTAATACAAAACAAAAATAGAATGGTCAAGTACAAGTTTCAGTGACTGGAACAAGCTCGAACACACTTGAACAAGAATGTATGCTTATGAAATGAAGACTCAACACAAATGAACCCAGTCCAACAAAAAAGTTCATCCAGGTCAGACCACACTAAAATGAATAAGATATATATGTATGCAGTGAACACCAGAAGAAGCATACAAACTCAGTTACATATATGCAACTAAGCTGGACATGAAAATCAAATTGCATAAAAATCAGTTCAGGCATGAATGAAGACAGCAGCTCGAATGAGCAAATGCAGACCAGAGTTCAATCGAACAAGATTGCATCATATCAACAAAACATATATCAATTGAGGCATGAACTAAATAAAGAAATGGAACAAGTCCAATCACAACATGAACTAGCTCAAAGCTATAGACTCAACAAATACACATACAAGTACACTCAACCATGCAAATAACCAAAGTCTATTTCAACACACCAGTGAACAGATAAAACTCGAGCAACTCACAACACACACACACATATATGTGTGGAGACCATCATTTCTCAAAGTATGAAAAAGACTCCATAATGAAACTACACCAGATATAGCAAATTGATGTACACATGAAGTTCAGAACAAACAAAGTACAGTCTTCACAAATGACTCGACAATACAAGCGACAAAACAGTGAAAGGAATACAAGACACAATGCAATAAGGCAACGCCTCAACACACACCAGACAGTATCAACCAGACCAAGGCTACCAAGTTCAAGTATACACATTAGTAGTAACAAAGTCATGGTTTGAAAGAGAATGTAATAGTAGTTAACAAAAATTCAAAATGCCAAAAATAACAAAGCCGTCGATTATATCAATATTAACAGAAGCAGTTTAAAAAGGATATTATAAATTGAAACTGTGATGAAGGTTTTTCAAGAAAAGTCAATGATCCATGCCAGAATCAAGCCATGGTGACCAAGGTAGTAGCAACAATATATCGTAAGTATATGAGTAGGTCAGAATCATCTCAACCTTTCGATTAAAAATTCACAGCTAAGTAAATTCACGAAGAATTCAAATAAGAAATATACGAAAGGAAATTAAGGGGTTGATCCCTATAAATACCCAAAAATCATCATCGGCAAATGCATCGATTCGAGTAAGAAGTAAATACCAGTGCAATAAATTACGAAACTCGAATCAAGTCGAGCACAATTAAAAAATTGGGAAAGGGGAAAAAATCACATACCAATCCAAAACCATTCGAGATCGAGACAATTGAAACTGCCATAAAGCTATTCAACCACAAAGAAATTTGGAAGAAAATAGAATGAAGCAGAAAGATAAAGCACCTATTCGAATGGCGACTTCAATTTTCAAAACCCTAGATCGCAAAAAGGAACGGCATGGACTAAAGATTACAGGCTGAAGAAAACATATCAAAAGGGAGGCGATTTTATTTTCTTAAGCTATAATTTTGAGCCGGTCTTTTTTTTATTTAGGCTAGCGTTTAAAAATTGTTTTATTTTTTTAAATAACTTCTACTATTTTTAAAACTCTAGTTTTTAAGCTGTTTACGAAAAACGGTTTTGTAGTTCGAGAATTCGCAACTTAATAACCGAGTTTTGGCAGGATTTTGAGCATAGAGTTAGGTTAGTTGATAGCGGGTGTCGCAAGTTTACGTGTGTAAGCATCTGACTACTTAATTTCTAGTAGAAACCTTGGGGCAGCACGTAAGCATGGTTTTGCCAAAGCTGGGTAAATCTATGTTGTTCTATTTCTGCTATTATCTGTGCTGCAATTATCTTGTATATTTCCGCATTAATTTTTATTATTATTAGTATCACCCTATTCACCCTCCAAGGGTGAAATCGATCCTACAAGTGCGGTATTGATGCAACATGGGAAGGTTATCACATACGCTAGTAGGCAATTAATGACACATGAACGACACACACGACTTAGAACTATTAGTTGTTGTGTTCGCACTGAAGATTTGGAGACATAATTTACTGCGTAAAAATTTCTCATAATTCATTTAGATAAACTTTGTTTGATCTTGGTAGCTAATATTCCTTCTTTAAATAGGTGAGAAGTTTGATTTCCACGGATCACAAATCTTTGAGCTACTTTTTCACTCAAAAGGACTTGAATATGTGACAGTAGCGCTGGATAGAATTTCTCGCGTCATATGATCTAGATATTCTATATACACCTGGAAAAGCCAACCTAGTAGTGGATGCATTAAGCAGAAAGCATGTCGTTATAGCTTATCTGGTAGTGACCCTGACTCTTCTACAGGGAATTGCCAGCAAATAAAGAGAACATCAACATCTAGGAAGACGATTAGGGATATAAGGAAAGGGAAGAATTCAAGCTTTGAAGTAGATAACCATGAGCTATTACGGTTAAATGAAAGAATTAGTGTTCCTAATATTGACAACTTAAGACACGAAGTGTTGACTGACTGCCATTATCCAAGCTTAATGTAATGACCCATAATTTTTTATAATTAAAAATTATTAAATTTAATAAGATTTTGAAATTTAATATTGTGAGGAATTAAAATTTATGATTTATTAACGAGAAAAATAATCAAAATATAATTTAATAAAGCTAGTTGAATGAGATTGACAACTGCTTAAGGTTATTACAATTAATGCTAATAATAAAGGTAAATAAAGATTTAAATCAATGTTTTATTAAAAGGAGAAATTATATGTAATTAACTGAAATTGGTTAACATAGAATGAAACAATATTTGGTAAGTAATTTATCAACCTTTGTATGTAAACAATAGGTTAATAGAAGTGAATTATTATGTATTACAATTGATTGATTATCATCTTGATATCTAATTCGTTTGAAATTAATTGTAAATCAATTGAAATTAAATATAATTAAATATTGAAGTTAATATGAGTTAAGATGATAACTGTAGAATAAGCATGTAATATAATTTAAACCAATATTAATTATATTCATAAGGTGATGGTTGATTGAATAATAAGGGTGTAAATCGAACTAAAAGAAATTGATTGAAATTAAATTATTATTAACTGGGATTTTATTACCGTTGCAATCGAATGCTGAAATTAGTGCAGTTTTTAAAGATTGGATTTAACATGGAAAATTTATTTTAAAAGATTTTAAATTTATATGTAATCAAGAATGATGAAAATTGTTAACTTTTAAACTTTGAATTTAAAAGTGATTAAATTGATTTTAAAATAATAATTTATATAATTAACATGTAAAATTGGGTTTTTGGGAACTATCTCGAATTTCGAAGAAACTAGTTCATCGGATCCGTAATGGTGAATTATTGTAGGATTTTAAGTTTCGTAGCGATCAGACTTATCGTTTGATTGTGTGAGCTCGTAACGTGTAGAAATCGATTTATGGAACTTAAATGAATATAATCTGATTTTAAATGCTAACCGCTATATACTTTTGGATTAGGGTTTGAAATTAGTTTCATTAAGTTTCAATATATTGAAAATCTATATTTCGATATATTGGATGACCCATTTTCGTTTCGGGAACGAAATAGGCTTTTCGGGTCGTTGTTATCGTTTTGACCCAATTCGATCTGTCGATTCATTCTTATCTATCTGTCTATATAAATAGATTTTTTTCTCTAACCTTAGCAGCCTTTCATTTTATTTCTGTACGTACCTCTACTTCTCATCTGTTCCTCCTTCTCAAACATCAAAACATCAAAACCATAATTCCCAAATTCAAATCAAAATCAAATCCAAAAATTCAAACTCCTCAAACTATATCATGTAATATATCATTACGAAGCTATCGACGAGCGCAATCTACTGTTGCAATTTTTTTTCGATTTGATGCATCGTTTGATCTGAAAACGATGAAGAATTTTGGTCCGTTGATAGGCCATGATTTTTTTAATGCTGGATCTTCATCCTTACGACGATCTGAGGTGATCGACGTGTAGAGGAGGACAAGCAGGGGTGATCCAATGGTTTAGTTATGGCTGTAGTCGAAGGAGATCGCAAGAAATAGCCAGTTATCGCGACGACGGCACGATAGGCTGGGGGCATCGGAGTTGGCCGCGTGGCCATGCGGGGTTGTGCCGTGGGCCGTGG
This sequence comes from Allium cepa, assembly GCA_030765085.1. Lineage (NCBI taxonomy): Eukaryota > Viridiplantae > Streptophyta > Magnoliopsida > Asparagales > Amaryllidaceae > Allium > Allium cepa. The sequence goes on along the minus strand of CM060930.1, from coordinate 2,287,982 downwards.
AGTGGCAAGGCATACCCTGATCTAGTTGAAGACGGGGCTAGTAGCGGTGAGCGATTCACGAGTAAAACGTGGTAGTAGTAGTTCGTGAAGACCTAAGACGAGCGATGTTAGGTTTTCAAAGGTAAAGCGGTTACTATTATACCCTTTATTGATTTTAATTTTAAAATAACGTTCGTAACTTTTTCATACGAGCTAGGATCTGGACGTGGTTTTCTCCGTTACGATCGTATCCAAATTCCAAACAATCTGAAACTAGTTTGGCTACATTCCGAGATTGTCGGATTTTTGGGTTTAATTTGGATTTTCAATCGACTAAAAATCAAAGTTGAGTGATTTAACCCACTCACGAAATACTAAACTTTCTTATGTTAGTTAAATTACATTTATGATATGATAAGAAATTTATTGATTGCTGATTGGTATTTTAGATTGTCATTTAAATTTAATGTGAATTTATATCGAATTTTTGCAATTTAAATTAATATTGAATTAAACACCTGATAATGACAACCAGTCAATTGTTGTGATTTATTAGTTGATTTGGATGTTGATTGTGATGGATGTTTATTTGTAGACATTTTGGGTGATTGGATGTTTATATCTCTGTTATCACTATGGGTTGAAATGATACATACCCGAACAATCCTACAGATAAGAGAAAATCGTCATGGATTGAAATGATAAACCCGAGCAATTTTATCGACTTGGAAATTGTTGATTCGGGATACGGTTTGAAAATTTAACTATTTGGGGTTGAAATGATACATACCCTATCACTTTCATCAGGAAGAAAAGTATATACGGACACCGTTGGTCGGTTTAAATTATTTTCTAAAAGGTAATGTATATTTTATTTTTAAATTTGATTTTTAAATTTAATTTAATGATTTTATTTAAAATTATATTTGGAAACTAATTTATTTTATAAGTTTTTAAAAGTTTCAAATTATAGGTTAATATATGGTTTTAAGTGTAAATTTAAGATTTTAACTTATAATTTTATTTAGTTTTTAAATATATAATTTAAATAGTTTAAAATTTAATTTAATAAAATATTTAATATAGTTATAAATTAATTTAACAAAATATTTAATATAGTTATAAGAGGTTTATTTAAGTTCAATTTAATATAATAAATATAAATTTATATAATAACTTTAATAAATAAAAATGTAAGAAGTTTTGTAAGAGATTTTATTATGGATTTTGTAAAAAGGATTTTTATAAAAGGATTTTTTTATAAAAGATTTTTATAAAGGATTTTATAAAATATTGTTTTTCTAAAAGGATTTTTATAATAGCTTTATAAAGGAATTTATAAAGATTTTATAAGATTTTATGAAGGGTTTTATAAAAGGAACTTGTTTAAAAGGGAAGAGTTGTAAATTGTTTTGGAAACATACAAATAGCTTTATAAATGGTGTAGAAGTGATTTATAAATTTTCGAAATTTGTTGAAGAAATCTTCCTCGGTATTTATGAACATATTTATACTTTTAGAATAAGTATATAGATATCTTGATATGAAAGTATAAGTTGTTTTCTAGATCATTATTATAAATGTTTTATAAAATGACCACGGTGTGAAAAATATAAGCGTTTGGTTGTTAAAGAGACCGAGGTCGGACATCGTCATACTCTCTGCCAATTCCAAAACCAGTTTAATAACTGTGCACGTAGCGGAGAATCCAGAATAGAATAGGATGGTTTGGCGAACGCTACTGTATAAAGTATGAATGCCGCCCAGACTACCTTGGGTCAGCTTGATATGACTAAAATCAGGAGCCATAACCAGGCCAAGTGAGGTTGCTCCTTCTAACGGACATGCTTTTTCGATACCATTTTTGTTACTTTGTGATTGATTGGTGGCCACCTACGATTTGATTATAGAAGTGTTGTTTGAGGTGGGCGGTAGTAGCTGCCATGCATTACCACCAGTCTAGTTCTGCAACCGGTAGAATCCTATCGTGGGTATAGCCTCGTGTTCCCTGACATATGCCTTATCGATGCCACTATGATTTTATATTATGTCGTACCTATGGAGTGCTCCCTGATAGCCCACTGGTTTTGTGGAGTTTACAGTACCTTATAGACTACAACATTTATAAAAATGTGTTAAGAGGGATATGGGTAACGCCTTAACGCTATTTTAATACTTTACTGATTGACATTATATATATAATGTATATTACTATATATAAATAGTTTAACGAATCCTTAGGAGATGGGAATCCCAAACATCTCTTAAGTTATTGCATGCGCATTATACACTGGATAGGAGATGTAAAATCCCATAAACATCTCTGAAGCCGTTACACTCATATTTATTTTCTGTTGATTTAACTTACATAAGATCTTTTAGTTCTGACTTGAGTGTTTTGTCTTTTCATTACGCTCCGGTCAGCTTGAGGTTTTCAGTGTTAAAGACCTTATTTCTGGAGGATGAAGATGGAGTTCAGTATTATATTATTATTATTCCACTGTATCATGTTGTTCTGCTGCATTAGTTATTTTTTCTTGTTGTATGTATAACTCTGATATATATTGTAAATGTGTAATCAAATGTTATTTGTAAAACAACTCCATGAACTGTTTATTTGATTATTATATTTTATCACTGCTGTGAGATTATGTGTTTTGTTTTTCCTTCTTTTCTCTAATTTTCTTATTTACCCCATTAACAATCCACTCTTTTGAATGGTTTGACTTGACATATGTGGTTTATTATCGATTTAAACCGTCCAAAAAGGTGGGTCGTTACACTTAATATTCACCTAGAGTTGATAAAATGTACAAGGATGTAAAATGAACGTTTGGTGGAAAAGCAAGAAGAGGGACATCTATATCCATGTTAGCAGATGTGAAAATTATCAATAGATTAAAAGCGATCAGCAAAAGACTACTAGATTACTTCAACCCCTTGAATTTTCGACTTGGAAATAGGACCAAATATCAATGGTTTTCATCGATGGCAAACCTCAATCAAGAAAGGAAAATGAAGGCATTTGGGTTATCATAGATCAATTGACCAAAAGCACACACTTTATCCCAGTGAAGCCAAAGGGAATAGTTGCTAGTCTTGCAGAGATATACAAGCGGGAAATAGTTCGATTGCATGGTGTCCTAAGGTGTATAGTCAGTGATTGAGACCCAATCTTTACTAGTAAGTTCTAGGAGGTATTACAAACTGTTTTGGGAATGAAGCTGAGTATAAGCACGGCATACTATCCCTAGATTGACGGGAAAACTAAAAGGGTAAATCGAGTTTTAGAAGATCATTTGAGAGCTTGTATCTTAGATTTTTGAGATTCATGGGAAAACTATCTTCATCTTGTTGAATTCTCCTACAATAACAGCTATCATGCAAATATTAGCATAATATCGTATGAAGCTTTATGTGGTTGTCCATATAGATGCCCATCATGTTGGATCAAAACCGAAGATTGGTTAGTACTAGGTCCAGATATGATTCGAGAAGCCTCATAAAAGGCAGATTTGATCAAAAAGAAGATGAAATAAGACCATAGCAGGTAGAGGAGTTATGCCGATAAAAGGCATCGAAATTTGGAATTCTCGGTTGGAGATTTTGTATTCTTAAAAGTCTATCCGATGAGAGTAGTAAGATTTGGTCGGGCAGGGAAGTTAGCACCTTGATGTATTGGACCTTTTTCCATTCTTGAGTTGATTGGCTTATTAGCTTATCATGTGGAATTGCCCGAAAGGTTGTTTGGTGTTCATAATGTCTTTAACATATCTTATCTATGGAAATATGTGCATGATCCAGAACAGATTAAAGAAATAGCTGCCTAGGAAGATTTAGAAGTAGAACCAAATTTAACAGTTATCAAACGACCAATTTGAATCATGGATCACGATGAGAAGTGGTTGAGTAGAAAGGTGGTAAGGTTGGTTAAAGTTCAATGGAGTGGTGATACCGAAGACTCCACATGGGAAATAAAAGGTAGAATGAGAAAAGCATATCCTGAATTTAGGATTGATGTATAGTTCGCAAGTGATATCGAGATAGTACTCGGCGCCTGTGGAGTGGTCACTTATCATACCTCGTATATATTTCCCTTTATCAAATATATATTCCTTCTTGAGTCAAATTCTTCTTATCCTTAATTTTGAGGATGAAATTCTTTTAAGGAGGAAGTATGTAACGACCCGAAAATTTATCACTTCAGAAAAAATTTGCAACATAAATGATAATTTTTTGAACAATAAATAATATTGGTGATCATATTTTCAATAAATGTTTACAAAAATATATACTTTGGAAGCTATATCGATAAAATGACCGAAAACTGTTTTATCAATAAACAACTCTTAAACCATCCTGCATCGTGCATGGTGCTGGATACATACACTCATTTATGAATATAAGTGAGAATATATATAATAAAATTATTTATTTTATTTTTGAAATAAAATCTCTTTTTGACATCATCAATGATATCATTATTTTGGAATAAATGTGTAACGACCCGTATTTTAAGTGTCGATATAATCGCAGAATTTCTAGGTTGTTAGTGTTGTTTATGTCGTCCATAGCCTAAGTTGTGTGGGAAAAGTTAACTCGTGGATAGTTTAGACCGACTTAAGAAATTTACGACCTTGAGGAGTTAGGTCGAGGGCGAGTTATATAAGTTTGGACGAGTTAGCAGTTGGACGAGTTAAGGTGTTAACATGTTGCGACCTAGTGATTTGGACGACCTAAGACAGTAGACGAGTTAGTAGGCAGCGGCTTAAGGTTTGGACCGAGTCAAGGTAGTGAGCGACTCATAGGATAACCGACTCATAGGGGTGACCGACCTAAGAGTTAGCGAGTTAGAGGAGTTAGCGACTTAGTAGAGTGGCGACTCATTGGGGTGACTGAGTAAGAGAGGTGACCGACTCATGTATTGGACCGACTCATAGGATGGAACGACTTAAGGAAAATGAGTTAGGTCGTTGAGTCGTATAGTATTGTTGAGTCGCCGAGTCGCTGAGTCGTGTGTTGTATAGTGTGTTGAGTCGTTGGTACGAGTTAAGGCCTTAGGTCGCCTAAGAGTTGAGTCAGCAGCTAGTTGAGTCGTATGGCCGAGTCATAAAGACATGATCTATGTGTTAACTCATATACGAGTTAAGTCGTAAGTCGTAGCATAGTTGGGACGGTTTTTGAGATTGGTCGGCCGTGTTTATAGGTCGTATGTCGTTGAGTCGTATGTCGTTGGGTTCTGTTGAGTCGCACTTTGGTTGAGTCGTGTGCATGCTGCCGTATGTATGTTGTGTCGTGCTGGCTTGAGTCGGGGAGGTCTGATGAGTCGTGAACGACTCATGGGTTAGGTCGGCGGCGACTTATGGATGGACGACTCAGGGGGAAATTCAGCCTATAAATAGAGGGCTTTGGCTCACTTTTTGGCACCGGATTTTGAAGCGGCGAAGTGCTGCCATTTTGAGAGCTCGACTACAACATTTCTTCATCTCCTTTTCTCCATTCCAATCTAGTTCTAACATCCATCCAAGATCGAAGATCAAGATTGAAGATCCAAGAGCCAAAGTTGAAGATCTTCATCCAACGAAGCTAGATTTCATCACTTCAAGCAAGATTTCGATGAATCAAGCTTGAATCTTCGCTGTCCAGATCTGGAGTTGATAGTTTTTGAAGTGTTTGGGTGATTCGGTGAGTGGTGGTTATCTCTCACGCGGACCCAAAGGAGTATATTGGTTTGGTGGTTTGTTGGAGTGTTGTAGATAGTGATTTTATGCATTTTTCCTTAGATCCAAGTGTAGATCCATTACTTATGAAGATGTTTACTCATGCAAGTTCATTTATCAAGTTGTAGAGACAAAACCCATGATTTATATTTGTTAGATCTATGCTAAAAACCCTTGATTCATGTATGTTAGATCCAAGCTCATTTATTTACGAAATTGCCATTTTAGTTATAAATGCCTATTTAGATCTTGATTGACTACTTATTTGTTTGGATTAATGTTTGCCTTGTTTGATTGTTGTGAATGAGTTATCTATTTGATAGATTTGGACAAGTATGGTCAAAGACGATTCAAAAGCTATGGAAGAGGCTCTTGAATGGTGAAAGTTGCTTAAGGCATATGTAGTGGATGTTGAAGCTCATATGTATGGATTGGATGATATTGAGATGGAATTTTTCCATGATGCGATGAGGCAAACCATGATGTTAAGATGAGCCTTTGCTATGATGAAGATGAGGCGAGGCATGAGGTGATGTAACCTTGGTATAATCAAGAAGGATTACTCCAAGCATGTTGATAACTTGAAGGGTAGTTCGAGTTGATTGATAATGGATGGCTCAAGAGGTAGTTTGGGCTAGAATGAGAATAGTCGTCAAGGAGGATGACTAGAAGGCTTGGATTTCATCGTTGTTGAAGGTTATAGCAGACTCAAAGCAAGAGTACAAGGGTTGCCCTAAAGACTACAGGTAGGTCGTCTGGACACCCTAAAGACTACAGGTAGGTGGTCGAGTACTCTGGGTAGTTGCGAAAATTCCTAGGCACGGGTCATGATGACGTGCGGAGTTATGTCTAGAACCGGGGTTACCATTAACCCTTGATAGATGGCTCAGGAAGGAGTCGGTCATTCAATTAACGGTGATTTCGAAGCAAGGTTAACAGTGATAGCCAGAGTCATGGATGTTTGATTGTACTATGATTCGGCCTCAAGAGCGGTGTTTTCTGGGTGCTTATCTGATCTTGGTTTAGGCCTTGGGGGTTTGTATTTGGAAAACATCGACCTTGACTCGAGTGGTTATTGCTTTACCTTAATTTTCTGCTATGTTATGTTTGCTTCTCCTTAGTGTGAGTCTGGGGGCTATCACTGTAGAAAGAGGTGGAGTGGGATGGTTTGGTTCCTATTCCTTTATACTTTATGCTCTTTTGGTATGTTTGATAGTTGATTTACTGCTCACTAAGACTTTGTATGACTCAAGGTTTTATGTCTCCTCTTATTACCTTGGGCTGTTCATCCATGTTGGGATGGGCAGACTAGGTAGCAGGTGACAGGTGCTGTTCATGGAGGTCTACGCTGATGACGACGAAGACGAGCAGGAGGCTTTTGCATATTATTTCTTATTATATGTACTGGGTGTTCCGCTGCTGTATTTGTTTGAGTATTTTGTAGTGAGGCTTTGATGTATGGATGATTCATATGTTTGTATAAAACTACTATGATGCTTACATGATGGTGTTCTGTTCTATGGAGCTTCACTATATTATATTTCTCTATTGTATTTTATCCATGCGTCGTGAGTTGTACGATAGATTCTGCGATGTTTATTCTACCTTGACGGGCACCCATGGCTGCCTGGCACACCTTCAGCGCACCATTCCCTTGTTTCCGTGCGGGAGTCATGGGCGGTCGTCACATTTGGTATCAGAGCTTTCGTTAATCGATTTTAGCCAACGCTCGCTGACGTAACTACGTATGAGAGACGTAATTGTATTTTGATGAATGATTACTATATATAATATAGTAGCTTAGAAGGATTTGAACTCCTTATGCAGTTGTTTCTCAAGGTGTTCTAAGTCACTCCTTTTTGTAGATATTAAGGATGAGTCGAAGAGGGAGACCAGCTGCTAGGGAAGGCCGTGCTGCTAGGGAAGCTATTGATTATGCTCCTGTGTTTGAGGCCATGATGACTTCGATCATGAGAAGGATACCAGCCTCGGGGCCATCAGTAGATGTTGGAGTTCAAGTTGAAGCTCCAAGACCAGTGGATTTTGCTAATCTTTGCAAGGACTATACTTCTCTTGGAGGTAAGGTTTTCTTGGGAACGGAATCGACCATTGAGGTGCAGAGATGGATTGATGCATGTCAAAGGATTTTTGGTGACTTGGGGATTGAGGATGCGACTAAGAGGAAGCTTGCATCAAGGCAACTTCAAGGGAGAGCTTCGGATTGGTGGAATTCTATCACCATTGATACTCCGGAGGAGGAGATTACTTGGGAGCAATTCCAAGCTAGATTTGAAGCTAAGTTCATCTCTACGGCTTAGAAATCTGTCTTGTTTAAAAAGTTTGTGGAGCTCAAGCAAGGTGGAAGACCAGTTCTTGAGTATGTTTCTGAGTTTGAAGCTTTGTCCAAGTACGCTCGGTCATATATTGATTCTCCCTATCAGAAGAATGAGAAGTTTGTGACGGGCTTGGACGCTTATCTTGGGAGGCAGTTGGTGGATCACTTGGATGACCCATTTGAGAAGCTTGTGGAGAAAGCTCTCAGGCATGAGAGTTTGTTTCCTAAGGAAGGATCTGTTGTTGCTGTAACCAAGGAAGGGTCTAGGCCACAGCAGGGTGGAAACAAGAAGAGGAAGCAGCAGCAACAGAAGGGTAAGAATGGCCAGAAGAAACCAAAGGGCGAAGTGACCTGTTATAACTGCCAGCAGAAGGGTCATCTCTCCAGGGATTGTAAGAATCCCAAGGTGCAGGGAAAGTGTTACAACTGTGATAAGCTGGGACATATCAAGAAGAATTGTCCAGAGCCGAGGAAGGATAGGCAGATTGTGCAAGCTTATGCTATGGGAGCTGTGCCGTCGTCTTCAAAAGCTCCTACTGTTGAAGAGAAGGGGAAGAGTGTGGTGGTTCAAGGTACTCTTTCCATTTGTGGTATTCCAGTTAGAGTGTTGTTTGATACTGGAGCGTCGCATTTTTTTGTTTGTGATAATTTGGTAGGCCGGTTAGGTTTGAAACCGGATATTGTTGATAGGCCATTGGTTGTGACAAATCCAGCTGGGGGTTCGTCATGTTTGTGTATGATATGCCGTGGTCTTGTTGTGTCGAGTCATGATTGCTCTTTTGTTTGTGATTGTTTTGTTCTGAACTTTGCGGGGTTCGGAATTATTTTGGGTATGGACTGGCTTAGGAAGTATGCGGCAAGGATTGATTGTGAGAGGCTAGAGGTGACAGTCGGGAATGTGGAAGGGCGAAAGGTTGTGATACGATGTAAGCATGAGGAAGGCGTCTTCATGAGCTTCATGTATTCGCTGGTTGTTCCACGGGATGGACTGTCATCGGTGCCTATTGTGAATGGATTTGAGGACGTCTTTGACGAGGTCAAAGGGTTACCGCCGCATAGGGAGATCGAGTTTCGTATCGATCTAGTTGAGGGAGCCAGACCTGTTGTGATGCCTCTTAGGCGGATGGCGCCTAGGGAGCAAGAAGAGTTAAAGGTGCAAGTTGATGACCTTTTGCAGAAAGGATTCATTCGACGTAGTGTGTCCGAATGGGGTGCACCAGTTGTGTTCGCAACCAAAGCGGATGGATCGTTGAGGTTGTGTGTGGATTATCGTGAGCTGAATAAGGTGACCAAGAAGAACAAGTATCCATTGTCGAGAATAGATGACTTGTTTGATCAGCTTCACGAGGCTAAGGTGTTCTCTCAGATGGATTTGGCAACGGGATTTCACCAGTTGAGAGTGGCTAAGGATAGTGTGCCGAAGACTGCTTTTCGGACACCATCCAGTTTTTATGAGTGGCTGGTAATGCCGTTTGGGTTGACTAACGCACCAGCATATTTTGTGGATCTTATGAATAGAGTGCTCAGAGATCAGTTGAATAAGTTCGTGCTTGTATTCATGGATGATATTCTGATTTATTCCAGAACTGAGAAGGAACACAAGACACACTTGAGGATTGTTTTGGAAATCTTGCGGAAACATCAGCTGAAGGCTAAGTTTTCGAAATGTCACTTCTCGAGGAGTGAAGTGAGCTTCTTAGGCCATGTTATTTCTGGAAATGGAATAGCGGTTGATCTCGCTAAGGTGGCAGCGATCCAGGATTGGGTTAGACCTAAGAATGCATCTGATGTGAGAAGTTTTCTTGGATTAGCAGGATATTATCGTCGGTTTATCAAAGACTTTTCCAAGATAGCTGCACCGTTAACAGGATTGACGAAAAAGAACCAAGTGTTCAGATGGGATGATAGGTGTGGGCAAGCTTTCGTAATCCTGAAAGAGCGACTGACGAGTACTCCTGTTTTGACTATTCCAAGTGGGAATGATGAGATGGTGGTTTACACCGATGCATGTGGTACTGGACTTGGAGCAGTACTAATGCAGAAGAATAAAGTTGTTGCATATGCAAGTCGACAACTGAAGCCGCATGAAAGGAATTACCCGACTCATGATTTGGAGTTAGCGGCAATTGTTTTTGCTTTGAAGATGTGGAGACATTATCTATTGGGAGTTAGATTCGAGTTGTTTACAGATCATAAGTCGTTGAAGTATCTGTTCTCCCAAAAGGATTTGAATCTTCGACAGCAACGATGGCTAGAGTTTTTAGCATCATATGATTTTGATATAGCTTATACTCCGGGAAAAGGTAACGCAGTGGCAGATGCGTTGAGTCGAAGACATGCAGGATTGGGAGCCATGTTTTCAGAATGGAAGAGTCTCGAGTATTTGGCTGAGTTTGACTTCAGGCCTAGATGTGAATTGGAACCTGAGATGTTGGCAAACTTATCAATAAGGCCTACTCTTGTGGAAAGGATTGGCGAGAGTCAAAAGCGAGACGATAAGCTTGTCAAGATTATCCGTGATTTGGAATCTGGATTGGACCCAGAGAAGGATAAGGGATTCGAAGTCGATCGAGAGGGTTGGCTTCGGAAGCAAGGACGATTAGTTGTTCCTGATATAGATGAATTAAGAGATGAAGTTCTGAGGGAAAGTCATCACTCGAAGTTGACAATTCATCCAGGTGGAAATAAGATGTATCGGGATGTGAAGAGAACCTATTATTGGGAAGGTATAAAGAAGGATGTTGGAAATTTTATTTCCAAGTGTATGAACTGCCAGTTGGTGAAAGCTGAGCAGAAGAAGCCCAGTGGATTACTTCAACCATTAGAGGTTCCTACATGGAAGTGGGAGCAAGTGTCGATGGATTTTATCGATGGTCTACCTAGAACCAGGGCAGGGAATGAAGGGATTTGGGTCATCATAGATCGTTTGACTAAGAGTGCAAGGTTCATTCCTGTTCGATCGACTAGGACTACATCGAAGTTGGCTGAGTTGTATGTTAAGTGGATAGTTCGATTCCATGGTATTCCGAAGAGTATAGTGAGCGATCGAGACCCATTGTTCACTAGTGGATTTTGGAAGAGCTTTCAGGAAGTTTTGGGAACTGAGTTGTGTTTGAGTACAGCTTATCATCCCCAAACAGATGGTCAGACTGAGAGAGTCAACCGAGTTTTGGAAGATCTCCTTAGAGCATGTGTTTTGGATTTCGGAGGATCATGGGAAGATCACCTTCATTTGGTGGAATTTGCATATAACAACAGTTATCAGTCGAGTATTGGTATGGCATCATATGAGACATTATATGGAAGACCGTGTAACTTTCCGACATGTTGGTTGGAAACTGGAGAAAAGTTGACACTTGGGCCAGAGATGATTCGACAGACTTCGGATTGTATAGAGATCATTCGGCAACGAATGAAGGCATCCCAAGATCGTCAGAAAAGTTATGCCGATAATCGTCGTAAGGATTTGGAATTCGACGTAGGCGATATGGTTTTTGTGAAGATTTCCCCACTGAAGAATGTTATTAGATTCGGGAAGAAAGGAAAGTTAACTCCGAGATTTGTTGGACCATTCCCGATTATCGAGCGAATTGGAAAGCTCGCTTATAGATTGGAGTTACCGGAGAAGATGGCGGGTGTGCACAATGTCTTTCATGTATCTTATCTACGGAAGTATGTGCACGACTCGAATACAGTGGTTTCTGCTGATAGCTGTGAAGATTTAGAGGTTGATCCAATGGTTACAAGACCTCATAAGCCGCTTTGTGTTGTTGAAACCGACACGAAACAGCTTAGAAGGAAGACGATTACGTTGCTCAAGATACAATGGAGTGATGATGTTAACGACTGTACGTGGGAGGAGGAAGAGAGGATGAAGGCAGCTCATCCCGAACTCTTCGAGGTATGGCCCGAAGGTGTCGTGACATCTCATGAATTTGTAGCTTGTTCTAAGTCTTAGAATTCTGCATGCTAGGCTAGAATTGGATGCATGGTTTGTTGATTGCTATGGATGGTAGGCTTGCAGAATAGCTTTGATTGCTGTTGTTTGTTTGGAATTTCGAGGGCGAAATTCCTAAGGGGGAGAGAATGTAACGACCCGTATTTTACGTGTCGATATAATCGCAGAATTTCTAGGTTGTTAGTGTTGTTTATGTCGTCCATAGCCTAAGTTGTGTGGGAAAAGTTAACTCGTGGATAGTTTAGACCGACTTAAGAAATTTACGACCTTGAGGAGTTAGGTCGTGGGCGAGTTATAGAAGTTTGGACGAGTTAGCAGTTGGACGAGTTAAGGTGTTAACATGTTGCGACCTAGTGATTTGGACGACCTAAGACAGTAGACGAGTTAGTAGGCAGCGGCTTAAGGTTTGGACCGAGTCAAGGTAGTGAGCGACTCATAGGATAACCGACTCATAGGGATGACCGACCTAAGAGTTAGCGAGTTAGAGGAGTTAGCGACTTAGTAGAGTGGCGACTCATTGGGGTGACTGAGTAAGAGAGGTGACCGACTCATGTATTGGACCGACTCATGGGATGGAACGACTTAAGGAAAATGAGTTAGGTCGTTGAGTCGTATAGTATTGTTGAGTCGCCGAGTCGCTGAGTCATGTGTTGTATAGTGTGTTGAGTCGTTGGTACGAGTTAAGGCCTTACGTCGCCTAAGAGTTGATTCGGCAGCTAGTTGAGTCGTATGGCCGAGTCATAAAGACATGATCTATGTGTTAACTTATATACGAGTTAAGTCGTAAGTCGTAGCATAGTTGGGACGGTTTTTGAGATAGGTCGGCCGTGTTTATAGGTCGTATGTCGTTGAGTCGTATGTCGTTGGGTTCTGTTGAGTCGCACTTTGGTTGAGTCGTGTGCATGCTGCCGTATGTATGTTGTGTCGTGCTGGCTTGAGTCGGGGAGGTCTGATGAGTCGTGAACGACTCATGGGTTAGGTCGGCGGCGACTTATGGATGGACGACTCAGGGGGAAATTCAGCTTATAAATAGAGGGCTTTGGCTCACTTTTTGGCACCGGATTTTGAAGCGACGAAGTGCTGCCATTTTGAGAGCTCGACTACAACATTTCTTCATCTCCTTTTCTCCATTCCAATCTAGTTCTAACATCCATCCAAGATCGAAGATCAAGATTGAAGATCCAAGAGCCAAAGTTGAAGATCTTCATCCAACGAAGCTAGATTTCATCATTTCAAGCGAGATTTCGACGAATCAAGCTTGAATCTTCGCTGTCCAGATCTGGAGTTGATAGTTTTTGAAGTGTTTGGGTGATTCGGTGAGTGGTGGTTATCTCTCACGCGGACCCAAAGGAGTATATTGGTTTGGTGGTTTGTTGGAGTGTTGTAGATAGTGATTTTATGCATTTTTCCTTAGATCCAAGTGTAGATCCATTACTTATGAAGATTTTTACTCATGCAAGTTCATTTATCAAGTTGTAGAGACAAAACCCATGATTTATATTTGTTAGATCTATGCTAAAAACCCTTGATTCATGTATGTTAGATCCATGCTCATTTATTTACGAAATTGCCATTTTAGTTATAAATGCCTATTTAGATCTTGATTGACTACTTATTTGTTTGGATTAATGTTTGCCTTGTTTGATTGTTGTGAATGAGTTATCTAGTTGATAGATTTGGACAAGTATGGTCAAAGACGATTCAAAAGCTACGGAAGAGGCTCTTGAATGGTGAAAGTTGCTTAAGGCATATGTAGTGGATGTTGAAGCTCATATGTATGGATTGGATGATATTGAGATGGAATTTCGCCATGATGCGATGAGGAAAACCATGATGTTAAGATGAGCCTTTGCAATGATGAAGATGAGGCGAGGCATGAGGTGATGCAACCTTGGTATAATCAAGAAGGATTACTCCAAGCATGTTGATAACTTGAAGGGTAGTTCGAGTTGATTGATAATGGATGGCTCAAGAGGTAGTTTGGGCTAGAATGAGAATAGTCGTCAAGGAGGATGACTAGAAGGCTTGGATTTCATCGTTGTTGAAGGTTCTAGCAGACTCAAAGCAAGAGTACAAGGGTTGCCCTAAAGACTACAGGTAGGTGGTCTGGACACCCTAAAGACTACAGGTAGGTGGTCGAGTACCCTGGGTAGTTGCGAAAATTCCTAGGCACGGGTCATGATGACGTGCAGAGTTATGTCTCGAACCGGGGTTACCATTAACCCTTGATAGATGGCTCAGGAAGGAGTCGGTCATTCAATTAACGGTGATTTCGAAGCAAGGTTAACAGTGATAGCCAGAGTCATGGATGTTTGATTGTACTATGATTCGGCCTCAAGAGCGGTGTTTTCTGGGTGCTTATCTGATCTTGGTTTAGGCCTTGGGGGTTTGTATTTGGAAAACATCGACCATGACTCGAGTGGTTATTGCTTTACCTTAATTGTCTGCTATGTTATGTTTGCTTCTCCTTAGTGTGAGTCTGGGGGCTATCACTGTAGAAAGAGGTGGAGTGGGATGGTTTGGTTCCTATTCCTTTATCCTTTATGCTCTTTTGGTATGTTTGATAGTTGATTTACTGCTCACTAAGACTTTGTCTGACTCAAGGTTTTATGTCTCCTCTTATTTCCTTGGGTTGTTCATCCATGTTGGGATGGGCAGACTAGGTAGCAGGTGACAGGTGCTGTTCATGGAGGTCTACGCTGATGACGACGAAGACGAGCAGGAGGCTTTTGCATATTATTTCTTATTATATGTACTGGGTGTTCCGCTGCAGTATTTGTTTGAGTATTTTGTAGTGAGGCTTTGATGTATGGATGATTCATATGTTTGTATAAAACTACTATGATGCTTACATGATGGTGTTCTGTTCTATGGAGCTTCACTATATTATATTTCTCTATTGTATTTTATCCATGCGCCGTGAGTTGTACGATAGATTCTGCGATGTTTATTCTACCTTGACGGTCACCCATGGCTGCCTGGCACACCTTCAGCGCACCATTCCCTTGTTTCCGTGCGGGAGTCATGGGCGGTCGTCACAAAATGAATTTTTAATTTAAATTGAGTTTAAATGATTTAATAATTATTTTAATTATTAAACAAACCCTTTTAATTATTATATAATGAAATGTTATTATCAAACTTTTTTACAAATATATATATATATATATATATATATATGGGGTCGACTATTTGAACACAAGTTGATGACACAAAAGGGAACACAAAAGATCTGGACCATCGGATCTTTTTATCTATAAATGGAAGGTGGAATTCAGAGGGCAATCTAATGGTAGAGATCTCTTGTGTCACCAGTAGTGTCGCCAAATTGTGTTCAAGTAGTCCTTCCCTATATATATATATATATATATATATATATATTAAATAAGAAGGGAAAATATGACCTGAAATCGAAATCGGACTCTATCAAGATTCAACGTAGAAAAGTTGTGCAACATTGTGAATCATCTGTGATATAAATATACACACATACATGTACATATACATGAACACATTCACATACGAATTAACATACATATATATACACAAATATGCTTACACATTTTAACATATACATACATACATACATACATACGTATACATATATATATTACAAAATATCCAAGATATTTTCCTAAAACTTAGCATTTAAGCAAACAAAAGTAAACCTATTTTGCCCAAAGTACAAGCACACAGGTACACACACATGGGGGAGTTCAGCCGCAGATAATGACATGGGAGGGGGAAGTAGGGATGAGAAAATAATGATGTGTTTGTGTGGAAACACCACGATATTTTCCTCCTTACTTTTGCTTATAAACAGAACCCACCTCTCTTCACTTCATTCACACTTTATCTTCATAAAAATTCCTAAGCTTCTTCACTTCTTAAACTATACATTAATGGCTTCTTGCCTAGATAAAGTTATGTCAATGATTATTGCAAAAAGAAATTAAAATTATATAGTAAGTATATATTATCAAATACCCGGTCCTCAACCACCGTCTTCAAATGCACTCCCATTTCGTCATATCATTATTCGGAATAGGTTTTATGACTTAACGTCCTCTCTCGGCTCAACTAAATAATGAGCGCATATTTTTAAAAACACGTGGATACATAACTCACAACAAATTTCCATTTATAATCTTTTAAACAAAAGATTCACCTTTAAGATTCGATGTGGTTTTCGGATAACTATCTGGAATCCGACCTCCGGTCGCATCGAAATTCAAATGCCATTTTAAAGGCCAAGTTTAAGTAAACAATTTTACTTCAGTTTAGAAGTTCACAATCATACAACAATGTATCACAGATATCATAGCTCAATTCACAGCAATTCATATCACAAAGTAACTCAAATCACATATTAGAGACATCAATCAATTCAAGGCATTCAGTGTAATCCAATCATTTTTGAGCATGATTAATTAATTGTTCAGTTCCCAATTAATTCAATTTAATTTCAAATAGTTAATTTAATTACTTTTAAGTCCTGCTTAATTACTATTAAGTAATCACAATTATTTTAATTAATTATAATTAATTAATCACATAATACTTTCATTAATTATCCTTAATTAATGATTAATTACCCTTAATTGTTAATTAATTAATCCTTAATTATTAATTAATTATACTTTAATTATTTATCTAGTTAACCTTTAATCATTTTTTAATTAACCTTTAATCATCTATTAATTAATTAATTAATCTTTTGTTATGGATGTTAAGTAATTATCCTTTAAGTAATTATCTTTTAGTTACTTCCATTAATTAATTAATCTTTAATTACTTAAACTTTAATTAATTAAAAGATAAATCATTTATCTTAATTAATTACTTAATAATCATTAAAAATCTTTATTTAATAAACCTTGCAATTAATTATTACATAAATCAACTTAAGATATTTAAGTTAGTTAATAATTGAAAACAATTCTTCTTAATTAACTTATTAATTGCATTATTAAATTTATTTAAAATTAATTAAAAATTAATTTATAAATAATTATCACATGATTAAATAAATTAAACTTAATTATTTTAAAATAAATTTCTTAAAACCTTTACTAATCCCAAACTTAAATCAAATCAATTATTTAAAAAAATGAGTTAAAAATGTTTTAAATTTGAATTTGTTTTAAAGTTTGAAAATTTTAACTACACGTACCCGAGATTAACTCGAGTGTCGCCCTGAGCCAAAACCCGGTTCCTCCGAGACTTCCCCGAGCCACTTTTTTTCTTTGTTTTTGGTTTTAAATTTTTTAAACCTGTTAAACATGATAACCCACACGAATTTACCCGAGCACTTACTCGAGCCAGCAACACAATTTCCCAAAGCTAACTTCGAGATCAACTTCTTCCTAACCCAGATACACACAAATGCACATACACGTGCACAGACGATCGCTAGCGTTCTGGCCATTGCCTCCCCCTCCCACAAGTCATCGCTGACCTACTCGACTCCAACAACCACCCAAAACCTCGTATTGATCACGGAATCAAAATCGAGTAACCTGAGACCCATTGGTACAAAACTGGATCAACCAAGACTGCCTCATACTGCCACCTCCAGCCATCAGAGATCTCGCAATTGCATCTAAAGGCTTCATCGACGATCAACGCTTCGATTCCCATTTCCCCGGTCACCTCCGATCCACTGACGACGCTGCAGTTACTCGAATTCCGACCACAACCAAAACGTGAGTTTAAACCCTACATTGTCAACGTCCAGTCACCATGATGGTTTAAAAATCCACCTAATATTTCTCCTAGGTTCGCCAACCTCCAAACTACCCTCAGCGATGAACATGAGACCCCACCACCCTTCGATCTTCAGAGATCGAAGAAAGATCGATTTCTGTTCAACTCACGATTTCTCCATGAATACATATTTAAAAATCATGATTCCACCTTTGAAAATCATCGTTTTCGAAACGTTTTAGATGATATAATTGAAACCAGAAATCTTGATACTTAAATTTCCAACATATATTGAGTTTTCCTGTTTCTAATTTGCAGAAAATGCTTTAACTAATTTTACTTAAAAATAATTTTAGGACCTCGATCTTAATTAAACAAACATGTTTTATTCGAATCTTAAAGCCTAAAGAGGATTGGAGAAAGAGCTTTTAGATTTTGAAACAGGTTTCAAAACTGTAAACCTGGAACAGAGCCATGTATACTTGTTCAATAGACATGCACATATATATGTGTACGTATTTGCATACATGCGAACATATTTACGTACTTTCAAACATTTTTCACAGCCTCACTTTCACAAATATCAAGTTATAAATCGATTTAGAGTTTGTTTACTCACCTGTAACTTGAAAACAGTGAAGAGCCTGGAGTTTTGAATTTGACAAAGCTGAAACTTGTTTTCTGGATTTGATCTTTTTGAAACTGGTTTGACTTTGAACTGATTATTGTTTTAGTGATGATCCTTGCTTTGCTTAAGTTGTTGAAGTTGAAATCTTGCTTTGATCTTGAACTGCTTGTTGTTTACTTTGATTTAGGTTTGAATTTTACTTTTGTTTTGGTTTTTCTTTTCTATTTTTCTGGTTTTGATTTTCTCTGGTTTTGATTTCTTACTTAAGTTTTCATTTTGAATCACATTAAAGAAAATAAAAGAGTAGGAGAGGTAGTATATGTAGCTTTGATTTCTTTTTATTTATTATTATTAAAAATAAAAGAAAATTAGGACACTTGTTAATTGCATGATAAATTAGTTACACTTGTTATCTTTTATATTATAATTTTAACACTTGTTAATTTATGTGTTATACAACGTACATTTGTCATTTTTCATGATAATAATGTCTTTTATACAATTTATATATTGTATTATATTTAGTTTATATTTGTAAATATGTTTATATCCTATTTTCAATTTAATGAATACCTTTCCTTTATTTATTTTTATATACAAATTTAGAGAAAAATTATTTAAAATTATACATAAATAAATAAAATCATAGATATATTATTTTTAAATCCAAATATTTTTCTAAGATATTTATTTTTGAATTTCAAATTCAAAATTCTTTTCGTAATCTATATATAGATAAATAAATAAATAAACAAACACAAATTTATTTGTTTTGGAAAAACTCAAATTAATTCACAATTAAATCCCAAAATTTATATTAATTACTAATTTAAATTTGGTTTAAAAAAGGGATCGTTACAGACCCCCCCCCCCCCTTAAGCAAATTTCGTCCTCGAAAATTGAAAGAGGGAGAGACAAACAAAGAACATATAAAGAGATAGAGAAATGGCTTACCAAATCAAGCCAGAATATCCACTCTACACTTGGGATAGGACTTTTGCATACTTTCCTCTGTTTCCCAAGTATAATCATTTGGATCTCCACTCCATTGTAATTTCAACAATTTCACCACTTTGTTTCTCAATTGCTTTTCATCTTGACCAATAATCTTTAATGGTTCACTCTTCACTGCCAAATTTGGTGTGATCTCCAAATCCTGTTGAGCGGCCTCCTCAATAACATGAACTGGATAGTGTACATATTTCCTAAGGTGTGAAACATGGAACACATCATGTACGCTAGCTAACCAATTAGGTAACTGCACTCGATAAGCCAAAGGACCAATCCTCTCAAGTATAGGAAAAGGACTTATATATTGCGGTACCAACTTACCCGTCTTTCCAAATCTCAAAACTCCATGCAGTAAAGAAACCTTTAGGAAAAATGATTCTCCAGCCTAAAACTCTAAAGTTCTTCTCCTGCGGTCAGCATAACTTTTCTGTCGACTCTGAGCAGTTTTCAACTTCTTTCGAATGAAATTAACCTTCTCAGTAGCTTCTCTGATCATGTCCAGACCAAGAACAAGCCTATCACCCAACTCAATCCAACATGCAAGTGATCTACAAGGACGACCATACAATGCTTTGAAAGGAGCCATTCTAATACCGGCCTGATAACTATTATTGTTGAAAATTCAACCAGATGCAAATGGTTCTCCCATGAACCTCCAAAATCAAGTATACAAGCACACAAAGGATCTTCCAAGATTCGATTTATTCTCTCAGTTTTCCCATCAGACTGTGGATGGTAAGCAGTACTGAAGTTCAACTTGGTTCCTAGTGTGACTTGAAATGCCTCCTAAAATCTGCTAGTGAAGATCGGGTCACGATCACTCACTATACTACTTGGTATTCCATGGAGTCGAACAATTTCCTTCACATATAGCTCTGCTAAACTTGTTGCCGTTCGGGTGGACTTAACTGGGATAAAGTGGGTAGTCTTGATCAGATGATCCACAATAACCCAAATCGCCTCATTACCCTTCCGAGTTCATGGCAAACCCTCTATGAAATCCATAGACACTTGATCCCATTTCCATTTAGGCACTTCCATTGGTTGGAGTAAACCCACCATCTTCATTTGATCACTCTTTATTTGCTGACAAGTTGCACACGACTAACTAAATAGATATATATGTATATCTCTCTTTATTGTTTTCCACTAGAAAGTCCTCCTAATATCTTGATACATCTTATTAACCTTTGAATGGATACTGAATTTGGACTCGTGACATTCGTCCAATACTTCTCGCTTGAGATTTGGGATGTCTAGAAGACAAATCCTCCCTTTTAGTCTTATAATTTTAATATTATCGACTTTAAAGCTAGAATCTTCACCTCGACGTATTCTCTCATAAATTTCATGAAGAAACTTGTCTTCTTTATGCTTACTAGCAACCATATCAATAAGAGTGGGGGTGACAACTAGATAAGCAAGAACAACATGTCTTCTACTCAAAGCATCAGCTACCACGTTGGCTTTTCCAGGTGTAAACTGAATATCCAGGTCGTATGACGCTAGGAATTCCAACCAACTTTGCAGCCTTAGATTCAAATCCTTCTAGGTAAAGAGGTATTTCAAAAATTTATGATCGGTGAAAAATTCAAAATTTTCACCCAAAAGATATGACGCTAGATTTTTAAAGCAAAGATGACTGCCAAAAGCTCAACATCATGGGTTGGGTAGTTCTTTTGATGTGGTCGCAATTATCTACTCATGTAGGCAATCACTCTACCCTCCTGCATTAGAACCACACCTTCACCTCATGCATATGTGTAAACAGATAAACCTTGATTCCCGTTAATAATAGCAAGAATGGGAGCAGTGGTCAATCTTTTCTTCAATTCCCGGAATGCTTCCTCGCATTTGGAATCCAATCAAATTTGGCATTCTTCATAATCAGCTTAGTTAATGAACTGGCTAACTTAGAGAAATCCTAGACAAACTTTCGGTAATACCCAACTAATCTCAGAAAACTTCTGACCTCTTTTGGAGTTGTGGGTTGCTTCCAATCTAGGAT
Organism: Allium cepa; assembly: GCA_030765085.1. Classification (NCBI taxonomy): domain Eukaryota; kingdom Viridiplantae; phylum Streptophyta; class Magnoliopsida; order Asparagales; family Amaryllidaceae; genus Allium; species Allium cepa. The sequence continues at coordinate 2,266,637 of CM060930.1, read as the reverse complement.
AGCGGAAACCTTACCACGGTCCACAGAGATTCCCTCTTCCGTAACAATATGTCCTAGAACCCTAACTTCATTGACCCAAAAATGACATATGGAAAATTTGGCAAAAAGAATATTCCTCCTCAATATTTCCAAAACTATTTTCAAGTGTTCGGCATGCTCCTCTTCAGTTTTGGAATAGATCGAAATATCATCAATAAATACTAGAACGAACTTATTCAACACTTCTAGGAATACTTGGATCATTAAGTCTACGAAATTTGCAGGGGTGTTGGTTAGTCCGAAAGACATAAGTAACCATTCGTTGAATATATTAGGGCCCCTAAAAGCAGTTAAATAATACAATCTTCGGCATTTCTCAGTTGATGGAATCCTTGGGCTAGATCCATCTTAGAAAAGAATCGAGCACCATGCAACTGATCGAACAGGTCGTCGATTCGGGGTAAAGGAAATTTGCTTTTAGGAGTTAATTTATTGAGATCACGGTAATCTACGCACAATCTCAGAGATCCATCGGACTTGGCTACAAACACCACAGCTGAACCCCAACTGGAATAACCAGGTCGTATAAATCCTTTCTCCAGCAAATCTTGGGTTTGCTTGACTGGCTCTTTTCTTTCCCTTAATGACATCCTACGACTTGCGTGCACAACAAGACGAGCATTGGGAACTAAGTCGATTCTGAATTCAATTTCCCTATGCGAAGGTAAAGTTTTAACTTCTTGGAATACGTTTGGAAATTCCTGAACAATAGGTATGATTCCAAACTTGGGTCGGGATACCATAAAGTATTAGCTTATCTCTTTTCAGACTTGGCTCCTCACAAGAAATCACAACGAAATTCCCAAATTTAGTTTTGACAGAAATCGTTCAATTGTTACAATCTAATTCAGCTTCATATTTTGCTAACCAATTCATTCCAAGTAATATTTCAAATTCATTAAAGTCAAGAACGAAAAGGCTGATAGGAAACATATGATGAGAATATGAGATAGGAACCTTTCTACAACGCAAACAAAGATTCGCAGGGCCTCCTACCGGATTCTTCACACAGATAGGTTCCTCTACGAATTCAGGTTCAAGTTTTAACTTGTTTACGGTTTGTTGAGAAATAAAGCTATGTGTGGCTCTAGTTTCGAACAGAACCCTAACAACTTTATCATAAATAAGAAGATTACCTTCTAAAACTCCTTTCCCTTTATCCGCTCTCGAGGTTGAGGGGTCATCCTTGATTGCATACACCTTCGCTACTTGGGCCTACTTCATTGCCGGGCAATCATTAACTATGTGTCCTTGCTTATGAAAATAATAGCACACCCTGGTTCCTTGACTTGTCTTCATAGGTTGATCCTTCTTTCCTTACTTCTTGGGCTTCTTGAAACTACTTGAATAATGGCCTTTCTCCAGATAGTTGAAACAAGTAACATCCTTTGCCTTGTTCTCCAAATTATTCTTCTTTTCTTTGCCTTTCCATAGTTTCTTTCCTCCAAACTTCCTTTTCTTCCAATTTGGATTTCTACCGCTTTCTTTCTCCTCTGAAATTTCTTGTTTATCCAAGGTAGCATATCTATATCCCATATCTATCGAATCAACATAAGACTCCCTCACATGGGCTGTCATTCTTTCATGATACTTCTTGTTTATCCCTCTAATAAATCTTTCATTCTTCTTTAGAGGGGTATTAACCAATTTTGGACCAAAACGAGATAACTCGTTAAACTTGTTCAAGTATTCCTCAAAAGATAAACTCCCTTGCTTCAAATCAGTAAACTCCTGGTACATCCTGGAGTTACCAACAGACGGCATATAATGCTGCACAAACACTTCCATGAATCGATCCTAAGTAAATTCATCCTCCGGCTCAGCCAATGTAATAGTCTCCTACCATGCTAAAGCTTCTTCCTGGAGCTGCCAAGAAGTTGTCAAACTCATTTGATCATCTTCCAACTTCAGTCCTTTGAAAATCCTTTTACAAGATCGAATCCAGGTTTGCGCTTCTATATAGTTTCCTTGCCTGTGAATGGTTTCTCCCCAAGTCTTGTGAAACTTCGATATAAATCCGCCAGATTCGGCTTGGGTTGGATGGGAAGAGCTGCTCCTTCCATTGCTGTTGTCGTTGCAGGGTCTCGACCAGTTGTAGTGGTGCTTCCCCATACCCTACCTCGTCCTCTTCTTGCGCTCATTCTCACTATCTGTAAATTGTAAGAAACTTGATTTAGGCATATAGATGAGATATCTTAGGGAATATACTCATTCTAGGGTATTTCTAACCCTATCTCTAATGAGTCATCTAATGTGTTATACTCCAAAGCTAAAGTTCCTACTCAACCTTTAGCTTTGACAGCAAATGTGACGACTCGGATTCAGCGTCCGAAAATCGCATCTAATACATCACCCGTATTCGAATGTCGGAGATTCAAACGTTGAGTCTAGTTCGCCGAAGCTTATAACATATTAGATGATAACAACACAGCGGAAACAAAATGATAACTTCATTTATATACAATATTGATACAACATGGATACAATATCGATACAACATTCATTACAACAACGACCACCAACATCAGAGCACAATGTATATGATGCAACAGCTGAACAATAACACCACAATAGAAAAAAAAACAATAAGGTCTTCAAAAGGATCCAACATACTACGACTTCGATAAGGTTTTCCATAACTCCAAAGACTTTCAAAACCAAAGCTTCCAAAACTCAACAGCTTCCAATCTAGAGACTTCCAAAAACTTCTAAAATATACTATCTGACTAAGCTAGCTCCAGAACACGGATAACCTGACTCTAGGCTGCCCGTGTGGAAATTTATGGGCACCCAGAGTTTAGAAAGGGGACAGCAACTCCGGGTCAGTCATGGGACTGGTACGAGTAAACAAAAACAGTTGTTTGAACAAAACTAAATTACAAAAAAAGAAATCCGTTATGCTTTTTGAAAAATGAAACTACCATAAGGTCTCCCGGCACATACACAATGCAATCGCACACTTGGGGAAGGTTTCTTCTTATGATAGTGAAACATGCTTGATACGCGAAAATCCTTTTGATATTATTATTAGTGCATAGTGTAGAAAACATTTCTAAAGTATAATATTAATCTTAGCCAGCATACATACCATTATAGTATGCCTACTATAGCTACCATGTTAAATGGCAGGTTCTACAACTAAAACCGTACAGGGCTCGTATTGAATGATTGGATTTCTAACAAATGGCCAGGCTAAGAAACTTCCTTTCCGAATGGGTACGCCTCTGGAGGGACGCTCCGAGAACCTAACCGGATCTTTGCCAACACAAGGCCAGGTTGCCTCCGTAACTAGGTAACTAACTGTCACGAGTACGCCATCCCTCGGTCGTAACTGACCTTTATCCGAGGCCCTAACAACAACCAACAACCAATAAGTTAAATATCTGGACTCCATACCAGAATACCACTTTTTATCAAGAAGAAAATGCACATACCTTGAGGGGCGCGACCCCCATAACCTTTCCACATCCTTTCTGTTTCGACCATTTTCAGGATGTGATGTTCGATGAAGTCTCGTCCGACAAAGCTACGCTTTTCACAAAAGCCATGCTTCGATCAACCAATGGTTAACACTTAGCATGCCACATTACCAAATTGGCAATATATCAATAATAACCATCAACTACATAACCTCTGAGCTCGTACGTCCAAGAGAAGGGTGTTAAGCTAAGGAAATAAATTCTCTGCCACCAAATAAAAATGTATTTGATAGAAACCATCTTTACATCTCAAAGTGTAATGTCAGACATACATCCATACAAGTCCATCCTAGGTCTTAATGGAACCGAAAGCACTTCGTCCAATAAAGGAAGAAGTCCTTACAAATCCAGGTATCCACAATCCCGACCGGACTCCCCATCACATATGGAGATCTCTATACCGAAGCAACTCGGTGTAGAGATAATCGACAGGCAATCCTTTCGTTCTCAAAAATACCCGGTCTTCAACCACCGTCTTCAAATGCACTTCCATTTCGTCAGAATGGGTTTTATGACTTTATGTCCTCTCCACAATTCTCGTTCCCTAGATTTCTTCTTGGCTGCTTGGCCTGTAGTAGGTATCTGGTTCACTACTTTTGGTATTAGTACTATGGCTTTCAACCTGAATGGTTTCAATTTTAACCAATCTGTAGTTGATAGTCAAGGTCGTTTTAATTTTTTTTTAATATTGTATCGATTGATATATAAATTATAAATGATATATAAATAATAAAGAGCTTTCGGTTAATAGAAACTGAGGAGATTGACTTGGAAACAAATTTTGTTGAGATCGGAAACAAAGGGAAAAAATAATGCATAAACTCTAAACCAAAGTAAGAAAATGGAAGGGCTAATCAGTTATTTCTTCCATTGCCCCAAGCATTCCAATACTATCGAATAAATGGATACTCTGAGATAGAACGAGAAAAAGTAAATTTTATTAATGCGACTTCTGAGAGTTTGGAATGATTAAAAAATTACAAAAATGAAACCCTTCATTTTGAACAACAAAGAGAAATTAATCAGGTCCAACAACATGTTTTTCTTTTCTATTAAGAGTCAAATTCTGGCAACAGACTGCAAAATTCAAGGCAAATTGGAACCATTAACAATTTACTTTAAATTAGTCTTTAAATTGAAATAAGCGAATGGTTCCTCAATTTTAATTTTTATTGGAGATAAAATTTTATTTCCTTGAATGAAAAAATAAAATTGATTTATGATCGATTTATAACTAATCTCAATTTTTTTCAATAAAAAGTACTTTTCTATTTCAATTATAACAACATATATGTGTATATGTAAACCCCAAAACACACATCGTTACCTAGATACCGAGACGGGTCTCTCTCTTATTTACATATCCCTAGAGAGAATTCTCATGTTTTAATTTTTCATTGAATAAATATATTGAAATATTGAATATCAAATATGAATTTTCAATCGAATAACGAGCGCTTATTTATAAAAACATGTGGATACATAAGTCACAACAAATTTCCATTTATAATCTTTTAAACAAAAGATTCACCTTTAAGATTCGATGTGGTTTTCGGATAACCATCTAAAATCCGACCCCCAGTAGCATCAAAATTCAAATGCCATTTTAAAGGCCATGTTTAAGTATACAATTTTACTTCAATTCAGAGGTTCATAATCACATAGCAATATATCATAGATATCACAACTTAATTCACAACAATTCATATCAAAAAGTATCACAAATCACATATCAGAGATATCAATCAATTCAAGGCATTCAATATAATCCAATCATTTATAAGCAAGATTAATTAGTTGTTCAATTCCCAATTAATTCAATTTAATTTCAAATAAATTAAATTAATTACTTTAATTACTTTAAGTCTTGCTTAATTATTATTAAGTAATCACAAATAATTAATTAATCACATAATTACTTTCATTAATTATCCTTAATTAATGATTAGTTACTTTAATTATTAATTAACCCTTAATTATTAATTATTTATACTTTTAATATTTATTTAATTAGCTTTTAATCATTATTTAATTAACCTTCAATCATCAATTAATAAATTAATTGATGATTCTTTAATTACTGACCTTAAGTAATATCCTTTAAGTAATTATCTTTTAATTACTTCCATTAATTAATTAGTCTTTAATTACTTAAACTTTAATTGATTAAAAGATAAATTATCTTAGTTAATTACCTAATTATCATTAAAAATCTTTATTTAATAAACCTCTTAATTAATTAACATTAACACATAAATCAACTTAATATATTTAAGTTAATTAATAATTGAAAACATTTCTTCATAATTAACTTTTTAATTACATTATAAAATTTATTTAAAATAAATTAAAAATTAATTTATAAATAATGATCACATGTTTAAATAAATTAAGCTTAATTGCTTTAAATAACTTACTTAAAACCTTTACTAATCCCAAACTTAAATCAAAACAATTATTTAAAAGAATGAGTCAAAAATGTTTTAAATTTGAATTTGTTTTAGAGTTTGAAAATTTTAACTACACGTACCCGAGACTAACTCGATGTCCTCGAGCCAAAACACGGTTCCTCCGAGACTTCCCCGAGCCACTTTTTTTCTTTGTTTTTGGTTTTAAATTTTTTAAACCTGTTAAACATGATAACCCACACGAATTCACCCGAGCACTTACTCGAGCCAACAACCCAATTTCCCGAGGCTAACTTCGAGATCTACTTCTTCTTCCCAACCCAGTTACACACAAATGCATGTACACGCGCATAAACGATCGTCGGCATTCTGGCCATCGCCTCCACTTCCCACAAGTCATCGTTGACCTACTCGACTCCGACAACCAACCAGAACCTCGTATTGATCACGGAATCAAAATCGAGCAAACTAAAACCCATTGGTACAAAACTGGGTCTCCTAAGATCGCCTCGTACTGCCACCTCCATCCATCAGAGGTTGTGCAATCGTATCCAAAGTTTCGTCGATGATCAACGCTACGATTCCCCTTGCCCTGGTTACCTCCGATCCACTGACAACGCTGTAGTTACTCGAATTTCGACCACAACCAAAACGTGAGTTTAAACCCTACATCGTCAACGTCCAACCACCACGGTGGTTTAAAGATCCACCTAGTATTTTTCCTAGGTTCGCCAACTTCCACGCTACCTTAGTGATAAACACAAGACCCCACCACCCTTCGATTGCGATAAATCGAAGAAAGATTGATTTCTGTTCAACTCATGATTTCTCCATGAATACATATTCAAAAATCATGATTCCACCTTCAAAAATCATCGCTTTCGAAAATGTTTTAGATGATATAATTGAAACCAGAAATCATGATACTTAAATTTCCAACATATATTAAGTTTTCCTGTATTTTCTAATTTGTAGAAAATGATTTAACTAATTTTACTTAAAAATATTTTAGGACCTAGATCTTGATTAAACAAACTATTTGTTCGAATCTTAAAGCTTAAAGAGGATTAGAGAGAGAGAGGTTTTATATTTTGAAACAGATTTGAAACCTTTAAACTTGGAACAGAGCCATGTATACCTGTTCAACAGACATGCACAGATATATGTATACATATTTGTATACATGCAAACATATTTACATACTTTCAAAAAAAATTCACAGCCTCACTTTCATGAATATCAAGTTAAAAATCAATTTAGAGTTTGTTTACTCACTTGTAACTTGAAAACAGAGAAGAGCCTAGAGTTTTGAATTTGAAAAACGGGAAACTTGTTTTCTAGATTTGATCTTTTTGAAACTAGTTTGACATTGAACTGATTATTGTGTTGGTGATGATCCTTGATTTGCTTAAGTTGTTAAAGTTGAAATCTTGGTTTAATCTTGAACTGCTTGTTGTTTACTTTGATTTAGGTTTAAATTTTACTTTTGTTTTGATTTTTCTTTTCTATTTTTCTGGTTTTGATTTCTTACTTATGTTATGGTTTTGAATCGCATGAAAGAAAATAAAAGAGTAGGAGAGGTAGTATATATAGCTTTGACTTCTTTTTATTTATTACTTTTAAAAATAAAAGAAAATTAGGGCACTTGTTAATTGCATAATAAATTAGTTACATTTGTTATCTTTTATATTATAATTTTAACACTTGTCAATTTATGTGTTATACTACTTACATTTGTCATTTTTCATGATAATAATGTCTTTTATATAATTTATATATTATATTACGTTTAGTTTATATTTATAAATATGTTTATATCCTATTTTCAATTTAGTACATTTCCTTTGTTTATTTTTATATACAACTTTAAAGAAAAATGATTTAAAATTATACATTAATAAAAAAATCATATGTATGTTATTTTTAAATCCATATATTTTTTTTAGATATTTACTTTTGAATTTCAAATTCAAAATTATATTCACAATCTATATATAGATATATAAATAAACAAAAATAAATTTATTTTTTTGGAAAAATTCAAATTAATTCACAATTAAATCCCAAAATTTATATTAATTACTAAATTGAATATGGTTTAAAAATGGGATAGTTACATGCAACATAAATGTAATCTTCTGGACTAACTGTTGAAAATCTACAGAAACTATTCTTCGCTCTTCTCCTCCTACACGGCAGTCACCTAGGGGATCACTGTGATTCTCCGATAACTCTTGCACTTGTGACTTAATCTAACTTAGCAGATTCAATCATATAATAATTTATTTCACTTGTAACAGCAGTCAGTTAATTGAAAGTTATAAAGTGGACGTAGGCTTCATTAACAGCCGAACTAGTATAAAAATCTTCTTCTTCCTTTACTTTTTCTACGATCTTGAATTGCTTTTTATGTTTTATTTGCCTTGATAAATAGGGCCAGTGCTTTCACACTCAACCCAGGATGTTGATCTATTATATGGGTTAACATTTTGGTGCTTTCACTGAGACCCCATCTCAGGCTCAGATCTAGCTATATACATTAGATTAGATAGGTCCAGAAGTTAGATCCTCAATCTTTGCTTAGAAGATTTGCTATTGAGAATCAATAGCACCAGGAAGAAAGAGAACTACTTTCGAAAGATTCATAAGGGATGTAATAGCTAGGGAGGATACCATCCTCAACAAATTGAAGTCAATGGCGCTAACAACCCATTAGTCAAAGAAAATTCTAGCGCTAACACGGTAGATCAGGTGTTGGGATCTTCTATCCAGCATGAAGTTATCACTAGAGATGAGTTAAACAAGATGGCTGATGAAATCAATTAAAAAATTGAGAATAGCCAATGAGCTTCATGGAAAATTTAAATTCCTTTCTATCCTTGAAATCACTTAATGCTCCAAGAACCATGCCTGAGCCCCCGGCTGCCATAGAGCATGAAAACTCTTCCGTTTCTGGCCTAAATAAGAGAAACTGAAAGTAGTAGCAAAAAGAAGTAGTGGGTGGAGCTGCAGGAATCACCATAGAAGGAAACACAAGCACTCCACCAGCTGCAAAGTAGCCCACCATGAACTTGAATCTGGAGGCAAAAACCCCACGGGAAGATATAGCGGTGGACCTCTCTGACTCCGAAGATAGCTAACAACTTGATGACGGTGACTTGAAAGAAAACATTAACGCACTCAATACCACCAGAGAGTTCAAAATTCCTCTATACAACCAACTGCAAGCTAACAGAACTTCGAGGGAATGGCTCTTCCGAAGAAAGGAGAGCCTAGGCTTTAGCCCACTTACCAAGACCATTTGCAATATAATCACTGACAGCGAACCCATGGATTACCGGACATCCATGGCATATATAACAGACATGATCAAGTGCCTTAGGAGAGATGATGAATGAGGATCTGCTTCAAGCTGGACTCCCATCACTGGTGACATTCTTAATGAACACTATCATAAAAAGTTCACTATGCCGACTATTCCATCCTATAGATCGAAACTTCACTTGTACAAGTATTGTTGGTACATGGACTGAGCGAATGCTTCAAAAGTTGTTCGATGTAGATGTGTTCCAATGTTTCTGGAGGGAATTGCTTCCACGTGGCTCATAAGGCTCCCACTTAAATTTATCTCCTCTTTCCGTGAAATAGCGATAAGGCTCCTTGATCATTTAGGCTTCACATGGCACAACCAAAAGACATGATGTCCTTATCGAGCCTATTCATAGGACGAAATTAATCTTTAAAATCCTTTGTGTGTCGGTTTAACAACGCGATCACTGAAGTAAGTAACCAAAATGAAGATATGGTCTTCATGGCTTTGGTCCATGCCATCCATCCCGACACTGAATTCGAAAAATGGATCAAAATGAATTAATCTACCACTAGGAAGGACTTTAATCGGAAGGTGATATGGTACTTGAGATTAGAAGAAGCAGGGGAGCTAGAAGGAAAACTTGCTAACCTACAACCAACCTACATTGGGAAGAACTATTTGGCGGTGAGCTAAGATGCAAATGCCTTCGGGTCGCTGCAGGAAACACGGGGAAGGTTGGGAATCAAAAAAGAAAGAATCGAAATTCCAACAACCAATACGGAAGTAACAAGAGAATTAAAGGCTTAAGTCCTAAAGACTGCACTCCACTTAATGATACTCCAGAGAACATCTACCTTGTGACACAAGGGACAAAGGAGTACAAGAAGCCCCTAAAAAGGAAGTGAATGAACAACAAAAGCATTTCGGAAAGTACTGCCGCTTCCATGAAACACATGGACACCACATGATTGAGTGCCATCACTTGAAGAACCTGATTGAAGAGCTGATTCAGGAAAACAAGCTTCAACAATATGTGAAGAAACCACAAAATCTTGGCCAGTCCACAGCACCTCAAACTCCTAGAGATCGAGGAAACCAATCCGGAACCAGCAAAGAGGGATCTAGGTGTACCGACCAGAGACTCGTCATTGGAATAATATCTAGAGTACTACATCCCACGTATAAGAGTAAGGGAGAAATGGAGCGATATGTAAGCTCACTAAGACACGTTCCGAAAGATTCGTGCTTCACGATCGAAGATGGAACTCCTACCAAGCTACAGAGAACCTTAAACGATGAGATAGTGTTTCAAAATAGAGACACTGAAGGATAGAATCTCCAACCCTCGACCTCATGGTCATGAAAGTGGGAATCAGACCAGCCATGGTCCGACATGTATTGTGGACAGTGGAAGCTCTATGAATATCCTGTTCAAACTCATGTTTGACTAAATGAAGATCAGTATAAAGGATGTATCCGCTTGTCGAATGAAGATCCATGGATTTACCGGTGAACCTTGGCAACCTATCAAAAGAATTGATTTACCCGTATAACTATAGGAAGGTGACCGAAGAGTCATCCTCATCCAAACCTTTGTGACTGTAGATGAAATATCTACGTACAATGCTTTCTTAGGTCGGCTTGCTTTGGTAGATTTTAGGATTGCTTTAGCTTAGTGGTGTCTAACCATGAAATTTATAATAGAGAATGGAGTTGGGGTGATCAAAAGAGACCAAAGTGCTGCTAGAGAATGCTACATTGTAGAACTATGCGAGTCTAGAAGAAAAGAATAGGATAAGAATGTAGGGAGAACACTACACATTCGTAAACCTACCGAATAACAACTATAAAGCCACCCCTTGCTTGGGGACCATAGCCGATTCAACGAGGCTTTTAACCCTAGAAAGAAGAGTTTAGGGACGGAACGGGTAGCACTGGTAAAATTAACAGTGTTTGTCCCTGTCGATATGGATGACCCAACACGGGTCCTTAAAATTGGATCACATCTTGGAAACAAAGATGCGATTGGAATGCATCAAATTTATTCGTGCCAACTGGTATGTATACGTTTGGACACATTCCACTATGTGTAGGGTTTTACGGGAGATTGCATGCCATGCACTTAATATTGATCCCAGGTATACACTAGTGAAGGAGAAGAGATGCAGCCTAGGGACCGAACGGTCTAAAGCGTTAAGAGAAGTTGTGGAAAAGATGATAGCGAATGATTTTATCCATGATTCAACTTACCCCTAATGGTTATCCATCCCGGTCTTGGTCAAGAAGTCCAATTGAAAATTGCAAACTTGTATTGACTACTCGGACCTAAACAAAACTTTCCCAAAGGCAGCTTTCCTCTGCCTAGAATTGACCAACTTATGGACATGACGGTTGGATGTGAACTACTATTTATGGATGCTTATTCAGGGTACAACCAAATCATGATGCATGAACATGACTAGGAAAATACCAGTTTCATTACTGATCTGGGACTACACTGCCAAAAAGTGATGTTATTCATCTTAGAGAATGCTAGGGTAAGCTACCAACGACTAGTAAATGTCATGTTTAAACATCAGATCGGGAAGCCTATGGAAGTTTATGTAGACGATATGCTAGTTAAATTGCACATAGCTGCAAATCACTTAGACAACCTCGCTGAAATGTAATACTCTACAAATATGGAATGAAACTCAATCCACTTAAATGTCACTTCAGGGTAGCTTTTGGAAAGTTCTTAGGATTCATAGTAAGAGCCAGAGGCCTCGAAGCAAATCCCGAACAAATTACTGCTTTTTGGTATGTCGAGGCCCCGAGGAATAGGAAGTAGTTACGAAGCTTGAATGGAAAGGTTGCAGGTCTAAGCCCGTTCATCCCAAAAGATACTGACAAATGTATATTGTTCTTTGACGCGTAAAAGAAGGGAAAGAAGTACTTCGAATGGAATCAGGCTTGTCAAATTACATTCGAAGAACAGGTGCAACATATGGAAACACCGCCAATCCTATCTAAGCCAGTAGACGTAGAAGACTTGTACACCTACTTAGCATTCTCGCACCATGCATTAAGCGTCACGCTCGTAAGAGAAGAAGCTAAGATCCAGCGATCCATATATTACACCAGTAAACGGTTCACTGGAGCCGAGAAGAACTATCCGAAATTGGAGAAACCAGAATGTTATGTAACACCCCATATTTATAGTAACATTATTTACGATATTTAATTATCCAAATTAAATTAAATAATGTAGGTTGATTAATGGATTGAGATTCACGACTAATAAGGGTAGCCATGCCATGTTAATGAGTAAATCAAAACGAGATAACATGGAACAAAGTAGACAATGGAAAGAGATAAGGGCAAAGTTGTAATAAGAATATTCTTATATCCTAAACCCTTAGGAACACATTCGTACGTTCACTTCATTATCAAAATTTTAATTCTATGGTCGGGCACCATTAGCAAAGAGGAAGAAGATAAAGGTAGGATTCAAGAGGAAGAATAAAATTAATTAATCAAGATAAAATCTCGCATCCAAAATCACAAAGCTAAGGTGAATAATGACTACATCTCTTATTTCTTAAATGTTTTCGATTTTATGGAAATCCGAATTTATCTTGCATAGTTTTGAAAGGGAGTGCAGATTAAGGATCTTAAGGCTAATTTAACACTAGAGGGGGGGTGAATAATATTTAATGGATTCTAAGACTTATATGAACTAACTTAAAATTGTGACACAAACAAATGCATAACTTAATCATAGAACAATTACAGAATCAAATACAGATGCAGAAAGTAAATAAAAAACAGTAAAGGGAAAGAACACATCGGATTTTTGGTTCGGAGTTACACTACATCCAGTCTTGTACCAAGGAAAACCACCTCATATAGATTTTTATTATACCAATATCAAGATTACATTCCTCAATTTCTAAAGGCCTTGAGGTACCCTCCTATCTCACGAGTCTGGCGGAAACGCACTTGATTTACGAGCCACAATATTACCCAATTGGTTTCCAGGCACAACCACACCATATAGAGAGACATGATAAACTTTTGATTACAAGTTGATCCTATAACTCTGAATAGCACTTTGATCTTCGAGAGAGGGTAGAGAATCAAACAAGAATGAGATTCTAATTTGATTCACTTAAGAATTCGGCAGAATTTCGACACGATCTTAAAAATATTGAAATTATAAAATATGGATTTGTGGAGAAGAAGAAGTGAAGAAAATACGAAAATAGATGATTAAAAAATTTGTTTGTGAAGCCTATTTATAAAGCACCAATGGTCATAACCATTCATGAAGAGATTTAAATGAATAAACACTACTTTTGAAAATTGAAACTTTTGAATTCAACGGCCACCATGTTGACATGGGGTATCCCATGATGTCGACATCCTTGTGTAAAAAACAATGTAAAATTTGTTTTTGAAAATGAAGTTTAAAACGAGTTTATTTTAAAACAAAAACAAATAATATTTTAAGGCTAAAACATCTTTTTGAAAAATCTTTTGAAAAGATAATTTTGAGGCTAAAATATTTTGAAAATCAGTTTTGAGAATCATTTTGAAAAACCATTTTGAAGTAGTTTTGTAAGCTTCTTCCTGCAGAATATCTCATCACATCAGGACTGGAGAACTTGTACAAAACCAGGATGTTCGTGGGTTTGTAAGCCACTTGTCATAGGTTTGCAAGCTGCTTGTCGTGTGTTTGTAAGCCACTAAGAAGGTAGAAATGTGTTCCATCACAAATGAAATTCGGAATGAAGATTTCTATGCTATTATGAAGTTTTAACAAAAACTAGACATGTATTTTGAAATCTTGATCTCGATACTCTAGAGTCTGCAATCTTGTGTCTTGAATCGTTATACCGATCAGTCTTCAGTAATCAATACCTGCATATATATATATTCTGCATATACATATCTATCTAGACAACAGTGTTAGTATATATTTTATAATAAGATAAGTTTAAAAGTTTATTGTCATCAAAACCAAGATCTCAGTTCCTAACAATCTCCCCCTTTTTGATGATGACAATCTGTATTTATAAAATATACTTATTATACCATAACTCCTATCATAATTCCCCCTTACTCCAAGCCAACTATTATTTTATGACTTCTCCCCCTTTGTCATCAACAAAAAATTCTTAAAAATCCCTGAACTTGTTATAAGATAATCAAACATAATAAAATAGGGTAAACCATATATAAGTGTAATAAGTACTAAGTGTGATCATAAGTGTAATCGAAAAAGCAAATCAATCATCAGCCAATCATATTTATAGTAATTATTCAATCCAAGCATATATACAAACCATACCAAATAAGTTAAGTAAATCAAGTTTAAAACACACCAATCAAATAAAACAAATAACATACAGAATATCTAGACATTCCTTGGTACTTCCACCCATCCATCTTCTCCAAAGATAGGGTCTGCTTTGATGGCATCCCATTTTTCTTTATCTTTGTCAAGCGTGACTGGTGGATTTCCTTCGAGATCGTCCTTTTTAAGGGCTAAGATCATCCAACGAAGGGCGTGTCTCAATTCTAAGTGACGCTTATTATGAAGTATGAATGTAAGAATATTCTTGAAGGAAGCGAGAGTTTCTTCCAGATTATCACTGAGGTTCTTAATCGGAGAAGATATAATTCAAGATATAGGAAGAACTATGAAAGAGAGTGATTACAGATGAAGTTTTACAATATATTCCTGAAGAAACAAATATAAATAGGGGTAGAAAGTCGTTTGAAATGAATAAACACAAGTTAGTTACATGAAAATGAAATTTGAAAGTTTAACTTTTTTCTACTCATTGGATGTCAACATGGGAGGATGGTGTATGTCGACATGCCTCTGTTTAAAATGACATTTTGCTTTGGTTTGAATATTATGAACAAATCTATTAAACTAAAATTTGTATAATATAAAAACAAGCAATTACAGAGACAAGTGAAGTTGAATAGCAGGAAATGAAAGATTCCATTAATAATTCTAGTCAACATTACATAAGATAATATAATATTAACTAAAATAAAGGAAATACAAAGATAGAACTTAAGACAACATGAACTAAAACTAGTTAGATGAAGACGAAGAAGATGATAGTCCAAGCTTTCTACTAATTTTTTCGAAGAATTTGTCGATTTTAGTGGAAATCTTATCCATTTTCTTACACAATGATCTTTTAAGTGTCTTTTGGTTTTGCACTATAATTTTTTGATTATTAAGAATGGTCTTGTTGGATGTATTAGCAAGATTAGTAGGATATTCAACACTTTCCAAGGAGGTTTCTTGATCTTCCTCTTCCTCCTCTTCAATTTACATTCCTTCCTCTTCCTCTTCTTCTTCTTCTTCCTCCATTTCTTCCATTTCTTCATGAGCAAGTCTTTCTTCCTTTTCCGTAAGTGTTTCATATGGTTGAAACACTAATGGAATTTTCATAAGGGAAATGTTTCCATGGTTGAACACTTTTCTTGTTATAAATTCTTCCCTTTTGAAATCAACTCTAAAGTAATTAAAAATTCGGGTGAGATAAATTCCATGATATAATGTGTTTTCACCCATAGTAAAGTCTTAGGCCTTAACTCGTCCAAAATAACTTGAGCCCAATTAATATCATAATTTCCAAATATTGCATAAAGAGCTTTGTAAACTTTTAAATTCTGGTTGTTGTAGTTTCCCAATCTTGATATAAGAGTGTGTTTGATAAGAAGATTAACAATTCTTGCTTTTGGACGAAAATAACAATTTTTGAATTCGAAATTGTCATCCCCTTCAAAGATGTGATGAAATGTTTCTTGATCATTTTCATTGATTTGAAATTACAAGAGATTCATTCTTGTATACTTACATCCAAAATATTTCCCAAAATTTCACAATCCAAAACAATTTGTTTTCCTTTAACACTACTCCAAATCTGTCCTTCTTCCCCATCATAAAAACCACGATTCAAATTCGCATAAAACATCTTAACAAGATTTGAATAACATACAAAACCATTTCATTTGTTATCAACTAAACTAAGAATAGGAAATTGTTGAAAAATATTTTCAATTTCATAAGAAGGAAAATCTTCAAAAATATCAAATTTCCCCTTATGAATTTTACCAAAATTTACATAGTCGATGTAAGCTTTGATAGCTTCCAGGTCATTAAATAGAAATTTTTTGACAGATTTTGGAAGCCTAATGGTGTTAGGAGTGCTTGAAGAGGCTATTGAAGAATTTTGAGAAGAGTTGGAGATAATGAAGATAAGTTTGAAATTTGAAATAAAAGTGAAAAGTGATGATAAAGAGAGTGAGATAAATAGAGATTTTATAGACATGTTCTCTGGTCAAGAGACATCTTTCCAGAGCATTGAAGTTGGTGAAAAGGTGGAGGGAAATTCAAAAATTTGAATTCAAATTTTGAAATCAAATTCTAAGGGGCATGTCGACATGGGGTATACGGGTATGTCGACACGTGCCTATTGAATCAAAGGGCAGGTTTCTATTCCTAATTCCTAATATATATATATATATATATATATATATATATATATATATATATATATATATATATATATATTATCCTATATTCTAATTATATAATTCCTATGATAACATTAAATATAATACTTAAATATTAATAATTTAATATTTACAATATTATTAAAATTATATTATTTTTGAATTTAAAATTCTAATTTCAAGGGACAAATTTGAATTTAAAATTCAAGGAATTTTAAAAGAATCAAGCAAACAAACAAGCATCCATTCAAATAAGAAAAATAAAAAATAATGTAAATGCATACCTATTTTTAGATCCATACTCCTATCATCATCTGATTCATGAATAGTAGTGAAACACGGATTTGAATTATCCATCTTCTTTTCATCGTCACTGGATGATGAGTCTGAGTCGTCAAGAGTTACTGTGAATGCTTTCTTTCTTTTCCTTGACGAGTCATTGCTTGGAGGGAACAACTGTTTATATGGATATGGACAATCTTTTCTATAGTGCCCGACCTTATTACAATTGTAGCATCTATCATTATTGACGTTCTCCATATTATTTCTGGAATTCCTTTGATCATTTCTTTTGTAATTATTCATTTTCTATATTTTAGGAATTTTCCAAAGTTTCTTGTCATGAAGGCAATCTTCTCATCACTGTCTGGTTCTGAATCTTCAGCTGTTGCATTGAATTCTAGTGACTTCTTTTCTGCAGCCTTGTTTTCTCTTCTTCCTTGCAGTTAAACTTTATAAGATATCAGATTCCCAATCAATTCTTCTATTTTCATGAGACTGATATCATTTGCTTCTTCGATTGCAAGTGTCTTTTGACCCCATTCCGGAGTGAGTGAATTAAGAATTTTTCTGACTTGGTCTTCTTCCAAAAAGCTTTTTCCCAATGCAATTAGTGAATAAACAATATCTTAAAATCGACAATACATGTCGGAAATGGACTCATTTGCATGCATTTTAAACAATTGAAACTAATTAGTTAATATAGAAATTTTAGTCTGTTTAACTTTGCTTGTTCTTTCATGAGTGACTTGCAAAGTTCTCCAAATTTCAAATGCAGACTTACAAACAGACACTCTATTAAACTCATTCCTATCTAGTGAACAAAAAATATATTCATGGCCTTTGAGTTATTTTGTGCAACACCCTTTTTCTCAACAGTCCACTGGGAAAAATTGGTAGTTGGTTCAATATACTCAGTTTGTGTGATATTACAAGTGTCTAAGCTTATAGACTATAAATAAATTTTCATTCTACAACCCAATATGCATAATTACTACCATTGAAAAATGGTGGTCTGATAATAGACTGACCTTCTACAACTGAACTAGTGTTAGTGATAATAGAACTAGTGCCAGAATTGACATACCAGTGTTGGTAGCCATTAAAACAATTTTCAAGTTTTAGATTATGGAAACTTATGCTCTGATACCAATTGAAAGGGAGTGCGGATTAAGGATCTTAAGGCTAATTTAACACTAGAGGGGGTGAATAGTGTTTAATGGATTCTAAGACTTATATAAACTAACTTAAAATTATGACACAAACAAATGCAATACTTAATCACATAACAATTACAGAATCAAACACAGATGCAGAAAGTAAATAAAAAATAGTAAAGGGAAAGAATACACCGAATTTTATACTGGTTCGAAGTTACCCTACATCCAGTCCTGTACCAAGGCAAACCACTTCATACAAATTTTTATTATACCAATGTCGAGATTACATTTCTCGATTTCTAAAGGCCGTGAGGTACCCTCCTGTCTCACAAGTCCGGGGCAAACTCTCTTGATTTACGGCCATAAGATTACCCAATTGATTTCCAGGTACAACCACACCTTATAGAGAGACTCGATATACTTTTGATCACAAATTGATCCTACAACTCTGAATAGCACGTTGATCTTCGAGAGAGGGTAGACAATCAAACAAGAATGAGATTCTAATTTGATTCACTTAAGAATTTGACAGAATTTCGACATGATCTTAAAAATATGAAAATTATAGAATATGGATTTGTGGAGAAGAAGTGAAGAAAATATGAAAATAGATGATTAAAAATTCATTTGTAAAGCCTATTTATAAAGCACCAACAATTACAACCATTCGTGAAGAGATTTAAACGAATAGACACTTCTTTTGAAAATTGAAATTTTTGAATTCAACGGCCACCATGTCGACATGGAGTATCCCATGATGTCAACATCCCTAGGTAAAAAACAATGTAAAATTTGTTTTTGATAATAAAGTTTAAAATGGGAGTTTATTTTAAAACAAAGACAAATAATAATTTACGGATAAAACATCTTTTTGAAAAATCTTTTAGAAAAATAATGTAAGGCTAAAAGATTTTGAAAAGCAGTTTTGAAAATCATTTTTGAAAAGCCATTTTGAAGTAGTTTTGAAAGCTTCTTCCTACATATCTCATCATATCAGGACTCGAGAACTTGTACAAAACCAGGATGTTCATGGTTTTGTAAGCCACTTGTCATAGGTTTGTAAGCTACTTGTCGTGGTTTGTAAGCCACTAAGAAGGTAGAAATGGGTTCCATCCCAAATGAAATTCGGAATGAACATTTCCATTCTATTATGAAGTTTTAACAAAAAATAGACTCATATCTTGAAATCTTGATCTCGATACTCTAGAGTCTTCAATCTTGAGTCTTTATACTAATCAGTCTTCAGTAATCAATACCTACATATAAATATACATATATCATGCATATACATATCTATCTAGACAACAGTGTTAGTATATATTTTATAATAAGATAAGTTAAAAAGGTTGTTGTCATCAAAACCAACATCTTAGTTCCTAACAAGTTAAGCCATGATTATGAAGGACAAAATGTTTATATATGCTTGTTGATGATTTACGCTTATTCATATAGATTTTATGATATGTTTTGGGGGTGAAGGCTCTATTTAATGACTTCCAAATACCTTGTGACTTTAGATATAAATTGGAATTGATATTTTAGAGATAGATTTCAATTTTCATAATTTTGTGAATTAATATGGATTTTATATTAATTTTCGAGTGAAGAAAATGATTTATTGGGTTATAAATAATTTACAGTTAAATTATAAATAGTTTGGGTCTGAAATTTATATATGTTAGAAAAAATATTAAAAATGATTTTTTGGAATTTTTGTAGAATTTTCCTAAGTATTTTGATGAATATGTAAAATTATTTATGGTATCGAACTTAAATGTTTTATATATTTATAAAGGAGAAGGGGTATTTTGTTAATAAATTAAAGTGTTTATTTCTGAAATTTTGGCAGAGCTTTTAGAATAGAAAATTTGCAACCAATAAGATTTAGAAAAATAAGGTAGGTTAGTTAAAAAGATTATGTAAAAAGGTTAAAAATCAATTTTACATGTAAATGTATGTTTTGCGACTTTCAACACCTTGCTTCCGACTTAGATGGATTTTGACTGAGTTCCTCTACCTCCATCACTATCAAAACCAATACACATGGCATCAAAGACTTGGTCCATAGCGAATTGGAAAGAAGGCGGAAGGTAAGAGGTCGAAACTAGGGGTTCCGA
Source organism: Allium cepa (assembly GCA_030765085.1). NCBI lineage: Eukaryota > Viridiplantae > Streptophyta > Magnoliopsida > Asparagales > Amaryllidaceae > Allium > Allium cepa. Next base: position 2,246,318 of record CM060930.1, on the reverse strand, counting down.
AGGGATAGAAGCGCTTCTTTGTTTTATATAAAAATGCGCCTCCTTTGTTTTCGACTATATTGCTTTCGATATGGTTGACTTACGACAGGGCCAGATAGTATAAAGAAATTGGTTTAAGAGGTTGCGCCTTTGTTTTTTAAATAATCGCTTTTAACTAGGTTGAAGCCTTAACTATTGTTTTATACCTTTCAAAGCAATGCCTTCGAAAGGGTTGATTTTGTTTTATAAAAACCCTGTCGCTTCTCCAATGCTTTCGAAAGGATGGTTTCAACGCCATCACTTCTTTACTTAGGTATTGGCTTTCAAAAGAGTTGTTTTCGACCCTATTGTTGTTGACCCTTAGAGATTTTTAAAGATTAACCCAAAGGTTTCGAAAGATATGGTTTTGAATGGTTCTAAAAGGTGTTTCCACATGTTTTAAAATTGAACCCAAATGCTTGATGCTTTTGAAAGGTTTAAGGAAGGTTTCTAATGGGTGGTTCTCCAATGGTTTCGAAAGGTTTAAAGGAAGGAAAGATTTTTCCAATGGTTTCGAAAGGCTATGTTTAAAGATTTTAAAGATAGCATGTCTAAGGTTTTTAGCTTTCGAAGGAAAAGGCATTTCAATGGTTTTGAAAGGTTTGTACAAATGGTTTTGAAAGGAAAGTTTTGGCCTTTCCGCCTAGATGAAAGAAAAGGTTTATTTGGTTACGAATGGGATACTTTCAATGGGTTCAAAAAGGGTACTTTCAAAGGTTTAAATGTTTTCAAAACCAAGATTTGAGTAAAATATATATAACATGGCAAGGTGATTTTGACTTAAGCATAAGGTATATATTTTCCTTTTTTAACTTTTGTTTAAAAGTCTTAAATCAATTTGAGATGAAAAAGGTTTCTAAGGAAAATTTAAGGGAAGGTAACCCTAAGTAAAATGACTCAGATATTAGAATACCAGATGAGACTGGTATAGGATCACGCCCATACATTTGTTACTAGCCCTAGCTAATTTTATCTAAAATTCCAGTGTGTAGGGCTTCGTCACAAGTAAGACTAAAATTATGGTTACACACAGAAAGGAATATATATTTGTATACAGATAGGTTATTGGTGAGCGGCAAACCATTAGGATAAGGTGACCTTGGGAGATGTTAAGTTAGCAACAAACTGCCCAGAAGAGGAGTATTTAACATATAGTTAGGGACAGACCATCCAAAAGAGGAGTGTCTAACAGGTGTTATATTATTTTGATTATATTGTCTGGTAGGCCCGAGTCAGCCAAAGGTTAGTTAGCCAAACAAGACTATAGTGTTCGGGCAAATAGTTCGATTGTTACTGATGTTTTACATAATAATGCTTTATAGTTTTAACCAGTTTTGTTTGTGGGATAAAGGTTTGCAAAAGTTATGTTTTAAAAGGATTTTAGTGAAGGGAAAACCCGTCACGCTAAGCGGCGTAATCTCACTTAATATCAAATAATCGAGATGTATAGTATTATTCACACCAGGCTTTATGTCTGACTCGATGTTTATGTTTTTCCCCTTAAACTCTCGGGTGCTTAAAATTGATTTGATTAGGCTGAGGGTTGAGGTTTTACATGTTTTAGTAGGTTGAAGAATAAAGCTTCCGAAGATGAGCAGGTGGCTGACGGATAGCTAATTAGGAGTTGTTATTTTGTTTTATTCTATTCTGATGTGTTGTATTTAAGATAGTTATGTCAATATAGTACTCTAGTCAATCAAGGGTTCATCGTCATATGTTTTTCTTGGCGTATTTATGTAATTTGAACGTGAAACATATGTTTTGAAATGTAATTTGAATGTGAAACATATGTGTTGAAGTGTAATTAATAAAATGTTGTTTCTTTGGAAATCTGTGATTTTGTTTCATATTCAAGTGCCTTTGATATTATAGATACCATTATCATAGTCGTATTTAATAACCAAAAGTTAATATTATGGATGACTGCAGCATCTGTAGCGCTTAGCTTTGGGCGTCTAGATAGGGGATATTACAACTTAGTATTAGAGCATGGGTTTATGAAAAACTTTAAATTAAAATGATTTTTGAGAACATTATTCTATGGAATCAGAGTAAGATCGGGGTATGGGATAACGTTATAGTAACGTATTTGTATTTTCTATATGTAAGTATACACTATATCTTTAGTTTCCTACCTCTCTTAGGCTACTATTCGATATCTTATGAGGCTTTAATACAAATACGGATGCTAGAAGAGGAAGAATTAACCTAGGGGGGACAACACCACCACAAATGGAAATGCCCGACCAAATACGAAGAGGAACCAAGGTCAGGCTCAAGCTGAGTCTGTTGGTGCTAGACTCCCACAAGTGGACATGGGAGCTATGTATCAATTTTTCATGAATATGATGCAAGCTTGAGTTGCTGCTGGAATGGTTGGAGGAAATGCTGCGAGAGGAGTTCTGGAAGCTCCGGTGGTTAACCATTATGCTAATTTGACTAGAGACTATGCTAGGGTGGGAGGGAAGCCATTTATTGGAACTGAAGGTGCCATTGACGTAAAGAACTGGTTTCTGCATTGTGATGGAATACTTACAGACACTGGACTCAATAATGAGCAGAAGAGGAAGCTTGCTTCGAGTTAGCTTCAGAGAGCAGCTTTATTTTGGTAGAGTAGTGTGACGACTAGAGTAAATGAAGAGGAGATGGCATGGGCTAAGTTTAGGAGAAGGTTTCAGGAGAGGTTCATGTATGTGATAGCGCAGTCTGCTTTGCTAAGGAAGTTTGTTGAATTGGAGCAAGGGTAAATGTCTATTTTGAAGTATGCTAGAAGATTTAAGGAGTTGGCTAGGTATGGGTATGCTACTATGGATATTATGTTGAAGAGGAATGAGAAGTTCATAAGTGGTTGAAGCCTGAGTTGGCGAGGGCTACATTACCTCATATAAAAGACCCTTGTGATGTGGTTATGGAGATGGCTTTAAGACACGAGGAGATGCTTGATTTATTGAGGAAGAGCAAGGTGAAGGAAGTCTAGGTGGGGCAGAGTCAGAAAAGAAAATTCTTTCATAAGAAGGGTACTAAGAAAGGTGGAGCTATGAAGAAAAGAAAGTCCAAAGTGGTTTGTTATAAGTGCGACAAGAAGGGGCACGTTGCTAATGAATGTCGTACAGGAAAAGCGATGGAAGTGGTCAGGAAGAAGAACATCAAGTGCTTCAATTGTGATCATATTTGCCACTATATGAACCAATGTAAGGAGCCTACTAAGGAAGGGGGAGGAAAAGTATTTGCATTGGAACCAGCTTCCTCGAGGCCAACGACATAGAAGAAAAGGAAATTAGTATTGGGAGGTACATTTTAGATCCATGATATGTCTGTTAGCGTTTTGTTTGAAATTGGTGCATCACATAAAATATCGATGTTTGGTAGATAAGCTTAACCTAAAACCCACATATGTAGTTACTTCCTTAAGAGTTGAAAATTCGATAGAAGGGTGTGCGACACTTTGGATGAAGTGTGACCACTTAGAGTTTGACATGCTAGGTTATACATTTGTTTGCAGTTAGCATATATTTGACATTGTATGGTTTGGAATTATATTGGGCATGAATTGGTTAAGTAAGTATGATGCTAGGATATTTTGCCACGATAGGAAAACATCACTTAGACACCCTGATTGTAGTGATCAGATTGTATATACAGTAGATAGCCCTAGTTGCGAGGTGAATGCTTTATTGGGAGTTATGGAGTTAGAAGACGAGTTGAATCAAGTTTTCGTTGTTAGAGAATTCGCAGATGTCTTCAAGTCGGTAGTAGGATTGCCATCAAAACGAGCCATTGAGTTTCGAATAGATTTTGTGCTTGGAGCAGAACTAGTTAGTAGGCCTCTAAGTAGGATGACACTTACAGAGATGAGAGAGCTGATGGTGCAGTTGGTGGATTTGGAAGGGAAGAATTTTATCGGACCCGGTAGTTCACCTTGGGGAGCAGCCGCAGTGTTTGCTAAGAAGCCGGATGGACAGTTGAGGTTATATATTGATTATCGTAAATTGAATGAGAAGACGATAAAGAATTGATATCCGTTGCCAAGAATTGACGATTTTTCGATCAGTTGAGTGGAGCTACGATATTTTCTCAGTTGGATTCGTTAACAGGTTTCTATCAGCTTAGAGTAGAAGAAGATAGTAAACCTTTGATGGCATTTAGGACCAGAAATGGATCCTACGAATAGTTAGTTATGCCGTTCGGAATAACTAATGCGCCGGCAGTCTTTGTAGACTTGATTGAACCGTATTTTCAGAGAGCACTTAGATAGGTTCGTGTTGGTGTTCATCGTTGATATTTTGATATACTATAAGGATGAGAAAAAGCATTAAGCTTATCTTAGAATTGTGCTAGAGACTTCGAGAGAACATTAGCTGAAGGAAAAGTTTTCGAAATGTCAATCTGGAAGAAGGAGATTAAGTTTCTTGGTTACATGGTTTCGGAGAAGGGGTTGTCAGTCGATCCAGATAAGCTCGAAGCTGTTAATAATTGGAAAAGACTAGAAACGGTGAATAAGATAAGAAGTTTTCTTGGATTGGTTGGATATTATCGGAGGTTCATTAAGGATTTTTTCCAGATAGCAGCACCGATAACCAAGCTAGCGTGAAAGGATGTGAAGTTTGTGTGGACCGATAAGTATGAGGAAGCATTCAGAGCTTGAAATACTTATTGACCCATGCACCTCTATTAGTTATTCCGGAGGCGAATCAAGATTTGGAAGTTTAAACAGATGCGTGTGAAACTGGATTAGGAGTAGTATTAATGCAGAGAGGTAAAGTGATTGCCTATGCTTGTAGACAACTTAGACCGTATAAGGTTAGATACCCGACTCATGACTTGGAGTAGGATGTAGTTATTTTTGCTTTGAAGCTGTGGATAAATTACCTTTTGGGAGAGAGGTTTGAGCTTTATATAAATCATAAGTGGTTGAAGTACTTGTTCTCTCAGAGGGAGCTGAACATGAGACAGCGGAGATGGTTAGAGTTTATGGCTGCTTATGATTTTGGAATTAAGAGCACACCAAGGAAAGGCAACAAGGTTGCAGATGAGCTTAGAAGGAAGCATCAGAATGCAGTGTTGGCTATGATAGTAGAATGGAAAGACCTTGAAACATTTTAAACTTGGAGAGTGCATGGGAGATCTGAGGCTGGGTCTAGTAGAGAATCTTCTTTGTTATCTTGTTTAGAAGTCTGATCGGTATCTTGTTTAGTCGTCTGAAGTTGATACTATGGATGAATGAAGCATCTGTAGTGCTTAGCTTGGGCCTCTAGATAGGGGATGTTACATATTGCCTCTTGATCGCATCCAGAAAGTTACTACCATACTTTCATGCAAACCCAATCAATGTGCTGATAGATCAACCCTTGAAGCAAATGTTATACCGCCCCAAGACCTCTAGATGGCTTACCAAATGGAACATTTAATTAAATCAGTATAAAATCACATACTATCCTCGAAGGGCGATCGACGGGCAAGCTCTAGTAGACTACATTGTCGAGTTTATGATACGAGATAATGAAGAAGAAATTACACCGAAAGTGGAGAAACTTTGGAAGTTGTTCACCGATGGTGCATCTAACAACTTTTGCTTGGGGGCAGTAGTAGTGCTCGAAACTCCTGAAGGACTATCCATTTGCTATGCCTTGCGCTTGAAATTCCTTGCAACAAATAACGTGCGAAATACAAAGCATTGATAGCTAGGATGAAAGTAGTGAAGGAATTCGGATTAAAGTCCGTACACATCTATAGTGACTCTCAGCTAGTCGTCTGCCAAGTGAAAGACGAATACTAAGCTCAAGGAGAGAATCGGTCCCCCTGTCCGTCTAAAGTACAGAAACTGCTAAATGACATCGAACATTACACTATAACTCATATCCCAATGGAAAAAAACGCGGGGGCAAGCTTCTAGCCAAATTGGCTAGTTCCGGAGAAGCTCGGTCATTGGGACTGGTCCCAGTTGAAATGCTAACTGCTCCAATCGTAAGCGAGATGGATATCGATTGAATCTTTAAGACAACCGGATAACCAAAAACGTGGATGACACGATCAAAGACTACATCCCCAAAAGAGCACTTCCCATAGACAAGAATAAACGGAAAAGGATCCTTCAAAAGGCACCACAGTTTGTAGTAGAGGATGAGATGTTCTACCGAAGGGAATTCTCCACCCCTTGCTCAGGTGTGTGACCAATGATGAAGCCTAAAAAATCCTTAGGAAAATTCATGAAGGCGGCTGCAGACATCACACTTGGGAAAACCCTCGTAAAGAAAGTTCTTCGATATGGGTATTTTGGGCCAAAAGTAAAACGTGATGCAGTAGATTATGCCAGATGGTGTGACCAATGTCAAAGATTCTGCATGGTCAAAAGTACTCCTTCAATAGAGTTGACGTAGATGGTCAGGCCATGGCCATTCGCAATCTGAGAAATCGATCTGATTGATCTATTACCAATGGCCAAAGGAGTAGTGAAATATGCTATCATTCCTATTAACTATTTCACCAAATGGGCTGAAGCAGAACCGCTTTCCACTATTAACACAAAGAAAGTTATTAATTTTGTCACTAAAAACATTATTTGCAAGTTTGGAGGGCCATAAAAAATCATCATTGATAACGGGAATCAATTCGGAAGTGCTAAGTTCAAATAATTTTGCAAATGCTTCCGAATCGAGAAAATCTTTTCCGCCGTTGCACATCCATAGGCAAACAGGCAAGTGGAAGCGGTAAACAAGATCATCAAGTTCACCATAAAAAACGGTTGACTAAAGCTAAAGGAAATTGGGTTGATGAACTTCCACTAGCGCTATGGGCTTTTAGGACAATGCACAATGCTACAACCAGGCACATCCCGTTTGGCATATAATTCAGATGCAATGACCCCAGTCGAACTAGAAGTCCCCTCTAATCGAAGGTAAAACTTCAATCAAAGGCAAAACAAGTAGCTCTGACTCGAGTCACTCAATATGGTAAATGAGAAGAGAGAAGAAGATGAGCTAAGGATAGCCGCTCACCATAAAAGGGTCGCATGATATATTTCGATTTCAAAGAATGTAACCGTACTTTCAAAGTGGAAGACCTTGTCCTTAAATGGGTCTACCCTGTACCAGGAATATTCAAACCAAACTGGGAAGGACTCTATGTGATCAACCAGTAGGTAGGGTATGGCACATTCAATATGATAACCATTGATGGAACCTAAATTCCCCGAACTTATAGCAGTAAATCGTTGTGTCGTCACTTTATCTAAGACTATCTTATGTATTTCCTATTTTTCGCATAAACCATCCTGGAATACCAAAGGCATTGTAAATAGGTAAAACTTGCCCGACTTTTATTAATAAAATTGCTTTGCTTTCTGAACCAATAAAACTATGTTCACAAAAATAACTTAGTGAGTTGACGATGTCAAATCGACTCAAAACCATCCAATCGCTGCTTAAGATAATGGAACCACGCTCAAGTATGCCCCATTTACCCGCTGAGTCAATGGAAGCAAATCGACTCAAACCGTTAGATCAATGAAACTCGATCCCCGCCTTCTAAGAACCGGTGTTGCTTTGGCAATACTGGGAAGGCCCAAATCAAAGTGATGCATTTCATAAGCCGTGTATCACTTCTTGGATTTTGGAATCACGCCAAAGCAAATATAATCACTTAAGTTGCACACATTCATAAGTCGCGCATCACTTCTTGAGCCGTGGAACCACGCACTCGAAGCACAAACTCCTCACGTTACCCGAAGATTAGTAACGTCGAGAAATTCCAAATCATTCAGGATTGATGGGTCATATCGATCCCTTAAGCCATGCATTTCGTAAGCCGCACACTCTCAAAAGTCGTGCATTCCATAAGCCGTGTACTCTCAAAATCTATGTATTTCTTAAGTCATGCACTCTCGAATGCCACGCATTTCGTAAGTCGCACACTCCGCGCATGCATTACTCGATGTTTCTCCGACACTATAAGCAATCCATTAAGATCTTGTAAGTATCGATATTGTCCTAACAACACCGGGAAACTCGTCTATTACAGGACTAACAAAAATCCAGAACTAGAAATCCGCAAAGAATTCCAATCATTGACTGACAGAATATGTGGAATCGTTTCGTGTCACAAGTTCCCGAAGATAGGAACCATAAAGTAGATTCGGTTACAGACATTCGAGGAATCACTTTGGTCAACCGATCATCTGTCAAGTGTTCCGAGAAAAAAAACCCTGTAAAGTACACCTACCAATATTAGTTGAAAGGAAAACCACTTCACATCCCCGTTTCTTCAAACAAAGAAATTTGGCAATCATAGCAGATTTAGTTATAGAGTTAAAAAATGCATACATAACGTGTGAAATCATGGAAATAAAGACATCATATACCACGAAACATGCCACGGAAATGTTCAATATAGAAATCATAGAATAAGCAATCGTGTAATGTGAAAACATAAGTAGTTTAAAAACAGGCTAAGTATGTGATAAATATGGAAGAACACGGAAAAGATGGTAGTTGAAACACTAATCTTTTTATTCCTTATAATATTTTCTATACAAAGTAAAAATGTGAGGTCTATACCCACACAATGTTGGCGAACCAAAAGTAAAGTACAGGCGCAACAACAACAAAAGTAATAAGTGTAGACTCTACACTTGTACAAATTATATGTCAAACAAATCAGTATGTTCCAATATCCAGTTCTACTATCACTTGAACCTGTCAATGTTTCTTTCGATCACTTCCCTTCCCGCCTTTGGTAGGAAGATTCTTCTTATCATAATCCCCGCCGGGAGTCGTGTCGCTGCCTGAAATATCAATTATCAACTCTATGCCTAGGTCTCCTCCTTGTTATGAAATATCAATTATTGACTCAGTGCCCAAGTCTCCTCCTTATTCATTGACCTCCTCGAAAGGCTCCCCCTTGGTCTTGCACTTCCAGGACTTGCGGGAGCTCCTTGAAGACTTTCTCTCCTCAATCTTTTCCCTCTTAATGGCCACCATCTGCTGTTTATTTTTACTTAGTTGGCTAGCTTGGTCTATCTGCTCTCGAGTTTCTGCTGGTTTTAAATAGCCCTCTAGAGATACGGAAGAGTCGTCCAAGCCATGTAACATAGCAATCTTCTTGGATTTTGGCTCTGATTGTGAGCCATACATGGGCGTGGTGATCACATCAGCTGTAGAAACAAGCATCGAAGCGATCGAAATAGCAACAGGCCCCAGGACCAAATAAATTGGTAGTTCAATAGGAAAGGAAGACGGACCTATAAGTTGAAAAATGAAAGCGTTCAATTCATCTAGTTCTTGCGGCGTGAGCTAAATGTTCTCAAACTCAGGAGAAAAAAGAAGTTTGCCTGCATCGCAAGTATGACTGAGAATTTCGACCTCATACTCCTCACAGTCTCCTTCTTTAGATAGCTGCACTATCTTTGGCAAAGTTCCAAGATCACACAAGGCTTTTAAAAAAGCTGCTGAAGGGTAGACAACAAAGTAGTACAGGCTGAACCTAGAATAGTTCTTGACAAATCATTAGGCTACTTTGATGATTTGCCAGGCCTGAAAATGAAAGGCTGTGATAGCACTTTAGCAGTTGCAGTATCATCGACAGCCGCTTGCTCCCTCCCAATGCGAATAATCTCAGGCCTTCTAGCAAAACCTTTTTTGACTCTTCATTAAGATAAGCATCCTCCGACTCTTGCTCAATGTATACATCCTTGATTTCTTAAAAATGGGGCAGAACTTTTTCCTAAACCACATCAAGAGTACGTGGGAATTTTGGGTCCAAATAGCTGAGGATGAACTGCTGCAGCAAGGAGTTAACGTAGAACTTCAAGATGGTGTCATCCATCTTCTCCATCTTCCTTTCGAAAGTATCCTATAGTCCCAAGTAGTCTGTCTCCATGGTGGTCATCGCAACTTCAACTTGGATCTTTTCAACATTAAGCAGCGTGACTTTTTCCATAAGCAAAGCAATCATTTAAGCCTGGTCAAAAATGGACTTGTCATGGGATTACAACATTCCCGCATAATTAGCAGTTGCCTTTTTATAAGCTTCGATGGCTTCTCATGACCAGCAATAGTTCTCTTCTGAGCTTCGATGATCTTGTCTTGATTTCAAGATCCTTTTTCAGCTTAACCTCATCAGCATGGGCCGTCTTGATTTCATCTTGGAACTTGATCTTTATTTTTATATGGGCCTCTTTCAATTCCTTCAGCAAACTAGCAATGCTCTTACTCTCATAAAGTGCAGCCTCCCTATCCTTTGTCAAATTCCCGATTCTGGTATCACATTCCATTAACATCCTCTCATAATCATCCTTTTCCAACTCGAAGGAAAGGATCTCTTGGTAGTTGTTACAATTTACGTCCACCAGTTGCTTACATAACTTCTCTCATCTTTCAGCTTGATCCAAATCGCTTTGAATCGCCTAGATATAGGTTATAGAAGAATAATTATGGATCGGGCACAGGTCACATCAAATTTAACTTCCTTCAGAAACCATGCGAGGAGCGCAATGTCAAACTTAGAAGGACTAGATTGGAGAATATAAGCCGGCCACCTGCAGGGGCGTGAAGAACCAGAAATAAGCACAACGTGAGTTGATGGAGTTTGGGTTTATGGAGAGACATGAAAAATAGAAGTCGGAGCTTCAATTCCTAAGAAGACTGGAGCCGAGGCAAATACTTGGTGCTCGAGACGATGAGAACTATGGTCTACCTTTAATTACTAGGATGATTCTTCCTGATCATTGGTTGTTTCCCTGTTTTCATAACGACTCCTAAAAACCTCGGTATCTGTCGTCTCAACGATGAACTTCAACTTTCGAACCTTTCTCCTTCTCTACTCTTTGTTAATTTCTCGAGGGTGACGGTGGCTTGAATTTCAACTTTACCCACATTGTGCATTTGTAAATTGTTAAAGGTCCTCAATAAAATTCTGTGACCTCTCATAGTACCTAAAATATAAAAATGAAGAACTTTAGCAACAGAAAATGAACTCAAATAATGCATATGTAAGTGTACATAACCCTAGTAAAATGTGCAACATGTCGTAGGCGGCCTAAAAGGACTTCACAAACCGGATCATGAAGCCATTACAGTGGAAATCTAGCTAACTCTAGACACAACATGACTGGGGTGAGAAGACAACCTTCGAACTCGAAATACACTCCCATGAGTTCGTCGATGTTTACATAAACGTTGCCAAAGTCCCCAAAATTGATATCGATTTCCTTATCTGGGGAACCATCAAGTCAGTTTGGCTTTTAGGAGAGCATCTTTAGTAATAATCTCTTGGGGTGGCGAATATGGGAGAATAGGACTTATTCCTAGAGTTTTTTTTGCGTAATTCTAAGTCTCCTTTACTAGAATTTGCATCAAAATTTTCATCATTGGAGGTGGAATCATAGCTACAACTGCTCTCAATTTAACCCTCCTCCTTTTCCGTGACCATCGTAGCCTTGCCCTCATGCTGCTTGAACTCCTCTTCCCCTCCTCTAGCATAAGGGGCATCCAACTCAGGAAATAGAATCCAGTCGTGATGCCTTTTCCTTCATGAATTTCTTCAGTTGATCCATCGGATGACCTTCCCCTTCATGTAGATCACCCACTTTGGAGTCGTGCAATGAAGAAGTGGAGCATGTTCGAATTGTAGAATGGGAAGGAGATGGAACTTCAATGGCAATGGCAGATCGCCCAGGAATAACCTGTACTGAAGCAAATTCTCATCCTTTAGCAAAGACTTGAACGATCTCTCTATCGTTTATGGCCTTTAGAGTATGGAAGATGGGATCAAATGATGGATCTTTGTTTGGCCTCGAAATAACTACAAAAAATATTCAATCTATTAAAAATCCCGCACCATCATACTAAAACCTCAACCAGTAAAAGAGAATACTTACCCCTTGTCATCCAAAGGCGATCAAATCCCTCAGGACACCTAACGAAAACATATTGGGTCTTGAACTGGGAAAATTACTTTGAAGCTGCAGCATAGTTTTGTGATTTATTTGGGCCTCTATGATCAAAAGTGATGGACATTCGTCTCTTTTCTTGAATGAGAGGAAATATCTCAGCTCATCAAAGCTTGGGGTATAATTGAATGTCCGCATAAACAAAACGTGAAGGCAAGTCAAAATCACATATCTATTGGTGTGAATCTAATATAAGGCAATTACCAAATTCAAAAGAGTCCCTCTCAAGAAAGCATTGAAAGGGGGTACTGCTCCATTCAAGCACATGTATTAATGGAATACAATGTACCCCGAAGGTGACATGTATGCAAACTCGTTTTTCAATGAAAGGCGAATGTCATTATCCGGGATGCCATGCCGCAAAAAAATGTCATGCAGGACATTAGTCGAAATACAGTGGAAGCTCTCTCTGAAGGGTTGAGTAAAAAGTTTTAGAGGAGTTTGATCTACAACTGGATCAACTGGAAAAAATTGACCATATTCAGTTGATGGTGTCGAAGAAGTAGGCACTACTGAGACCGTTTGTGAACGCATAACTGATATCGATTCGGCTTTCAAGAGTGCCAGACTTCATTATATTTACGACGAGATGACGGGTGCTTTATTTTATAGAACAGAACTTGTATCTAATGTGGTCATTGTTACGAATAGCTCTTCCTGTTACAAGTATACCTATTGTGCAATGACAGGACCAATCCAAAGTGAGAAACTATAGATCAATGCATCCGAATAGAGTAGAGAATCTTAGCATAAGTTGATTTCAGTTCTCTGGAAAGTGATAGCAGCATGAGCAGCACATGAGACGCTACCCTATGCTATTATCATCTCCAATAAAAAACCAAAATCAATCTGCAATACGTTGTGCTGAAGTAATGGTCAACTTGGTGCAAGTTAATTCTGACCCTATGGATGAAGATAGCATGCTTATTAAGCACTAGGGCAAAACTTCGGCTTCTCCCCATGAAGAATTCAAGACTTGATTTATTATCTTCTTTCATAAATTCACAATCAACTCGAATTTTCCATTGCATCCATCATCAACACAACTTCATCACCAAATCGCTAAATAAACGCCAGAATCCAAATCACTAACCTCAAGTCAGAAGGCGAATACGGTCAATCTCAAGTTGATGGCGATCCAAGGTGGGAAAGGTCGGCGGCGATCTGGGTTATATGATGTTTCAAGCACTAAGGACTGTCTCTTAATGACGACAAAGTCAAGTGGGGTCAGTGGCAAGAAGCTTCGGCGGTGAATATCGACGACGGCGATGGTGGGAGCAAATTTAAGGTTTGAAGGTGTTTGGATCGGGTCGCAAAGAAAATGGCTCAGTTCATAAATGAAAACGTGGAATGATGGAAGGTCGGCTTGAATGAAGTTAAGTAGGAGATTGCATAAAAAAATTCTACTAAGTCCTTGGATCGCTGGTGATCCATGGATTATGGATCACTAGTGATCCATAGAATTGCAACCAATCTTCCCTTAAATCGCCAAGCATGATATACATGTTATTTACGAGCATCTTGGAAGTTATGGGGTTGAAATTGATTCATTGTTACGAGCAACATAGGTTCACATCGAAACTGAACAGACAGCTGAATAGCCAAAACCAAATTTGCATGATGGCCTCAATGCGACCAACTATACTTCGCGAAAGGGGAACACGAAAGAAGTCACCACCAGAGCACACCTTATTTCCATTGATCGCTTACATAAAGGGGCAAATGTTAACTGAGTTTTTAACCCAGCAGAATTCGACGGGAACTGGAACATCCCACGAATAAACTAAAACGAGCTAAAGAAAATGAAGAGAAAGTCCCAAGAGGAAAAATGCCAAAACAAGCTAAGATGATGGGTCGCTAGCGATCCATGCGGCTTGCTCATGGACCCTCCAAACTTCTTGCATCATGATCCAATATCTTTTCTATGGTGTCACCCAAGTTTCATGGTATTCTAAGCAAACTAGTTCAAAAAGTAAGCATTTATTTGATTCCAGTCATAGTTCAATCCAACCTGTATACGAATCACCATCAAAACAAGGCAACTAGTTACCAAATTACATGAACAACATCTACATAAGGCAGGAACACAACGCAAGTGAAATGATCCAGAAATATTCTAACTACATGGATCGCTAGCGATCCATGCCCTATAGATCGCTAGCGATCCATAACTTCAAGTTAGATCACTGTGAGATTTTTGGAGCACCTTCGTATCATTAAGTTTAGGTCCGTGGCAAAGTAGCCTAGCCTAATAGCTCTCCAATCCCTATAAATACTCAACTATCTGCAACATAATTGGAATCTTCTAGGCTGACTGCTAAGACTCTGCAGAAACTATTCTTCACTCTTCTCCTCTCATATAATAGTCACTGTTCGGACGACGGAAATTCTATCGGTTTAGAAAACCGTCGAGCGAATTAAAATTAAAAATAACCGCAAGCGCACGGTGTACGAATGTAGCACGCGGCGAATACGGGTCGATCCGCAGGGAATTGATGATTTTAAAAATCTATTCAATCAAATTAAACCAATCTTGAAGAGAATGTTAAACTAGAAAAGAAGAAAAACAAGCAAAAGAAAATTGATAAAAAATGTGAGAGTCTAAGAACAATTTAGAGATAAATCCACTCTCTAGATCACATAAATCAACAAAATGAAGTTATGATCTCTCTTTTCTTTTCATTAGTGTAATTAGTTGATGTGCTTATCATAAGTATGATATATTTGTGCTATTAATTAGCCCAATATAAACCATCAAACTATAACACAACCACTAATACACATTTAACTCTCATGAAATATGACAACAAAGTTGAAAGCAAAATCTATTTTAAGCATAGCCTATTAACTATTGTTTAGAAATATAGGCTATCAAATTTCAATTTCAACATTCACTTCTTTGCCATAATCATATTTAGATGAAGAGACAATTTGTGTTATGTTTGTTTAAGCATAGTCTATTTGATATGATCAACATAGACTATCGAATTCAAAGCAAAACAATCATCATTAAACCACTTCAATCATTCTCATTAAGCACAAAAAGAGAGCATAAACATCAAGTTAAGTTGAAGCTACATGATTAGAGAGCTTCATTACCCCTAAATTGAAGGGGTTTAGCCTCTCATATTTGTTATCAAAACAACCAATGTAGCTTTCAACATGAAAGAATAAGAAAAGAAAAAGAGAGCAAATTAAATGAAAAAACTATTCTACTTGCATAAAAGTAAATCTACACTACAAGCATGAAAGGAAATGAACATGTAAGTAAGAGGAAACACTAATTAACATTGCATAAAAAGAAAAGAAAATTACATAAAATGAAAATGGCTAAGTAGCCATGAAAAGAGAAAGGGAGCTTTCTTTTATTTTTGATCTAAACTAAACTAAAGAGAAGGAGGCCTAAGAGAGACTAAAGAGAAACTAAGAGATATGATACATGAAACATATGGGTATTTATACAAGTTTAAAACCCTAATTCCTATTTTTGGGGAATGCCCAAAATGCCCATGAGAAAGTGTGGAGGCCAAGTTATCATTAGCATGTTTTAATCCCCACTTAAATGTACATGAAGCCATTAAATCCATAAGCATGTATATTAGCCTTTAATTTGTACATTAAGGTAGGTGGGTAGGTGGGGTCCTCCATGATCTTCACTTTGAATTATTTACATCTTCATTCCTTTGTATTGATTTTGTGCATGCATATCTTCATGAAACCACTTGTAAAAGTCACCAAATTTCCTACAAAAAAACATAGAAAATTCTAAGTAAATTTTCACAATTTAATAAATGCACAAAAATGACCATTTCACCCTTGTATGAAGATGAATGTGTGACAATTTGGAATTAATGTGAATTTTGGTTAAAACAAGTTAAAATACCCAATATGATCATTTATTTAATTTAAATAGATTAAATATGGCGATAAAAATGTGCACATTTACGTGCACATCAAATACCCCCACACTTATCTTTTTATTCGTCCTCGAATAAAGAAAAACTAAGATAAGTCCGTTTTCGTAGGGAGCACGATTGCATTGGGCGTATGCAACAAGCCGTTAAACCTCTGGGTGTCCCCAGTAGGACGAGTGTTGTCTCGTGAGGGTTTTCAGCGGATACTACCCACAAAATCCAAGTGCATGATGAAAATATTTACAAAATGCAAGATTTATTTACAAAAAGATGAATGCAAAATTTTGAAAATATTTACAAATGAAGGATTTATTTTTAAATTGACACAAATAAGTTAAATATAGGTTTTGGTTATTATCTTGAAAATTTATGTCGTTTACTCGTCAAAATTTTCAACAAAAATCAAGTTATCATAACAAATAGTTTAACTCGTTGTTTTGGTTGATAACAAAGTGTAATTATAAAATGAATCCTTAGTTGATTATCAAAGTTTATCAAAGTGGTATATTTATTTCTTTTCAATAACAAGTCAAATCAAATAAGTTAAAAATAATGCTAGGATTTCAATTGCTTGCTCTCTCATTATTTGCAAGAAAAATTACACACCTAGCTCAGGTTAACTGAGGCCAGATATACTACCCATGCACTGCCTTTCGGGCTTATGTGAGGGGAGTACAGAGCATGGCGAGTGCACACACTTTCGTGCATACACCTATCGACCGTAGGTGGTTTTTATTAAGTCTGTTCTTCTTTTTTTTTCTTTTTCTTTTTTTTATATGTGTTCCATACATGCATAACCGTGAGGACTTTTAAATGAGTATGAAAGCACATAATCAAAGATTCCAAGTAATTCACCCATGCATAACCGTGAGGACTTTTAAATGAGAGTGAATACTTTGGATATTCTTATTTTTTTATTTTTTTATATTTTTTAAAAGAGAGAGAGTTTTGCAAAATCATCTTAGCACCATTTAACTTAGATGACAAAAAAAATGTTACATCCTTTACTTTAAATCAACCACTTTTTAAAACAAAGATTTTCAATTAGGATGTATTTCATAATTAACACGTATGAATCTTCCTATATACCAGTTAAACCATTATTATTTGTAATAAAACTTCATTTTTATTTTTGTTAAGACGAATAAATTTCTAAAATTTCAATTTAATAAGCCAAAACCATATATTTATCCTATAGTATTTCTTTAAAAATAAATCAAAATGCTTAAAAAAAATTCTTCTTTTGTTTTTAAATTTTTTTAATTTTTTTTTTTGTTTTTGGAAGAAAAATGAAAAAAAAATCAAAAAGAAGATGAGTCTCCCCCCCACACTTGATTTTGACTGTGTCCCCACAGTCAACCCAAGTGAAAGGAACGTTTATTATTATTTACATGAAATGAGAAAGTATACAGTCAAAAAGTAAATGAAACGGTCTTCTAAAGACCGATTCATCTGTCTCGTCAAATGTGTGAGACACAGCTTAAGCACGAAAAACCAAATCGTAAAAGATTTCGAAGTTGATTGTCGATTTGGAAAAACGAATTTTGTTTTATTAAAAATTGAACGAGTTGTTTTGTTTTCGATGATTTTTGGGGCAGATAAAACAAGTGATTGAAATTCAAGTTTATTTTCACCAAATTGAAATTCAAGTGTGTCATTGAATTTTTTTTCAAAATTACCGATTTCAAAATCAAAATGGTGATGTAAATCTTCCCCTTCGGAATTTAACAACTCGTCATCCAAAAGTCCAAAGAAATCGTGTTTATTGAATTCGTCTTCCTTTATTGAATTATCAACAACTTTATTACATGTGTCAAGTTCAAAATCCAAAGTTGTTGTATTTAAATTTTTGAAATCGAGAAAAGGAAGATCGAATTTTAAATTTAGTTCCACACCCTCAAAAGAATGGAAATCCAAGTCAATTACCGTGGTTTCAACAACTTTATTAAGATCATCATTTTCAGTTTCAAAAGTTGTTGTTTGAAAATCGTCGATTTGGGTAAAAGATGGATTATCGTTTGACTCGTCACACATTGAAATTTGATTTTGTTTCCCACGAAAATTTTCCAATGTTTTAATCAACAAATTCATATGATCATCGTACATTTCATTCATTTGCTCAACAAAGTCAAATTTGTAATTATTAACTTGAAAATTTTCGATTTGGACTTGTTGAGAACAAGGATTGTCAATTTCGATAAACGGTATATTATTATTTGACTCTTCGCAAGTTGAGAATTGATTATGATTTTCATGAAAAGTTTTGTATTTTTTGAGTAATAAATTCCCGTTATCTTTTTCCATTTGGTCAACAAAATCAAATTCATGACTATTAATTTGAAAATTTTCATTTTGAATTCGTTGATAACCAAAGTTTTCAATCGTATCGTTATTGAAACTATTCCCATTGCCAAAATTATTTGAAAAATGGTTCACATTTTCGTCTTGATTTTGAAATTCATTTTGATGCTCAAAATTGAGTTGGCATGGGTTACACTCGAAGTCATTTGAATTTTGAAGTGGATTCAAATTTTTAAATCCTTGACTCGAGTTATTACACAAATAAGAATTACATAAATCATTTATCTCTTGATTTTGTCGTGTAGAAAGTTCGAGTAAAGATGAAATCATTTCAATGCTATTTTCAAGAGTTGAAGGTTGGTCATTGTTTTGAAAATTTTGTTGTTCGAAATTTGAATTATTTACGCAATTGTTGTTGTTAAAATATCCATACGAATTTGGAGTGAACTCATATGGATTATATTGATTTTCACAACTAAATTCAAGTGAGTAAGAGGGAGGAAACTCGGACATTTTCAAGAATTTTTTTTTTTGTTTTTTTTATATAGAAAAATATTTTTTTGTTTTGTTTTTGGATTTCAATTTTTTTTTTGTTTTTGAAAAGATTTTTTTGGATTTTTGATTTTAAATTTTTTTTGGATTTTTGGAATTTTGATTTGAAAATTTTCAAAAGAAAAGGAAAAAAAACTAAGTTAAGAAATATTAACAATTTTTTTAGTTTTGAATTTTGAATATTTTTTTTGTTTTTTTTTTAAATATGCATGAACTAATGCAACTAAATGAATGCAGGGGCCTAATTACGAATTATTTATCCTAAATTAACACAAAATTGTATACTCACAAGTTGTCTTTGATAAACAAGATAGTTCTCAGCCAGGTAACGGACAGGGGTTATCGGTGCACCACGAATCACCGTAGCAATGCAGCCGAAGGTTTAAGTACCTTCAGAGGAACAACCACTATAATATTTACGAATCACCGTAATATTTATAAATGGTTATTACTCTGCCGTAGCCTAGACACCAAGAAATTAAATTGTTCAAAAAAAGACAAATTGTCAATATACAATTAAGTGTTATCGATGTCTAACCGTTATTATTAATCAAAATCTAAGATAAAATGCACAACAGAAACTAAACGTGTATTAACAATGCAACTACGAATGAATTTTTTTTATTTTTTTATTTTTTTAAAATGCAGATGCAAGCAACTAACAATTCAATTTAAATAAAACTAGAAATGAAAGCGGAATTTTTTAGCAAGCAGAGCAATTTATTTTGGCTAGCTAAGGAAGCAATTTTCAACAAGCTATTCTTCCTTTATTTCCTGCTTTGGCAACCTGAAAATTAAAAACTAAGATATATACAATTTTTTTTTTTTTTTTTTTGGGCTTTTTTTTTTTGGTAAGGAAACTTAAAAGTAGGGTTTTACTTAAAAAAAAAAAAAAAAAAAATTTGTTTTTTTTTTTTTTGGATATATCAAAGGAAACCAAACTAAATAAATGAAAACAAAATAAACTGAAATTTGTTGTTTTTTTTTTCTTTTAAATCAAGATGGAACTAAAACAAAACAAACTCAAAGATTTTTTTTTTTTTTTTGTGAAAGATAAAAGGAAAAGGCAACTAGCACTACTTTGTATATATCCAAACAAAAACCAAACAATGTTAGACTAAGAAATTTGAAAAGTTTTGCTTTTTTTTTTATAGACAAAGACTTTACACTAAAAAGAAAGGATATATATAAAAACACACCCAAAAACAAAACAGTAAATGAAAGCCCACAAGCCCAAAATACCCAATACCCGCATAAACAACTTTCCTTCCAAAGTTTTCACCCAGTAAAAACGAAATACATAAAACAATTCAACACGCAGTTCTTCCTCAATCAAAATTTCTCAAGCCGCCACTTCCTCAATTCAGTTAATTTCGCCCCTCTTCTCAGCAGTTAATTCTATCAATTCCGTTCAAACCAAAATAAATAAATAAAATTGGTCGATTCGAGTTGAAGGTGAGGAGTTGATTCGCGATGGAGGCAGGTTTGAATTGGAAGGGTGGATGGATTCAGTCGCGGTTGTCGATTTGAGTTGGAGGTTGGCTGTTGGAAGATGGAGTTGTTTCGATGTGGAGTTCGAATGGGTGAATTCGTGGGTTGTATTGTTGCGTAGTGGTTTTGATTGCGGTTTGGTCAAAAAATTGCTGTGGACTTGTGCTGATTGGAGGAGAGGATGGCGGAGTTTTGAAGCTGTGGTGGTCAGCGAGTTAGGTGGATGGTTGAGGAGTGCGAACAGTTTCGACTGGGTCTGGAGGTCAATTGGTTCTGGTGATGGAAGAAGTAGCGAATTGGGGATTGCGAGATGGTAATGGATGGTGGTTCGATTGCCGATGTATGGGAATGGTTGGCAGAGGTTTGAGTGTACGAAGTTGAAGTCTGATGAAGACAGAAAATCAAAGTGGAGTTTGATGGTTTGGTCAGGTTTGATGTGAATGGTGAAGGGCAGTGGGGATGATGTTGAGCTGGATGAGAATGGTTAGGGGAGATGGTATGGTGATAAGAATGTAATGTGGATGAACAGGGTGGTGAAATATGCAGGCAGATAAGTGTGGACTGCACTGATGTGTGTTAGAATTAATGATGGTGGAATTTGTCTTGGGTTCGAGAATCACAGGAAGGATTGCGATCTGGAAGTATGGTCAGTGGGAAGAGGAGATGCTGTCTGGTATGAAAGTGGGTGGGGACTGACAGTGTTGAAAGTGTTGTTTTTTTTTTTAATGGTTGATGAAGGCTGGTGATATGGTGGAACAGCAGTGGAGAGTTTGTTTGAAGTTTTGGTGGATAAGTGATTTTGGAAGTGTTTTGTATATGCGGGGTGTAGGCCGTACGGTCTGTCGTGACAGTGGAGGGGTGCAGTTGAAAGAAATGGTGAAATGGTTGAGTTGTGTGTATGTTGAGAAGTTGAAGTGTGTTGTGATGTTTTGCAAGGCAGTGAGGTAATGGGAAATTGAATGAGGAGATGAACTGTGAGGCTTGTGATGTTGAAGGTAGGAGGTTTGAGAAGTATGGAGATGTCAGTAGTAGTTGCTTGTGAAGGCACTGTTTGTATTGAAG
Source organism: Allium cepa (assembly GCA_030765085.1). Lineage (NCBI taxonomy): Eukaryota > Viridiplantae > Streptophyta > Magnoliopsida > Asparagales > Amaryllidaceae > Allium > Allium cepa. Next base: position 2,225,036 of record CM060930.1, on the reverse strand, counting down.
TGGCTGTTGAAGAATGGTGGTAAGGGCAGGTGTTTGATGGTGGGAAGTTTGATATGGTGGTGTTTCAGTTGTGATATGGTAGTAGATGTGCAGGCTTGGTTACAAGGGGGGTGTTGGATGATGCTGGATGAAGGTGAATGTAGTTGAATTTTGTCTGCACAGTGTAGAGGTTATGGAGGCAACAAGGTGGTCAGGGAGTTGTAAATGTATGATGGCAGTGGAAAATGTTGGTGGCTGTTGTTTTGTTGAGTGCAGTTGCTATGAAGTTTTGGCAGTAGAGGATGGTTACTGAAGTGTAATTGAGCAGTTTGAAGTAGAAAGATAGTGGAGAGGAGAGAAGTGGACAGTGAGGAAAGAAACAATGAAACAGTGTGCACTACAATGTGTAGTTCAATGTAAACAGTGTATTAATTTTTTTTGTTTATAGAAATGCCAATGTAAATGAAAATGAAAAGCAATAAACTATTTTATTTTTTTTTTGAATTGTGTATGTGCTTCTTTTTTTTTTTTTTCTAGAGATGCAAATGGAAAATGAAACTAGAAAATAAGTAATGAACACAAACAAATGCAAACAAAAAAAATCAAACAACAAACACACAACACGATTTTTTTTTTTTAATTTTTTTTAAAAAAAAAATGTAATATGCAATGCAAATAGACGATTAACAACAAGCAAACAAACTAAATGAAAGAACAAATCACACAAGCAACAATTTTTTTTTTTTTTTTTTTTTTGTTTTTAAATTGAACACACACAAAAACTAAAAACACACAAAAATCAAAGAAAAATAATCCGAAGAATAGAAAATTAAAATCAAAGCAAGTTCCCCGGCAACGGCGCCAAAAACTTGTTCGGACGACGGAAATTCTATCGGTTTAGAAAACCGTCGAGCGAATTAAAATTAAAAATAACCGCAAGCGCACGGTGTACGAATGTAGCACGCGGCGAATACGGGTCGATCCGCAGGGAATTGATGATTTTAAAAATCTATTCAATCAAATTAAACCAATCTTGAAGAGAATGTTAAACTAGAAAAGAAGAAAAACAAGCAAAAGAAAATTGATAAAAAATGTGAGAGTCTAAGAACAATTTAGAGATAAATCCACTCTCTAGATCACATAAATCAACAAAATGAAGTTATGATCTCTCTTTTCTTTTCATTAGTGTAATTAGTTGATGTGCTTATCATAAGTATGATATATTTGTGCTATTAATTAGCCCAATATAAACCATCAAACTATAACACAACCACTAATACACATTTAACTCTCATGAAATATGACAACAAAGTTGAAAGCAAAATCTATTTTAAGCATAGCCTATTAACTATTGTTTAGAAATATAGGCTATCAAATTTCAATTTCAACATTCACTTCTTTGCCATAATCATATTTAGATGAAGAGACAATTTGTGTTATGTTTGTTTAAGCATAGTCTATTTGATATGATCAACATAGACTATCGAATTCAAAGCAAAACAATCATCATTAAACCACTTCAATCATTCTCATTAAGCACAAAAAGAGAGCATAAACATCAAGTTAAGTTGAAGCTACATGATTAGAGAGCTTCATTACCCCTAAATTGAAGGGGTTTAGCCTCTCATATTTGTTATCAAAACAACCAATGTAGCTTTCAACATGAAAGAATAAGAAAAGAAAAAGAGAGCAAATTAAATGAAAAAACTATTCTACTTGCATAAAAGTAAATCTACACTACAAGCATGAAAGGAAATGAACATGTAAGTAAGAGGAAACACTAATTAACATTGCATAAAAAGAAAAGAAAATTACATAAAATGAAAATGGCTAAGTAGCCATGAAAAGAGAAAGGGAGCTTTCTTTTATTTTTGATCTAAACTAAACTAAAGAGAAGGAGGCCTAAGAGAGACTAAAGAGAAACTAAGAGATATGATACATGAAACATATGGGTATTTATACAAGTTTAAAACCCTAATTCCTATTTTTGGGGAATGCCCAAAATGCCCATGAGAAAGTGTGGAGGCCAAGTTATCATTAGCATGTTTTAATCCCCACTTAAATGTACATGAAGCCATTAAATCCATAAGCATGTATATTAGCCTTTAATTTGTACATTAAGGTAGGTGGGTAGGTGGGGTCCTCCATGATCTTCACTTTGAATTATTTACATCTTCATTCCTTTGTATTGATTTTGTGCATGCATATCTTCATGAAACCACTTGTAAAAGTCACCAAATTTCCTACAAAAAAACATAGAAAATTCTAAGTAAATTTTCACAATTTAATAAATGCACAAAAATGACCATTTCACCCTTGTATGAAGATGAATGTGTGACAATTTGGAATTAATGTGAATTTTGGTTAAAACAAGTTAAAATACCCAATATGATCATTTATTTAATTTAAATAGATTAAATATGGCGATAAAAATGTGCACATTTACGTGCACATCAGTCACCTAGGGGTTCACTGTGTTTCTCCAGTAACTCTTGCACTTGTGACTTGAACTATCTTAGGAGATTCTATCATACTGTAATGTGATTTCACTTGTAACAGCAATAAGTTAATTGGAAGTTATAAAGTGCACGTAGGCTTCATTAACAACCAAACCTCTATAAAAATCTTCCTGTTCCTTTACTTTTTCTATGATATAGAACTTCCTATTGTATTTTATTTTCCTTGATAAATAGGGGTGGTGCTCTCATACTCAATACAGGATGTTGATCCATTTTTTGGGTTATGGTAGTTTGCCATTTCACGCCAAAGAAAGTTAAATCCATTTATACGATGGATTGGGAGTCGGAATTCTTTGTAATAAAAAATTCCCAAACTCTTATAATCATGTTTTTCAAATAAAATAAAAGGTTTAAGATTTTGTTTAGTAGGTTGTGAATTATGAGCAAATCAAGTTTTTGAAATAGTCGTGATTTGATAGTTCGGATACCAAAGCGACAAATTCTTTAAAATGGATAATTTTAATTCTTTAAAAATATGGATAAATTCTATAAATATTTTAAAAGATATTTGAGTTATAAAAATGGATTTCTAAACGACCGAAAAATCTTTTTGATCAAATAAGCTTTTTAAAACACTATTCGTAGAACTATCCGTAGCACTTTTTGCAGCACTTTTAATGACTTTTCAAATACGGCTTTGAACTTAAGTATTCTTTCCGAAATATTTTACAAATGTTTTTAAATAAATAATTAAGTATTTTAAAGATGATTTGAAGGTTTTAAAATTTATTTTAAAAGTTTAAATAAATGATTTAAAAAAGCTATTAAAATCAAGTCATTTAATCTTGGCTCTAAAAGCCGATGAGTAGACTGGATTTTTCTATTTGTGAGATATGGATGTGGGGTGCTTAAACTAAGGAGATGTTAAGGAGAAACTAGTAGCCTAGCTTACCTGGCCTTTTTTTGGGAAAGGAATACATAAGTTCAAAAATGTCGGAAACGAGGCAAGTATAAAAGATTCACTTTTTTCTTATGTAGAAATAATCTTCTTATATTTGGTACTAAATTCTAAGGAGGGAACCTGTGCTATCCATGTGAATTTAAAAGGTGATTTCACCATTATCCGACAGATAGTAAAGGTTGAATATGGAAATTGATGTTGAGTAGAATTAGTGTAATTTCTATCGACCCTTTTTACTCAATAAGGTTTTGCAATATGATTTATGATAAATGTTTTTGATTTGGTATTTCCAGAATTAAAGAGAGTTTTAACAATTCAATATATACAAAAAAGAAATGTTTTAAGGACATATATCTCTAGAAGATATTTTTAGATAAAAAGAAAGTGATTAATCCAATGATAAGCATCTATTTGCTTAACATCTTTTATCAATGGTTGGTTCGAAGGAACCAGAATCGGATTCGAGTAATTCCTATCCAAAACCACTTCAAACCAATTTACGCGTTTGAAGTGAAGACTTTGAATGGTAATAATTCAAATGAAGGCCTGCTTGTCACTGACCCTCGGGGTAAATTTCCCATATCATATATATGTGGTGGTCGTATCTTCATTTCATCTTCGATGCAAGGGGTACTCGCTAATAATCCTAGGGATGATTCCTGACAGGATGTGGTATGAGAGTTCCGTTGGTTTGTCTTGTGCCTAGACAACTTGTATGGATGAATGTTTGACATTGCATTTCCAATATGCATGTACATTGATTTTTACGAATGTACATATGTTTAGTGGTGTAGGAAGTAACTCTCTTACACTTAACAACCTTCTCTGAGACGTACGATCTCATAGGTTGTACATTTATGAAAACCACTAGTGTATGATGGAATTAACCATGTATATTCAAAGTGGAATGTGCTATGTTAAAGGTAATCGTTCCCTCGTGCTGATCACCCGAAAATGGCTTAAACAACGCTTGTCGCAATGCTATGCGGTTCGCAACCATTAGGGTATGGTCATCACTTTTCTAGATTACTCTATATATTTCGAGTGTGTTGCATATGCTATGGAATCCTGGATAAGTCGGTTACGACCGGAGTGATGTCACATTCGGTTATATCCGCCACTAGATGGATCAGTAGGTAGGCCAGTCTTGCCAGATGTAGAGGTTTTAAAGTTGTTGATCCTTGGTACATCTCTCTAGAGATGTATTGTATGAAAGTTCTTAGTTCCTTACTGCCATTGTATGGAAATCTGTTCTCCAATAAGTGCCTTCGACTTGATTGTAGAAACTAGTTTGCTGGAATTTAATCAATGTTATAATTTCGACTAAGATTATATAAGTTTGGTTGAAAAGTGTTTTCAAAAGAAAGTCATTAAACATAATATCTCCAGATTTTGTGTACCAAATGATTTGGTTATCATAAGATAAAACCAGTTCCATGTTTGTGTGCAGCATGGTCTTATGAGATACCCTTTGTTTTCAAATATTCATAATTTGAGTCTCTCATGCCAGTCCCATGACTGGCCCAACGTTTATTTTCTTTTCCCCTCAAACTCAGGGTGCCCTATTTTTATGGGAAGCCAAGTAGTTAAGTAACTTGGAGTGTTTTGAATGGAGCATTGAGAATTTTGGTTCCTACGTAGAAAGTTATCGATTAATTCTCCTGTATATTGTATGATGCATCTACTAGCACTTGTAAGGATATGCAGTTATAACTATCCTAGCTAGATTAGTTCTTACTAGTACTCTAATGGAGTAATTTAGGGTAATTGCATGTACTATTCATATATATAATTAAATGTTGAAAGCGATGTGAGATTATATTTTGTTTATATTCTATCGTTATTTCTTTACCCCCGATAATCTGCCTCTCCGACACTTGGATTTGCGGCATGTAAACACCGAAGATGTATTAATGTCGATTTTTAAGGGTCGAGGAGGTAGGTCATCACACATGTGCATCGTTTGTCGAGACTTAGTCTTAATGGATGTTTGTTTACTTGTGATTAATTTGCGTTGGGTTTTGTGGGGTTCGGTATTATACCAAGGATGGACTGGCTGAGGAGGCATGCGATAGTGGTGGATTGCAAGAGGCAGTTGGTGATGATTGGGGTTGTAGAGGGGCGGACAGTAGTGACTGGCTACCTGCCAGAGGATGGGGTTGTGGTTAGCTTTATATATTCACTTGAGAAAACAAAGGATGAGCTTCCATTTATGCCTATCGTGACGGATTATCCAAACGTTTTCGAGGAGGTGACTAGATTACCACCACACCGAGATATTAAGTTCCATATAGACTTAGTGAAGAATGTCAGACCGATATTTATGCCTTTAAGATTTATGGAACCCAGAGAGCAAAAGGATTTGGTGGTGCAAGTGAGTGACCTGTTGAGACCAAGGTTCATTTGTAGGAGAATATCTAAGTGACGTGCACCTATAATATTCGCTACCAAGAAGGATGGCTCTTTGAGGTTTTGTGTAGATTATCTAGACTGAATAAAGTGATGAAGAAGAACAAAAATCCACTTTCGTGTATTGATGACTTTTTTGAGCAGCTCCATGGTGTGAAGGTGTTCATTCATTTAGACCTTGCGATTGGGTTTCATTAACTAAGAGTGGCGAAGGAGAGTGTGCCAATTACAATGTTCTGTACACCATCTAGATTCTATGAGTGGTTTGTTATGTCGTTGAGGCTAGCCAACACGTTGGCATACTTTGTTGATCTTATGAACCGTTTCTTTAGGGATCAACTTAATGAGTTTGTACTTATGGTCATAAATGATATCCTTATTCATTCGAGGATGGAGGAAGAACCAAAGAGCATTTGTGGATTGTGCTCGAGGTGTTGAGGAAGTACTGATTGAGGGCAAAGTTTTCAAAGTGTCACTTTTGGAGGAGGGAAGTTCGATTCTTGGGTCACGTTGTTCCTAAGCTAGGTATTATTGTAAATCTTATGAAGGTGGTAGCAATATAGGATGAGATCGACCTAAGACCACTACAAACATGAGGATTTTTCTTAGACCAGTGGGATATTGTAGATGTTCTATCAAGGACTTCTCTAAGGTAATAAGATCGTTAACTAGGTTGACAAAGAAGAATCGAACTTTTAGTTAGGACGCAAGGTGTGAGCATGGATTTATGAGTCCGAAGGTTGAAATGCGCACCGGTGATAGTCATTTCGAGCGGGAATGAGGAGTTGATAGTGTACAAAAATGCCTATGTACCGGACTTAGTACGGTGTTGATACGGAGGGGAAAGATTGTCGCCTATGCTAATTGACAGCTAAAACTGTATAAAAGGAAGAATCAACTCACAATATGGAGTTGACAGTGACAGTGTTTGCTTTAATATATGAAGGCATTATTTGCTTGGGAAGAGGTTTGAGTTGTATACGGACCACTAGTCATTGGATTATCTATTCTCCTAGAAGGATCTCAACCTTCATCAACAGCGATGGTTGGAATTATTAACCTTCTACGACATCGACATTTCCTACGTAAATATTAAGGGAAATGCGGTTACTGATGCATTGAGTAGAAGACATGCCAGTTTTAGAGCGATATTCCTGAAGTGGAAGCAATTTGAGTTTATTATTGACTATGATTTTAGACCTCGATGCAAGCTAGAGCCGAAAGTGCTGGCCAACCTGATGATTAAACCTACCTAAATTGAGTGGATCAATACTAGTTAGAGGCGAGATGGTAGACCAGCAAAGATCATAGCAAAGATAGAGGATGGGGTAGAGTTTGAGGAGATTAAGTAGCATGGGTTTGACCATGATGGTTGGCTCCGTAATGATGGAAGATTGTTTGTTCCTGATGTCAATAGGTTAAGGATGAGGCACTACGAGAGTGTCATCAATGGAGATTGATTATAGATCTTGGTCGAAATAAAATATACCACGATATGGGATGGACATTTATTTTTTGAAGGGATGAAGAAGGATGTTGGGGCATTCATTTTGAAATGCATGAATTGTCAGTTGGTAAAGGCAGAGCAGAAGAAATCGAGTAGTCTGCTACAAGCAATTGAAATTCCCAAGTGGATATGGGAACAAGTTTCAATGGGCTTCATCGATGGATTGTTGAGGATCGAAGGAGGATACGACAACATTTAGGTCATTATCGATAGATTGGTGAAGAGCTCCTGAATCATACCCATTTAGCCTAGTAGATGACATCCAAATTGGCTAAATTGTACATGAAGTAGGTTATGCAACTACATGTTGTGTCGAAAAGCATTATGAGCGACCAAGACCCTTTGTTTACTAGCGAGTTTTGGAGGAGCTTACAAGAGGCGTTGGGAATAAAGCTGATCTCAGTACAGCTTATCACCCACAAAATGATGAACATGCCAAGAGGGTGAATTATATCTTGGAGGTTCTCTTGCGAGCCTACATTCTCGATTTCAGTAGCTCATAGGAAAATCATCTACACTTAGTAGATTTTGCATAAAAACAGTTATTAGTCTAGCATTGGTACGACACCATATGAGGCGTTATATGGCTAAATGTTGAACACTTCTTCATGTTGGTGGGAAGCAAGTGAAACCGATAGTTAGGCTAGACACGATAACAGAGACATCTGAGAAGATCAAGATCATTCGGCAATGAATGAAAGCTTCTCAGGATAGAAAGAAGAACGATGCCGATAGGAGAAGATCGAGATCATCCACAAACTGATGATATTTGTCAAGTTCTCTCCACTAAAGAATGTTGTTCAATACGTTACTAAGGGGAAGTTGGTACCAAGACTCGTTGGCCCTTTTTTGAAACTTGAGAGGTTTATGAACCTGGCTTATAGAGTCGACTTACATTAGAAGATGACCGACATGCACAACATGTTCCAAGTCTCTCACTTGCAGAGGTTTTTGCATGACTCAACCATGGTAATTAGGCCGAATCAGCTTGATAGTATCAAGATTAAACCAGAAGCTTCAAGACCTCATGGGCCAATTTGTATTATTGAACGTGATACAAAGAAACTTAGGAGGAATAGAGCTGGGGAAAGTTCAATAGAGTGAGAGCGAAGGTGATTGTAGTTGGGAGATTGAGGAGAGCATGAGGACTGCTTACCCAAAGCTCTTTACTTGGTGAGACTTATATTTATTGCATTTACTTTAACTTTCAATATCATATAGGGTAGTCTAGTCTCCAACATGCTAGGGTAGGGTAGAAATCATTTTTGCTTCTATATGAATACTTAATGTTTCATATGGTTACTCGTGGACGTTAGGCATGCGGGGTAGTATATTTGATTTTACCTTAGTTGTGTTAGGGATTTTGAGGATGAAATTCCTAAAGGGAAGAGTGTAACGACCCATATCTTATGTATCAAAGGATCGTAAAATATTGTTTTCAAAACTTATATAAGGTTATATAATTCTATAACTTTGGGAAATACCTACTAATAATATTTCCAATATTTAGAATTTTTCTAGATATTTTACCGCTGAAAATTTATATCGGCTATAACTTTTGATAGGGGCTTATAACATCTGAGACCACTTCCATTGGAAAGATTTGATCGTTTCCTTTTTCGTATAGGGGTTATATTCATGATTTGGACTTCCAGCCTAGAAGATATGGCGGTTTAAAGATTGATAGTTTTTGGAGCAGCTTAACAGGTGATTAGTGAGTCTGGGGCAAGCCCACTAACTCATTTCCGGTTTGCTGACTATTTTAGACTAAACCATCACCCTCAAATCACTTTTACCACTATTTAAATAGATCTAAGCCTCAATTAACCCTTCCTCTATCCAAAGCCTTCTTTCTTCTCCTCCAAATCAAGTCTAAATCATAGATTAGGGTTAGATTACGGGGGATTCATTAAAGATCTTCATATCTACATTTTTGTGATCACATTATTGCTGTTCATTTTTGGATTTGCACCGATTTGCAAGCAAAAGTTGAATTTCGGAGGTTTTAGTGAATGATTTATCATCTCTCCCCTTATTATATATGTATTCATATGTTTTTCCATGATTTAAACCCCACTTTGAAGTCAAATTAATGTTTTCATATTTTTCTAAGTCAAACTTAAAGTAAAATGAATTTTGAAATGATTAAAGTGATTTAATCATGTTTGGATGTATGATTGCCTTGATAGATATTAGGCTATATTGTATACACCTTGTATGATGATTGCTATGTTTGATTGTGTACTTTACACTTTTGAATGTTGTTTGATGCTTGTATGTTGTTTGTTTGTATGCTTGTATGGTTGAATGTTCATCAGAGTGAGCTAGAGGTAGGAACCGTGAAATCGGGATTCGATAATGGGCTTTACAGTGTTTGGACATATTGTTACATAGGTGATGCATAAGGATCGAAGTGCTAAGTGTATTGATGGAATCAACACGACGTTGATGTGCTGAAGGGGCTACAGGGTTTGGTTTGATGGAAGCTTGGTCTGGTGGTTGCCTTTAGGAAAGGAATTGTTTGGTTTATCATTTATTGGTTTGGCATTGGGTGGATTAGTGAAGGACTAAACAAGAAATGTTGACCGATAGGTATTCACTTGGTGGATGGCTTAGCTCGGCATGTGGAGAATTGAATAGAAAATATGGTTCGATAGGTTTTTAGCTCGAATAGAAAGGGCTGAATAGAAAATGTGGTTCGGTAGGTGGAGGAGCTGAACGTGAGTATTTGTTCGGTGTTGCTTCTATTTGGGGGAAGTATGGCTTCAGGCCAAACAAAGGGAGGCGAACTGATCATGAAATGAGGCTTTTGGGGTGTAGGCTTAGGGAAAAGACTTATGGTTGCTTGGTGGTCTTCGGAGTTTGTTCAGGGTAAGGATGAATAACCCTAGAATGGCTCTATATGACTTTGGAATAGCAACCAATGAAGTACCACGACTCGATATTGTGAACAACTATAGCCTCTGGTGATTGACCGAAAGGATGGGTTTGTATGATAGCTGTAAGGTAGAACATGAGGTCATGACCCTCTGGGTAGGATAGGGCAGTCTACATGTACCTATGCGTTTGAACGTCTATGTGCGTGTAGTCCTTGGCCATTTGCGTGGGCATGAGTTGAGCATCGATGGGTTAGTTCTACTATCGATATGTGTGCTAAGGGATTCATGGGTGACTTTTTGGTCCTGATGCTCATTTTGGGATAGGGTAACCAACATGTACCCATATTTTGGACATCTACATGTGTCTAGTCCTTTTCCATATACGTGGGCAACGAGTTGAACATTTGAAAGAGTTATCATATATCTAAAGCACTCGAGTGCGAAATTTTAGGCTGTGTGATGGATGTTATGTTTTCTGCTTGCTTGATATGATGTGTGATGCTCCTATACCTTATATTTTCCATTTGTGATAGTAGCATGGCATATACTGTATTCATGTGCTAACTCTTTGGATGTAGAGACCGGCCAGGTACGGTTATTCATACACTATACCCTATTTACTATATATGATTTTATAGTATTTTAAGATGATGTATTACTCACACTAGACTATTGTATGACCTAAGATTTTATGCTTTGCTTCTTATTATCTCGGGTACTCTTAAATGTGTAAATTAGGGATAACAGGTTTGGATAGAGCATTGAGTTGTATGGAGTATGAGCAAAAGGCCACGCTTTCATATATCTATACATTAGAGCATACTGTCGCTTATATTCTGATGTGTAGTATTATAGAGCTTGTTAGTGCTTGTATTTTAAGAGATAGTTATAGAGTTTATTTTAGGAAATTCGTTATGTATAAACTCTTTATTTCAGTTTCGGTATAATCTTTGAACCTCCTGCACTTTAATTTTATTATTTATGGTTTATTTGATTATGTAACTCACTCATCTATTTACATCTATATTGTTATATTATATTTTGTCTGTGTGCTGTGAGATGTTTTGTAGGTTTTATGCTTAGATTGATATTACTTTATACCCTTGGCTACCATCCTGCATTGGCCAGGTACCTCCACGGCGCATTATATAGGTATACAGGGTATCAGATGTGTAGGACGATCGTTATAGTATATTTAGAAAAAACATAAATGATATATTTCGTGATAGTAATTAGAAGGTTTTATAATCATGAGCAATTTATTAAAATAAAACAAATTTATCGTTTTAATTATTCCTAGTTAAGATGTATCGAGAGATGATACTAATACATCCGTTTAGACTAGATTATGCAACGCTAGCCAAAAGTTGGGCAATTTCTTACTCATGGATGTTGAGAGCACCAAGGCCTTATATACTGATAATTATTTGATAACTATGGGATGACAAATTAGATAGCTTTTTACTAGTCAATATAATGAAGGTCAAACAGAAATATCGAAGTGGAGTACTCCACTAAAAATAATATTGAACTTCAATGTGCATACTCCACTTTGATTATTATTAAATCCTGGCATGATTTTCATCAAAAGTCTATAATTTTCTCCGAGTTAAAAGCATTAGAATTGAAAATCTATTTGCTGAAGAATCCTTCTCCTCGGTTATATTTGGCTAGTATCAGGTCAACTATAGTCAACTCAAAATTAAAGTCTCTGGCCAGAGCAGTTGCTTAGTAATATTTGTTATTATTAAACAAAGTTTTTTTGTTTTGATTATACAAGTTTAATGTGGATGATATTGGAATTTTGACTAATACCAAATTCCATAAGTCCTAATGTGATATAATTTTAGCAAAAAGAGTTAGGGTAAATAATTCTCACTACCGGGGATTGCTTAAAATGGTAAAAATGGATTTTACCGAAATAATGTAAGAGATAAAATCGGTCAAATTTTCACACCACTACCTAAAGTGACATGTGAACTTTTATATTCGAATGTTCAATATTAACCGTTGATTGAATTTACACCTAAGAGTCGCACTACCGCAATGTTGAATGCTCCAAATACCACTTGATTTGATTAAATTATAATTATTATAAAATAATTAATATTTATTATATATTAACTATAAAATTTTATTTAATTTATTTGAATCAATAATAAAAATGGTATGTATACAAAAGTTATATGCACACGAGTCGATATAGGATATCGATGTGCATTTGAATTTTATTTGAAATGCAAATTTACTGATGTGGTTTGAAAGCATAACTAGGCCCATTTATCTAATGTAATAGCTGACGATGGATAAGAGATTAAGGAGGGGTATTTTCGATATTTTGGGTTTGAATTAGTGGAGAAAAGAAGAGATCTAGATCTCTATTTTAATCTCTCTTTCTTTCCTTATTTAAACCTACCACACCTCTCAATTTTGAGGTTACTCTCTCTTCCATCTTCACACCCCTATAGGATTCAAGCTATTTGGTCCATTCCCCTTCCTTATCAAATCAAAAATAAATTTAAATCAAACTATAACAAAACATGTGTAGATCTCTTCAATTGGTAGCACTTTATGAAAGAGACCGAATAAGATTCAAGGAGTGATTTTGATTCAGCATTCAACGTAACAAAAAAGCCATAGCAGAGGTAATATTTCTTTCATATGATTTTATATGTAAATCATCATGTTGTTAGACTATATATGTTAGGTTACATTACAAATCCACATATGTATTTATTATCGATTTACATAAGAATATGTTATATAATATAATAAAACAAGCTTTTTTGTAATATATTTATATAGCTTTCAGCCATGTTAATAAAAAATCGACTTTAAAGTAATTTTAAAATGCTTTTAAATAAATAAAAAATTGATTTTTTTAAAACCATTCTACATATATAAATAAAATTACAAATTATTTAATAAATTCAAAGCAAGTAGTTTTGCACGCATATGATCAAATTAAAACTTGTTAATACACATATATATAAACACAAATATATGTGTATATACATATATGTGTATGCATATGCATATGTATTTATTTATATAATTATATAAGGAATTAATAAAAAAATAATTTTTTCTTAACTATTTCCATACGAAAATTAAACAATAAAAAAATTAAATATTTAATCCGTATGGATTAATAATTAAAAAACTTTATTTTTCCAAAAGTTATTCATGGTCAAAAATGATATATTTATGTTTACTTATATTTTACACATAATTCTACTGTTATATATATTACATTAGAATCTGTATAAGTTAAAATATATTTATGTACATATTTTATGTATTTCCTAAAAAAATTATTTTATATATGTTATATATCTATATACATTTTATAAATTAATTGTAAAACATTCAGATTTGAATTTAAATTTAAAAGGATGTTTTTGAACCTAAATTTAATTTCAAATTTGAATTTTTATAGGGTTAGTATGAATTTTAAATCGTGATATCTATAAATTTATATAAAATCTATTTACATAATATTTATATATGTGTGTGTTTACTTTTATGCTTATATGTATGCGTGTATATATTTGTATAAGTACATACACAGATATATAAATTATAATATCATTGTATAAAATAGATATTAGATATTTATATGGAGGGACTAATATGTCTGATATGGTGTAAATCCCAACAATAAGATACGGGCATGTTAAACCATGCATACTTTACATATTGCACGTGCACGTGCATGTGACTTGATACACATATACACATTATATATCATTATATTTATTAAATAAAATCCTTTTATTAATCAGTTGAATAAAATAATGATTTTATTTAAAATTTATTTATACTAGATCTAAAACAGTTCAGACATCATAGGCCCAGTAAGATCAAAATGAGAAAAAAAAATGAAATTCACTCATTTAACCTACTGCTTGTTGGCCTAGATCCAATCACGGTATCAAATCTCAATTGCCCATGTGATCTAAATTAAAACTACTAGGCTAACATATTAAAGCCAACTCATTTAGTAGGGTGTATAAAAAAGCATTGTCCAAGGTTGAGTTTAAATAATCAAGTAATCTTCCATACCTGGCTAGTGGCCCTGCTCGAAAGGATGTGGCCATCTCAAAGGTTATCCCCAATATAATGGCCCAATTTGATTTGGGCCTCGGGCTAATTTTCAAAATCTGTTTTGAAATTTTAAATTTAAATGGTAAATTTTAAAATAATTAAATATTTTATAAATGTAATAAAATATTTCAATATTATGTTGAACATTAAATAATTATTCAAAAATTATTAATAACTATTCGATTAACTAGATAAATAAACAATTAATCGGATAATTTATCAAATTTACAAAATGTATATATTGATACACACACATTTATAATTTTGTCTCAAAATGTTTAAGGTGATGTACATATATATTACTTTTAAAATAAATTTATAATTAATTAAAATTATTTAATTAAATAAACAAATAAAATTAGATTAATCATATAATACATATATACATATATAATATATGTAACACTAAACATGTTATATTCCAAATATTCAATTTAAAATGTTTAAAATGAATAAAATAAAATTATTTAAATTGTTAACTAATTAATTAAGAGTTAATTAATAAAATTAATATAAGATTGTACGTAAGTTAAGTATATGAGTTAAGTAAGTTACAAAATGTTATACAAGAATTAAAATTATATAATATGAATGCATAATAGAGGTGAAACATTAAGAAACCTAATTAGATCTAAGGAATAGATATATATGTATAATATGTATACCATTATTTCAGATGTGTCCAACACTTGAATGACGAGGGTATTTTATAAGAAACACATTACCTAAGTCAAAACCTGTAACGACCCACAAATGTCGAAAATTAAAAATAGTTAATTTAATATGGGTTTGTGATTTAATATTGAAAGAAATAAAAATTTGGGATTTATTAATGAAATAATAGCTGAGATGAAACAGAACAATGTTAATTAAAGTTAATTATTAGAGAATTGAATGAAATTCCAATCAATTGAAATAATGTAAATGTTATACTTGGTTATAAATTGAAAATACTAAAACGAATGTGAATATTTAATTAACTAATGAAAAAATATATTGTTAATGGTAATTGAATAATATAAGTATTATGAAAGCAATTGTAACATTTGTTTGCAGGTAATAAACTTATAGGTGTGATTAAAGGTTAATGGTAACTGTAACGACCCAGAAATTTGAATAATTTAAATTGAAAATATTTAATTTATTTTAAATATTTAAATGATGGTTTGAATTGAATTTTCAATATAACTTTGAATTTGGCGATTAAATTATAGAATTTAATCTATTGAGAGTTGAATAAAAATTTGAATCTAAAATTTTAAGCTGATTTAAAATATTTCAACGGCTTGTAAAATTCATATTGATAATATTGAAGATTATAGAAGCTTCAGAATCGAATTTGAAAGTGAATTGTTCAGTTTTAAAATTATATCGTTTGAATCGATATTTGAAAATAGCCGTCCGAGGCACAGTCTCGGAATTCGACGAAACCAGTTCCATTAGGTCCGTAATATTGAATTATTACCGGATTTCAAATTTCGTATTTTTCGGAGTTGATATGTGAGCACACGGCATATAAACGCGTTGATATTTAATCAAATTCAATTTAAATTTAAATTTAAATATTGAGTCAAACATCAGCTACTTTCTTCCTTTAATCACGCACAAGAACCACGCCTAAAATCACGCGATTTCCTCTGCAAAAACACGATCCATTTCCCTACCCAGCACGCAATCCCTTCCTTTAATAATAGAACCGAACACCCCTTCCTCTTTCAAATTCATTCCCTCCTCTCGTTCAAATCCAAATCGACTTCGCTCAAAGAAAAAAATCAAAGCAATGGCCGACCTTTCCATTTTCGAATTGATGAAAGAAAGAAGAAAGGCTCTCGTTCGAATCATTCGCGATTTCAGTGGGAGTGAGAGCACGCGTGGACTGTCACCGCGATTCGAGGTCGCGGAGGATGAGGCGCGCGGAGATTCTCGAGTTAGGGCTTGGGATTGTAGTTTGTTACAGGCGAAGTTAAAGGGGGCGGTAGTTGTAGCGATTTGGGATGGCGGCGTCGTGCTCGATTGATGGGTCGTGGGCAGGGGCTTGGAAGCGTAGTGATGTGGCAATTCGCTGACGCGAGGGGGGGGCGCGCGTGCGTTTTGGTTCGAAGCAGCGACTGGGGTGGCCAGAGCTAGGGCAGAGGAGAGAGGCACGCGACGAAGCTCGAATACGAGCTGACGATTTTCGCCAGTAAGGTAATAATTTTTTCCCTTTAATTTGATTTAAACATATAAGCAGTATTCGTTTAAAAAAAAAAATGTGTTTCCATTCAATATATATATACAGTATGTATGTTGTTTCAAAATAAAATCAAATAATACAAGTCATTTGTTTAAAATTTAAAAGCATTAGTTTGAAATTAAAATGTTTAGTTAAATAAATTTATTTAACAGAAATTTATAAAAGGATTAATTAGCTTGACAAAATTTATTTGTTTGTTTTAGTGACTAAAAGATATTTTATTTAAAGGAAGATTTTTTAAATAAATAATTTGTTAACAGAAAATAATGAAAGTAGTTAAAGAAAAAAATGTTAGTGGTTAGTTTATTTTATTTATCTGTTAAGTCAATTTAAATCACTAGTTAGAAATTAAATTTATTAGTTTGAATTAAAAACATTGGTTAATTTGAATTATTTTTAAGTTACTAAATGATATTTGTTAATAAAGGAATTTAGTTTTTAAATTTAAATTTTGAGTTAAACAAATTTATTCAAAGCAATCGATTTAAAGATATTAATTTAAAGTAAAAATAATTTTTTTTAGTTTGATAAAGTTATTTAAAGGAGAAATGGGTTTAAAATTTAATTATTAGTTTAAAATCGAACATTGGTTAATTAAATATAGCAAATGGGAATTAATTATGCGATTTGTCCAAATGTTATATAAAATAAAGATTTGGATTTATAAAGAATAGTTTTGAATTTAATTTTTGTCATCAAAAATAATTTATTTAAGGAAACTTAGTTTTAAATTGTAAATTTGTAGTTAAATAAAAATTTTAAAGAAAATTTATTAAGAAATCCAATTTATTAGAAGAAATGATTTATTAAAGGAAATTTTGTTCAATTGGAAATTTCTAGTTAAAATTATTTTAAAAGTAAAATAATTAGTTAAAATAAATTATTAAATAAGAAACTGGTTTAAATAAAACTATCAGTTAATTTAAACTATTAAAGGAGAAAACCGATGAATTAAAATAATCAAATGAAAATTTATTATTCGATTGATTCAAATATTAATGAATTGTATAAATATTTGTACAAGGTATAAATGAAGAAAACAAGTTGAATTGGAAGTGGATTGCTAATAAAAGCAAAGGTGAGAACTTCTCACTCAAAAGGAATTTTATTGTTTATTTAAATTTTAAATAGTTAGATTTAAAATTGTTTGACTGTGTTGATTGAATGATTGAATGATGATTGTTATATATAGTTATTGGATGTGAATAGACCCTATACGCCGTTAGTAAGCGGAGGTTATTTATTACACACATATACCGCGATATTCCACCTTGAAGTGGAATTGGTATTATATATTATATATAGCAATATATATATATTGGCATATGTATATATTGCAGTTGATTGATTTCACGCATTTTCTTTTAGCGGATGAGACCCTATTGCGCCGTTAGTAAGCGGATATATATTTATAAAATCCCATGTACCGCGATATTCCGTCTTGAAACGGAATGGTATTGTGCTAATGTCTGTGGATGCAGGGAAACAGGTTGGAGGGATCCAACTGGATTCCTCACAAATATAAATTGATTTCATATATTGTGATATTTGATTGTTATCATGGATGATATATGATGTTTGAAAGTTGTGATTGAATATTGATGTGTTGCATCATCGGATCCAATTTTTGAAGTTAAAACAACAATTTTAATTTCTAAAGTGATTCTTGGAAATATACGTTTATAAAATATTTCTGGAATTGATTCATCTTAAATAAATAAACATTATAATTTTAATATTATAAAAATTATGATTTTTGAGAAATACAGTTAAAGGTTGATTTTTGAAAATATGGGATTAGTGATTTTATAAAATAGTTTGAACTGGGAATTCTGAATTTATTATAAGAAGTTTAAAAATGGGATTTATAAAATTTTTATTTTTTTATAAATCAGATTGATGAAATTATAAAAGAATTTAAAGATGTTTAAAGTAATAATATAAATTGATTTATATTAAAAGATTTATAAATTGATATTTATAAATTTAGAATATCTTGAATTATAAAGCGAGCTTTTATAAGTGATAGAATGATTTGTAAATGGATTTCATAAAGGAATGAAATCTATAGAATTTATCAAATTTGATTATTTTATAAATCAAAATGATAAATTATAAAGGAGTTGAAAGACGTTTTAAAGTAATAATATAAATTGTTTTATATTAAAAGATTTATAAATTGATATTTATAAATAAAAATATTGGAATTATAAAACGAACTTTTATAAGTATTAGAAAGAATTGTGAATGAATTTCACTAATGAATGAAACTTATAGAATTATAACGGTGAAGATCTAAATAGAATTTTATAAATAAAATTTATAAAGTTATTTAGGAAATAGATGTGGATAAATAAATGAATCTTAGAAGTTATAAGATTTATAGATTTGGGGAGTTTGAAGGAATGATTTTGTAAATAAATAAATTATAAGTATTTGACTTATAATATGAAATTTTAGTATATCATTGAGATATGAAATTTAATAGATTTATAAAGGAAATTTATAAAAGGAAGTTGTTATAAAATAAATAGAAATAGAATTTATAAACGTTGTTTTATAAATCCCCAACGACTTATTTTGATAAGGAATTGTTGTAATTTATTTATGGAATTTTATTCATGTTTTAGACAGTGAATAATTCTTTAAAATAAAATGAATAGAAGTGATGGAATTTATTGACAAGTGTATTCACGTTTTTGAATAGTGAGTATTATGTTAAAGAAATTATTTTAGATGTGATATTTTAAATAGAATTAAAACGATCTAAAGATGTTTTAAACTGTATTGAAATTTGAAACCATAGATTTCAACATTTGTTGTTGAAATAGATGTTTTCGAGAAATATAAGGAAATAATGGACTATAACACTATTGTTATAGTAAATGATTTCCGAAAGGAAATGTTTTGTATAGTATTGGGATTTATATATCTATTTTAATTTTGAATCCCTATACTAGTGAATTTGGGTTGTCGTAACGATGTTTTACGCAACATTCGTTTTGGCCCAAATAAATATGTTTAAGAGAATGATTTTCTTAAAGAATGAAATATATACTTAATTTCGATTAAAGTATATGAAATATTTTCTAAGGTTGAAAATAAAAGATTTATGAATTACTTATAAAATAAATAAGTATGGAAATTGTTTTTCCAATGTGAAATGGAAAGTTTAGAGAATTTACCTTTTTGAAGATAAATTGAAAATGAATAATAGCAATCGTATATTCATAAATATTTTGGAAACATAAATTCAATATGGAATTTATAAATGGAATTGGGAAAATGGGTTTAAAAATAAATATTGATTTATTTTTGAAGTATGGAAATGGTTTCCAATATAAAGTAAATATGTTGAGAATTTATCTTTTTGAAGATAAATTGAAATGAATAATTAAAATAGTATATTCATGGATATTTTGGGAATATAAATTCATTATAGAATTTATAAATAAAAAAGGGGATTTGTTTGAAAATAAATGTTGATTTATTTTTGAAGTGTGAAAACTATATATCTTATAAAGATATTTTTGTGAAATAAATAATTTGGAAAATTATTTGGAATCTGGTAATGTTGGCATATCTATTGATAGTTCAATAACCGACTATCAATATTTACCTTTAAATAGGTATTTGTTGTGATTTGTTTGAAATTGGATGCCACACTTGTTTTTTTAAAATAAGCGCTCACTATTCGGGTTAACCGGGAAAGGACCTTGGGGTCGTATAACCCATTCCGAATATGTGATACGTCGTTATGAATTGCATTCGAAGATCGGTGTTAAAGACCGGATATTTTCGAAAGCGAAAGGATTTCTTGTTGATTGTCTCTGCACTGGCTGATCCCTGGTATTGAGATCTCCATATGTGATGGGAAATCCGAACGTGATTAGAGATTATTCGGATTGCAAGGACTTCTTTGTAAGTGCCTTCGGTTTTGTTCGAGCCCGGAACAGACTTGTATGGATTGTGTGTCTGACATTACAAGTTGAGATATAAAGCAGATTTCTTTCAAATATATTTCTGTTGGTGGCGGAGAATTTATTCTTTTAGCTTAACACCCTTCTCTGAGACGTACGAGCTCAGAGGTTATATAGTTGAAGTTATCAGCGATATATTCCCAATTTGGTAATGTGATATGCTGAGTGATGCTGAAATGATCATTGTGTTGATTATTGTGATAGGATCGTTTATTTGATCGTCTATCTTGGTGATCATTGTGTTGATCATTTGTTGACCCAAAGCATGGCTTTTGTATAAAGTATGTTTTTGTGGACGTGACTTCGTCGAGCCTCACACCCCGGAAATGGTCAAAACAGGAAAGATGCAGCAAGGTTATGAGGGGTAGCACCCTTTAGGGTATGTACATTTCCTTCTGGATAGAGGTGGTATCATGGTATGGAGCCCAGATATTTAACCTATGTGGTTACTACGAATTTATTACTTTGTGGTTGTTGGTTATCGGGATCCCGTGAGAAAGGTCGTTTACGATCGGGGAATGGCGTGCTCGTGTCAGTAGTTACCCAGTTAGGGGTAACCCGGCCTTGTGTTGGCAGAGTTCCGGTTTGGTTCTCGGGGATGTCTTTTCAGAGGCATTCTCATGTGGCAATGGGAAGTTCCTTGGCCTGACCATTCGTTGGAAATCCAAAGAAACAATACGTGACTTGTACGGTTTTAGTTGTAGAACCTGCCATCTAATATGGTAGCTATAGTAGGCATAATATAATGGTACCTATGCTGGCTAAGATTTATATTCTACTTTCGAAATCGTTTTATACACTATGCACTAAAAATAATATCAAAATTGATTTGATTTTAATGCGTATCAAGCATCTTTGACTAACATAAGAAGAAATCTTCCCCAAGTCTGCGTTTGCATTGTGTGTGTGGCGGGAGGTCTTATGGTAGTCTCATTTTTAAAAGCATTGCGAATTGAAATAAAAATATTCCTCTATTTTGATTTTAAAGACAAATAAACTGCTTTGAGTTCTCACACCAGTCACATGACTGACTTGGAGTTTATTGTTTTCCTTCCTGAACTCTGGGTGCCCACCAATTTTCACACGGGCAGTCAAGAGTTAAGGTTTATCAGGATATTCTGGATATTCAGGAATTGCTGGAGGCAAACTGGATGGCATGGCGTAGTACTACTATATAGTATTTCTTTTTCCGCTGCACTATTTGTTGTTGTTGTACACTCTGATGTAATGAAATGTAATGTAATGTAATAACTGATATGGTTCTTTGTTTAAAGATTATTCATTTATTTATTATATGTTGTTCCGCTGCGAATTGTGAGATTCTGATGTTGTTCTGTTCTAATTTCTATTCTCTATTTTCTATCTTCTCTCTTCTTCTCTCCTCTTTTCATAAATTCTTTTTAAAACCCATAACTATTCGGTTTTTCGGCAACGAAAAATCGAAACGTTACATTTGGTATCAGAGCTTATGGTTAAGCGACAACCATGGTTCTATTGGGTATTACTCATTAGAGATAGAGTCAGTAGTACTCTAGAATGAGTTTGAGTGTAATAATAGATATGAGAGCGTATTTGTTAGTGAATATAAAATTTGTTTTGAATCGGGTAAATGAGATAATTTTGCCCAAAACTATTTTGAATAGAAAAGAAATGATTTTCTATGGATTATTATAGTATATGGTTGCATGATTGATTGAAGTGATAATATAGAATTATTATCATTATTATATGGAATTAAATAAGAAATAAGATGGATTGAATTCAAGTAAACTAACTTGATAAATTATTAATTCATGGACTAATGAATTGGAATTTGAATTGGTTAAATTAAAGTTTAGTCGTGAGCTAAATTTGAAGATAGATTCGAATTTGGATATAAATTCAAGTAAGTAAAAGAAATAAATTGAAATTCCCTTTGTTAGTAATTCAGTAAATTCAAGATGAATTGAATATGGAAATTGAGGTTAACATGAATTAGTGAATGAAACTAATTTAAAGTAGTAATATAAATTGGTAAATGAAAGTTAATCGTTGGAATTCAATATTTAGAATTGTGAATTGAATTCAAGTGAAATTGAAATGTTAAATTGAATGAAATAGATATGTAACTTCAATAGTGAAGTAAAATTATATAAGAAACATATATCGAAATTTTGCAATAGAATTGGCAATTTGGTTTGAATATTGTATTTGGATTTGGATGCTATTACTAGCAGGTTATACAGGTGTATAAAGGAATTGTGATTTTGATTTCAAAGATAAAATTGAATTGCTCGACAAAAAGGTACGTATTTCAATTTCAGTATGAAATTTGATGACTTTCTTCTCTAGCCACTTGGCTTTTCTCTTTTCTTTTTGATTCTGAGGGGCCGTGGTGCCATTTTGTAGTCGTACCAAGCTAGCCGCGCAAAGGAGACGCTGGCGAAATTTTTCGAAAATTTAGGGTGTTAGAAAATTTTTGAGAAATTTTGAAAGTTTGAAATTTAAATTTGAATTTATATTTGAATGGTTAGAAAAACAATATTGTTTGAAACCTATAATTGGAGTTGAAAAGTTAGTTGAAATGAAAATGAATCTTTAATAAAAAGATTTAGGTTAGAAAGTTGATAAAACTATTTGGATTGTGAAAAATAATAAACGGGATAAGGGCATTCTTCTTAACTTGTAATTTCGGGACGAAATTCTTTTAAGGAGGGAAGATTGTAACGACCCAGAAATTTGAATAATTTAAATTGAAAATATTTAATTTATTTTAAATATTTAAATGATGGTTTGAATTGAATTTTCAATATAACTTTGAATTTGGCGATTAAATTATAGAATTTAATCTATTGAGAGTTGAATAAAAATTTGAATCTAAAATTTTAAGCTGATTTAAAATATTTCAACGGCTTGTAAAATTCATATTGATAATATTGAAGATTATAGAAGCTTCAGAATCGAATTTGAAAGTGAATTGTTCAGTTTTAAAATTATATCGTTTGAATCGATATTTGAAAATAGCCGTCCGAGGCACAGTCTCGGAATTCGACGAAACCAGTTCCATTAGGTCCGTAATATTGAATTATTACCGGATTTCAAATTTCGTATTTTTCGGAGTTGATATGTGAGCACACGGCATATAAACGCGTTGATATTTAATCAAATTCAATTTAAATTTAAATTTAAATATTGAGTCAAACATCAGCTACTTTCTTCCTTTAATCACGCACAAGAACCACGCCTAAAATCACGCGATTTCCTCTGCAAAAACACGATCCATTTCCCTACCCAGCACGCAATCCCTTCCTTTAATAATAGAACCGAACACCCCTTCCTCTTTCAAATTCATTCCCTCCTCTCGTTCAAATCCAAATCGACTTCGCTCAAAGAAAAAAATCAAAGCAATGGCCGACCTTTCCATTTTCGAATTGATGAAAGAAAGAAGAAAGGCTCTCGTTCGAATCATTCGCGATTTCAGTGGGAGTGAGAGCACGCGTGGACTGTCACCGCGATTCGAGGTCGCGGAGGATGAGGCGCGCGGAGATTCTCGAGTTAGGGCTTGGGATTGTAGTTTGTTACAGGCGAAGTTAAAGGGGGCGGTAGTTGTAGCGATTTGGGATGGCGGCGTCGTGCTCGATTGATGGGTCGTGGGCAGGGGCTTGGAAGCGTAGTGATGTGGCAATTCGCTGACGCGAGGGGGGGGCGCGCGTGCGTTTTGGTTCGAAGCAGCGACTGGGGTGGCCAGAGCTAGGGCAGAGGAGAGAGGCACGCGACGAAGCTCGAATACGAGCTGACGATTTTCGCCAGTAAGGTAATAATTTTTTCCCTTTAATTTGATTTAAACATATAAGCAGTATTCGTTTAAAAAAAAAAATGTGTTTCCATTCAATATATATATACAGTATGTATGTTGTTTCAAAATAAAATCAAATAATACAAGTCATTTGTTTAAAATTTAAAAGCATTAGTTTGAAATTAAAATGTTTAGTTAAATAAATTTATTTAACAGAAATTTATAAAAGGATTAATTAGCTTGACAAAATTTATTTGTTTGTTTTAGTGACTAAAAGATATTTTATTTAAAGGAAGATTTTTTAAATAAATAATTTGTTAACAGAAAATAATGAAAGTAGTTAAAGAAAAAAATGTTAGTGGTTAGTTTATTTTATTTATCTGTTAAGTCAATTTAAATCACTAGTTAGAAATTAAATTTATTAGTTTGAATTAAAAACATTGGTTAATTTGAATTATTTTTAAGTTACTAAATGATATTTGTTAATAAAGGAATTTAGTTTTTAAATTTAAATTTTGAGTTAAACAAATTTATTCAAAGCAATCGATTTAAAGATATTAATTTAAAGTAAAAATAATTTTTTTTAGTTTGATAAAGTTATTTAAAGGAGAAATGGGTTTAAAATTTAATTATTAGTTTAAAATCGAACATTGGTTAATTAAATATAGCAAATGGGAATTAATTATGCGATTTGTCCAAATGTTATATAAAATAAAGATTTGGATTTATAAAGAATAGTTTTGAATTTAATTTTTTTCATCAAAAATAATTTATTTAAGGAAACTTAGTTTTAAATTGTAAATTTGTAGTTAAATAAAAATTTTAAAGAAAATTTATTAAGAAATCCAATTTATTAGAAGAAATGATTTATTAAAGGAAATTTTGTTCAATTGGAAATTTCTAGTTAAAATTATTTTAAAAGTAAAATAATTAGTTAAAATAAATTATTAAATAAGAAACTGGTTTAAATAAAACTATCAGTTAATTTAAACTATTAAAGGAGAAAACCGATGAATTAAAATAATCAAATGAAAATTTATTATTCAATTGATTCGAATATTAATGAATTGTATAAATATTTGTACAAGGTATAAATGAAGAAAACAAGTTGAATTGGAAGTGGATTGCTAATAAAAGCAAAGGTGAGAACTTCTCACTCAAAAGGAATTTTATTGTTTATTTAAATTTTAAATAGTTAGATTTAAAATTGTTTGACTGTGTTGATTGAATGATTGAATGATGATTGTTATATATAGTTATTGGATGTGAATAGACCCTATACGCCGTTAGTAAGCGGAGGTTATTTATTACACACATATACCGCGATATTCCACCTTGAAGTGGAATTGGTATTATATATTATATATAGCAATATATATATATTGTCATATGTATATATTGCAGTTGATTGATTTCCCGCATTTTCTTTTAGCGGATGAGACCCTATTGCGCCGTTAGTAAGCGGATATATATTTATAAAATCCCATGTACCGCGATATTCCGTCTTGAAACGGAATGGTATTGTGCTAATGTCTGTGGATGCAGGGAAACAGGTTGGAGGGATCCAACTGGATTCCTCACAAATATAAATTGATTTCATATATTGTGATATTTGATTGTTATCATGGATGATATATGATGTTTGAAAGTTGTGATTGAATATTGATGTGTTGCATCATCGGATCCAATTTTTGAAGTTAAAACAACAATTTTAATTTCTAAAGTGATTCTTGGAAATATACGTTTATAAAATATTTCTGGAATGGATTCATCTTAAATAAATAAACATTATAATTTTAATATTATAAAAATTATGATTTTTGAGAAATACAGTTAAAAGTTGATTTTTGAAAATATGGGATTAGTGATTTTATAAAATAGTTTGAACTGGAATTCTGAATTTATTATAAGAAGTTTAAAAATGGGATTTATAAAATTTTTATTTTTTTATAAATCAGAATGATGAAATTATAAAAGAATTTAAAGATGTTTAAAGTAATAATATAAATTGATTTATATTAAAAGATTTATAAATTGATATTTATAAATTTAGAATATCTTGAATTATAAAGCGAGCTTTTATAAGTGATAGAATGATTTGTAAATGGATTTCATAAAGGAATGAAATCTATAGAATTTATCAAATTTGATTATTTTATAAATCAAAATGATAAATTATAAAGGAGTTGAAAGACGTTTTAAAGTAATAATATAAATTGTTTTATATTAAAAGATTTATAAATTGATATTTATAAATTAAAAATATTGGAATTATAAAATGAACTTTTATAAGTATTAGAAAGAATTGTGAATGAATTTCACTAATGAATGAAACTTATAGAATTATAACGGTGAAGATCTAAATAGAATTTTATAAATAAAATTTATAAAGTTATTTAGGAAATAGATGTGGATAAATAAATGAATCTTAGAAGTTATAAGATTTATAGATTTGGGGAGTTTGAAGGAATGATTTTGTAAATAAATAAATTATAAGTATTTGACTTATAATATGAAATTTTTGTATATCATTGAGATATGAAATTTAATAGATTTATAAAGGAAATTTATAAAAGGAAGTTGTTATAAAATAAATAGAAATAGAATTTATAAACGTTGTTTTATAAATCCCCAACGACTTATTTTGATAAGGAATTGTTGTAATTTATTTATGGAATTTTATTCATGTTTTAGACAGTGAATAATTCTTTAAAATAAAATGAATAGAAGTGATGGAATTTATTGACAAGTGTATTCACGTTTTTGAATAGTGAGTATTATGTTAAAGAAATTATTTTAGATGTGATATTTTAAATAGAATTAAAACGATCTAAAGATGTTTTAAACTGTATTGAAATTTGAAACCATAGATTTCAACATTTGTTGTTGAAATAGATGTTTTCGAGAAATATAAGGAAATAATGGACTATAACACTATTGTTATAGTAAATGATTTCCGAAAGGAAATGTTTTGTATAGTATTGGGATTTATATATCTATTTTAATTTCGAATCCCTATACTAGTGAATTTGGGTTGTCGTAACGATGTTTTACGCAACATTCGTTTTGGCCCAAATAAATATGTTTAAGAGAATGATTTTCTTAAAGAATGAAATATATACTTAATTTCGATTAAAGTATATGAAATATTTTCTAAGGTTGAAAATAAAAGATTTATGAATTACTTATAAAATAAATAAGTATGGAAATTGTTTTTCCAATGTGAAATGGAAAGTTTAGAGAATTTACCTTTTTGAAGATAAATTGAAAATGAATAATAGCAATCGTATATTCATAAATATTTTGGAAACATAAATTCAATATGGAATTTATAAATAGAATTGGGAAAATGGGTTTAAAAATAAATATTGATTTATTTTTGAAGTATGGAAATGGTTTCCAATATAAAGTAAATATGTTGAGAATTTATCTTTTTGAAGATAAATTGAAATGAATAATTAAAATAGTATATTCATGGATATTTTGGGAATATAAATTCATTATAGAATTTATAAATAAAAAAGGGGATTTGTTTGAAAATAAATGTTGATTTATTTTTGAAGTGTGAAAACTATATATCTTATAAAGATATTTTTGTGAAATAAATAATTTGGAAAATTATTTGGAATCTGGTGATGTTGGCATATCTATTGATAGTTCAATAACCGACTATCAATATTTACCTTTAAATAGGTATTTGTTGTGATTTGTTTGAAATTGGATGCCACACTTGTTTTTTTAAAATAAGCGCTCACTATTCGGGTTAACCGGGAAAGGACCTTGGGGTCGTATAACCCATTCCGAATATGTGATACGTCGTTATGAATTGCATTCGAAGATCGGTGTTAAAGACCGGATATTTTCGAAAGCGAAAGGATTTCTTGTTGATTGTCTCTGCACTGGCTGATCCCTGGTATTGAGATCTCCATATGTGATGGGAAATCCGAACGTGATTAGAGATTATTCGGATTGCAAGGACTTCTTTGTAAGTACCTTCGGTTTTGTTCGAGCCCGGAACAGACTTGTATGGATTGTGTGTCTGACATTACAAGTTGAGATATAAAGCAGATTTCTTTCAAATATATTTCTGTTGGTGGCGGAGAATTTATTCTTTTAGCTTAACACCCTTCTCTGAGACGTACGAGCTCATAGGTTATATAGTTGAAGTTATCAGCGATATATTCCCAATTTGGTAATGTGATGTGCTGAGTGATGCTGAAATGATCATTGTGTTGATTATTGTGATAGGATCGTTTATTTGATCGTCTATCTTGGTGATCATTGTGTTGATCATTTGTTGACCCAAAGCATGGCTTTTGTATAAAGTATGTTTTTGTGGACGTGACTTCGTCGAGCCTCACACCCCGGAAATGGTCAAAACAGGAAAGATGCAGCAAGGTTATGAGGGGTAGCACCCTTTAGGGTATGTACATTTCCTTCTGGATAGAGGTGGTATCATGGTATGGAGCCCAGATATTTAACCTATGTGGTTACTACGAATTTATTACTTTGTGGTTGTTGGTTATCGGGATCCCGTGAGAAAGGTCGTTTACGATCGGGGAATGGCGTGCTCGTGTCAGTAGTTACCCAGTTAGGGGTAACCCGGCCTTGTGTTGGCAGAGTTCCGGTTTGGTTCTCGGGAATGTCTTTCCAGAGGCATTCTCATGTGGCAATGGGATGTTCCTTGGCCTGACCATTCGTTGGAAATCCAAAGAAACAATACGTGACTTGTACGGTTTTAGTTGTAGAACCTGCCATCTAATATGGTAGCTATAGTAGGCATAATATAATGGTACCTATGCTGGCTTAGATTTATATTCTACTTTCGAAATCGTTTTATACACTATGCACTAATAATAATATCAAAATTGATTTGATTTTAATGCGTATCAAGCATCTTTGACTAACATAAGAAGAAATCTTCCCCAAGTCTGCGTTTGCATTGTGTGTGTGGCGGGAGGTCTTATGGTAGTCTCATTTTTAAAAGCATTGCGAATTGAAATAAAAATATTCCTCTATTTTGATTTTAAAGACAAATAAACTGCTTTGACTTCTCACACCAGTCACATGACTGACTTGGAGTTTATTGTTTTCCTTCCTGAACTCTGGGTGCCCACCAATTTTCACACGGGCAGTCAAGAGTTAAGGTTTATCAGGATATTCTGGATATTCAGGAATTGCTGGAGGCAAACTGGATGGCATGGCGTATTACTACTATATAGTATTTCTTTTTCCGCTGCACTATTTGTTGTTGTTGTACACTCTGATGCAATGAAATGTAATGTAATGTAATAACTGATATGGTTCTTTGTTTAAAGATTATTCATTTATTTATTATATGTTGTTCCGCTGCGAATTGTGAGATTCTGATGTTGTTCTGTTCTAATTTCTATTCTCTATTTTCTATCTTCTCTCTTCTTCTCTCCTCTTTTCATAAATTCTTTTTAAAACCCATAACTATTCGGTTTTTCGGCAACGAAAAATCGAAACGTTACAGTAACAATCATTATAAGTTACCTATTTAATTAGTCTATAAAATTTAATTGGAAATCAATTGAAATTAAATGTAAATAAATGTTACATTAATGGGAGTTAAGGCAATAACTGAAATTTGTGAAAATAATAAAATGAACAGAAAGGTTAATTTTATTCGTAAGGCAATAATTGATTATATATAAAGACTGAAATCAAATTCAATCAATTTTTGGAATTTAAATTATGATAATTGAATTTATTGCAATTAAATGTAATTAAATATTACGTTAATGCCAATGAATATGAAATTAGGAAACAATAGTGTAACAAGAAATAAAACATGATAATTTTATCAATAAGTTGATAATTGGTTGAATAACAAGATTAAAAGTCAAACATACGGAATTATGGGAAATTAAATCAATAACTACTGAGTTTATTGAAATGGGAATTAAACACTATAAATTGTTGAAATATTCAACAATAAATTGATATAGATATTTATTTAAAAAGATATACAAGTACTAAGCAAATCCAAAGTGATAGAAAGTGGAAATAATAAAAATTTGAATTGAAAAGTGGTTAATTAAGTTAATATTAATTTTATTTAATTAATGTGAAAATAGCCATTATGGCCACTGTCTTAGATTTCAATGAAACTAATTTCATCAGATCCAAAACGGTGAATTATTATAGGATTTTAAGTTTCGTAGCGATCAGACTTGTCATTTGATCGTATGGACTAGAAACGCTTAGAAATCAATTTAATTGAAATCAACTGAAATCAATTTGAAATAAGCTGATTTTATCATAACTTCTTCATACGACTGAGTAAGGATCTGAAACCTATTCCATTGTGTTTAAAACTATCCAAAACATCTATTTTGATATATAGAATTACCCATTTTTGTTTGGGAGGCGAAACGGGTTTTGCGGGTCGTTCATTTTTCAACTTTCCAAACCCAAAGCCCATTCTTTTTATTTTCAGCTCTTCCTATAAAATAGATCGTTACAAACCCTAGGTCATTTTTGATTTTAGTACATACAATTCCATTTTCTTTTCTCTTCCCAGTGGCTGCACACCCTAATTCTCAAATTCATATATAATTCCAAATTCATATTTTCATACAAACAATTTAAAAAAAATATTATTTAAAGTTTTCTAATTATTAATATTTTCAAATTTATTAAACTATTTAACCAATATTAACTATGTAAACTATTTTAACCTATATTTAACAAATTTAATTTATTTTAAACTAATTAAACCATTTTAAGTCATTTTAAATCTAATGAATCTATTTTTAATATCTTACAGTATTTTAACTACTTAAAAATCTATTTCAACCATTTATAACAACCTAAACTATTTTTCCAAATTTCAAAGTAAGTAAAGATGATGGGTTTATATTCAAATTCATTAATCTAAAAGAAAATAAAGCTAAATGATGTTATAACCTAAGTGGAATTTAAATGTTATAATGAATTGAATATGATGTCTTTGAAGTAAGGACTTAACCTATTAGGAAATATGATTTTTGGAAGAAATTATGATTTCGGAAATGAGATGATTTCAAATGTGATAAGAATTTGAAGGCGAATGTAATTTGGAAAATGATATGGTTTTGAGAATATGATTGTAATGACCCAATTTTTCGACGCCCAAAAAATCAATATCAATACGTCTACCGTATCAAATGTCGAACAATCGAATGCCGGAAAACCGAACCATTAGGGTTAAAGAAGAAGGAGGCAGAAGAAGAAATAGAAACGATATCAAAATCTCACAATTGTAGTGGAACAGTATATAATAGATAAATGACTAATCTTTAAACAAAAAGAACTATATCTGATCGCTCACTCGATCACACAATTTTACTTCTAAGCTAGTATTGTCCATCCGACTTTCTAATGCGGACTCAGATCTGGTTTCTTGATCAGAAACCGACATTCTCCTTGCATAGCCATACACTATGATAGAGAATTTCTAAAATCTATCAAAAATCCATATCCAGGGTTCACCGTCGAATATCGAGTGAAAAATCCCAACTGGGATCGATATAACTATCTCGAAATTCTATGCTCGGATCTGGATCAAAACGTTATGTGAATAGAATTATATACGTACGTCCTACATATTATCTCAATTGATTATTAGCTATATCAATCTTCTTTTATTCACTTTTATCCCATTTCACAACTTTACTTAATATCCAATCAAATATTAACTTAGATTATTTCCAACACGAAATTTCACTTAAGAATTTCACCATCCATTCTTAAATTACAAATATTTTATACACTTCTTATAATTATTTTCACTTCACCACTGAAGTTATATCTACTTCTATCCAAATTTTAAATTTGTTTTCCATTTACAAATTTATTCATATCTCAAATACTTTTTATTTCCAAACCTTTATTATTTTTATTCCACTTCGGAATAATTCTACAACTTCACTTTACTTTACATAATTTAAAATAAATATCATCCCAAAATTCAATTTTAATTCATTTACCTACAATTATAAATTCATTTGTTCATTCACAAATTATCTCCACTTAATAAATTTTATTTCGATGCCTATTCCATTTAGTCAACTTAGATTCTTTCCTCAAATTCACTTTTGTTTAACTAGATTCACTTACATTCCAATTCAATTCAAAATTTTCCTTTTAAACAAAATGCTTGGCTAAATTTTAAAAAGAAATGAGGCGGACATCTGGTGCGTGGTGAGAAAAGGTAGGAGACACGTGTTGTTAAGGAGGAAACATGTTTAATTTGTTTATTGCATGCGAATATATATATTTAATTTAAATTCAAATTCTAATCGTCTCAATTTGCACAGTCTAAAATTTCAAAACCCTATCGAGGTGTGCCGCTAGGCGTTCATAAGGTTATACCCCTATTTCGAACGCAATGGAAAAGATTTCGAGCCCTGACTCGATCGTTTGGAGAAGATAGCTTTTTGGACCAGTTATTATATTAAGGTTTTCGATATAAATTTCAGCGCATTTACCTACCGTACGGCCATCCGATAACTCCAAATACTAAAAAAATTGAAATTCGATATAAAACACTATTGCGGATCCAATGGAGAACTGGTTTCGTCGAATACGAGACTGTGCCTCGGAAGGCTATTTTTAAATACTGATTTAAATGATATAATTTCAAAACTTAACAAAACACTTCTAAATTCAATTTTAGAGCTTCCATTATCTTTAATATTATTAATATAAATTTTACAAGCCTTTGAAATATTTTTAACAATCATAAAACTGAAGATTCAATATTTTACCCAACTCCTAATAATTAAATTCAATAATTTAATTGCCAAATAAATAGTGATATTTGAAATTCAGGTTAAAATAACTATCAAATATTTAAAATCAATTGACTATTCCAATCTCAAAATCCAAAAATTTTGGGTCATCGCAATGATAATTTGATATAAATGGTGAATTGACTTTTAAAATGTAAAAGAACCATCCGGTGTGAAATAAGTATTTGGTTGTTAAAGAGACCGAGATCGGATATTGTTATACTTTCTGCCAATATTGTAAATCACTTTAACAACTTTGTACATGGTGAAGATTCCAGAAATGAAGTAGGATGGATTGGTGAACGATTTCTGTATGAGGAATTTTAACGTGACCCTGACTCCCGTGAGTCAGCTTGATGCGGCTAAAATCAGGAGCCACGCCGAGCCAAGTGAGGTCATTCCTCCTATCGGGCAAACTTCTTAGATATTATATTCTGACTTTATTATTTGATTTGGTGGCCACCCTTGATTTTGATTTGGAAGTGTGTTCCGAGGTGGATGGTAGTAGCTGCTATGCGTTACCACCGGTCCGGATACGCAAATGGTATATCTACCCTAGCATTTCCTCGTGTGTCGTGGCGCATGCCCTATCGAGCCTTCTACGAGTTTGTGTTGTACCATACTTATGGGGTGCTCTTTGTGTAAACCTCTTGGAGGAGCGTGCGGTACTGTATAGACTAAGGAAACATATAAAATGTGTTAAGGGGGATATGGGTAACGTCTTAAAGCTATTTTAATACTTTTACTTTACTGTAGACATATTATAAAAGCGTATTGTACTACTTAGTAGATAGTTTAATGGATCCTTTGGAGATGTGAATTTCGAACATCTCTTAAGTTACTGCACTTACGTTAGACACTGAATAGGAGATGTCAAACACCGTAAACATCTCTGACGCCGTTGCACTCATCTTTATTTACCGTTGATTTAACTTACATATGATTATTTAGTTCTAACTCGAGTGTTTTGTGCTTTCAATTCGCTCGGGTCAGCCTGAGCATTTCAAGATTTGAAGACCTTATTTCGAAAGGGCGAAGATGAAGATTTATGCTACTATTATTTACTATATTTATTCAATGCATTCATACTGCTCTGCTGCATTATTTATTTATCTATGATATGTGTAAGTCTGATTCTATGTAATAAGTATAATCAAGTTTATTTGTAAACAGCTTCATAAACTGTTATTTGATTATGATATTTTGTCATTCCGCTGCGGAATTCTGAATTTGTTTTATTTCTTTCTCCTTTTCTAATTTACCCCATAACTATCTGCCCTTTTAAATGGTTTGAGTCTGACGTGTGTGTCTGCTTAAACATCCAAAAAGGCAGGTCATTACAGTTGGTATCAAAGCTTTGGTTTAGCGATAACTTTAGCTTTGTGGGGTCTGACTAATATTTAATAGGGTAGTAATACCTAGAATGAGTCACTGAGTGTGTATATATGAGAGAGCATATTTGGTGGTGTTATAAAAGATTTTTATATTGTGTTAATTTGTTCCGTTTTGTATTTATAAATTTTGATTGGTGCATAGGATGCTATGATATCGTTAGGGATTTCTAAACACTTAATAGGACAGACCAACATAATATTTGTTTTGAAATATAGGTAAATGAAATAATTTTTCCTATTATTTATTTTTGTATATAAAATAACAATTTTATAAATGACATATTTGGTTGTAATATGTTTGTTTGTTAGGTAGTGAAATTTACAAATATTGGTTGGAAGAAAAAAGTTTTGTGAATAAAATAAATATAAATTGGAAAATTTTAAAAATTAAGTTAAAATTTCTTTCGAATGATTTTGGAATATAATATTAATATCATTTAGAATTATTTTCTGATATGAATATTTTAATGTGATTTGAAAGGAAGTTTTGAAAGAACTTTTAAAGGAAACTAGTACTGTAATCCCCTCTCCGTCGTTGGAAAATAATTTCGGTGATGAGTGCGTGCATCATCGACATTCATTTTTGAGTTTCAAAGTGGAAAGACCATTCTAGTCGTTTTACTGTAGATTTATTTTGACAAACAAATATAAATTTCAAAGTCTAGATATGAATGGATATATAGGTTATGAGTGTGTGTGTGTGTGTATTATTTTAAATGATTTGAAATGGAACCTGGCATTTAGTTCTTAGATTTCTATAAATTAGATATTTTAATTGTTGAAATAAAATGAAATTCTAACTATTTAATAATTAGAACTTCTAAAATAAAGATAAGAATGAAAAGCTTAGTTACAAATGAAATATACAAGAACTTTGAAATTTGTATCTTGTAAGTAAGGGATGAAAATTTTGAAGATATGATTATTGAATCTTTTGTTAATCAAAATAAATGAGAATAACTTGTGTAATATTGAATTTCATTCTTAGATATATATATATATATATATATATATATAACTTACCAAAATATTAAAAGTTGTAATTTTAAATAAGAAAATGTAATGGGATATTATACAAGTGAAACTTTAGTAAGGAAAGTGTTCAGTGAAATTCTTTTATAAATAAGAACATTTATATTACAGTGTTATAGTTGTTATAAACTTAAGTTAAAATTGAAATACTACTAAATAAAATGCAACAAAAAGGTGAGTACTATAAATAAATAAGTATAAACTTAAGTAAATGTTTGAAGTTAATTACAACTAAAAATGTGTAGAAAGATGAATACTATAAGTAGATGATTATAAACTCCGGTTACTGATGGAAGTCATTTAATAATAAAATGAATACTATGTTAAATTAAATATAACTTCAGAAATTGTGAAGTGATTTAGAAATTGGATTTAATACCCAATAACATTACATAAGAAAGGATGAATGTAAAGTAAAAAGTAAGTGTAACAACCCATAAATTTTGTAAATATTTTTAACTCAATTTATTTGAAAACTTTGATTTTAAATCATTTAAAAATTGAAATTTTAGAATTTTCCTATGTAATTTTGGATTTTTGTTTATAATTTCTTTTACAAATAGAATAAAATAAATATTTTCCCAAAATTATATATTTTGGTCAACTGTGGTCAAACTTTGACTTTTAGTTGAAAATTTAAAATATGAATTTTTAGTTTCTAATCTTCTTCTTTGAAACTATATTTGATTCTGATATTCGTGCTGCTTTTCGTTTTATAAAATTTTGTTTTGTACTTTTAAAAATTGATAAAATTCAGCGTTTTACACGCAATTATTTTTTGTATTTGTATTTTTTATTTTCTCTGTTCATTTTTTTATTTTATTTTGTTTAGACTTTGATTTTTTCTATTAGGTTTTACTTGTTTATTTTTGATAATGGGCCTAGGAAATTCAAGAGACTTTGGTTTCTTTTTCTTTATGACTTTTCCTTTTCTAGCCTTTTCATTTTTCTAGCCGTTCACTCCACTAACCCTAGCCTCCACTTCTCTTTGTAATTCACGCACAAAAGTTTCTTATTCCATCTCAATTTCATTTGCGTTCCTGAAACAGAATATACATTAAGTTTCTCATGGATTCTCTCCTTCTTCTTTCATTTTCTTTCTCCTTTCTCTTTTATTTCCATGCTATGCTCGTCCATGCCTCCTTACCGACCACAACCCTTTCACCACCACCTTAGACTGGCCTTAACCACCACCATCTCATCTCCTCCACCCTTGTCATGAACCATGATCCAAAAAATTACACCACCAAAGCATGTTTCAAACCCTTGCCGAGCCTTACACCATCACCCTCCCCTTCACTAGCCTCGGCCACTACATAGTCCACCCCCTTTGCCTTGACCACACCCACCCTAGATTGTGACTAGATCTGATTCAAACCAAGCCCCATGGACGAGCCCAAAACATCACTTGATCCATGCCTTTTGCCTTCCTATTGCTTTGAACTTGCCAATATCTTCATATTCTTGCCATAGCCGTGCACTTGTGTGACCATAACCGCGCCTAGATGCCTCAATCCAATCATGGCTGAGCATGACTTGATGATGGTCAAGCCATTTTGTGTGGTGGCCGAACCAGTTGTCTTAGTTAAACCATATTTGTATCATTTTGATCTAGATTTGTTCATGGTTTTTATTTAAAATATTGTGTTGAATTATATACTTATGTATGTTCATATTTATTTGTTTACAAGATCTAAATCTTAGCTCTCCATCCACTCGAATCTAAGTCATGCTTTATCGTGCTTTTCGAGTTTATTCGTGTGTCTTGAATTGTTAACTACAGCTTTAGAAGGTGAGTATATCACTCTTGACCTTCCTACTTATATAATTGTGAAACGATGACTGGATATATATAGTAATTGATATGCTATGTTGATAAGTTCATATATGCCTGTGATATGATTATATGATGTTAAAATCTGCTTATCAACCTGTTATATCATTTGATATGTT
This sequence comes from Allium cepa, assembly GCA_030765085.1. Lineage (NCBI taxonomy): Eukaryota > Viridiplantae > Streptophyta > Magnoliopsida > Asparagales > Amaryllidaceae > Allium > Allium cepa. The sequence continues at coordinate 2,187,570 of CM060930.1, read as the reverse complement.
ATACTATGCTATACTGTTTATTTTATTTTTTGTTTCTCACGCTGCAAGTTCCTTATAGAATAGAATCACTATGGGTTGAAATGCTACATACCAGAACGGACTTTAGAATAGGGAAAAATCATTATGAGCTGAAATGATAGGCTCAGTCGATTTTTATTTATTTTATTTGACTTGGGATTACGAGTTTGAAATGATAGAACCTGGATTTTTATTTTTAAATTACGAATTGAAATGATACATATCCGTATCACTTGACCTAGGTTAGAAAATTATGGGTCTTTACTCGTGGTTAATTTTAAATATTTTCTTAAAATTATTAAGTATTTTTAAAATTTAAAATATGAAATTTTAACATAAATTGGATTTAAATGATTTAAATAAATGTTATAGTGATTTTTTATAAGTTAAAATGTATAAGCAAATAAATGGTTTAAAAATGTAATTTAAATATGACTTAACTTGAAAATTGAAATTTTGTTTTCAAAATGGAAATTTTTAGACTTAACTTAGTAAAAAAAATTATTTATGAAGTGGGAAATTTTAAATAAAGTATTAAGTCATTTGTTAAGATAAAAGTTAAGTAAACTAATGTACATTTGACTTAATAAATGAATTATAGTTTAATTTGGATAATTATTTATAAAAATTTATTTTATTTAACCATAAATTAAATGATTTCCCAATAAACATTTTTGGAAAGTGAGATATGTTTTATAAGTCAAAAATAGTGAAAAATTGAAATTATAATGTCTCTGAAATGTTATAATAAACCATAGTTTTGTATTGGCAGCATTTTCAAAATGCTGTGGTTTTAAGGTAGTACTTCGTAAGTGCTGCCATTTCCGAAAGTGTAAAATATTTCTGAAATATCATTATATCTACAGTAGCATTTTATAAGTGCAACTGTTTCTGAAATTGAACTGTTTTTGATATACTAATTTTATCTACAGTAGCATTTTATAAGTGCTGCTGTTTCTGAAATTGAATTGTTTTTAAAATACTAATTTTATCTACTGCAGCACTTTATAAGTGCTGCCAGTAGAATTTTATAAGTGCTGCTGTTTCTGAAATTGAACTGTTTTTTGAAATACTAATTTGATCCACAGTAGCATTTTATAAGTGCCGCTATTTCTGAAATTGAACTGGTTTTTAAATACTAATTTTATCTACTGTAGCACTTTATAAGTGTTGCTGTTTCTGAAATTGAACTGTTTTTGAATTACTAAAATATCTACTGTAACACTTTATAAGTGTTGCTGTTTTTGAAATTGAACTGTTTTTGAAATACTAATATATCTACTGTAGCACTTTATAAGTGCTGCTGTTTCTGAAAAATACAATGTCTTGAAATTGTTATAATTGAACGAATGAACTTAGAAAATGCTACCATTGTGGAAATGGAATATTTGATTTGAAAAGATGGCGACTTCATATTTAAATGGTTTAAATGAATTATTTTGATTTGGAATATAAACCATTTTTGAAATTTATAACCACGGGTGATAATAACATTTGGTAGTTAAAGAGACCGGGATCAAATATGGACATACTCTCTGTCGATACCGAAAACCACTTTAACAACCGTGTACGCGGTGGAGATTCCAAAATGAAGTAGGATGGTGGCAACGTTCTATTAAGGTATATACGTGGACCCGACTCCCGTGAGTTGGGATAAGGTGGCTAAAACAGGAGAAATCGATGGGCTAATGAGGTAGCTCCTCTTATTGGACACACTTCTTCGTATGCCATTCAATTACTTTGTAATTGATATGGTGCGCACCTTTGATTTTGGGAGTGTGGCTCCTGGTGGGCAGTAGTGGCTGCTACGCATTACCACCGGCCCAGAAGTGCAACTGGTATATCTACCCTGGCATTGCCTAGTTGTGCCGTGTCACCTACCCTAGCGCGCCTTGTACGTGTTTGGTTTGTGTCGTACCTATGGAGTATCCTCTGGTAGCCTCCTGATAAGGAGGTATTACGGTACTGTAATTGGCACTACATATGTGTTATGGTGGAAAATGTAAAGCCTTAACGCTATTTTTAAGTAACTTTACTTTACTTCAGACATTATTATAATAGCGTATATTACTACATAGTAAATAGTTCAATGAATCCTTAAAGGATAGGCGGTCCCAAGCATCCTTTAAGTTACTTGTGCAATTTATTATAGTTTACTTGAGTTGGTTTACATTGTATTAGTATATGTCCTGACTCGAGTGTTTTGTGTTTTGCTTTACGCTCAGGTCGGCTTGAGTATCAGATTTGGATTTCACCTTCTGGAGCTAGAGGATTTGTCGGAGTTTATCTTCTATCTAGTTGTTATCTATTTCCATTAAGTATTTCTATTCAGCTTATGTACTAGTGAACATTTATGTATTATGATTTCTGTTGTATTTACTTTTCAGACTATGGTGTTTTGTACTTGTTTTGAGACTGTGTTTGAGACTGTGTTGTAGTAGCTTCATCAACTACTATTGTTATTTTATTTTCGCTGTGAGTTATTCTGATTTATCTGTGGCTGTGATTTTGTGATTGGTTTTATTTGCTTCAAATTATATTACAATCTATTGTTTTGAATTATTCAAGTCAGACATGTGTGGTTTCATTTTCGATTTTAATGGTCCAAAATAGTAGGTTGTTAAATTTGGTATCAGAGCTTTGGATTTTAGGCAAACATTAGCTTGCGGAGCAGAAACTCATTAGAGATATGGAGAAATACCCTAGAATGAGTGAAATCAATCTTAGAATCCTTTCTTTGTGAGAGAACGTATTTTAAAGTATAAAATGATTTTCAAATGGTTTTTCAAAGGATTTTCAAAAATTATTTTGATATAAAACTTTTCTTGTTTTGAAGTCAAAATTTTCTTAACTTCCTTCTTTACCTTATCCACCTTGTTAGTAATTTCTTTTTTCGGCATATTCAATTCTGGTTGAATCTTATCTTATCTAATCTTGTCTTTGTTTCTCAATTACCTCTGTCCTAAAATTCATTCTTGATTTTTCAGGATGAGTCATAGGAATGCTAAAGGTAGGGGACATGGTGTTGCCCCAGCTCCTGAGCCTGCTGCACCAGTTAGGTTCACTAAACTCTATAAGAAATACACTGAACTTGGTGGCACCTAGTTTACCGGATCTGAGAGAATTATTGAGGCTCAACAGTGGTTGAAGGATTTGGAGAGGATTTTCTCTAGTCTTGAGATCACTAATGCCCAGCAGCGTCAGTTGGCGGCTTGGCAGTTGAAGGGAGCAGCCTTGGATGGGTGGGAGTCTGTCACAGCCCACACCGTTGAAGCTGACATTTCTTGGGAGCAGTTTAGGTATCATCACCCGTTTGTTTCGAATTTGGTTCAGTTTCTCCTTTTGAAATCTGTCTTATATTTCTTTATCATGCTTTAGGGATGCTTTTGTTTTGAAATGGATGCCCAAGGCAGGGAAGTCTTGGCTATATCGGAATTCATGGATCTCAAACAGGGTGATATGTCTTTTGCTGAGTATGAGAGGAAGTTCAATGAACTTTCTAAGTTTGGCTCTAATTTGATTGACACGCCTCTCAAGAAGAATGAGAAGTTCATTGCTGGTGCTCATCCGAAATATTATGATCGTCTCATCGCTCATGTGCATAGCCCTTTCACCACTCTGATGGATATGGCCATTAGATATGAGAATCCTACTTCTAAGGATCCTCCAGCTGCTCGTTCTACTTCATCTCAGTCTTTTTCTGGTATTCCTATGAAGAGAAAGCCCAACTCTCATCATCAGAAGAAGAATCGGGACAAGACTCCAGGGTTGGGATCATCTTCTTTGCAGAGGCAGTCTGTCGACCTATCTGCCATTACTTGTTTCAGATGTAATCAGAAGGGACACTATGCTAATAGTTGTCCTACTTTAGTTGGTGCTGCGGTTCCTTCAGCTCAGTTGACCAAGCGTAATCTCTGTCACATTTGTCTGCAGCCTGGCCATTTCAAGAACAATTGCCCTACTCTATAGAAGGGCAAGTCATCTGGTATTTTTGCTGTTACCTCTGCATCTTCACCAGCTCCACCACCTGCACCTGTTCCTGCTCCTAGTGATAACCAAGGTACACTTTAGGGCACTTTTTCTCTGTTTTATTTTCCTTTTCGTGTTCTATTTGATACTAGAGCTTCCCATAGCTTTATCTCTATGGATCTTTGTAATAAGTCTGAGCATCTCCTTTCTCTCGAATTTGCTCATGTGCCTTTGTGTGTTTCAAATCCTATTGGTGGTCCTGCGAACCTTAGTAGGATCTATAGAAATGTGAAACTCTTTCATTCTGGTTATTGGTTTTCTGGTGATTTCTATGTTCTAGGTTTTGATGCTTTTGATCTATTGCTTGGAGGTGATTGGATGAAGAGGCATGATGCCGTTATCTCTTGTAAAACCCGAACTGTCTCTCTTGTTGGTGAGAAAGGTGATTCTTTGGTGATTCAGTGCATTTTGCCCTAGGATTTTGCTAGTAGCTTTATTTATTCTCTTGATGCTTCTCCTGGTGATATTCATTCGACTCCTATAGTCAAACTGTATCCCGATGTATTTGGCGAAGTCACTTCTTTACCTCTTGAGCGGGAAATTGATTTCCGTATTGATCTTATTATTAGAGCTCTACCTGTAGTTCTTCCTCTAAGAAGAATGGCACCCCGTGAGAAGGTTGAGTTAAGGAAGCAAATTGAGGATTTTTTCTCTAGGTCTAATCAGACCTAGCCATTCAGTATGGGGAGCAGCGGTGGTTTTCGTTACCAAGTCCAATGGTTCTTTGAGGATGTGTGTTGATTATAGGAAGATGAACAAGCTTACTATGAGGAACAGATATCCTATGCCGTGAATTAATGATATGTTTGATCGGCTCCATGGAGCTACTGCTTTCTCTCGGCTTGATTTTGCCATAGGTTTCCACCAGCACAGTGTTGCTGAGGAAAGTATCCCTAATACTGTTTTCATTACTGAGAATGGTTTCAATGAATGGTTAGTTATGGCTTTTGGTTTGACTAACGCTCCTGCTTTCTTTGTTGATTTGATGAATCGTATTTTTCGTGATGTGCTTAACAAGTTTGTTCTGGTTTTTAAGTGATATCCTTATCTTCTCTAAGTCAAGGGAAAAGCATGAGTCGCATTTGAAATTTGTTCTGGAGACTCTTAAAAATCATTAGTTGAAGGCTAAATTCTCGAAATGCTATTTCTGGAGAGATGAAGTCTGATTTCTCTGGCATATTATTTCTAGTAATAGAGTTTCTGTTGATCTAGTCAAGATCATCGCGATCAATGTAAGTTTTTCTTTTCTTCTTTGCCTGTAATTTGATCACCCTATCTTTTCTATGGTCCTTATTTCTCCCTATTCTGTTGTAGGACTGGGAAACTCCTAGGACTCCATGTGATATTCGCAGTTTTATAGGCCTTGCCGGTTTTTATCGGAGATTCATTGAGAATTTTGCTTGGATTTTTGCACCTCTCACTGCTTTAACTCGAAAGAATACTAAGTTTATATGGAATGATCAGTGTAAAGAAGCATTCAATGAGTTGAAGCGTAAACTTACTTCCGCACCAGTTCTTACCATTCTGAATGGAAATGAGGGATTAACGGTATACACTGATGCCTGTCGTGAGGGTTTGGGAGCTGTTCTGATGCAAGATAGGAAGGTGATTGCTTATACCAGTCGTCAGTTGAAGACCCATATGGCAAATTATGCGGCTCATGATTTAGAATTACTTGCTGTGGTTTTTTACTTTGAAGCTTTGGAGGCATCGTCTTTTAGGTGCTAAGTTTGAGCTCTTTACTGATCAACAGCCTTTGAAGTATATCTTCATCCAAAAGGATTAGAATTAGCGTCAGGTTCGGAGGCTTGAGTTTCTTGCTTCTTATGATCTTGACATTAGTTATACCCCTAGAAAGGCTAATGTTGTAGCCGATGCTTTGAGTTGGAATAAGGCCATGTTGTGTCAGCTTGTTGTTTCTTCTTCTCCTCTTTTGGATCGTATCATTGCTAAGTAGTATGAGGATAGGATCATCAGATTGATTAAGGAGAGTGTTCGTAGCAGAGTTGGTGGTAGTAGTCTGTTTGGTAGTGGAACTCGGATCGATGATAGAGGGATTTTGAGGATTAATAATCGAATTTGTGTCCTGAATGTTGATGGATTGAGGCAAGAGTTACTTTAGGAAAATCATAGATCCATTCTTTCTATTCATCCTAGTGTGACGAAGACATATCAGGACATGAAGAAGCTTTATTGGTGGAGAGGTGTGAGCAGACATATCTCTGTCTTTGTTAGTAGGTGTGCGACTTGTCGGCAAGTCAAAGCAGATCATCAGAAGATCCCTAGTTTGTTGCAGTCCCTTGAGGTTCCCAATTGGAAATGGGAACAGGTTTCTATGGATTTTATTGATGGATTACCGAGAACTAGGAGGGGTAATGAGAGTATTTGGGTTATTGTGGATAAATTGACCAAATCAGCTTATTTCATTTCGGTCAAATCTACCAGTTCTGCTTCCAGTTTGGCTTAGATCTATATGAGGGAGATTTTTCATCTCCATGGTGTTCCTACCAACATTGTTTGTGATCGGGATCCTATCTTTACCAGTCAGTTTGGGAAAGCTTTTCTGGAATCTTTGGGTACTCATCTGAATCTGAGCACTGCTTACCATCCGCGGACCGACGGTCAAACGAAAAGAGTGAATCAGATTCTTGAGGATCGTCTTCGTGCTTGTGTTCTTGATTATGGAGGATCTTGAGAAGATCATCTCCATCTTATTGAATTCACCTATAACAACAGTTATCAGTTATATTTTCCATCTTCTATTTTAACCTTATCTTAGTCCTTTACCTATCTCATTTCGTCTTTGAATTCAGGCTAGTATCGAAATGTCTCCATTTGCTGCTCTTTATGGAAGACCTTGTAGATCTCCATCTTGCTGGATTGAATCTGGTAATCGTTTGGTTCTTGGTCCTGATGTGATTTTGGAGGCCTCTGAGAAAGTTGAGGAGATTAAGAGGAAGATGAGGATTGCTCAAGATAGACAGAAGAAGTACGCTGATCGACGTAGGAGAAGATTGGAGTTTGCTATTGGGGAATTGGTTTTCCTTAAGGTCTCTCCCTTAAGGAATGTGATTCGGTTTGGTCGGAGAAGGAAGCTTGCTCCAAGGTTTTTTTTTTCCTTTCCGCATCTTGGAAAGGATTGGATCTTTAGCTTATCATCTGGATTTGCCTGAGAAGTATTCTGGAGTACATAACGTATTCCATGTTGCGCATCATCGTCGATATCTACATGATCCATCTTTGATTGTCCAACCTTCTGCTCTCGAGATTTAGGATATTGAGCCTAATCTGACTATGGAGAGAACCCACTTCGTATTATCGAAAGAGATACGAAGCAGCCGAGAAGGAAATTTGTCAATCTGGTCAAAGTGCAGTGGAGTACGGATGATCGGGATTGCACCTGGGAGACAGAGGAAAGCATGCATGCTTCGAATCCGGAATTGTTTGTTTCAGGTACTATTTGATTTTCTATCTTATCTTTCCTTGTTTCCGTGTCCCGTGCCCTTTCGAGGATGAAAAGTTTGAGTGGGGGAGAGTGTAACAACCCATAAATTTAGTAAATATTTTTAACTCAATTTATTTGAAAATTTTGATTTTAAATCGTTTAAAAATTAAATTTTGGAATTTTCCTATGTAATTTTGGATTTGTTTATAATTATTTTCCAAATAGAATAAAATAAATATTTTTTGAAAATTTTATGTTTTGTTCAACTGTGGTCAAACTTTGACTTTCAGTTGAAAATTTTAAATTTGAATTTTTAATTTCTAATCTTTTTCTTTGAAACTATATATGATTCTGATATTCGTGTTGCATTTCATTTCGTAAAATTCTGTATTATACTTTTAAAAATTGATAAAATTCAGCGTTTTACACGCAATTATTTTCTGTATTTTAATTTTCTATTTTCTATTTTCATTTGTTTATTTTATTTCGTTTAGACTTTGATTTTTTTCTATTGGGTTTTACTTGTTTATTTTTGATAATGGGCCTAGAAAATTCAAGAGACTTTGGTTTCTTTTTCTTTAATTTATGACTTTTCCTTTTCTACCTCTTCATTTTTCTAGCCTTTCACTCCACTAACCCTAGCCACCACTTCTCTTTGTAATTCATGTACAAAATTTTCTCATTCCATCTCAATTTCATTTGCGTTCCTGAAACAAAATATAAAGTAAGTTTCTCATGGCTTCTCTCCTTCTCCTTTCTTTTTATTTCTCCTTTCTCTTTTATTTCCATGCTATGCTCGGACATGCCTCCTTGCCGACCACAACCTTATCACCACCAACTTAGACCGGCCTCAACCATCACCATCTCATCTCCTCCACCCTTGCTGTGAACCATGATCCAAAATATTACACCACCAAAGCATGTTTCAAACCCTAGTCGAGCCTTACACCATCACCCTCACGTTCACTAGGCTTGGCCCCACATAGTTCACCCCATTTGCCTTGCTTTGCCTTGACCACACCCACCCTAGGCCGTGACCAGATCTGATCCAAACCAAGCCTCATGGCCGAGCCACATAGCCATAGGCCGAGCCCAAAACATCACTTGATCCATGCCTCTTGCCTTCCTATTGTTTGAACTTGCCAATCTCTTCATATTCTTGACATAGCCACGCACTTATGTGACCATAGCCGAGCCTAGATGCCTTAAACCTATCATGGCCGAGCATGCCTTGATAATGGTCAAGCCATTTTGTGTTGTGGCCGAGCCACTTGTGTCAGTTAAACCATATTTGTATCATTTTGATTTAGATTTGTTCATGGTTTTGATTTAAAATATTGTGTTGAATTATATACTTATGTATGTTCATATTTATTTGTCTACAAGATCTGAATCTTGGCTCTCCATCCACTCGAATCTAAGTCGTACTTTGTCGTGCTTTCCGAAGTTTATTCGTGTGTCTTGAATTGTTAACTCCATCTTTAGAAGGTGAGTTTAACACTCTCAACGTTCGTACTTATATAATTGTGACACGATGACAAGTGGATATGTAGTAATCGATATGCTATGTTGATAAGTTCATATATGCTTGTAATATGATTATATGATGTTAAAATCTACTTATAAACCTGTTACATCATCTGATATGTTATATTATGCTATACTCTTTATTTTATTTTCTGTTTCTCACACTGCAACTTCTCAAAATGGAATTTAGAATAGGGAAAAATCGTTATGAGCTGAAATGATAGGCTCAAGCGATTTTTCTTTATTTTATTTGACTTGGGATTATGTGTTTGAAATGATAGAATCTGGATTTTTATTTTTAAATTACGGATTGAAATGATACATATCTGTATCACTTGACCTAGGTTAGAAAAATATATACAGACCCGTGGTTAATTTTAAATATTTTCTGAAAATTATTAAGTATTTTTGAAATTTAAAATATGAAATTTTAACTTAAATTGGATTTAAGTGATTTAAATAAATGTTATAGTGATTTTATATACGTTAAAATGTATAAGTAAAAAAATGGTTTAAAAATGTAATTTAAATATGACTTAACTTGATAATTGAAATTTAGTTTTCAAAACGGAATTTTTTTAGACTTAAATTAGTAAAAAGAATATTTTATTTACGAAATGGGAAATTTTAAATAAAGTATTAAGTCATTTGGTAAGATAAAAGTTAAGTAAAATAATGTGCATTTGACTTAATAAATGAATTATAGTTTAATTTGGATAATTATTTATAAAATTTTATTTTATTTAACCATAAGTTAAATGATATCCACATAAATATTTTTGGAAAGTGAGATATGTTTTATAACTCAAAAATGGTAAAAAAAAATGAAATTATAATGTCTCTGAACTGTTATAATAAACCATAGTTTTGTATTGGCGGCATTTTCAAAATGTTGTGGTATTAAGGTAGCATTTCCTAAGTACTACCATTTCTGAAAGTGTACAATATTTCTGAAATATCACTATATATACAGTAGCATTTTATAAGTGCTGCTGTTTCTGAAATTGAACTATTTTTGAAATACTAATTTTATCTATTGTAGCACTTTATAAGTGCTGCCAGTAGCATTTTATAAGTGTTGCTGTTTCTGAAATTGAACTGTTTTTTGAAATACTAAGTTTATCATAGTTGCATTTTTTAAGGCTGCCATTTCTGAAATTGAACTGTATCTGAAATACTAATTTTATCTACTGTAGCACTTTATAAGTCCCGCTGTTTTCGAAATTGAACTGTTTTTGAATTACTAAAATATTTACCGTAACACTGTATAAGTGCAGCTATTTCTGAAATTAAACTATTTTTGAATTTCTAAAATATCTACCGTAACACTTTATAAGTGCTGTTGTTTTTGAAATTGAACTGTTTTTGAAATACTAATATATCTGCTGTAACACTTTATAAGTGGTGTTGTTTCTGAAAAATACAATGTTTTGAAATTGTTGTAATTGAACGAATGAACTTAGAAAATTCTACCATTCTGGAAATGGAATATTTGATTTGAAAGGATAGCGACTTCATATTTAAATGGTTTAAATGAATTATTTTGATTTGGAATATAAACCATTTTTGAAATTTATAACCATGGGTTATAATAACGTTTGGTCGTTAAAGAGACCGGGATCAGATATGGACATACTCTCCGTCGATATCGAAAACCACTTTAACAACCGTGTACGTGGTGGAGATTCTAGAATGAAGTTGGATGGTGGCGACGTCCTATTAAGGTATATACGTGGACCCGACTCCCGTGAGTTGGCATAAAGTGGCTAAAACAGGAACAATCGACGGGCTAATGAGGTAGCTCCTCTTATCGGACACACTTCTTCGTATGCCATTCTATTACTTTGTGATTGATATGGTGCGCACCTTCGATTTTAGGAGTGTGGCTCGAGGTGGGTGGTAGTGGCTGCTACGCGTTACTACCGGCCTGGAAGTGCAATTGGTATATGTACCCTGGCATTGCCTAGTTGTGCCGTGTCACCTACCCTAGTGCGCCTTATACGAGTTTGGTTTTGTGTCGTACCTATGGGGTTTCCTCTGGTAGCCACCCGTTCAAGAGGTATTATGGTACTGTATAGACTATTGGAATTATATATATGTTAAGGTGGAAAATGTAAAGCCTTAACGAGATTTTTAAGTAAGTTTACTTTACTTTAGACATTATTATAATAGCGTATATACTACATAGTAAATAATTTAACGGATCCTTAAAGGATGGCGGTCCCAAGCATCCTTTAAGTTACTTGTGCAGTTTAATACAGTTCACTTGAGTTGGTTTGCATTGTATAGGTATGTATGTCTTGAATCAAGTGTTTTGTGTTTTGCTTTGCGCTCGAGTCAGCTTGAGTATCAGCTTTGGATTTCACCTTCTAGAGCTAGAAGATTTGCTGGAGTTTATCTTCTATCTAATTGTTATCTATTTCCATTCAGTATTTTTATTCAGCTTATATACTAGTGAACATATATGTATTGGGATTTCTGTTGTATTTACATTTCAGACTACAGTATTTTGTACTTGTTTTGAGACTGTGTTTGAAACTGTGTTGTAGTAGCTTCATGAACTACTATTGTTATTTTATTTCCGCTGCGAGTTATTCTGATTTATCTGTGTCTGTGATTCTATGATTGGTTTTATTTTCTCCAACTTATATTACAATCTATTGTTTTGAATTATTCAAGTCAGATATATGTGGTTTCATTGTCGATTTGAATGGTCCAAAATAGTGGGTTGTTATAGTAAGAAACTTGAAAGTGAACTTTTGCACTAATAAATATTAATATCTAACTGAAATCAAGTACATAAATTAATTTATGTGAAATAAACTGTGATAAAATGTACTAAATACTTGAGTAATGAATTCATTGATCATTATGAACAACTGAATGGAAAACATGTGTAAGAAATGAATGTAACGAAATGAGAAAGAAATTGACATTATATGAATAACTGAAAAGGAACTTTGTAAATAATGAATAAAAATAAATGAAAATAAGTGTTGCACGCATGAATGTGAATTTCTTCACAAAGAAACCTATATGGCATTTAAGAAATGATTTACATACGTTTAAATAATTATATATGAGTAACATATGTAATAAAATGTAAATAACATATGTGAATAAATTAGTGTAAATAAAGGGAATCAAGTGCTGATGAATAAATGGGAATAAAATTTTGTAAGAAGTAAATGCAAAATTAAAGGAAGTAATCATTAAATGAAGAAAAAATGAGCAAAAAATCTTGTTAAAAGAAACTAATAAGAATAAACTTAAATAACATTGGAAATGTTTGTTTGTTTTGGTTCATGGGTTGGTCGGGTAAAGATACTTTTAATTGTTTAGATGTATGGATAACCTACTGAGTTTTATCTAAGACTGTTGAGTGTATGGTATACCTAGTAGTTATTTATCATTCTGTACGATTGAAGTGTCTAAACCCGAAAAAACCAGTTGTTTTACTTGCTATGGATGAATGGTTGATTACCTTGATTGCATGTGATGATTGTATACTTGTTGCAAGTGATTGTTGTTATGTTGCATTGATTTGTTTTTTTATTAGTCGAAACAACTTAGAATATTTTACCTTTTTATAATCATTAAATTATTGGATTACATAAGTGAAATATAAGTTATGGAAGCAATAGCTACTGCTTTTGGTTTGACAATTAAACGTTGTTTGCTCGATAAATAGGTACGTTCTTGGATTATGGTTCTCTAGTGATATTATATAGTTTTCCCGTTGTTGGGACTTATTATTTTGGAATATATATGTTATATTGATATTTTTGATGTTACTATTTTCCCGAGCCTCTTCGTACAAAGGAGACTCTGCCGAAATTTTTCTTAATTTTTGGACCTAGAATTTTTTTTTGTAAATATGTTTTCCAAAATTTGGTTAACTTAAATAAAAAAGGATTTAAAGGTTAAATTGATATTTTATTTAAACTATTTATTATATAAATTAATTTTTTATAAATTTAATATTTTGAATAAGATATATGATTTCTTAATTCTTTCTTTTCCTTCTTTTTCCTTTTCGAGGACGAAATGTTTTGAGTGGGGAAGAGTGTAATGACCCGTAAATTTCGACAATTAAAAATAGTTAATTTAAAATGGGTTTGTTATTTAATAATGAAAGAAATAAAAATTTGGGATTTATTAATGAAATAATAACTGTGATGAAACATAACAATGTTAACTAAAGATAATTATTAGAGAACTGAATGAAATTCCAATTAATTGAAATAATGTAAATGTTATACTTGGTTATAAATTGAAAATATGAAAACGAACATGAATATTTAATTAAATAATTAAATAATATATTGTTAATGGTAATTGAATAATATCAGTATTATGAAAGCAATATTAATATTTGTTTGCAAGTAATAAACTTATTTGTGTTATTAAAGGTTAATGGTAACAATCATTATAAGTTACCTATTTAATTAGTCTGTAAAATTTAATTGGAAATCAATTGAAATTAAATGTAAATAAATGTTACATTAATGTGATTTAAGGAAATAACTGAAATTTGTGAAAGTAATAAATGAATAGAAAGGTTAATTTTATTCGCAAGGTAATAATTGATTATATATAAAGACTGAAATTAAAATCAATCAATTTTTGGAATTTAAATTATAATAATTGGACTTATTGCAATTAAATGTAATTAAATATTACGTTAATGTAAACGAAGATGAAATTGGGAAATAATAGTGTAACAAGATATAAAACATGATAATTTTATCCATAAATTGATAATTGGTTGAATAACAAGATTGAAAGTCAAACAAATGGAATTAATGGAAATTAAATCGAAAAATATTGAATTTATTGAAATAAGAACTAAAGATTATAAATTGGTGAAATATTCAGTAATATATATTCATATAGATACTTGTTTAAAAAGATTTATAAGTACTAAGAAAATCCAAAGTGATAGAAATTGGAAATAATAAAAATTTGAATTGAAAAGTGCTTTAATTAACTTAAATTAATTTATTTGATTAATGTGAAAATAGCCATTTTGGCCACTTTTTCGGATTTCAACGAAACTAGTTTCATCGGATACGAAACAGTGAATTATTATAGGATTTCAAGTTTCGTAGCGATAGGACTTGTCGCTTGATCGTACAGACTCAAAACGCCTAGAAATCAATTTAATTGAAATCAATTGAAATCAATTTGAAATAAGCTGATTTTTTCATAACATCTTCATATGATTAAATTAGGATTTGAAACATGCTCCATTGAGTTAAAAACTACCCAAAACATCTATTTTGATATGTAGAATTACTCATTTTCGTTCCGGAGATGAAACAGGCTTTGCAGGTCGTTCATTGTTCAACTTTCCAAACCAATCTAGCCCATTCTTTCTATTTTCAGCTCCGCCTATAAATAGATCATTAGAAACACTAGGTCATTTCTTATTTCTGATTTTAGTACGCACAATTCCATATTCTTTTCTCTTTCCAATTGCTGCAAACCCTAATTCCCAAATTGCAAATCCAAATCAAAAATCAAATTGAAAATCAAAATCCTCAAATTATATCGAATTATATGTCGATTTGAAGCTCTCGAGAATGCATCTCAGATCTGAAATTCATTTTCCAACTCGAACCGCTGTTTTTCTAGGAATTGAAGAATAAATCACGGTCTTTCATCGAGTCGCGATCTACTTTGCCTAATCGTCGATTTGAAGGTACCGTTCTATAGAGTGGACTGAGGGGTGTTCATTTGAGTCGCTGGTTGGGTGAGTAGGTGGCGAGATCGTCGGTGATTGGTGGATTAGAGTTCGGTATTTGACAATGATGGGATGTTGGATGGCGATCAGAAGCGATATCGTTGGTGTAGGCGAATGCAACAAAGGGGGACGCGGCCTTCCGCGGGGGTCGGCGTCGCTCGTGCGACCGGTAGTGGAGCGACTCATCAGTCAAAGTTTTGGCTTCAATGGCGGCGGGCTCGTGAGCATGAATTAGGGTTTTAATGTATATAGAGATAGTGACGTGGCACGGTTTTATTGGTCTATTTTTTTGTTATTTATTTCGTATTTTAAAATTGTTCATCTTCTAACACATATAACTTTTACGTACGAGGTCCAATTCACACGTGGTTTGTTCCACTGGGATCGTATTAAAATTCTAGACATTTTCATGCTGGTTTGGACGAATTCGGAGACTATCTAAATTTTGGGTTTAAATTGGATTTTAAATTCGATTTAAATTCAAAGGTGAGCGTTTTTACCCACTCACAACTTCTAAAATTTCTTATGTTAGTTAAATTAAATTTATGATGTGATTAGAAATTTATTGATTGCAGTTTGGTGTGTTAAATCATTTCTGGTTAAATTTGACTTTTATTGCATTAAATTATCATTTAATTTAATATTGAATTTTAGTAGTCAAATTTAATATCCATATTGACTACTAGTAATCTATTGATGTTTATTGATTGAATTGGATGATAATTGTGATGGATGTTTGAATTATTATTGGATGATTGGATGGTATGTTTGATTTATATATATTGTTATAACTCTACAAGTTCCCTTAGTTATTATTTAGAAAATCACTACGGGTTAAAATGATACATATCCGAATGATCTATATATTAGGGAAAAATCTTTATGATTGAAATGATAGACTCGAGCGATTTTATGGATTTTAATTAAAATCGGGATTGCGATTTGAAATGATATATAACAGTAAAATTTTAAATTGCAAATTGAAATGAAAAATATCTGTATCACTTCATCATAGGGTAGAGGATTATATACGGACACCGAATTGGTTAGATAAAATGATTTTTTTTAAATCCTTAATTTTCGAATTTAATTAAATGATATTTTGAGATAAAATTTGATTTATATAAATTGAATTATTGTTTGAAAATCAAGTTTTATGTTGAAATGTGATTTGGTTTAAAGATGAAATATTAAAGTTAAATTTTTAAGTATAAATGAAATTCTATCGAAATTGAGCTATTGAATTTGGTTGAAATATAACTTTGAATTTTTTTGAAATTTGAGTAATTCGAATTGACATTTGAGCATAGATTGAAAACGATATGAAATTCAATAGTTTATTGAAACTTAAAATTGAAAGGTTAGAAATTTTGTTTGTTGATTTGGAAATTGAAAATGGTCCAAACTTGTTGAAATGAAATGAATAGTTTAATCTGATATTCATTCCAAATTCATATTTTAATATAAATTGTTTTAAAATATAGATACATATATTTTATTTTAAAAAAATTCTAGTTATTAATATTTTCAAATTTATTAAACTATTTAACCAATATTAACTATATAAACTATTTTAACCTATTTTTTAACAAATTTAATTTATTTTAAACTAATTTAACCATTTTAAGTCATTTTAAACCTAATTAATATATTTTTCATAACTTAGAGTATTTTAACTATTGAAAAATCTATTTAAACCATTTATAACTACCAAAACCTTTTTCAAAATTTCAAACAAAGTAAAGTTGATGGATTTATATTCAAATTCATTGATTTAAAAGCAAATACAACTAAATGATGTTATGACCTAAGTGGGATTTAAATGTTATAATGAATTGAATATGATGTCTCTGAAGTAAAGATTTGACTTATTTGGAAATATGATTTTTGGAAGAAATTGTGATTTCGAAGAGATTTCGAAAACGAGATGATTTCAAATGTGATAAGAATATGAAGGTGAATATAATTTGAAAACGATATGATTTTGGAAATATGGTATTTTGATATAAATGGTGAATTGACTTTTAAAACGTAAAATAACCATTCGGTGTGAAATAAGCATTTGGTTGTTAAAGAGACCGGGATCAGATATTGTTATCTACTCTACCTGTATCGAAAACCACTTTAACAATTATGTACGTGGTGGAGATTCCAGAAATGAAGTAGGATGGATTGGCGAGCGATTTCTGTATGAGGTATTTTTACGTGACTCTGACTTCCGTGTGTCATCTTGATGCGGCTAAAATCAGAAGCCGCCCCTTGCCAAGTGAGGTCATTCCTCCTATTGGGCACACTTCTTCGATATTATATTCTGACTTTGTGATTCGATTTGGTGGCCACCCTTGTTTAGAGTGTATTCCATGGTGGACGGTAGTAGCTGCTATGCGTTACCATCGGTCCGGATACGCAAATGGTATATCTACCCTGGCATTTCCTCGTGTGTTGTGGCGCTTGCCTTATCGAGCCTTCTACGAGTTTGTTTTGTACCATACCTATGGGGTGCCCTTTGTGTATACCTCTCGGAGGAGCGTACGGTACGGTATAGACTATGAGAATATATAAAGTATGTTAAAGGGGATTGGGTAACGCCTGAACGCTATTTTAATACTTTTACTTTATTATAGACATATTATGATAGTGTATTGTACTACATAGTAGATAGTTTAACGGATTCTTAGGAGATGTGAATCCCGAACATCTCTTAAGTTGCTGCAATCACGTTAGACACTGGATAGGAGATGTATAACCCTATAAACATCTCTGACGCCATTGAACTCGTCTTTATTTACCGTTGATTTAACTTACATAAGATCTTTTAGTTCTGACTCGAGTGTTTTGTCTTTTCAATTCGCTCGGGTCAGCCTAAGCATTTCAGGATTTGAAGATCTTATTTCTGAAGGAAGAAGACGAAGATTTGTGCAACTATTATTTACTATATTTATTCCACTGCAATCATACTGTTCCACCGCATTATTTATTTATCTCTGATATATGTAACTCTGATTCTGTGTAATAAGTATAATCAAATTTATTTGTAAACAGCTTCATGAACTGCTATTTGATTATTATGTTTTGTCATTCCGCTGCGAGATTCCGCATTTGCTTTATTTCTTTCTCTTTTTCTAATTTACCCCATAACTATTTTCCCTTTTGAATGGTTTGAGTCTGACATGTGTGTCTACTTAAACGTCCAAAAAGGCAGGTCGTTACAATACCACTCAATTAAATAAATTAAAGATTATAAACCTTTAATATAATTATTTCCCTCTATCATTTATAAATTAATAAATTACTTGCATACTCCTTAGTTGTTGAGTTTTTCTCAAGCAAAGGATGTTCTGTATTGTACTATTAATATGTAGAACGGATGAGATAAGATACATGCACATATTTGCTAAGCTTTCCTCAAGCTATGTTCCTTGTACTTAGGTCTTCATGAAATGGTAGGTATGGGTGCATAATCTCCCTTTATTTGTTGAGTTTTCCTTAGGATAAAGATAAGATGAGGACAAGAAACACATGATTAGGAGTTATATGTGATATAACCGATAAGGAGTTATCGACCGTATGTGGACCAATGATTTGTTTAGCCCTCAAGGTCAAAATCTCAAGGCATATGAGTCCTAAACCAACTAGAGAAGTCAAAAGACTTTTATGTTTCATCTTTGGCTTTTGGGAAGCATAAAAGTCTAGTGGGAGCCTCATTAGAAAAATAAAATGGTAACAATTAACCTTTCTAGTATGATAAGAACATCTACTATGTAAAAATTAAACTAATGTACATCAATAAATTTTCCACATTTAATATAATTGTTAAAATGTTTATTAATTAAAATACGAAAATGAACCGAATTAATATTGATAAATACAAATATAACATATATTTACCAATAAATTTTGCATGTTGTCAATCAAGATCAACCATGTAAGGGCCTAATTATACAACTACTAAATATATTCGTAGCTTGCTAACTCATGCGCATATTATCCTTAGACTATATATTATCTTCTATGAGCATGAACTCTAAAACAATACAAAGATATATGGATATTTGATCCATATTCAATAACATATAAATGTTGTATGGTGATCAATCGTAATTTGTAATATATGAGATCTCGATGAATTCAGTTTATTTGAAGTGAGCAAGTAAACCATAGTTCCAGATCGTATTCAATATCATTAATGAGAATAAGGATCTTGTTGTGTTAGATATAACGCTAGACTAAGAGCTATAAGATGTATCTAAGAACTCGATTACTAAAAATTCAATTTGATTAGTTTACATAAAATACAACTTATTCTATATCCGCAAAGTGTTAAGGATGATTAAATGTTTTTTTGAAAAAAAAGTCCTTTATCACCTTGTAGTTAAGGGTTTTCTTTTTAATGGTTCGACCATTTGAAAAGGAAAGCGAATGTACAAGAGTAGATGTAACTTAAGGCGGGTGGGGATGAAGAGAGTGAAAGGTCACCTCTGCTTTATGAAGAGATATTGGAACCAATAATTTTATAAAATAAACAAAGTACTTAGCAAGGAATAAGAATATATTATCTATTTCAAATGTATTTTCATAGAAAAATTTTATATATGAGATTTATTTCTTAGAGCTTAATATGTTTGATTTGGCAACTCTCAACTGCAAACTAGCTATAGTAATTGAAATGAATAGCCATTATTAAGTGGTTGAATGGAGCTTCGTATTTCATATGCTATTATAGCAATGACATAAATAGTAGGAACATACCATAAAACACTTTTGGTGATCGCATCAAATTACAAAATTGTTTTCGTAAAACATGCCAAACATTACTTATGAAATAACTGTTTTTCAGTGTTGACTATAAATAGACATAGTTTTATTTCAATATAAATATTGTGAATATTCATTATAAGATAAAACTAAAATAATGGTATTTGTTTCCATAACAAAATGATGCATTAGAAAATATAGAAGTATCAACAAATTTACAATTAATTTGGAATTATGGACTAAGCCCAATTTTGAGAAATAATTCTTTGATTATATGATTATGAATCTTATGGTAATAGGGAATTATATCTCAAACGATGAAGGGAAAAGCACCCTTCAGTGGGAGTGCATTAGAGTTGGCAAACTCTAGGAATTGGTATATGTTGATTTATGCAATCGTAAGTCTAATAATACAAAAAATGGTTCCTTGTACTTTGTTAAATTCATTGATGAATTATCACAAACATGAACATGTGTATTAGAAACAAACATCTTATGCCTCTGGTAAGCCCGTAGAAAAACAAAACAAAACTAAATAACATAAAATGCGAAAGAAAATAATATTATTCGATTTAATTGAATATGTAAGTATATTAGAGAGAGTTCAAAATGCATCTTAAAATGAAAAAAAAATCAATCTCAAAAGTAACTCCTCGCTCTAATACATAATGAAGTATCAATAAGGAGTTCAACTTTATTGAACCAAGTACGATTTTTAATGAGTGAATTGAGTTAACTTCTTTCTATAAGGTAGCATACTTAAGAATAGTGCCTAAAATTAAAATTAATTTCATTTAATAGACAGTTTACAAAATCATACAATATAAGGGTTTATAAGAAACCCTAAAATATCCTAGGTCAAGAAGTTGATAGTTTGTGAGAGTCGAAATAGTGTAAGTAACAATTGCATACGTAGAATCTTGTGTAACCCACCCCAATGGTGTTAGGAATCGATTAATAATATTTTTCCAATTCATTTTTTGGACATAAGTTTGGAAATACCAAATCAGTTTTATACATATGTAAGGCGGTTCATAAAATGTTTATGAATACCTATTCGATTGCACTGAGAAACAATTATGGATTCAAGAAACACAATCTTCCTAACAAAGGAATTTCTATTTAAATTATTGCTAGTAAAATGGATTTGGATACGATCTAAAGATAAAACTGATTACGAGAAATGAAAAGAAATTAACCAAACTTAAACGAACATAACATATTAGAATGACTAATGAGTATTCAAGAACATTAAAGAGAAACTATGAGTTTCTTATCAATGTCGATAATAGAATATCCTCGGTTATCAATAAATCCCTTAAGGGTATTGAGTCTTCTATATAGTATAATGCATAAATCCGGAACGATTTCCATATACACTATCAAAATATGATTTTGGAAATTGTACCCAGAGGGATATGATTGATAGGCCGCATACATGTCTTTAAGAAGAAGACCAATGCGGTTGAAATATAGTAAGAAACGTTATAAGAATAGCATTGTAAATTTCAATTGTTGATATTAGCATAAGATATTCATTATTCCATGTGCGTAGTAAATTTGGATTTCATTCACAAAATTATCAGCTTGTATGACTTTATGTGTGTTCAATTGGAAAATTATAAATAATGATTTAAAGTGGGCTGTTCGCATATAACAACCAAATTGCCTCGAAGAAAGTACGTGTGATATTGAGTTTGTGAATTTTCGGATATGATCCAAGAATAGATATGAAAGTAACATTCGGTAAGCATTAGTGTTAAATTTCAACAGCAATATCAAATGGTTTTGATTTTCAGTCAAAATGCAGAGGAAGTATGTGTCTATAAGAAAGGACTATAAAGGTACTAGAATATATCTAGAGGTGAACAATAAACTTTTGATTATTAATGATGTACTCAAGTTAAAATCATTATAGTTTGGTTGTTTAATACTCTGCATTGGATTTATAAATGATATCTTTTATAACCAGTATAAATGGATGTTGGGAATTTCCTTAACGATATACATTAAAATGTTTAGTATAAAATATGTAAGTTGGATTCCTTATGCATTAGCAATAGGAATTATCATACATATTGTACTGTCTACAATAACGTATTTGATACATAAAGCAAATAACAAATTTGAATTAAGATTGCTAAATGGTAGTTAAGAGTATTCTCGAGTATTTTCAAAATACTAGAAAATTGTTTATAAAACCAGTGAACTCCTTATGAAGGAGTATTTAGATTCCAAATTTACAAGTGATATCAAGTATAACATTTCAACATTAAATTCATGTTCAAACCTTAATTAAGGAGCTTGTAACATCCCGATATTTTCAACCATTCGCATCCACACATGTCGGACTTGAATTGCTCAAAATATCAAATTGTTAATTTTTATTAGGCAAAACTCAGCGTATACAGTAAATAAAATAATCACAGAATCATAGACACGGAGTAATATAACAATAAGAAGCGGAAACAAATGAATAGTAGTTCATGAAGCTACTAAATATATAATAGAGTTAAAACAAGATATAACACAGGTATCAAATACATAGAAGTCTCAATACAATAGTCAAATATAAGATTAGAATATATCACATGAGTCAACCGAATAACTGCAAGCTGAATAGATAGATAGATCTCCAAGCGAAGCTCCAACCCCAAAGGTGAGTCTCGAATGCTGTGACACTCGGTCTGACCCGAGCGTAAAGAAAAACACAAAACACTCGAGTCAGGATTAATATTCTTATATCAATAAATCCAACTCAAGGGAAATATCTACTAAAATACAAGTAACTCAAAGGATGTTTGAGATAACCATCCTCTAAGAAACCATGGAACTATCTACTACGTAGTAATATACGCTATTATATTATGTATATAGTAAAGTAAACTATTAATATAGCGTTTAGGTGTTACCCATATCTCCCATAACACATTTTTCTATATTCCCATGGTCAATACAGTATCGTAACTTCCTTTAAACTGAGTTTATCAAAGGGCACTCTATAGGTATGGTACAAAACAAACTCGTAGTGGTCTCGATAAGGTAGGTGACATGGCACAACTAGGCAATGCTAGGCTAGATATATCAACTACACTTCCGGGCTGGTGGTAACGCATAGCCACAACTACCGCCCACCTTGATCCACACTCCCAAATCAAAGGTGCGCACCAAATCAATCACAAAATAATAGAATGGCAATCAAAGGAATGTGTCTGATTGGAGTAGCTACCTCACTT
This sequence comes from Allium cepa, assembly GCA_030765085.1. Taxonomy (NCBI): domain Eukaryota; kingdom Viridiplantae; phylum Streptophyta; class Magnoliopsida; order Asparagales; family Amaryllidaceae; genus Allium; species Allium cepa. The sequence continues at coordinate 2,164,814 of CM060930.1, read as the reverse complement.
GGCCCATCGATTGCTCCAGTTTCAGCCACCTTAAGCTAACTCACAAGAGTCAGGTCCACGTATATACCTCAAATAGAACATCATCAATCACCTACTTCATTCTGGAATCTCCACCGCATATACAGTTGTTAAAGCGGTTTTTGGTATTGGCAAAGAGTATGACAATATCCAATCATGGTCTCTTTAACAACAAACGTTATTATAACAATAAGGTCATTTCAAAATAGTTTATACTTCAAAACGAAAATACCATATCCATTTCAAACCATATAAATATGATATCCTTTTCACTTAATTTATATCCATTCCCAAAATCATAGTACTTCAAATTTATAACACTTTCGAAACCAAAACATTTTAAATTATAACACTTTGGAAATCATAACACTTGATAACATAATACTTTGAAATTCATAACTTTGAAATCATAACTTCCTACTTGAATAGTTTAGATATTAATAATAGTATATATAATAAAATAGTTTACAAAATAAAATAGTTTTGACAAAATTGTTATAAGTTAAAGTAGTTTATATTAAAATAATTAGTATATTAAAATAGTTATATTAAAAATACTTTATATTGAAAATGGTTTATATTAAAATAGTTTATATAAAAATAATTTATAGAGTAAAATATATAATTGTTTTAAATATAATTTAAAATTACTTTATATAAAAAATAGCTTCCTCAAATATCATAAATCGATTCATATCAAATCGAATTCAAAAATTCAAATTTACTTCAATCTCAATTCATAAATTTCAACTCAGTTCAGTTTCTCAGTAAACCATTTCAAATTATATCAATTTCAAATACAGATTTGAACCACAAAATAAGCCATTTCAATTTATATATATATATTTCAAAGCTTTAAATATTCCACATTTTCAAAACTAAGTTTGATAATTTCATATAAATCTAAATTTAACTTCATTATTATTTAGTTTTGAAATATTAACTTAATCAATCCAATATCATTTAAATAAAATTTAAATTATATTTTAAATAAACTAGACATCAATTTATTTAAATTTGAAATATTCAATTTATCACTTTAAATCAAATCAAGTTATAGAATCATATCTTTAATCTCAAATTCAATAGTTTTCAAATCGATTTTAAAATTAACATAACTCTCAAAAAAATACGGTTTTAAATTAATTAATTTTGTCTTCCCAACTTTAATTTAGTCAAATTATTATAAAATCTATTTTTAAAATACAATTTTAAATAATTACTTAAACATATTATATAGTTTTTAAATCAAACTTATTATTAAACTTAAATCTTATTATTGAACTTATTTGATATTAAAACTAATTTATACATATTTTAAAATAGTAAAATTATAAATAAATTCTTAAATTTATAATTTTAAAACTAACTTATAATTTTAAAATTTTCAAAACATATAAATTTAAAAATCAAGAATTTAACTATATATAAAATAACATTTATATATATAGTATTTAAAAATCAATATTTATATAAAACCATATGTATATATATCTTTTTAAACATTGGAGATCATTTCAATATATATATATATATATATATATATATATATAGTCCAATGGTGTCTGTATATAATTCTCTATCCTATGGTCAAGTGATATGGATATTTATCATTTCAATCTGCAATTTAAATATCTATGGGTATATATCATTTTAATCCACAATCCCAAATTCAATTCAATGAGAATCGCTTGGGTTTATCATTTCAACCCATAACAATTTCCTCCTATTCTATAGATTGTTCGGGTATGTATCATTTCAACCCATAGAGAATTCTATACTAACAGGGAACTTTCAGAGCGATAACAAATGTGATAATAATATAACAGGCATATATCATCAATATAAATAATAGATAATGGTGGCTGATGTCATAGGTGAATAGACACAGATAATAACATATATATAGCAGTGTAAATAACTAACAACAACATATTTTAATTGTCATTTCAATTGAAATCAAATTTAATAAATATAAGAACGTTAATCGTGAGTGATTGCTCACCTTTGAAGTTAGAGACGAACGAGAATGAAAGCGAATAGTTAAAGACAAGCATACAGATCAAGCGAGCGGGACAGTGACAAGTTAGGAGTTTACTGCGATAAATTTTATGTTGAGAATGTCAGTCAAAATGGACAAGAGATGGATGAACAAGATATATTATATATATATATATATATTTCAAAATCAATTTAAAACATACACTAAAATAATAATGTAAATAAAATTTGAAAACCAAACCCATGCACACCTATATATATACACATATGTTAATATGAATTTACATTATACAGCTTCATATATATACATACAAAATGAAAAATAAATATTACTATAAACCAATATACATGTATATGTGTAAATCAACATCAAATTATTGTTTTAAAACTATATATATATATATATATATTTGAAAACTTAGTTCACATATACTTACATATAAATTAATTGTATAACATTATAAGTGTACACATCTCAGAATTTTACAAACATTTTCATGTAAATACATACATTTGTTCTTAAAAAAATCAACCTATTTATATGTTATATTAAAATTTCATACTGACTATATATTTCCCATACTGTTATATACATACAAACTTAAATATATTGGTAAGTATAAAAAAACCTGTACACCTATATTTGTACTAACAAATAATATAACTTTTTTATAAACTTATATCTATATAAGAGACAGGCTATATATAAGCTAATATGTACATTATGCACATTTTTTAAAACCAAATATATATACAATACAACTTATATACTATACATATTATTAATTAAGATATATATACACACACACAATTTATTATATACAACCTGTATAACTCTTTATACATATAAACAAATCTAATATATCATTAAAGACAAAACCCGCAAGCCAAACAGCATACGAAATACACATACATACATACATACATACATACATACATATATATATATATATATATATTACTATAACCTATATGCGTAATAGACTTATAAAGAATAAAATAAAACATATATAAACTCTCAGATCAAAAGTTTATATACCAACTTTAGTATACATATAAACTACCATACACAAATATAACTTATATAAATTCAAATATATATATAACTACATATAAAACAATATATACACAACATAATATACAACATACAAAATACCATTGCAAAGAAAAGGAGAAGGCAGTTGCAGAGGGAGGTGATGAGAGAGGAGCACCTAATGGTCACCAATGGTGGTCGGAGCATTGGAAGCTCGGTGACTGGCTTTGGGTGTGCTGCACTGGTATGCTTGGCAAGCCGAGGTGAAGTGTTGGTTGTAACGACCCACTATTTTGCACCATTCAAATTCGACAATAAAACCAAAATATGTCAAACTTGAATAGCTCAAAACAACAGATTGTAATAAAATTTGGAGCAAATAAAACCAATCACAGACATAGAATATAAGAATACTTGCAGCGGAAATAAAAATAACCATACTAATTCATGAAGCCACTACAAACTCAGTCTCAAACACTGTCTCAAAATAGTTACAAAATACATAGTCTGACAAACAAATACAGTTCCGAAACAAATACAGTAGAAATCCCAAATACATAAGTCTCTAATACATAAGCTGAAATATAATGACCGAACTGAAATAGATAAAATTAGATAAGAAGATGAACTCCAGAAATCTCTAGCTTCCAGAAGATAGATCCAAGCTGATACTCAGGCTGACCCGAGCGTAAGAAAATAAACACAAACACTCGAGTTAGGACATACATACTTATACAATGTAAACCAACTCAAGTGAACTGTAATATAAGGTACAAGTAACTTAAAGGATGCTTGGGACCGTCCATCTTCTAAGGATCCGTTAAACTATTTACTATGTAGAAATATTTCGCTATTATGACAATGTCTATAGTAAAATAAACTTACTTTAAAATAGCTTTAAGGAGTGACCCAATATTCCCCTTAACACATAAATAGTCCCAGTAGTCTATCCAGTACCAGCGTACCTCTAGATCGGGAAAGTGATACGACCCGACTTTCCACTCCCTGAAAATCGCATCATCTTTAAGAAAGAAAGGGATAGAAAAGAGAATAGAAAGAAGAGAAGAAAGAAACAACATCAAAATCTACACAGCGGAACGAATAAATTATATTAATAACATAAATATTACATAGTTTACAACCATTATCAGAGTACACAGATATACAACACATACTAGACAGTTATAAACACATGTCTAGTTATACAACTCAATACAACAACTCAGAGAACTACACACAGCGGAATACTAGATATATATCTACACGCGGAAGCCTCCTGCTCCATTGCTCCTCTACAATTCGTCAAAGCTAACCTGAATCCTAACCTAAATTCCCTTGACTACTCATAAAAATTTGAGTACCCAAGAGTTTATGAAAAACAAAAATAAACTCCGGGTCAGACAATGATCTGGTGTGAGTAACAGGTTAAAGTTGCTTAACTTTCAAAAACCTTTTGAAAAGAAAGGTATCACGTAAGACTTCCCACACATAAATATGGAAAAGTTTTTACCTTACGCTAACCAAAACATTTGATAGGAAATCTGATGATATTATAATAGTGTCTATGGTTTTCAAATAAATAAGAAATAGCCGAAATTGTTACATGATTAAAATCCACCTACTAGCCACAAAAGTGGGTAATACAATCAAAACCGTTGGCACTTATTGGATTTTGGATTCCATACAATGGCAGGGCTACCGCCCGTCACAGTACGTGGCCTAGATCAACGTACCGAGAATCACTCCCGAACCCCTGCAACACAAAGCTGGACCCATTCCTTACTGAATAGTTCCGAACAAGACAACCCCGTGGTTGTAGGTAGCAACCACCCACACAGCCGAATATAAAGGGACTTCTAGACAGGGATCAATCTTGCTCTCCAGTGGGTGCGACCCACGAAGCTTTGCTGCACCTCCCCTGTTTTAGCCATTCCCGGTTGATGAGGCTTGAGGCTACGATTACCTTTATAGGACACATCACTTAGAATGCTCATCGTCCACCTGACGATGTTCTGAAAGCATTCAATCCATACAAGTTCGTTCCGGGTTCGAACGAAACCGAAGGCATTATCTCGTTACACACATTTTGGAATCACCCTCAGAGTTAACGATAATAACCCTTGCACTCTGATTCACATCTCGAATCTATAAGAACTAATTCCGTCAACTCATTACGGAATCACCCACAGAGTTATAATGAATCATAGTCCTTACACCTCGAGTCTTCACAAAGCTCCACTTTGATTCACGACCTAACGTTATTTTGGAATCGATGTGGTTTTCGGATATCCAAATATGGAAACCCGATCCCGGTCTCATCGAAATCCAAAGCGTGTCTTTTAAGGTCCAAGTTGTTTTAAAGGTTTTAAAACATTTCAATTACAGTATCTATATACACACAGATAGATAATTCATAAATCATAACTGATAATCAATCATTATCACATAATAGGTAATTCACATCATCAATATCATATAGATATACCATATATCATCATCACAATAGATAACCTATGTTATCATCACAATACAATCAAACATCCATACCACACAATATTATTTATCCCATTTCTGAGATTACAAGCATCCAAGACAATCAATGACATCCATTCATACATAAGCAATGATTTATTCATCACAAAATAATTAATTTAAAATGAATTAAATTAACTATCTCTATTTCTAATTAATTTAAAATGAATTAAATTAATTACTTCATCTTTAATTAATTTAAAATAAATTAAATTAATTACTTCACCCATATATATCTTGCTTATTCAAACATTTAATTGATTACAATCAATTAATCAATCATAAATTACTTTAATTAATCACTCTTGATTAATTATCCTTAATTACATTCATGTAATTATCCTTAATTAATTTCACAAATTAATTATTCTCAACTAAACAGTAATTAACCTTTAATTACTTCAATTAATTAATTAATCATAATTAATTATCCTAATCCTTAATTAATTACATTAATTAATTACCTTTAATTACCTATTATTGATTAATTAATCATAATTAATCAACTTTAATTACATCATTAATTAAATAATTAATGATCCTTAATTATTCCTTAAATTAATTAATCCAGGTAATTAACTAATTAAATTACTATACTAAACCAAATTAATTATCCTTAAATTAATTTCTTAATCAATTATTTGATTAATTACTAAATAATTAATCCAAATTATCTCATACTTAAACATCTCCACTTAATTACAATTTTAATTATTAATTAATTACTTAACTAAGTAATTTCCAAATCATTAATTACATCAAGTAATTATTTATAAAACTCAAGTGTTTATAATTAATTAAACTTAATTAATTAAAAATAAACAATCTCATTAAACTAAATTAATTACATTAAGTAATTAATTCCTTAATACTTTATCAAGTAATTGTACTCAAACCATTTATAATGATTATTATTAAATTAATTAATCTAATTAATTATAAAAATTAACCATATTAATTAATTGTTAAATAATCCTGGTTAATGACCTTCATTAACCATCCTCAAATTATTTTATAAGATAATTAACTTAAATTAATTACAAATTAAAAATGTCTTTAATCATTCATTAATTAAAGTTAATTATTAAATTAATTAACCTTAATTAAAAACTTAATTACAGAATTAATATTCATTCATCATTAATTAATAACTTAATTAATGATCTTAATTTTAAATTGATTAATCATTAATCAATTATTAATTCTAAATTTAATTAATTAATTAAATAAATTAACAAATCTTAATTACCTTATTAATTAATTCTAAAACATAAATCTTAATCAAATTTTCAAAATAAAACATAACTTAATTATGTTTAAAACAATTTAATTCAAAACTAAGTACTTTTGAAATTACCTTTAAATTTCAATTTAAATTCAAGTTTAAAACTTGTCAAAGTTTTAAATAAATTCAAAACTTTAAAAATTTACAAGTCAAAACAAAAGTTTGACTTGAAAATGAAATCAAAGAATTTGAAGTTAAATTTTTTTCAAAATTTTAGAAGTTTCAATTAATCTTTAGTTTAAAACTTTCAACTTTAAATCTTCTTTTAAATTTGAAACTGAGCTTCATTTTAAACTCAGATTTCCAGTTTTTAAAATTTATCTTTAAATTTTGCTTCATATTTTAAAACTTCATTATTTAAAATTTCAACTATTTACCAATTTGAAATAGTTAATTGAGTTAAGAATTTAAACTTTTATTTCAAAACCTGGGATTTAAATTTGAATCTAAAATTCAAACTTGCATTTGAATTTTCACTTAATCCTTACTTTAAATAAATCTACAGAATTTACAATATTTAAAACCCAGATTTAAAGAAAACAGAAAAACAGGTTTCAACTCAAAACCTGGAATTTAAATTCAAATTAGTAATTCAAACTTGAATTAAATTTTAAACCTAAACCTTATTTAAAACCTATAACTATAGATTTTAAAATTTGAAAACCCAGATTTAAAAAAAACAGTTTCTATCTTAAACCTGGAAACTACAGAGTATAACCCGAGAATTTCCAAAGCTACTTCGGGTTTTATGCATTCGTACTTCGAGTCACTTACCCACCTGCTTCGAGTAAAACACAGACCTCCCCTAAACACATCCAAACCCAAAACAGTTCACCAGTAAACATGTCGCCGTGCATATGCATGGCGACCACCACCTCTGGCGACCCCCAGTGATGATCCAACAACTACCATAAACCCAAATATAACCACATAATCCCTCAACTCGAACAAAAGAACAAGTATTCAAGAATCAAGCTTCCCAATCCAAACCTGTATAACAGAAAAAAGGTTTTTGTCAAAACTTGTCAACGGCAACAGTTCGCCACTCCAGTCACTTGCAGATCTACCCCTCCGGCCTCGAGCTACTCTTCACACCAACTACCCATTCACTAAAGACTAGCACACTCGATCAACCCATAATCTCACACTAACCAAAACTTTAACCCCTATTCAAACTTAGGGTTAAATTCTAAAAAAATCAAAACTGCACTCAATCTAGTCAATTATAGTTACTTCTCTGATTTTTCTAAGGATTCATGATCCTTACTTAATAACTCAGAAAGAAATTTGAGTTTTCTTATACTTCAGATTGCAAGAATTTTTCACAAATTCATATTTTGTTTCAAGAATAAACTGTCACTAATCAAACACCTAAAAATACTAATACTTGATTTAAATATCAAGTTACAGTTTAAATATTTGATTTATACTACTAAATTACTACATCCATTTGTTTAAGTTTTGATAAAAATAAGCATGCATGATGCTTTTCCCTGTTTCCAGAGTTAACTCATAATTTTAACTTCCTGACTTTTAAAGCATGAACTGATGAATACAATACAACTTACTTTGCATCTAAACATGGATTAAATCTTGAGTTTATGAAATTTTGAATTATATCTAAGCCTGGAATCCAGGACAGAAAAGAATCAATCAATAACAAACTGGAATTCAATCTCATACATATACACAGACATATTTAACATACTCATCAGGCAACAATTCAAACAACTATATTAATTTAAATTAGTTTTTAAAGATAATTTGTTACTCGCCTATTAAATGCAGACCACTGATCATTTGAATTTTGTAGAAACACCAAAGATGAAGGCTTATAAAAATGCAGGTGCTTTCTCTGATTCTCAAATCTGAGTTGAATTCCTGATGAAATGCTCATGCTTATGATCCCATACACTTATTACTTGCATGTAGATGTAGATGATGCTGAGTTGATCTTTGGTGGAGTATGCAGGTTTTTTGATTTGAGATTTGCAGATGAAGGATTTTGAGAATGCAGATTTGAAACTTGATAAATTTGTGGATGCAGATTTTGATTGTGCAGGTTTATTTGAATTTGATGAGGAGTTTGTATATGCAGAATTTTGATTGTGGATATGAAAATGAATTTTGGGTCTTCATTTGATTAAGGAAATGAAAATGTAATATGAATGAAATAAAGATGCAAGCTTAACTAAATGGTTTTCAAATTTACTAAAATAAAAGAAAAGAAAAATTGAAACTAAATTTTAACACTTGTCATAAGTTAGATACTTGTCTATTTGTATATTAATTTTTTAAACACATGTCTCTTTAAAATAGTTAATACTAATTACAAATTAATGTATATGTTAGCTTGGTTTAAGTTGTTAGTTTATATTTAAACATGTGTATAAATTTACAAATGAAAACAAAAACAAATCAAGTTATATATATAAATTCAATTTGAACTAAAAATTACAAATCTTATTCAAAACTTATTTATAAAGTCATTACAATGTTAATATTATTTTTATAAATCTCTTATTATTAAATTAAAATCATTTTTCAAGAAATTATACTTTTATTAAATAAATAATCCATTTTATTAAGTCATGAAATCATTTTGTTGAATTTATTCTAAATTTAAAACAATACCAATTTATTTAAAATATGAACCATATATTTCTATTGTAAATAGAAATAAATTTATATCATTTAAAAGATAAAATAACCAATTTAAATATTTATTAAAGAAGATTATTAAATTTATCTGAATAATTATTAACAGAATATCAATATCAATTTAATTTTAACTACAGATTATTAAATTGATATTGTTAAAAATTCCGGCATGTTACAATCCTTCCCCCTTAAAAGAATTTCGTCCTCGAAATTTAAAACAAAGGTAATTTAATAATCTCATTAAAGATTTATTTTAAAAAAAAAGCATATATCAAACATACGCTAACAACCAAACACAACCAATTCAGCCAATCAAACAAATCCAATTATCCAGACAATTCTGGATAAAATTTTATCGAGTTTCCCCAGGTGTATATATAAATATATACCGGGATACTCACTCTAGAGCATCCAAACAAACAATACTATGAAGCTACAAAGCTTCTATACAACTAAATCTATGACACTAGACAAGATATCAGACTACAAACGAGTCTGACTCAACAACCAAAACTTCAGAACTGCTGATTCCACAACCAGAGATAGGTCATACACGTACTCACTCAGAGATACGTGAAACTCATCGAATCCCAGTTATCCAAACTGGAATTCAATCCTATAGATCAATCACTTACTCTCCAAGATACAGAAAAGATCCAAAACACTCAGAGCTAACTTCTCAGACTTACCCAAACTTATAGCTCACTTTTGATCGGAGAAAACTTATCCAAAATTAAATCTCCGACTTCAGAGTCCAAGTTCCACCGACTCTAATCCATAAAACTCTTCGGACGATCCTGGACTGTCTACAACTTTTACTGATCAGCTCAACCTTCGCTGATGCTTCTAGAAACAAACTGGACCAATCAACTCAACAAAATGATCTCCTCAAGATCAACCAAAACCAACAACTCAAACTCTACTCCTCATCATCAGAAGACAACACTTCTCCTATCCGGGAAAAGAAAAGCAGATACACTTCCAAACTGCTTCCGCTGCTCAACTCTGATCCAAAGTAGAAGAGAATGCTGAAGAAGAACACGAGCACAAACAGGACAACACATCCCAGAGATATGATTCAACAAATCCATAAGAAAAAAATTCAGAAGTTCCTCCAAAACTATGAGCTGCTACACCAACTCAATCTCTAGGAACCATTCTTCTATATAAGGCTGAACCTCCGGTACCATTCCTGGAATTCCAGTCGATAAGAAAACTCAAACTCCAGATGCGAACAAAACTCTAGCTTCTCTGAAGACATCCAGAAAAACTCAGATAACCTAAGAGAAACACTCAAACAATCTCAAGTCACTTTTACGAACCACCCAAACCAAATCCAAGGAAAAACTGTTCTCTCTTAACCTAATTGGACAGCTTACACTTGACTGGCCAACCCATCAAAGAAACGGGTCCACTCAACTGCTTCTGAACTCCACTTCAGAAAAACTACTAAGCCAGAAGATCTCTTGCTAACACCGAGAACACTCCGAACTATACTGCAGCCACAGATGCCAAAGAATTCCAAATCAAAAGCTCTCCGAGAAACTCAAATCTCAAAGAAAACAAAAACACCGGCTGAACACAGCCACAACACCTAAACAGATTCACCTCCTTAAACTTGTTCCAAAGAAAACATCTTCGGAAACATCCATAGTCACTACATCTCATCACGCCGCTACTACTTCCTTAACGTATCAAAATACCGTTACTTGCTTCTGCCCAATTGACAGATCCAAATTCTACTCATCCAACTTCAGAAATGAACTCCGAACCTTAACAGGTTTCCTTCAGAGATTAATGAAGTTCTTCATCACTACAGAACTCACTCGAGACGGTATTAGGTCTACAGTCTCAACAAATCACCACCAACCTCAAACATTCAAACTCCAACCAATGGTAGTAATCGTGTTACACACACTACTACCCCATCTACCTTTATAACTTATATTGGAAAACCTGAACAGGTAACCCAATAGATAGGTAGAATTATATATATATATATATATTAAAAATTACAAATACGCTCTCTCAAGAAAGATACCACTACAGAGCCTAGGTATTCACTCAACCTATTGCTCCCTAAAGAAAGACACACTTCAGAGCCTAGGTATTCACTCAGCCTAATGCTCTGATACCAAGTGATACGACCCGACTTTCCACTCCCGGAAAATCGCATCATCTTTAAGAAAGAAAGGGATAGAAAAGAGAATAGAAAGAATAGAAGAAAGAAACAACATCAAAATCTACATAGCGGAACGAATAAATTATATTAATAACATAAATATTACATAGTTTACAACCATTATCAGAGTACACAGATATACAACACATACTAGACAGTTATAAACACCTGTCTAGTTATACAACTCAATACAACAACTCAAAGAACTACACACAGCGGAATACTAGATATATATCTACACACGGAAGCCTCCCGCTCCATTGCTCCTCCACAATTCGTCAAAGCTAACCTGAATCCTAACCTGAATTCCCTTTACTACTCATAAAAATTTGAGTACCCAAGAGTCTATGAAAAACAAAAATAAACTCCGGGTCAGACAATGGTCTGGTGTGAGTAACAGGTTAAAGTTGCTTAACTTTCAAAAACCTTTTGAAAAGAAAGGTATCACGTAAGACTTCCCACACATAAACATGGAAAAGTTTTTACCTTACGCTAACCAAAACATTTGATAGGAAATCGGATGATATTATAATAGTGTCTAGGGTTTTCAAATAAATAAGAAATAGCCGAAATTGTTACATGATTAAAATCCACCTACTAGCCACAAAAGTGGGTAATACAATCAAAACCGTTGGCACTTATTGGATTTTGGATTCCATACAATGGCAGGGCTACTGGGGTACCGCCCGTCACAGTACGTGGCCTAGATCAACGTACCGAGGATCACTCCCGACCCCCTGCAACACAAAGCCAGACCCATTCCTTACTGAATAGTTCCGAACAAGACAACCCCGTGGTTGTAGGTAGCAACCACCCACACAGCCGAATATAAAGGGACTTCTAGACAGGGATCAATCTTGCTCTCCAGTGGGTGCGACCCACGAAGCTTTGCTGCACCTCCCCTATTTTAGCCATTCCTGGTTGATGAGGCTTGAGGCTACGATTACCTTTATAGGACACATCACTTAGAATGCTCATCGTCCACCTGACGATGCTCTGAAAGCATTCAATCCATACAAGTTCGTTCCGGGTTCGAACGAAACCGAAGGCATTATCTCGTTACACTCATTTTGGAATCACCCTCAGAGTTAACGACAATAACCCTTGCAGTCTGATTCACATCTCGAATCTATAAGAACTAATTCCGTCAACTCATTATGGAATCACCCACAGAGTTATAATGACTCATAGTCCTTACACCTCGAGTCTTCACAAATCTCCACTTTGATTCACGACCTAACGTTATTTTGGAATCGATGTGGTTTTCGGATATCCAAATATGGAAACCCGATCCCGGTCTCATCGAAATCCAAAGCGTGTCTTTTAAGGTCCAAGTTGTTTTAAAGGTTTTAAAACATTTCAATTACAGTATCTATATACACACAGATAGATAATTCATAAATCATAACTGATAATCAATCATTATCACATAACAGGTAATTCACATCATCAATATCATATAGATATACCATATATCATCATCACAATAGATAACCTATGTTATCATCACAATACAATCAAACATCCATACCACACAATATTATTTATCTCATTTATGAGATTACAAGCATCCAAGACAATCAATGACATCCATTCATACATAAGCAATGATTTATTCATCACAAAATAATTAATTTAAAATGAATTAAATTAACTATCTCTATTTCTAATTAATTTAAAATGAATTAAATTAATTACTTCATCTTTAATTAATTTAAAATAAATTAAATTAATTACTTCACCCGTATATATCTTGCTTATTCAAACATTTAATTGATTACAATCAATTAATCAATCATAAATTACTTCAATTAATCACTCTTGATTAATTATCCTTAATTACATTCACGTAATTATCCTTAATTAATTTCACAAATTAATTATTCTCAACTAAACAGTAATTAACCTTTAATTACTTCAATTAATTAATTAATCATAATTAATTATCCTAATCCTTAATTAATTACATTAATTAATTACCTTTAATTGCCTATTATTGATTAATTAATCATAATTAATCAACTTTAATTACATCATTAATTAAATAATTAATGATCCTTAATTATTCCTTAAATTAATTACTCCAGGTAATTAACTAATTAAATTACTATACTAAACCAAATTAATTATCCTTAAATTAATTTCTTAATTAATTATTTGATTAATTACTAAATAATTAGTCCAAATTATCTCATACTTAAACATCTCCACTTAATTACAATTGTAATTGTTAATTAATTACTTAACTAAGTAATTTCCAAATCATTAATTACATCAAGTAATTATTTATAAAACTCAAGTGTTTATAATTAATTAAACTTAATTAATTAAAAATAAACAATCTCATTAAACTAAATTAATTACATTAAGTAATTAATTCCTTAATTACTTTATCAAGTAATTATACTCAAACCATTTTAATGATTATTATTAAATTAATTAATCTAATTAATTATAAATATTAACCATAATAATTAGTTGTTAAATAATCCTGGTTAATGACCTTCATTAACCATCCTCAAATTATTTTATAGGATAATTAACTTAAATTAATTACAAATTAAAAATGTCTTTAATCATTCATTAATTAAAGTTAATTATTAAATTAATTAACCTTAATTAAAAACTTAATTACAGAATTAATATTCATTCATCATTAATTAATAACTTAATTAATGATCTTAACTTTAAATTGATTAATCATTAATCAATTATTAATTCTAAATTTAATTAATTAATTAAATAAATTAACAAATCTTAATTACCTTATTAATTAATTCTAAAACATAAATCTTAATCAAATTTTCAAAATAAAACATAACTTAATTATGTTTAAAACAATTTAATTCAAAACTAAGTACTTTTGAAATTACCTTTAAATTTCAATTTAAATTCAAGTTTAAAACTTATCAAAGTTTTAAATAAATTCAAAACTTTTAAAATTTACAAGTCAAAACAAAAGTTTGACTTGAAAATGAAATCAAAGAATTTGAAGTTAAATTTATTTCAAAATTTTAGAAGTTTCAAATCATCTTTAGTTTAAAACTTTCAACTTTAAATCTTCTTTTAAATTTGAAACTGACCTTCATTTTAAACTCAGATTTCCAGTTTTTAAAATTTATCTTTAAATTTTGCTTCATATTTTAAGACTTCATTATTTAAAATTTCAACTATTTACCAATTTGAAATAGTTAATTAAGTTAAGAATTTAAATTTTTATTTCAAAACCTGGGATTTAAATTTGAATCTAAAATTCAAACTTGCATTTGAATTTTCACTTAATCCTTTCATTAAATAAATCTATAGAATTTACAATATTTAAAACCCAGATTTAAAGAAAACAGAAAAACAGGTTTCAACTCAAAACCTAGAATTTAAATTCAAATTAGTAATTCAAACTTGAATTAAATTTTAAACCTAAACCTTATTTAAAACCTATAACTACAGATTTTAAAATTTGAAAACCCAGATTTAAAAAAAACAGTTTCTATCTTAAACCTGGAAACTACAGAGTATAACTCGAGAATTTCCAAAGCTACTTCGGGTTTTATGCATTCCTACTTAGAGTCACTTACCCACCTGCATCGAGTAAAACACAGACCTCCCCTAAACACATCCAAACCCAAAACAGTTTACCAGTAAACATGTCGCCGTGCATATGCATGGCGACCACCACCTCTGGCGACCCCCAGTGATGATCCAACAACTACCATAAAGCCAAGTATACCCACATGATCCCTCAGCTCGAACAAAAGAACAAGTATTTAAGAGTCAAGCTTCCCAATCCAAACCTGTATAACAGAAAACAGGTTTTTGTCAAAACCTGTCAACAGCGACAGTTCGCCACTCCAGTCACTTGCAGATCCACCCCTCCGGCCTCGAGCTACTCTTCACACCAACTACCCATTCACTAAAGACTAGCACACTCGATCAAACCATAATCTCACACTGACCAAAATTTTAACCCCTATTCAAACTTAGGGTTCAATTCTAAAAAAATCAAAACCGCACTCAATCTAGTCAATTATAATTACTTCTCTGATTTTTCTAAGGATTCATGATCCTTACTTAATAACTCAGAAAGAAATTTGAGTTTTCTTATACTTCAGATTGCAAGAATTTTTCACAAATTCATATTTTGTTTCAAGAATAAACTGTCACTAATCAAACACCTAAAAATACTAATACTTGATTTAAATATCAAGTTACAGTTTAAATATTTGATTTATGCTACTAAATTACTACATCCATTTGTTTAAGTTTTGATAAAAATAAGCATGCATGATGCTTTTCCCTGTTTCCAAAGTTACCTCATAATTTTAACTTCCTGGCTTTTAAAACATGAACTGATGAATACAATACAACTTACTTTGCATCTAAACATGGATTAAATCTTGAGTTTATGAAATTTTGAATTATATCTAAGCCTGGAATTCAGGACAGAAAAGAATCAATCAATAACAAACAGGAATTCAATCTCATACATATACACAAACATATTTAACATACTCATCAGGCAACAATTCAAACAACTATATTAATTTAGATTAGTTTTTAAAGATAATTTGTTACTCACCTATTTAATGCAGACCACTGATCATTTGAATTTTGCAGAAACACCAAAGATGCAGGCTTATAAAAAATGCAAGTGCTTTCTCTGATTCTCAAATCTGAGTTGAATTCCTGATGAAATTCTCATGCTTATGATCCCATACACTTATTACTTGCATGTAGATGTAGATGATGCTGAGTTGATCTTTGGTGGACTATGCAGGTTCTTTGATTTGAGATTTGCAGATGAAGGATTTTGAGAATGCAGATTTGAAACTTGATAAATTTGTGGATGCAGATTTTGATTGTGCAGGTTTATTTGAATTTGATGAGGAATTTGTATATACAGAATTTTGATTGTGGATATAAAAATGAATTTTGGGTCTTCATTTGATTAAGGAAATGAAAATGTAATATGAATGAAATAAAGATGCAAGCTTAACTAAATGGTTTTCAGATTTACTAAAATAAAAGAAAAGAAAAATTGAAACTAAATTTTAACACTTGTCATAAGTTAGACACTTGTCTAGTTGTATATTAATTTTTTAAACACATGTCGCTTTAAAATAGTTAATACTAATTACAACTTAATGTATATGTTAGCTTGGTTCAAGTTGTTAGTTTATATTTAAACATGTGTATAAATTTACAAATGAAAACAAAAACAAATCAAGTTATACATATAAATTCAATTTGAACTAAAAATTACAAATCTTATTCAAAACTTATTTATAAAGTCAATACAATGTTAATATTATTTTTATAAATCTCTTATTATTAAATTAAAATCATTTTTCAAGAAATTATACTTTTATTAAATAAATAATCCATTTTATTAAGTCATGAAATCATTTTGTTGAATTTATTCTAAATTTAAAGCAATACCAATTTATTTAAAATATGAACCATATATTTATATTGTAAATAGAAATAAATTTATATAATTTAAAAGATAAAATAACCAATTTAAATATTTATTGAAGAAGATTATTAGATTTATCTGAATAATTATTAACAGAATATCAATATCAATTTAATTTTAACTACAGATTATTAAATTGATATTGTTAAAAATTCCGGAATGTTACAAGGAGGCTACCCTAAATACTCCACAGGCTACGGGAGAAAACCAAACTCGTACAAGGCGTGCTAGGGTAGGTAACATAGCACAATAAGGCGATGCCAAGGTAGATATACCAATTACGCATCCGGGCAAGTGGTAACGCATAGCGCACAGCTACCGCCCACCTCGAGCCACACTCCCAAAATCAAAGGTGCGCACCATTCAATCTCAAAGTAATAGAATGGCATACGAAGAAGTATGTCCGATCAGAGGAGCTACCTCATTGGCCCGAGAATCGCTCCTGTTTTAGCCACCTTATGCCAACTCACGAGAGTCGGGTCCACGTATATACTTCAATAGAACGTCATCACCATCCTACTTCATTCTGGAATCTCCACCGCGTACACGGTTGTTAAAGTGGTTTTCGGTATCGACAGAGAGTATGCCCATATCCAATCCCGATCTCTTTAACAACCCAATGTTATTATAACCGTGGTTATGAATTTCAAAAATGGTTTATATTTCACTTCAAAACATATTCATTTAACCATTTAAAATTCAATATCTTCTAACATTTCTAAGTTCATTCATTCCATTGTAAAATTTCCAAAATATTGTAATTTCAGCTATAAGAGCACTTATAAAATATAATGGTAGATATAGTAATATTTCAAAAACATTGTCAAATTAAAAGACAGCAGCACTTATAAAGTGCTATGGTACGTATTTAGTTATTTCAAAATAGCTCAATTTCAAAAACAGCAGCACTTACAAAGTGCTACAGTAGGTATTAGTAATTTAAAACATTTCGGTTTCATTTCAGCAACAATAGCACTTACCAAGTGCAACAGTAGCTATTTAGTTATTCAAAACGGTTTACTTTTAGCAACAACAACACTTATAAAGTGCTGCAGTAGCTCTTTAGTTATTTCAAAATATAGTTTAGTTTCAACAACAACAGCACTTACAAAGTGCTGCAGTAGCTCTTTATTATTCTAGAACTTAGTTTATTTCCAGAAATGACAGCACTTAAAAAATGATGTCTTAAAGCCACGGCATTTTTGAAGTGCTACCAATGCTAATTGCAGATTTACTATAAAATTTCAAAAACAATAAAACTTCAATTTTAGCCATTTTAACTTATAAAAATCATATTTTTTTGCTTCAAAATATTCATTTGGGTATTATTTAACTTATGATTCAATAAAGTAAACCTTTAATAAATAAATATCCAATTTAAACAATAGTTCACTTATTAAGTCAAAAGTCAACTATTTTCTCAACTTTTATTTTTTTACAATTAACTTAATACTTTATTTTAGAATACCCATTTCATAAATAAAATAAAACTTCCATTCATTTACTTAACATATAATTTTCCATTTAAAACCAATTTCCAATTTCCAGGTTAAGTCATATTTTTAAAATACACCTTTCCATTTAATTTTTTATACATTCTAACTTATAGAAAAATCACTGTAGATTCAATTAAATTATTTCAATCCAATTTAAGTTAAAATGTCATATTTTTACATTTAAAAATACTTAAATTTTTTAGAAAATATATATAATTAACCACGAGTTTATATAATATTTTCTAACCTAGGTCAGGTGATACAGATAATATATCATTTCAATCTGTAATTTAAAAAGAAAAATCCGGGTTCTATCTTTTCAAACCCACAATCCCAAGTAAGTCAAATACAATAAAAATCATTCGAGTCTATCGTTTCAGCCCATAATGATTTTTCCTTATTCTAAATTCCGTTCGGGCATGTATCATTTCAACCCTTAGTGATAAGGGAACTTGCAGTTTGAGATAGAGAAAATAAAATAACAGTATAGCATATAATATTATAACATATGATGTAACAGGTATAAAATAAGGTTATGCAACATATAAACTGATCACAAGCATATATGAACATAGTATATCAATCATTACATATTAACTTGTCATCGTTTCACAATTATATAAGTACGTTTGTCTAGAGTGAATAACTCACCTCTAAAACTAGAGATCAATTCAAAAACACAAAGATCCAAACTCCGCCAATCACGAAAAAGGCATGACAAGATTCGAGAAGAAGTAACATCCAAATTCAAATCTTGTAATCAAATAAATAAAACAAATATAAGCGTATGATTTAACACAAATAAGATATGAATTCAACAATGAAAAATATGAATAAATTTGAAACAAATATGGATTCAATCAACAAGTGGGCTTGGCCACATCACCTATAAGCTCGGCCACACCCTTACATGGCTTGGCCATGATGTGTTAGAGCAACTAGGCTAGGTTATGGGGTCCATAGGCACGACTAAGGCTAGGAAAGTGGAGAAGTGGTGGAGTTACAACCATGGAATGCAAAAAGGCAATCAAAAGGAGGGGTTTTGGTTCAACTAGGCTTGGCCATGGTCTTGTTTGGGTCCAGTGCACATCATAGCACGGCTAGGCAATGAATGTGGAGGAATAATAGAGGCTGTGGCAAATAGCATAGGAAGTGGTGATTAAATAGGCTTGTGATGGATTTTTGTATTGCTTTTGGTGATTGATCTAGATCTATGGGCATGGCCAAGGGCATGGGATAGTGATGAGGAGTGGTGGCAGGCCATGGTGGAGGAGGAGAGGAGATGGTGCTCGCTAATATGGTGGAGGCCGACCACTTAATGAAGAAAACAAAAGGAAATAAAGGAAAAAGGAAAAAGAAAGAGGAAAAGAATCCATGGAACTTACTGTAATTTTTTCCCAGGAGAAAGAAAATGAGGAAATGAGATGTTGAGGAGTTTCTATACGTGATTTAGCAATAGAGGAAGCGGCTACGGTTTGGGGCATGAACGGCCAAAAAAATAATAAAGAGGGTAGGCAAATAAAAAGGCAAGCATTTAAAACAATGTAACCTATGTCTCCTTGATTGTCTCAAGCCATTTACACAAAGATATAAACAAGTAACATTCCAATAAATAAAATAAAAGTCTAAATAAATATAATAGAGAAAAAAAATCAAGAGATGGACATAGGAAAATATAAAATAAAAAATACATAAATTAATTGCTTGTAAACCGCTGTATTTTATCCAATTTTAAAAGTATAAATCAGAATTTAACGAAAAGAAAAGCGAAATGAATATCAGAATTATATCCAGCTTCAAATAAAAGATTAGAATTTAAAATTTAAATTTTTAAAAATTCAAAACCAAAATATAAAATTTCCATAAAATGTTTATTTTTATTCTATTTGGAAGATAAATTGCGAACAAATCCAAAATTACACTCGAAAAATTCCAAAAATTCAAATTTTAATGAATAAAAATCAAAGTCTTCAAATAAATTAAATTTTAAAAGTATTTACTAAATTTTGGGTTGTTACACTCTCTCCCACTTAAAAATTTTTGTCCTTGAAAAGGAATGAGGCACAGAAACAATGCAAGATAAGATAGAAAAGAAAATAGTACCTGAAACAAATAATTCCAGATTCGAAGCATGCATGCTCTACTCCGTCTCCCAGGTACAATCCCAATCATCCGTACTCCACTGCACTTTGACCAAGTTTATAGATTTTCTTCTTAGCTGCTTCGTACCTCTTTCGATGATACGAAGTGGCTTCCTCTCAATAGTCAGATTAGGCTCAATATCCAAAATCTCAAGAGTAGAAGGCTGGACAATAAGAGATGGATCATGCATGATATCGACGAAGATGCGAAACATGGAATACATTATGTACTCTAGAAAATTTCTCAGGCAAATCCAGATGATAAGCTAGAGAACCAATCCTCTCAGAGATACGGAAAGGACCGACCAACCTAGGAGCAAGCTTCCCTCTAAGACCAAATCGAATCACATTGCTTAAGGAAGAGACCTTGAGGAAAACCAAATCACCAACAGCAAAATCCAAACTCCTCCTACGATGATCTACATACTTCCTTTGCCTATCCTGAGAAATCCTCAACTTCCTCTTAATCTCCTCAACCTTCTCTCAAGCTTCCAAGATCATCTCAAGACCAAGAACCAAATGATTACCAGATTCAATCCAGTAAGATGGAGATCTACAAAGTCTTCCGTAAAGAGCAACAAACAGAGACATTTCAATACTAGCCTGAATTCAAAGATGGAATGAGATTGATAAAGATTCAGATAAGATTGAAATAGAAGACTGAAAATATACCTGATAACTGTTGTTATAGGTGAATTCAACAAGATGGAGATAATCTTCCCAAGATCCTCCATAATCAAGAACACAAGCACGAAGAAGATTTCTCGAGAATCTGATTCACTCTTTCCATTTGACCGTCGGTCTATGGATGGTAGGAAGTGCTCAGATTCAGACGAGTACCCAAGTTTTCCTAAAAAGCTTTCCAAAACTGATTGGTGAAGATAGGATCCCGATCACGAACAATGCTGATAGGAACTCCATGGAGACGAACAATCTACCTTATGTAAATCTCAGCTAGACTAGAAGCCGAACGGGTAGATTTGACCGAAATGAAATGAGCGTACTCGGTCAATCTATCCACAATAACCTAAATTCTCTCGTTACCCCTCTGGGTCCTCAGTAAACCATCAATAAATTCCATGGAAACCTGTTCCAATTTTCAATTGGGAATCTCAAGGGGCTGCAACAAACCATGGGTCTTCTGATGATCTGCCTTGACTTGCTGACAAGTCGTACACCTACTAACAAAGATAGAGATATCTCGCCTCATACCTCTCCACCAATAAAGCTTCCTTATGTCCTGATACATCTTCGTCACACCAGGATGAACAGAATGTCTGAATCGATGATATCCTGAATTAACTCCTGCCTCAATCCATCAACATTCGGGACACAGATCCGATTATTAATCCTCAATATCCCTCTATCGTCGATCTGAGCTCCACTACCATCAGGGCTACCTCCACCAACTCTGCTACGAATATTCTCCTTCATATGTCTAAGCATCGCATCCTTATCTTGCTTTGCAATGATATGGTTCAAAAGAGGAGAAGAAGAAACAACAAGCTGACAAAACATAGCTTTCTTCCTACTCAAAGCATCGGCCACAACATTAGCTTTCCTAGGGGTATAGCTAATGTCAAGATCATAAGAAGCAAGAAACACAAGCCACCGAACCTGCCGCTGATTCAAATCCTTCTGGGTGAATACATATTTCAAAGACCAATGATCACTAAATAGCTCAAACTTAGCACCCAAAAGATGATGCCTCACAACAACAAGTAATTCTAAATCATGAGCATCATAGTTGGCCTCATGGGTCTTCAATTGGTGACTGGCATAAGCAATCACCTTCCCATCTTGCATTAGTACAGCTCCCAAACCCTCACGACAAGCATCAGTATATACCGTTAATCCCTCATTTCCATTTGGGACAGTAAGCACTGGTGCGGAAGTAAGCTTACGCTTCAACTCGTTGAATGTAGATTTACACTTATCATCCCATATGAACTTAGCATTCTTTCGAGTCAAAGCAGTGAGAGGTGTAGAAATCTGAGCAAAATTCTCAATGAATCTCCGATAATAGTCGGCAAGGCCCAGAAAACTACGAATATCAGTTGGAGTCCTAGGACTTTCCCAATTCTGTAATAGAATAGGGACGAATAAGGACCATAGAAAAGATAAAATGATCAAATAAAAGAAAGAGAAGAAAGGAAAGACTTTCATTGATCGCAGCGATCTTGACTGGATCAACATAAAATCCACTACTAGAAATAATATGCCCGAGAAATCAGATTTGATCTCTCTAGAAATGGCATTTAGAGAATTTATCCTTCAATTGATGATTTCTAAGAGTCTCTAGAACATATTTCAAATGCGACTCATGCTCTTCCTTTGACTTGGAGAAGAAAAGGATATCATCAACAAAGACTAGAAAAAACTTATTAAGCACATCACAAAAAACACGATTCATCAAATCAACAAAGAAAGCAGGAGCATTAGTCAAAGCGAAAGGCATAACTAACCACTCATAAAACCCATTCTCGGTACGGAAAGTTGTTTTGGGAACGCTTTCCTCGGCAACTCCAAGCTGGTGGAGACCTATGGCAAGATCAAGCTGAGAGAAAACAGTCGCTCAATAGAGCAGATCAAACATATCATTGATGCAAGGCATAGGATATCTGTTCCTCGTAATGAGCTTGTTCATCTCCCTATAATCAACACACATCCTCGAAGAACCATCGGACTTAGTGACGAAAACCACTGCTGCTCCCCATTCTGAATGGCTAGGTCTGATTAACTCTTGGAGAACAAGTCCTCAATTTGCTTCCTTAACTCAACCTTCTCTCGGGGTTCCATCCTTCTAGGAGGAAGAACTACAGGTCGAGCTCCAGGAATAAGATCAATACGAAAATCAATTTTCCGCTTAGGAGGCAAAGAAGTGACTTCACCAAATACATCGGGATAGTGCTTGACCACATGAGTCGAGTCAAGATCACCAGAATCAAGAGAATAAATAAAGCTTCCAGCAAAATCCTGGAGCAAACTACACTGAATCACCAAAGAATTACCAAGATCATCCATAAGAGAAATAGTTTGGGAACTATACGAGATAAAGGCATCATGCCTCTTCAGCCAGTCACCTCCAAGCAATAGATTGAAAGCATCAAAACCCAGAAGAAATCACCATTGAAACGGTGATCAAGATAGAGAAGCTTCACTTGCTTACAAATTGTGCTAATATTCGTAGGACCACCAATTGGATTTGAAACACACAAAGGCACAGAAGCAAACTCAGGCAAAAGACGATGCTCGAATTTATTACAAAGATCCACAAAGATAAAGCTATGGGAAGCTCCAATATCAAATAAAACACGAACAGGAGATTTAAACAAAGTAAAGGTGCCCTGAAGAGTACCTTGTGAGTCATTAGGAGCAGGAGCAGGTGCAGGTGGTGGAGCTGGTGAAGATGCAGATGTAACAGCAAAAATACCCGATGACTTGCCCTTCTGTTAGTAGCGCAGTCCTTCTTGAAATAGCCAGGCTACAGACAAAAGTGGTGAAGATCACGCCGGGTCAACTGAGCTGTAGGAGGGATAGCAGCACCAACTAAAGTAGGACAGCTATTAACATAGCGTCCCCTCTGATTGCATCTGTAGCAGGTAATGGCAGATAGGTCGATCGGCTGCCTCTGAGATGAAGAAGATGATCCCAACCCTGGGGTCTTTTGATTCTTCTTATGATGATAAAAGTTGGGCTTTCTCTTCTTAGGATTACCGGAGGATGACTAAGATGAAGTGGATCGAGCAACGGGAGAATCCTTAGAAGTAGGATTCTCATATCTAATGGCCATGTCCATCAGAGTGGTGAAAGGACTATGCACATGGGCTATGAGGTGATCATAGTAATTCGGGCGTGCACTAGCAATAAAGTTCTCATTTTTCTTGAGAGGAGAGTCAATCAAATTAAGTCCAAACATAGAAAGTTCACGTAACTTCCTCTTATATTCAGCAAAAGGCATATCACCTTGCTTCAAATCCATGAATTTGCGATAAAGCTGAAACTTTCCTACCTCGGGCATCCATTTCACAAGAAAAGCATACCTAAAGCACGATAAAGAGCACAAGAAAGATTTTAAGAAAAGGAACTGAACCAAATTCAAGACAAACAAAAGATGATACCTAAATTGTTCCCAAGAAATTTCAGCCTCAGCGGTGTGAGCTATGAAAGTTTCCCATCGATCCAAAGCTGCTCCTTTCAATTTCCAAGCTGCCAACTGACGCTGCTGGGCATTAGTGATCTCAAGCCTAGAGAAGATTCTCTCCAAATCCTTCAAGCACTGTTGAGCTTCAACAATGCTTTTAGATCCAGTGAACTTGGTGCCACCAAGCTCAGTGTATTCCTTACAAAGCTTAGTGAACCTGACTAGGGCAGCAGGCTAACGAGCTGGGGCAACACCGCGTCCCCTACCTCTAGCATTCCTATTACTCAGCCTGAAAAATCCAGAATGAATTTTAGGACAGAGGTAATTGAGAAACAAAGACATTATTAGATAAGATAAGACAAAATTAGATTCGACTGAATGAATGTCCTAAACAAAGACATTACTAACAAGGTGGATAGGGAGAAGAAGGAAGTTAAGAAAAATTTGACTTTAAAACAAGAAAAGTTTTTATATCAAAATACTCTTTAAAATCCTTTGGAAATCATTTGAAAAATCATTTTATACCTTAAAATATGTTCTCTCACAAAGAAAGGATTCCAAGATAGATTTTACTCATTCTAGGGTATTTCTACCCTATCTCTAATGAGTTTTTGCTCCGCAGGCTAAGGTTTGCCTAAAACCAAAGCTCTGATACCAAATGTAACAACCCATTATTTTACACCATTCAAATTCAACAATAAAACCAAAATATGTCAAACTTGAATAGCTCAAAACAACAGATTGTAATAAAATTTGAAGCAAATAAAACTAATCACAAACACAGAATATCAGAATACTCGCAACAGAAATAAAAATAACCATAGTGTTTCATGAAGCCACTACAAACACAGTCTCAAACAAAGTCTCAAAACCGTTACAAAATACATAGTCTGACAAAAAATTACAGTTCTAAACCAAATACAGTAGAAATCCCAAATACATAAGTCTCTAACACATAAACTGAAATAAAATGACTGAACTG
This sequence comes from Allium cepa, assembly GCA_030765085.1. Classification (NCBI taxonomy): domain Eukaryota; kingdom Viridiplantae; phylum Streptophyta; class Magnoliopsida; order Asparagales; family Amaryllidaceae; genus Allium; species Allium cepa. The sequence goes on along the minus strand of CM060930.1, from coordinate 2,138,866 downwards.
GAATAGATAAAACTAGATAAGCAGATAAACTCCAGAAATCTCTAGCTTCCAGAAGATAGATCCAAGCTGATACTCAAGCTGACCCAAGCATAAGAAAATAAATACAAACACTCGAGTCAGGACATACATATTTATACAATATAAACCAACTCAATTGAACTGTAATATAAGGTACAAGTAACTTAAAAGATGCTTGGGACCGCCCATCCTCCAAGGATCCGTTAAACTATTTACTATATAGTAACATTTCTCTATTATGATAAGGTCTATAATGAAATAAACTTACTTTAAAATAGAGTTAACGAGTAACCCAATATTCCCCTTAACACATAAATAGTCCAATTAGTCTATCCAGTACCACCGTACCTCCAGATCGGGAGGCTACCCAAAATACTCCACAGACTACGGGAGAAAACCAAACTCGTAAGGCACGCTAAGGTAGGTGACATGGCACAACAAGGCAATGCCAGGGTAGATATACCAATTATGCATCCGGGCTGGTGGTAACGTGTATCGCGTAGCTACCGCCCACCTCGAGCCACACTCCCAAAATCAAAGGTGCGCACCATATCAATCACAAAGTAATAGAATGACATACGAAGAAGTGTGTCCAATCAGAGGAGCTACCTCATTGGCCCGAGAATCACTCCTATTTTAGCCACCTTATGCCAACTCACGAGATTCGGGTCCATGTATATACCTCAGTAGAACGTCACCACCATCCTACTTCATTCTGGAATCTCCACCGCGTACACGGTTATTAAAGTGGTTTTCGGTATCGATAGAAAGTATGCCCATATCCGATGCCGGTCTCTTTAAGAATCTGACGTTATTATAATCTATGGTCATAAATTTCAAAAATGGTTTATATTTCACTTCAAAACATATTCATTTAAACCATTTAAATTCAATATCAAATAGTATTCATTTCGAAGTTGTAACATTTCTATGTTCATTCATTCAATTATAAAATTTCCAAAATATTATAAATTTCAGCTATAACAGCACTTATAAAATGTAATGGTAGATATAGTAATATTTCGAAAACATTATCAAATTCAAAAATAGTATCACTTATAAAGTGCTACGGTATGTATTTAGTTATTTCAGAACAGCTCAATTTTAAAAACAGCGGCACTTACAAAGTGCTACGGTTGGTATTAGTAATTTAAAATAGTTCAGTTTCATTTCAGCAACAACAGCACTTACCAAGTGCTACAGTAGTTATTTAGTTATTCAAAACAGTTTACATTTAGCAACAACTGCACTTATAAAGTACTGCAGTAGCTCTTTAGTTATTTCAAAATATAGTTTAGTTTCAGCAACAACAGCACTTACAAAGTGGTGCAGTAGCTCTTTATTATTTCAGAACTTAGTTTGTTTCCAGAAATGTTAGCACTTAACAAACACTGTCTTAAAACCACAGCAACTTTGAAGTGCTACCAATGCTAATTCCAGATTTACTATAAAATTTCAAAAACATTAATACTTCAATTTTAGCCATTTTAACTTATAAAAATCATATTTTTCGCTTCAAAAATATTCATTTGGGTATCATTTAACATATGATTCAATAAAGTAAACCTTTAATAAATAAATATCCAATTTAAACAATAGTTCACATATTAAGTCAAAAGTTAACTATTGACTCAACTTTTTTTTACAATTAACTTAATACTTTATTTTAAAATACCCATTTCATAAATAAAATAAATTTCCATTCATTTACTTAACTTAAAATTTTCCATTTAAAATCAATTTCCAAGTTAAGTCATATTTTTAAAATACAGCTTTCCATTTAATTCTTTATACATTCTAACCTATAGAAAAATCACTACAAATTCATTTAAATTATTTAAATCCAATTTAAGTTAAAATGTCATATTTTTACATTTAAAAATATTTAAAAATTTCAGAAAATATATATATTGCTTTTGGTGATGGATCTAGATCTGTGGGCATGGCCATGGGCTTGGGATGGTGATGAGGAGTGGTGGTCGGCCATGGTAGAGGAGGAGAGGAGATGGTGGTCGGAAATATGGTGGAGGCTGAGCACTTAATGAAGAAAAAAAAAGAAAAAATAAAGGAAAAAGTAAGAGGAAAAGAAGCCATGGAAACTTACTGTAATTTTTTCCCAAGAGAAAGCAAATGAGGAAATGAGATGTTGAGAAGTTATTGTACGTGATTTAACAATAGAGGAGGCAGCTAGAGTTTGGTTCATGAATGATAAAAATAATAATAAAGAGGGTAGGCAAATAAAAAGGCAAGCATTTAAAACAATGTAACCTATATCTCCTTGATTATCTCAAGCCATTTATGCAAAGATATAAACAAGTAACATTCCAATAAATAAAATAAAAGTCTAGACAAATAAAATAGAGAAATAAAAATCAAGAGATGGACATAGGAAAATATAAAATAAAAAATACATAAATAAATTGCGTGTATAACCCTATATTTTATCCAATTTTAAAGGTATAAATCAGAATTTAACGAAACGAAAAGCGGAATGGATATCAGAATTATATCCAGCTTCAGATAAAAGATTAGAATTTAAAATTTAAAATCTAAAATTTTCAAATAAAAGTCAAAGTTTGACTAAAATATAAAATTTCTAGAAAATGTTTATTTTTATTCTATTTGGAAGATAAATTGCAAACAAATCCAAAATTACACTGGAAAAATTCCAAACATTCAAATTTTAATGAATAAAAATCAAAGTCTTCAAATAAATTAAATTTTAAAAATATTTACAAAATTTTGGGTTGTTACAGTTGGCCGTGGCCAGGAGAGGTGGAAGGCCGCATGAAGGGGTAGAGGAAAAAAAACAAGGCCGTGCGGCCATGGATCTAGGAGTTGCGAGGTTGGGTGTGTGGGATGTGCACGAGAGAGAAAGGGGAGGAAGATGGAGCAGTGGATGGAACGATGAATAAGGGTGGTCGCTGGGAGGTTGCGAGCACGGCCTTGGTGGGTAGGTGTTCCGACATGGGTTGTTGCGCATGGGTGAGGGGATGTATGCAGGTATGGGAAGAAGTGGTTCAATGTGTCACATTTACCATTCATTTTTTGGTGAAGAAATGCAGAAGAAAATGAACATAAGGCAAAGAAAAAGAACAGATGCATATTTGAATCATAGGGAACAGAAACAGTAAAAACGTGAATTCGGGAGTTATAAAAGTGAATGGCTATTGATTACATGAGTAAAATAAAGGGGTAGGAAACCAAAATGAGTTGGTTGCGAAATCGATACACTGGCGTTTCACAGATCGCACCGCACATCGGACTCCGAAATTGACATTTGATATACCGTAAAAATCAGCTCGACAAGACGATCAAAACGATATATAGATATACGACCATCCTATCAAAAGTCGATATCAGTACCGAAAATGCTGCAAATCTATTGAAAATAAGATAAACGGAGTTGAGAAGTCCAAATATGAAGAAACGAATTATGACGTCTCAATCAGAAAATGATAAATATTTTTATTATGTAAAAGTATTCAGGTTTGAAAAACATTTTATTATCATCAAATAATAACTGATTTAAATTTAGATAAAATTTCACAACAAAATTTACTTCCATATTTGCTGATGAAAATTTTCCATTTGCTATGTCTAAATAGACGTATTCCGAATATCAAATTTTATTTCAAATTTTAATTATTTAAAATTTCACCAACATTCAGTTAATTACATTATAAAAACCTTAAAAATTACGAGTTGTTATAGAGCTTTAAGTTGGAAATTTTCCAAACAAAAGACGGTGGTGGATTCAACAAAAAGGCTAAGTATGTCGCCTTGAGTAATGTCACAATAAAGGTAATGTATAAATTTAAACGCATAATTTTATAACTGAGCTGGAAGTATTGAGAAAACTACATCATTATTATATGTAACAGTATCATGATAAGAGCTCACAAGTAGTCAAAAAATATACTTTGAATAGTTTCTTGCAACAAAGACAACTTATCGACATGGAGAGAGTTGATTGGCAAAGAAGATACGTTAGACAACGTAGCAGGTCCATTCACAAAGAGACCGACTCAATCAGTTCTCATCAAACCGATAGAAGTGATGGGATAGAGATTCTTAATTGGCCTCAGTCGCAAGTGGGAGATTAATAAAGTTAAGGTTATGCCTTAGAGGCAATTCTGCAATTTACTGTAAATTGTTAACTCTACAATAAAATCTCATTCAAAATAAAATTGTGTTTTTCTTTTTATTATATACCTAAATAATGCATTATATTAATTATTTACTTAATTTAAAGAATATTTTAGAAAATCCATAATTCATACATTTTGTAATAATAATTACAGTGTGTTGTAATCACGAGCGATTAATCACAGTAAAATAAAATATCATTTTTTATATTTCTAGTCAAGACGTTTCAAGACTAGATATCAACACATTCTTTGAGACTAGAGTACGTAACACTCACCAAACATTGTGTAGTGTATTACTCATTGCTAGTGGAGGCACTAAGGTGTTACATACCGATAGTTATTGGGTAACTATGGAATGACCCACTCAAAAGTTTTCTATTGGTTAATATAACCAAGACTAAACAAAGAAACCGAAGTGGCAACACTACACGGTTCTCTCAACTTGAGAATACCATTAAAATTCAATGTGGACACTATACTTTGATTATAGTTAAATCGTGGCACGACGTCCATGGAAGTATTATAGTTGAGTCTAAGTTGAAGCATTAAAAGTAAAATTCTATCCAATAGAGAATTCATTACCTTAACTATATGAGGTTAGTATCACAGTCAACTGTAGTCAACAAAGTTAAAGTCTCTAACTAGAATAGTTTAGTTAATAATAATTTTCAATACTGAGCCAAGGATTTTGTATTTGGGTTATACAAGTTGAATGTGACGATATTGGAATTTTGACTAATACCAAATTCCATAAGTGCTAATGCGATATAGTTTTGAGGAAGAAAATTGGTATAAATAATTACATACCGGGGACCGCTTAAATGATAAAATTGGATTTTTATTGAAACTGTATAAGCTATAAATTCGGCCAAACTGTAACGACCCATAAATTTTTAATGGTTTTTATAACGTAATTAACTGAATTTTTGTTTGAAATTTAATTTTAAAATTTAACAATGAAAATTTGGTATTTGGAATGCATCTATTTAAAGATAGCAAATGGCAGATTTTCATTGGAAAATATGAAAGTAAATTATGTTGTGTAATTTTCAATTTAAAAATCAGTTAATTTAATGATAATAAAATATTTTCCAAATCTGAATATTTTATATAATAAAAATGTATATCTTTTTCTGAGTGAGACGTCATCTTTAGTTTCATCAAATTTGGTCTTCTCTAGCATCGTTTATCTTATTTTCGGCGAAATTAGCAGTAGTTTTGGCATCGAAATTCGAATTTTGATAGGACGGTCGTATTTCTCATATCTATGTACCATTCTAATCGTTTCGTCGTGTTGATCTCCGCAGTATATTCATTGGTGTATTTTGGAGTTCGGTACGCGAGGAAATCGACAAAATGACTAACCGTATCGGTACCGTTTTGGACCTTTTGAATTCCTTTTGTCCATTCGTTATCCTCCTGTAAATCAATAGCCTTTTGCTTTTATTACTCCCAGGATCTTCTTACTTGACTATTAACATTCCCAACTGTTGCTATACCTTTCTGGTTCATTGATTTAAGTTCCAGCCTATTCCTTTCTGCACTTTAGTTCTGAGAAATAATATATATATATATATATATATATAGTTATATCTACTTTTGTTCATTACACTTCCTTTTTCAGTTTCTTCCCACTTTCCATCTGTGTATGTTCATCTTTTTCTTCTTTCCTTTCATCTTCCCAATTTCCTCCTATTTCATGCTTTGAAAAAAATGTGTTAGTATGCATTTGTTCATAAACCCGCTCCTCTCTCTGAAGCACTGGATCGGCCTGAAGGACCTCAAACCAGCAAGCACCCATCATCCCCTTCGCCCCTCCACCCTTTCCCAAACCATGTCGATCACCAACAACCAACAACCGCTCCTCCATCAGATCCGACCAACCCCGTAGCTTCCTCGCACAAAACTTCCCCACTGCACAATCATCCTCCACAACCCGACGCGCCACCTCACCAACTGTGCTCGCGCCTTCCATCCCCTTCCACATCACCATCTTCACCTCCGCCCATGCTTCAGGCAGAGCAACCTAGAACTTCATCCACCTTCTGCCCCCTGCTGCCGAACCCATCTCCACATTTAGCCACCACCTATTGCCATACAACCCATGCACAACTGTCCCCCAAGCCAACGCAACCGGCCTCATCCCGTTTATAGTCGCCTCAAACAACAGAGCCATCGACCGAGCACAATTTCAATCCTTTTCCATGCTCTGATTTCCTGCCTCGTAATCCTGTCCCTGGTAATCATATTCCACCATGCTCCTACCCTCTCCCTTCTGTTTGCTGTTGGCTATGAAAATAGAAGATATATATATATATATAACACTTGTATATATCTATCGATTCTTGGTTTATAAGTACATTAGTATACTGTTTGTTTATATATATATTTATACATATTGGTAGGTATAGGCTTATATTAGTATTATATCATATCTGTTTGTATGAATTATATTATGTGTGTGTGTGTATATGCAAGCTTATATTAGTATTATCTATTATCTGTTTGTATAGATTTTATTAGATATATATATATATATATATATATATATATATATATATGTATGTAAGCTTATATTAGTATTATATCTTATCTGTTGTATAAATTATATTAGATATGTATGTAAACTTATATTAGTATTATCTGTTATTTGTTTGTATAAATTATATTAGATATGTATGTACAAGCTTATATTAGTATTATATAGTGATCTTTGCTTAATGATTTTTTTATTTTTTATAGATATATTGCTTCAATATATACCAAAGTGGATCCTAATGAATATTTATCTTAGATATGGTTTTTAAATGTAATATATATTTTGATTTTTGTAGATTGCATGTATATATATTGTTACATATACATAGTCTAGGTATATGGTAGAGTAGCCTACATATATACATATTGTTGCATATATATTTAGTTGCATATTTTATACAAGATCTATATATTAGCTTGAATATATATATACATTTAGGTGTAGTTAAAGATTGTGTCTATGTATTTATATTAACCTGCACAGTCCATTTAGTTGTTATTATATATTGAGTCTGCACATATATATTAGTCTGCTAATCATTTATTTGTTTTTCAATATATGTTTTGATTTTAAATTAAAATATTTTATATAGATATATTATTCGAATATGTATTTTTAAATTGAGTATTGGTTTAAAATATATAATATACATTCTGTTTCAAGTTATATCAAACTGATTCTGATTTTTTCTCATCGATTACTATTTATCAGCTTTGTCCGTCAAATCCATGTTTAGCTTACTTTGCTTTGAGATTTGTTGTTTAGAATGGTCAATCGTCTAGATCGTGATTCGAATCGTAGCCGTCGTGTTGTCTATTTTTCTCTAGTGTCAAAGGTGAGAAATCACTCACGATTAACATTCGTATATTAGTAAATTTGATTTCACTTGAACCAACAATTGAAATATGTTGTTAAATCTGAATTGTTAATTATGTAATTGTTAAATATGATATGCCATTATCTACAATTGTTCACCTGTGATACATAACACCATATCCTGTTGTATATAATTTATTTAATTTGTTGCTGATGATATATGCATGTTGTTGATATGTTCTATTATTATTATATTTATTCTCCCTCTACAAGTTCCCTGTTAGTTTAGAATTCCCTATGGGTTGAAATGATACATACCCAAACGATCTTGTAGAATAGTGAAAAACCATTTTCGGTTGAAGTGATGAACCCAAGCGATTTTCATTGATTTTGGATTTTGGGATTACGGGATGAAATGATATATACCCGTAGATATTTAAATTGCGGATTGAAATGATAAATATCCGTATCACTTGACCATAGGATAGAAAATTATATACAGACCGTTGGTCTATATTTTGAAAATGATTTCCAAAGTTTTGAAAGGAAATATATGTATTTCAATAAATATTGATTTTTAAAAATATAAGATGTATAAATGTTATTTTATATATGTCTAAATTTGTTTATTTTTAAATTATACGTTTTGAAAATTTTAAATTTACAAGTTAGTTTTGAAAATATAATTTTAAAGATTTTTGTTATAATTTTATTATTTTAAAAATATATTTAAATAGATTTAATATAAAAATAAATTTTAAAATAAGATTTAATTTAGTAAAATATAATTTAATTAGTACATAATATGTTTAAGTATTTACTTAAATTTACATTAATATTTCAAAAATAGATTTTATAACCTTAATAATAAAGGTCAGAAAGATAAATTAATGTTGACTTGGAATTTAAATTGGTTAGTAATTGAATTTAAATAAGAATTTATTAGAACTTATTGATTTTGAGATTTTGAAAATTATGATTTATAACTTGATGATAAAAAGGTGATTAAGTGAATATTCTCAATTTTAAATAAAATTGAGACTGAATATTTAATACTGATTTAAATTTATAAATTAAGATTTTATTTAATTGTTATTAAGACGATTAAGTGAATATTTTCCAATTTGAAAAAAAAGTTAAATGTTGAAATATAAATGAAATTTATATTGTAGATGTTTGAATATTTAAACTTGAATCTTTGAACTTTAAATTGAAATGGTTAAACTGGAATTGATTTAAATTGAATTTTCGGATTTAAGATGATTTGAATTGACTTGCAAAGTTGGAGGAACTAATTTTATTATATAAAGTATTTTTAATATATACAAGCTATATTAATTTGTAACTATTCTAATATATATACTGTTGTCAATATCTAAACGTTTTAACTTGGAATTGTTATGAATTTCAAAAAGCGATAGGATTTCAAAACTGTTACGATTACGAAAGTGTTATGATTTCAAAGTGTTATGCTTTCAAAAGTGTTTTGATTTCGAAAGTGTTATAATTTTGAAAGGGGTTATGATTTTGGAAATAAATATTATTTAAAGTATGTAATGATATCAATTTGACATGATTTTGAAATGTATAAGATATTTTGATATAAAGTATGAAGTATTTATAATGAAATGACCATGGTGTGAAATAAAGCACTTGGTTGTTAAAGAGACCGGGATCGGATATTATCATACTCTCTACCAATACCGAAAACCACTTTAACAACTGTGTACACGGTGGAGATTCCATGGTGAAGTAGGATGGTTTGGTGACGATTCTATATGGTATTTACGTAGCCCTGACTCCCGTGAGTCAGCTTGATGTGGGCTAAAACAGGAGCCATGCTGGGCCAAGTGGGGTTATTCCACCGATCAGGCACATTTCTTCGATACCATTCTATTGCTTTTGTGATTTGATTGGCTGCACCGTTTGATTTGGTAGTGTGTCATGAGGTAGGCGGTAGTAGCTGTTATGCATACATTACTATATAGTAGATAGTTCCATGAATCCTTAGAGGATGGGAATCCCAAACACCCTTTAAGTTACTTATATTTAAGTTGACATTTCACTTGAGTTGAATTTACTGGTATAAGAATGTTAATCCTAACTCGAGTGTTTTGTTTTTTGCTTTATGCTCAGGTCAGACTGAGTGCCACAGCATTTGAGACTCACCTTTGGAGTTGTAGCTTCATTTGGAGATCCATCTATATCTATTCAGCTTTCAACTATCCAGTTGTTTTGTTTAGACTTGTCATCTGCGTGTATTCAAGACTACATTGTATCTGAGATATTCTGTTGTATTTAATTTCAAACTCTGTTGTTTATATAGTAGCTTTATGAACTACTATTTATCTTTTCCACTGCTTATTGTTGTATTACTCTGTGTCTATGATTATGTGATTGATTTATTTACAGTACATGCTAGGTTTTGCCGAATATAAAATTAACAATCTATTGTTTTGAGCAATTCAAGTCTGACATGTGCGAATACGAATGGTTCAAAATACCAGGTCGTTGCATATACTGTCACATCCCTAGCTAAAGTGATATATGAATGTTGATATTCGAATTTTTGATATTAATTGTTGACTAAATTTACGCCTAAGAGTCACATAACTCCAATATTGAATACGTCGAGTATCAGTGACTTAACTAAATTGAAATTGTTATAAATTAAGTTAATTAATTAATATTTATGAAATATGAATTATAAAATTTTATTTTATTTATTTTGAATCAGTATTTAAAATAGTGCATATGTAAAAGTTATTTACACATGCATTGATATACGATATAAATGTGCATTTAAAATGCAGATTTACAATTGTGGTTTGAAAGTGCAACTAGGCCCATTTTCCTAGCACAGTAGCCGGTCATAAATAAGGGATATGGGCATTATATATTTGATATTCTGCACTTAAATTGGTGGTTAAAAAAGGATTGAGATCTACTTTCTCCGCTTTCTTTCCTTATTTAAACCCACTACTCTCTTCTATTTTGAAGTTACTGTTCTAGCATCTCCTCACCCCTACAGGCTTCAAGCTAGTAGGTCCATTCCCTCTCTCTTTTCAAACCAAACATAAATTTAATTAAAACTTAATTAAAGGGTGTGTAGATCATTTCGATTGGTGGCATTTTATGAAAGAGACCAAGTAGGATTTAAGGAGTGGTTCTGACTCAGCATTCAAGGTGTAACAAATAGATAATAGATGGCATAATATCTACTTCATCTGAATTTGTATATGTAAATTATCAAGTCATTGTAAACATAGGTTAGATTATATCATGAAACCACATATGAATTTGTCATTGATCTACACAAGAATATGTTGTATAATCTAATATAAAAAAATTATGTATATATCTATATAGCTTTTGATCATGTTAATAAATAAAAAAATCAGATTTAAAATAATTTAAAAAAGAATTTAAACAAAAACTTAATTATTTTAAACTACTATACATATATAAATATATTTTCAAATTATTTAATAAATTCAAAGCAAGTTTTCCTACATGCATACGATTAAAAAAGTTCAATTTTGTTTTCATATTTTTAATTTAAACAAATTTTTTTATACTATTAATTATCAAATTGTAACTTATTCATATATGTATATATATTTACGTATAAATAAAAATAAGTAAATGCATATTTAAATTATTACTCATGGAATCAATAAAAAACATAATTTTTTTATCTATTTCTGTACGAAAATTTAATAACAATAAAATAATATATATAAAGTTTCAATATGTACAAAACAATACCAAAAAATTAATTTATCCAAAAGTAATTAATGGACGATAATGATATATTTATATATAATTATATTTTACAGTTAATCATATATATATATTAAATTAGAATTTTATATAAGTTAAATTTTATTTACATATATATTTCTAAAGAAAAAATTATTTCGTATATGTTATATATATTTAAATACATTTTATATTTATATAGATTAACTATAAAACATTCATATTTTTAAATTTAAAATGATATTTTTAAACCTAGGTCTAATTTCAAATTTGAATTTTAAATTGCTCTATTTATAAATTTATATAAAATCTACTTACATTATATATATTCTTTAATATATATTTGTGTGTGTATTTACTTTTATACTTATGTTTGTGTATAAGTATATTTATATTATAATAACATTATATAAAACAGATAAAAAATCAATATATGGAGGGGCCAACATATCTGTTACGGTGTAAATCCCAACATTTAGGTGCAGGTATGTTAAACCATGTACACATGCTGCACGTGCACATACACATACATATGTGTTTGATACAATTTACATAATATATATGATTATATTAATCAAATAAAATACCTTTAGGGATTTTTCCCAATTGATTTACTAAGGGAAATAAATTATTTTAAGAGAAGGACTTATCTATAGATACTGGATTTTGTAAATGGAAAGACTTAACCGTTTAAAGTTATTCAGATTTATATTTGATAAATGCGGCGGTTTAATGATAAAGCATTTGAAATTTTTTAAAGTAGCCAATCAAGGAGTTACAATTGGCTGGTTAGTTATAACGTAATGGCCATGTTTAGATCTAATTCAATGTTTTCAGAAAAAGGAAATTCCGCCTCTTGCATAAGTACCCTTCGACACCTTTACCTCCACTACATCTCAGATTAAACCCTCCCAGTCAAAACCCTCATAGTCGAAACCAATGCATATGGTATCAAGGGTATTGGTACAAAGTGAATTGGTATGTAGCGGAAGGTAGGATGTCGAAAGCAATGCTTTCATCAAGGTTGAAGCCAAGGTTCACTTTTAAAAAGATAAGCGCCTACCTAGATTTTGAAGGGCTTTCGACTGAGTCGATACCCAATAGAGTCGAAACCTTAGTTTGTTTCCTAAATTTAAATTCCTGCCTTGTTTTACTTAAAGGTTTCGATGTAGTCGAAAGTCATGCCTTCGAAAGGGACTTTATAAATAGCTTGTTAAGGGGTACCTTTCTCTTTAAATAAGAGCCCTTAAAAGGACTGGTTTCGACCATGTCAAAACCCAGCCGTAAATTTTCTCCTTTCGACTGTAATGAAGCCATCTATGCTGCCGGAAGGTCCTCTTTGTTTTAACTTAAACTAAGCTTTTTCCTAAATTCTTTCGAAGGGTTGGGGGTTTCCAGGCAATGAAGTCGAAAGGTGTTTCGACTCTATCCTTTGATGTATTAATTTAAAAGGTGGTTGCTTTCAACTAGATGACTTCGAAACCATCAACTTTTCCCAAAACAATTTCATAATCAATTTTGAAAGAGGTACTTTTGTATATAATCATTTTGACCCAAAAATGTTTTTAAATAGTAAACTCAATGCTTTCGAAGGTACTTTATTTGTTTTGAAGCTACGTTTTAAAGAATATTTTGATACCATCATAAGGTACCGCTGGTTTTGAAAGTGAACATTTAACAAGGGCTTCGAAAGTTATGTTTATTATGTTTCGAAAAGAAGTTTATGCTTTCAAACAGGTTATCCAAAGGTTTTGAAGGTGATGTTTTAAAGTTTCTAAACAAAAAACCCACTTTTCACTTTTAAAAAGGAAATACCATGGCATAACTAAAGATTTTAGGAGCATTACTTCTTCATATAATAATTCACATTGTAATTAACCCATAACAGTACTTTGGGGAAGGACAGAATAACCTGTTAGGTTGACCAGAGTGAATATAACCTAAGAAATGTTGAAATCCTAATTAAAGATATTGGCAGGAGCCAATAGGTTCGTAGTAATCCCATGAAAACCGTGTTCAGCAAATGATATTGGTAGGGGCCAATAGGTTCATAGTCAGCCCATGAAAACTATTTGATGCTAGCAAGGGCCGGTAGGTTTGTAGTTAGCCCATGAAAACTATATTCGCATTAAGATATTGAAAGTTAGTCAGTAGGTTCCTAGTTAGCCCATGAAAACTAGGATACTAGTTAAGATATTAGAATTACCAATAGGTTCTTAGTAATCCCATGAAAACTATGATATTGGAAAGATAGTCCATAAACATTTAACAGGTTAATAGTAATCCTAGAAACTATAATTGAGATAGATAGTCATAATGAATGGGGATAGGTGATCCAAATTTGATTTATTTGTTTTTCATATCATCGTAATGTTTTTGAAATACTATTTCTAACCGTTGTGGATGCAAGAAGCACATTATATGGTTTTATAAATATTTTAGGATACAAGTGAGGCGAAAACCAGTTCCGCTAAGCGTGTTATCTCACTAGATATCTAAATGGTTTGAGATGGTAAATTATTGTTCATACGAGGCTTTATGTCCGACTCAAAGTTTTTGTTTTCTCCTTAAACTCTCAGATACTCAATTGATTTTGAGTAGGTTGTGAGCTATGGTTTCCAGGAGTTACTTTAGATGAATAAAGCTTCCAAGACGTATAGAAGGCAAGCTTGTTATTAGAGTTCTTTTCTTTTCACTATGTGTTTTGTTTGTAAAGGAAAATTTGTTTTCTTGCCTATCTATATAATCCGATCAACCAAGGAGGCATCTTCATATGTCGCCCTTGGCGTATTTTGTAATAATTATATGTTATCTAAACGTGGTCCGCAGACTGGGATTATGTAATCAATTTGGAATATTTTGAAATGGAATTTAGAATCTGTTTGCTGTTTAATTTTTTCCATATTCTTATGTTTCTTTGTATCAATATATCTAATATCGTCGTATTTGGTCACCGAGGATTAATAACTATGGATGACTACAGCATCCGTAGCCATTACTTTTAGGCCTTCAAGTAGGGGGATGTTACAATTTAGTATCAGAGCATAGATTTATGAAACTTTAAAAGAAACTTAAACCTAAAAGATTTTCCGAACATAATCCAATGAATCGATAATAAGATTGGGGTTTGGGTTAATGTTATAGTAACGTACTTGTATTTGCGATATATAGTTATGTATAAGTACATATCCCACGCTCTTTTAGATCGTTCTTCTTTATCTTACTAAGGCTTGTATGCAGATTTACGAGAATGGAGATATGGAAGAAGGAAACGGAAGAGCAAATCTCGGTGGAGGAAGCACCATAACTAATGGAAATGCTAGACCCACTACTAGGAGGAACCCAAGTCGACAGGCTAATGTTAGTAACCAAAATGCTATTGCCATTGTGAGTGCTGGAAATCCACCAGTAGATATGGTGGTGATTTCTTAGTTCTTTGTTGGTTTAATGCAAGCTGGAGCTGCTATTGGTGTTGCTGGAAATGTAGGAGGAGCTAATCATGTGGCTTCGGTTGGGAATAATTATGCTTTGCTGAGTAGAGAATACACCAGTTTAGGTGGGAAGTGATTTTTGGGAACGGAGAGTGTCATAGAGTTTCAGAACTGTTTGTTGCATTGTGAGCGTATATTTACTGATTTGGGAAAGAATGATGACAGAAGAGGAGATTGGCCACTAGACAGTTGCAAAGGTCAGCACCACATTGATGGAATAGTGTTACTGCCGGAGTTTCGGAAGAGCACTTAACTTGGGCTAATTTTAAAACGAGATTTGAGCAGAAGTTTGTATTTGAGTTTACTAAGTCTGAGCTGATGAGGAAGTTTATGGATTTAGTGCATGGAGAGATGTTAGTAGTCGAGTATGCTACTAAGTTTGAAAAGCTGTCTCGATATGGTTATGTTGTTATGGATACTGACATCAAAAGGAATGAGAGGTTCATTCGGGGATTGAGGCCCGACCTTGCTAGAATGACCATGACACATGCCAAGATCCTTGCAATGGTGGAGATGGCCATTCACCGTGAGGAGTTACTTGTTGAGTTAGCTAAGGAGAAGTGAGTGGAAATCAGGGTTCTCATGGGAAGAAGAGGAATTTCTTTAAAAAGAAGCGAGCTCGGAAGGGAGATACCGCTAAGAAGTTAAAGGATAAGGTATTTTGCTATAAGTGTGACAAGAAGGGTTCTTAGAGATGGTTGGAGTTTTTAGCTACATATGATTTTAGTATAAAGTATACACCAGGAAAAGGTAATAAGGCAGTAGATACTCTTAGCAGAAAACACCAGAATGTGGTGTTAGCTATGTTGGCAAAATGGAAGGATTTAGAAGCTTTAGTCAGTTATAATGGGCAGTTAAGATGGACTGTTGTTTCTAGTCAGAGTTCCATTAGGTTGACTTGTTCAGAACTTCAACCAGTATTGATTGAGAAAATTGCTTCTAAGCAGAAGGAAGATCCAGTGTTGGCTGAGAGAATTAAAAGGCTTGAGTTTGGAACTGATATCGATGATCTAAAGGATTTTATCCTTGATTAGAGAGGATGGTTGAGAAAGAAGTGACGGTTGTGTGTCTCGAATGTGGAGAACTTGAGGAAAGAAGTTCTTGGAGAATGCCATCGGTCCAACTTTACTATTCATCCTGGAGGGACCAAGATGTATCAGGATATGAAGAGAATCTTTTATTGGGAAGGCATGAAGAGGGATATTAGCTTATGAGTTAGGCAGTGTGACAACTGTCAACAAGTGAAAGATGAATATCAATAACCGATTGGGTTGCTTCAGCTTATAGAGATTCCAGTTTGGAAATGGGATTTGATATCCGTGGATTTTATAGATGGGTTCTCAAGGACAAATAGAGGTAATGAAACTATACGGGTTATGGTGGACGGATTGACCAAGAGTGCCCATTTCATTCCATTTATGCCAATCAGAACAACACCTGTTTTAGCTAAGTTATTCTTGAAGAACATAGTTAGACAACATGGAGTTCCTAGAAGCATAGTCAATGACCGAAATACTTTGTTCACTAGTGAATTTTGAAAGAGTCTACAGGAAGTGATGAGTACCAAGCTTAGTATGAGTACCGTGTATCAGCCTCAGACAAATAGTCAGAAAGAGAGAGTCAATAAAGTACTTGAGGATCTACTGAGAGCTTGTGTATTGGACTATGGTGGATCTTGAGAGGATCACCTACATTTGTTGAGTTTTCCTATAATAACAATTATCAGACAAGTATAAGAATGGCATTATTTGAAGCTTTGTATGGAAGACCATGCAAATCACCAGCATGTTGGTTGAAGACTGGAGACAGACTAGTCATAGGTCCAAATTTGGCCAGGGAGGCGTCAAAGAAGATTGAGTTAATCCAAGGAAGGATGTAGGAAGCTCAGTCAGGAAAGAAAAGTTATGTAGATAAGAGGCGTTAAGACTTAGAATTCTCAGTTGGAGATAAGGTTGTCATTAAGGTATCACCAATGAAGGGTGTGATATGATTTGGAAAGTCTGGGAAGTTAGCCCCAAAATATGTGGGTCCATTCCAGAATATAGAAAGGATCAGAAAGCTCGCATATAGAAAAAAGTTGCCGAGCACTATGGAAGATGTCCATAATGTAAATCATGTGTCTCATCTTCACAAGTATGTGCATGATCCAGAGCCTACCATTCTAATAACAGTGTTAGAAGACTTAGTAATAGAGCCTAATTTGACTTTTGTTAGACAACCATTTCGGTTTGTAGCTAAAGATGACAAAAGATTAAGGAACAAGATAGTCAAGTTGGTGAAAATTCAATGGAGCGACAACGAGAAGGACTATACTTGGAAGACAGAGGATAGGATTAGAGATACTTATCCTGATCTTCTTTGAGGTTATGTCTATATTAGATTTATATAGATGGTTTCTAGTCAGTTAGATCAGTATGGTTGTTAGGAGTTGTTACAGATGATTGCTATGTTTAGTATTTAGCCCTTACTGAATTTCTAGGACAATATTCTTTAAGAGGGAGCATGTAACATCCCTAATTTTGATAACATTATTTAAGAAATTAATTAGAACAATTAAATAGAACAACGATGATAAGGGGATTGATATTGAATAAACAATATATAGGGTCGTGCTTATTAATAAGGTAAATAGGCTTTAATGGGTTATTAAACTAATTAAATCACACATGGGCATATTAGTAAAATAGCCTCCTTATCATATAGGGCTATACACTTCTTACCCATTCCTGTTCACATTTCATTTCTCACCTTCACAAACGCAGGTCAAAAACAAAAATATAGCTGGTTATTAACAAGAAGGAAAAGAGGAAGAATATAATCTAAAGCTAAGGATCAAAGCTAGGAAGGATTAATCAATAACAAATCTCAAATTCCTTACCATATCTAAGGTGAATATTAATTCATACCATCTCTATTTTATTCTATGATTATATGGTTTTTGATTCATGATAAAATTCGTTTTATGATAATATGGATGATTATATGCTTGAGCTATATTGTGCTGATATATTTTAATTCATTCACATATGAATTTGCATGGTTTTGACGTAAAACCTAGAATATATGATTTTAGAATGCCATGAAAAAAATTATGTTAAATATTACATGATTTTGGATATGGATTTTGATTTTTAGAAGTTTTCAAGCTATAGAAAATTTGTTATGAATTCCTAAAGGAAAATATGATATAATTGGGTTTAAATTTTATTTTTAGTATTTCAGGAAGAAATTGTGTCTGAAAGTTTAATATGTTTGATTGCATGATAGAATTGAATTTTTGTGATTTTTAGGGATTTTTCCCAACTAATTTGCTAAGGAAGATAAATTATTTCAGAAGAAGGATGTATCTGCAAATACTATATTCGGTAAATAGAAAATCTTAACATTTAAATCTATTTAATTTATATTTGATAAATGTGGCGGTTTAAAGTTAAAGAATTTGAAAAGTTTTAAAGTAGCCAATCAAGAAGTTACAACTAAGAGGTCAATTATAAAGTAACGGCCATGTTTAGCTATAAACCCGCATTTTCAGATAAAGGAAATTCCACCTCTTTCGAAAGTACCCTTCGACTCTTTTACCTCCACTGCATCTCAGGCGAAATCATCCTAGTCGAAACCCGCATAGTCGAAACCAATGCACATGGTGTCAAGGGTATAGGTATGAAGTGAATTGGTAAGTAGCTGGAGGTAGGGAGTCGAAAGCAATGCTTTCGTCAAGGTCAACCAAGGTTCACTTTGAAAAAAATAAGCTCCTACCTAGTTTTTGAAGGGCTTTCAACTGAGTCGATACCCTATAGAGTCGAAACCTTAGTTTGTTTTCTAAATCTAAATTCTTGCCTTGTTTTAGTTAAAGCTTTCGACATATTCGAAAGTCATGCCTTCAAAAAGGACTTTATAAATAGCTTTTAAAGGAGTAGCTTTCTCTTTAAATAAGAGCATTTAAAAGGATTGGTTTCGACCAAGTTAAAAGCCAGCCACAAATTTTCTCCTTTCGACCTTATTGAAGCCATCTATACTGTCGGAAGGTTCCTTTTGTTTTGACTTAAACTATGCTTTTTCCTGAATGCTTTCGAAGGGTTGGAGGTTTCAAAGGCAATGGAGTCGAAAGATGGTTTCGACTCTATCCTTTGACGTTTTAATTTAAAAGGTGGTTGCTTTAGACTAGATGGTTCCACCACCCTCAACATTTTCCCCAAAATAATTTTATAATTGGTTTCGAAAGAGATACTTTCATATATAATCATTTTGACCCAAAGAATGTTCTTAATGACTAAACCTAATGCTTCCAAAAGGGTACTTTCTTTGTTTCGAAGCCATGTTTTAAAGAATATTTTGATACCATCGAAAGGTACCATTGGTTTTGAAAGTGAATTTTTAACAAGGGCTTCGAAAGGTGTGTTTATTATGTTTTGAAAAGAAATTAATGCTTTCGAAGGAGGTTATCCAAAGGTTTCAGAGGTGATCTTTTAGAGTTTCAATACAAATAACCCACTCTCACTTTTAAAAAGGAATTCCATTGCATGTATACATATTTTTTAAGTATTACTTCTTATATGTAATGACCTGATTTTTCGACACCCGAAAATCGACATTAATATATCAAATGCCAAATAATCGAATGCTGGAAAACCGAACCATTAGGGTTAAAGAACAAGGGGGTAGAAGAAGAAATAAACCAATATCAAAATCTCACAATCGCAGTGGAATAACCTATAATAGATTACAATAGATTTTTATAACAAAAAATATGTAACTGTTTATATATTACATTATCAGAGTACAAAACAAATAAACAACACAATTCAGGACAGTTATAATAACTTGTCCTCCCAAGCTGAGTATACAGCTTACTCTGCCCAGTGGAATATTCATCAAGTACATGTGATACGTCTCGCTATCCAGCTTGCCTCCTGGGCCCTACAGCATTCCATCCAGAATTTGTACTCTATAATACTCGGTCTGACCTGGGCATAATAGTTAAATAACACCCGAGTCAGTCTGGAAAACTAATGTGAGAAAACACACTCAATTGGAATATTAAAGTTCCAAAATCATTTGAAATCAAAGGTATCTCGTAAGACCACGCCACAGATAAACATGTCGGCTTTTTTCCTTATGATAACCAAAACATTCTTATAAAATTCTCTGATATTATAGTAATGTACAATTACTTATTCAAGTAGCCGAAATTGTTGCAGTATTAAATTCTGGCAATACTAGGCTTTACAATCAAAACCGTAAAGGCACATAGGGAGAATGAATTTCCATCAATGGCAGGGCTACTGGAGTACCACCCGTCATAGTACGTAGTCTATATCACTGTACCGAGGATCCACCCTGATCCCCTACATCATAAGACCAGAGCTACCCCATACTAGATAGTCCGAATAAGATCACCCCACGGTTGGGATTAGCAACCGCCCACACAGCCGAAATAAAGGGACCTCTAGACAGGGATGACATTACCCTAATTGATTGCTAGCCACTTAGCCTTATGTGAACCTCCTCTGTTTCAGCCATTCCTGGTTGGCAAGGCTCAAAGTTAAGCATTACCTTTTTAGCACATATTCACTTAGAATGCTCATCGTCCATCTGACGATGTTCTGATAGCATTCATCCATACAAGTCCGTTCCGGGTTCAAATGGAATCGAAGGCACTACTCCTACGACATCCATTTTGGAATCACCCTCAGGATTAGTAATGATTAGCCCTTGCGCTTCACTGTTCCATCTTCGACTCCAAGCTCTTGTCTTCCTCATGAAACGTTCAAACCGGATCTAGTGGTTTTCAGGAAATTAAACCCGATCCCGGTCACTTCGAAATGATTAGCGCATTGGCAAATATTGATAGTCGGTTATTTAAGTATCAACTAACATTCACAAAAAACCATCAGACTTTAAATAATTTTCCAAAATATTTATTTAAAAATATCTTAGCAAGCTATTTCCCATGCTTTAACCCTTTGAAAACAGTTTTAAAATCACTTTCCTCTCGCGGAACAAATTCCCAAATATTGCTTATTTCTAATGAAAATTACCAAGTCTAAATACTTAAGATTTAAAATAATTTAAAATCGCTTTACCTAAAAATATATATACTTTAAGACATTTAAAATAAAAACCACTTAAACGACTTTATTTAAATTACTAGTAATGAAATTTTATAATAACTTCTCATGTAAAACTTAAGCCAAAACAAATTTTAAAATTAAAGTTACGAAATTCTATACAAGTTTTACAAATAAAAACTTTAGCCAAACTAACTTTAAAATAAAACTACTTTATAAAA
Organism: Allium cepa; assembly: GCA_030765085.1. Lineage (NCBI taxonomy): Eukaryota > Viridiplantae > Streptophyta > Magnoliopsida > Asparagales > Amaryllidaceae > Allium > Allium cepa. The sequence continues at coordinate 2,117,800 of CM060930.1, read as the reverse complement.
TATAAACATTAATAATTATCTTTTCAAACCATAATTCCAATTAACCATTTAAAATAATTACTACTATAACTAATTTAATAAAATATTTACCTTTAAAATTTTAAACAACTTAAATAATAATTCTCAAAAACATTTTTTTATTTAAACAACTTTAAAACCTTTAACTTAAAAATCTGCTTGAAAACGTACTTGGCTTTTCAAGGAAATACACTTTCCTTTCACACCTTTTTAAAAATAAACCACTATATAATTTTAAAACAAATTACCCAATTCTTAAAAATTCCCATTTTGAATTTATACTTCCAAATTATCCTCTATTAAATATTTCACTTTATTTATAAATGTTGTTTATAAATTTCTCAAACTCATTCTCCTTATTCACAATTTCAACACTTAATCGGGTTTCAAATCGGTTTCCAAATCCAACTCCATGTAAAAATAAATTCCTTTACTTATCCAAATAATAGGGTCATCCGCTATTATTGGGGCGTATAGGGTCTCATCCGCTATATAATGCGGGAAATCAATCACTCTAATATATACATACTACTATATAATATTCATCCAGGCAGATACTAAATCATTCCATTCAAGCAATCAACCAATGATTTAAATTTTAACTATTTAAATTTATCGATAATCCAAATGAGTAAGATTAACTCACCTTTGATTTTTAATTTGCAATCCCAATACAATCTCGACTTGGTTCCACAATTCTTGACCTTGCATAACATTTTATGGTTTATTAACATTTGGACGAACAAATTGAATAATCAATTACAATTAAATAATTTAATTAACAAATAATTTAATTAAAAAATAATTTAATTTTAAACTAATAAATTTGATTTCAAACTGATCTTCCTATAATAATAATAATAATTAAATAGATTAACTTACAAACAAATCACCTTAATAAATTATTTTTAAAATAAACTAGTAAATTAAAATATCTATATGTATGTTTATTTATTTCATTTTCTTTTGAAACTACCTACACATATTTACTTATAAAAAAAAATATTACCATATAAAATTTCTTCTTTCTAAATCTTATCTATTTGTAAACTATTTTTTGTTTTGCTGTATATACATATATATATGAATCTTTTAAATGAATAAATTGTTTTTCATCGTGCTGTTAAACTCTTTTTTTTTAAAAAAAAATAGATCTCTATTTTAACCCTCACCGTAAGTAAATTTCCCTGCATGTAGATATGTACATATATACAAATTAAAACACAATTCTTCTTTACAAAAAACAGTAAGAAAATTTTGAAATTTACTTTTACTGTAATATTTTTTATTATAAAATTTTAAATCGAAAGGAATAAGTCGAAAATACCTTAGCTCGAAACAATTTTCGACTTCGTTTACCTTCTTTCGCGATTGAAACCCTAGTCGAACGCGAAGCTTCGCCCACGTCGCCATCATCAGTGCCATGCCGCCTACATGCTTGGACTAGCTTTGCCATCATCACCTTCAAATCAAACCAGTCGAGATCTAAACCCCCTTCGCTTTGACTTGGTAAGCTGCTGCTCGGGATGACGATACACGATCTATCGCGTGACGAAGATGAAGGCGCGATCCCATATGTCGAACGAGAAAGTATCGGCACTCTGATTTGAGGAACTTCGAGTGATTGGGTTTTCGAATTTTTTCGGCCATTATTTACTCTGATTCTTTTTTTATGAGATAAATGTTCAGCCTTCTCTTTTTTGTAATTTCTTTTGAATACAAGTTGCTCGGACTGCTTTAATTTTATTTTAAAAACAAACTCGTGTAAATACAAGTGGACAAGTGTTATACTAGGGGAGGAACGTGTTGAAAGAAAAAGAAAAAGGCTGCTGAGAAAACAAATATTATTTTAATTTAAATTCAAATTCTAATCGTCTCGATTTTCGCAACCACAATCTCGATCTCCAATCGAGGCATGTCATTAGGTGTTTATAATGTTATACCCCTATTACGAACGCAATGGAAAAGGTCTCGAGTCCTAATTCGATCATATGGAGAAGATAGCTTTTGGGACCCGATTATTATATTAAATTTTTGATATAGATTTCAACGGGTTTATCTACCGTACGACCAAATGATCACTCCAAACATTACGAAAATTGAAATCCGATAATAATACACTATTACGGATCTAATGGACTAGTTTTGTCGAATTCTGAAACTGTGCCTCGGAAGGCTATTTTTAAATATCGATTTAAATGATATAAATTCAAACCTAAACAAATCACTTTCAAATTTAATTTTAAAAGTTCTATTACCGTTAGTATTATCCATATAAATTTTATAAGCCATTGAAATATTTTTAACAAGCCTAAAACTCCAGTTTTCATATTTTGTCCAATTTCCAGAAATTAAGTCCAATTATTTAATTATCCAAATAAATACTGATATTTGAAATTTGAGTTAAACTAACTTTCAAATATTTAAAATCAATTAAATATTTCAATTTCAAATATCCAGAAATTTTCGGGTCGTCAATTCCTCCCCTTTTAAAAGAATTCCAGCCCCGAAATTGCTAGTTAAGAAGAATGTTTCGTGACTCGATAACTATTTTCCCAAAACCAATAGTTTTTAACAACTCCCAAAACCAAACAGTCTCAACAAATTCTCTAAACAATCTTTTTATTAAAGACAAACTATATCTTTTATTAAATTCCCAAACTTATTTACATGTTCCTGCCAATATCACTTACCCAACAATTAAAATTAAATTTAAAATCAGATTTTAAATTATCAAACTTTCCTAAAAAAATTCTAACTTCTTAAATTTTCAAAAAAATTCGCCAGCGTTTCCTTTGTGCGGCTAGATCGGTACGACTACAACATGACTCTACGGGCCCCAAATTTCAAAACGAAAACAAAAATCCAAGTGGCTAGACTAGAAAATCATCAAATTTCATACAGAAATTTAAATACATAACTTTTGTCAGACAATTCAAATTTATCTTCTACAATCAAAAATCCCCATTTTCCTTTGCTTTTTAAATACATGTATATCCTACTAAGAAATCATATCCAATCATAAAATCAAATTCATTTTATTCATTCCTTTACAAAAACTTCAACATTTGTTTTACTTAAGCCTATACGATGTACACATATCATCCGTACGCAATATCAATTTTGATTGCTCACCCTATCACACAATTCCACTTTCGGACTAGTATCGTTCACCCGAATCTTTAGTGCAGACTCAGATCTGGTTTCTTGTTCAGAAACCGTCGTTCTCCTTGCATAGTTCTAAATAATGATTAGAATTTCAAAACCAATCAAAAATCCATATCCAGGGTTCGCCGTGAAAATCGAGTGAAAATCCCAACTAGGATCGATATAATTATCTTAAAATTCTGTGCTCGAATCTGGATCAAATTATTATGCGAATAAAATAATATACGTACATCTTACGTATTTATTCCAATTGCTTATTACTATAAAAATTCTCTTTTTATTCACATTCATTTAGATTTCTATCCATTTATTCACAATTTTCCTATTTCACAACTTCCAGTTAAATCTTCACTAAATTATTAACTTTGTATATTTCTAATACCAAATATACTTAAGTATTCTACCATTTATTTCTGAAGTCCAATATGAACATTTTAACACTTCTTGTATTTATTTTCACCTCACCACTTAAGCTTTCATGTCTAATTTCATTTAACTTTAAATTTTCAATTCCACTCTGAATTCAATTCACCTTTCATTTTAAAATATTGAATTCAATCCATTTCAAACCATATTTAATTATCATTTCCTTAATTAGTCATACTCAGTAATTTATTTAAATTCCTCTTTTACTTAATATAATTCAGGTTTTCATTCAATATCAAACATATTCACACTTTTTGACTTCATGGCTGCTCCCGCCCATCCCCATCCCCCATTCCCCATCTTTTCAAACTGTCCTCCCCTTAATTTCAACTGTTCCTCCTCCTGCTTCTCCATCAGCCCCCTTACCTAACTCTCCTCATAACCTACCACCGTCGGTTCCTCCCCCCGTCAAACCAATTCCTTTGTCTGACTCTGCTACCTCTTCTTCTTCCTGGTCCTCTCTTTTTAAATCCAAGCCTCGCAATGCTGGACAATACTCCCCAGTTGATATTTCTCTATCTTTTGATGGTCTTGCTTTGGTTCCTACGAGTGATGTGATAAAAGCTGGTAATGATGTTTGGGGTGAATGGTTAGTAGATTTCTTCCTTGATAAGCCCCTATCTTACTTGACAGTTATCAACCATTTAAAGAAGCTTTGGAAGCTTAAAGGGGAAATTTCTGTTAAATCTGATGGTACCTTGTTCCTTTTCCATCTGTCCTGTGCTGAGGACAGAAGGAAAATCATTGAAGCTGACCCTATAATTCTTAGGAACAAGATATTCATTATAAAGGCCTAGGACCAAATATTGGTAACAGTTGCAATACCATTAAATCCGTGCCTGTTTGGTTGAAATTATTGAACATTCCTCTTTTTGCCTTGTCTCACTTAGGAATTAACTGGCTTACTTCAAGAATTGGAAGACTGCTTTGTTTGGATTCTTCCATAGAAAAAATGGAGAGAATTGGTTATGCCAAATGCTTGGTGGATGTCACCCCTAATCATAAATTGGTTGATGAGTTTCCTGTGAAACTTCTTGATGGATCAACTCAAATGGTGCGGGTTAGCTACCTCTGGAAACCTGAAATTTGTACTCATTACAAAGAATTTGGCCACTTGTAAAACTTTTGCATGAGAGAAGGTAGGGATAATGATAGGAATGAGGTAGAAATAGTATCAAAGAAGAAAATGAAGAAGGTAATATTACTGAGCATAGGGATGGTAAGCAGCTAAACAAAAGCAAACAAATCTGGATGAAAGTTGCAAATAAAATAAAATAAAAAACAGGGTTAGTATTTCCCAGAAATTGCCAGAGCTTAATGATAATGAAGTTAATGTTATGAAAGATGACGGTAATATAGCAGTGTAGCAACAGATGGTGAATATTAAAATTGTTGACAATAGTGGAAATGAAAATTATATGGACGATGGTAAAGCAGAAAATGACCATGAATGTGTCTTGACAAATAACAAATTTGAAGTTTTAAAGGATATGGAAAATGAATCTATTGTGGAGATTGAACAACTAATGGGGAGGAATTTGATGAGGAGGAAGTAAATTTAGCTGAGATGCATGTTTCTAGCACAGGAGGAATGGATGACAAGCAATTAGTACCTGAGCATTTAACATCCACAACTGAAGAAGCACAATACATGCATAATCCAGTAAAAGAGTTTGGGAACCAGTTTGTGCATGCAACTACTTTTCAGATGCATGCAAAACCTTATGAACACAGTAACCATATGCATGCTCAATGTCCAAAAACATCCCACTTCTTTCAAAATCCCTTATCCTCATGTCATACAAAATCCAAATCCTCCTAAGATCCTAATCAAGATGAGCTTTTCTATAATTTTTTGCAAAGTCAAATTTTTGATTTAATCTACTCCATGCATTCTTCTTCGCTCTCACCAGTTTCTCCACCCAATTCATCTCCACATCCACCAATTAAATCTCCCTCATGTCAACCTTATGCTTTTCTGGGAACTATTCCTGGTTAGAAATCACCTCCTTCTCTAAAAGAACCATCTAATGACAGCTGTTTTTCTTCTAAAAAGGTTAAATGAAAGAAGAATAAAAAATCCAAGAACCAAATCCAAGGCTTAACAAGAATAAATTCTCTCGTTACGAGGAGCATGAAAGAAGTTGACCACAACTCAATAGTATAATTATGTTACACAATGTTGATGCATGGAACATCAGAGGATCTCATAATTTCCTCAAGCTTGATCAGGTTAAGCATTTAATCACCACTCATCATCTTTCCACTTTTGCAACTGCCCCTATTAATTTCTGCTGTAAAGTACATAAATCCATCTTGGTCCATGTCTCATAATCTTCCTGAAGCTAGTTATAGTCGCATAATGGTGCTTCATAATCCTGTTGAACTATCCCTTGATCTCCTTCTTGCAACTCCTCAATTAATGCAGTTTCATGCCAGGTATTTCAATTCCTCCACTTCCTTCTATATTACTTTTGTCTACGCCTATAACTCTCAAACCTCTAGGCATTCCCTTTTCAACCTTATTCCTGCTCTCAGGCAAGAAACTCACCTTTGGGTTATTCATGGAGATTTCAACTGTTGCTTAACTTTGTCTGACAAGCATGGGGGCCTCCCTCTCATGCCTAGGGATATCCTTCCTTTGAATACTGTTATTAATGAATCTTCCTTAATCCCAATTCACAAAGCTGGTGCTCTTTTCTCTTGGAACAATAGATCTAGGAGTGGAGCTTGAATCTTTGCCAACATTGATCATTCTTTTTCAAACTACAAAGCCCTAATCACTTGGTCAAATATTTCCACTTTTATGCCCCAACCTATCCTCTCAGACCATTCTCCCGTCATCTTCACCGCTGGGAAGCTGCCCCTCGGAGTCAAAAGAGGTTTTAAATTCTATAATACTTGGGTCCTTGATCCGGAGTATAATAATATTATAAAAACTACTTCGTCTTATAAGTATTTTGAAAATCCTATGTATATTTTTTGCAGAAAGCTCAAAGCAACTAAGGAATCCCTAAGGGTTTGGGAAAGAGCTAAGTTTGGAAATGGTAATATTCAATCAACCAGTCTTAGGGTCCAGTTAAAGGAAGCTTAAGATCTGATGATGGCTCAACCAGACAATGCTGAGCTGGCAGAAAAGGAAGCTGCTCTTTTCAATGATCTCAACCTAGCTCTGGCAATTGAATGTGAGATGAAGAAGCAGCAACTAAGAATCAACTGGGCAGCTGATGGCGACAAGAACACTAAATTATTTTCATGCCTCCCTTAAGGTTAAACATTTTATAAATAACATCTCTTCCATATATGATGAAGCAGGTATCTTGTACACTTTCCCTGAGACAGTTGATGTTAACGCTAAAATTTGAACGCTAACACCCCGGTGTATGAGTTATAGTTGTGAAAGCACCACCCGATAACTCGCGAACAGATTACAAGCAGATAATAGCGGAAAAGCAGTAAACAACAACAATTTTATAGTGGTTCGGCTTAAGGGTATAGCCTACGTCCACTTTAAGTACTTTTATTGATGATCTCGTTACAAGCTGATACAATTCTTTCCAATTACAATACACTTTGAATTAGAAGTCACTTAGAACAAGTAGCCTAAACTTCAATGGAGATTGGAGTCTTTAAATCCATGTTGGATGTGTGTGATCTTTTCTCGAAGTTGGTTGTAGCGTTCTTCGTGTCTTGAGAGCTTTAAGTGTTGGATTGGTTTGGAATGCAGCAGAGTAACAGCGCTTGAAGAGAATCAGCCAAAAGTCCCTTGAATGCTGGATCTGGCCATGTATTTATAGGCAAATTTCTAGGCTGGAATTGTTAAGTCATGAGTCGTGACCGACTCAAGATGAGTCGTAAGTCGTGACCGACTCAGGATGAGTCGTAAGTCATGGGCGGCTCAACTGGTTGAGCCCAGATTTTGTATCAGAGCGTCTCCGGTCCTCTGTATATAGCACAAGTCCTAACTCGTCTGCGAGTTAAAAGGTCGTGGTCCAAAATGAGGCGGCATTGGATTTCTACTTAGTAGCTTTAAGTCGTGGACGACTCAAGCTAGGTCGTGAGTCGTGGCCTAACTGGTTAGCTTGCTTACCGAGTCGTGTACGAGTCAATGGGCCACGATGTAAAATGAAGCGGTGCCGAATTCTTTTTCTTAGGTCGTGAACGACCTACCATAGGTCGTAGGTCGGTCCTTTGTTGTTTTGGGATTTTAGTCAGTTAGGTCATTTGACACCTTAGGTCGTTGAGTCGTTAGAGACCTTGAGTCGGTCTATCCCATACACCGTTAATCCCTTGAGTCGCTCCACTCCTCTAAGTTGCCTTAAGCTTTAACTCGTTAGCTTGTTGAGTCGGTAGCTTGTTGAGTCGGTTGCTTGTTGAGTTGGTTGCTTGTTGAGTCGGTTGCTTGTTGAGTAGTGGATCCCTTCTGAACCGTTAAGAACCTTAAGTCGTGAGTCGGCCCAGACCTTGACTCGTTGCCTAAACGGAGTTAACATTTGCCCCTCGAAGTTCATGCCTAAGTCGTAGGTCGTGTGCTTCGACTCATCTTAACTCGTGTGCCGATTCAACTGCCACTGCTCAAAGCTATAAAAGACTTGAGTCGTTCCCCTTACTTCCTTCTTCTCATTTCTTATCCTTTGAACCGTGTCTTCCATTAACGCATCTTCGAGCTCTCAAAGGCGATTCCAACCTGATTTATTTTCGATCATCTTTAGCATCACACCGTGTAAGAGATTTTGCATCTTTTTTCAATTGCTGATGATTGCCGATCTCCGCCTCTGTTTTTCCCCCTTGATCCTTGCGAATACTATTACATCGGACATTGATGGATTAAAGGCAGGCGGTTTGATCTTACTTGTAACGATTCGAATATACTATTACTGGGACGAATATACTGTCATCGATTGCCCATATCAAATGACAGATTAGTTAATAACAGACAATTAATTTAAACAAATCGTGTGAACGAAGTGCTATCGATTTCAAGTAGAATATTAAAGCAATACTGAAACAATCAATTGAAACTGACCAGCCTGCACTAATATTATGCTTGAACTCTAAATTAACAAGTTCTGAAATTACCATAGTCGATCAATTGCCAACCAGTTTAATTCCAGTTATATTTACTTGTTATTTTCATTAGTTCTGCACAACACTTCACACTTTTAGGAAACGTGCACCTTCGCATTTGAACACCCAGTTGCTTGTGTAGAATGACATCTCAACAAGAAGCACCGATGGGCCAGGCTGAAGATGTCTTCCCAGTAGCCAACTTGTTGGATAATCCTCCGGAGAGAACTCCCACCACTCTGAATCAGCGGGTGTTTAATCAATTGCTCACCCAATTTGGCATTGCCGAAGCTGATGCCTTACTGCCGGGGCCAAATGATACTGCAGATAGGCCCCCTTCTGGCTTTATTGCTGTCAACCGCCAAATGTGCTTGAGCGGTGCCATACCACCTTTCAATGACTTCCTTCAGCAGTTCTTGCTTCGATTATCTATCTCTCCATTCCAATTGCACCCCAATGGTCATGCCATTCTGATGGGGTTATGTGTACTATTTAATAGAGTTCTGGGCCGATTACCGAGCTTTGAGGAAATCTGCTACTTTTGCTCATTCACAAAAATTAAAGATCATCCCTCTATCGTAGTTATAAGGAGTGCTCGAAACCGCAAGCTCATCACCGATCTTCCTGAAAGTGTTCATGGATTTCTAAACCAGTATTTCTTTGTTCGTTGCCCTCCAGGGTTTTATGCCATCTGGAGAGTAGGAAGTAAGATTTTCCTGTTTTTATTTCTCCATTCTTGGGCTTTTCGAAATCTGAGTTGCTAAATGCTAACTTGGCTTCTTTATTTTTTCCTGTTTTAGCGCTTCCTCCTCCCTCTAGAGATCCAAGCTATAAACAAATTTTCGAGAGATTGAACGCCGTGACGGCAGAAGAGAGGAGTATCAAGTTTTTGTTAAATGATGAATTTCTACATCAATACGGGCTTCTTCATTCCTCTCGCTTTACTCAACTTCGTGAAGTTCCAACTGAAATTCCCGATTCTCCGGCGGAAACTCCTGATGCCCCGGTCTCTATTAAAGAGCACATGCAGGGAGGAACCTCTATAGAAACTCCACTAGTGAGATGTTCAATTCCGAAGGACCTTGCGGGGCCGTCTGATAAGTCTGCACTTGCCCCAGTTATCGAAGAGGAAGAAACTCCACGATCTTCCGGAAGATCTGCCGACGAAGGAGTTGAAAAAGCCAGTCCCAAAAAACATGATGGCGATGATGTTTTCGAGGGGTTGAGCGATTTAATTGTGACTTCTCAAGAACTTTTCAAAGATGATGTTTCCAAAACTGTCTCTTCTGTAATTGAGGCGACATCTTCCCTACAACAAATGTCAACTCCTCCTACTCAATTTATCACTACATCTATTTCACAGAGTGGTTTGTAACTCGATGCGTGTAGTTTACACGTTACACAACACTTAGGATTTTTTCATCACTTCTACGCACTTATCTTCTTATACTTTAAAGTTTTCTAAAGCTTATTATTTTTATTCCAGATTCTCCGATGGGGCGCAGCGGCTCATACTATGACAATTTCCAGCGCTACGGGAGGCGTAGCCAGTATGATTACAGGCGTTACCTCCCTTCTTACAGAGAATCGGATGAAGAGAGGGCCATCAGGAAAGCCGACGAGAGACGAGCATATGAAGAACGTCACCGAAGGGAACAAGAAAGACATGACCCTCCCCACAGAGATGATGATATTCAAAAGAGAAAAGCTCACGATGAGAGAGGTAAAGGTCACATAGACGATTCTTCTAGCAAGCGGGCTAGACTTACCGAAGAAACAATGCCGATAGCTTCTGAACATGTTCCTGCTCAATCTCCTGCTCCCGTTCGCTCCGACATTCAAGCAATCATCAACCGGCCCGCATACCAAGTCGGGCAAGGTCCTCCCACTCTTCAAAGTCGATTTCCTCAGTGGTGCTTGAGAGGGCTTCGATTTGATCTCGACTTGGTTCCTCTCGACAAACCGGCTATGCTGCGAAATCTTGATACTGTCAGGACCGATATTGAAAGAATGTCGAACTGGCAAAAACTTGTCGACGAGCTTCAGAGGGTTAACCGAGCCAATCTCGAGGCCATGCTCACCATGGAGAACGATAAGGCTGAGTGGCAGAAGACTCTCGAACAGCATGACGCCGAAATGAGAAGTATTGCTTCCTATAATGAAAAGCTGGAAGCGGAAGTAGAAAAGCTTAAGGAAGAATTAGCTACTTCATCTACTTTCCATTCTCAAAAGGAGAGCATGCTTCAGCAACAAGTACGAGATGCGCATGCCAGTCAAAGGGCAGTCGAAGATAAGCTTACACACCAAGAGAAGGTCATAGAAGAATATCGTGCTGAAACTTTACAGCTGCGAGAAAAGGCCGGTTCTCAAAGCTTGGAGATAGAGATGCTAAAGGCTCGACTTGCTATAGCCGAAACGGAGCGTGATGAGGCTGTTGCTGGTAAACTCGCGGCCGAAGAGGCCCATCAAGCAACCAAAGCTGATATTAGATCCACATTATTTGATTTCTATCTGCATAGCATTTTGGGGCGTGGCAGCCTTGCCTTTCTAGGCCCTAAATACGAAATTACATTAGCTGAAGTCTGGGAGGCAGCACTTGATATGCTAGGTGGTAAAGGTGCTGGCTACGCTGAGATAGCTTTTGAAGAGCATTATCTCGATGATGATGCCCACGCCGCTCTTGCCAAGGGAAAAGAGCAACTCGCCAAGGTACGGGCCGGAATGGCGGAAGGGGAACGTCTTGAGAAAGAAATACCGCCTACCACTTCTGAACGTCCTTTAGTTTCTCCCGAAGTGGACATTACAGGCTCTAGTGCTCATTCGCCGCCTCCTATAAGAACCGGGGTAATCACCCCTACTGATGATGAGGCTTTGGAGGATATCGGGGCTCAGAATTATGAGATTGAACTTACGAAGCAAACATCTTCAGGTAATTTTGATATTGGTCCGATTCAGGTGGATCGCTTGCTTACTCCTCAAAAGTTTGATGAGCTTCTCGATTACTTCTTGAATCTCGACGAACCCATATCTCCCTTCTTTCGGGGAGATACTAATATTTTTAATTTCTCTTCTTCTGCAGTTGAAACACCAAGTGCTGTGCAGACTCCACTTCCTCCGGTTATCCCTCCTCCGTCTCTTCAGGTGACTCCTCCTTCTGCTTCACAACCCGGGTCTCAAGAGGAACAAATTGAGGCTCTTCACGGCTTGGATGACCCTATCGCTTCGCAAGAGCAGAAGGACGAAGGACTTGAAGGAGGCGAGATCTCTCCGGAGCGGACTCCCTCTGATGACGTAGTTTTGTCCGCTCTTGTTACCCCAGGGAGTGAGTCTTCTTCGAAGAGAAGAAAGAAGCACGGAACATCAAAGAGGAGGGGGAAGAAAATCATCACTACTGAAGAGGAACCGGAAGTTGCACCGGTTGCACCTCCCTCTCCTTCTTCCCTTATGCCTATAGGTAGACCTGAAAAATTAATCATTCGGCCAGGCAAAGGGTCCAAGGGTGGAAAGAAGAAATGAAGACTTCAGCTTTTAGCTTCTCGTCTTTTGCATGTATTGGTCGAGAATTGTGCGGGTATCGGCCCCCCGCTTTTCTTTTGTTAAAACTTGTACCTGTATATAAAGTAATGTTGAATAAAATGATTCCTCTTTCTTTGTACAAACTCCTGTTTGAATTTGAGAATGCATTTATTATTCATTTTTGCAGAAGTTTATTTATATGACATTGCAGTGAGCTTATGGTATGTTGTTTGAGCGTACTTTACCGATGTAGCTATATCATATCGTATACAACTATACCATGCTGCCCCTATATCATAAGCTTACTGCAATTTTCTAAACTTCGAGGGGACTTGCACTCTTATTTTCTGTAGAATGACTATTTCATTCGTGAAAAGATTTTTCATAGAGTAAAACTCCTTTCATATAAGTTTTTACGCTTTGTCCTTCGAAGAAGTCACTTTTCCCTTTTGCGTATGTACACATTTTGCCAAGTGAATTCTTCTATGTGGTAAAGCGGACCTCTGAATGTACTTTAACTTTCTTTCCCCCCCCCTTTTTTTTAGAATAGGTAAATCACTCTTCCTTCGAAAGTTAAAGTATGCTCTTGATGAGGATTTTTCTTTTAAATAGAAATTTATACCTCTGAGGAGGGATTTTTTCACGTTTCAACGCTTGGAAGTTTTATTTCAATCTTGGTGAAACGTGTACCTCCAAAGAGTTGTGCCTTTAAAGAAAGACTTTTCACGTTTCAACACTTGGAAGTTTTATTTCAATCTCGGTGAAACGTGGGCTTCCGAAGAGGTCTTTCTTCTTGATTATGCTTCCGGAGGGGGGGGGGTTGTACCTCTGAGGAGGGATTTTTCACATTTCAACACTTGGAAGTTTTATTTCAATCTTGGTGAAACGTGTACCTCCAAAGAGTTGTGCCTTTGAAGAAAGCCTTTTCACGTTTCAAAACTTGGAAGTTTTATTTCAATCTCGGTGAAACGTGGGCTTCCAGGAAGGTCTTTCTTTTGTTTTGCATTTCAACTTTGGTGAAGTGAAATTCCGAAGAGCGGTTGTTACACTTCAACTCCTGGTGAAATGTGCCTCCGAAGAGGTCTTTATTTTGTTTGCATTTCAACTCTGGTGAAGTGAAATTCCGAAGAGCGGTCGTAACACTTCAACTCCTGGTGAAATGTGCCTCCGAAGAGGTCTTTATTTTGTTTGCATTTCAACTCTGGTGAAGTGAAATTCCGAAGAGCGGTCGTAACACTTCAACTCCTGGTGAAATGTGCCTCCGAAGAGGTCTTTTATTTTGTTTGCATTTCAACTCTGGTGAAGTGAAATTCCGAAGAGCGGTCGTAACACTTCAACTCCTGGTGAAATGTGCCTCAGAGAGGGTTTTCATCGCCTGGAAGTTACTCTCTCATGGTTGGAGGGTCATGACTCCTCCAATCTTTTTTGTTGAGTAGAGAACTTTCTTTTTTGTGGCGTATGACCCATTAGAGGTCTTTATCCTCCGAAGAGTTGTGCCTCCGGAGAGGACTTGTGCTGCCGATGATGGCTTTGGTTGTTCCTCTGTCCACTTGCTTATGCCTTTTCAATGATCCTCTGCTCTTTTTTTTTTTTTTTTTAGCTTTCATCCCCTTTTCTCACAAGTAACTTGTTTAATCCAAGGAAGTGTGCTTCATTGCCAGGCAATTTCGTGAGAACGAGCACTAGCTTCTTAATTGGATGTTTGTTTGTTCAAACGATCTCAATTTATTAGCAAAGACCCGTTTCTGTCGAAATCATAGGCCGTTCAATTGAAGTACTTCCTATCTAGGATTTGAATTCGGGGCTTTTGTGACTTGAAATTTGGCGAGAATCACTTGGTCTTTTTATGTGCAAGTTTCACTTCCATTGTCTGCAAAAATTTAAATCGACATTTCAGCAATACATTCTATGTACTTTTTATATCGAAAATAAAGCAAACATGTAATAATAATAAGGAACACAAGATTTATAGTGGTTCGGCCAGGAAATTGGGCCTACATCCACTTTATATTCTTTCATTATTTACTTGCATCAGTTTTACAATTGCCTTCAATTACAAGAATCATACATTCATAATTCTTTTTACAATATTTCAACAAAATTTTCAAGTAAAGTATGGACGCAAATGGTTGCTGTTCCACGCCCTTGGAATTTGATCTCCTTCAACAGTGGTGAGTTTGAATGTGCCGTCAAGAAGCTTCTGACCTATGACATATGGTCCTTCCCAATTTGGCCCAAACACACCTGTCGCTGTCATAATTCTCTTCAGGACTAGGTCTCCAATCTCAAAACTGCGTTGGCGAACTTTGGAATTGAAATGTCTGGCTATTCTTTGCTGATGAGCTGCAATTCTGAGATTAGCCTCATCTCTTTTTTCATCAAGGAGATCTAGCGCTTCAAGCTGTAGCTTTTCGTTTTCTGCTTGATTGAAATGGATTCTTCTGTGTGAAGGGACTTCTATTTCTACCGGAATCATTGCCTCTGACCCGTATGCCAATGAAAACGGGGTGTGCCCAGTCGCAGTTTTGTGAGTGGTTCTGTATGCCCATAGTGCCAGTGGTAGCTTATCGACCCAACCACCTTTTGCTCTTTCAAGTTGCTTCTTGATGGTTGACTTAATAATTTTGTTCACGGCTTCCACTTGCCCGTTTGCCTGCGGATGAGCTACTGCTGAGAAGCTTTTCCGGATTTTGAATCGCTTGCAAAAATCATGGAATTCTTCACTTTCAAACTGAGTTCCATTGTCTGTAATTATTTTTTGAGGCACACCGTACCTGCAAATGATGTTTTTAGTCACAAAACTTATCATCTTCTTTGAGGTGATAGTAGCCAGTGGTTCAGCTTCTGCCCACTTAGTAAAATAATCTACAGCAACAATGGCATATTTAATTCCAGATTTGGCAGTTGGTAACGGTCCTACAAGGTCTATCCCCCATATTGCAAACGGCCATGGACTGACCATCTGTGTGAGTTCAGTGGAAGGAGCTCTGGGAATTTTGGCGAATCTTTGACATCTGTCACATTTTCGGGAATACTTTGCTGCATCTCGACTAATTTCTGGTCAAAAATATCCGTATCGGAGAATTTTCTTTGCTAATGTTTGGCCACCTGAATGATCACCACATTCTCCTCCGTGTACCTCTGCTAGGATTGCTTTAGACTCTTCCCTGGATACACATCGAAGTAATGGCATTGAGAATCCCTGTCTGTATAACTGGCCATCCTGGATTATGTATCGAGAGGCTTTTCTCAGTAGGTTTTGTCGTTCTTTTGAGTTCCCTGGTAAGGATCCATTGAGCAGATATTCTATTATCGGAGTCATCCATGATTCTTGCTCTTGAGACATGCTCATGATCCAATCAATGTCCATCTCATCGATGCTAGGAGTCGACAGGACCTCCACTGGAGTTAGCCCCAGAAATTGAGCTTCGCCTGTGCTCGAATACTTTGCGAGAGAATCTGCTTTCATGTTTTCTTCTCGAGGAATGTGACTTATCATGTAATGATCGAAATCACCCAGGAGTTCCCAAGCCTTTGACAAGTAGGCGGGCAGATTTCCCCCTTTTGCTTGGAATTCCTTTTTGACTTGGCATACAATAAGCTGAGAATCACTGAATATCTGTAACGCTTGGATGTTTAATTCTTTAGCAATCCTTAAGCCAGCGATAAGGGCTTCGTATTCTGCTTCATTGTTTGTTGAAGGAAATTCCAATCTTAGTGCATAGCATAATGATCGACCTTCAGGGGTCTCAAGTACAACTCCGGCTCCAGAACAGCAGCCGTTTCTCGCACCATCGACATATAACTTCCACTGGATCGGGGAATTGTCGACCGTTTCTTCCTCACTGTTACCCTTATCTGTGAACTCTGCAATGAAATCCGCTAAACCTTGTCCATTGATTGCTTTCCGGGGATGATAAGTGATGTCATACTGACTGAGTTCAATATTCCACTTTAGAAGACGACTCGAAGTTTCAGGGCGAAACAGGACTTGCTTTAAAGGTTGATCAGTGAGGACTCTGATAGGATGAGCTTGAAAATATTGCCTCAACTTCCTAGACGCAATTAGTAAGCAATAGGCGAGTTTTTCCAACTTAGAGTAATTCATCTCTGCCCCAGTGAGTTTTTTGCTGATATAGTAAACTGGATGTTGAATCCTTTTGTCTTCCCGTATCAGCGCTGCACTTAAAGCATGAGATGATACTGCCAAGTATATAAGAAGATCCTCGCCATCGCCAGGCCTAGAAAGTATTGGAGGCGTCTCCATATGGCGAATCAATTCATCAAAGGCTTTTTGGCATTCGGGAGTCCAATCGAAGTTTTTCTTTCCTTTCTTTAGGGCGTCAAAGAATGGGATGCATTTATCTGTGGCTTTGGAAATGAACCGACTCAAGGCGGCGACTTTTCCATTGAGACTTTGCAATTCCTTCTTTGTTCTAGGAGCTTTGACTTCTTTCAATGCAGTAATTTGAGCTGGACTGGCCTCAATGCCCCTAGCGCTCACGATGAAACCTAAAAACTTGCCGGATTCCACTCCAAATGAACATTTTAAAGGATTGAGCTTCATTCCGTATTTTCGGAGGACTGCGAACATGTCTGCTAAGTGTTCTATGTGATCCACTGCTTTCTTAGACTTTACTAACATGTCATCGACGTAGACTTCCATAGTCTTGCCCAGTTGCGGTTTGAACATAGCATTAACGAGTCTTTGGTATGTTGCCCCTGCATTCTTCAACCCGAAGGGCATAACTCTGTAGCAGTAAAGACCAGTGTCGGTGATAAAGCTCGTGTCCTCCTGATCTGGCTCATGCATCATGATCTGGTTATATCCGGAGTAAGCATCCATAAAAGATAACAATTCGTGTCCCGCTGTTCCATCTACCAGTTGGTCGATTCTGGGTAATGGGAAGCAGTCTTTGGGGCAGGCCTTGTTTAGATCTGAAAAATCGATGCATACTCTCCATTTTCCGTTGGCTTTCTTAACCAGCACTGGATTTGAAACCCAATTCGGATAAGTAGATTCTTTGATAAAATTATTCTCCATGAGCCGATCAACTTCTTCTTTTAATGCCGCCGACCTTTCTGGACCTTGAGTTCTCCTTTTTTGCTTCACAGGCGTAAATTTTGGATCAATATTTAGAGCATGCACTGCAACTTCTGGGGATATTCCGCACATATCGGCATGAGTCCAAGCAAAAACATCCAGATTTGCCTTTAAAAAAGATATTAAGATATTTTGAATTGACGCATTAAGTTGTGAACCCACATTCAACACTTTGTTTGGGTCCTTTGGGTCAACATGTATTGGTATTGTCGTTTCCACTGGTACCACTCTATTTTCCCCTGCACTGACTTTTCTAGGGTCCATCTCTTTCCTTGCTCCGCTGTGCTCGCCAGTGCAGGGTCCGCCCTGTAATTGCTACAAGGCTGGTTCTTTGATGCGGACTGGGGCTGCCGCATTCTTTCCCATTTCTCTTTTTCTGGTTTCTCGTAGCTCTGTCAGATAGCACTCACGCCCAGCATTTTGATCACCTTTTATAACTCCTACTCCATTGTCTGTAGGGAATTTAATAGTGAGGCACCACGGGGCAAGAACAGCTTTGAACGCTGCCAGAGTTGGACGACCAAGGAAAGCATTGTAAGCAGAAAATTCGTTGGCAATCACAAAAGTTTGCTTGCAGACCACTTTTCTCTCTCCTTCTCCAAGTTCCACAAACAAATCAATGGTCCCTACCGGCTGCTTTGGCTCCCCAGTGAAACCAGCAATTTTCTGCGATGAGGCTTGCACATCAGCCATAGGGATCTTCATTTGGTCGAATGTTTTCTTAAAGAGAATATTGCAGGATGCGCCACAATCAATGAGAACTCTTCTGACAATAGCTGGTCCGATACCAGCCGAGATGACTAGAGGATCCAAAGTAGGAGCTTCAATACCTGCGGAATCCCTAGCTCTGAACACAATATCATCATCGAAAGTTCTTTGTTGCTTCAAGGGCGTAGCACCTTCCAAAACAAATACATCTTCCTCGGTCGGTACATACTTTAAAGCTCGGGTGTACCTTTCCATCTCGCCCCAACTTCTGCCTGCTGGGTGAGGTCCTCCTGTAATAACATTAATAATGGGCCTTCCAAATTCATGCCCTGCAGCCTTCTCAATCGTCCTAGGCTGTTGAGTAGGAGCATGTTGCCCCTGGCTAGATGAAGCAGGATTGTTGCTATTCTTTTTCACAAATTGTTGCAGTTTGTTTTCCCTTAGCAACTCTTCAATCAGATTTTTCAACTGGCGGCATTCGTCGGTTTCGTGACCGGGTTGATTATGGAAGCGGCAGAACTTCCCACTCTGTATAGCTTTTTTCCCGGTCCTTAGAGGAGGAGGTTTAGGAAAGTCAACAGAATCTTTAATGGCAAGGTAGATACGCTCCGGCGTATCTGATAAAGGAGTATACTCTGATGGCTTGAAGGATCGGGGCTTCTTCAGATTACTCTGTTTCTTCCCATTGTTATTTTCCCTTTTTTGCCCTACAGATTCATTCTTGCGTGGAGCAACAGTGTTATCTTCAGCTTTTTCCAACACTGCCTTTAACGGTACAGGACGGCTTTCTAACCGTATGAATTCATCTTCTTTTTATAGAATTTTTCAAGGGAATTTGGTTCCTTCATGTTTAGCCATTTCCCAAACTCGCTCGACTTGTCAATACCCTTCATCAGATAAGTCAATATCATTCGCGGTTCTACATTGTCCACCTCAGCTAACGCTACATTAAAGCGGTTCAAGAAGGATCTGATAGTCTCTCCTGGATTCTGTTCCAAACTTGACAGTGACATGATATCCTTGGCTTTTGAGGCATATATTCTGAACTGCTCCTTGAACTTCCGGGTTAAGTCAGAAAACTGATCGATAGATCGGACTGGCAGCTTGGTGAACCATAGCAGAGCTACGCCTTCGAGATACACAGGGAAATATCGACACTTTATTTCATCAGAGGCTCTGGCACCTGTCATGTGCCAATCATATTTGTATAGGAATTCGTTCGGATCACTTGTCCCCTTGTAAGCTGGAATGGTTGGAGGGACAAACTTCCTTGGGAATTCAGCCTTTAAGATTTTCTCAGTAAATGGAGTCTTACTTGGGGCGAAACCCCATTCTTTCTCGTCTTCAACCCTCTGCATACTCTCTTTCATGATTTGTCGGACCATTCCAGAAAGATACTCCTCATCATGTCGAGTTTTAGATCCACCAACCTCTGGAAGTGTTTGTTCAAAGGGGCTAGCAGCCCTTTCAGGAGCATTTCTTTCTTCAGCATCATGAAGGTTGCCAGCAAAATTCCTCTCATTACCTGCTGGTTGACGGTTTGCCCCAAGCAAATCGTTCAACCTATTTAGAATTAGAGCATTTTGGGCATTTTGAGCCTCGAGTTGTGCATTTTGGGCATTGATCTGTTGGTTCAGCCCTAAAATTGCAGCATCCAGCTCTGCCTTTGTAACTCCGACAGCTGGAGTGGCTTGATTCGATATAGGGGAAGCAGAGGTTCCCTCTTGAATATTCCCAGATCTGACAGATCTACTCTTCCTTCCAGGAGCCATAATCTCGGATAGACTTCTGGTTTTCAAGGAAATTCTCTCTACAAACCTCTGCGAAGCAATGATGATAACTCGCCTGAGTTCAATTCTCAGTGAAAGCACCAAAAATGTTAACGCTAAAATTTGAACGCTAACACCCCGGTGTATGAGTTATAGTTGTGAAAGCACCACCCGATAACTCGCGAACAGATTACAAGCAGATAATAGCGGAAAAGCAGTAAACAACAACAATTTTATAGTGGTTCGGCTTAAGGGTATAGCCTACGTCCACTTTATGTACTTTTATTGATGATCTCGTTACAAGCTGATACAATTCTTTCCAATTACAATACACTTTGAATTACAAGTCACTTAGAACAAGTAGCCTAAACTTCAATGGAGATTGGAGTCTTTAAATCCATGTTGGATGTGTGTGATCTTTTCTCGAAGTTGTTTGTAGCGTTCTTCGTGTCTTGAGAGCTTTAAGTGTTGGATTGGTTTGGAATGCAGCAGAGTAACAGCGCTTGAAGAGAATCAGCCAAAAGTCCCTTGAATGCTGGATGTGGCCATGTATTTATAGGCAAATTTCTAGGCTGGAATTGTTAAGTCATGAGTCGTGACCGACTCAAGATGAGTCGTAAGTCGTGACCGACTCAGGATGAGTCGTAAGTCGTGGGCGGCTCAACTGGTTGAGCCCAGATTTTGTATCAGAGCGTCTCCGGTCCTCTGTATATAGCACAAGTCCTAACTCGTCTGCGAGTTAAAAGGTCGTGGTCCAAAATGAGGCGGCATTGGATTTCTACTTAGTAGCTTTAAGTCGTGGACGACTCAAGCTAGGTCGTGAGTCGTGGCCTAACCGGTTAGCTTGCTTACCGAGTTGTGTACGAGTCAATGGGCCACGATGTAAAATGAAGCGGTGCCGAATTCTTTTGCTTAGGTCGTGAATGGCCTACCATAGGTCGTAGGTCGGTCCTTTGTTGTTTTGGGATTTTAGTCAGTTAGGTCATTTGACACCTTAGGTCGTTGAGTCGTTAGAGACCTTGAGTCGGTCTATCCCATACACCGTTAATCCCTTGAGTCGCTCCACTCTTCTAAGTCGCCTTAAGCTTTAACTCGTTAGCTTGTTGAGTCGGTAGCTTGTTGAGTCGGTTGCTTGTTGAGTCGGTTGCTTGTTGAGTCGGTTGCTTGTTGAGTAGTGGATCCCTTCTGAACCGTTAAGAACCTTAAGTCGTGAGTCAGCCCAGACCTTGACTCGTTGCCTAAACGGAGTTAACAGTTGACAATGCTTTTCTCCTATACTATATGTAGGATCGATTTCACCCTAGATGGGGGGATGAATAGGGTGACGGTATAAATTATTAAAATTAATCGCGAAAGCTTATAAATTAATTTCAATTCAGATCACAGAATAGCAGCACAGATATCGCAGAATATAAATAACAGAAAAAAAGCAGAACAAC
This sequence comes from Allium cepa, assembly GCA_030765085.1. Classification (NCBI taxonomy): domain Eukaryota; kingdom Viridiplantae; phylum Streptophyta; class Magnoliopsida; order Asparagales; family Amaryllidaceae; genus Allium; species Allium cepa. The sequence continues at coordinate 2,096,585 of CM060930.1, read as the reverse complement.
ACAGAATTTACCCAGCTTCGGCAAAACCCTGCCTACGTGCTGCCCCAAGGTTTCTACTAGAAATTAGATAGTCCCTCGCTTACACACGTAAACTCGCTATACCCGCTATTGACTAATCTAACTCTACGCTCAAAACCTTGCCACAACTCAACCACCGAGTTGCGAATTCTCAAGCTACGCCACGTAGCTTGTCCCCTAGTCACACGACTAGAAATTAAAACGGTTTAAAAAAGAAAATACAAATTAAAAATAATTTAACATAAAATAACCCTAATTTAAAATACTATAACCCTTAAAAATAAAAAGGCCGGCCCTCTTTGTAATTTATCTTGACCGTCTCCTTTTATTTCTTCGGCTGGCCCGTTTCTTTGCTTGTGAGATAATGGTAGCCGTGTTCTTCTCGTTCCTCCTGATTGCAAAATTAGGGCTTTTGTCCTTCTCTTCAGAAACTAGGGTTATTGAAATTCGAAGCTTGCGACTGTAAATACTCGATTGGTTGATTCGGCGTTCCTTTGTCAATCGATGGTTTCCTTTGGTGCACTTCGACTGCTTCGAATTGATCGAATTCGAAAGGCATCGGTATGTACTTTCTGTTCTTTTTGCTTTTCTGTTTTTATGCTTGAATTCGATACTCTTGAGATTGCCGATGATGATTGTTTATATAGGGTTTGTAACCCTAGATTTCCGTTCGTACAAAATCATTTGAATTTGTCATATTATTCACCTCGGCCACTTGATTTTGTTTTGATGATTGAGATGTTTTCTGACTTGTTCATATGAATATACTTTCTTTGCTTGATAGTCACGTTGTTGATTCGTGACTTGGTCAATTACGTTTGCTACCACGGTTTTTGACTTGCGGCTTTGAATTGGTTTGATCACGCCTCCGTGAATTTCTCTGACTTGACTAGCTTGCGATGTTGATTTTGTTTACTAATAAAATTGCAGCATGTTCGTTGTGGCATTGCAATGTCGTGCATTTGTTTCAGTTGCATTCATTGATCAGTACTTCTTTGCTACTGCATACTTGATAGCAAATTTGATGTGTGGTCAGACCTTAACTTCACTTGAGCATTGTTAAGTAGTTTGTAGTTGCTGTGTTCCATGAATATGCTTCACTGCATTATTATTAATTTGTTCAAATGAAGTTGGTGAACATTTATGGCTGCACTTCAGTCATCCCTTCTGTTTGCTTTGGCTTCATTGACCTCGGCTAGATCACTTGTTGGCATTTATGTGTATTGATTTACTGTTGAGTTGTATCTGCTTGTAGTTGTCGAGCTTTGATGCATATTGCAACTTGGACATTGTTTCATCTGACTTCGGTCTTGATACTTGGCTTTCATGGCATTGAATCTGAACTGTTCGTTTTATATTTTGCTTATACTGCCGCATATAACTGCATAGACTTGTTTATTGTTTTTGTTCATCCATGTGTATTGACTGCAGCTCCATGATATTTTTGGTTCATTGTATCTGTTTCACTTAGTCCCTGATCTTTGTTGCCTCTGAGTTTGAGCATTTGCACATTTGTAGTCTTGGTCTTTCACTGTGACGTGTTCACTTGTGACTGTTGCTACACACTGTTGTATTTGGACTTGTACCTGTAATTGTATTCATGTATATTGCATTGTCGTCTTGTGGCAGTTGCTTTGTCTCCATGTATTTCATGTAGTATGGGCATTTGAATATGCATTTGTGAACATTGTCGAGTCTAGTTGATGTAGTTGCACTTGTGTACTTCATATATGTACTGTGTCTTTTGTTTGCACCTGTTAGCATGTCCCTTGTTTTGTTTTTGGTGACATCTGTTGGCTGTGCATTGAGCATTGTTTGAACTTGTATTACTTGAGTTGAATCCAGTTTCACAACTCGGTTTTGACCTTGTGCCGAAGTCGAGATTTTATTATGTTGCACCTGAGTTGAACCCGTCTTTTTATATGGGTTTGACCTTGTGCTCACCTATCCCTGTAGCATTATCAAGTGTATATCGGTGTGCACGGCCTTGTGGCATGTACAGTGATACACTGTGCATGTCACATTGTTCGTGTGTGTGATGAATTCAAATATAAATGATGACGAACAACCCAAATAACTGAGGCAAATATCATTTTCAAAATTCACGTTTTATTTTATATTGCAAAAATATGTCTTTTTCAAGTTTACTGCGTTAGTGTATATTTTTGCAGATTGCTCAGATGCTGGATTCTAATTGGAATGAAGATGAAGATAAAATATGAGTGAATGAGCGATATGTAGTGAGGACATTTGTAAATGTGAAATTGTGATGTAATTGAATTTGTATCAAAGTTGTATAGTGTATAGTGAGAGTTTGAATTTGTACTATTCAAAATTGTAATAAATATTTGTTTGAATAAAATATTCGTTTGAATTCAAATTCCGTGTTATTTATTTTATTCAGCAAATATTTATTTAATCTGTGAAAATAAAATAGTATATTAACAAATACATTTAAACGAATGTATATATGTTTATTATCATCAAACAAGAATCATATAAGCGCATATTCAACAATCTCCCTCTTTTGATGATAACAAACATATATTTAAGATTTTGAATATATTAAATGTATTTGATCATTGATATGCTCTAATTGCTCCCCTTATTTAAATGCTTCCTCTCTACACAAAGCTCCCCCTACAAATATGCATACAATTAAATAATATGCAAATGAGCGTAGATGTAAATGGAAAATTATTTGACCTTTGCTTGATTTTATTTGGCAAAATCTTAACTTTTCTCTCCCCCTTTTGTTATCAGCAAAAGAATAATAGTGTTATAGAAAATACAGATAAGGTGTTCGATATTAATTCAACATTAAAACTCAATTGAATATAAATATTAAATTTCGATAAAAATCAAACAAAAATCATAAATACTTTAATTGACGCATATTCCACTTTAGAATGATAGGAATGATTTCATCAAATAAAACCATATTATTATGTCTATTTGTGGTATATTTATATCAGGAATTTAAATATCTACTAACCATGCATAACCGTTAGGACTTTTAAATGAGATTAGTAGTATTCCAATTTTATTTTAAAAAAAATGAATCCAAGTATCTTCTAACCACGCATGACCGTGAGGACTTTTAAATGGGATTAGAATTAACTTGTTTATTTTAAAAATCAACTTTTGATATGCGTTCCATACATGCATAACCGCGAGGAATTTTAAATGAACATGGAAGCACATAACAAATTCCAAGTAATTCACCCATGCATAACCGTGAAGACTTTTAAATGAGAGTGAATACTTTGGTATTTATTATTATTATTATTACCTTTTTTTTTTAAAAATGTGAAAAATGAAAAACGAACGATTCCTGTTTAAAGTACCACATATCGACAAACTATATAGAATTTTGATGAGTGATGGTCGTTAGAAATATGATAGATATAGAGATGGTCATGGAATTTTTTTACCAACAAAAAGTTTTATAACTCTTGTTTAAATTTCTAAAGAAATTTATTAATTATACCGTCTCAAGTCATAATATTTGATCAATATTAACACTCATCACTTTTTCAATCACTATTTTTCTTTTCGATAAACATTAGGGAGTCAGATTAGTCAAAATAGTCATTTAAAATCAAACTCAAAAATAATTATAAAATTAATTTTTCAAAAATGACTAATCCGAAAATATGGTCAAAAATGATTTTCTCTAGGTGGTTTTAAAAGAAAATTTTCTGCTATTTGAAAATTATTTGAAATAAAAAATATGCAGATATTTTCTTTGAAAAACGATGCAGTTACTAAATGTCTCAACAAAAATCACATTTCACTAGTAATTTTTCTATCAACTAGATTACCAGTGTAATCTGCATCTGAATTTCTCTTTCACTCAAAATTATCATCAATTGAATTTTATAGACCAAAACATGAAGTGTGCACCAAAAATTTCAAACTCAATCTTTACAGCAATTTAAATGACATTCTCTTGAATTTGAAATGAAGCCGTGAAAATAATCAAAAACCGTGTATATAGAGTTAGCCGTATTATTAACCAAATGTATTATCCAACAAAACACTATTTTTAATCCAAACTGATATATATGAAGTAATTCAAAGAATCTAGAGAATTTTATAGTGTTGTGGCATAAGAATATAATTTGGCCAACTATTTTGAATAAGTCAGAATCATCATCTTTTAATCATCTCAATATTGGCTGATTTTAATTCAGAATACGGTGCAGATTATCACATTTAATATATCGTTTAAAACATACCATTACCTGTTTTACCTTTACGATATTTTTCGTTGTTGTCCGTTGTGATTCTGTCACCTTTATACTAGGCTAAGGAACTTTGCTTTGTCGCTCGGTGTGTCCTAGGAACAGCCAAAATCCAGAGAACACTATTGTTGTTCCTTAGCCTGCCACCACACCTACACGGGAAAAGATTTATGTGACCTATTTGTTTTTATAGGTCCATGGTTGTTAGTGGCAGAATATTTTGAAAAACAATTTTGTAAAGACCCAAAACTATTTATAATTGTTCCCTTCGGCACCCAAATTTGTTTAACTTTGAGAGATTTTATATTTGTGCCTTTTGGAACCCAAATCGGTATAATTTTCACATGTTTGGGTCTATACCAACAATTATTGTGATCGTGTCCAAATTTTCTACAAATTGTGCACATAGAATTAACTTGATTAATATTGCTTTCAACAATTTTTGAATAATTATATCCAAGTCCTTGTCTAACCATATTAACAGTTTGCTTTCCTAATAGCATATTCAACGATTTTTCACTTTTTGAAAATTTATCTAAGGTCGTTGACAATTGTTGGACTTGTGTTTTGAGAGATTCATTTTCGTTTAACAACTGTGTGCACTTTTTAATAGAATTCTCTCTCCTAGTATTTTCATTCTCCTTTAAAATCAGAATTTCATTTTCAAGTGATTTTATATTGATTTCTGATTTTTTTAATTTCTTCTTCGAATGTTGGACACTTATCACACTTAGGGATCCTACTTTGATAGGTTTTAACTAATTGGTCAAGTTGTTTATTTAAATCTATCAAAGTATCTTTTTGTGATTCAAGTTTGGCGTATTTTTACCTAAGTCGTTCAAAACAGCCATTTACTTCGTGGAAATAAATAAGTAATTCAGAGTGAGTGAGTTTTGATACCTCGCTTGGCTCGTCATCGTCGCTATCAGTTATATTCCCTTGAAGGCACATATCTGCTTTCTCACTCTCACTGCTAGAACTTTGATTATCTTCATCACTTGTATTCCACGTGGCTGCAAAACTTTTCCTTTTTGATTTCTTTTTAAAGTCGCGTTGATTTTGAGGACAATTGGGCTTGATGTGTCCGGGTTGGTTGCACTTGTGACAGATGATCTTCTGTTCTTCAGAGTAGTCTAGTGCTTTGGCTATTCTGCTTTTCGCTTTTTGAATTCGAGCTGAATTTTCATATTTATAATTCCACTTTTTGAATTTCTTTATTAATAGCTCCAATTCTGCTGCTACATCATCATCGTCATCGTCATCACTTTCAGTTGTTCCTTTGAGAGCTATTGATTTCTTTCGAGTATCTCCTCCTTCACGCTCTTCCTTGAATTTCATTTCTAGCTCATAAGTGGTGAGATTTCCGATGAGTTCTTCAACTTTGAGTTGTTTTAAATCTTTCGATTCTTGAGTGGCAGTTACTTTCGCTTCAAAGCTTCGTGGAAGGACTCTGAGGATTTTCCGGGCTATTTCCAATTCAGTGTATGTTTTTCCGGGAGCTTTTGATTTGTATACGATATTGGACAGTCGTCCGTACATCTCTTTGACATTTTCTTCCTTCGCCATTGTAAAGTTCTCGTATTCGCTGCTTAGCATGGCAAGGCGAGATTCTTTGACTTGAGATGTTCCTTCGTGAGTCACTTCTAATATGTGCCATATTTCCTGCGCAGTTAGACAATGTGAGACATGATTAAATTCAAATTGATCTAATGAACAGATAATAGAATTCATAGCTTTGGCATTAGTACTCTGTAATTTATTTTCTAGTTCTGTCCATTGTTCCTTTGGTTTCTCTATTTCCTGATTATCTACAGTTATAGTTGGAGTTCTGTAACCTGTCTCAACAATATCCCAAGCGTCAATGGTTTTCAGAAAAATTTTCATCCTATTTTTCCAAAAAGCATATTCACCATTGAACATTGGTGGTCTAACTATCGACTGACCCTCTGCAAAAGCATTATTAAAAGAAGCCATTTTAAAAATTCAAATTTTTAAAACAAAACTGATTTTTTCAAAAAAAAATCGAATTTTCAAAGCAAATGTTGACTTCTAGACCTTGCTCTGATACCACTTGTAGGATCGATTTCACCCTAGAGGGGGGATGAATAGGGTGATGGCATAAATTATTAAAATTAATCGCGGAAGCTTATAAATTAGTTTCAATTCAGATCACAGAATAGCAGCACAAATATCGCAGAATATAAATAACAGAAAAAAAAAAACAGAACAACACAGAATTTATCCAGCTTCGGCAAAACCCTGCCTACGTGCTACCCCCAAGGTTTCTATTAGAAATTAGATAGTCCCTCGCTTACACACGTAAACTCGCTATACCTGTTATTGACTAATCTAACTCTACGCTCAAAACCTTGCCACAACTCAACCACCGAGTTGCGAATTCTCAAGCTACGCCACGTAGCTTGTCCCCTAGTCACACGACTAGAAATTAAAACGGTTTAAAAAAGAAAATACAAATTAAAAATAATTTAAAATAAAATAACCCTAATTTAAAATACTATAACCCTTAAAAATAAAAAGGCCGGCCCTCTTTGTAATTTATCTTGACCGTCTCCTTTTATTTCTTCGGCTGGCCCGTTTCTTTGCTTGTGAGATAATGGTAGCCGTGTTCTTCTCCTTCCTCATGATTGCAAAATTAGGGCTTTTGTCCTTCTCTTCAGAAACTAGGGCTATTGAAATTCGAAGCTTACGACTGTAAATAATCGATTGGTTGATTCGGCGTTCCTTTGTCAATCGATGGTTTCCTTTGGTGCACTTCGACTGCTTCGAATTGATCGAATTCGAAAGGCTTCGGTATGTACTTTCTGTTCTTTTTGCTTTTCTGTTTTTATGCTTGAATTCGATACTCTTGAGATTGCCGATGATGATTGTTTATATAGGGTTTGTAACCCTAGATTTCCGTTCGTACAAAATCATTTGAATTTGTCATATTATTCACCTCGGCCACTTGATTTTGTTTTGATGATTGAGATATTTTCTGACTTGTTCATATGAATATACTTTCTTTGCTTGATAGTCACGTTGTTGATTCGTGACTTGGTCAATTACATTTGCTACCACGGTTTTTGACTTGCGGCTTTGAATTGGTTGATCACGCCTCCGTGAATTTCTCTGACTTGACTAGCTTGCGATGTTGATTTTGTTTACTAATAAAATTGCAGCATGTTCGCTGTGGCATTGCATTGTCGTGCATTTGTTTCAGTTGCATTCATTGATCAGTACTTCTTTGCTACTGCATACTTGATAGCAAATTTGATGTGTGGTCATACCTTAACTTCACTTGAGCATTGTTAAGTAGTTTGTAGTTGCTATGTTCCATGAACATGCTTCACTGCATTATTATTAATTTGTTTAAATGAAGTTGGTGAACATTTATGGCTGCACTTCAGTCATCCCTTCTGTTTGCTTTGGCTTCATTGACCTCGGCTAGATGACTTGTTGGCATTTATGTGTATTGATTTACTGTTGAGTTGTATCTGCTTGTAGTTGTTGAGCTTTGATGCATATTGCAACTTGGACATTGTTTCATCTAACTTCGGTCTTGATACTTGGCTTTCATGGCATTGAATCTGAACTGTTCGTTTTATATTTTGCTTATACTTCCGCATATCACTGCATAGACTTGTTTATTGTTTTTGTTCATCCATGTGTATTGACTGCAGCTCCATGATATTTTTGGTTCATCGTATCTGTTTCACTTAGTCCCTGATCTTTGTTGCCTCTGAGTTTGAGCATTTGCACATTTGTAGTCTTGGTCTTTCACTGTGACATGTTCACTTGTGACTGTTGTATTTGGACTTGTACCTGTAATTGTATTCATGTATATTGCATTGTCGTCTTGTGGCAGTTGCTTTGTCTCCATGTATTTCATGTAGTATGGGCATTTGAATATGCATTTGTGAACATTGTCGAGTCTATTTGAATATGCATAACTAAAGATTTTAGAAGTATTACTTCTTCATATACTTATTCACATTTTAATTAACCCATAACGGTACTTTGGGGATGGATAGAATAACCTGTTTGGTTGACTCGGTAGTGAAAATAACCCAAGAAATGGTAAAATATTAATTAAAGATATCGTTAGGGGCCAATAGGTTCGCAGTAAGCCTATCAAAACGGTTTACAACAAATGATATTAGCAGGGTCAAATAGATTCATAGTCAACCCATGAATACTATGATTTGATACTGGCAGGGGCCAGTAGGTTTGTAGTTAGCCTATGAAAACTATCGGGATTAAGATATTCATAGTTAGTCAGTAGGTTCCTAGTTAGCCCATGAAAATTAGGATAAGGGATAAGATACTGGAATTACCAATAGGTTCTTAGTGATCCTATGAAAACTATGATATTGGACAGATAGTCCATAAACATTTAACAGCTTAATAGTATCCTAGAAACTATAATTGAGACAGGTAGTCAAAATAAATGGGAATGGGTAATCAGGATTAGATTATTTGTTTTTCATATCATCATAATGTTTTTGAAATACTATGTTTTAACCATTGTGAATGGGAAGCATAGTATATGGTTTTATAAAGGTTTTAGGATACTAGCGAGGGCACTAGAGATCTAAATCGTTTGAGATGGTAAATTATTATTCATCCCAGGCTTTATGTCTGACTCAAAGTTTTTGTTTTCACCTTAAACTCTTGGGTACTCATATGATATTGAGAGGGTTAAGAGTTAAGGTTTTCAGGTGTTCTTTTCGACGAATAAAGCTTCCGAGGACGTGTAGAAGGTAAGCTTGTTATTAGAGTTCTTTTATTTCCGCTGTGTGTTTTGTATGTAAAGGCAAATTTGTTTTCTTGCCTACATCTTCATATGTCGCTCTTGGCGTATTTTGTAATAATTATATGTTATCTGAACGTAGTCGCGAACTGGGACTATGTAATCAATTTGGAATATTTTGAAATAAATGTGGAATCTATTTGCTATTTAATTTTTTTCCATATTCTTATGTTTTTGTGTATCAATGTATCTAATATCGTCGAATTTTGTCGCTGAGAATTAATAACTATGGATGACTGCAGTATCCGTAGCCGTTAGTTTTGGGCCTCCAAGTAGGGGGATGTTACAAGTTGATATCAGACCATCGGCTTATGAAACTTTAAAAGAAACTTAAACCTAAAAGATTTTCCAAACATAATCCAATTAGTCAGATAATAAGATTAGGGTTTGGGTTAATTCTATAGTAATGTATTTGTATTTGCTATATATAGTTATATATAATTATGTATCCCCGCTCCCTTAGACCGTTCTTCTGTATCTTACTAAGGCTCGTATGCAAATTTACGAAAAAGGGGATATGGAAGCAGGAAATGAAAGAGGAAATCTCGATGGAGGAAGCACCACAACTAATGGAAATTCTTGACCCACTACCAGGAGGAACCCACGTCGAAAGGCAAATGCTAGTAATCAAAATGCGCCAATATGAATGTTGGAAATCCATCAGTAGATATGGGGCGGTGTATCAGTTCTTCATGGGTTTGATGCAAGCTGGAACTGCTGTTGGTGTTGCTGGAAATGTAGGAGGAGCTAATCATATGGCACCATTCTTGGAAATGGAGAGTGCCATAGAGGTTCATAATTGGTTATTTCATTATGAGCGTATATTTACTGATATGGGCCTGAATGATGGACAAAAGAGGAAGTTCGCCTCAAGACAGTTGCAGGGGTCAGTACTACATCGGCGGAATAGTGTCACTGCCGGAGTTTCGGAATAGCAGTTAACTTGGGCTGATTTTAAAACGAGATTTGAGCAGAAGTTTGTATCTTAGTTTGCTAAGTCTGAGCTGATAAAGAAGTTTATGGATTTAGTACAAGGAGAGATGTTAGTAGTCGAGTATGTTACTAAGTTTAAAGAGTTGTCTCGATATGGATATGTTGTTATAGATATTGACATCAAAAAGGAATGAGAGCTTCATTCGGTGATTGAGGCCCGAGCTTGCTAGAATGACCATGACACATACCCGTGGTCCTTGTAACATAGTGGTGGATATGGTCATTCGCTATGAGGAGTTACTTGCTGGGTTTGCTAAGGAGAAGTCAGTGGAAACTCAGGGTTCTCACGGGAAGAAGAGGAAGTTCTTTGAAAAGAAGGGAGCCCAGAAGGGAGATACTCCTAAGAAGTCAAAGATTGAGATAGTTTGCTATAAGTGTGACCATAAGGTCACTTTGCAAGTGAATGCCGGTCAGGAATTATGAAGAAAGTTGCAAGTAAGAAAAATGTTAACTGCTTCAACTATGATCAAGTTAGACATTACAAGAATCAGTATCCAGAGCCATTTAGGGAGGGCAGTGGAAATTTTTTTGTTCTAGGACTAGCTAGATCTACTGCAGCAGATAAAGGAAAAAATGTGATGGAAGGTACATTTTTGATTCAGAGTATTCCAGTTGGAGTGCTTTTTGATACTGGTGCATCACATTCATTTATATCTCGATGTTTCGTTGATAGATTATGTTTAGAACCCACCTACCTTGTTACTTCATTAAGGGTTGCAAATCCAATAGGAAAATATACAACTCTAGGGTTAAGATGTGACCAATTAAAACATGACTTGTTAAGTCATAATTTTTCCTATAATTTGTATGTTATTGATTTCGTAGATATCGAAATCATTTTAGGTATAGGTTGGTTGGGTAGGTAGATGCTAGAATATTTTGCCAGGATAGGAAAATATCACTGAGACACCTTGATAGTTATAACCAAGTGATATTCTCAGTAGAGAATACTAACCGGAGTGTTAGTGCTATTCTTAATGCTATGGAAGTAGGAAATGAGTTAAGTCGGGTTCGGGTAGCAAGAAGTTTGCAGATATCTTTGAGCTAGTCACTGGACTACCCCCGAAAAGAGCTGTTGAGTTTAGAATAGATCTTATGCCAGGAGCTGAACCTATGAGTAGACCACCTAATAGCCTGACACCAACTGAGATGAAGGAATGGAAGGTACAGCGAGTGGATCTAGAAGGAATGAGTTTTATTAGACCAAACAATTTGCCTCGGAGAGCGGCCATGGTGTTTGTTAATAAACCAGATGGGCCATTAAGAATTTGCATTGAGTATCATAAGTTAAACGAAAGGGCAATTAGGAATAAATATCCTTTGCCAAGAATAAATGATCTTCTTGATCAGTTGAGTAGAGCCGGAGTGTTTTTCTAGTTGGACTTGGCGATAGGTTTCCATCAGTTATGAGTGGCGGAGGGCAATATTCCTTTGACAGCATTTCGAACTAGATATGGTTCATATAAGTGGTTGGTGATGCCATTTTGACTAACGAATGAACTTTCTTTCTTTGTGGATTTGTTGAACCGAGTTTTCCAAGAGTATTTGGATAAGTTTATGTTGGTGTTTATAGATGACATTCTAGTCTACTCTAGGGATGAGAGAGAGCATGAAGTTCATCTTAGAGTGGTACTTGAGAAGCTGAGGCAGAATCAGCTAAGGGCGAAGTTTACCAATTGTCATTTCTGGAAGAAAGAGGTAAAATTTATTGGTCACATAGTTTCAAAGAAAAGATTGTCAATCGATCCAGATAAGATCGAAGCTGTGAATAATTGGAAGAGACCAGAGACGGTGACTAATATTAAGAGTTTCCATGGACTTGCTGGCTACTACCAGAGACTCATTAAGGATTTCTCGCGGATAGCAGCAACCTTAACTAAGTTATCGAAGAAGAAAGTGAGATTTGTTTGGTCCAACAAATGTGAGAAAGCATTCCTTAAAGTAAAGCATTTGTTGACCAATGCACTCGTGTTTGTAGTTCCGAATAGAACCAAGGATTGGTGGTGTATAATGATGCATGTGAAACTGGATTAGGAGCGGTGTTGAAGCAGAATGGAAGAGTCATTGCATATGCATCTAGGCAGCTTAGACCGCATGAAGTTAGATATCCTACTCACGATTTGGAGTTGACAGCTGTGATCTTCGCATTGAAGATTTGGAGACATTATCTTCTAAGGGAGAGGTTTGAGCTTTATACTAATCATAAGTCCTTACGGTATTTATTCTCTCGGAAGGAGTTGAATATGAGGTAGCAGAGATAGTTGGCGTTTTTAGTTGCATATGATTTTGGTATAGAGTATACACCAGGAAAAGGTAATAAAGTGGCAGATGCTCTTAGCAGAAAACATCGAAATGTGATGTTAGCTATGTTAGTAGAGTGGGAGGATTTAGAAGCTTTAATCAATTGCGATGTACAGTTAAGATCGACCGTTGGTTCTAGTAAGAGTTCCGTCAGGTTGTCTTGTTTAGAAGTTTGACCAGTTAAGCAGAAGGAAGATCCAGTGTTGGCTGAGAGAACTAGAAGGCTTGAGATGGGAACATAGATCAATGATCTAAAGGATTTTAGCCTTGATTAGAGAGGATGGTTGAGAAAGAAGGGACGTTTGTGTGTTCCAAATATAGAGAACTTGAGGAAAGAAGTTCTTGGAGAATGTAATCAGTCCAAGTTTATGATTTATCCCGGAGCGACCAAGATGTATCAGGATATGAAGAGGAGCTTCTATTGGGACGGCATGAAGAGGAATGTTGGCTTGTGGGTTAGGCAGTATGCAAATAGCCAACAAGTGAAAACTGAACATCAAAAATCGAGTGTGTTGCTTTAGCCTTTAGAGATTCCAATTTGGAAATGGGATTCAATATCCATGGATTTTATAGACCGTTTGCCAAGAACAAATAGAGGTAATGAAAGTATATGGACTATAGTGGACAGATTGACTAAGAGTGCCCATTTCATTCCATTTAATTCAGCCAGAGCGGCACATATTTTAGCTAAGTTATTCTTGAAGCACATAGTTAGACTACATGGAATTCCTAGTAGTATAGTCAATGATAGAGATGCTTTATTCACTAATGAATTTTGGAAGAGTCTATAGGAAGTGATGGGTACCAAGCTTAATATGAGTATCGCGTATCACCTTTAGACGGATGGGTAGACAAAGATAGTCAACAAAGTACTCGAGGATCTACTGAGAGCTTGTGTATTGGACTTTGGTGGATCTTGGGAGGGTCACCTACATTTGGTTAAGTTTTCCTATAATAACATTTATAAGACAAGTACAAGAATTGTGTCGTTTGAAGCTTTGAATGGAAGACCAAGCAAATCACTAGCATGTTGGTTAGAGACTGGAGACAAACTAGTCTAAGGTCTAGATTTGGTCAAGGAAGTGTCGGAGAAGATTGAGTTAACCCGAGAAATTATGAAGGAAGCTCTGTCAAGACAGAAGAGTTACGCAGATAAGAGGTGTAAGGACTTAAAATTCTCAATTGGAGATAAGGTTCTCATTAAGGTATCACCAATGAAGGTTGTGATACGATTTTGAAAGTCTGGGAAGTTGGCCCCAAGATATGTGGGTCCATTCTAGATTATAGAAAGGATTGGAAAGCTCGCATACAGAATAGAGTTGCTGAGCAGTATGGCAGGTGCCAATACTGTATTTCATGTGTCTCATCTTTGCAAGTATGTGCACGATCCAGAGACCACTATTCCTTCGACAAGGTTGGAAGACTTAGTAGTAGAGCTTAATATGACTTTCGTTAGACAACCAGTTCGGGTTGTAGCTAGAGAAGAGAAAAGAATAAGGAACAAGATATTTAAGTTGGTGAAATTTCAATGGAGCGACAACGAGAAGAACTATACTAGGGAGACCGAGGACGAGATTAGAGATACTTATCCTGATCTCCTTTGAGGGTATGTCTATATTAGATTTATATTGATAGTTGCTGGTCGGTTAGACTAGTATGATTGTAAGGAGTTTTATAGATAATTCCTATGTTTAGTATTTAGTCCTTATTGAATTTTGAGGATGAAATTCTTTAAGGGGGGAACTTGTAACATCCCCAATTTTGATAATCTCATTCAGAAAATTTAATAAATTAATTCGGTAAATTAAATAGAATAATGATGATAAGGGGATTGAGATTTGAATAAACCATATATAGCGCAGTGCTTATTAATAAGGTAAATGCGCTTTATTTGTGTTATTAAACTAATTAAATCATATATGGGCATATTAGTAAAATAGCCTCGTTATCATACACGGCTGTACACTTCTTAAGCATGCACATTTACGTTTCATTTCTCACCTTCACAAACGCAAATCAAAAACAAAAATATAACCGGCCATTAACCAGGAGGAAAAGACGAAGATTATAATCTAAAGCTAAGGATCAAAGTAAGGAGGGATTAATCAACAACAAATCTCAAATTCCTTATCATATCTAAGGTGAATAATGATATCGTACCATTTCTATTTTATTCTATGATTATATGGTTTCGGTTTCGTGATAAAATTCGTTTTATGACAATATGGATGATGATATGCTTGAGCTATATTATGTTGATATATTTTAATTCATTCACATATGAATTTGCACGGTTTTCATGTAAAATAAAGAATATATGATTTTAGAATGCCATGGAAAACTTTTATGTCAAACAGCACATGATTTTGGAGATGGGTTTTGATTTTCAAAATTTCCAAGCTATAGAAAATTTGTTATGAATTTCTAAAGGAAAATATGATATAATTGGGTTTAAATTTAGTTCGAGTATTTCAGTTAAAAATTGGGTCTGAAATTTTAATATGTTTGATTGCATGATAAAATTGATTTTTTGTGATTTATAGGGATTTTTCCTAATTGATTTAAAAGGGAAATAAATTATTTCAAGAGAAGGACTTATCTGCAAATACTGGATTTTGTAAATGGAAAGCCTCAACCATTTAAATTTATTCAAATTATATTGATAAACGCGATGGTTTAATGGTAAAGCGTTTCAAAAAAATTTAAAGTAGCCAATCAAGGAGTTACAACTGGCATGTTGGTTATAAAGTAATTGTGAGAAATGCGGATTACGGATCTTAAGGCTAGGATTAACACTAGAGGGGGGTGAATAGTGTTAATAAAGAATTACTAAATCTTTTTCAATTTATGTTGATATATATACCGATGTATGCAATATACAGACACAGATATGATCACAGAAACAAACACAGATGCAGAAATAAAATAAAAGCAGTAAAGGAAAGAACACACCGGATTTTATACTCGTTCGGAATTACCCTAATCCAGTCCCGCAACACCAGTACGGATTTCCTTTCAAAATCAATTGTACAATTAAACGCTCGGTTTCAAGGCTACGAGGTACAACCTCTAGAATTTTGATCCTCTGGGTAGAGATACTTGATTTCCAGGCCACAAGTTTACCCAATTGATTTACTAAGGCTACAATCACACCTTTTCCTTCTTGATTGATTTTAAAGGCTACAATCACACCTTTTCTTGCTTAATAAATTACAAAGAAGTCTATAACTCTAAATAGCACTGAGAATCTCGTAGATAGAGTGATAGAGAATCAAACTAGAAGTAATCGAGTTCGATTCAATGTTGATTTCAGTAAAGTAATGATAAGAATATGTATTAAGAAAAGTGGAAGAAGAAAAGGAGTGAAAAACCGGAAAATCTGATGTGAAATTCATTGAAATTAACCTCTATTTATAGAAGAACAATAGCCATGTCCATTCGTGAAGAGTTATGGCGAATAGACACTTCTTTTGAAATTTAAATTTTGAACTCAACTGACACCATATCGGCATTGAGTATATAGGCATGTCGATATCCCAAAGCATTTTTTGATGTTTTGATTTTCTTTGAAAATAACCTTTATTTTATATTAAAACTAATTTAAACTTTATAAATATACTTGAATATAGTTAAAATTCATAAGTAAATATAGAGAATAATATATATAGTATTTAACTCTAATTTTATATTTTAAATCTAAGTATAAATATTTAAATATATTATATTAAAAGATAGTTTAAAATCAGGAGTAATTTGACTTTGAAATTAAAGATAATTTTGAGGCTAAAATTATTTAAAATCAAGATAGAGGGTTTTGAATCTTTTAAAAGGAAAGTTTTGAAAACATTTTGAAAACAGGATATAATTTTGAAAAATCATTTTGATTAAAAAGTTAGCAGATAAAAAAAATTGTTCCACTAGATTTTTCGTAGGTTCCATCCTACTTAGGGTTCCATCCCTTTAATAGGCTCGAAGTGGATTCCATTCCACGAATAAATTGGATTTTAAGATGCCAATCCCTTTTATGAGTTTTAACAAAATTCCTAATAATAAAAAAAATACTTAACTTTGAAATCTTGAACTCTTGATAATCTTGATACTCATGAGTCTTCTATCTTGATATCTTGAATCTCTATATTGTACAGTCTTCTTTCTTAATACCTACATGGTTAAATCCTGCATATACATATATATCTATACTTATAATGTTAGTATTTATGTTTTATAAACTATTCTAAGGTTGTTCTCATCAAAACCATAATTTCACGGACTAACACTCTCCCCCGTTTTGATGATGACAACCTTTGTTCATAAAATTTTACTTCTATCCTAATAACTCCCCCTAAAACTAATAACTCCCCCTTAATCTATGCCTAACTACCCTATTTTATATTTCTCCCCCTTTGTCACCAACAAAAAAATTCACCCCCCCCCCCCTCATTCTTCAGTACCTGCATTGATAAACTATACAACGGAATATATAGATTAAGAAATAATTATACTTATGAGCATGATAACTAATCAAAGTCTATATACATTTCAATGTGTATATATGTTTTATACAACAAATTTCAAACCAATATCACGAAATCAATCCACACAGAGTATCAATCCAAACCAAATCAATTCAAGCAAATCTAAAAAAGTAAACAAATAAAAATCAAATGCTACGTGGAACTTCTACCCATCCTTCTTCTCCAAAGATTGGGTCTGCCTTAATAGCATCCCAATTATCATTGTCATTGGTGAGAGAGACAGGATGCTGTGCTTCATTATCATCCTTGTGCAGAGAGGAGATCATCCATCGTATCGCATCGAAGTGCCTTTCTTGTTCGTTGATCATCTGCATTTGACTCAATTCTAAGTGACGCTGGTTTCGTAGAATAAACGAGAGAATATTCTTGAACGAATTAAGAGTTTCTTCAAGATATTCGGATAGATTGTGAATAGGATTAGCCATAGTTGAATTTATGAAAGAAACAAAGGATATAGATGATAAGAAATGAATTTCAGTGAAGAATTCTGGAAGAAACAGGCATTTATAGGTATAGAAATTTGTTTGAAATGAATAGACATTTGTTAGTTATTCAAATTTCAAATTCAAAATCAATTGTCATTTCTGATCAGTACATGTCGACATGGTCATATAGGGGATGTCGACATGGGTCTGTGAAAAATTATGACTAATTTGATTTTGTGAATAATTGTGTATATATATGTATTTATATACTATACTAACGTTTATTCTGGAGATAAGATAAGATATATAACAGAAAGGAAATTTCATTTCATTGCATACTACAATAATACAATGATTACGCATACAGCAAACTACATGAACATTCGAAATAAAGCAAACTAAAACAAATACAACAAGATATGGAAAGATAAGACTAGTTAGAGGATGATGAAGATGAAGATAGTCCAAGTTTCTTGCTGACTTTGGAAATGAACTTGTTCATCTTGGATGAAATTTTGTCCAACTTCTTACTAACGGATCTTTTAAGAATCCGTTGATTCTCAACCATCGTCTTTTGATTTTTGAGAAGGGTTTTGGTGGATGGATTAGGAGGATAGTCAATTCTTTCCAAAGAGGCTTCACCTTCTTCTTCTTCAATTCCCATTTCATCCCCTTCTTATTCTTCCTCTTCTTCCATTTCCTCATGAGTCAAACGCTCTTCTTTTTTGGCAAGGGTCTCATAAGGTTGGAAAACAAAATAGTTTTCATAAGCGAAATGTTGGAATGGTTGAAAACTTTTCTAGAAACAAATTCTTCGCCTTTGAAATCCACTCCAAAATAGTTAAAAATCCGAGTGAGATAAATTCCACGGTATAAGGTATTCTCACCCATTTCAAGATTTTTAGGACGAAGTTCATCCAAAATAACTTGAGCCCAATTTATGTCATAATTTCCGAAAATAGCAAAAAGAGCTTTGCAAACTTTTGAAGTAGGATTGTTAAAATTCCCCGATCTTGGGGTCAAAGTATGTTGCAAAAGAAGATTGACAATTCTTGCCTTTGGTCGATTTCAGTTTTTGAATTCAAAATTATCAATCCCTTCGAAAATGTGATGAAATGTCTCACGATCATTTTCATCGATTTTAAAATTAGAAAGATCCATTCCCGTACACTTGCAATTTAGAATGGTACCCAAAAGATCACAATTCAAAACAATTCTAGTGCCTTTTACACTACTCCAGATTTCATCCTCATTTCCATCATAAAATCCACGGTTTAAATTAGCATAGAAAATTTTGACAAGATTTGGACAGCAAACAAAATCATTTTGAGAAGCATCAATAAGACTAAGAACTCCATTGTTTGCAAAAAGAGAATCAAGTTCATAAGAAGAAAAATATTGAAAAATAGCAAATTTTCCGGGATGGACTTTGGCATAGTTAGCATAATTGATGTATGCTTTTATTGCCTCCGGATCATTGAATAATTGCTCTTTGATTTTTTTGAAAATTCTCATGGCGGAGGGGTTGCTTGAAGAAGCCATTAAAGTTGAGAGTAGGGAGTTTGAAGTTATGAAGAGAGAGTTTGAATTTGAAAATGAGAGTGAAAAGATATGATAAAAGATAGTGAATAAATAGATTCTCAAAGGACATATTCTCTGGTCAAAAAGTAGCTTTTCAGAGAATTGAATGAAGTGAAAAGGTGGATGGAAATTCAAACATTTGAATTCAAATTCAGGTACCCATGCCGACATCATGGTAGGGACCATGTCGACATGTGCCTTTGAATTTTCATGAATTGATTTTTCCTAAGTTCTCTAATATATAAATATTATTATTATTATTATTATTATTAATGCCTATATATATTTGAAATATTATTAAACTTCAAGTATATTTTAGAAAAATATTATTTACTATTAAAAAATAATAAAAATAATAATAAAATAATGAAATAGTAATAAAAATAGAAAATAAATTTTAAAATTCAAACAACACACCAATTCAAAACCAATCAATCAAACAATCAAGCAACTAATTCTAAGCAAGCAATTTCAACTAATTGTATTGTAAACGTGTACCTTTTTCTGAGTCCATTTCTTTGAATTCGTCTGAGTCATGAACAGCTATGAAAGACAAATTCGAATTATCTACTTTCTGATCATCATAACTTGAGGACGAGCCTGAGTCATCTAGAGCAGCAGTAAATGCACACTTTCGTTTCTTTGTAGGATCATTGATCATAGGAGAATTTTGCCTATCTGGATACGGACAGTCTCTTTTGAAATGGCCTGGTTTATCACAGTTGTAACATTTGTCATTATTTGGCACTACATTCTGATTTCCAGAATTCTTATACTTGTTTCTCTTGAGATTATTCATCTTTCTGTATTTCAGGAATTTCCTAAAATTTATGGTCATAAAGGCTATCTCTTCATCATTATCGCTGTTTGAGTCTGATCCATCGGTTAATGCATTGAATGCCATTGATTTCTTTTCAGATGCTTTACTTTCTCTTCTCCCGATCATTTGAACTTCATATGACATTAGATTTCCAATTAATACTTCTATCTTAAAAGTACTGATGTCATTTGCCTCTTCAATCGCAAGTGTCTTTTGATCCCATTTTGGAGTTAGAGAATTTAAAAAATTTCTAACTTGATCTTCTTCAGAAAATTCCTTTCCCAAAATATTAGAGAATGCACAATATCCTGAAATCTACTATACATATCTGAAATAGACTCATTAGGATTCATTTTAAATAATTGAAATGATTTGTGAGCATGAAAATTTTGGTATATTTAACTTTGCTTGTTCCTTCGTGAGTAACTTGCAAGGTTTTCCAGATTTCATATGCAGACTTACAAACTGACACTCTATCGAATTCATTTCTATCTAGTGAACAAAACAGAATATTCATTGCCTTAGAATTATTTTGTGCAATATTCTTTTTCTTAGTAGTCCACTGTGCAAAATTAGTTGTGGGTTCAGAATATTCAGTTTGTGTGATATTCCAAGTGTCTAATCCTATAGATTGTAAATATATTTTCATCCTACATGCCCAATATGCATAGTTACTGCCATTAAAAAGTGGTGGTCTGACAGTAGACTGACCCTCTACAAATGAACTTGTGACAGGGATACTAGTTTTAGTAACAGTACCAGTGTTGGTAGCCATTTTGAAAAAATTTCAAAAATCATATTATGAAACTTTGAAAACCTTGCTATGATACCAATTGTGAGAAATACAGATTAACAATATTAAGGCTAGGATTAACACTAGAATGGGGGTGAATAGTGTTAATAAAGAATTACTAAATCTTTTTCGATTTATGTTGATTTAGACACCGATGTATGCAATATACAGACGCAGATATGATTATATAAACAAACACAGATGCAGAAATAAATTAAAAGCAGCAAAGGAAAAAAACACTGAATTTTATATTCGTTTGGAGTTACCCTACATCCGGTCCCGCAACACAAGTATGGATTTCCTTTTAAAATCAATTGTACAATTACACCCTCGGTTTCAAGGCTACGAGGTACACCCTCCAGAATTTCGATCCTCTGGGCAGAGATACTTAATTTCCGGGCCACAAGTTTACCCAATTGATTTACCAAGGCTACAATCACACCTTTTCTTGCTTGATTGATTTTCAAGGCTACAATCACACCTTTTCTCGCTTAATAGATTACAAAGAAGTCTATAACTCTGAATAGCACTGAGAATCTTGTAGAGAGAGTGATAGAGAATCAAACTAGAAGTAATCAAATTCGATTCAATGTTGATTTCGGCAGAGTAATGATAAGAATATGTACTGAGAAAAGTGGAAGAAGAAGAGGAGTGAAAACCAGAAAATCTGATGTGAAATTCGTTGAAACTATCCCCTATTTATAGAAGAACAACAGCCATGTCCATTCGTGAAGAGTTATGACGAATAGACACTTCTATTGAAATTTAAATTTTGAACTCAACTGACACCATGTCGACATAGGGTACTTGGGCATGTCGACATCCCAAAGCATTTTTTGATGTTTTGATTTTCTTTGAAAATAACCTTTATTTTATATTAAAACAAATTTAAACTTTATAAATATACTTGAATATAGTTAAAATTCATAAGTAAATATAGAGAATAATATATATAGAATTTAACTCTAATTTTATATTTTAAATCTAAGTATAAATATTTAAATATATTATATTAAAAGATAGTTTAAAATCAGGAGTAATTTGACTTTGAAATTAAAAATAATTTTGAGGCTAAAATTATTTAAAATTAGGATAGAGGGTTATAAATCTTTTAAAAGGAAAGTTTTGAAAACATTTTGAAAACCGGATATAATTTTGAAAAATCATTTTGAATAAAAAGTTAGCGAATACAAAACAATGTTCCACTAGATTTTTCGTAGGTTCCATCCTACTTAGGGTTCCATCCCTTTAACAGGCTCGAAGTGGATTCCTTTCCACGAATAAATTGGATTTTAAGATGCCAGTGCTTTTCTATGAGTTTTAACAAAATTCCTAATAATAATAAAATACTTAACTTTGAAATCTTGAACTCTTGATAATCTTGATACTCATGAGTCTTCTATCTTGATATCTTGAATCTCTATATTGTACAGTCTTCTTTCTTTGTATCTGCATGGTCAAATCTTGCATATATACATATATATATATATATATATATATATATATATATATCTAAACTTATAATGTTAGTATTTATATTTTATAAACTACTCTAAGGTTGTTGTCATCAAAACCATCATTTCACGGATTAACAGTAATGGCCATGGTTAGCTATAAATTAGCATTTTCAAAAAAAGGAAATTCCGCCTCTGCATAAGTACCTTTCGATTCATTTACCTCTGCTGCATCTCACCCGTCACATTTGAAACCCTCATAGTCGAAACAAATGTATATGGTATCTAGGATATTGGTAAAGTGAATTAGTAAGTAGGGGAAGGTAGGGTGTCAAAAGCAATGCTTTCGTCAGAGTCGAAACTATGGTTCACTTTTAAAAAGATATGCGCCTGTCTAGTTTTTGAAGGGCATTCGACTAAGTCAATACCCTATAGAGTCTAAACCTAAGTTTTTTTCTGAAGTTAAATTCCTACCTTGTTTTACTTAAGCTTTCGACATAGTCGGAAGTTATGCTTTCTAAAGGGACTTTAAAAATAGCTTTTGAAGGGGTACTTCCCTCTTTAAATAAGAGCTTTTGAAAGGATTGGTTTCGACCAAGTCCAAACTCAGTCGCAAATTTTCTCCTTTCGACTGTAATGAAGCCATCTATGCCATCGAAAGGTTCTCTTTGTTTTAACTTAAACTAAGCTTTTTCCCAAATGCTTTTGAAGGGTTAGGGTTTTCGAAGGCAATGGAGTCGAAAGGGGGTTTCAACTCTATCCTTTGATGTTTTAATTTAAAAAGTGGTTGCTTTCGACTAGATGGTTCCGACACTATCAAGTTTTTCACCAAAATAATTATATAGTTGGTTTCAAAAAAGATACTTTCGTATATAATCATTTTGACCCGAAGAATATTTTTAAAGAGCGGACCCAATGCTTACGAAAGGGTACTTTATTTGTTTCGAAACTATGTTTTAAAGAATATTTTGATACCATTGAAAGGTACCAATGGTTTCGAAAGTAAACATTTAACAAGATCTTTGAAATTTTTGTTTATTATATTTTTAAAAGAAGTATATGCTATTGAAGGAGGTTATCCAGAGGTTACGAAGGTGATGTTTTAAAGTTTTAAAACAAATAACCCACTCTCACTTTTAAAAAGGAAATACCATGGCACAACTAAAGATTTTAGAAGTATTACTTCTTCATATGCTTATTCACATTGTAATTAACCCATAACAGTACTTTGGGGAAGGGAATATGTAACAGCCCTAGTTTTTAGCTATTTATTTCTTTTAATTTTTTTGTTTTTAGGAATATAATTTATATAAATTGTGTTTACCAATATTGTTTAAATATTTAATTTAGAGAATTAAACTCGTTAATTTAATATGATTTTTGTAACTAAATTTAAGAAGAAGAAAAAAAAAAGGAAATTTTTATAATGTATAATGAAGTGAGTGGTAACTAAATGTTTTGGATATTATCATAATATCTGTTGTTATACCCATTCCCTAAAAATAATGAAAAGGAGAAAATTTGTAACATATTAAAGTAGTTAATTAATTATGTTAATTTGGTAGGTTATGACATGCAAATCATGTTGGTGGAATATTCTCAATTTTGACATATTAATTATGTTAGCAGTGAACATTGTTAAGCAATTTAAAACAATGAAACTTACAATCAATTTATTTGATAAATCTACCTTATTCCTAGTTAGCAATTCAAAACTTGAATAAAGGCACATACAGATATTTTAAAATGGAGTTAATGACAATTAATAGATATTTCAAAAAGAAATTTATGACAATTAATAGAGAAATTAATTGTAAAATTTCAGTAGTTGACCAGAATTAATTTATTGAATAATTAATGCAAATTAATAAAATTGATGAAAGATAAATAAGTTAATTCTTTTGGTTAATGGCATGAGGACACGAGGTTAATCCCCATTTTGTAGGAGAAATCTGCCCGTGTAACCAGTCCGGCTACCAGTGCCTACAAAGCGGACGGATTAATGTGAGACGTCGCAGGATTGATAATTAACAAAAAGGGTTAATTAACTAATTAAGTTAGTAACCAAATTTGAGTATGTAATTAAAGGAGGATAATTAATTGGTAATATGGAATCAATTAAGGAGGGTAATTAAAAGGGATAAGGTAATCAATTGAAATCAATTAAAGGCAATTAAAGGGGAATTAATTGATTAGAAGAATATGGAAATCAAATTTGCCTTCCTTTGCGCGTGACACAAAATTTTATTCTTTTAACATTTTGACATTTGCCTCTTACCATTTGTTTCTTGAGCATGTCACTGTATTCATTTATTCACGCAGCCTTATCCACAAAAATATCAACTCTTCCAATTGCCATTTTTCCTCTCACCTAAATTAAATGCATTCAAAATTTAATCTTGCCTATCTTTGCAAATTTTCGCATACCCATTATATCTCTCTGTTTCCACTGCGTTTGTTTTGCAATAAATAAATTTTTCGAACCATTGATCAAGTAAATATTTATGTAAGCATTTATTACTTTTGCCTTTTCAGTTAAAAGCTTTTTCATTGCTTACCATAAATCACGCAAGAGCTCAAGTTTTGCTTCCTCAATCAAATCTGTTCAAATTTGCAGTAACGCATGCTTTAAATTTAGATTATAACTGGTATAAATCACGCAAGCTATCTAAAAAAAAAAAAAAAAAATCCAAAAGAGTGATATCGTTCAAACATAAAACTGGAAAGAGAAATCAACGCATGCATTTATCACAATTTTCGTGTAGCGTTCAAACAAGAAGAACTGGAAATAAATCTCTTGCCTAAACGCATGCACTCAAAAATCAACGCTTGCATTTATTTCTTACGTTTTCAAACCTGCCTATTTATCTCCCCTTTTTATTTCGCAAGTTTATCTATAAATACTTTGCCTCATTCACATAAGTTTTCATATCTCCTTGTTTGTCCCTCTCTGGTACAAGCTTCTATCAGGTAAATAATTTGCATTGTTTATTTCTTTGCTTCTTCCAATTTTCCTTCCTCCTTCTTGTGTTCTCTGATTTCCTTGCTCGGCTACTTCCCCATCATGCCGTGCCATTTATAAATACATATAGAACTTTGTTAGTAGTAGGCTGGAAGAAATGATATAAATTGATTGTAGGAAGCTAGACTATGGAATTAGTGTAGTTATGATGTAGTTAGTGGTATTGTGGATTTGGATAAGTGCAGTTTGAAGAGGAAGGCATAGAAAAAAAAAAGAAAAAAAGAATTACAATTTAATAATGGAAAAGATAAATTGATAAGGAGAAAATGATATGAAATGTTGTTTAATTCAAATAAACAATATTGTATGAATAAATCTTGGGTGAATATAATAAAATGACATTTATTTCAATTTTTAATGGTTGAAATAAATTTAAGATGGTTAAAAATAAATTTAACTACTTATTTGAGAATTTGGGTGGATAAATATCAATGGATTGTATTTATTATGGTTAATAAAAGGATATTGGTGATGTATACCAATAATCACCTTTTAATGTTTAATAATAAAAGTAAAAGAAGAAATAATTTGCCTAAACATGATGAACATGTATGTGAAATAAAGTATTATTTAATGAATTCGAATGTAGTTAGTGGCTACATTTGATTAAATCGAATAATTTGAACAGTATTGTGTTTGTTGCCAATATTGTCATTTTATTTAAATAAATATATATGAGAATGAAAATAATTGATCATGATAAATATGATTAAAAATGTGAGAAATAATTTAATAATGTCTAAACATGTATTTGTTTTGTTTGGGTGCATAACATCTTTTTATTCAATCAATTGTATTAAATTTGCAATTTATTTTGCAATTTATTCAATTTATTTTATGCATGCGTACGGTTGAAGTATGGGCCTAGGATATGTTGAGACGGTTAGCGGGTTGTAGTAGTCGAGCAAGTTGAACTAAATTTCTTTTATTCTATTCGTTCCAGTTGTTCTGAAATTTTGCTTTGACCGTAATTTTTAAATTCGCATACTTGGTATTTGGATCTTATAGATTTAAGTCAAGGCTTTGCATCCGCCAAAGTTTGATCGTGCTTTCCGTTTTTTTTTCCGAAGTAGATACCGTGTTTGATTTAGATCCACTGCAGCGTTTAAGGTGAGTATTTCTCACCAGACATATGTACATATATTTTGTGAATTATCGCAAGTGTATGTGTAAAAATTTTATTTAAATATTATCTGTCTGTAGTATAACGTAGAATGATGAATCCCATTTAAATTGACACCTCATCAGTTATTATCTGTTGTATTATTTCTGCAGTTATATTATATTATTGTTTATTTACTGCTTAAATCACCACTGCAAGTTCCCTGTTAAATTTAGATTGTTGTGGGCTGAAATGATAGGCCTAAATGATGATTACTGTGCTATTATTATGTTAACTGTTTAACTGTTAACTTGGGATTGCGGGTTTGAAATGATAGAACCCGGGGTTTGTAAATTACGGATTGAAATGATATAAATCCGTATCACTTGACCTAGGCTAGAAAACTATATACAGGCCCGTGGTCCTTATAATATTTTCTGAAATATTTAAAATTATTTTGGAAGTTAAATATTTGATTTAATATCTTTAAAGGATTTTATATTGATTTTGAATGAGTTATAAATGTTAATAAATAAATAAATAAATATTTGAATAAAATTTTGGAATATAACTTATTTTGGAATTCTGGATTTTTGAAAGGATAAGATTTCAGTTAAGAAATATATATATAAGTTATATTTGGAAATATTTATTAAGTTAAACAATCTACTAAAGCATTTAAATGCTGTCTTTTGAAATTGGACTAGTTTTACCCGTAACTTTAGGTAGCATTTCCTAAGTGCTATAGAATCTGGAATTTGATTGTTTTGAAATTTAAGGAATTTGATAAATTATATTTATGTTTAAGTTTTGGAGACCTTTAAGATATGAGATTTATAACTGGATTTTTCTTAATAAATTTAAGATGAACATTCTAGTGTTAAGTAAATTTTGAAATTATTTAATGGCATAATTTTGGAGTTTTATCTATGGAATTTATGGGAATATTCAAGACGAAATAATAAACACTAATTTGTTGAAAGAAAAAAATATCCAACCTTAGTTTTGAATATTAATACTCCAATTGGATATATATATAGGAATTGAAATGGTCTTGGGAACATGAAGTGATATTTAAATTATGGTTTAAAATAAAGAAATATATTTGTAAAGCTATGTAAATTATCTTCTTTACAAAGTAACCATAAAGTTAAACCATTTATATCCAAACCATTTGTGTTTTGGGAGTTATGTTTTTTTTTAAAGAAAAATTTCCAATATATTATGGTTTAAAGGTATAATTCAAATATTTGGTTTCCAGATATTATAAATTTTAAGCAGTATGGTTTTGGAAAAGAATTATATTTGAATATAACGATATCATGTTGTTTTGGGTTTTAAATGATATCGTATTTATAGTTTTGAAATGGAAATGTTTATACTGGTTTTAAAGTATAAATTGTTTTTAAATGACCACGGGTTATAATAACGATGGGTTGGCAAAGAGACCGGGATCGGATATGGACATACTCTCTGTCGATACCGAAAACCACTTTGACCAACCGTGTACGCGGTGGAGATTCCAGAATGAAGTAGGTCGGTGCTGGCGTTTCCTGTAAGGTAAATACGTGGACCCGACTCCCGTGAGTTGGCATAAGGTGGCTAAAACAGGAGCAATTCCAGGCCAATGAGGTCATTCCTCTGATCGGACGCTCCTCTTCGATATTATACTATGATCTTGGATTGATTCAGTGGCCACTTCTATATTTTGATTTTGTGGGAGTTAGTTCGAGGTGGGCGGCAGCTGCGCGCTGCGCGTTACCATCAGCCTGGATAGCAATTGGTATATCTACCCTGGCATTGCCTAGTTGTGCCGTGTCACCTACCCTATCGCGCCTTGTACGAGTTTGGTTTTCTCCCGTAGCCCGTGTGGTATCCTCTAGTGGCTTCCCGATCAGGAGGGACTATGATATTGGATGGACTACTGGGACTATTACGTGTTAAGGGCTATATGGGTAACCCCTTAACGCTATTAAAAAGTAAGTTTATTTTATAAATAGACACTAGTATAATAGCGCAATATACTACATAGTAAATAGTTTGACGGATCCTTAGAGGATGGGCGGTCCCAAGCATCCTTTAAGTTACTTGCTCTATATTACAGTACACTTGAATTAGCTTACATTATATAAGTATGTATGTCCTGACTCGAGTGTTATATTTTATTTTTACGCTCGGGTCAGCCTGAGTTGCAGCTTCAATTTCTTCTCCGTAGCTAGGACACTCAGTAGATCATTCGCGCTGCTGGAAGTTGTTTCAGCCTTTATCTTTTCTGGAATTCAAGACTTTGAAGACTCTATCTCTATTTATGTCTTAAAATTTGTATTGAGGATTATAGACAATGTAAGTTCTGTTTTGTTGAAGTTATATCAGTGGCTTCATGAACCACTGAATTTTTAATTTCCGCTGCGAGATTCTGATATCTGTGTATGTGATTCTGTGATCTATTTATTGTATATTCTGAGTTTTGCCAAATTTATTTTACAACGCAGTATTTTGAACAATTCAAGTCCGACATGTGCGGATGCGAAGGGTTGAAAATACTGGGTCGTTACATTTGGTATCAGAGCTTTGGTTCTAGGCAAAACTTAGAATGTATGGTAAATTTGATTTATAGAATCACGTTCATTCGAGATTGAACCACTCTCTTTTCGAATTTTGGAACATTCCCTACGGTTCCAAAGCTCATTCGTATCCCTCACTTTTTCATCTGCTTTAGATTCTGGAGTATCTCATAACTCCACTTCGGATGATCTTTATTGTAAATTGGCGGTCTCGCCATTATTCTAATAAAGGGGTGAAACTCCTTTACCATTAGCATTGATTCACCGGAGATTTATATTTATCCTCGGTTTATATGCTAGTATCTTTGGTTATTCCAAATCCTATCTCTTCGGATCAAATGTAGATTTACCCCAACCACATCGATATGGCTCTTTAAGTCACGGATGACTAGGTCAAGGTTGTCCGCGACTTATATAGACTTACCCAGTTTCCTTATTCTGATCTTCTGATTTCAATTTATCTTGAATTCTATTTGATTTGAGTTCATCAAATTTGAGTCTCTATCCTGGTTTGAGAAGTTTATTCCTATATTTGAAATTAAAATCTAATATTATATATATGAGTATAATTTTCAAAATTTTATAATTAATTTAACTAGTTGTCAAGAGATAATAGTTTTGATTTTATTTATGGTGTTGTAAGCCATGTGTTTGTCTAATAAATAAGTGAATATAAAACAATGGTTATAAATTAATTTGGAAACAGAAATGAATTTAAAACTAAAACTTGAGAATTAAATTTCTGATGATTTCAAACCTTGTGTTTAAATTTTAAAAGGATGTAATAAGTATTTTTGTATAGAAATTTGTTTCCAAAGAAATTTTAAAATTAGTGCTTTTCTCTTTGTCACTGGAAAATAATTTCGGTGATGACTGCAGCATCATCGACATTCATTTTCGAGTTTCGAAGTGAAAAGACCATTCTGTAGTCTGGCTACAGTGTTTCCTTGAGATTTTAATTGATTTGAATTTCTAAAGTATGACTTAATATATATAGATATATAATTTAAATTTGATTTGACATATTAGGTATATATATTTAGTTATCTCTAAATGGTTTGAAGGGAATCAGGAATTTAATTCTTAAAGTTATCTTGAGGAAGGAAAATAAATATAATAACAAAAATTTGAATAAAAAGGTTCCAATTGGAGATAATTAAATTGAAAGTTTTATTTGTATAACACCCAATTTCATTTAATATAACTTACCTTGATTTTCAAAAGTTAACATGTAATTGGATAATATACAATATAAAAGGATTTTATGAGTGGTTATAATAAATATTATACACTTAAATTTTAGTTATAAAAGATTAATGGGGATAAATAAGGAAAAGGAATTTAAGGAATTTTATTCAAATGTCTTAATAATCAAATTAATTTAATATGGATCCGTAAATCTAACCAAGAGATTTTAATAAAAGGTTATTTCCTGAAATGAATATGTTTGTGTAATAAACAAGGTATCTTTGAATAAGGAAAATATATTTGAAAGGGATATTTTTGGAGTAAGGATTATATATCTTCAAATCATAGTTTAATTGATGTCTAAATAAATAGTTAAGACGTATTCTAATATCACTAAATTTTGATAATTGAGAATTGGTTTTCAAATGGAAATTCAAGGGTAACTTATTGAAGGAATATCTTATTTATAAGATAAGTATTTTTAATAAAGTGTTAGGTTATTTGTTAAAATTCAGAGTTAAGTACATAATAAACTGATTAGGAATACTATTATATCTACTATAGCATATTATAAGTGCTGCTGTTTCTAAAAATAAAATGTTTTGGAATTTTTTTTTATAAATGAACTTAGGAATATTTCAACCTTGAAATGAATATTGTTTGGCATTGAATTTAAAAGGTATAAATGAAGATTATTTTAAAGGTATTATGATTTTAGTAGCATGATTTCCAAATTTATAAATTTAATGATTTCAAAGCATTATGATTGCAAATTTATTATCTTATTTGTTTTCAAACTATCTTTAAGTGTCCTTGGTTTCCCTATCTGCTACAGAATGAGGAGGCTATTGCTTATACCAGTCTATTTAGAAATCTTTTCTATAATCTTTAAAAATCGTTGTTACTCATCGGGGCCTGAGCACCGCTTACCACCCATAGACCGACGGTCGAACTGAAAAGAGTAAAACCGATTCTAGAAGATCTTCTTCGTGCTTCAAATCCGGAACTATTCGTTTAAAGTTCTTGTTTATCTAGCTTATCTTCCTTTGTTTCTTTTCTTTTGTTCCTTTTCGAGGACGAAAAGTTCTTAAGTGGGGGAGAGTGTAACAGCCCTAGTTTTTAGCTATTTATTTCTTTTAATTTTTTTGTTTTTAGGAATATAATTTATATAAATTGTGTTTACCAATATTGTTTAAATATTTAATTTAGAGAATTAAACTCGTTAATTTAATATGATTTTTGTAACTAAATTTAAGAAGAAGAAAAAAAAAAGGAAATTTTTATAATGTATAATGAAGTGAGTGGTAACTAAATGTTTTGGATATTATCATAATATCTGTTGTTATACCCATTCCCTAAAAATAATGAAAAGGAGAAAATTTGTAACATATTAAAGTAGTTAATTAATTATGTTAATTTGGTAGGTTATGACATGCAAATCATGTTGGTGGAATATTCTCAATTTTGACATATTAATTATGTTAGCAGTGAACATTGTTAAGCAATTTAAAACAATGAAACTTACAATCAATTTATTTGATAAATCTACCTTATTCCTAGTTAGCAATTCAAAACTTGAATAAAGGCACATACGGATATTTTAAAATGGAGTTAATGACAATTAATAGATATTTCAAAAAGAAATTTATGACAATTAATAGAGAAATTAATTGTAAAATTTCAGTAGTTGACCAGAATTAATTTATTGAATAATTAATGCAAATTAATAAAATTGATGAAAGATAAATAAGTTAATTCTTTTGGTTAATGGCATGAGGACACGAGGTTAATCCCCATTTTGTAGGAGAAATCTGCCCGTGTAACCAGTCCGGCTACCAGTGCCTACAAAGCGGACGGATTAATGTGAGACGTCGCAGGATTGATAATTAACAAAAAGGGTTAATTAACTAATTAAGTTAGTAACCAAATTTGAGTATGTAATTAAAGGAGGATAATTAATTGGTAATATGGAATCAATTAAGGAGGGTAATTAAAAGGGATAAGGTAATCAATTGAAATCAATTAAAGGCAATTAAAGGGGAATTAATTGATTAGAAGAATATGGAAATCAAATTTGCCTTCCTTTGCGCGTGACACAAAATTTTATTCTTTTAACATTTTGACATTTGCCTCTTACCATTTGTTTCTTGAGCATGTCACTGTATTCATTTATTCACGCAGCCTTATCCACAAAAATATCAACTCTTCCAATTGCCATTTTTCCTCTCACCTAAATTAAATGCATTCAAAATTTAATCTTGCCTATCTTTGCAAATTTTCGCATACCCATTATATCTCTCTGTTTCCACTGCGTTTGTTTTGCAATAAATAAATTTTTCGAACCATTGATCAAGTAAATATTTATGTAAGCATTTATTACTTTTGCCTTTTCAGTTAAAAGCTTTTTCATTGCTTACCATAAATCACGCAAGAGCTCAAGTTTTGCTTCCTCAATCAAATCTGTTCAAATTTGCAGTAACGCATGCTTTAAATTTAGATTATAACTGGTATAAATCACGCAAGCTATCTAAAAAAAAAAAAAAATCCAAAAGAGTGATATCGTTCAAACATAAAACTGGAAAGAGAAATCAACGCATGCATTTATCACAATTTTCGTGTAGCGTTCAAACAAGAAGAACTGGAAATAAATCTCTTGCCTAAACGCATGCACTCAAAAATCAACGCTTGCATTTATTTCTTACGTTTTCAAACCTGCCTATTTATCTCCCCTTTTTATTTCGCAAGTTTATCTATAAATACTTTGCCTCATTCACATAAGTTTTCATATCTCCTTGTTTGTCCCTCTCTGGTACAAGCTTCTATCAGGTAAATAATTTGCATTGTTTATTTCTTTGCTTCTTCCAATTTTCCTTCCTCCTTCTTGTGTTCTCTGATTTCCTTGCTCGGCTACTTCCCCATCATGCCGTGCCATTTATAAATACATATAGAACTTTGTTAGTAGTAGGCTGGAAGAAATGATATAAATTGATTGTAGGAAGCTAGACTATGGAATTAGTGTAGTTATGATGTAGTTAGTGGTATTGTGGATTTGGATAAGTGCAGTTTGAAGAGGAAGGCATAGAAAAAAAAAAGAAAAAAAGAATTACAATTTAATAATGGAGAAGATAAATTGATAAGGAGAAAATGATATGAAATGTTGTTTAATTCAAATAAACAATATTGTATGAATAAATCTTGGGTGAATATAATAAAATGACATTTATTTCAATTTTTAATGGTTGAAATAAATTTAAGATGGTTAAAAATAAATTTAACTACTTATTTGAGAATTTGGGTGGATAAATATCAATGGATTGTATTTATTATGGTTAATAAAAGGATATTGGTGATGTATACCAATAATCACCTTTTAATGTTTAATAATAAAAGTAAAAGAAGAAATAATTTGCCTAAACATGATGAACATGTATGTGAAATAAAGTATTATTTAATGAATTCGAATGTAGTTAGTGGCTACATTTGATTAAATCGAATAATTTGAACAGTATTGTGTTTGTTGCCAATATTGTCATTTTATTTAAATAAATATATATGAGAATGAAAATAATTGATCATGATAAATATGATTAAAAATGTGAGAAATAATTTAATAATGTCTAAACATGTATTTGTTTTGTTTGGGTGCATAACATCTTTTTATTCAATCAATTGTATTAAATTTGCAATTTATTTTGCAATTTATTCAATTTATTTTATGCATGCGTACGGTTGAAGTATGGGCCTAGGATATGTTGAGACGGTTAGCGGGTTGTAGTAGTCGAGCAAGTTGAACTAAATTTCTTTTATTCTATTCGTTCCAGTTGTTCTGAAATTTTGCTTTGACCGTAATTTTTAAATTCGCATACTTGGTATTTGGATCTTATAGATTTAAGTCAAGGCTTTGCATCCGCCGAAGTTTGATCGTGCTTTCCGTTTTTTTTTCCGAAGTAGATACCGTGTTTGATTTAGATCCACTGCAGCGTTTAAGGTGAGTATTTCTCACCAGACATATGTACATATATTTTGTGAATTATCGCAAGTGTATGTGTAAAAATTTTGTTTAAATATTATCTGTCTGTAGTATAACGTAGAATGATGAATCCCATTTAAATTGACACCTCATCAGTTATTATCTGTTGTATTATTTCTGCAGTTATATTATATTATTGTTTATTTACTGCTTAAATCACCACTGCAAGTTCCCTGTTAAATTTAGATTGTTGTGGGCTGAAATGATAGGCCTAAATGATGATTACTGTGCTATTATTATGTTAACTGTTTAACTGTTAACTTGGGATTGCGGGTTTGAAATGATAGAACCCGGGGTTTGTAAATTACGGATTGAAATGATATAAATCCGTATCACTTGACCTAGGCTAGAAAACTATATACAGGCCCGTGGTCCTTATAATATTTTCTGAAATATTTAAAATTATTTTGGAAGTTAAATATTTGATTTAATATCTTTAAAGGATTTTATATTGATTTTGAATGAGTTATAAATGTTAATAAATAAATAAATAAATAAATATTTGAATAAAATTTTGGAATATAACTTATTTTGGAATTCTGGATTTTTGAAAGGATAAGATTTCAGTTAAGAAATATATATATAAGTTATATTTGGAAATATTTATTAAGTTAAACAATCTACTAAAGCATTTAAATGCTGTCTTTTGAAATTGGACTAGTTTTACCCGTAACTTTAGGTAGCATTTCCTAAGTGCTATAGAATCTGGAATTTGATTGTTTTGAAATTTAAGGAATTTGATAAATTATATTTATGTTTAAGTTTTGGAGACCTTTAAGATATGAGATTTATAACTGGATTTTTCTTAATAAATTTAAGATGAACATTCTAGTGTTAAGTAAATTTTGAAATTATTTAATGGCATAATTTTGGAGTTTTATCTATGGAATTTATGGGAATATTCAAGACGAAATAATAAACACTAATTTGTTGAAAGAAAAAAATATCCAACCTTAGTTTTGAATATTAATACTCCAATTGGATATATATATAGGAATTGAAATGGTCTTGGGAACATGAAGTGATATTTAAATTATGGTTTAAAATAAAGAAATATATTTGTAAAGCTATGTAAATTATCTTCTTTACAAAGTAACCATAAAGTTAAACCATTTATATCCAAACCATTTGTGTTTTGGG
Source organism: Allium cepa (assembly GCA_030765085.1). Classification (NCBI taxonomy): domain Eukaryota; kingdom Viridiplantae; phylum Streptophyta; class Magnoliopsida; order Asparagales; family Amaryllidaceae; genus Allium; species Allium cepa. The sequence continues at coordinate 2,061,562 of CM060930.1, read as the reverse complement.
AGTTATGTTTTTTTTTAAAGAAAAATTTCCAATATATTATGGTTTAAAGGTATAATTCAAATATTTGGTTTCCAGATATTATAAATTTTAAGCAGTATGGTTTTGGAAAAGAATTATATTTGAATATAACGATATCATGTTGTTTTGGGTTTTAAATGATATCGTATTTATAGTTTTGAAATGGAAATGTTTATACTGGTTTTAAAGTATAAATTGTTTTTAAATGACCACGGGTTATAATAACGATGGGTTGGCAAAGAGACCGGGATCGGATATGGACATACTCTCTGTCGATACCGAAAACCACTTTGACCAACCGTGTACGCGGTGGAGATTCCAGAATGAAGTAGGTCGGTGCTGGCGTTTCCTGTAAGGTAAATACGTGGACCCGACTCCCGTGAGTTGGCATAAGGTGGCTAAAACAGGAGCAATTCCAGGCCAATGAGGTCATTCCTCTGATCGGACGCTCCTCTTCGATATTATACTATGATCTTGGATTGATTCAGTGGCCACTTCTATATTTTGATTTTGGGGGAGTTAGTTCGAGGTGGGCGGCAGCTGCGCGCTGCGCGTTACCATCAGCCTGGATAGCAATTGGTATATCTACCCTGGCATTGCCTAGTTGTGCCGTGTCACCTACCCTATCGCGCCTTGTACGAGTTTGGTTTTCTCCCGTAGCCCGTGTGGTATCCTCTAGTGGCTTCCCGATCAGGAGGGACTATGATATTGGATGGACTACTGGGACTATTACGTGTTAAGGGCTATATGGGTAACCCCTTAACGCTATTAAAAAGTAAGTTTATTTTATAAATAGACACTAGTATAATAGCGCAATATACTACATAGTAAATAGTTTGACGGATCCTTAGAGGATGGGCGGTCCCAAGCATCCTTTAAGTTACTTGCTCTATATTACAGTACACTTGAATTAGCTTACATTATATAAGTATGTATGTCCTGACTCGAGTGTTATGTTTTATTTTTACGCTCGGGTCAGCCTGAGTTGCAGCTTCAATTTCTTCTCCGTAGCTAGGACACTCAGTAGATCATTCGCGCTGCTGGAAGTTGTTTCAGCCTTTATCTTTTCTGGAATTCAAGACTTTGAAGACTCTATCTCTATTTATGTCTTAAAATTTGTATTGAGGATTATAGACAATGTAAGTTCTGTTTTGTTGAAGTTATATCAGTGGCTTCATGAACCACTGAATTTTTAATTTCCGCTGCGAGATTCTGATATCTGTGTATGTGATTCTGTGATCTATTTATTGTATATTCTGAGTTTTGCCAAATTTATTTTACAACGCAGTATTTTGAACAATTCAAGTCCGACATGTGCGGATGCGAAGGGTTGAAAATACTGGGTCGTTACAGAATAATAACCAGTTAGGTTGACACGGTAGTGAGTATAACTTAAGAAATGTTAAAATTTTAATAACGATACTGGAAGGGGCCAATAGGTTTGCAGTAAGCCTATGAAACTATGTACAACGAATGATATTGGCAGGGGCCAAAAAATTCATAGTCAGCCATGAAAACTATGATTTGATATTGGAAGGGGTCAGTAGGTTTGTAGTTAGCCCATGAAAACTATGTCTGGATCAAGATATAGACAATTAGTCAATAAGTTCCTAGTTAGCCCATGAAAGCTAGGATAAGAATAAGATATTGGAGTTACCAATAGGTGTTAGTCCCTGAGGAGATGATTTTGATGACAACAACCTTAGAATAAGATTATAAAATATAAATACTAACACTATAGTTTAGATATATATGTATATGCATAATTTAACCATGCAGGCATCAAAGAATGAAGATTGTACAGTATAGAGATTCAAGATATCAAGATTGAAGACTCATGAGTATCAAGATTATCAAGAGTTCAAGATTTCAAGATTGTAATTTAGTTAGGAATTTTGTTAAAACTCCTAGAAAAGCACAGGCATCTTAAAATCCAATATATTCGTAGAATGGAATCCACTTCGTGCCTGTTAAAGGGATGGAACCCTAAGTAGGATGGAACCTACGAAAAATCTAGTGGAACATTGTTTTATACCCGCTAACTTTTATTTAAATGTTTTTATAAAATTATTCTTGTTTTCAAAATGATTTCAAAATCTTCCTTTTAAAAGAAACAAAAACATCTATCCTGGTTTTAAATACTTTTAGCCTCAAAATAATCTTTATCTTCAAGTTCAAATTATCCTTGGTTTTAAACTATCTTTTAATAATAATATATTTAACTTTTAATATTTATACTTAGATTTAAATATAAAATTATAGTAAAATTTTATATATATCAAAATATTATTCTCTATATTTATTTATGTATTTTAACTATAGTTAAGTATATTTATAAAGTTTAAAAATAGTTTTATTACAAGATAGAAGTTATTTTCAAAAAAAAAACAAATCACCAAAAATACCATAGGCTTGTCAACAACCCCTAGGTACCCCTGTCGACAAGATGACAGTTTGTTTCAAAAATTTGAATTTCAAAAGAAGTGTCTATTCATCATAACCTTTCACGAATGGACATGGCTGTTGTTCTAAAATAAATAGGGGAAGTTTTAAACGAATTTATATACAATTTTTCTCTGATTTCACTCCTCTTCTTTTTCCACATTTCTTTACATATATTTTTACCATTAGTCTGTCGAAATCACCATTGAATCTAACTACATCATCTCTGTTTAGATTCTCTATCACTATCTCAACAAGATCTCAGTGCTACTCAGAGTTATAGGCTTCTTTATAATAAATTAAGTGATAAAAGGTGTGATTGTAGCCTGTGAAATCAATCAAGCGAGAAAAGGTGTGATTATAGCTTGTGAAATCAATTGGGTGGACTTGTTGCCCGTAAAAATTCAAGTATCTCTACCCAGAGGATTGTGAATCTGGAGTGGTGTACCTTGTGGCCTTGAAATCGAGGGTTGTAATTGTAGAAATTGCTTTTGAAAGGAAATCTGTACTTGTGTACAGGACTGGATGTAGGGTAGCTCTGAACCAGTATAAAATCCGGTGTGTTCTTTCCTTTATTGCTTTTACTTTATTTCTACATCTGTGTTTGATTCTGTGATCATATCTATGTCTGAATATTGCATACATTTGTGTTCTAATTAACATAAACTCAAAAAGATTTAGTAATTCCTTAAAACACTATTCACCCCTCCTCTAGTGTTAATTCTAGCCTTAAGATCCGTAATCCGCATTTCTTACATTTGGTATCAGAGCAAAGTTTTCAAAGTTTCATAATATGATTTTTGAAAAAGTTTTTAAAATGGCTATGTTTAAAAAATTTGTTAATACTAGTTTAGAATATTCAGATCATCATTGTCTCTTGAGTCTGCATATAATCAATACTTAAATTCAAGTTGTCTACCAAAATTGTATGATATGCAAGAAACATGCTTTATGGGTGTTGAGGATCAATCCACAATGGACAAATTGTGCATATCAAAAAAGAATGAATGGATACTCGATAGTGGATGCTCTAGACACATGACTGGTAATCCGAAGATGCTGAAAGATATAATATACAAAGACGGAGGACTGGTTAACTTTGGAGGCAACTCAAAAAGGATATGTGATTGGCATCGGCAAAGTCAGTAATTCTGAAACTCCTATTATTACTAATGTTTTGCTAGTTAAGAATCTGAAACCTGCTAAGTATTAGTCAACTTTTCGATAAAGATATAAAATTAAATTTGAAAAAGATAAGTGTCACATTGAAGATAATAATTCAACCATAATATTGGAGGGAACTAGGAAAAAGAATATTTATATTCTTAGTATGAAAATTTCAAATGATAACATGTTTCTTTTGGCAAATACAAGCGACCCTTAGATTTGGCATAAGAGATTTGGGCATTTGAATTTCAAAATTTTATCTAGACTGTCAAAACATGATCTAGTAAGAGGTCTCCCTAAAATGAATTTTAAAGTGGATAGTTTATGTGATGCATGTCAATTAGGAAAACTTAGAAAAAGTTCCTTTAAATTAAAAGATATGATTTCAACCTCAAAATCTCTTGAATTACTTCTCTAGATTTATTTGGTCCATCTCAAATTCTGTCAATAAATTATAGTAAATATGTTTTTGTAATTATAGATGATTATTCTAGATTTACATGGACAATATCTTTGAAACATAAAAGTGATACTTTTGAATGTTTTAAGAACTTTACAGAAAGGATTCAAAATCAACTTTCTCTAAAAATTATAACCATCCGTAGTGATCACGGTGGTGAATTTGAAAATGAAAAGTTTGAGGAATTCTGCAATAAAAAGGGAATAACTCACAATTTTTCAGTTCCAAGAACTCCACAACAAAACGGAGTAGTAGAACGTAAAAATAGGACGATTCAAGAGTGTGCAAGAACTAAGCTTTCAGATGGTAAATTACCAAAGTATTTTTGGGCAGAAGCAGTTACTACCGCCTGTTATATTTTAAATAGAATTTTAATTTGACCTTTAACTGATAAGACATCTTATGAACTTCTTCACTCAATGAAACCTAAGGTATCTTATTTTAGAATTTTTAGAAGTAAATGTTTTATTTTAAATACAAAAGATAATTTAGATAAATTTGATCCTAAATTTGACAAAGGTATCTTTATCAGATATTCTAATAGAAGTGAAGCGTACAGAGTGTTTAATTCAATCGAAGAAACAATGCATGTTTCATTTGATAAAAGCCTCAAAATTTTTGAAGATGCAAATGATGAAGAGGATTTAATCACTCAAAATCAAGAGTCAACTGAAACTAATAATGAAATTAATCATCCTAATAAAAAGATTAAACTTTTAAAAGATCATCCTATAGAAAATATACTAGGAGATATGCAATCTGTTGTAACAACTAGAAATCAATCAAGTAAAATGAGCAATGTAGCCTTTATATCAACTATTGAACCCAAAAATCCAAAAGAATCATCAACTGATGATTCATGGATTTTGGCTATGCAATAAGAACTAAATCAATTCACTAAAAATGTTGTTAGGAACTTGTTCCTAGACCTGAAAATAAAACTATAATTTGAACTAAATGGGTTTATAAAAATAAAATGAATGAACAAGGAGAGGTTATTAGAAATAAAGCCTAGTTAGTCGCTCAAGGTTATTGTCAAGAAGAAGGAATAGATTTTGATGAATCATTTGCTCCCGTAGCAAGATTAGAAGACATTAGGATTCTACTTGCTTTTGCAAATCATAATAATTTCAAATTGTATCAGATGGATGTTAAAAGTGCCTTTCTAATTGGTTTTGTAAAAGAGGAAGTATATGTTGAACAACCGCCACTTTTTGAAAATGAAATTACCAAATCATGTTTATAAACTTAAGAAAGCTCTATATGGTCTAAAACAAACTCCTACTAAATTCTGGTATGATAGGCTAAGATCTTACTTATTACAATCAAACTTTGAAATTGGTAAAGTAGATTATACTCTTTTTACTAAAAGAAATAAAAATGATATTCAACTAATATAAGTTTACGTAGATGATATCGTTTTTGGATGAACTAATTTTTAAATGAATAAAGAATTTTCTGAAATAATTACAAAAGAGTTTGAGATGAGTCATATGGGTGAATTAAAATTCTTTCTAGGATTACAAATAAAACAATTAGATAATGGTATCTTTATTAGTCAAGAAAAATATGTTAAAGACCTAGTTAGTAAATTTGGTTTGACTACTGCAAGTGGAAAACCCACTCCAATGGAAACCATTGATTACCTAAGTAAAGAAGATCTCTCGAAAGATGCAGATCAAAAATTATATAAAGGAATGATTGGATCACTACTCTATATCACTGCTAGTAGATCTGATATCATGCATAGCGTTTGTCTCTGTGCAAGATATCAATCCCAACCTAAAGAGACCCACTTAGCAGCTGTAAAATGTATCATAAGATATGTTAAACACACCTTTGATTATGGCGTATTTTATCCTAAAAATTATTCTTTTGAATTAATATCTTACTGTGATGCTGATTATGCTGGTTGTAAATCAGACCGAAATAGTACAAGTGGAACTTGTCACTTTTTGGGGCATTCTCTAATTTCCTGGTTCAGTAAAAAGCAAAATATAGTTTCTTTATCCACAACCGAAGAAGAGTATATTTCTGCTACTTTGGCTTGTTCTCAAGTAATATGTATGCAACAAACTTTAAAAGATTTTGGTTTAAATATCTCAAAATCACAATATATTGTGATAATACAAGTGCAATAAATTTATCCTAAAATACTACTCATCATGCTCGAACTAAACATATTGATATCAGACACCATTTCCTCAAAGATAATATAAGTAAGGAAGTAATTACTCTCGATTATATCAATTCCGAGAACCAAATTGCTGATATCTTAACAAAACCTTTAAATGAATCTGTATTTACTAAATTAAGAAGAGAAATAGGTATTTGTTCAATAACTGAAATATAGGATATAAATAACAAAGTATAATTAAAAAATTAAATTAAAAATCAAATAACAAAAATATCAAGTACCATGTCGACAACCCCCTTCTACCCCTGTCAACATATAACGATTTTTTTATTTTTGAAAATTTCCCACCAAAATTCAAATAAGTGGTCATATATTCTTCTTATTTTGAAATTTTGATCATTCTTTCTGTTCTCTCTCTGTTCTAACTTCTGAAAACAATTAAACAATGGCCTCCTCTTCCAAATTAAACAAAAATTCAACCTTTTCGTTCCCTTTTCCTTCTACTGGACCATTTCAACAAACTACGCTCACACGAGTAATCAAAATGGAGGATTCTTTGAAGGATGCACTGCAACTAATGACTGAAATTCAAGTAGTGCAACTTAGAATGGTCAAAGAACAAGAACGGCAAGGCAAAATCCTTTGAAATTTGCAAAAGTTTCTAATGGACAATCACGCTAATCCGATCTTGATTGATGAAGAATCTTCAGGAGATCAAGTGCAAAAGGATAGCGAGGAAGAAGAAGCCTTCATGGAAGAAGAGCACGCCGAAAATGATGATAAAGTCGTTTGCTTTGGCGAAGTGTGCTTTGACAAGGATGGAAATATAGTCGAACAACATGGAAATTTTTGTTTCCGCTACCCAAATTGTACGGTTCATAGATCCCCCATCTTCAAGGACACATATTAGTTTCTTTCTCTCTTTTCTATTATTATATGTTCTTTCTTTCGTCTTCTACGTAAATGTAAATATAACAATAAGTAATTAATAAATGATTTGTGTTCTTCTAATTGAATTATCACTATTATAAGTATTATCATACATGGATTCTTAGTTAGGATAGTTAGTTATTAAGGACTAAATTTTAGTTTTAGAATTAAGTGATGATTATTTATGATAACACTATCATTATAATCATATGTCATATAGTATTAGTTTTAGGGGGAATTATATAGTTTGGAGTTAGTTTTTGTTGATGACAAAGGGGGAGAAGTATAAAATAGGATAGTTAGGCACAGATTAAGGGGGAGTTATTAGGATAGAAGTAATATTTTATAAACAAAGGTTGTCATCATCAAAAAGGGGGAGATTGTTAGTCCCTAAGGAGATGGTTTTGATGACAACAACCTTAGAATAAGATTATAAAATATATATACTAACATTATAGTTTAGATATATATGTATATGCAGGATTTAACCATGCAGGTATCAAAGAATGAAGACTGTACAGTATGGAGATTCAAGATATCAAGATTGAAGACTCATGAGTATCAAGATTATCAAGAGTTCAAGATTTCAAGATTGTAATTTAGGTAGGAATTTTGTTAAAATACCTAGAAATGCACTGGCATCTTAAAATCCAATTTATTCGTGGAATGGAATCCACTTCGAGCCTGTTAAAGGGATGGAACCCTAAGTAGGATGGAACCTACGAAAAATCTAGTGGAACATTGTTTTGTATCCACTAACTTTTATTCAAATGTTTTTATGAAATTATATCTTGTTATCAAAAGGATTTCAAATTCTTCCACTTAAAAGAATAAAAAACATATATCCTGATTTTAAATAATTTTAGCCTCCAAATAATCTTTGTCTTCAAATTCAAATTTGTAGGATCGATTTCACCCTAGAGGGGGGTGAATAGGGTGATAGTATTAATTTTAAAAATTAATTGCGGAAGATTTTAGAATAATTTCAACACGGTTCATAGAATAATAGCAGCACAGATAATAGTAGAATAATAAAATGCAGAAATAGAACAACACAGAATTTACCCAGCTTCGGCAAAACCCTGCCTACGTGCTGCCCTCAAGGTTTCTACTAGAAATTAAGTAGTCACACGCTTACACACGTAAACTCGCAACACCTGCTACTGACTAACCTAACTCTACGCTCAAAAGCCTGCCACAACTCAGCCACTGAGGTGCGAATTCTCAAACTACGCCACGTAGTTTGTGCCCTAGTGACACGACTAGAAATTACAATGGTTTAAAATTTAAAAACAAATTTAAAAAACAATTTAAAAAAGAAAAGACAATAAAACCCTAATTGAACTTTAAAACAAAAAGGGTCGGCCCTCTGTTTATTTTATTTCGACCGTCTCCTTTTTATTTCTTCGGCCCAATCCCCTTTTTGAGATATGGCTGCTCCTTCCTCTTTCTATAGAAATTAGGGTTTTCAGAAATTAGAAGATCGCGACTGTAAACGCTCGATTGAATTCGATTTTCCTGCTCTATTGATTTATCGTCTCTTGAGATGATTTCGGCTGCTTTATCGAGTTAGTCTATGCTTCGATAGAATTGTTCGCGGCTCTTCCTCCTTGATCGAGTTCGGCTTTGATTTGGTATGTGAATTTCTCCTTTTTTGATTTCTGTTTTCAATGCTTGAAATCTATGATTAGAGAACTGCCGATGATGTTGCTTATATATAATTCGATGCCCTTGAATTTTTGTTCGTATTCATTTGATTGAATTCGTCACTTGAGTATTCTCGGCCATTTGATTTTGTTTTAATGCTTTGGATATTTCTGATTTGTTCATATCGTATCTTTCCCTTACTTCACTGTCACGGTTTTAGCTTGAAACCATTCGATCCTTCCTTGATCGTTATGGCAGCTACTTTCCTATTTTATTTGGATTTGATTTTGACTTTTTCAATTTTTATGCACACTTGATTTCTGACTTGTCCAATATCGGCTTGACACTTCTGTTAACATTATTTGAACTTCGGCATTAACTTTTTCAACTTGAAACTGTTTTGATTTCTTGCACTTTGTTCATTTTCGGCTTCATCAGAATTTTGGCATGTCTGCATCCATATATGCATTCATTTTTGCACTGTGTATTTGCATGCTTGCCACTGATCATATGTTGAAGTCGTTTATGTGCTCAACTTTGACCATTTACTGTTGCATTTATGTTGAACTTGGTGGTCTTTGTTGCATTGCTTTCTGTCATACTTGTTGATGTCTTTGTAGTCTGTTTCCTTCATGTTGTTGATGCTGATATCTTGGTTCGGTCTGTAGTCTTCATTAGCTTTGTGTTTGTTGTACATATGAATTTGGTTCATATGTATGTTGTACACTAAGCATTGCTTCTAGTTGCACACCTTAGTCCGTACTTGCATTATCCATCTGGAGCTTGCTGCCTGGTCTGATTCATCTTGTATTGCTTCACTTTAACTTTGAACTATTGTTGCCAGTTGCCTCTATTGTGTACTGAGTCTTCTGTGCATTTTGATGTTGTTGAGCCACTTCATTGTTGAGGCTGTCTGCACAATATTTATAGTGGGTTGTACTATCTTGAGCTCGAGTCTGTATTTTGATGTTCACCTGATATTTTTTGCTTTGGATTGATAAGCAGTGTCATTTGCTTCTGCATTGTATTTGAGTTCATTATCTTTGTGTTTCCAGTCATCATTTCACTGCCTTTATGCACTTGTGTTGTTTGTTGTATATTATATGAGCTGCTTCATGCACAGTTGGCTCATGATGTTTGATGTGTTTATTCCTCTGTTTAGTATTGGCGCATTGTCCACTTCGTTTCACTGTTGCATACAGTTGAGTTGTTCTGTACACATTGTAATCTTGAGATGTTTGCATGTCATTTGTGTCTTTGATGCATTGCCCTGGTTTGAAGCATGACTTGATTCACTGTATATTGATTTTCATCAGTCTGCATTAGCTTGTACTTCAAGTTATGTTGAACTCTATTGTGATGTCAGTTGCCTCTGTGTTGCCATATTTCTGATGCACTTGGTCATTCGAGCCTTTGTGCTTTGGTTCTGCAGTTGAGTTGAGTCAGTGACTTGACCTTTTGCATTTTTTTTTGTGGTTTGGTGCCTTCTTGAATTTGTGCAGTCTTTCGTGAGCATGTTGACTTTTAGTTGGACTGTGCATTACACTTGAGTTGAATCCAGCTTGTAGCTCGGATTTGACATTGTGCTGAAGTTTGTGACATTATTTTATCGCATCTGAGTTGAACCCGGCGTTTTGGGTTTGACCTGTGCTAACCTGTCCCTGTAAATTTATCAAGTGTATATATCGGTGTGCACGGCCTAGTGGCATATACAGTGATACACTGTGTATGTCACAAGCTGTTCGTGTATGATGGATTAAATGATGACGAACAACCCAAATAACTGAGGCAAATATTATTTTCAAAATTCACTTTCTATTTTATACTGCAAAAATATTTTATTTTCAATTTTAATGTGTCAATGTATATTTTTGCAGATTTCTCAGTTGCCGGATTCACATTGGAATAAAGTTGAAGATAAAATATGAGTTGAGTGAATGAGTGATATGTAGTGAGGTCAGATGTAAAAGTGAAATTGTGATGTAATTGAATTTGTACTGTAATCAAAGTTGTACTGTAATTGAAATTATATATATATATATATATAGTGAGAGCTTGAACTTTGTACTATTCAAAGATTGTAATAAATATTTGTTTGAATAAAATTTCTGTTTGAATTCAAATTTTGTGTTATATATTCTTATTCAGCAAATATTATTTAGTCTATGAAAAATAAAATAGTACATTAACAAATACATTTACACGAATATATATATGTTTATTATCATCAAACAAAAATCATATAATCACATATTCAACAATCTCCCCCTTTTGATGATAACAAACATATATTTAAGATTTTGAATATGTTAAATGTATTTGATCATTGATATATTCTAATTTCTCCCCCTATTTAAATGCTTTCTCTCTATATAAAGCTCCCTCTACTTATATGCATACAAATTAAAAATATGCAAATAAGCATAGATGCAAAATATTTGACCTTTGCATGATTTTATTTGACAAAATCTTAACTTTTCTCTCCCCCTTTTGTTATCAGAAAATAGTAATAGTGTTAGAGAAAGTAGAGATAAAGTGATTAATATTAATCCAACATTAAAAACTCAATCGAATATAGATATTAAGTTTCAATAAAAAATCAAAGAAAAATCATAACTACCATTGTTAGGCGCATATTCCACTTTTAGAAATAATGGAAATGATGTCATCATATAAAACCATACAGTTGTGTCTATTCTTGGTACATTTATATCAGGAATTTGAATATCTACTAATCATGCATAACAGTTAGGACTTTTAAATGAGATTAGTAGTATTCCAATTTAATTTTAAAAATGAATACAAGTATCTTCTAACCACGCATAACCGTGAGGACTTTTAAATGGGATTAAAATCAACTTATTTATTTAATAAATAAATTTTGATATGCATTCCATACATGCATAACCGTTAGGACTTTTAAATGAGCATGGAAGCACTTAACAAATTCCAAGTAATTCACCCATGCATAACCGTGAGGACTTTTAAATGAGAGTGAATACTTTGTATTTTATTTTATTTTATTTTATTTTATATATAAAATGAAAAACGAATGATTCTGTTTAAAGTACCACATATCGACAAACTATATTGAATTTTGGTGAGCGATGGTCGATAGAAATATGATAGAAATAGAAATGGTCATGGAATCTTTACCAAGCAAAAGTTTTTATAACTCTTGTTTGAATTTCTAAAGAAATTTTCTAAATATACTGTCTTGAGTAATGTATGATAAATATCAACACTCATCACCTTTTCAATCACTATTTATCTTTTTGATAATTAGCAGGGAGTCGGATTAGTCAAAATTGTCATTTAAAATCAAACAAAATTAATTTTTCAAAATGACTAATCTGAAAATATGGTCAAAAATGATTTTCTCGAAGGGGTTATATAAGAAAAATTTCTGCTATTTGAAAATTATTTGAAATGAAAAATATGCAGATATTTTCTTTGAAAAACGATGCAGTTACTAAACGTCTCACCATAAATCACGTTCCACTAGTAATTTTTCTATCAACTAGATTACCAGTGTAATCTGCAACTGAATTTCTCTTTCACTCAAAATTATCACTAATTGAATTTGATAGCCAAACCATGAAGTGTGCACCAAAAATTTCAAACTCAATTTTAACAGCATTTCAAATGACATTCTCTTGAATTTGAATTGAAGCCGTGTTAATAATCAAAAACCGTGAATATAGAATTAGCCGTATTATAACCAAATGTATCATCATCCAACAAAAAACACTATTATTAATCTAAACTAAGATATATAAAGTAATTCAAATGCTCTAGAGATTTTTATAGTGTTTTTGGCATAAGAATATAATTGGCCAACTATTTTGTATAAGTCGGAATAAAAATCATCATCTTTTCATCATCTCAATATTGGTTGATTTTACGGTGCAGATTATCACATTTAATATATTGTTCAAATAAATATACCATTACCTATTTTACCTGTACGATATATTTGTTGTTGTCCATTGTGATTCTGTCACCTTTATACTAGGCTAAGGAACTTTGCTTTGTCGCTCGGTGTGCCCTTGGAACAGCCAGAATCCAAGTGGCACTATTGTTGTTCCTTAGCCTGCCACCACACCTACACGGGAAAAGATTTTTGTGACCTATTTGTTTTTATATGTCCATGGTTGTTAGTGGCAGAATATTTAGAAAAATAATTTTGCGGAGACCCAAAACTATTTATATATGTTCCTTTTGGCACCCAAATTTGTTTAACTTTGAGAGATTTTATATTTGTGCCTTTTGGAACCCAAATTGATATAGTTTTCACGTGTTTGGGTTTATACCAACAACTATTTTGAGTGTGTCCAAATTCTCTATAAATCGTGCACATTGAATTGACTTGATTAAATGCATTTGTAGCTTTTCCAATTTGATTATATCCAAGTTCTTGTCTAACTGTATTAATGTTTGTTTTCCTAATAGCATATTCAACGATTTTTCACTTTTTGAAAATTTATCTAAGGTCGTCGACAGTTGTTGTACTTGTATTTTGAGAGATTCATTTTCATTTAACAATTGTGTTCACTTTTTAATAGAATTTTCTCTCCTAGTATTTTCACTCTCTTTCAAAATTAGAATTTCATTTTCAAGTGATTTTATATTAATTTCTGATTTTCTAATTTCCTCTTCGAATGTTGGACACTTATCACACTTAGGGATCCTACTTTGATAGGTTTTAACTAATTGGTCAAGTTGTTTATTTAAATCTATCAAAGTATCTTTTTGTGATTCAAGTTTAGCATACTTCTCCCTAAGTCGTTCAAAACAGCCATTCACTTCGTGGAAATATATAAGTAATTCTGAATGAGAAAGTTTTGATGCCTCACTTGGCTCGTCATCATCACTATCAGTTATTTCACCATCAAGACACATGTCTGCTTTCTCACTTTCACTATTAGTACTTTGATTATCTTCATTACTTGTATTCCTCGTGGCTGCAAAACTTCCCCTTTTTTATTTCTTTTCAAAGTCACGTCGATTTTGAGGACAATTGGGCTTGATGTGTCCGGGTTGGTTGCACTTATGGCAAATGATCTTCTGTTCTTCTGGATTGTCTAATATTTTATTTATTCTGCTTTTCAATTTTCGATTTAGAGCTGGATTTCTGTATTTGTAATTCCACCTTTTGACTTTCTTTATTATCAGCTCCAATTTTGCTGCTCCGTCATCATCACCATCACTTTCTGTTGTTCCTTTAAGAGCTATTGTTTTCTTTCGAGTATCGCCTCCTTCACGCTCTTCCTTGAATTCATTTCTAGCTCATAAGCGGCGAGATTTCCGATGAGTTCTTCGACTTTCATTTGTTTCAAATCCTTTGATTCTTGAATGGATTTGGCTTCAAAACTTCGTGGAAGGACTCTGAGGATTTTTCGGACTATCTCCAACTCTGTGTATGATTTTCCAAGAGCTTTTGATTTGTATACGATATTGGAAAGTCGTCCATGCATCTCTTTGACATTTTCTTCTTTTGCCATTGTGAAATTCTCGTATTCGCTGCTTAGCATGGCAAGGAGAGATTCTTTGACTTGAGATGTTCTTTCGTGAGTCACTTCTAGTGTGTGCTATATTTCCTGCGCAGTTAGACAATGTGAGACACGATTAAATTCAAATTGATCCAAACAGATAATAGAATTCATAGCTCTAGCATTAGCATTTTGTAATTTATTTTCTAGCTCTATCCATTGATCCATCGGTTTATCTATTTTTTGATTATCTACAATTATAGTTGGTGTTCTATAACCTGTCTCAACAATGTTCCTGTAACGATCGCGATTTTTCGTTGCCGAAAAACCGAAATGTTATGGGTTTTAAGAAAGAAGAAAGGAAGAAGAAGAGAAGAAGGTAGAAGATGGAGAGAAGAAAGAATAGAAAAATAGAGGGAAGAGAAAAAAAACAGAAAATAGAAATTTTATACTTTAAACAAAGAGCATAGAACAGAACAGAAAACAACAGAACAATAACAGAATCTCACAATTCGCAGCGGAACAACATATAATAATAAATGAATAATCTTTAAACAAAGAACTATATCAGTTATTACATTTTATACTTTACATCATATCATCATCAGAGTGTACAACAACAAACAATGCAGCGGAAAAAGAAATACTATATAAACTAGTAATACGCCATGCCATCCATCTTGCCTCCAGCAACTCCAGAATATCCAGAATATCCTGATAAACCTAACTCTTGACTGCCCGTGTGGAAATTGGTGGGCACCCAGAGTTTAGGAAGGAAAACAATAAACTCCGAGTCAGTCATGAGACTGGTGTGAGAACTCAAAACAGTTTATTTTTCTTTAAAAATCAAAATAGAAGAATATTTTAAAAATCAATTCGCAATGCTTTTAAAAATGAGACTACCATAAGACCTCCCGCCACACACACAATGCAAACGCAGACTTGGGGAAGATTTCTTCTTATGTTAGTCAAAGATGCTTGATACGTATTAAAATCAAATCAATTTTGATATTATTATTAGTGCATAGTGTAGAAGATATTTCGAAAGTAGAATATAAATCTTAGCCAGCATAGGTACCATTATATTATGCCTACTAATAGCTACCATATTAGATGGCAGGTTCTACAACTAAAACCGTACAAGTTTCGTATTGTTTCTTTGGATTTCCAACAAATGGTCAGGCCAAGGAACTTCCCATTGCCACATGATAATGCCTCTGGAAAGACATCCCCGAGAACCAAACCGGAACTCTACCAACACAAGGCCGGGTTACCCCTAACTGGGTAACTACTGACACGAGCACGCCATTCCCCGATCGTAAACGACCTTTCTCACGGGATCCCGATAGCCAACAACCACAAAGTAATAAATTCGCAGTAACCACATAGGTTAAATATCTGGGCTCCATACCATGATACCACCTCTATCCAGAAGGAAATGTACATACCCTAAAGGGAGCTACCCCTCATAACCTTGCCGCATCTTTCCTGTTTTGACCATTTCTGGGGTGTGAGGCTCGACGAAGTCACGTCCACAAAAACACACTTTATACAAAAGCCATGCTTTGGGTCAACAAATGATCAACACAATGATCACCAAGATAGACGATCAAATAAATGATCCTATCACAAATAATCAACACAATGATCATTTACAGCTACACTCAGCATGTCACATTACCAAATTGGGAATATATCGCTGATAACTTCAACTATATAACCTCTGAGCTCGTACGTCTCAGAGAAGGGTGTTAAGCTAAAAGAATAAATTCTCCGCCACCACAGAAATATATTTGAAAGAAATCGGCTTTACATCTCAACTTGTAATGTCAGACATACAATCCATACAAGTCTGTTCCGGGCTCGAACAGAACCGAAGGCACTTACAAAGAAGTCCTTGCAATCCGAATAATCTCTAATCACGTTCGGATTTCGCATCACATATGGAGATCTCAATACCAGGGATCAGCCAGTGCAGAGACAATCAACAAGAAACCCTTTCGCTTTCGAAAATATCCGGTCTTCAACACCGATCTTCGAATGCAATTTATAACGACGTATCATATATTCGGAATGGGTTATACGACCCCAAGGTCCTTTCCCGGTTAACCCGAATAGTGAGCGCTTATTTTAAAAAAAAATAAGTGTGGCATCCAATTTCAAACAATTCACAACAAATACCTATTTAAAGGTAAATATTGATAGTCAGTTATTGAACTATCAATAGATATGCCAACATCACCAGATTCCAAATAATTTTCCAAATTATTTATTTACCAAAAATATCTTTACAAGATATATATATTTTCCATTCTTCAAAAATAAATCAATATTTATTTTTAAACTCATTTTCCCAAATTCCATTTATAAATTCCATATTGAATTTACATTCCAAAATATTTATGAATATACGATTTTCATTCGTTTTCAAATATTCATTTCAATTTATCTTCAAAAAGATAAATTCAAAATATTCACTTAATATGAAAAAAAAACATTCCCATGCTTATTTATTTATAAGTAATTCACAAGCCCTTTTTATTTTCTACACTTAGAAAATATTTAATATACTCTAATCGAAATTAAGTATATATTTCATTCTTTAAGGAAATCATTCTCTTTAACATATTTATTTTGGCCAAAACGAATGTTGCGTAAAACATCGTTACGACAACCCAAAATCACTAGTATAGGGATTCGAAATTAAAATAGATATATAAATCCCAATACTATACAAAACATTTCCTTTCGGAAATCATTTACTATAACAATAGTGTTATAGTCCATTATCTCCTTATATTTCTCGAAAACATCTATTTCAACAACAAATGTTGAAATCTATGGTTTCAAATCTCAATACATTTTAAAACATCTTTAGATCGTTTTAATTCTATTTAAAACACCACATCTAAAATAATTTCTTTAACATACTATTCACTATTCAAAAACGTGAATATACTTGTTAATAAATTTCATCACTTCTATTCATTTTATTTTAAAGAATTATTCACTGTCTAAAACATGAATATAATTCCATAAATAAATTACAACAATTCCTTATCAAAATAAGTCGTTGCGGATTTATAAAACAATGTTTATAAATTCTATTTCTATTTATTTTACAACCGCTTTCTTTTATAAATTTCCTTTATAAATCTATTCAATTTCATATCTCAATGATATACTAAAATTCATATTATAAGTCAAATACTTATAATTTATTTATTTACAAAATCATTCCTTCAAACTTCCCAAATCTATAAATCTTATAACTTCTAAGATTCATTTATTTATCCACATCTATTTCCTAAATAACTTTATAAATTTTATTTATAAAATTCTATTTAGAACTTCACCGTTATAATTCTATAAGTTTCATTCATTAGTGAAATTCATTCACAATTCTTTCTAATACTTATAAAAGCTCGTTTTATAATTCCAATATTTTTAATTTATAAATATCAATTTATAAATCTTTTAATATAAAACAATTTATATTATTATTTTAAAACGTCCTTCAGCTCCTTATAATTTCATCATTTTAATTTATAAAATAATCAAATTTCATAAATTCTATAGATTTCATTTCTTTATGAAATTCATTTACAAATCATTATCATCTATAAAAGCTCGTTTAATAATTCAAGATATTCTAAATTTATAAATATCAACTTATAAATCTTTTAATATAAATCAATTTATATTATTACTTTAAACATCTTTAAACTCTTTTATAATTTCATCATTCTGATTTATAAAATAAAATTTTTTATAAATCCTATTTTTATTTCTTCTTATAATAAATTCAGAAATCCCAGTTCAAACTATTTTATAAAATCACTAATCCCATAATTTCAAAAATTAACTTTTAACTGTATTTCTCAAAAATCATAATTTTTATAATATTAAAATTATAACGTTTATTTATTTAAGATGAATCAATTCCAATATTTTTATAAACGTATACTTTCAAAAATTATTTTAGAAATCAAAATAGTTATTTTTAAACTTCAAAAATTGGATCCGATGATGCAACACATCAATAGTCAATCACAACTTTCAAACATCATATATCATCCATGATAACAATCAAATATCACAATATATGAAATCAAATAAATATTTGTGAGGAATCCAGTTGGATCCCTCCAACCTGTTTCCCTGCATCCACAGACATTAGCACAATACCATTCCATTTCAAGACGGAATATCGCGGTATATGGGATTTTATAAATATATATCCGCTTACTAACGGCGCAATAGGGTCTCATCCGCTAAAAGAAAATGCGGGAAATCAATCAACTGCAATATATACATATGCCAATATATATATATATATTGCTATATATAATATAATACCAATTCCACTTCGAGGTGGAATATCGCGGTATATGTGTGTAATAAATAACCTCCGCTTACTAACGGCGTATAGGGTCTATTCACATCCAATATATATATATATATATATATATATATATATATATAACAATCATCATTCAATCATTCAATCAACACAGTCAAACAATTTTAAATCTAACTATTTAAAATTTAAATAAACAACAAAATTCCGTTTGAGTGAGAAGTTCTCACCTTTATTCCCGTTTGCAATCCATTCCCCATCTTGAATCGATTTTCTTGATTTATACCTTGTATAAATATTTACACAATTTATTAATATTCGAATCAATCGAATAATAAATTTTCATTTGATTTAACTAGTTTATAATTTAATTTGGGCTTAATCACTCATTCCAAACAAATTCCCCTTTTATTTTAAACATATTACTCTTAACAAATTTATCTAATAAAATTTAAATTTCAACTAAATTTTCTTTAATAAATTTATTTAAACTAATTTTCCTTTTAAAATAATTCTAACTAGAAATTTCTCATTGAACTTAATTTCCTTTTTATAAATTTTAAATCAACAAATTTTTTCTTAAATAAAATTATTTTTCTTTGTTTAATAAATTTATTTTAACTAAAATTTTACTTTAAATAAATTTCTTTAAATCAAGTTCTTTTTAATACTTTGATTTAACAAAAATTAAATTCAAACTATTCTTTATAAATTCAATTTTTGTCGAACAAATTTAATTTCTATTTAAATAAATTTTATTAACTAACTATTTAATTTAAACAACATTTTCTTTTATAAAATATCCTTTAGTTATTAAAATAGATTTCTAAATAAGCTAATACTTCTAATTTTTAACAAATTCTTTTTTTTATAAATATCTTTTAGTAACTTAAAAACAATTTAAATTAACCAATGTTTTTAATTTAAACTAAATTTTCTTTATAAATTCCAATATTTATTTATTAATTGCATTTAAATTTCTTCTTAGTAAAATTTGAAACTGTATTCATAAAAAGAAAATTCCACTGTGTGTATATATATATAAAAATATATTTTTACTCATATATAAAATAAATTTAGAAATCGAAAAGAAAGAAAAAAGAAAAATTACCTTACTGTAAAAACTCAAAACCCAGAATCCTCTTCGTCATCGAACCACTGCTTCGATGCTCGAGTACGAGCTTCACCTTCGCGTCGCGCGCACGCGCACAACCCCTCCTTCCTCCCAATCAATCGCGAGCTGCCCTAGCATCGCCTCCCCTCGTCGCTAGATCCATCAACTCGAGATGCGCCACCATCCATCGCGACCCCCTCCATCGCTTGAATCATCGCTGCCTCGATCGAATCGAGTTGCTCGAACATCACTGCCTTGATCGAACTCACGCGTGCCGCCCACGCGAGCTTCGATCGCGAGTCCCCCTTGCAGCTGCTATGACACCGCCCCTGCTCCTCCACGCGCGACGCGATTTAGGGCTTCGGCCATTTGTTTTTTTTTTTTTTTTTAAAAAGAAGGGACGGCATGGAATTTTTTTTCGTGAAAGCTGGAGAAGGAAGGTTGAAACGAAATGATTCTCAAATCGAAGAGCGGCCATTTTTATTTTAGAGAACTTGATTTTTGAAAAACTGGAGAGGACGTAGTTATTTTAAAAATAGACGAGGCATGCTTGGAGATGAAGGGGTATGCTCTGCACGATTTTAGCCATGATTTTAGGCGTGATACTCTGCGTGAGAAAAGGGAGAACATGTACATGTTGACTGATTAATAAATTTAAATTTAAATTTAATTTGAACTCGATTTAATTGCAACGCGTTTACTCACCGTGTGCTCACATATCAACTCAGAAAAATACGAAATTTGAAATCCGAGAAAAATTCAATATTACGGACCCAATGGAACTGGTTTCGTCGAATTCCGAGACTGTGCCTCGGACGGCTATTTTTAAATATCGATTCGAACGATTTAATTTCAAAACTAAACAATTCACTTCCAAATTAAATTCTGAAGCTTCTATAATCTTCAGTATTATCAATATGAATTTTACAAGCCCTTGAAATATTTTTAATTGGCTTAGAATTGAAGTTTCAAATTTTTATTCAGCTTTCAATAGATTAAATTCTATAATTTAATCGCCAAATTCATTCTGATAATTTGAAATTCAAATCAAACCATCATTCAAATATTTAAAATAAATTAAATATTTTCAAATTAAATAGTTTAAAATTCTGGGTCGTTACAATCTTCCTCCCTTAAAAGAATTTCGTCCCGAAATTACAAGTTAAGAAGAGTGCCCTTATCCCATTAACTACTTTTCACAATCCAAATAGTTTTATCAACTTACTAACCTAAATCTTTTTACTAGAGATTCATTATCATTCCAACTAGCTTTCCAACTTCAATTATAGGTTCCAAGCAATATTGTTTTCCTAACAATTCAAATTTAAATTCAAATTCAAATTTCAAACTTTCAAATTGTTCTCAAAAATTTTCTAACACCCTAAATTTTCGAAAAATTTCGCCAGCGTCTCCTTTGCGCGGCTAGCTCGGTACGACTACAAAATGGCACCACGGCCCCTCAGAATCAAAAAGAAAAGAGAAAAGCCAAGTGGCTGGAGAAGAAAGTCATCAAATCTCATACTGAAATTGAAATACGTACCTTTTTGTCGAGCAATTCAATTTTAACTTTGAAATCAAAATCTCAATTCCTTTATACACCTGTATAACCTGCTAATAGTAGCATCCAAATCCAACATTCAAACCATTTTGCAAATTCTATTACAAAATTTTCCAACATATGTTTCTTATGCATTTTTACTTCACTATTGAAGTTACATATCTATTTCATTCAATTTAACATTTCAATTCAATTCATTAAATTTCATTTGAATTCAATTCACAATTTGAAATTCCATTCGAATTTAATTCTCAATTCTAAATATTGAATTCTATCGATTTACTTTTATTTGCTAATTCATATTACTACTTTAAATTAGCTTCATTCACTAATTCTTTTCAATTTCAATTTCTATATTCAATTCATTCCATTTGAAATCATTTCACAAATAAATTATCAAGTTAATTTTCTTGAATTCAATCCATTTTATTTAATTTTATATACTAATGATAATAATTCATAGAAAATCATTTCTTCTCTATACAAAAATAGTTTTGGGCAAAATTATCTT
Source organism: Allium cepa (assembly GCA_030765085.1). Lineage (NCBI taxonomy): Eukaryota > Viridiplantae > Streptophyta > Magnoliopsida > Asparagales > Amaryllidaceae > Allium > Allium cepa. The sequence continues at coordinate 2,039,726 of CM060930.1, read as the reverse complement.
ATTTACCCGATTCAAAAACAATTTTATATTCACTAACATATACGCGCTCATATCTATTATTACACTCAAACTCATTCTAGAGTACTGCTGACTCTATCTCTAACGAGTAATACCCAACAGAACCATGGTTGTCGCTTAACCATAAGCTCCGATACTAAATGTAACGATCGCGATTTTTCGTTGCCGAAAAACCGAAATGTTATGGGTTTTAAGAAAGAAGAAAGGAAGAAGAAGAGAAGAAGGTAGAAGATGGAGAGAAGAAAGAATAGAAAAATAGAGGGAAGAGAAAAAAAATAGAAAATAGAAATTTTATACTTTAAACAAAGAACATAGAACAGAACAGAAAACAACAGAACAATAACAGAATCTCACAATTCGCAGCGGAACAACATATAATAATAAATGAATAATCTTTAAACAAAGAACTATATCAGTTATTACATTTTATACTTTACATCATATCATCATCAGAGTGTACAACAACAAACAATGCAGCGGAAAAAGAAATACTATATAAACTAGTAATACGCCATGCCATCCATCTTGCCTCCAGCAACTCCAGAATATCCAGAATATCCTGATAAACCTAACTCTTGACTGCCCGTGTGGAAATTGGTGGGCACCCAGAGTTTAGGAAGGAAAACAATAAACTCCGAGTCAGTCATGAGACTGGTGTGAGAACACAAAACAGTTTATTTTTCTTTAAAAATCAAAATAGAAGAATATTTTAAAAATCAATTCGCAATGCTTTTAAAAATGAGACTACCATAAGACCTCCCGCCACACACACAATGCAAACGCAGACTTGGGGAAGATTTCTTCTTATGTTAGTCAAAGATGCTTGATACGTATTAAAATCAAATCAATTTTGATATTATTATTAGTGCATAGTGTAGAAGATATTTCGAAAGTAGAATATAAATCTTAGCCAGCATAGGTACCATTATATTATGCCTACTAATAGCTACCATATTAGATGGCAGGTTCTACAACTAAAACCGTACAAGTTTCGTATTGTTTCTTTGGATTTCCAACAAATGGTCAGGCCAAGGAACTTCCCATTGCCACATGAGAATGCCTCTGGAAAGACATCCCCGAGAACCAAACCGGAACTCTACCAACACAAGGCCGGGTTACCCCTAACTGGGTAACTACTGACACGAGCACGCCATTCCCCGATCGTAAACGACCTTTCTCACGGGATCCCGATAGCCAACAACCACAAAGTAATAAATTCGCAGTAACCACATAGGTTAAATATCTGGGCTCCATACCATGATACCACCTCTATCCAGAAGGAAATGTACATACCCTAAAGGGAGCTACCCCTCATAACCTTGCCGCATCTTTCCTGTTTTGACCATTTCCGGGGTGTGAGGCTCGACGAAGTCACGTCCACAAAAACACACTTTATACAAAAGCCATGCTTTGGGTCAACAAATGATCAACACAATGATCACCAAGATAGACGATCAAATAAATGATCCTATCACAAATAATCAACACAATGATCATTTACAGCTACACTCAGCATGTCACATTACCAAATTGGGAATATATCGCTGATAACTTCAACTATATAACCTCTGAGCTCGTACGTCTCAGAGAAGGGTGTTAAGCTAAAAGAATAAATTCTCCGCCACCACAGAAATATATTTGAAAGAAATCGGCTTTACATCTCAACTTGTAATGTCAGACATACAATCCATACAAGTCTGTTCCGGGCTCGAACAGAACCGAAGGCACTTACAAAGAAGTCCTTGCAATCCGAATAATCTCTAATCACGTTCGGATTTCGCATCACATATGGAGATCTCAATACCAGGGATCAGCCAGTGCAGAGACAATCAACAAGAAACCCTTTCGCTTTCGAAAATATCCGGTCTTCAACACCGATCTTCGAATGCAATTTATAACGACGTATCACATATTCGGAATGGGTTATACGACCCCAAGGTCCTTTCCCGGTTAACCCGAATAGTGAGCGCTTATTTTTAAAAAAAATAAGTGTGGCATCCAATTTCAAACAATTCACAACAAATACCTATTTAAAGGTAAATATTGATAGTCAGTTATTGAACTATCAATAGATATGCCAACATCACCAGATTCCAAATAATTTTTCAAATTATTTATTTACCAAAAATATCTTTACAAGATATATATTTTTTCCATTCTTCAAAAATAAATCAATATTTATTTTTAAACTCATTTTCCCAAATTCCATTTATAAATTCCATATTGAATTTACATTCCAAAATATTTATGAATATACGATTTTCATTCGTTTTCAAATATTCATTTCAATTTATCTTCAAAAAGATAAATTCAAAATATTCACTTAATATGATAAAAAAACATTCCCATGCTTATTTATTTATAAGTAATTCACAAGCCCTTTTTATTTTCTACACTTAGAAAATATTAAATATACTCTAATCGAAATTAAGTATATATTTCATTCTTTAAGGAAATCATTCTCTTTAACATATTTATTTGGGCCAAAACGAATGTTGCGTAAAACATCGTTACGACAACCCAAAATCACTAGTATAGGGATTCGAAATTAAAATAGATATATAAATCCCAATACTATACAAAACATTTCCTTTCGGAAATCATTTACTATAACAATAGTGTTATAGTCCATTATCTCCTTATATTTCTCGAAAACATCTATTTCAACAACAAATGTTGAAATCTATGGTTTCAAATCTCAATACATTTTAAAACATCTTTAGATCGTTTTAATTCTATTTAAAACACCACATCAAAAATAATTTCTTTAACATAATATTCACTATTCAAAAACGTGAATATACTTGTTAATAAATTTCATCACTTCTATTCATTTTATTTTAAAGAATTATTCACTGTCTAAAACATGAATATAATTCCATAAATAAATTACAACAATTCCTTATCAAAATAAGTCGTTGCGGATTTATAAAACAATGTTTATAAATTCTATTTCTATTTATTTTATAACCGCTTTCTTTTATAAATTTCCTTTATAAATCTATTCAATTTCATATCTCTATGATATACTAAAATTCATATTATAAGTCAAATACTTATAATTTATTTATTTACAAAATCATTCCTTCAAACTTCCCAAATCTATAAATCTTATAACTTCTAAGATTCATTTATTTATCCACATCTATTTCCTAAATAACTTTATAAATTTTATTTATAAAATTCTATTTAGAACTTCACCGTTATAATTCTATAAGTTTCATTCATTAGTGAAATTCATTCACAATTCTTTCTAATACTTATAAAAGCTCGTTTTATAATTCCAATATTTTTAATTTATAAATATCAATTTATAAATCTTTTAATATAAAACAATTTATATTATTATTTTAAAACGTCCTTCAGCTCCTTATAATTTCATCATTTTAATTTATAAAATAATCAAATTTCATAAATTCTATAGATTTCATTTCTTTATGAAATTCATTTACAAATCATTCTATCATCTATAAAAGCTCGTTTAATAATTCAAGATATTCTAAATTTATAAATATCAACTTATAAATCTTTTAATATAAATCAATTTATATTATTACTTTAAACATCTTTAAACTCTTTTATAATTTCATCATTCTGATTTATAAAATAAAAAATTTTATAAATCCTATTTTTATTTCTTCTTATAATAAATTCAGAAATCCCAGTTCAAACTATTTTATAAAATCACTAATCCCATAATTTCAAAAGTTAACTTTTAACTGTATTTCTCAAAAATCATAATTTTTATAATATTAAAATTATAATGTTTATTTATTTAAGATGAATCAATTCCAATATTTTTATAAACGTATACTTTCAAAAATTATTTTAGAAATCAAAATAGTTATTTTTAAACTTCAAAATTTGGATCCGATGATGCAACACATCAATAGTCAATCACAACTTTCAAACATCATATATCATCCATGATAACAATCAAATATCACAATATATGAAATCAAATAAATATTTGTGAGGAATCCAGTTGGATCCCTCCAACCTGTTACCCTGCATCCACAGACATTAGCACAATACCATTCCGTTTCAAGACGGAATATCGCGGTATATGGGATTTTATAAATATATATCCGCTTACTAACGGCGCAATAGGGTCTCATCCGCTAAAAGAAAATGCGGGAAATCAATCAACTGCAATATATACATATGCCAATATATATATATATATTGCTATATATAATATAATACCAATTCCACTTCGAGGTGGAATATCGCGGTATATGTGTGTAATAAATAACCTCCGCTTACTAACGGCGTATAGGGTCTATTCACATCCAATATATATATATATATAACAATCATCATTCAATCATTCAATCATTCAATCAACACAGTCAAACAATTTTAAATCTAACTATTTAAAATTTAAATAAACAACAAAATTCCTTTTGAGTGAGAAGTTCTCACCTTTATTCCCGTTTGCAATCCATTCCCCATCTTGAATCGATTTTCTTGATTTATACCTTGTATAAATATTTACACAATTTATTAATATTCGAATCAATCGAATAATAAATTTTCATTTGATTTAACTAGTTTATAATTTAATTTGGGCTTAATCACTCATTCCAAACAAATTCCCCTTTTATTTTAAACATATTACTCTTAACAAATTTATCTAATAAAATTTAAATTTCAACTAAATTTTCTTTAATAAATTTATTTAAACTAATTTTCCTTTTAAAATAATTCTAACTAGAAATTTCTCATTGAACTTAATTTCCTTTTTATAAATTTTAAATCAACAAATTTTTTCTTAAATAAAATTATTTTTCTTTGTTTAAAATTTATTTTAACTAAAATTTTACTTTAAATAAATTTCTTTAAATCAAATTCTTTTTAATACTTTGATTTAACAAAAATTAAATTCAAACTATTCTTTATAAATTCAATTTTTGTCGAACAAATTTAATTTCTATTTAAATAAATTTTATTAACTAACTATTTAATTTAAACAACATTTTCTTTTATAAAATATCCTTTAGTTATTAAAATAGATTTCTAAATAAGCTAATACTTCTAATTTTTAACAAATTCTTTTTTTTATAAATATCTTTTAGTAACTTAAAAACAATTTAAATTAACCAATGTTTTTAATTTAAACTAAATTTTCTTTATAAATTCCAATCTTTATTTATTAATTGCATTTAAATTTCTTCTTAGTAAAATTTGAAACTGTATTCATAAAAAGAAAATTCCACTGTGTGTATATATATATAAAAATATATTTTTACTCATATATAAAATAAATTTAGAAATCGAAAAGAAAGAAAAAAGAAAAATTACCTTACTGTAAAAACTCGAAACCCAGAATCCTCTTCGTCATCGAACCACTGCTTCGATGCTCGAGTACGAGCTTCACCTTCGCGTCGCGCGCACGCGCACAACCCCTCCTTCCTCCCAATCAATCGCGAGCTGCCCTAGCATCGCCTCCCCTCGTCGCTAGATCCATCAACTCGAGATGCGCCACCATCCATCGCGACCCCCTCCATCGCTTGAATCATCGCTGCCTCGATCGAATCGAGTTGCTCGAACATCACTGCCTTGATCGAACTCACGCGTGCCGCCCACGCGAGCTTCGATCGCGAGTCCCCCTTGCAGCTGCTATGACACCGCCCCTGCTCCTCCACGCGCGACGCGATTTAGGGCTTCGGCCATTTGTTTTTTTTTTTTTTTTTAAAAGAAGGGACGGCATGGAATTTTTTTTCGTGAAAGCTGGAGAAGGAAGGTTGAAACGAAATGATTCTCAAATCGAAGAGCGGCCATTTTTATTTTAGAGAACTTGATTTTTGAAAAACTGGAGAGGACGTAGTTATTTTAAAAATAGACGAGGCATGCTTGGAGATGAAGGGGTATGCTCTGCACGATTTTAGCCATGATTTTAGGCGTGATACTCTGCGTGAGAAAAGGGAGAACATGTACATGTTGACTGATTAATAAATTTAAATTTAAATTTAAATTTAATTTGAACTCGATTTAATTGCAACGCGTTTACTCACAGTGTGCTCACATATCAACTCAGAAAAATACAAAATTTGAAATCCGAGAAAAATTTAATATTACGGACCCAATGGAACTGGTTTCGTCGAATTCCGAGACTGTGCTTCGGACGGCTATTTTTAAATATCGATTCGAACGATTTAATTTCAAAACTAAACAATTCACTTCCAAATTAAATTCTGAAGCTTCTATAATCTTCAGTATTATCAATATGAATTTTACAAGCCCTTGAAATATTTTTAATTGGCTTAGAATTGAAGTTTCAAATTTTTATTCAGCTTTCAATAGATTAAATTCTATAATTTAATCGCCAAATTCATTCTGATAATTTGAAATTCAAATCAAACCATCATTCAAATATTTAAAATAAATTAAATATTTTCAAATTAAATAGTTTAAAATTCTGGGTCGTTACAGTTCCAAGCGTCAATGGTTTTCAGAAAAAATTTCATTCTATTTTTCCAGTAGGCGTATTCACCATTGAACTTTGGTGGTCTAACTATGGACTAACCCTCGGAAAAAGCATTATTAAAAGAAACCATTTAAAAATTCAACTTTTTAAAACAAAAATTGATTTTTGAAAAAAAATCAAATTTTTAAAACCAAAAACCGACTTCTATTCCTAGCTCTGATACCACTTGTAGGATCGATTTCACCCTAGAGGGGGGTGAATAGGGTGACAGTATTAATTTTAAAAATTAATTGCGGAAGCTTTTAGAATAATTTCAACACAGATAACAGAATAATAGCAGCACAGATAATAGCCGAATAATAAAATGCAGAAATAGAACGACACAGAATTTACCCAGCTTCGACAAAACCCTGCCTATGTGCTACCTCCAAGGCTTCTACTAGAAATTAAGTAGTCATGCGCTTACACACGTAAACTCGCGACACCCGCTACCGACTAACCTAACTCTACGCTCAAAACCCTGCCACAACTCAGCCACTGAGTTGCAAATTCTCAAACTACGTCACGTAGTTTGTGCCCTAGTCACACGACTAAAAATTACAACGGTTTAAGATTTAAAAAAACAAGTTTAAAAAACAATTTAAAAAGAAAAGACAATAAAACCCTAATTGAACTTTAAAACAAAAAGGGTCGGCCCTCTATTTATTTTATTTTGACCGTCTCCTTTTTATTTCTTCGGCCCAATCCCCTTTTTGAGATGATGGCTGTTCGTTCCTCTTTCTACAGAAATTAGGTTTTTCAGAAATTAGAAGATCGCGACTGTAAATGCTTGATTGAATTCGATTTTCCTACTCTATTGGTTTATCGTCTCTTGAGATGATTTCGGCTGCTTTATCGAGTTAGTATCTGCTTTGATAGAATTGTTCGCGGCTCTTCCTCTTTGATCGAGTTCGTCTTTGATTTGGTTTGTGAATTTCTCCTTTTTTGATTTCTGGTTTCAGTGCTTGAACTCTATGATTAGAGAACTGCCGATGATGTTGCTTATATATAATTCGATGCCCTTGAATTTTTTTTCGTATTCATTTGATTGAATTCGTCACTTGAGTATTCTCGGCCATTTGATTTTGTTTTAATGCTTTGGATATTTCTGATTTGTTCATATCGTATCTTTCCCTTACTTCATTGTCACGGTTTTAGCCTGAAACTGTTCGATCCTTCCTTGATCATTACGGCAGCTACTTTCCTATTTTATTTGGATTTGATTTTGACTTTTTCAATTTTTATACACACTTGATTTCTGACTTGTCCAATATCGGCTTTGACACTTCTGTTAACATTATTTGAACTTCGGCATTAACTTTTTCAACTTGAAACTGTTTTGGTTTCTGGCACTTTGTTCATTTTCGGCTTCATAAGAATTTCGGAATGTCTGCATCCATATATGCATTCATTTTTGCATGTGTATTTGCATGCTTGCCACTGATCATATGTTGAAGTCGTTTATGTGCTCGACTTTGACCATTTACAGTTGCATTTATGTTGAACTTGGTGGTCTTTGTTGCACTGCTTTCTGTCATACTTGTTGATGTCTTTGTAGTCTGTTTCCTTCATGTTGTTTTTGTTGATATCTTGGTTCGGTCTGTTGCCTTCATTAGCTTTGTGTTTGTTGTACATATGAATTTGGTTCATATGTATGTTGTACACTAAGCATTGCTTCGGGTTGTACACTTGAGTCTGTACTTGCATTATCCATCTGGAGCTTGCTGCCTGGTCTGATTCATCTTGTATTGCTTCACTTTAACTTTGAACTGTTGTTGCTAGTTGCCTCTGTTGTGTACTGAGTCTTCTGTGCATTTTGATGTTGTTGAGCCACTTCATTGTTGAGGCTGTCTGCACCAATATTTATAGTGGGTTGTACTGTCACGAGCACGAGTCTGTATTTTGATGTTCACCTGGTATTTTTTGGTTTGGACTGATAAACAGTGTCATTTGCTTCTGCATTGTATTTGAGTTCATTATCTTTGTGTTTCCAGTCATCATTTCACTGCCTTTATGCACTTGTGTTGTTTGTTGTATATTATATGAGCTGCTTCATGCACAGTTGGCTTATGATGTTTGGTGTGTTTATTCCTCTGTTTAGTATTGGTGCATTGTCCACTTCGTTTCACTGTTGCATACAGTTGAGTTGTTCTGTGCACATTGTAATCTTGAGATGTTTGCATGTCATTTGTGTCTTTGATGCATTGCCCTGGTTTGAAGCATGACTAGATTCACTGTATATTGATTTTCATCAGTCTGCATTAGCTTGTACTTCAAGTTATGCTGAACTCTATTGTGATGTCAGTTGCCTCTGTGTTGCCATATTTCTGATGCACTTGGTCAATCGAGCCTTTGTGCTTTGGTTCTGCAGTTGAGTTGAGTCAGTGACTTGACCTTTTGCATTTTGTTTGTGGTTTGGTGCCTTCTTGAATTTGTGCAGTCTTTCGTGAGCATGTTGACTTTTAGTTGGACTGTGCATTACACTTGAGTTGAATCCAGCTTGTAGCTCGGATTTAACATTGTGCTGAAGTTTGTGACATTATTTTATCGCATCTGAGTTGAACCCGGCGTTTTGGGTTTGACCTGTGCTAACCTGTCCCTGTAAATTTATCAAGTGTATATATCGGTGTGCACGGCCTAGTGACATATACAGTGATACACTGTGTATGTCACAAGCTGTTCGTGTATGATGGATTAAATGATGACGAACAACCCAAATAACCGAGGCAAATATTATTTTCAAAATTCACTTTTTATTTTATACTGCAAAAATATTTTATTTTCAATTTTACTGTGTCAATGTATATTTTTGCAGATTTCTCAGATGCCGGATTCACATTGGAATAAAGTTGAAGATAAAATATGAGTTGAGTGAATGAGTGATATGTAGTGAGGTCAGATGTAAAAGTGAAATTGTGATGTAATTGAATTTGTATTGTAATCAAAGTTGTACTATAATTGAAATTATATATATATAGTGAGAGCTTGAAATTTGTACTATTCAAAGATTGTAATAAATATTTGTTTGAATAAAATTTCTGTTTGAATTCAAATTCTGTGTTATATATTTTTATTCAGCAAATATTTATTTAGTCTATGAAAAATAAAATAGTACATTAACAAATACATTTACAAAAATTTATATATGTTTATTATCATCAAACAAAAATAATCTCATATTCAACAAAATTATCCTTGGTTTTAAACTATCTTTTAATAATAATATATTTAACTTTTAATATTTATACTTAGATTTAAATATAAAATTATAGTAAAATTTTATATATATCAAAATATTATTCTCTATATTTATTTATGTATTTTAACTATAGTTAAGTATATTTATAAAGTTTAAAAATAGTTTTAATACAAGATGGAAGTTATTTTCAAAGAAAAACAAATAACCAAAAATACCATAGGCTTGTCGACAACCCCTAGGTACCCCTGTCGACAAGGTGGCAGTTTGTTTCAAAAATTTGAATTTCAAAAGAAGTGTCTATTTGTCATATCCTTTCACGAATGGACATGGTTGTTGTTCTACTATAAATAGGGGCAATTTTAAAAGAATTTATATACAATTTTTCTCTGATTTCACTCCTCTTCTTCTTCCACATTTCTTTACATATATTTTTACCACTACTCTAACGAAATCACCATTGAATCTAACTAGATCATCTCTGGTTTGAATCTCTATCACTATCTCAACAAGATCTCAATGCTATTCAGAGTTATAGGCTTCTTTGTAATAAATTAAGCGATAAAAGGTGTGGTTGTAGCCTATGAAATCAATCAAGCAAGAAAAGGTGTGATTGTAGCCTTTGAAATCAATGGGTGAACTTGTTGCCTATAAAATCAAGTATCTCTACCTAGAGGATTGTGAATCTGGAGTGGTGTACCTCGTGGCCTTGAAATCGAGGATTGTAATTGTAACAATTGGTTTTGAAAGGAAATTCGTACTTGTGTGCGGGACTGAATGTAGGGTAACTCTAAACCAGTATAAAATTTGGTGTGTTCTTTCCTTTATTGCTTTTACTTTATTTCTACAACTGTGTTTGATTCTATGATCATATCTGTGTCTGAATATTGCATACATTTGTGTTCAAATTAACATAAACTCAAAAAGATTTAGTAATTCCTTAAAACACTATTCACCCCCCTCTAGTGTTAATTCTAGCCTTAAGATCCGTTATCCGCATTTCTCACAATAGGTTCTTTGTAATCCTATGAAAATTATGATATTGGACAAACAAACCGTAAGCATTTAACAGGTTAAATGTAATCCTAGAAATTATAATTAAGGTAGATAGTCAAAATAAATGGGGATGAGTAATCCAGATTTGATTTATTTGTTTTGCATATCGTCATAATGTTTTTGAAATACCATGTTTTAACCTTTGTGGATGCAGGAAGCATAGTATATGGATTTATAAATGTTTTAGGATACTAGTGTGGGGAAAACACGTTCCGCTAAGAGGCATGGTCTAACTAGATATCCTAATGGATTGGCATGGTAAATTACTATTCATACAAGCTTTATGTCTGACTCGAAGCTTTTGTTTTTCCCTTAAACTCTCGGATACTTAATTTATTTTGAGTAGGTTCAGAGTTAAGGTCTCTAGGTGTTCTTTTAGACGAATAAAGCTTCCGAGGACGTGCAGGAGGCAAGCTTGTTACTAGAGTTTTTTATTTCCACTGTGTGTTTTGTTTGTAAAGGCAAATTTGTTTTCTTGCCTCTCCGTATCCTTTGATCAACCAAGGGGGCATCTTCATATGTCGCTCTTGGCATATTTTATAATAATTATTTGTTATCTAAATATGGTCTACGAACTGGGATTGTGTAATTAATTTGGAATATTTTGAAATGGGATGTGGAATCTACTTGTTGTTTAAAATGTTCCATATTCTTATGTTTTTGCATATCAATATATCTAATATTTTCATATTTGGTCACCGAGGATTAATAACTATGAAGGACTGCAGTATCCTAGCTGATAGTTTTGGGCCTCCAAGTAGAGGGATGTTACAGGGTTGGGCATGGTCTTGATGTAGGAAGTGAGAGTGGTAAGCTATGCTAGTCAATGGTTGAAAGTCCATGATAGAAACTATCCTACCCATGATCTTGAATAGGCGGCCATTGTCTTTGCAATCAAGTAACAGAGACATTGTCTATTAGGAGAGCGATTTTAACTAAATATGGATCATAAGCCTCTTAAGTATTTGTTTTCCTAAAAGGAATTGAATTAAGGCAACAAATGTGGATGGAATTTTTGGCATTGTATCATTTCGATATCACCAATACTCCAAGCAAGGGTAATTTTGTAGCTGATGCCTTGAGTAGAAAGCATGCGATGTTGAGTTCTATGTTCTTAGAGTGGAAGCATTTCAAGTTTACCTCTGTGTTCTATTTTCGACCATCGTCAAACATCACTCTGGGATCGTTAGCAGCGTTGGATATGCAGCCTACACTTATCGACTGCGTTAGGTCAAGTCGAAAGCACGATAAGGAGATATTGGATATTTTTAAGAAGCTTAGCAGAGGAGAGCAATCGAGTCATTTGATGCTTTATACCATTGGCTCAAAGGGGTGGTTACAGGGAGACAGTAGATTACGTGTTCCTCTCATTATGGATTTGATTGACATGGTACTAGCTCAGTCTCATCATTCTAGGATGATCATTCATCCTGATAGAGATAATATGTATCGTGATATGAAGAGAGGCTTTTATTACTTAATATAAAGAGGCTTGTGCAGAGTATGTGGCCCGATGTATGACTTGCCAAAAGGGTTAATATGGAATAGAAGAAGCTAGAAGGTTCGTTGCAGCCATTAGATATTCCATAGTAGAAGTGGGAAAGTGTTTCTATGGATTTCATCGATGGACTACCTTGGACTAGAAGGGGGGATGAGAATATTTGGGTAATATTTGACCGACTAACCAAACGTGCTCATTTTGTTTTGGTTAGGAATATGAGGACTGTTGCGTATTTGGTGACACTATATGTGATGGAGATGTTAGGTTAAAGGAAGTTCCTTCTAGCATCGTAGATATCGAGATCTGCTTTACATCGACGAGTTTTGGAGGAGGCTTTAGGCAATGAGTTGACTTTGAGTATCTCTTATCACCCATAGATGGATGGACAGACGGAGAGGGTGAACCAGGTGTTGGAGACTTACTTCAGATGTGTATATTAGATTTCAAGGACTCCTAAGAGGATCACTTACCATTTGTGGAGTTTACCCATGGTAACAGCTATAAGACAGGTTGTAAAACCCGAAAATTTAAGCAGAAATTTAATAAAAGAATTAAATTTAAATAGAATAAGAGAAAAAATGGAATTTTCGCAAACATCTAAATCTGGCTATGAAACTTGCATCGTTGTGTTTGTAGCGATATTTTAGACATTTTTCATATATAATGTGTTGAAATCAGAGCTAATATGAAGAAGCTATAAACGTTTGAAATTTCAAATTCAAAAATAATTGAATAAGGAAAGAATAATTTACGAAATAAAGAGCCCCATCGGTCGACACCTTAATTGGGACCAGTCGACCACCACTGATCGACCGTCCCCAATTATACGGTCGACCGGTCAACGATTCAAGACGAGAGTTTGGATTGGCCAACACCCCGGATTCGATTGCATATTTTTATCAGCTTTAAATCGTAGCTTTTGGACGGTCAATATTATCTTATATCGTATAAATAGTAAGGCAATGTAAACCCTAATTCATCATAAAATAGACAACACATTCAAAATCTACCAAATTTTTTTCTCTTCAAACCAAATTTCTTCAAAAAAAATTAAATTAAAAATCTAAAGAAAAATAAAAGAAATCAAATCTAATCAATTAGAGAGCTAATGAACGGACGGGATTCTAGGTGTAACTATGAGGGAATAGCTTGGATTTGGGGTGAGTGGTTCATTTTTAATTAGATGATTGCATACAGTTAAATTTAGTATACCCTATTTGATCTATGTTGTTAAAATCAAATTGAAAACATGGTTTAATGGAATTTGGAAATTTAACAGTTGTTATATGAGTATGATTTCCTTTTCTAATCCAGATCTGATCAATATTAACATGTAAATTAAGAAACTTATGAATACAAGATAATCTTTTTTGGCAAACTGGTAAGGATTGGTGTAAGATGCTAAATCTAGGTGAAACTGATTGTTGAAATTTGAAATTAATATGAAATTTTCATAGATACAAATTATAGGTTCACAAGTTGGTTAACTTAAATTCAAATTGGGTTACGATAATAATTATCAAAATAAAATGAACAATGATCTATAATTAAAAACCCTAAATAGCGACGACTGACTGACCGCGTTTACTGGAGCAGTCGACAGCAAGTGGTCGATCGCTCTAGTCGATCGCTTCAGGGGCAACCGATCCACCGATTAGGGTTTTCTAAACACATTTTGAACCTCGGCCTAAGGCCTAAGTTATAAATAACATAGTTAGTGCATAATGTGTCTGTGTATATTACATACATACATGTGTGTGTGTGTTTGTATATATAGGGAAGCCAGTTCCCTATGTTGTGACTGTAGGACATTGCAAGACTGGGTAAATTCTATTTATATAGGAGGGGTAGATATTTGAATAAGGGAGATTCTATCTTAAATTTGCACTCATGGGAGGTTCAATGATGGATACGAAATACTGATGATGATACATGATGAAGTGTATAGCCCGGCACCAATGGGAGTTCCTTGGTACTCATGATGATGCGATGGGATGCTATGTTGTTGTTGAATCCCAACACGGTAGGATAAGAGGCATTGCATTACGATTGAGAGGTGGACACACAGGTGGATGATGAGACACCCCCAGCAAGTTGGCATTATGTTCTTCCCCTCAATGTGTAACTAGGATACGTTTAGTCATAGTTATAGGAAATTTAGCCCATGTGGAAATTGTAGGAAGACCTATGTTGAAATAGTTACGTGTAGTCATGGTTATGGTAAATATAGTCCCATGGTGAGAATTGTCGGGGAAGCTATGTGGTATAGTTCTAGAAGCTGTTTGCCGATCATTAGTAGTTTTAAGGTTCGATTGGTTGCTCAATCCTAAATATGAGCCAATACAAGTCGTTAGTGAAGGTGTGTATTTAGCTAAACCCCTTTAGTAAAGGAAACAAGTAACTCATGGACACTAGTGGGATGTATTAGGTCACATAGAGTATTGCTAAAGTTAATTTCATGTGATCACCACATGTTAATGGTGTACTCATTCTCCTGACTTTTGTCCGACACGCTCATTTTCCTTTCTTTTCCCCACCTCAGGAGGGCAGGGCAATAGGTGATTGGCCAAACGTCAGTACTTAGAGAAATGAGCCCGACATCAGAGTTGATTTTTATCCTATTACTTTTCAAGAACTACTTATCGTACTTAGTACTTTATCGGACTATTTAATGTATTTCTGTACACTAGGGATTTGACTACATGTTGTTTTAAGACCGTGTCTTGGATATTTTCTAAGATGAATATTTTTAGTATTTATATTTTTCTACTTTCTACTATGAGATCTGAAAGTGTAGTATTTCTAAGATTTTATCCTTATATCTTTAGTCTCTAAAATGTTAAAAAAAAACCCTGACATCTCGTATTTCTTGATACCAACGCGAGTCCGAAAATCAGCCAAGACCTTGGATCAGTGTGTTGAGAGGTGCAAGTTGTCAGACAAGTATTGGGATGACACCATTTGAGGCGTTATATGGAATGCCTTGTAGATCATTATCTTGTTAGTGGGACACTATAGATTGGACTATTCGTGGAACGGATTTGGTGGAGGAGACATCGGAGAAGGTAGACTTGATCCATAGAAGGATGAAGTCTATGCAAGATAGGCACAAGCTTATGCTGATAGGAGATGCACGGATTTGGAGTTCGTAATGGGCAACATTGTTTTTGTGAAGATCTCACTACTTAGGCATGTCATGAGATTTGGTAGTTTGGAGAAGATAACACCAATGTTTGTAGGGGTTTTTTGATCACGGTAGAGTAGGGAGGTTAGCTTATAGGGTGAAGCTTCTTAAGAAGTCAGCAGGAGTACACGATATTTTTTATGTCTTACACTTGTGGAATGTCAACAAAATACAGTCGTTGTATTTGAGCTATGTCAGCTAGAGAAGGTAGAGGTAGAAAGGGTGTCACCAGTTCATCATGCACCTGCTCATATTTTTGAGCATGGTACAAAGTGACCCTGCAATAAAGTTATCAAGCTAGTTAAGGTCCAGTGGTGAGATAATCCAATGGAGAGTAGAGCTTGAGGAGAAGACCTTAAGCTACCCATTTAGGACTCTTTTCTAGTACGTTTTTGTTTTAGTTAAATAAGCATAAACTACATATGTGTTTAGGTTCTAACTTAGTATACCCCATAGGTAGGAATAATTGGATACATGGCATAAGCACTTTCATTTTAGGAGGTCGACTAGATCAGAAGGCTGCCTAATTTTGCATTTGTAATTTCATATGCATTTCATGCCTATATACACAAATTGAATTATAATCCCAACTAAGGAAAATGATTGTCAGTGGTTGTGTGATAGGAAAATGATTGCAAATATTAATTTTCATACGTAAGAGTTGCATTTTCCCCATTTTTGGAGATTTCAGGGAAGAAATCTGTTTAGGGAGGAGAATGTAATACCTGACAAAAGTTAACCGAAAATTAAATAAAATAATTAATTTAAATATAACAAGGGTAAAAATGGCATTTTTACAAATGTCTGAATTTGGCTACGATTATGTTCGTAACAATTTTCTAAAAAAATTTCAAATGTAAATTTTCATAATTCGAGTTCAGATACGAAAAAGTTACTAAATTTTAAAGATTTTAGTTCAAAAAATAATTAGAATATATAAATATGGAAAATTATTAAGAAATTAGAACTAAAAAAAATAATTAGCATTGGTAACTCAACTGATCGACACCTTGGTTAGGGTCGGTCGACACTTAGTGGTCGACCTCTCTAAGCCAAGCACTCAACCGGTGGGCACCTGTTAATTAGGGTTTGGAAAGGCTGAATAGCACAGATTTTATGTAAATCAGTCTTACGACTGATGACAATCTGAACCCCTATAAATAGAACCCTAACCTAACACCAATATTCTAATTTTATATCGATCATAACATAACTTTGTCTCTTTGAAAACGCAACGCTCTTTCTCTTCAAATCAATTTTCTTCAAAAAGCAAAACAGAAATTAAATTTAATAGATTGAAGGAGGAATCAAATCAAATGAAGGCACTTACTACAAACCAAGCAGAGGCAATTCCAAGCAAACTGCAGAGGGAACAGCTTTCTAGAGGTGAGTGGGTTCATAATTGATACGATAATTTATACGTAATTAAGTTTGTTCATACCCAATTTGATCTAAATTTGGTTTAATTTAATCAGAATATTGTTTATCTAGAGATTATGATATATTGACAAATTGACAGTAATTTAAACCATATGAATATGATCACCTTTTAATCTAAATTTGGTTAAAGTACAACAGGTTGGATAAAAGTTAATTTAAGTTGAGTATACTTTTTTGTTAAATTAAATTATAGATTAATATATGCATGCCCTGTTGATTCTAGACCTAAGTTGATTGGAATTTATGACAAAACTAATATAAAATTATGAAATAAGTAGAAATTGAAATCGAGAACACGAGGGATTGTACATTTGTAGTTTAGGGTTTAATGTAAATAATTAAGCAACCGAAAAAGATAATCCATGGAAAATAGAATGAAAAAAAATAATAATAATAATAATAATAATATAGTAATAAAATAACTCTGACTGATCGACAGGCTCATTGGAGCCGATCGACCACTCTAGTGGCCAACGCTCGATAGATTAATAGTTTTCTAGCCCAATCTGAACCTCGGCATAAGGCCCAGGTTATAAGTTTATATATATAAGTTCATATATATAAGTTTATATATGTACATACATATGTATGTGTGTGTCTGTGTTTTATATATGAATATTAGCATATTGGTAGGGAAATTTATACCCTAAGTTTACTACTCTTGGATGTTACGAGACTGAGAAGATGTGTACGTTGGAAATTTGGCCTATATACTAATTATTCGGCATAGTCAGTATTTGACAAGGGCGATTTGATCATAAATTGTACTCACATGAGGTTCTACGGTACACATGCAATACTAATGAGGATGCATGTAGAAGTTTGTGGCACGGGACTAACAGAAGGTTCATTAGTAAACACGACGATGAGGATGTTATGCTACTGTTGTTGATGGATACCCAGCTCTACGTAATAAGTGGCATTACATTACCATTGAGAGTAGACATAGATGCAGTGGACCCTAAGGCGTCTTTGGAACGAGTCGACATTGTGGGCTCCACCTCAATACACAAATAAGGTATGTGTGGTCATAGTTTAGGAATGTAGTCCTAAGGTTTATACTGTAAGTGATCCTATGTTAGAATGGTTGCAGTAATTATTGGTCGGTCCGCTATCGTTTTATAGGTTCGCTTAGCCATTCAAACATAAGTATAAACCTTTACAAAAAGTTAGTGTGATGTATTTAGAACTATAACTCTTAAGCAGATGAAATAACCTTAGTAAGCGATTCAAAAACACAAATAGGACACCCTAGGTCACATAGAGCATTAATGAAGTCAACTGCATGTGATCACCATATATTAATGATGTAACTCATTTACCGGACTTTTGCCTGACCCACTCCATTCCTTTTTTCGCCCTCCAAAGAAGGAAACGTAGGTGGTTGGCCTAGATCTAGTACGTGGAGAGTCAAGCTTGGTGTTGGCATTGCTTATTACTTTCCATTACTCCCTATTTAACTGCTTATCATACAGTATTTATCAGACTTTATGTTGTATTCCTGTAAACTATGGATGATGACTATGTATGTTTTGAAACTGTATTTTTTGGGATATTTATAAAATGACTATTTTCTATATATATATATATATATATATATATATATATTGTACTGCATTCCACCACGAGATCTGAAAGTGTAGAATGTCTTAGATCTTACCCTTATATTTTTTTATCTCTGTAATGTTTAATAACCTGATAACTTGCACTTCTTGCAATGATGCGAGTTCGATAGTCATCATAGACTTTAGGTTGGTATGTCTGGACGTGCGGGTTTTCATTATCACTTTGCTAAACATTGTACAATTAACCTCCAAGGAAATAAGTGTTTCAATTGTGATTAATCAAGACATTTAAGAAAGATTGTTTGTCTCTTCCAAAGAGTGGACAAATAGTAAATGCCTATTATATCCAATCATATCCTCGTTCGACGCTCCACCAAAGGCAGATAAGTGGGAAAACATCATCATGAATGGTGTGCTTTCTATTTATTCTTTCCTATTTAGTTTTATTTTATATAGGAGCTTCATATTCTTTTATTGCTAGTTATCTTGTTGATAGTATATGCTTGGTGCCCCATGTCTTCAATAACTCTCTAATTATGTCGAATCCCATTAGGGTCGGCATATCTTTCTAGGATATATAGAGACATAAATTTATCTTAAGGAAGGTCCGATATTTCTTGTAGTGCTTTTATGCTTCGCTTTTTGGCATATGGACTTATGCTAGGGATGAATTGGATTATGAAGCAAGGAGTTACTATCGATTGTGATAGCCATGTAGACTATGTTAAGGATAACGGCGGGGAAGGGCATAATGTGTGTTGTAAACCAGTGAGTTATATAATATTGAGTTATTTATAATTTTTAGATCTCTCTTATGATGTGGATAAGTTTCGATTGTTTGGAATTTTGCGAATGTGTTTGAATAAGTGTCGTGTTCACCTCCACATTGAATTTTTCATTGATCTTGAATAAGATGTGAAGCCCATTATCTTACCTATTAAATATATGGCTGCAAGAGAAAAAATAGAATTGGAAACTCAAATTTTCAAGCCTTCAAAGAAAAGTATTATTTAAAGAAATGCATCGATGAGGAGTGCCCATCTTGTTTGCCACTAAAGCAGATGGATGCTTGAGATTGCATGTCAGTAATTGAGTTAGTAAGTTGACAAGAAATAGTATATATCTTCTTCCTTTCTTTAATGATTTATTCGAACAACTTGGAGTGTCGAAGATTTTCTCTCAACTTGATATGGCTACAAGTTTCCATCATTTAATGTTGGATAAATATAGCATTTCGAAGAACCCATTTAGAATCTGATGCATTTATGAATGATTGGTAATGCCATTCTACCTTACGAACGTGCCACCATATTTTGTTGATTCTATGAGTCGTATTTTTCAGGACCAACTCTATAGATTTATGGTGGTGTTCATGGATGACATTTTGATATTCTTTAAAAGTAAAGAAGAGTATAAATTACACTTGATGAACTGTTGGAGGGGTTAAGAGGAAATTGCTTAAAAGCAAGGATTCCGATCGATCCTATGATGGTTGCCACAGTGCAAGTTTGGAAGGTACTGAGTAGTGCGACTAAGGTTCGTAGTTTCCATGAGTTAGAAGGATATTGCAGAAATTTCATTAAGGACTTTGCAAAGAATGAGACACCTTTGACCTATCTGACTAGGAAGAACCAAATCATATTATGGAATGCATGTTGCGAAAACATTTTTATTAAGATGAAGAACTTTTTGGCCGGTGCTTTGGTTCTTGTTATCACGAAGGGAGCTAAACCATTCAACGTCTACACTGATGCTTGTGCTATAGACTCGATGTAGTTCTTATGCAAGAAGGAAAAGTAGTAACATATGTGAGTGGGCAAGTTAAGACCCATGTAAAGAATTATCCGACTCAAGTTCTTGAGTGGCCTTGACTTTACTTTGAAGACATGGAGGCATTATTTGTTGGGTGAAAAGTTAGACTTATTCACTTATTATAAGTCTTTGAAGTACTTATTCTCCCAAACATATCTCAATCTTATGCAACAAAAGTGGATGGAATTCCTAGCATCATATGATTTTGGAATTTTCCATACTCTTAGAAATAGAAATATTGTAGCAGGAACATTAAGTAGAACACATGGAACGTTGGGTTCTGCATTTGTAGAATGGAAGAATTTGGATTTTATCATGGAATTCAATTTTTGAGCTTTCTATAATGTGTTGCTCGGTGTTTTAGCAATATTAGAAATTAAACCCACACTCATCGGTCAGATTGGTACTAGCCAAATATTTGATGCAAGTATTGTAGAGATCTTGGACCGAATAGGTAAAGGAGAAAAGTCTATTCACATTGACTAGTACTCCACAAACGCGAATGGTTAGCTTCGTACGAGTGGAAGGTAGTATGTTCGTAAGGCTTATATTTTGACTGGTGAGGCGCTTTAAGAGTCTGATCATCCTAGAATGACTATTCATTCCAGTGACGTTGAAATGTATAATGATGCAAAGTGTAACATCCCCCATTTAAGGCTGGAAAGTAAGTGCTACGGATGCTACAGTAATCCATGATATTAATTTTTGATGACAAAATGATATTCGTTAATTGTATCTATAATATCGGGAGCATAAGAATATGAAAATTTTCAAGAACCATTTCATTAGTTACTTTCATATTTATTACATAATCTCATTGATTCCACATTCAGAGAAAATATAATGAATACAATTATATTCCAAGAGCAACATATGAAGATGCCTCAAAGATGATTAAAATATATCTACTTGATACTTATAAATTGTATCATTACATCCATTTAACAAAGCAGAGATTAAAAACTACACATTATAAATAAAATTTTAATACTAGCAAGCTTGCCCCCTTCACATCTCTAGACGCTTATTCCTCTAACCTGAAATTCCCTACTCCTGGCCTACTCAAATGAGTACCTGAGAGTTTAGAGAGAAAAATAAAAACTTCGGATCGGACAAATAGTCTGGTGTAAATAATAATATGTCATCTCAAATCAAAATAGATATCTAGTGAGACCATGCCGCTAAGCGAAACCAGTTTTTTAACGACCCTAATTTCGTTACTTCAAAAATGAGAGGTTTCGTTTGTATTAAATTTAAAAGGGTTTAAAACTTAAAAAATAAGTTATATATAATAGATAATAATAGAGAAATTATGTTTCCTTATAGTGATAATTTAAAAAGTACAAATTTAGATTTTAGAACAAATCAACAAAAGTTAAGTTTTGTTAAATATAAATAAATGCTTAAATAAATAGGTTTAAATATTTATAAATCTTATTGAAAACATTTAATAAAGATAATAAAAGTATATTAAAATATTTAAAAGTATGTTAATAATTGTTTTACAAAAATAACCAAATTTTGTCACATTTTGTCACTTTTACATACACCGTAAAATTTGAGATTTTGATATTATTTAAATATGATTTTAAAAAAATATACATGTTTTAATTTATTTAAAGAATTAAAAAAGTTCATTCTTAAATTTGGTTTACATAAATAAATAGTTTAACTAAAACGTCAAAATATGATTGTAAAACATTTTGTCGAAAATCAACGTTTCGCTTATTAAAAGTTGTCGCAACGTTGTCCCACCTTTATGTACTTGTATAGAAACATATATTAAAATAGTATAAGTATTAATTAATTCACTAATCAATTTTACTTTTACTAAACATACTTAGAAAATTTTAGAATGTAATTAACAAAAAGTAAGCATAAAAAGACAAAAAAGTAAAAAGTCAAAAAGTAAAACATCAAATCGAAGAAACATAATTATTACTTTCTTTACTTACTATCTAAGTGACAATGACATAAAATAATGATCTGAGATGTGATGTTACGTGTTGAAAAAAAAATAAGATTACTTCTTAAGTAAGTAAGGGTATTTTGGTCTTTTTACAAAATATTATTTTAATCCAAAAAAATTCTATAAATAAGACCACCATTATTCCACTATCTTTTACACATTTTTACATCTTCTTTTTCCTTTCTCAAGCTTTCCAAAAGCTTCTCTAATGGCTTCTTCTCTTCCATTTCCTTACTAAATTTTTCAAAACCATATCAAACAAAGTCAAAACACAACCAAACTTTGCCAAAGACCTTAGAATACTATTAAAACATGGTTTAGCATCTAAGAAGTGAAGAAATGATGGAGGAAGGGAAGGATCAAGGGGAGGCCGAACCATTTGCAAGAGCGGAAGCAAGTTGGAAAGCTCCGGAGCTAGAAAAAGAGAAGGAAGTGCTGCCAGAATCAAAAGGAAAGTCTATGACAAAGATTTGGTGTAGTTAAGAAGATGTAGTGAAGCGTTGTTACATATAAATGTTGGTAGGAAGTTAAATGATTTGGAAAAGGTGAGTACTCATATTTATTAATTAATCCATATATTATTTCAAGTATAATGATTTGAAAGTTTAAATATGTTATTTGAATGTTTGATAACTTGGATGCAAATTGGTTAATTATGTGATTGTTTATGTAGTTGATAACTTTTTTGATAAATGATAAGAGAAATGGTTAGAAATTAACCATAGTTAATTCTATGAAAATTAAATCCATATAAATGTGTGTATGGGAAATATTTAGTCTCTTAATGATTTCAAAATATCTGAAAAGATTGAAAATGTTATTATAGGCATAAATATTATAATATGAAATGAAATGAAATGAAATATGAGTTTGAAATAATGAAAAAATTTTTTTTAATAAGTGTAAATAGTTTAAATATGTTTTAAAACAAATTTGAAGTGTTTTGGACAAGTTCCGAAGCAATTCACAAAATTGATCAAAATCGAGCTCGTCGCGTAGTGGCAGTTCGTAAACTTTGATCCGTAACTTCAAATTGATGTAGAGAATGATTTATAAGTCAGATTTCTTCGAAATAAAAATTCTTTAGTCCACAATGATAGTAGTTTTACAATGAAGAAAGAAAATCAAGATTTCATTAAGTAGATTTTGAAATGTGTCCAAAACAATTTTCTTAAAACATCGCGGTTTTTTCTCCGGAATCCGACTAGGGATTTATTTATAAATGATATTTTTAAATGATTAAAAACATGAAATAAATTTTATAAATCTATTAAAATGGTTTAAAAGAGATTTGAAATGGAAAATATGATTTTCAAATATTAAAAAGTTGTTTAAATCATATAAGCTTATGTAGCACTTTCCGCAGCACTTTTATTCTGAGAATTCTATAACCATTTGAATTTGAATTTTAAACTTAACAACTCTTTCCTATATCTTTTGTGAATGATTTAAAAAAAGGATAATTAAGTAATTTAAAGATGATTTGAAATTTGTAATAAGAGTTTGAATAAATGGTTAAGAGGGATTGTTTATACCACTTAAACAAAAAGTGGAGAATATTGAATGCAATAACAAACTGAGTATACGGAAACGACTAGTACATTTGTCCCACCTGTGAGATCTAGGAAGATAAAATAAGGTGTTTAACTAAGGTTAGGGATGGAGCAACCAGCGCCTTGAACTTATCTGGCCTATGTTTTCTCTTTTTAGACGTGGGGTGGAATAGATCTAAAGGAAAGGTCGGATGCTCTAAAAGATCATATTTAAGTTTTTCCAAAATAAAAGAAAAGAAACGGATTCTTTGAATGTTATCTAACAACTTAACATCTTTTTATCGATGATTAGCACAAAGGAACCGGGATTGGGTTTGGGTGATTCCTATCGAAAAAACCGGGATCGGATTTGGGTGATTCCAATCCGAAAACCCCATAAAACTAATTTTCGAAATAAAACATATTGAAGACAATGATCATTGAAGACAAAAATCTTCATGATGTAGGATTACTTGTCATTAGTCCTTGGAGGTGAAATTTACTATATCTAAGGTGGCAGTAGTACGCTATTATGAAAATCTTCGATTTGCAAGAATATGATTTGAAGTTAAGAAAGAAATCTTTGATTAAGATTTAATGAATGATTTGGGAATATTTTCCCTAAGCTAAAAGTTATAGCTTGAATACAAGAAATCTTTGATTACAATTTAATGAGTGATTTGAAATGGATTTCCTAAGTAAAAGAGAAAATGATTTGGAATTATTCCAAGATTTAAGAAAGGTTTAAATAAACTAAATGGTTTGATAAATGAGGCTTAATGATTTCATATACTTTGGAAAAGAAAATGGAATAAATTGAAAAGAATATAGCAAAGAAAAATATTTGATTTTATAAAAGATGAAGTAATTGATTGATGATTGATATCCATATATGAACTTAACATCTTTTAAAGCGATGATTGGGTTAAAAGGAACCGAAGACGGATTTGGGTGATTCCTATCCAAAAACCACTTCGAAACAATTTACATGTTCGAAAAATGAAGATGTTTGAAGACGGAGATATTGAGACGAATAATAACGAAGGACTACTTGTTGATTAATTGGGGATAAACTCTTGATTTACTATATTGTAGCAGTGGTCTCTTGGTTATGAAAAACCTCAGAAAAAACACAATGGGTTCTCGCCTAGTAATAGCCAAGGAAAGTTCCTTCGGTTTCGTTCAGTCCAAGAATGAACTTGTATGGATGAATGTCTGACATTGCATTTCTGAGACCCAACGTTTGACTTTTACAAATGTACAACTGCTTGGTGGCGGAGAAGGAAACTTCTCTTAACTTAACACCCCTCTCTGAAACATAAGAGCTCGGAGGTTGTATGCTTGTGGGAGTCAAATATTATTCAAAGGAATGACAGTGTAGCATTCAAAGTGAAAGAAGATGTGTTATGTGAAAAGGTAATCGTTGCGTAAAACCTCATCAACCGAAAATGACCAAAACAGGGTTAGATGTGGCAAGGCTAAGTGAGTCATTCCCAATTAGGGTATGATCATCCCCTTCTAGATATATTTCTTCCCGCTATGATGTTCAGAATGTAAATTAATGTGAACTGTATGCTAGAGCGCGCTCAGTTAAAGGTCGGTAACGATCGAAGGATGACATATTCGGTACTATCTAGTTACAGAGGTAGGCCGGTCTTGTGTTGTAGAGGGCAGATGTTCTGTGACTCGAGACATCCATCTAGAGGTATACCCATCGGAAGGTAGTCCCTTCACCTGGTCATTTGTATGGAAATCCATTCTCCAATAAGAACCTGTGGTTTTGTTTGTATTGGCATAATGAATAGCCTCGAAATGCTATATGGATAACCATTTCTGCTAAGATTAATAAGTTTATTTGCAAATGTTTTCAAAGGAATGTCATTAGAAATAATATCAAAGGTTTTGATATAAAAATGCTTCAGTTATCATAAGGTAAAAACTCTTCCGTGTTTATGTATGGGCGTGGTCTTATGAGATACTCTTTCTTTCAAAAAGATTATTCAAAGGTTGATATATGACACTTTCGTTTATATTTGAGTTTCTCACGCTGGTTTATCAAGCCTGGTCTGGGCACTTTCAATACTCGGGTCATATCCGAGTAGTTTTAGGTTTAGTCGAAGATGGTTGGAGTTTCCAAAGGAGAGATAGAGACCTTCATCATCATACGGACATATTATACTATTCGCTTTGGTTTGTTAGTTTTGTTTGATGTTTGTCAGCATTTGTTACGGTAGGTGTTATAACTGTCCAGGCTGAATCTAGGTTAGACTCTGATATTGTATTTAAATTTTTCCGCTGTAAAGATTATTATTGAAATAATATATGTTATTCCATTCGTTTGAGATTCTGTTATGTCTTTATTTTCTTTCTACCACTAATGATCCATTTTTTCGTGAAATTTGAGTTGAACATGTATGGTTTATTGTCGATTCAAAGTGTATGGAAAAATGGGTCATTACGGGTTTTCCCCTCACTAGCATCTTATCCAAATATGTTAATCATAAATCATGCACCTACAACCACATTGGTTAGAACATCCTAATATAATCATATGCATGCATGCAATATGGGTAAGCCTAACTAATTTGTCTTCTTAGGGTTTCGCCCTCCCTCAATTTATCCAATTTCATAAAGTAGACTATCTGTCCCTCATTGTGGACTATTTGTCTCAGATTCAATAGACTATCCATCTTAACTCATGTGGACTACCCATCTCACGTTTTATATAGACTGTCTATCTCATGTCATATGGATCATCCATGTCACATACCATAGTTTTTCTAGGGTTACTATGAACCTATCAAGAATCATATTAACAAACTATCTCATATATTGTGTGGATTATCCATCGCACATATCATAGTTTTTTTTAGAATACTATGAACCAATCAAGAATCATATCTTTTTGGTCAGTACAAGAAATCCTAATATTATTTATCCATTTGATCTCCTGAATGCAATTCTACTCACTTAGGAATTAAGTCTACCATACTCACTATTGGGACAACATAACTGGTGATTCTACCTCTCCCCTAATCCCAAGATGCAATGTTTGGTGGTAACGATGTGAGTATGATAATGATAAATTTTAAAGTTTAACTGATTAAATAATAACAAGAACATGTAACATCATTTATTAAAGCATGTTCAGTCAATAGTCATAGGCATCACAAAATTACTTAATCTTAAGTAATAATTCCATTAGCAAAGCTAATATAAAACTTTGGCTAAATACCATTACCTTACCTTGAAAATGCTTATCTTTACAAATGATAAATTTCAAAAGTCATTCTTTAATGCAAGGAAAACATATCCCCTTTACTTTAAAAAAAAATCTTTACTAAAATACAATCAGTTTTAATTTTCTTCTTTAACCATTGGGTATAAAATGAGGTTGTCATGCCTCTAAAACATATGGCTTATCGAGCCACTAAATAAAACTATTTAGTTTATAAACATGAAACATCCATGCCACCAAATAGGGTGTTGAGCCTCTATCTCGAGTCCCTAAAACAAACCATCTAATTTGTAAAACATATGGCAATAATGTCGAAATTATAAGGTTATCGAGTTTCTGAAATACATAGGCTATCATGCCTTTAAAACATAGCTTTTGGTTTGCAAAACATAATACCATCGCACCTATAAATCATAGGTGCCAAATTTACAATCATACGGCATCAATGTCGCAAAAATATAAAGGTAAAATAAATAGGTGACAAGGGGTGTCGGGTTTAAAATAGTCGGGGGATACCGATCCTCTAAACGTAGAGGGTGTCGGGGCCCTAAAAACTGGGGATGTCGATTCTTTAAAAAGGGCTTAAGGGTATTGAACCATAAAAAAATAGTGGGTGTCCATCCTCTAAAACAAAAATGATGTCGAGCTTTTAAAAGAATAATATAGAGTATCAAAAGCATAGGATGCCGAATCTCTACAACTTCAGATACCGAACTCCTATAGAACTAGGTGCCCAAATTTTATATAAATAAATGCATCAATACCTATAAGGTAGATATCGTATGTATCACTGCTGTAACATCCTGTCTTTTTGGACAGTCTAAATAGACGATAAACCACACACATCAGACTCAAACTATACAAAAGGGCAGATTGTTATTGGGGTGAATAAGAAAAAGTAGAGAAAGAAAAAAACAAAATAGAATCTTGCAGTGGAATGAAAAAATATAATAATCAAATAAACGGTTCATGAAGTTATTTTACAAAACATTTGATTATACTTATACAGCACAGATCAGAGTTACACATACCAGAGAATAATAAATAATGCAGCGGAATACATGATGCAGTGAGTTAAATATAGTAAATACTAATAGTATAATCTTCATCTTCATCCCTCAGAAATAAGGTCTTCAAATCCTAAAATGCTCAAGCTGACCCGAGCGAATTGAAAAGACAAAACACTCGAGTCAGAACTAAAAGATCTTATGTAAGTTAAATCAACTGTAAATAAATATGAGTGGAACAGCGTCAGAACAGTGCAGTAACTTAAGAGAGGCTCGGGATTCACACATCGTAAGGATCCGTTAAACTAACTACTATGTAGTAATATGCGCTATTATAATAATGTCTATAGTAAAGTAAACTATTAAAATAGCATTACATTTTTCCCCTTAACACATTTTATATATTGTCGTAGTCTATACAGTACCGTAATCCCGCCCGTACTAGACGTCGTCAGAGGGCACTCCATA
This sequence comes from Allium cepa, assembly GCA_030765085.1. Taxonomy (NCBI): domain Eukaryota; kingdom Viridiplantae; phylum Streptophyta; class Magnoliopsida; order Asparagales; family Amaryllidaceae; genus Allium; species Allium cepa. The sequence continues at coordinate 2,011,271 of CM060930.1, read as the reverse complement.
GGTATGGTACAAAACAAACTTATAGAAGGCGCGCTAGGGTAGGTGAAACGACACAACTAAGCACTGCCAAGATAGATATACCAATTAAACTTCCAGACTTGTGGTAACGCATAGCAGCTACTACCGCCTACCTCGAAACACGATCCTGAGTAAAAATCAAAGGGTGACCAGAAAATAAATCAAAAGTCAGAATATAGTATCGATGGAGTGTGCGCAATCGGAGGAATGACCTTATTTGGTCCGTCGATTGCTTCTGTTTTAGCCACCTTAAGCCAACTCATGGGAATCAAGTCCACATATATACCTCCACCACTACAAAACAGGCCATTTGCATCGCCTCATTTGAATCGGTTTAAGTAAAAACTGATGCAAATAGAACTATTTGCATCAGTTCTGTCTTAATAACCGATGCAATTGGTACGTGGAAAGCAATAGATAATTAAAAATTCAAATTTGCATCAGTTGTCACCAACAACTGATGCAAATACGTCGATGCAAATAGTTTTAGTCGCATCGGTTTTAAAGTCAACCGATGCAACTTTGTCCAACATAATACTTTTCGCATCGGTTCCCTTAGGTACGCGATGCAATTTCAAAATTAGGTTAATCGTTTACATCCCGCGTTTCCAATTCTTTTTTTCCCGCTCCCATTCTTTTCCCAAATTATTCGCGTGCTTCAAAGAAAAAAAACCCTAAAATCATCGTTAAGCGATCGGTTGATTTCGAGTGCCGAGTTTCGACTTTACTTCCCCAAACTGCTTCAGCTAATACCTGCGATTCATTTACTATTCCCAAATCAAATTTTCGCAAATACTTCCCAAATCAAAATATCAAATGAAGTTGCTTTCTAATGTTTCAAGTCACTGCGGTTGTTTAAGGTCCATCATATTGCGGCTTGTTCGAAGGCGTTGGATGGTGGAGCAGAGGACGTGGAGTTGCGAACAAGTTGCGGCTGTTGAATTAGGGCTTCTGGTGATTCAGGTGTGTGACTAGAGAAGTCGCGATGCAGTTTGGATGCAGAGGTGGTGATGATTCACGGGTGCACTTGTAAATGGTATGTGAAAGGCAGTTTTTTTTTTTGGTTGAATTCGGTGATGGTGGCAGTTTCTTGTGGAGTTGAGTATGGTTGTCGTCTGTGTTATGGAGGATGTCAATGTTACGAGTGATTTGACTGGCTGGTTTGCAGAAGTTTGTTGCAGCTGAGGGTGGTATTGAGGGATGATGTAACTTTCAGGTGATGAAGTAGTGTGTAACAGTGGTATTGAGGGATGTGAAGGAGGTTTGCAGTGGTACTTGATGGACTTTTATATTACAGTACAACTTTTAATCGTAATCGATGACCTTCAGCTCTTGGTGTATTGGGCCATGTATTTACTGGAAGGTTGTTTCCTTCTCTCTCACTTCATTAGCTCATATATCCATGTTGGTTTCTAATGTTTTCAATTCTTATGCAGTCCTTTTATAGCGTATCCTCATTAGCATGGTTTATGTCAATTCAGGAAACAAGCTTTGTACTTTGGGACATCACAATTCTTATGTGAAGGAGTGCACTGTTTTGGTCTTTTGAAACTTTATAGTACTTAAATACAGTTTGCTTCCCCGCTGCACGGTCACTATATCAGTGTGGAGATAATGACTTCTAAGTAACTGAATATTGACAATCCCTAGGGTGAAATCGGAAATTTGTCATTGAATTACTCCTAAAACTTGATCTCAAAAAACATTCTCAGCCAACCTATTTAAATTTGAATATAATAATAGCAATGAATGAAGTTTGCTTAATATGCGAATAAATTACTACATATTTATTTACAGGGGAGGTAAATACTCCGAAGAGCATGCAAAGGCTGTCATGATTCAAATTTTAAGTGTCATATCTTTCTATCATCTTCAAGGTGTTGTTCATCGAGATCTCAAGCTAGAGGTGATTAACAATCACAAAGGTATCAAATAAGCTCTTCAAATTATTCTTACATTGTTTCTTTTTTTTGTACAGAACTTTCTTTTCACTTCCAAGGACGATAATTCTACCTTGAAAGCAATAGATTTTGGCTTGTCAGATTTTGTGAAGCCAGGTTAGTGTTGCCTAACTTTACATATAGTTGATTTTCCTAAATGCATGCCTAACTTTTCAAGCTCTCTGTAAGATTTAAACTGAGCTTCCGAACATTATCCAAAATGTTTGTAGATGCATAGGAGTTATGAATGGAGCTCTGATTGTCTACTGCTCCAGCATGCCTCAAAATAAATTTTACTTACTCATTTTATTTAACCTACTTTTCGTATTAATATTTCTTTTTATTGGACATAAAAAAATGTTTCTCGAAAATAACCGTTTTAGCTAGATACATTGTCCAAACGTCGTGAGAGTGATTACAGTTTTAAATGAAAAGGATCTCGATTTTGAGATAATTCATGTTGTTGTGATATCTAGTGATCATAAGAAACCCGACTTCCTTCAGATTAATTTATTTTTCTCATCCAATTTTTCTTTTTACCGTACCTTTATTATATCTGTATTTTATGTGGTTTTTATTGTGCTGATTTCATTTTTTTATTTGATTTTTAGCCTTTTGGTCAGGTTCCTGCACTTGAAGATGGCGATATCAAATTGTTTGGTAATTTTTTTTCTTCTTTGAATTTGATGATAGCTATATGCACTTGGGTTATGCATATCATGTTTGTGAAGGCATCATATAAGCACTTAAGGTGATCAATATTTTTGGCTAATTATTTGTTAATGCTTATCATGCTTCAAAGAAACACTCTATAAGCATATTTCCGTTGATAATCAACATTTACAAAAGTAATCCATAATTAGCAGCCAGTAAGAGTTGGTTGTCAATTTTGAAGAATACTTTAAGGGTTAGTTGGCTTTAAATCTGAAGAAGGCGATAAGATTAAATTTTGTTGAATTTTATTTTCATCATGTTGACCCATAACTTTAAGCTGTATTTTCTTCTAATATTTTTTTACATATAAATTTTTGTTTCTTTGGCATACCTAAGACTCCATTATGTTACTTGTATGTGGAAATCTTGGATTTCTATGCTGCGAATTTTAAATATCAGTAACCCAATAGGCAGTCAATTGAAGTAGGATTTCTCTTCAAACTAGCCTTGTATTAAATTATGTCTTAATATTTCAAAGAATTCAACAGTCTCATTTCACATACATATTCAAACTAGGCCAGTTCAAATGTATTTTAATATCATAAACAGAATAAGTAGGTGAACATGTAGTTTTCATCGATTGGCCCCTCCTCTAACATTCATTTAAACAAGAAAATATCTTGTTAACAGTAGTTCATAACAATACTACCTGAAGTCAAGGCTACAGATTTGCTTGTTCCATAATCCACAGCTATTTACTATTAGGCTGTATTCATATATGAACAATGATTGTATTAAATAAAGCGAGTAGTTATAAAGCTTTTTTATTTAGATGAAAGTGAAAATGTGCAGAATCACATGCTATATGTCGGTACGTAGCAACCAAGTACAAAGAATCAGGAACAGACCTCCTACCTGGAAATACAGCTTCAGAGATGGCAGCAACAGAATTATGGCTGGAAGTGGAGTCCCAGCAGTTTTCAGGTTGGGTGATAGAATGTGTAGATTGCTGTGGTATTTGATGGTCAGGCAGAAGTGATGGTGGTGGGCAACAGTGTCATGTTGAATGAAGTAGCAGGCTGTTGTTTTGAAGGCAGTATGAATGTGAATTGGTGCTGTGATTGGAAGACAGAGGTGCAGAAGCCTGTAAGTGATTGTAGTTTCGATTGATTTTTAGAGTAAGTCACCTTTTTATTGTTTTCCTTGTTACCAAAATATGTCTTAATACAGTTGCTTCCTTTGAGCTATGAAATTATTATTAGGTGATTTTTTGTGCCACGGTATAAGTTTGTTATTGCGTATTCTAGTTTATTAGAATATAACATTAAAAAATCTGCTTAACTTTGGGATGCTAGATAAAAATAAATACAATTTTTATTTTTTTTCAGACACAGCCATCCGAAATTAGAGTAAATGTAATTTTTATTTTTTTTCAGACACAGCCATCCGAAATTTTCCCTCGAGAAACCCCTAAATGTTGCCGTCCTCAAAACTCAAAAGAATGGTACTCTTATCCAACACCAACTTGGTAAATATGAACTTTTAAAGTAATAGCAGGGTAAATCTTAATAAGTTTATAATGTTACCTCAAAAGTCTATTGTGATATAGTAATACTCTTCTTTTCTTCTATCTTATGATATCACTTTCCTCTAATGTCTATATTTATTTTCTTGAGCAATCATAACTTAGTTTATGAAACATTTGTACTTGGATAACATGAATATTTTTGTATTTGACCACAGGCTTCAGTTTTCCACTATGGATCAATAAGCTTGATAACAGAGCCATGCAGAACAGCACATTTAAAAGCAATGGAAGCTGCCAAAGAAGCAGGAGCTTTACTCTCATACGATCCGAACCTTCGACTTCCACTGTGGAAATCAGCAGAGGAAGCAAAGGAGCAGATAATGAGCATATGGGACCAAGCGGACGTCATCAAAGTGAGCGATGTCGAGCTCGAGTTTCTTACTGGGAAAGACTCTGTTGAAGATGAAGTCGCATTGACATTGTGGAGACCTACTTTTAAGCTTATGTTGGTTACTCTTGGTGAAAAAGGCTGCAAATACTACACTAAGGTAAGATATACCAAAACCATTCATCTCTTTTTATCATATGATGCTAATTTTTGTATAGGGTATACATTTTTTATATATATTCAGAATGCTGACCAATGTTATATATTCAGAATCCTGATCAATGTTAATTTTTTATATATATTAAAAAGCTAAAATCAAATGGCATGTGCAATGTGATAGAACACTTCTTTGTTTAATGACACTATGAAAATTAAACATGCTTCTTCCATTATTGCTAGCATTCATCATAAGGATGGGATTCTATGCTCTACTTCTAATTCTATTCAAAAGGCTTTCCTAGAGTATTTCACTAACTTATTGGCCAGTCCCATTTCTTATGACCTATAATTGATTCCTTTCACTGTTCTTGATCTGCCAAAGATCCATGATGTAGATATTAATGCTTTGGTTAAGGAGGTATCTATTGATGAAATTAAGCACACTATCTTTATCATGAATTCTTCTAGTTCCCCTGGACCAGTTGGTTATAATGCTCATTTCTTTAAATCTTGCCGTAACATTAGTGGTAGTGATGTTAAGGCTGTTAATTTTTTTTTAAAAGCAATTGAATTCTCTCTGACATAAATGCTACTAAACTTGTCTTAATTCCTAAAATCAATAACTCTTCCTCAGTAACTCAATTTAGGCCCATAGCTTGTTGCAATGTCATCCATAAATGTACGTCTAAAATCATGGCTGCCAGGATGAAGCTTGCAATTTCTCCTGTTATTTCTAATAACCAAAATGCATTCCTCCCTAAAAGGAATATTCTGGATAATATTATGTGGTCTACTGAATTATTGAAGGGCTACAATAGGCAAAACATCTCTCCTAGATGTGTATTGAAACTTAATATTCTTAAGGCTTATGATTCTGTCCAGTGGATGACCGTTATTTATGTTCTTCATATCATGAATTTTCCCCAACCATTCTTAGATTGGGTGTATACTTGCATCTCAACCGTTAAATATTCCATTAGCATTAATGGATCTCAATTTGATTATTTTGAGAGGTCTCAAGGTATAAGCAGGGAAACTATACCCCCCTTACCTTTTTATATGTGTGTTGGAAATGCCGACTTCTATATTCAATAAGGCAATTTACCGGAGATTGATTGATTTGCATCCTATGTGTAAAAATCCCCGAGTATCTTCCTTGTTGTTTGTTGATGATTTAATTTTCTTCACCAAGCTTAATATTAAATCCATTGTTGCTGTTTTGGAGGTTCTTGGTACCTTTGGTGCTATGTCTAGTCTTAAAATTAATACTAACAAGTCTAAAATTTTAATTGTTGGGGTCCCTTGTGCAGTTAAATCATCTCTCATTGCCTTGTCAACTTTGGCCCCTTTTGACAATGATGGAACGTATTTGGGAGCTCCTAAAGAAAACTTTCTTTTGTGGAAAGTTGTTAAGAATTGCCCACACACGTAGGACAAGTTAGTGTCGAAAGGAATGCTTCATAGTTCATACACTATGTTGTTTGCTATGTGGTTTGTACCCTGAAAATATAGATCATTTATTCTTCTCTTGCTAGTGTTCTTTCTTCATTTGGAAGAGAATTCTACGTCATTGTGAGCTGCATATCCCTCACTCTAATTCTAGCATTGAATGGTATACAATCTTCATAGTTACCAGATGGAAGACTAGTAAGGCTTTGTTGCTTCTCAGATTGGTTAAAAGCCGTGTTCACATGATTTGCGCTGAAAGAAATTCTCGTGTGCAGGAAAAAATTCCTCTAAATATAATCTCTTTCGTGCCTTAGTCAGGTTATTTCATCCTCCATAGTTCGTTGCTTGATTACTGTCCATGATTGTTATGGTCTTGATGTGTGTTGTTCGTGCATTTATGTAAATCTGCTATCCTGGGATGCTGGGATGTTATTATGGTGCTTTTGGTGTCCTCCCCGTGGTTTCCTTATGGGTTTTGGTTTTTTTTTTGTATCATTGGTTGGATGCTTGGAGTTTTTGCTGCCAAGCTTAATGTTTTGCTTGTTGGTCATTTTGTTTTGCTGTGTCTTTTTTCAGATTTTCTTCTTTCCTTGTTTTTCTCTGTATCATCTATTTAAACTTGTAATGTTTTATTACGTGGTATAAATAAAGGTAGGGGTCCTTTTAACCCCGTTGGCTTTGCCACTTTTTTTCATTAAATAATAATTAATAATAATTATTTAGTGATTAATGTTTAACATTTAGTATTTGATTAATCGAAAATATTTAACAATTAAGACCTGGTCATAGCACAGCTGATGGCTCTACATATGGAAGCTCTGATTATGATACCATGCAATATAATGAATACTTGGAGAAATTCAGAAACATTGCAGTCTAGCTTAATTTTTGAAATGTTAGATGCTTGGAAGAAGGCGCTGATGATTTTCAGTTGAAGCCAGTTCGAATGACTCGCTTTAGCGAGCTATACAATATTGATGCTAATGACTTTAGGCACCCTCTTGACAAACAGGTACTTAATTATTTACTTTTTTTTTGAATTTTTTTCCAATTAATTTGGCATATGCATTGATTTTTCATTTTCATCATGGTTCATTGTACAGAACATGCTACTTTTGAGGGCTATTCCAGGGCTGAATGAACTCGGCAAGGCTTTATTAGGTGAGTGATGGTTAACTCATTTCATTTTTGTTATATTGTTTGATCATGTATCTTGAAAGTTCATTAGATTAGTATCGAATTTTCTTTGATAGTATATATCACCATAATATGTAGATGCACGGTTCAGTCGGTTGGAACAGTGGAGTTTTGGCAAATGTGGTGCTGTGATGGAACAGTAGAAGTGATGGTAGTAGTATGGTTATGCTGTTAAATATTTTTTTGTCTTAAACTATATTTTGGTTGTAGTATGGTTATGCTGTTAAATACATGTTTTAGATCGGTTGCAAAGCAAATTCAACTTCTATTATTGATCAGTTTGGTTGTTTGTATATGTTTTATAATGAAATCTATTGAATGATTGTAATATGGCATGCAATAATTATTTGTTATAATATATATATATATATATATATATATATATATATATATTGTCTATAATAATGATTTCTGAGAGTGGCTTCTTTGCATCAGGTAAAAATAGCTGATGCAATAGAGGGATTAGTTTGCATCGGTTGTTATAAAAAACCGATGCAATAGAGGGATTAGTTTGCATCGGTTTTCAACAACAACCTATGCAACAAGTTCCTTTGTTGCATCGGTTTTCATTACAACCGATGCAACATGGGGGCTGTGTTCAAGCAACCAACCATGATATTTTGCATCAGTTGTCAGTAACAACCGATGCAAAAAGGACCTTTTTGCATCGGTTTCAGAACTGATGCAAAAGTGTTAAGCCTGTTGCATCGGTTGCATATGCATCGGTTGTTGAACTGATGCAAAAGGGGGGTAAACAACCGATGCAAATGGCATGTTTTGTAGTAGTGCTCATATAGGATCGTCGCAACCATCCCACTACATTCTGAAATCTCCACCGCGTACACAGTTGTCAAGGTGGTTTTCAGTATTGGTAGAGAGTATGACAATATCCAATCATGGTCTCTTTAACAACCAATCACTTATTACATACCAGATGGTTCTTTTATATTTCAAAAGTCAACTCGCAATTTGTACAAAAATATCATATTCTCAAATTTATAATACCTTCGAAATCATATTCACTTTCAAATCATAATTTCTTGCATAACCATATTTCCAAAACAGGTTAAATCCTTACTTCAAAATCATCATTTTCAATTTATTGTACATTTAAATCCCAACTTAGGTCATTTCATCATATTTGCTTTTAAATCAATGAATTTTGAATATAAACACTTCCCTTTTACTTAGTCTGAAAATTTAGAAAATAATTTAAATGGTTATAAATAATTAAAATGGTTATAAATAGTTTGAATAAATTTTCAATAGTCAAAATACTCTAGAATAGTAAATATAGTTTTAAAATAGCTAAATAGATTTAAAATAGATTAAATAAAATTAAAATATATTAAATAGCTTTAAAATAGATTAATTAGATTTAATATAAGTTAAAATGATTTTCTTTGTTTTAAAATAAATTAAATGGTTTTAAAATAGGTTAAATTGAATTAATATAGTTAATATAGGTTAAAATAGTTTATAAATCTGAAATCTACAAAATAATATAATTTAAAATAGTTTATATTTGAAAACATGAATTTGGAACTTATATCAATTTAAAACTATTTATTTCATTTCAGCAAAATCAGATTATTTCAATTTCTCAATAAAACCCAATTCCAAATCTTCAATTTTAAGTTCCAATAAACTATTGAATTTCATCTCAATTTCAATCTATGTTCAAATAACCATTAGAATTACTCCAATTTCAAATATTTCAAGGTTATATTTCAAACCAATTCAATGGCTTAATTCTGATAGAATTTCGTTATGCTTAAAGATTTAACTTTAACTTTCAATTAAATTTCTTAAAATAATTCCTTTAAACCAATTTGCATTTCAACACAAAACTTTATTTCCCAATAATACTTTAATTTATATAAATAAAATTTTACTTCAAAATATCATTAAATTACATTCAAAAATTAAGGATTTTAAAATCATTTAGTTTAACCAATATGGTGTCTGTATATAATTCTCTACCCTGGGGTCAAGTGATACAGATATTTATCATTTCAATCTGCAATTTAAATTTTCACGGTTATATATCATTTCAACCCGCAATCCCGAAACAAATAACATCCAGAAAATCACTCGAGCCTATTAATTCAATCCATAATGATTTTTTTCCTTAATCTATAGATCATTCGGTACGTATCATTTCAACCCATAGTCAACTTGCAGTTTATAACGATATAAAATACAACATCCATTCATCCAATATCGACAATCAACATCCATCAGAATCATCATCCAAATCAATCAATAAATATCAATATAGAACTGATAACCGATGACAAGTATTTAACTGGCAATTTATATTCAATAATAAATTAAATAACGATTTAATCAAACAAATTCAAATTAACTGAGGTGATGATTCAAAATGTACCAAACAGTCATAGATAAATTCCTAATCACATCATAAATTTAATTTAACGAACATAAGAAATTTTAGAAGTTGTGAGTGGGTTAAAACACTCACCTCTGAATTTAAATCGAATTTAAATCCAATTTAAGCCAAAAATTCAAACAGTCTCAGAATTCGTCCAAACCAGCGTTAAAATGTTGGGGATTTCGATATGACCTAGTGCAAGAAACCGAGCGCAAATTGGGCCTCGTATGTGGAAGTCATTAGAGTTAGAACGGTTTGAAATTTAAATTTATATAAATAAAACAAAACAGAAATTCAAAAAAAGCACGTACATGTTGCATCGTTCCACAGGAGCCCTTGCACTCAACACATTACGTAAGCAAACCCATCCCAACCTAGAACTGCATGCAATCGCCACCCAATGACCAATGCCTGCCACCGTCGACTTCAGCCAAACGTCGTCCCATTTCGCGCCACCCTATCCACATGGACGACACACCTCCCAAACGACGATCGAAGCACGCAAATCTCTAGCCGCCGCACATGAAAATTAAACCCTAATCGAATTTATCTCGTCAATCAAATCGTCAAAACCCTAAAAGAACCATCCAGATGCCAACCCCTCGTCGCTCTCTTCAAGACGGTATCAAAGATTTGACGATCCGACGTAATTCATCGGAAAGTGATGAACGGTCGGAAATTAGTCGTGCATTTCTGGCCACATGAAAACCCAGATCGAGAAACAAATCACATATTTGACTTGCGCTCGTCGAGAGCTTCAAATCGATATATATAATTTGATATTGTTTGTGGAGTTTTAATTTTTTTGATTTGGGATTTTATTTGAAATTGAACTGGAATTAGTTTGTCTGCCATTGGAATGAGGAGTTGAGAAGGTGATATGCGTATAGACAAATAAGAATAAGGAGTGACTAGGGTTTATAACGAGGTATTTATAGGTAGGTCAGAAATAGGATGAATGGACAAGATTGATTGAACGATAAACGACCCAAAAAGACTGTTTCGACTCCAGAACGAAAATGAGTCAACACATATATCAAAATAGACGTTTTCAAATATTTTAAACTCAATGGAACAGGTTTCAAGTCCTAATTCCATCGTATGAAGAAATTATGTTAAAATTAGCTTATTTCAAGTTGATTTCAATTGATTTTAATTAAATTGATTTCTAGGCGTTTCGAGTCCGTACGATCAAACGAAAAGTCCGATCGTTACGAAACTTGAAATCCTACAATAATTCACCGTTGCGGATCCGATGAAACTAGTTTCATCAAAATCCGAGTCAGATGCCAAAATGGCTATTGTCACATTAATTAAATAAATTAGTATTAAATTAATTAAATCAAATTTTCAATTCAAATTTTAATTATTTACCATTTCTATCATTTTAAACTACTTATTAATTTTTTTAATCCTTAAAAAAAATTTCCACGTTGGTTTATTATTGAACATTCCACCAATTTCAATGTTAAATTTCAATTTCCATAAATTTAGTAATTATAAGTTGAATTTCCAAAAATCCTATTTAATTAAACTTTCATCCTATTATTCAATCCATTGTTGTCAAATGGATAAAATTAACATTGTTTCATGATCTATTACACTTAAGTTTAATGTCAACCAATTATTTTAATTACCTACATAATACTGGATTCAATCAATTACAATTAATCATATTATTTCATTAGTTAATTCAATATTCACATTTGTATTCTTATTTTGGATTCATAATCAAGCATAACATTTTCATTATTCCAATTATTTGAAATTTCATTCAAATTGTTAATAGTCAGCTTGAATTAACATTATTACCTTTAATTCTAATTATTATTTCATTCATAAACTATCAATCTTTTTATTTCTTCCAATATTACATCATAACATTTTTTTAAATTAACAGTTTTAAATTATCGAAATCTACGGGTCATTACACTCTCCCCCAATCAAAACTTTTCGTTCCCAAAAAGGAAAAGAATGGAAAAAAAATTAAATAGCCAGTATATCTTTATTCAAAATATTAAATTTATAAATAATAAATTTACAAAACAAAATAATTTAAAGTGAAATATATCAATTTATAAACAATTAAATCCTTTTATATTCAAGTGTAAAAATTTGAAAAACGTTTCATAAAATTTTCTAAGTCCAAAATTTACGAAATTTTTTGGCAGAGTCTCCTTTGTATGGAGAGGCTCAGGGAGAAACTATACTATAATTAAAACAATATATATCATAACTTTTCAAAATAATATATTCTAACAGCGGTAAAACAATATAATATCGTTATAAAACCATAATCCGATAACGTACCTATTTTTGGGCAACAATGCTTATACTATGAAACCAAAAGTAGTAGCAATTCCTCCCATAACCTATATTTCACTTATATAATCCAAAAGAGTTAATAATTATATAGAATGAAATATTTGAGTTGTTTCAACCACTAACAAACAAATCAATATAAAACAACCATCACTTGCAATCACAACCAACCGTCATATAAAGTCAATAAAAATCAACAATCCATCCATAGCAAATAAAACAAATAGTTGTTCGGGGTTAAAAACTTTTAGTTGTACAGAATGAAAAAAAACTACCATGTATACCGTCTACTCAACAGTCTTAGGTAAAACTCGATAGAACATTCATACATCCTAAGTAGTCAGAAGTATCTTCCCCCAAACAATTCCATAAGCCAAAACAAACAACCAATGCCAAGCACTATTTAAGTTTATTCTTATTAATTTCATTCCATATCATTTACCTTACTTTAGTTTCATTCATACAATGACTATTTCATTCATTCACTTTAATTTATTTCATTACATATGTTACTCATGTATAATTACTGTTCAATATGCGCTTATATGATTTTTGTTTGATGATAATAAACATATATACATTCGTTTAAATGTATTTGTTAATATACTATTTTATTTTTCACAGATTAAATAATTATTTACTGAATAAAATAAATAACACGGAATTTGAATTCAAATGAATATTTTATTCAAATAAATAATTATTACAATTTTGATAGTACAATTTCAAGCTCTCACTATAACTATACATTTTAAATTACAAAACAATTTCTGATTACATCACAATTCTTTTCTACATTCAGAACCTCACTACATATCACTCACACTCGTATTTTAATCTTCAACTTTATTCCAGTTTGAATCCAGCATCTGAGCAATCTGCAAAAATATTCACTAACGCAGTAAAATTGAAAATAAAATATTTTTGCAATATAAAATAAAAGATGAATTTTGAAAATAATATTTGCCTCAGTTATTTGGGTTGTTTGTCATCATTTAAATTTGAATTCATCATACACGAACAACTTGTGACATACACAGTGTATCACTGTATATGCCGCAAGGCCGTGCACACTGATATATACACTTGATAATGCTACAGGGACAGGTGAGCACAGGTCAAACCCAAATGAAAAGTCGGGTTCAACTCACGTGCAATACATTGAAAATCACGACACGAGCACAAGGTCAAACCCGAGTTTTTAAAACTGGATTCAACACAAGGCTACAAAAAGAATGCAAAGCTTAGACAAATTCCAAATGCATCAGTGCATGAAGACTGAAACAACATGCAAATGCATCAAAACAATGTCGAAGTTATTCCAGCAAAATGACAGTACAAACAAGTGCACATTGGAAGTACAAGATAATAGCAGCAATGTACATGCACCAGTGATAAAAGTTACAAGAACACAAGGCATAGCAACTGCATAGGACTGCAACAACCAAATGGATGGAAGCAAAGACCAGAAGAACAACAACTCAACAGAACATGGACTGCAACAATCAAGCAAATGTAGAGAACAAGCTACATGAAGGCAACATGAAGCAATGTCGATCTCAGTACAACACAGTGTACATAAATACTGCAACTACACAGACCAACAATGGAACAGCAGTTCATATGAACAAGTGTACAAAGGCAATATGAACAAGTGACTCAGGCAAACACACCAAATGCAATATTTACAACATAGCAGCAGTATGCAAGTACATACACAAAGAGGCAACAAAGACCAAAGTGCATGAACATAGTGAAGACCACAAAGGCAGTGCATCAGTGTGCAAAGAGCTCGAGCACAAGAATATGACAGCAAACAAAAGTGCACTGAACAACTTACAAATATACAACCAAGACAGTAGTGTGCAACTCGAGCCTCAGAAGAATTAAAGTGACACAACAGTAATAATGCAAACAACAAAAGTACAGTGTCAAGCTCATGTATGCAACAGATAATGATGCAGGGAAGACTCGAATGACCAAGTGCACCACAGACCATACAACAACTCAAATGTCAAGCACAAGTCTGAAACTCGAGACCAGTTCAGCAAAAGTCAACAATGCTCGAAGATTCGCCAAGTATAGGACACAGTAGTGACAGTAAGCAATGTAGCAACACGCAAAATAATCAACGCAGTATAAATATGAAAAAGTGCGTATCTTTGAAATGGTCATCACGAAATGAATCAAAGCCAAGACCGAAGCCAGCAGTAAAAAAATCACGAAATCAGTATTGTCAAAGTCAATCAAGCATTCACCGTGATAGCCAAGCAAATTGACCAAGTCACAAATCAAAACCGTGAGTGCCAAGCATCAAAAATACAAAATTGAAAAAGTCAGATCAATCCCAAGCATCAACACATAATCAAGCGGCCAGAGAATTAAAATTGACAAATTCAAACAATTTTATACGAACGCAAATATAGGAATTCAACCTATATAAAAACCCACAAAGCATCGAGTTCAAGCATCAACCCAGTAAAGCAAAAGGATAAATTACGTACCGAATAAAGGAGACGAACTCGATCCAAATTGAAGAGCCGTGAGCAAAACAGTGAGGGAATCGATCGACGAAAGCAACGAAAAAACATATATTCGATCGAACGAAAGTCGGCATCTTCAAAATTTACAAAACCCTAATTTTGAAAGCAAGGAGCAAAAGAGCAGAAGCGCTAATTTCTGAAGAAAGAGGATCAGCCACCATTTCACAAGCCAAAAAGGAACGGGTTAAAGAAAAGAGAATAGGGCCGGCCTATTTTATTATTAAAGGCTTTAGTATATTTTTTAATTAGGGTTTAAGTGTTTATTTTTTATTGTCTTTTAATTGTTGTTTTTTACTTTTCGGAACAAAGAATTTGTAAATCACCACCTATGGTTTAGGTAGTGTCAGATTGTCTAGTTAGAATTAGTTCAGTGAGCAGGGTGTGCGAGTTTGCAAAACTCTATAGGCAGGAGCAGGGTGTGCGAGTCTAGTAGAGTGTTTGTGAGCGGGAGCAAAAGGGTCTGCGAGTCTAGTAGAGTGTTTGTAAGCGGGATACTGTTTAATTCTAATAGAAATCTAGGAATGCAGCAGTAGGCAGGGGTTGCCGAAGTTGGGTAAATTTTGTGTGTGATTTACTTTTCAGCATATTTATTTCTGCAGTTTATTTCTGTGTTTAATTCGAGAAAATTTGCTATAACCCTATTCACCCCCCCTCTAGGGTTAATCTAGATCCTACAAGTGGTATCAGAGCCCGGTATTTTTCTTTAACTCTAGAGTCATGAATTCATCAAATAATGCTTTTTCTGAGGGGCAATCTATTGCTAGGCCACCCATGTTTAACGGGAATGATTATGCTTATTGGAAAGTTGGGATGGGTATATATCTTAGTTCTGTTGATTATGATGTTTGGGATATTATTGAAACTGGTTATAAACCTCCCACTATAACTGTTGGTGGTACTGAGATTCCTAAACCTAAGGATAGGTGGATGCTAACGATAAGAAATTAAAAACCACAAATGCTAAAGCCATGAATGCCTTGATCTGTGCTCTTGATAAAAATGAATTTAATAGAATTTCTCATTGTACAACAGCACAGGAAATTTGGCACACTTTGGAGGTGACACACAAAGGAACTTCTCATGTCAAGGAGTCTCGTCTAGCCCTATTCAGCAATGAATACGAAAACTTTGTGATGGACAAAGGCAAGAGCATAAAGGATATGTTTGGACGCTTTTCAACCTTGCTATACAACGCTAGAGCGCTTGGGAAAGTATTCACTGAGGTAGAGCTTGTGAGGAAGGTGCTACGAGTTTTACCAATGAACTTTGAGGCAAAAGTCATGGCAATCCAAGAATCGAAAGATTTGACTAAACTAAGCATGGAGAGTTGATTGGTAACTTGATGACATATGAGCTTGAGCTAAAAGCAAAGGAAGAACGCAACAACTCCGAACCAAAGAAGAAGACGATTGCCTTAAAGAGCAAAGAAGAGAGCGATGAAGAAGAAGAAGATCTGATTGAAGAGCATGCAATGGCTGTCAATAATCTTAGAAAATGGTCAAGATTCAAGCCACGCAAGAAGAAAACAAGTCGTAATAGGCCAAAAGATTCTGACCATTCCGATAATGAACCGACGTGCTATAACTGCAACAAGCCTGGCTACTTCATACAAAAATGCCCACTTCTCAAAAACAACAAAGGAAAGAAAAAGAAGAAGAAGGTCTTTGCAGCGACTTGGGATGATGAAGAAGGAGAGGAAGTTTCGGATAGCAGCTCAGAGGAGGCCAACTTGTGTCTTATGGAAAAATCAAATTCAGAAGTAAGCTCCGAGGAATCTAGTGAGGCAGGTGAGTATTCCTATAGAGATCTTGTTTTTATGTGTCTTGATCTTACTAAGGTAGTGGATACTCTTGAATCTAAAATTGAAAAACTGAAATCTGATAGGAGAGAATTTGCTCGTGAAAATTTTAGGTTAAAAACTGAACTTGAAAATATTCAAAACCTAGACTGTAAAAAATGTAAAACTTTAGATTCAGAATTATCAAGACTTAAGAATAGCTTTGAGAATCTTGAAAAAGAAAACTTGAGTCTTAAGGAAAACATTGACACTAGGAAAAGGGATTTTATAAATAGATGCACCTCACTTGTAACTGAAAACACAACCCTAAAAACCAAAGTCCAAAATCTTGAGAAATCTCTGAATAACTTTTCAAGAGGATAAAAATCATTCAACATGTTATTGGGAAATCAAATTTTTGCTAACAACAGAAAAGGACTAGGTTTTGGGAAATCACAAGATGATGATAATGCAAAAGGTAAAAGTGTCTTTGCTGGATCTGAAATAATTGGACATCATGTTGAAAATTATAGTCATAGAAACAAGAACACAAAATTTAATCAAGTCAATTTAATGTGCACAATTTGTAGAAAATTTGGACACAATAAAAATAATTGTTGGTATAGACCCAAACACGTGAAAACTATACCAATTTGGGTTCCAAAAGGCACAAATATAAAATCTTTGAAAGTCAAACAAATTTGGGTGCCAAAAGGAACATATATAAATAGTTTTGGGTCTCCACAAACATATTTTTCATGTTCTGCCACTAACAACCATGGACCTATAAAAACAAATAGGTCACAAAAATCTTTCATCATGTAGGTGTGGTGGCAGGCTAAGGAACAACAACAGTGTTCTCTGGATTTTGGCTGTTCCAGAAACACAACGGGCGACAAAGCAAAGTTCCTTAGCCTAATATAAAGGTGACAGAATCACAATGGACAACAACGAAAAATTATCGTAAAGGTAAAACAGGTAAATTTGTTTTGAACGATATATTAAATGTGATAATCTGCACCGTAATCTTAATTAAATCAGCCAGTAATGTGATAATGAAAGTAATGTGATGATGAAATGAATGATGTCTTTAATTCTGACTTATTCTTAATTGATATGATTTCTTTTGACTTGTTCTTATTTATGACCTTGATTTGTGCTTAAATGATGACCAATCAGATTTTCAACTTTGAACTAATCCATATAAATTTGTTCGGTCAAATGATGGTATTTTATTGATCTTTGATTACTCATGCTATACGTAGATATATTTGTTTTGACATTTTGGTCACTGCTTGTAAATTTGCATGATTTCAAATTTCATGTGAAAGATGTTAAAAAGGATTTTAAGAAATTGTTGAAACTTCAAGAAATTGTTTTTGAAATAATTATGATGATTGATTGACTATTGATTACTCATGAATATGACTGTTTCTGAAACTGACAATATGATATTTGTTAACACGGTCTCAATTAAAATCCAAGAGAATTTCATTTAAAAATTGTTGAAAACAATTATGAGATAATTTGTTGAAATTTACAATCTGGTCTTTGACATCCCACGAGTGAATATTGAGTGAAATTTAAATTCAGATGCAGATTACACTGGTAATATAGTTGATAGAAAAATTATTAGTGTAACGTGATTAATTTTTGAAACATTCATTTGCTGCATCGTTTTTTTTTCAAAGAAAATATCTGCATATATTTCACTTGAAATAATTTTTCAAATAGAAGAATTTTTTCTTCATATAACCCCTTCGATAAAATCATTTTTGACCATATTTTCAGATTAGTCATTTTTATTTGATTTTAAATGATAAATTTTGACTAATCTAACTCCCTAATGATTATCGAAAAGATCAATAGTGATTGAAAAAGTGATGAGTGTCGATATTTGTCATACATTACTCAAGACAATATATTTAGAAAATTTTCTTTAGAATTTCATAACAAGAGTTATAAAAACTTTTTGTTGGGTAAAAATTCCATGATCATTTCTATTTCTATCATCTTTCTATCGACCATCACTCATCAAAATCATATATAGTATGAAAATTTGTGGTAGTTTACAAAGGAAATTATTCGTTCTTCAATTTATTATTATAAAGGAAATTATCTATGCTTCAATTTATTATATTCTTCAATAAAAATAAATATACAAAGTATTCACTCTCATTTAAAAGTCCTCATGGTTATGCATGGGTGAATTACTTGGATTTTTGATTATGTGCTTCCATGCTCATTTAAAAGTCCTTACCGTTATGCATGTATGGAACGCATATCAAAATTAATTGATTAAATAGACAAGTTGATTCTAATCCCATTTAAAAGTCCTCACGGTCATGCGTGGTTAGAAGATACTTGATTTCATTTTTTAAATAAAAATTGTGAATACTACTAATCTCATTTAAAAGTCCTAACGGTTATGCATGGTTAGTAGATATTCAAATTTCCCCAAAAAAATATACCACAAATAGACAGAACTGTATGATTTTTTGATGATTTTATCCCCATCACTTCTGAAAGTGGAATATGCGTCTGACAAGGGTAATTATGATTTTTGTTTGAGTTTTATTGAAATTTGATATTTATATTCAATTGAGTTAAATGTTTGATTCATGTCTGTCACTTCATCCCTATTTTTATAACACTGTTATTCTTTTGCTGATAACAAAAGGGGGAGAGAAAAGTTAAGATTTTGTCAAATAGAATCAAGCAAAGGTCAAATAATTTTCCATTTGCATATACATATTTTTATTTGTATGCATATATGTAGGGCGAGTATTGTGTAGAGAGGGAGCATTTAAATAGGGGGAGCAAATTGAACGATCAAATACATTTGACATATTCAAAATCTTAAATATATGTTTGTTATCATCAAAAGGGGGAGAATGTTGAATATGCGCTTATATGATTTTTGTTTGATGATAATAAACATATATACATTCGTTTAAATGTATTTGTTAATATACTATTTTATTTTTCACAGATTAAATAATTATTTGCTGAATAAAATAAATAACACTGAATTTGAATTCAAACGAATATTTTATTCAAACGAATATTTTATTCAAACAAATAATTATTACAATTTTGACAGTACAATTTCAAGCTCTCACTATAACTATAAATTTTAAATTACAAAAAAATTTCTGATTACATCACAATTATTTTCTACATTCAGAACCTCACTACATATCACTCACACTCGTATTTTAATCTTCAACTTTATTCCAGTTTGAATCCAGCATCTGAGCAATCTGCAAAAATATTCACTAACGCAGTAAAATTGAAAATAAAATATTTTTGCAATATAAAATAAAAGATGAATTTTGAAAATAATATTTGCCTCAGTTATTTGAGTTGTTCGTCATCATTTAAATTTGAATTCATCATACACGAACAACTTGTGACATACACGGTGTATCACTGTATATGCCACAAGGCCGTGCACACCGATATATACACTTGATAATGCTACAGGGACAGGTGAGCACAGGTCAAACCCAAATTAAAAGCCGGGTTCAACTCACGTGCAATACATTGAAAATCACGACACGAGCACAAGGTCAAACCCGAGTTTTTAAAACTGGATTCAACACAAGGCTACAAAAAGAATGCAAAGCTTAGACAAATTCCAAATGCATCAGTGCATGAAGACTGAAACAACATGCAAATGCATCAAAACAATGTCGAAGTTATTCCAGCAAAATGACAGTACAAACAAGTGCACATTGGAAGTACAAGATAATAGCAGCAATGTACATGCACCAGTGATAAAAGTTACAAGAACACAAGGCATAGCAACTGCATAGGACTGCAACAACCAAATGGATGGAAGCAAAGACCAGAAGAACAACAACTCAACAGAACATGGACTGCAACAATCAAGCAAATGTAGAGAACAAGCTACATGAAGGCAACATGAAGCAATGTCGAGCTCAGTACAACACAGTGTACATAAATACTGCAACTACACAGACCAACAATGGAACAGCAGTTCATATGAACTAGTGTACAAAGGCAATATGAACAAGTGACTCAGGCAAACACATCAAATGCAACATTTACAACATAGCAGCAGTATGCAAGTACATACACAAAGAGGCAACAAACACCAAAGTGCATGAACACAGTGAAGACCACAAAGGCAGTGCATCAGTGTGCAAAGAGCTCGAGCACAAGAATATGACAGCAAACAAAAGTGCACTGAACAACTTACAAATATACAACCAAGACAGTAGTGTGCAACTCGAGCCTCAGAAGAATTAAAGTGACACAACAGTAATAATGCAAACAACAAAAGTACAGTGTCAAGCTCATGTATGCAACAGATAATGATGCAGGGAAGACTCGAATGACCAAGTGCACCACAGACCATACAACAACTCAAATGTCAAGCACAAGTCTGAAACTCGAGACCAGTTCAGCAAAAGTCAACAATGCTCGAAGATTCGCCAAGTATAGGACACAGTAGTGACAGTAAGCAATGTAGCAACACGTAAAATAATCAACGCAGTATAAAAATGAAAAGTGTGTATCTTTGAAATGGTCATCACGAAATGAATCAAAGCCAAGACCGAAGCCAGCAGTAAAAAATTCACGAAATCAGTATTGTCAAAGTCAATCAAGCATTCACCGTGATAGCCAAGCAAATTGACCAAGTCACAAATCAAAACCGTGAGTGCCAAGCATCAAAAATACAAAATTGAAAAAGTCAAATCAATCCCAAGCATCAACGCATAATCAAGCGGCCAGAGAATTAAAATTGACAAATTCAAACAATTTTATACGAACGCAAATATAGGAATTCAACCTATATTAAAACCCACAAATCATCATCGGCAAAGCATCGAGTTCAATCATCAACCCAGTAAAGCAAAAGGATAAATTACGTACCGAATAAAGGAGACGAACTCGATCCAAATTGAAGAGCCGTGAGCAAAACAGTGAGGGAATCGATCGACGAAAGCAACAAAAAAACATATATTCGATCGAACGAAAGTCGGCATCTTCAAAATTTACAAAACCCTAATTTTGAAAGCAAGGAGCAAAAGAGCAGAAGCCCTAATTTCTGAAGAAAGAGGATCGGCCACCATTTCACAAGCCAAAAAGGAACGGGTTAAAGAAAAGAGAATAGGGCCGGCCTATTTTATTATTAAAGGCTTTAGTATATTTTTTAATTAGGGTTTAAGTGTTTATTTTTTATTGTCTTTTAATTGTTGTTTTTTACTTTTCGAATCAAAGAATTTGTAAATCACCACCTAGGGTTTAGGTAGTGTTAGATTGTCTAGTTAGAATTAGTTCAGTGAGCAGGGTGTGCGAGTTTGCAAAACTCTATAGGCGGAGCAGTGTTTGCGAGTAAGCGAAACTCTATAGGCGGGAGCAGGGTGTGCGAGTCTAGTAGAGTGTTTGTGAGCGGGAGCAAAAGGGTCTGCAAGTCTAGTAGAGTGTTTGTAAGCGGGATTCTGTTTAATCCTAGTAGAAATCTGGGAATGCAGCAGTAGGCAGGGGTTGCCGAAGCTGGGTAAATTTTGTGTGTGATTTACTTTTCAGCATATTTATTTCTGCAGTTTATTTCTGTGTTTAATTCGAGAAAATTTGCTATAACCCTATTCACCCCCCCCCCTCCTCTAGGGTTAATCTAGATCCTACAATTACTTGATCATATGAAAATAAATTCTTAAAGTACTAAATAGGTTTCTTTGTAAATAAACTCACATTCATTCATTCGGTACTTATTTCTATTTATTTCTAGTCATTACTTACAAATTCATTTTCATTTGTCCATATAATGCCAATTTTACTTTCTTTATTTCATTCATTTCTTAGTGATCGTTTTATTAGTTTACATTATTCCTTACAAAACTCAATTTTCATTCACTCATTACTTAATTTCACTTATTTACATCCATTTATTTATAGTATTCATGTTAAATTAAATTACTTAGCATATCAATTCATTAACTTAAGTTTATAATCATCTACTTACAATGCTTACTTTCTATCTCATTTTATTATAGAAAAAATTAAATTATAACTTAAGTTTATAACTACTATGACATCAAATTCTTATTTATAAAGCAATTCATTGAACACTTTCATTACATAAATTTTTCTTGCAAAATTTCCAATACATATTCTTTTAACACTTCAACTTTTATAATTGGTAAGTTATATATATGTCTTTAAGAATGCAATTGAAAGCTACACGAGTTTATCTTATTTTGTTTTAGTAAATAAATGTTCAATAGTTATCATTTCTTATTTTCATATCCTTTTAATATTATAGGTTACAAATTTCAAATTTATTATATATTTCAGTTATAACTTAGCATTTAATTTTCTTATTTTCATTTAGAAGTTTCAATTATTAAATGGTTAAATTCCGTTTCATTTTCAATAACTAAAACCTCTAATTTATAGAAATTTAAGAACTAAATGTCGGATTCCATTTCAAATCATTTAAAATAACATATATATCATATCTTTTATATGTATCAAATCATATTTGGAAATAAAATTTACATTTATTTATCAAAACAAATGTGTAGTAAACAACTGCAATGATCTTCCTTCTTCGAAACTCGAAATGAATGTCGATGATGCGTGCACTCATCACCGAATTATTTTCCAGCGATAGAGAGGGGAGTACAAAACTTATTTCTTTCCTAAATTTCTTTAAAACAATTCTTTCAAGTCATATTGAAATATACCAAAAAATACTTCTAAATAATATTGTTATTATATTCTAAAATCATTTGAAAGAAATTTTTCAAAAATCCCAGAACTTAAGTTCTAAAATCTCCAATCTATATTTATTTTATTTACAATTTTTTACTTCAACCAACATTTATAAATTTTCACTTCCTAACAACAAATATATTATAGCCAAATATTGTTTGCACCAAAATTGGGCACAACACTCTTCGGAAGTTTTTGAAGAGATAATAAATGAAGAAACCAAATTGAAAATGAGGATTATCTAACAAAAATTCTAAGTCACAGAAAAGTAAATTGCACGGAAGACAGTAATTTAGAGTGGTTCGGCGTATCGCCTACGTCCACTATGAAGTTTTGTCACTTTACTGCTAGATATTCGGGGAATACAACTTTTTATGTCCAAATAAGCAGATAGTAAGTCAAAATTCGAAATCAATGGAAGTGATGATGATATGGAGTGATTCTGGCAGCGTCCGGGCATACTTTTTCTCTAAAAATTCTCCGATCCCTTTTCTGAATGACTAGGGGCTCTATTTATAGCGTAGGAGGCTGATATTTTACTGAAAATCTGGTAGACCACTTCTGGCACGTGAGGGGGCCCACATGCCCGGCCTCAGGAAATTTGGGCCCACTTTGGGATCTATTCGAACTCCATTCGAATCGATCAAAAAATCATCCACTCAAGATGAAATTTGGCGTGGACATTCTTCAACATGCAAGCAAGCTCCTGTGAAAATTTCATAGCATTTGGACTTATGGATCTCGAGATATGGTCGATTCGAAATAGTGTTCTCTGGCCGTTTGCCTCGTTCGAATCGACTCCTTCATATCGATTCCTTCGAATCGATGATGGCTTGCGGGTTCATAATGACATGGAGCGGAACTTTCGTATCGTTCCGCTTTCTTCGCCTATTTGATCGAGTCGTCCCGGAGACTTCGCCGCCTTGACCCGATGGATTCGGAGGCTTCCCCAAGCAAGACACGATCGATACGAACGACATTTTGTTCGAATCTAGGTGTGGTTGAAGCCTCCGAATCCATCGGGTCAAGGCGGCGTAGTCTCCGGGACGACTCGATCAAATAGGTGAAGAAAGCGGAACGTTACGAAAGTTCCCCTCCACGCCATTATGAAGCCGCAAGCCACCATCGATTCGAAGGAATCGATACGAAGGAGTCGATTCGAACGAGACGAACGGCCAGAGAACACAATTTCGAATCGACCATATCTTGAGATCCATAAGTCCAAATGCTATGAAATTTTCACAGGAGCTTGCTTGCATGTTGAAGAATGTCCACGCCAAATTTCATCTTGACTGGATGATTTTTTGATCGATTCGAATGGAGTTCGAATCGATCCCAAAGTGGGCCCAAATTTCCTGAGGCCGGGCATGTGAGCCCCCTCACGTGCCAGAAGTGGTCTACCGGATTTTCAGCGAAATATCAGCCTCCTACGCCTATAAATAGAGCCCGTGGTCATTCAGAAAGGGGATCAGAGAATTTTTAGAGAAAAAGTACGCCCGGACGCTGCCAAAATCACTCCATATCATCATCACTGCCATTGATTTCGAATTTTGACTTACTATCTGCTGTATTTGGACATAAAAAGTTGTATTCCCCGAATATCGAGCAATAAAGTGACAAAACTTCATAGTGGACGTAGGCGACACGCCGAACCACTCTAAGTTACTGTCTTCCGTGCAATTTAATTTTCTGTGACTTGGATTTTTGTTAGATAATCCTCATTTTCAATTTGATTTCTTCATTTATTATCTCTTCAAAAACTTCCGAAGAGTGTTGTGCCCAATTTTGGTGCAAACATTTTGGTGCTTTCACTGAGAAAACCCAGATTTTCTCCTGCTCTTTGGATCTGTCATCGATACCGGATTTAATAAATCTAAGAGAGAGATCCAGATCATCAAATCCAAGTTCCTTCCCTTCTATTCAGATTTGCTAAAGTCTAGGAAATGATTCTACACCTCAAGATGGTTAGCACAAGAACCACTTCCAATGTTGGCGATCAAGAAGGCCAGGACAGGCAGAATCCTGCGTAGTTGCCATCAGCCAACCAAGACATGGATGGACCTTCAGATTCACATGGCCCGGTCACTCGACAAGAATTCTAGACATTACTCCAGGAACTAACCCAAAGTCGGTAACAGCTGACTGAACAGTTGCACGCCAAATCAACTAAACTGCCAAAGGCGTAGAAGATCCAGAAGGGATCACGCCCCTCATTCTTCCACTGAAAGCTCTGCTTCGTCTGATTACAGCGGCAGATCTACTCATCCCAGGCTGCACGGAAGTTATGCACATGCTGCTGGTCACCAGCAGGCATTAACTGTTGGGAAGATAAGAGTTGGCCCTTCTGCCAGTTTTCATACAGGACCCTCCTCCCGAGGAGGCACTATTCCACAGTATACCACGGATAACCATGCCACCGCCACTGCAGTTGACATAGGAGTTGATACCCGAAATCACTCCAACCATAACTACCGCCAGCAGGAACATGCTCCATAACCATATGTTCCAGAAGACATCGAGCCAAGGAGGCGAGATACGGATCGTCGACAGCGCCCGATCCCACCTCGCATTGTGGAACCCGAACACACTTTGGCTCACCACGCTCAGAATATAGCAACACCAGACCTCTCAGCCATGGTACGCCAAATGATTCGCGAGAGTCAGGGCTTAACAAATGACGATTGGGGAATCTCCCAAAGTCATACTCCGTTCACTAATGACAAATTATATGCTGAACCTCCTCGGCGATTCAGGATGTCGACTCTTCCTATGTATGAAGGAAGTTCCGACCCTAATCAGCATATTCTGAAATACGAATGGTCGATGACTGCTGCAAGAGCTGATGATGCAGTAAAGTGTCGTAGTTTTCCCATTTATTTAGGGGGAATTGCGACGATGTGGTTTACACGATTACCACCACGATCTATCTCTTCATTTGATCAGTTGGCTGCTAAATTTGTTGAACAGTTTCGTATGCACATTGCCAGGCCTAAAGACGTTAATACTTTATCTAGTGTCACTCAAGCTCCTGGAGAGACACTCAGGCGATATTTGGAAAGGTTCAATGCCGCTTGTGCGAAGATCACTAACCCCAATGATAATTCAATCTTGATGGCCTTGACCAAGGGGATTGACCTCGATTCCGAATTTGGAAATTGGCTAGCTAGGAAGCCTCCCGCATCGTTGGATCGTTTCTACTCCAAAGCCTCTCAATTCTTAAGGCGTGAGGATGCGAAACAATCTAGGAAACAGGACGATGCGAGACCCAACAATGAAGGGATTCAAAGCAATGTGGCAGTTAAACAGTCAGGGGAGAGCTCTAGAAAAGTCCAACTGAATATTCAAAACAAGCAAACCGAGCCGAGGAACGGTGATAATAGAAATAAGAAGCAAGATCAGAATCGTGGCCCGCGGCATAGGGCACCAATGTTTGAAAGCTATACCCCACTGAACACGTCACTGGAGAACGTGTATCTACAGACTTGTAATGCGATGCAGTATAAAAAGCCTGCTCCGAAGCCATCGTCTGAGAGACAGATTCAAATAGGAAAGTTCTGTAGATTCCACGAGAGTTACGGACATAATACCAATGAGTGTAGACATTTGCAAGACCTCATTAAAAAATTGATCAGGGAGAGGAAGTTAGATCAATTCGTGCGGACGCCACGGGCTGGTGGTGTGGGCACGTCAAACCAAAACCGTGCGCTAAACCAAGAGAGACAGGAGGAGCCCGCTCGTACAGGCGGGAGATTGGTTATTAATACAGTTAGTGGTGGTCCCCATCCAGCAGACCGAAGCTAGAGGGAAATGGAATCATATGCCAATTCGATCAGGCATATGGGTTTCGAGAGTTGCAGAGCGCTTGATGAAGGGGCCCCGGCCAAACAACAGAGAACGATGGCAGACGACATCGTATTTAGAAACCGAAATGCTGATAGGGTCGAAGCCATAGACCCACTAGTCATATATGCCCAGGTTGGTCCTGCTTGAATGAAGAAGATCCTTGTGGACAGTGGGAGTTCGGTAAACATTTTGTTTAAGAGAGCATATGATCAAATGAAGATGGAAGCCAAAGATTGAAAGCCTTGTCAATCTAGAATCCATGGCTTCAACGGAAGTGCTAATATACCCACTGGAGTGGTGGAGTTGCCAGTGGAATTAGGAGTCGGAGAACGCCGAAGAGTTTGAATGTTACAGTTTGTTGTTTTAGATATCCACTCTCCGTACAATGCCTTTTTGGGCCGACCGGCCCTTGCCGAATTCAGGGTAGCGATTGCCCCGTGGTGTTTAACTTTGAAATTCCCCACTAATCGCGGGATTGGAGTCATTTAGGGAGATCAGGCTGCTGGGAGAGCCTGCTATGTCGCTGAGCTGTGAGAAGCGCAGCGAAAGGAAAAAGGAAAGGGCGTGGAGGAATCTCTCTGCATCCATTTCGCTGACGATTGACAATTAGTGCCTGGGCCACGGCCCAGGCACCACGACCAATTCCAGAGGGATCTTGACCCCAGAGACAATAAAGATAATGATGAATCTAAAGAAAGTCAAGCTTCCCCAGCCGAGCTAACGGTTGATGTTCCAATCGGTGATGATGATGATTCAAAAATGTTAAAAATTGGGTCTCAGCTAAACCCACAAGCACAACTGGAACTGGTCGAATTTCTCCAAGCAAATCTAGACGTATTCGCTTGGACGCACTCTGATATGTGTGGAATCTCCCCGGACATCGCGAACCACACCTTGAATATTGACCCACGGTATATCCCGGTCAAACAAAAGAGACGCGGTATGGATCTAGAGAGATCTGCCGCCCTCAAAGAAGAAGTTGATCAGCTAAAGGCGAATGGGTTTATCCGGGATGCTCTGTACCCGAAGTGGGTATCCAACCCTGTACTTGTCCGAAAACCAAATGAGAAATGGAGAACGTGCATTGATTACTCTGACTTAAATAAGGCTTGTCTGAAAGACAGCTTTCCACTTCCCCGAATTGATCAACTTGTGGATTCAACGGCCGGACACGAATCACTATCTTTCATGGATGCTTACTCTGGTTACAATCGGATACCTATGCATGTGCCCGACCAAGAACATACGAGCTTTGTAACTGATCTGGGACTATACTGCTACAAGGTCATTCATTTTGGATTAAAGAATGTCGAAGCAACTTACCAACGCTTAGTCAACCGGATGTTTGCCGACCAGATCGGAAAGACTATGGAAGTTTATGTAGATGACATGTTGGTGAAATCGCGGTACTCCACTGATCACGTCAAAGACTTAGAGTCAATGTTCAATATCCTCCGGAGATACGGTATGAAGCTTAACCCGCTAAAATGTCATTTTGCAGTCGCATCCGGAAAATTCCTTGGGTTCATCGTCAACGCCCGAGGGATAGAGGCCAACCTTGAAAAGATCTGGGCTATCAGGAATCTTCAAACTCTAAGGACCATAAAGCAGGTTCAGAGTCTTAATGGGAAGGTTGCAGCACTGAGCAGGTTCATCTCGAAATCAACTGACAAATGCATACCCTTCTTTGATCTGATCCGAAAAGGGAAACGGAACTTAGAATGGACTACGGAATGCGAGGGCGCATTTCAATCACTAGTTCAACATCTTTCCACATCGTCGATTCTTTCAAAACCTGTTGACCATGAACAGTTATATCTCTACCTGGCGGAATCTGAAAACGCAATCAGTGCTGCGTTAGTTCGAGAGGAAGACCGAGCGTAGAAACTGGTCTACTATGTTAGTAAACGATTAACCGGAGCCAAGAGAAATTATCCAAGGCTAGAAAAGTTGGCATATTGCCTAGTCATCACCTCGAGGAAGCTCCGTCCGTATTTTCAGGCTCATCCCATCACTATGTACACCGATCAGCCGT
The DNA here is from genome assembly GCA_030765085.1 of Allium cepa. Classification (NCBI taxonomy): domain Eukaryota; kingdom Viridiplantae; phylum Streptophyta; class Magnoliopsida; order Asparagales; family Amaryllidaceae; genus Allium; species Allium cepa. The sequence goes on along the minus strand of CM060930.1, from coordinate 1,982,276 downwards.
TACGAATGGTCCCCACACGGCCTAAGACGTCTGGAAGGTTACTAAAATGGAATTTTGAACTGAGTCAATTTGACATCACATATACTCCGAGAAGGGCCATACACGGTCAAGTCCTAGCAGATTTCATTGCCGAATTCACTGTTCCTGAAGACTTGCCTGAGACTAGCAAATCTCCTGAATACATATGAAAACTGTACACTGATGGTGCATCCAACGATCGGTGCTCGGACGCAGGGGTAGTGCTTGAAATCCCTAAGGGCCGATCCATATGCTATGCTTTAAAGTTTGATTTCCGTGCAACCAACAATGAAGCTAAATATGAGGCTTTGCTTACTGGGTTGAAGTTAGCCCATGACCTAAGAATTATCGCTGTGGAAATTTACTGTGATAACCAGTTGGTAGAATGCCAGGTTCGGGGTGAATATCAGGCTAAAGATCGAAGATTAGCTGCTTATCTAACCCGAGTCCGGGAGAAGCTTGATCGGTTTGATTATTATACCATTTTCTACATACCCCGAGAGCACAATCAGAAAGCCGATTCGTTGGCAAAGTTGGCAAGTACGGGCGAAGCTCAACACTTGGGACTCGTTCCTGTTGAAACTCTATCCTCTCCGAGCATTGATCGAATGGAGAATGATTTCACATTTGAAGCTACTTCCAGTAGGGAGTCGTGGATGACCCCCTATCGGGATTACGTTGAGCATGGTATATTACCTGAGCATCGAAGCGAGAAAAGACAAGTTCTCCGAAAAGCTTCATGATTTTTCATTCAGAATGGAGTTATGTATCGAAGGGGGTATTCTATTCCTCTTCTCCGGTGTATCGCGCACGACAAAGTCAAACGAGTGTTACACGATGTGCACGAAGGAGAATGTGGCGATCACACTGGGGGGCAAGCACTTGCCAAGAAAATACTCCGATATGGATATTGTTGGCCTACTGTTAATCGCGATGTTGTGGACTATGCTAAAAAATGTGATAAATGCCAAAAACACGCTCGGATCCCTAGAGCCTCACCTACTGAGATAACCCAAATGGTCAGTCCTTGGCCATTTGCGATATGGGGGGTTGATATAATTGGTGCATTGCCTTTAGCTAAAGGTGGCGCGAAGTACGCCATCGTCGCAGTTGATTACTTCACCAAATGGGCTGAAGCTGAACCTCTTGCAACAATTACGACAAAGAAAGTAATGAACTTCGTCTTACGCAACATCATCTGCCGGTTTGGTCTCCCGCATACTATTATCACCGATAATAGAGCCCAATTTGACAGTATTGAATTCAAGAATTTTTGTCAACGATTCCACATCCATAAGAAATTCTCTGCAATAGCGCACCCTCAAGCGAATGGTCAAGTTAAAGCTGTTAATAAGGTTATCAAATCTATTTTGAAGAAACGACTGGAAAAGGCCGGGGGCAAGTGGGTTGATGAACTTCCTATGGCTTTATGGGCTTACCGGACGACTCACAAAACTACAACCGGACACACTCCATTTTCTCTATCTTATGGCTCTCAAGTCGTTATTCCAGTCGAAATGGAAGTTCACTCTCATCCTGTGACATATTATGATCTGAAAACGAATGCCATACTACTTGCTGAATCTTTGGATCTACTCGATGAGAAGCGTGAAGAGGCTGATTTGAGGGCAGCCGTATATCGGGGTCGAGTCGCCCGAATATACAATGCCAAGGTCAGACCGCGAACCTTTGAACTCGGCGATCTCGTACTCAAGAGAATTTATCCGGTCCCTTCGCACATGAAACCAAATTGGGAAGGGCCGTATGTGATTTCACAAAAGCTCGGAGATGGCACGTTCAAGTTGTCGACTATTGACGGTCTTACTTTGCCGAGAGCCTGGAATAGCGAAAGTCTCCGTTGCTACTACACATGACAGGCTTTATTTATCTATTTTAGTCAATTTCTTCCTTTGCATTTTATTTTTGCATTTCGAAGTTTGAATTTGTAATAAGGCAACTGATTTTGCCATGCTTCTTTCATTTCAGCAATAAAATGCCATCTCTTCAAGCCGGAGCTGTGATTCATTGAATGTGACGTACAATATCACGATGCACGAAGAGCTAAGTTCCATCATGCGGTGGGATTTATTCAAATATGGAGTGACTGTGATACGACCGGTCACTCACTAAGTGAAACCCGAGCTCGGGGGCAGAACACTACATCAGCATTTACAAGGATTGATACACGACAATCCTTCCTCTAACTCCAAATTCCCAGAGTGTGAATTGGAGTATAAACATCAAACAACTCGTTCCCAGAGTGCGAATGGACTCCAAATTCCCAGAGTGCGAATTGGAGTATAAACGTCAAATAAATCGTTCCCAAAGCGCGAACGGACTCCAAGTTCCCAGAGTGCGAACCGGAGTATAAACGCTAACTCCAAATTCCCAGAGTGCGAATTGGAGTATAAACATCAACGCTCGGTTCCCAGAGTGCGAACCGGAGTATAAACACTAACTCCAAATTCCCAGAGTGTGAATTGGAGTATAAACATTAACTCTTGGTTCCCAGAGTGAAAACCGGAGTGCAACTACTAACTCCAAATTCCCAGAGTGCGAATGGGAGTATAAACATTAAATCAAGATTCCCAAAGCGTGAATCAGAGTATAATTATCAACTCTAAGTTCCCAGAGCGCGAACTAAAGTGCAGCCAATAGCTCTAAGTCCCCGGAGTGCGGACGCGTGTTCAAGACTTATGACATATGTGATCATGAGCCAATCAATGCAATACTTAAGCAAAAGAAAAGAACAATTTCCCATTCCATCAACTAACAAAAAGGAGTTTGATTACATGGCAAACCAAAAAAATTCGATTAAGAGGGGGCCGAGTCCACACTTATACACGGCTCTAAAAGAACGAAAGAAGAAGTAAAAGAACTGCTATTAACAACTGCATTACAAGTCAAGAAGCTCAATCCTTCTTCTTACGAGGCTTCTTCTTTGGAGTTGAGCCACTGGACCCACTAAGATTTCCTTCGAGATTTCTTGCCCTTCTTCGGTTTATCGTCCGAATCTGGCATGATATCGACATCTTCCTCAGAGCTGGAAGGGACAGAGATTCTTTTGGAAGGGTGAACTGAAGGCATAGGAGCTGTGACAGGTGTCTGGGCAGCAACACTTGAAATGGTCACTGTGCCGCCAGGAGAAATTACCATTAGAGGAGATAAGCTTGATGGGGCGGTGCCGCTTCCTGAACCACCGTCCGTTGTCACCGCGGCCATTTCAGCGCTTATCTCAGCAAAAATATCTTCTTCTCGAGACACCCGAGCTGCGCTGGATACACTGGTGGTCGACATGAAAGAACTAAAAGCTGGAGCGACTCCGCTCATTATGAATGAAGGATCCGGAAAAGGTTCAAGAGAATGACCAAGAAGCTCCTCAATAATTTGAGTATCAAATGACATCGAGCTCCCCTCTCCAATGTCGCCGGTCATGGCAGCAGTAGTAATTGCTTCGATAACGATAGCACCCTGCATTGGATATAGGACCGGAGGTACTGGGGGCACGGGCGCAGCACTTTCAATCACTGAACAAAGAAGAGAAAAAATATTCAGACCAATAAATTCACTCCAAGATCGTCATTTTAAGACATGAGGGAAATGTTCGAAGTACCTTCCTTGCCTTGCCTCGGAGCTTGGATAGGTTCAGAGACAACAGTCTTAGCAGGAGATAATCCCGGTTGATCCGGATTGTAGGCAGGAACGATTTGTGGATCAATTGCGGTAGTAACTTCGGATGAAGTCGGGACGGAAATTTCAATACTCTCACCGTGATGCGCAACACCCGAACCCTCGCCGATCTCCGTCTGCTGAATACCGAGTTTTTCTTTCTCGACGGAGGTTATCGCTTCATGAAGAATTCTTTTCCCTTCCTCACTGAGCAGACGTGATTCAAGTTCAAACTCGTCCAGTGTTTCATCTGGACAAGATATCTTCTTATTCTCCACTAGTTTTTTCCAGGCGCTGTAGGGAAGCATAGAGTAATCTCCTAGCCAGGCGAGATTTCTGTGCTCTAACACATTAGCATTATATGTATCCAGGAGTTCGTCAAACTCAGCCTCCATCTTGAACCGCTCCGCCTGAATTTTCTCCTCACTTCCGTTTCCATCACCTTGACCTTTGCGACCACTGCATCGCGCTCAGCCCGAAAAGACACGGCTTGCTCACATGCCTCTTGAGCGGCCGTATTGGCATCATCCCTTTCCTTACTTATGTCGACAAACTTGGCCTTTAACTCCTCCAGTTCTCTAACTGCCGCATCCCGCTCGGCCTCAACATTTTTGTATCGATGGCCCAAGTCTTCTACTAAGGTGCAATGCGCCTGTTGCATTTTTGCCATCTCTACTAGCGTCTCATTGACCTTTTTTAGCTATTCAACTTCGGCCCTGCGGGAGGATTCCACCTCAGATTGAAGGACCTCGACGATACGATTCTTCTGGGCCAAGTCAGCTTCCAGTTTCTCAATAATTTTGGCTCGGTCAAAGGCTGCTTTTGAAGCTTTGACGGCCGCCTTGTACCATTCCTTATACTGCGCGTAGAAGTCCCGAGTATAACTGAGTGTTGTGTTCACAGCGTCTTCAGGAATTCTTTTAAGGTTAAGAGGAAAATGTAAGCGTCAAAGCATATTTCCGGGAAATCTTTCTTCAGTTGGGCGATTCTGGTAGCCCCTTCACCGGATGGTTCATAGGAGCCTCCTCCACAGCTGTGGACGTAACAATTTCAGTCCTAGAATGATGCGATTCAGGCCTCAAAATTTGTGAAGACGGCTGCTGTCGCAAAGGCTCAGATACATGTGTATGGCTTCTGGGTGGCGGAGGAGAGCGAGAAGGATAACGGTATCTCCGATCTCTGTCCGAGCGTTCTTGACTAGAGTAGCTTCGGGGATAGTCTCTCGCATGATATTCTTGCCCATAATACCTCCGTTCGCGATCGCTATCGGAATCCCCACGACGAGATTCATAGTAGGATGAAGGATGATGCACTCTTCGGAGTTTATCCAATGTAGATGGACAGCCAGACATAGCACCTACGAAAGAGAAACAACTCAATTAAGCACCAAGTGAAGGCACTACGTTGTATGCAGAAGCCATGTAGTGTTGTAAAAGTGTATGAAAATGTGCAAAATCCCCGACCAACCAGAAGTGTCGATTGCACTAACGGGTAAAGGCTCGCTTATTTTTAACGCTTCCCAGAGTTCTTCCAACCCAGACTCATGGTGGAGAGATACGTACTCCGGGATGGGAATGTCATCCAGCCCTCTAAAATATCTCCTGATTGACAAGGAGCAGCGTCAGAGATAGTAATTCTAGGGATGGAACGAGATACAACTACAAACTTCCATCTCTTAAATTTAGGGACAACAGCCTTGCCTTTCTGCTTCCCTTCTATTCGGGAAAGATCAGCCGCTAGCTCAGCATCTGTGGGCGTCCTTTCATCGTCGCTCGCTTCTCTTATTACTATGTCGGGTTTTATTTCCACGGTTTTCTTCTTTTTCTTCGAAGCCGGTTTCGCCAACCCCTCAATAACATGCTCTGGTTCATTTCGATTAAACCCAGCATCCTTAAGTTGTCGTCAGTTAACACCGAGTCGATATGCCTTAAGTCGCTCGGGACCTCTTGTAAGCTCCGAACAATGCCTCTATAATATCCACCATCGGGCCTCGAAATGATGGCTATAGGAAGGACAGAGTATTAGTACAAGTGTTAAGAATAGCTATTCAAGAAAGACTTGCGACACTTACGTCTAGACAGCCATCGCCTAGCAAACCCTGGGGGCACCGAACAAAAAACCATTCGGCTTTAAAATAGCTAAGCCTAGTCCAAGCCCCGGTCACAAACTGGCAATTTCTGACTGCTTCCAGAAAAGTAAAAGATGGGCTATCACCCCTACTTTTGAAATTAAATATGTATCTAATCTCAGACGGCCTCGGTGGGCGAAAGAAACAATCCATAAATATGATAAAGGCACTATTCAGCAAAACGTGTCCGTTAGGATGAAGTTGTGAGGGAGCAATTCCTAAAAATGACAGCATCTCTCTGATGTACTGATTAAACGGAGGAAGAGTTCCAGCCGCACAAGCATGACGGTAGAAGGCAGTGTACCCTTCGGGAGGATTATGAGGTCTGTCATCAGCACCCGGTAACAACACATCATACGGAGATAGGTTATGTTTTAGACATATCCATCCCAGCAAAGATTCGGAGATATTGTACTGGACGGAGTCAATAGGGTTCTCGATAAATAAGCATCCGACAATTCATCCGGAGCTGAATCAATTATTCCGGTAGGAATATCAGGAATTTCAAGCGCGGGAGGGAGCGAACTCTGTACCTCTTGCTGTTGGGAGCTCAGAGATTCCATAACTGGTTAACTCATCAGAAATCATCATTAGATGCTAAAGAACCCGTGCATTCCCCACGTGTAGGATGTGTGTTGTGCGGTGCTGTGCATTACTTGAAAAGATTTTGCAGAATTAAAGAAAACTTGCAAACGACAAAGATAGTCGAAGTCCAGTGGGAGTGACCGTCATCGCTGACCGTCACAACCGTACCATCCAGATGTCGGTAGTTGATTCGAGTTAAAGTTCGTTATCACGGCGTTAAGTTATAGTTCCATCAACGAGCTTCGAAAGGATAATCAAGTGTACATTTTAATAGTTAAATCCAGATATGCAAGGATGAAGCTCGTCGGAATCATGTTATCGATTGCTAAAAATTTCGTATCCATCAAAGGAAAGGTTCGAATCGACCACAGGAAGTTTGTTCGAATCCATCAAAGGAAAGATTCGAATCGATCACAGGGACCCTGTTCGAATCTATCAGGATCCAAGTTCGTATCGATCTCTGAGAGCATACTTCGAATCGATTGTCAACGCTTGAGTTCGTATCGATTAACGTCAGTAGTTTCGCATTGATCCTGGGTGTTCAGGTTCGTATCGGTCAGGAAAGTCTCGGCTTCACATCGATCGCGTTCGACTCGATACTTCTTCGTATCGACCGCAAGAATATGTTTCGATTCGATCTAAGGCCGAGGTTTTCACACCGATCGCATCGCATCGATCATTTCAGATCGACGCGTTCTCTCACCACATTGGTCGATACGAACAACATCATTTCCTCTTTAAGTTCATGGAATCGATATGAACTTCAAGATAAAACATTTTCCCCTATATCGATTCGATGCAAGCGCCCCAGATCGACACGAAAGATCGAATTTTTTCCCTCAACACTCCTCCGACCAACGCAAAGACACCACCAAGATCATTTTCGACCAAGCTATGGCCCAGATCCGGCCTTAAAGATTGCAAGAATTGATAATCGATGAAGATAGAATGGATTTGAGTTTCAGGTTTCATTGTTTAGGCTTAGTCACGACCGATTCCTTACCTAAATTGAAGATTAAAACCTGAAGGATTGGAGGAACGAATTTAATCGACTCGAAGACAGTTACGTTTCCTTTGGTTTCTTGAGTTCGTAGATTGATACGAAAGCGCAGAGAGTATGAGGCGGCAGTGAAAAAGAAAAAGTGAAAAAGGATAAAGTCCAGAGTATTTATATGCAACCCAGAAGGCAACCGGGCTGATTCACCTTCCGGTCCATGTGACTGGTCACAGCAAGTCAAACCACGGATCGATTCGAATGTTCTGTTCGAATCCATCGGACTATGCTTTCATCGAGACGAAATGGACAACGAAACCCATCGGTATGAAGTGCAAAACGAAGACAACTGGAGATAGAGTGAACATCGACTCGAAGCCTCTATTTGCATCAAAAAACTCATTACTCCACCCACTGCATATCGATACGAACAGTGGTTTCGTATCCATCACGATTGTAGCATTAGCATTGATACAAATGAGCATTTCACATCCAACAATACAGGGTCCATCGATACGAGACAATGCGGTACTGATCGATTCGAAGTGCGTATTGTATAACCATCAACTCGCAACAATACTGGTCTATCAATGCGAACGTTGTTTTCGTATCCAACAAACCCATCGATACGATCGACCATTTCGTATCTATCAATTCGACCTGCATCGATATGAAAAACTACTTTTCAACCTTTTACGTCGATTGAGGAGAGGATCGATGCAAGAGGATAATCCAAAACAACCATCAAGCATTGATACAACTCGAATTTCACATCGGTTCAGGAGAGGATCGATACGGGATTCGATAAAAAAGAGAGAAGCGTTTGAGCTGACAACGACTTGCGAACGTGCAACGTTAACGAGAGTCAGGTTAACATATACGCACATGTGTTGGACCAATATTCAACTTTCAACATTCAACAGGAATACTCATCTCATAATGATTGCGACAGCAAACATCCAATCACTATCACACAGCAGTCGGTTACGACAATACAGAGTACAACTTTCGACGAAAAATGCGACAAGCGTTCAAAGAGAAACTGCAGCTTTTCAAAGCACATCATGTTTCCACAAGACGTACTTTGGAGGGCAAATGTTTCCCGCTTTTTGGCGAAGCCGTGATACCAAAAGATCGATCGAAAACAAAGGACAGTTCGTCTCAGAGATTGGTCATACTTCGCTTCACTATGGATATTGCTGAATTTTTTCCGAGTCCAGATTGAGCTACAATTGATAGGACATGACAAGAAAGATCATAGAAGTCAGCATCTCAAATTTCAAGTCAATCAGAGTTCGTATGCTCAAGCTATGATCGATTCAAGATGAAGGAGATAGCCCTAGTTCGAATCCATATGTTACACCCTAGTTCGAATCTATAGGCAGAGATTCTGTTCGTATCCATCGGTTCGACTCCATCTAGTTCACAACCACCAGCAAGCATTCGTTCGAATCAGTCCGTATGTACTACTTCATATGCATCAGAGCTTCCTCCTTCGTATCCATCAAAAGGGTGATGTTCGAGTCCATCAGTAACATCAGCCTTCGAATCCATCACACTTAAAACAGTCGAAAGGAAGATAGCCTCGCCTCCATCTGGTTCGTATCCATCAAACTCACGGTCATTCGAATCCATGAAAGCACCTCATTTCGAATCCATCATGTGCGGTCATTTCGTATCGATCAACCCAAGCAAGACACGATCGATACGAATGACATTTTATTCGAATCCAGGTGTGGTTGAAGCCTCTGAATCCATCGGGTCAAAGCGGAGAAGTCTCCGGGATGACCGATCAAATAGGCGAAGAAAGCGGAACGATACGAAAGTTCCGCTCCACGTCATTATGAAGCCGCAAGCCACCATCGATTCGAAGGAATCGATACGAAGGAGTCGATTCGAACAAGACGAACGGCCAGAGAACACAATTTCGAATCGACCATATCTCGAGATCCATAAGTCCAAATGCTATGAAATTTTCACAGGAGCTTGCTTGCATGTTGAAGAATGTCCACACCAAATTTCATCTTGACTGGATGATTTTTTTGATCGATTCGAATGGAGTTCGAATCGATCCTAAAGTGAGCCCAAATTTCCTGAGGCCGGGCATATGGGCCCCCTCACGTGCCAGAAGTGGTCTACCAGATTTTCAGCGAAATATCAGCCTCCTACGCCTATAAATAGATCCCCTGGTCATTCAGAAAGGGGATCGGAGAATTTTTAGAGAAAAAGTACGCCCGGACGCTGCCAGAATCACTTCATATCATCATCACTGCCATTGATTTCGAATTTTGACTTACTATCTGATGTATTTGGACATAAAAAGTTGTATTCCCCGAATATCGAGCAATAAAGTGACAAAACTTCATAGTAGACGTAGGCGATACTCCGAACCACTCTAAATTACTGTCTTCCGTGCAATTTACTTTTCTATGACTTGGAGTTTTTGTTAGATAATCCTCATTTTCAATTTAATTTCTTCATTTATTATCTCTTCAAAACTTCTGAAGAGTGTTATGACCAATTTTGGTGCAAACAAATATATCATTTATAAATCATTATTTTATATACATAAAAATATACGATAGGCAAAATTATTTCGTTCACCTATATTTCAAAACAAATATTGTGTCGGTCTGTCCTATTAAGTGTTTAGAAATCCCTACCGATGTCATAGCGTCCTATGCACTAACTAGAATTTATAAATACAAAACGAAACAAATTAACACAACATAAAAATCTTTTTATAACACTAACAAATATGCTCTCTCATATATATACACACTCAACGACTCATCACAGGGTATTACTGCCCTATTAATAAAGAGTCATACCCCACATAGCTAAAGTTTTCGCTAAACCAAAGCTCAGATACCAACTATAACATCCCGCCTTTATGGACAGTTTAAATTGACGATAAACTACACACGTCAGACTCAAACCATACAGAAGGGAGGATTGTTATTGAGGTGAATAAGAAAAAGCAGATAAAGAAAAAAACAAAACAAAATCTTACAGCGGAATGACAAAATATAATAATCAAATAAACAGTTCATGAAGCTGTTTTACAAAACATTTGATTATACTTATATAGCACAGATCAGAGTTACACATACCAGAGAATAATAAATAATGCAGTGGAATACATGATGCAGTGAGTTAAATATAGTAAATACTAATAGTACAACCTTCGTCTTCGTCCTCCAGAAATAAGGTCTTCAAATCCTAAAATGCTCAAGCTGACCCGAGCGAATTGAAAAGATAAAACAATCGAGTCAGAACTAAAAGATCATATGTAAGTCAAATCAACGGTTCATAAATATGAGAGATACGGCGTCAGAGATGTTTACAAGGTTTGACATATCATATCCAGTGTCTAACATGTGTAGTAACTTAAGAGATACTAGGGATTGACACCTTCTCAGGAACCGTTAAACTATCTGCTATGTAGCAATATACGCTATTGTAATAATGTCTATAGTAAAGTAAACTATTAAAATAGCGTTAAGGCGTTACATTTTCCCCCATAACACATTTTATATATTCCCATAGTCTATACGGCACCGTAATCCCACCCGTACTGGACATCGTCAGAGGGCACTCCACGGGTATGGTACAAAACAAACTCGTAGAAGGCACGCTAGGGTAGATGACACGAGACAACTAGAAAATGCAAGGGTAGATATACGAATTATACTTTCGGAAAGATGGCAATGCATAGCAGCTACTCCCGCCCACCGCCGAACACACTCCCAAGTAAAAATCGAAAGGTGGCTACCAAATAAATCAAAAGTCAAAATATAGTATCGATGGAGTGTGCCCGATCGGAGGAATGACCTCACTAGGTCCGTCAATTACTCCTGTTTTAGCCACCTTAAGCCAACTTATGGGAGTCGGGTCAATGTATATACCTCATATAGGATCGTCGCCACCATCCTACTTCATTCTGGAATCTCCACCGCGTACACAGTTGTCAAGGCGGTTTTCGGTATTAGCAATGAGTATGACAATATCCGATCCCCGTCTTTTTAACAACCAATCACTTATTACACACCGGATGGTTCTTTTATATTTCAAAAGCGTATTCGCAAAATATCATATTCTCCAATTCATATTACCTTCGAAATCATATTCACATTGAATTCATATTCACATTCAAATCATAATTTCTTACAAAACCATATTTCCAAAACAGGTTAAATCCCTACTTCAAAATCATCATTTTCAATTTATTATACATTTAAATCCTAACTTAGGTCATTTCATCATATTTTCTTTTAAATCAATGAATTTTGAATATAAACACTTCCCTTTTACTTAATCTGAAAATTTAGAAAATAGTTTAAATGGTTATAAATTGTTAAAATAGATATAAATAGTTTGAATAAATTTTCAATAGTCAAAATACTCTAGAATAGTAAATATTGATTTAAAATAGATAAACTGATTTAAAATAGATTAAATAAAATTAAAATAGATTAAATAGCTTTAAAATAGATTAATTAGATTTAATATAAGTTAAAATGGTTTACTTAGTTTTAAAATAAAATAAATGGTTTTAAAATAGGTTAAATTGATTTAATATAGGTTAAAATAGTTTATAAATATGAAAATCTACAAAAATAATATAAATTAAAGCAGTTTAAATTTGAAAACATGAATTTGAAATTTATATCAATTTAACACTATTTATTTCATTTCAACAAAATCAGATCATTTCAATTTCTCGATAAAACCCAGTTCCAAATCTTCAACTTTTAAGTTTCAATAAACTATTGAATTTCATCTCGATTTCAATCCATGTTCAAATAACCATTCGAATTACTCCATTTTCAAAATATTTCAAGGTTATATTTCAAACAAATTCAATAGCTTAATTCTGATAGAATTTCGTTATACTTAAAGATTTAACTTTTACTTTCAATTAAATTTCTTAAAACAATTCCTTTAAACCAATTCGCTGTTCAACACAAAACTTGATTTCCCAATAATACTTCATTTTATATAAATCAAAATTTACTTCAAAATATCATTAAATTACATTCAAAAATTAAGGATTTTAAAATCATTTAATTTAACCAATCTGGTGACCGTATATAATTCTCTACCTAGGGTCAAGTGATACGGATATTTATCATTTCAATCCACAACTTAAAATTTGACGGTTATATATCATTTCAAACCGCAATCCAAAATAAATAACATCCATGAAATCGCTCGAGTCCATCATTTCAAGTCATAATTATTTTTTTCCTTAATCTATAGATCATTCGGGTATGTATCATTTCATCCCATAGTGAACATGTAGTTTACAACGATATTAAATACAACATCGATTCATCCAACATCAACAATCAACAATTAACATCCATCGCAATCATCATCCAAATCAATCAAATCAATATGGAACTGGTAAGCGATGACAGGTATTTAACTGGTAATTTATATTCAATAATAAATTAAATAACGACTTAATCCAAATAAATTAAAATTAACTGAGATGATGATTCAAAATGTACCAAACAGTATAAATAAACTCCTAATCATATCATAAATTTAATTTAACGAACATAAGAAATTTTAGAAGTTCTGAGTGGGTTAAAACACTCACCTCCGAATTTAAATCGAACTTAAATCCAATTTAAGCCCAAAATTCAAACAGTCTCATAATTTTTCCAAACTAGAGTCAAAATGTCGGGGATTCGATACGATCCTAGTGCAAGAAATCGCTCGTAAATCGGACCTCGTATGTGAAAGTTTTTAGGGTTAGAACGGTTTGAAATTTAAATTTACATAAATAAAACAAAATAGAAATTCAAAAAAAGCAAGTACACGTCGCCTTGTTCCACAAGAGCCCTTGCACTCAACATAGTACGTAAGCGAACCCATCCCAACCTAAAACTGCACACGCCGCCACCCAATCGACCAACGCCTTCCACCGCCGGCTTCAGCCAAACGCCGCCCCATGTCGCGCCACCATCTCCACGTGGACGACGCCCCTCCCGAACGACGATCGAAGCACGCGAATCTCCAACCGCCGCACATGAAAATTAAACCCTAATCGAATTTATCTCGTCAATCAAACCATCGAAACCCCATACGAATCATCCAGATATAAACCCCTCGTCACTTTCTTCAAGACGGTATTTATAGGTAGGTCAGAAATAGGATGAATGGACAAGATAGATTGAACGATAAACGACCCGAAAAGCCTGTTTCGACTCCAGAACGAAAATGGGTCAACATATACATCAAAATAGAAGTTTTCAAATATTTTAAACTCAATGGAATAGGTTTCAAGTCCTAATTCCATCGTATGAAGAAGTTATGTTAAAATCGGCTTAGTTCAAATTGATTTCAAAATTAAACTGATTTCTAGGTGTTTCGAGTCTGCATGATCAAACGACAAGTCCAATCGTTACGAAAATTGAAATCCTACAATAATTCACCGTTACGGAACCGATGAAACTGGTTTCGTCGAAATCCGAGTCAGTTGCCAAAATGACTATTTTCACATTAATTAAATAAATTAATAATAAATTAATTAAATCAAATTTTCAATTCAAATTTTAATTATTTACCATTTCTATCACTTTAAACTACATATTAATTTTTTTAATCCTTAAAAAAATCCATGTTAGTTTATTATTGAATATTTCACCAATTTCAATGTTAAATTTTAATTTCCATAAATTCAGTAATTGTAAATTGAATTTTAAAAAATCCTATTTAATTAAACTTTCATCATATTATTCAATCATTATTGTCAAATGGATGAAATTAACATTGGTTCATGATCTATTACACTTAATTTTAATTTCAACCAATTATTTTAATTACTTACATAATGCTGAATTCAATCAATTACCATTAATCATATTATTTCGTTAATTCAATATTCACATTTGTTTTCTTATATTAAATTCATAACCAAGCATAATATTTTCATTATTCCAATTATTTGAAATTTCATTCAAATTATTAATAGTCAGCTTGAATTAACATTATTACCTTTAATTCTAATTATTATTTCATTCATAAACCATCAATCTTTTTATTTCTTCCAATATTACATCATAAAATTTTGTTAAATTAACAGTTTTAAATTATCAGAATCTATGGGTCGTTACAACTCCATATACATGTCCAACCTATAGAGTCGATACCCTATATAATTATTAGATAGTTATTCCAAGTATCGGCTTTCATAGATGTCGAAAGTGCAGAGGTATCAATCTTTAAGTTTAACAGATGGCATTTCTATAAACAAATATAAAACGAATTTGTTTCTTTTTTAAAGACAAATCTTTGCACTAACTCTTTCTCTTGTCAATTTTCTCTTGGAGAATACATTGCTTTTCATTTTCCTTTCAGAAATTGGCTGGAAGGCCAGTTTAACCTTTCCAAAACAATTTGCAAACCCATGTAAATCATATTATTAATTAATATTAATTAATAGACTTTACAGAATAATAAATTCATAGAAATCATAACCACTTAGGAAAAATCTCCATAAACCACCAAAAATCAAAATTACCATATTCTTTTACATATAAAAATTCTAGGGCCAAAATATTTATTTAATTATTTTTAGTAATTAAAATCTGAAATAAAACCCTTATTCCTTTTAGAAAATTCATAAAATATTCATATGAACTTGAAAATTATGAAATTAAAAATCCATCTCTAGAATAATATTTTATACATCATAGCCAAAATTTCAAGTCGATTGATGATAATAAAATTAGTTGTTACCCTTAAAACCTACAAAAATAATTTCATATAACTCCAATAAATCATCATTTAATCATATAATGAAATAATCAACCATAGCATGGCATACTATCAAAAAACAGTTTGGAAATAATCATAAATCTAAAATCAAGCATATAAAATGATATGGTTAACTATTATGCACCTTAGATTGGTTAGGAGAGATTGAGATTTTTTTGTTGGTAAATTCCCTTTAGCATTTTCTTTTTAATGCTTTAGATTTCCTCTTCTTGGTAATGGTTGGCCTCTTATATTGGTTTGGGAATTTTTAAAAAGGAAGTGAGAATGAACGAAAGAGGAAAGGGTTTTAGGAATGAAGGAACTATTCCCAATTTGCCCCTTCATCAAGTCCCTTCTATTTTATATTTAAATCAATCTTCTTAATCGATTAATTAAGGCCTAAACCAATTAATTATCAAATATCATTCTCTTTATCCTCGCACATCATATTATTCTATTTAATTTATCTAATTAAATCTCTTGAATAATGTCACGCAAAAATTAAAAGTGTTGAGACTTCCTACTTAAAGAATTTCGTCCTTGAAATTAAGATAAGAAAAACAACAAGCATATCAATCATGCATACATGTGTGATAAATACAGAACAACAAGACTAGTATATCCTACAAACATAAGGTCTATATGATAATTATAGAGCGTATCATCAAAAGAACTCAAGATAAGTATCTTTAATACTGTATTTTGTCTCCCAAGTACAGGCTTTCTCATTGTCACTCCACTGGACTTTACTAACTTGACTATCTTATCCCTCAACATTTTCTCATCTCTTGCTACAACACGAACGGTTGTCTAACAAAATTCATATCCAGTTCTACTACTAATTCTTCTAATGTAGTCGCTACAATAGTAGTTTTTGGATCATAAACACATTTTTTAAGATGAGAAACATGCAAAACGTTATGGACACGTACCAAACTACTTGGTAACTGTATTCGATAAGCGAGTTTCCCGATCCTTTCCAAAATATGAAATGGACCAAGATATCTCGATGCCAATTTCCCCGACGTTCCAAACCACACCACACCTTTTATCGGTTACACTTTAACAAAAACTTGGTCTCCAACTAGGAACTCTAAATCTTTACGCCTCTTATCTGCATAACTTTTCTGCCTAGATTGAGCTTTCCTTATCCTTACTCGAATTAACTCAATCTTCTCTGTGAATTCTCTCCTCATAACTAGACCAAGAAATCTCTAGCCAATATGCTAGTGATTTGCATGGCCTTCCATACAAAGCTTTGAAAGGCGTCATTCCTATGCTGGGAAAACACAACTTAGAGCAAATGGTCCTTCCATGACCCTCCATGGTCTAGTACACAAGCTCTCAGCAAAATTTCTAGCACTTTGCTTACTCTTTCTGTCTGCCCATCTGTCCATGGGTGATAACTGGTACTCATCTTTAGCTAGGTAAAACTTCTTATAGAGTCTTGTAGAATTCATTAGTTAACAGAGTATCTCTGTCACTGACTATACTACTAGGAATCCCATGCATTCTAATAATATTATTCATAAACAACTTCACTAAAGTAGGTTCCCTCCTAGTCGACTTAATGAGAATAAATTGTGCACTCTTAGTCAGTCTATCTACCGCAATCCAAATACTTGCATTTCTCCTATTCGACCTTTGCAACCCATCAATAAAATCTATAGATATAGAATCTCATTTCCAAACTAGTATATCTAAAGGTTCAAGTCACCCACTCGATTTCTAATGCTCACCTTACATTTGTTGCAATTCAAAAATTGCATTACCCATAAGCCTACATTCCTCTTCATATCTTCCCAGAAGAAACTTCTCTTCATGTCCTGATACATCTAATTCCTCCAGGATGAATAATAATTTTCGATTGATGACATTCCCTAAGAACTTACTTCCTTAGGTTACTAACATCTGGAATACATAGCCATCCCTTCTTCTTCAACCATCCATTCTAGTCAAGACTTAAACCTTTCATTCATCAATCTCGGTTCCTTCCTTAATCTTTCTAAGCATTTCAATTAGAAATGGATCAACTCTCCGCTTAAAAGCAATTCTTCCGATCATTACTGGCCATACTTCTAAACTTAAAAATATGGTGGTTTCCTAACTAGAACTAGCTATCGACCTTAACTACATGCCACAAGAAGTTAATGCCTCTAAATTTTTCCATTCTACTAACATAGCTAACACATCAATCTGATGTTTTCTGTTAAGTGCATATGCGACTTTGTTTCCTTTCCCTAGCTTATACTCAATTCCAAAATCATAAGCCACCAAAATATCTTGCCATATTTACTATCTCATATTCAACTCCTTCTGAAAGAATAAATACTTTAAAAACTTATGATCCATGAATAACTCGAATCATTCTCGAAAAGATAGTGTCTCCACACCTTCAAAGCAAAAATCATCGCTTCTAACTTCAACTCATGAGTATAATATCTAACTTCATGTGGTCTAAGCTATTATGAAGCGTAGCCAATCACTTTACCTCTTTGCATTAACAAAGCTCCTAAGGTGTTCCATATGCATCGGTATATACTACTAAATCTTGATTCCAATCAGGCATAACTAACACAGGCATATTGGTCAACAAATTTCACCTTCAAGAACGCTTCCTCTTATTTTTTCGGTCCAAATATATTTTACGTCCTTCCTTGTTAATTTAGTCATTGGTGCCGCTATACGAGAGAAATATTCGATGAATCTTCAATAATATCCAAGTAATCCAAGAGAACTCTTTCTCTCGGTCACAGTCTCGGGTCTCTTCCAATTATTAATCGCTTTAATGTTAGTTGTATCCACAGATAATCCTTCTTCTAAAACTACATGACCAAGAAACTTCACTTTCTCTTCTAAAAATGACATTGTGAAAACTTCACTTTTAGTTGATGTTGCATCAACGTCTCGAGCACTATTCTAAGATGAGTCCCATAATCTCTCTCATTCTTAGAATATATCGGAATGTCATCTATAAACATTAATATAAACCTGCCCAAATGCTCTTGGAAGATTAGGTTCATTAGATCCACAAAGAAAGCAGGCCCATTGGTTAGTCCAAAGGGCATGACTAACCATTCATACGAACCATAACTCATTCGAAACGCCGCCAAAGAAACCTCCGCCACTCTTAATTGGTGGAACTCTGTCACCAGATCCAATTGGAAAAATACTTTGGCTCTATTTAACTGATCAAACAAGCCATCTACCCTCAGCAAAGGGTACCGACTATTTATCGTCTTCTTATTCAACTTACAATAATCAATACCTATCCTCAACAACCCGTCTAGTTTCTTTCTGAACATCACAGCCGCTTCCTAAGGCCAGCTGCTTGACTTAATAAAATTCTTTCCTTCTAAGTCCACCGGTTGCACCTTAACTCTTTCATCTCAGTAGGTGGCATTCTGCTAGGCGGACTACTTACAAGTTCAGCTCCAAGTTTAAGATTTATTCGAAACTTAATAGCTCATTTCGACGGTAGTCTTGTAACCAGCTCAAAGACATCTACATACTCTCTTGCAACAAAAACCCAATTCACTTAATCCTCCTTCCATTGCACCTAATAAAGCACATACCTTGAAACTCGAATTATCAACAACGTATATAATTCGGACACAGTTATTAGGGTGTCTTAATGATATCTCCATATTCTGGTAAAATATCCTAGCATCATATATGCTTAACCAATCCATACTTAGAATAATCCCAAAACCCACAAAATCAAACGCAAGCAAATTTCATGTAAATGCATGATCTAGCAGCTCAACTTCCAAATGGTCAAATCTCATCCCAAGAGTTGTGTAAACGGATTCGCAACTCTTAAGGAAGTAGTAAGGTGTGATGGTTCTAGACTTAACTTATCTACCAAACAATGTGAGATGAAAGAATGTGATGCTTCAATATAAAATAATAATTTAACATGTATGTCATGAATCAAAAGCGTACCTCCCATCACAAACTTTCCTTTATCTTCTACAGTCGGACTAGAAGCTGACGGTTCTAGAGAAAAAAACTTCCCCTTATCAACCTTCACCACTTCTGGACATTTATTATTATAGTGCCTTACTTGGTTGCAGTTATAACACTTCATGTTCTTCTTTACCACAACCGTCTTTCCATTATCGTATCAAAACTCAATAGGAGCATATGCAACTATGGGGAGAACTTGTGCTTAGAACCTTCATTTGGTAAATAACTTGTGCTTAGAACCTTCATATCTAGTTACTTCCTTAAGGGTTGCTAATCCAATAAGAGGGTATGTAACTATGGGGATGAGATTTGACTGGTTAGAACTTGGTTCGTTAGATCAAAGTTTGCCTGCAATTTGTATGTCTTTGATCTCGCAGGATTCGGGATCATATTGCTCATGGATTGGTTAAGTAGATATGATGTTAATATATTTTTCCAAGATAGGAAATATCATTGAGACATCCTAGTAGTGGTGACCGAATGTTATACTCAGTCGGGAATTCGAGTCCAGGAATTTGTGCTTCACCGAATTCTATGGAAGCAAAGAAGAGTTGGATCATGTTCTGATAGCAAGAGAATTAGCAGATGTTTTTGAGACGATTACAGGAATACCACCGAAATGAGCTATCTAGTTTCGAATAGATCTTATGCTAGGAGCAAAACCCATAAGTAGATCACCTAGTTAGATGACACATACCGAGATGAAGAGTTAAAAGTGAAGCTAGTGGACTTAGAAGGAAAGAACTTTACAAGACCAAGAAATTCACCTTGGGGAGTGACCACGCTGTTCGTGAAGAAACCGGACGGGTCATTAAGGTATTGTATCGATTATCGTAAGTTGAACGAGAAGATGATTAAAAATAGGTATCCATTGTCGTGAATCGATGACTTATTCGATAAGTTGAGCAGAGCCAGAGTGTTTTTCCAGTTGGATTTGGCTATAGGGTTCCATCAGCTAAGAGTGGTGGATGACAGTATTCCGTTGACGGAGTTTCGAACGATATATGGTCATATAAGTGGTTAGTGATGCCATTACGGCCAACGAATGTGCCAGTTTAATGAACCGGATTTTTTGTGAGCACTTGGATAGGTTTATATTGATGTTCATAGACGGCATTTTGATATACATTCTATGGATGAAAGTGAGCATGAGATTCATCTTAGAATAGTGTTAGAGACACTGAGAAATCATCAACTGAAAGCAAAGTTTTCAAAGTGTCATTTCTGGAATAAAGAAGTAAAGTTTCTTGGCCATGCACTCTGAGGTGAAAGGCTATCGGTTGATCCAGCTAAGATTGAAGCGGTTAATAGTTGGAAGACACCCGAGACAGTGACCAAGGTAAGAAGTTTTCATGGATTGGCTGGACATTACCAGAGATTTATCAAGGATTTTTCATGGATAGCAGCACCCCTGACTAGACTAGGCAGAAAGGACATTAAGTTTGTTTGATCCAATGGATGCGAGGAACATCCCTTAATTTAAAGCTCTATTGACCAATGAGTCCTTATTAGTTGGGCTAGATGGTAATCAAGGGTTAGTTGTGTATACAGATGCATATGGGACTGGATTAGAAGCTATTTTGATGCGAATGGGTAAGGTAATTGCATATGCTTCTTGAAAGCTCATACCGCATGAAGTAAGATATCTGACCCATGATTTAGAGTTGGCAGCAATGATCTTTACATTGAAAGTGTGGAAACATTATCTTTTAGGTGAAAGATTTGAGCTGTACATGGATCATAAGTCTTTAAGGTATTTATTATCTTAGAAGGAGTTGAATATGAGGTAGCATAGGCGATTGGATATTTTAGCAGCTTATGATTTCGGTATAGAGTGTACATCGAGGAAAGGTTATAAAGTAGGGATGCTCTTAACATAAAACATCAGAATGTAGTATTAGGGAATGTCATCGATCGGAGTTTACGATTCATTCTAAAGGAATCAAGATGTATCAGGATATGAAAATAAGTTTCTTCTGGGAAGGTATGAAGAGGGATGTTAGCTTATGGGTAAAGAAATGTTTGAATTGCCAATAAGTTAAAGCTGAACATCAGAAGCCGAGTAGGTTGCTTCAGCCTTTAGATGTACTAGTTTGGAAATGGGACTCAATATCCATGGACTTTATAGACGGGTTGCCAAAGTCGAATCGAGGAAATAAGAGTATGTGGGTAATAGTTGACAGATTGACCAAGAGTGCCCATTTCACTTCCGTTAAGTCAACCAAGACGGCACCTGTTTTGGCTAAGTTATTTATGAAGAACATTGTTAGACTGTATGAGATTCCTAGTAGTATAGTCAGTGATAGAGATACATTGTTTACTGGTTAGTTTTGGAAGAGTCTATAAGAGGTGTTAGGTACCAAGCTTAAGATGAGTACCGTTTATCATCCTCAGGCAAATGGGCAGACAGAGAGAGTCAATAAGGTACTCGAGAATTTGTTGAGAGCTTACGTACTAGATTTTAGTTTATCATGGAAGACCACCTACACTTAGTTGAGTTTTCATATAATAATAGTTATCAGGCTAGTATAGGAATGACGTCTTTCGAAGCTTTGTATGGAAAGCCTGCAAGTCACCAGCATATTAGTTAGAAACTGAAGAATAGTTAGTCTTAGGTCTAGATCTGGTGAGGGAAGCAATAGAGAAGATTGAGTTAATCCGAGGTAGGATAAGAGAAGCTCGGTCTAGATAGAAAAGTTATGCGGACAGAAGGTGTAAGGATCTAGAGTTATCAGTTGGATATAAGGTTTTCATTACAGTATCATCGAAGAAGGGTGTGGTACGTTTTGGAAAATCGGAGAAACTGGCATTGAGATATGTTGGGTCGTTCCCAATTATAGAAAGTATTGGAAAGCTCGCATATCAAGTAGAGTTACCGAGCTGTTTGGCAAGTGCCCATAACATTTTTCATATTTCTCACCTTCGGAAGTATGTGAATGATCCAGAGACTACTACTCCGACTGAATTGGAAGTTTTGGTACTAGAACCGACTTTTGTTAGGCAACCTCTTTGGGTTGTAGCAAGAGATAAGAAGAAGTTAAGGAACATGGCAGTCAAGTTGGTGAAAATTCAGTGGAACGACAATGAGAAAAATTGTACTTGGGAGACAGATGATAGGATTAGGGATACTTATCCTAAGCTGTTGTGAGGGTATGTTCTATATTTATTGTACATAGATATTATGGCTGGTAGGGTATAAGAGTTTTGGTTGCATGTTTATTTTATAGTCCTTACGGAATTTCGATGATGAAATTCTTTAAGGGAAGAGCCTGTAACACCCCTAATTTTTAGTTAACATTATTCATGATATTTATTGGATATATTAAATAGAATAATGTATTTAGGGAGAATGAGATTTAATTAATTAGTGTGGTTGGGTCAAACTAAATGAACTAAGTAAGATTTTTTTTAATATTAATACACATAGAAGAATGCATAGGAGGGAAAAATAGGCACAATAAACTCTTCATTCATTAAACCTTCACCTCCTACATCATTCTCATATTCACAACAAAAACAATCAAAATGAAAGCTTAATCCAGGACAACCATTAGGAAGCAATAGGAGATCGAAATCTAGTATTCAAAGGAAAACAAGCCTAGGATTAAGAGCTACACCAAATCTCAACTCCTACCATTAACCTAAATGAATAATAACACTTGTTATCTCTTAAATCTTTGTTTTGATTAGGTTATGGGTAACACCCAAATCTTATGTGCTTGATTGGTCAATTTATGATCTAATAATCATTGTCTGGATAGAATAATGGTTAATGGGAATTTATGGAATTTAGTAGAAATGGTTTAATTTGTTTTAGGGTTAAATCCGAAGTTTTTATCCACCAAATAGTTTGAAATTTTAATATGTTAAGGAAAAAGTTAATTTGGAAATGTGTTTTTAATTTCATAATTTTCCGAATTATAGATATTATTTTATGGATTTTCAATGGAGGAAATGGCTTGATTAAGGGTTTCAATCATTTTAAATAATTAGATTAGGTTTTGGACTCTGAAATTTTATATGATATAGAGAAAGATACTCTAATTTCTATGAATTTGTGGGATTTTTCGCATGTAATTTTGAATTACGAAGAATTATTTATGCTAGAATAAACATATAAAATTTTAATTAATTACGGTTATTAGCTAATGATTCGAAATAATATTTTAGATCTTGGAAATAGAGTGCGATGGTTTTTCATTAAAGAAGATTGATAAAGTTTTGTTAGCCAATAAGCTTTTGACAAATTATAGAGGTTTGGTGAAAAGTAATATCTTTTTATAATAATTAGCAGTTTTTAAGTCAATTATAGTTTTATAACGTCGATATTTGCTATGTCGAGCCATATCTCCTCATCTCAGTGACAAAACAATGTCGCATGATGTCAACGAGTTTGGTATGCAGTGGATTGGTTTTGAGCCTCGTCGAGGTCAAAGTAACAAAGAGAATAAGGGATAGGCCTCCACATGGCGATGTCGATATTTATATTCGCCAACCTTTATTAGATTGATGTCACACTATTTTACAAGTGACTACGAGCTTTGGGCCTCGAAGACCCAGATGGTCATCGAGCCTACCCCATGCCACTTTCAACTTATTGTCGAGCCGAGCCAAGCATCTTTTGACTTGTCATCGAGTTTACCCTATGCCGCTTTTAACTCGAGCTTACTCCATGCCCATTTTAACTAGTTTTCGAGTCCCTTATAGGCGGATAACCTATGTATCTTGAGGATCGATGACTTCATTGTCATCGAGGCTCATGATGCTACAAGTTTTAGTTATCGAGTCTTAAAATAGGCGGAGAGCGTTATGCTTTTACATCGACATGAGATGGATGTCGATGCTAATACACATCGAGCTTATAAACGGCGGAGAGCCACTTGTTGCATGATTTTAACTTCGAACCTTATGAATACTAAGGTATATGTTAATGAGTTTGACATGAAATCTTTTGGGGTTAAAAATGTATGTCACCATGAAATTTAAATAACTAAGGGGAAATAACTTAATTTGGTACACCAATAGAAATAAGTTATATATGTGGATGGTATGGATTAATGTTGAACATGTGGGTAGCATCGAGTAAAGTTAAACATGTAGGTAATATAAGATAAATAGAAACATATGGATAACATGAATCAAATAGCCAAGTGATGGGTTCATAGTCATCTTAGGAAAACTATCGGATATATGATGTTTAGTCTACATCATTATGTCGAAGATGGATGTTGGTTAACTTAAGGGTTCATAGTCATCCTAGGAAAATTATGAAATGTGAGATGGATGGTCTGCATCGTTTAAATGATAAATGTAAGATGGATAGTCCACATTAGTTTAAGTCAAATAAAATGTGTAATGGATAATCCACATGAATTAAAGATGGGTAGTCAATAAGAGTTTAGATGGGTAGTCTAATAGATAGGGGATGGGAAATCCACTACATATAACATGTTTATACACTATCATATCATTCAGTTATAACCTAACTGTTGTGGATGCAGGAGCACGATATATGATTAAAATGTTTAGTTGGGTACTGGTAAGGGGAAACTCGTTCCGCACATCGACGTGGCCTCGCTAGATATCTATTGGTTTGAGACGTTGGATTATTATTCACATCATACTTTTTGTTCGACCCGAAGTTTTGTTTTTTCCCTTAAACTCCCGGGTACTTATTCAAGTAGGTTGAAAGTATGGGCTTTTTAAGTTGCATTTAGACGAATAAGTTTATGGAGACGTGTAGAAGGCAATATAGATAGTAGGAGCTATATATTCAATTTTCGCTGTGTTTCGATTCTGCTTTTGTGTTGTAATGACAAGTTGAATTAAATATCACATATTTGACTCTGATCAACTAAGAGAGTACCTTCTTATGTCGCTCTTGGACTGTTGTAATAATTATATTTTCTCTGAACGTGTTTTGCGATTAGGATTACGCAATGAAATTGAAATCTTACAGTGAAATGAAATGAAAATTGTTATTTTAAATATTATGTTGAATTTCCATATTCATGTATTTCTGGTATTATCAAAATGATTAAGATAGCCGCATTTTTTCATCAGAAATTAATAACTACGGATGCCAGCTTATAGAAATATGCTGTCGAACTTTGATCCGGAGCACGTTTTTGCCCAAAGTTTTACAGTGAAAGAACTGCCTGGGTTTAACTTTGAGACATCATAACTTTCTCATACTTTATCCAAATTGCATGATTCTTTATTTGTTTGAAAGATAAAGTTTTCTACTATATGCACATCAATTTTGAGCTCAATCCGATGCAGTTTGGTTCTTTGTTTTATGCCTGAAAGTTGAACCCAGAGAAGATTTCAGACCTGCGTATTATTTTGCCTAAGCGTTTTTATTTTCCTTTTTCGTCTGACTTTTGACTTTTTACTTCGTGTTTTGTGATATTTCTGAATTTTTTGAGGGCTATGATGCCTATCAATAGGCTAGCCAAGTTTTGATGAATTTGAAATTCAATTTTGAATTGAATTTGAATGACGGTTTTGAGTGCTTTCTTTGATTTCGAGCACAGATTTTTCCAAACAATTTTGAAATAATTTTTAAAATAAATTGGCACTTAAAATAATTATTATGTAATATTTTTAAATTATTTTATGCTATAAAATCTATTTATTCTCTATAATAATAGAATTTTTTTAAATATTGTCTTCAAAGTTGATTTCGAAAAATAGTTAAAAAAGCTTGTTTCTTATGTAAATTATTCTATATATAAAATACACGTTTTTGCACGTCATTTTCTTCCAATTCCGGCAATGAAATGCTGTCGGATTTTAGCCTGTATGTTGTAACATTCTTTGTTAATGTGGATCTCGAAGTGGGCCGACGCAGCTTTACCTAAACCATATTTGATGAATTTGAAATTCAAATTTGAATTAAATTTGAATTGAATTTAAATTGAATTTAAATGACAGTTTTGTGTTATTTCTTTGATTTCAAGCACAGATTTTTCTAAACAAATTTGAAATAATTTTCAAAATAAATAAGCATTTTAAATAATTATATGTATATATCTGTTGCTTGCTGTTCTGTGAATTGAATTTTGTTGCTATATTTTATTCTAATAGATCCGTCAGCCACCTATAATTTTGTATTAAGTATTTATTGGATATGTCGATCCACTTGAGATGGAAATTTTTTTAAAGCATTCGTCGACATATTCAATAGATATTTAAGATAAAGCCATAAATGACCGCTCCTAATCAATCATATTCTCCACATTAGCAGCCAACATTACGTAATAATACTTTTTCTTAACGTGAGTCACGATGTGAAGCGTCACAGTGCACTTAGTTTCTAATCTCAAATTGAAGGATGTTACACATATAAAAGGCACTTTAGAAAACGTTAATCATTTAGTAGAAGCAACAAATTCACACATATCGACCTATATGTTCTGACTAACTTGAGCTGCATATTTGAGCACACAAAATGCATCATGCATACATCCACCATACAATCAATTCCTTATAAATTTCAAGCTGCAAAAACCTTGTAACTGAGGGACTCAAATACAATGATATCAGACATAGCCAGCCATTCCCACAGCAGAGTTTGCTCGACTAGCTTTTCTTGCAGACTGACTCGTAGCTTTTGCAAAATAAATATAGTAGTAAACGTTAAGGACCATAGTGAACAAAATAAACACGGCTCCAGCAATGAAGACTCCCTTTCGCAACGACTCACAAGTCCAGCCTGAAGCATATATAACATGCCTGTACTTTGTGTGGTATGCATTTTTTGTTGCACCAGCTATTAAGCATGAAGACGCAACTAAAAAACTAAGCCTGCATGCAATTGTAATATACTAGTATTATGTTGAGCTCACTTTGGCAGTACTAGAAATAGGACATTTGATACCCTTGAATCAAAAGTAAAGAATTTGGTTCAGGGAACTTTACCATGAAGAAGCAAAATAAATGATGGACCATGCTCTATTTTCACCAGGATTTAAAGGCAGTCCAAAACACATACACCTGGTAATAGTCATAAGTAAAGACTGACCGGTAAACAGAAACAGGAAAGCTCCAACTCCATAACCAGTGGACACGTCCGAATCGTAGACACAGTATGTAATATTTGCATTAGTCGGATCATGCACTATCTCCCCCTGTAATGCAAACAAAGTATGACATCAAATATTGATTAAATGTGTAATTCAACACACAATGATACAATTGAATAATGGTCAACAAAACACATACACAAGATAAATGTTACAATAATTTCCACTTTGGAAACTATTCACCGAAGATGAAAATTTGACTCAAAATTGAAGACAACTAAAAAAAGTGTTGAACAAATAAATTCTCCAGCTTTACAAATTGCGAGAATTTGCGAAACGTTCTAAAACCTTTATGGTATGATTGTCAATGACCATTAGGAACAGTGATAAACCATTTGATTGTGTTATCAAAGCTTTCGACTAGAACGCCAATCCACATGCTATACCCAAGTTTCTCAACTCATACATGCTATGAGTTTACACTCACCTTTAATTACTATACGATTACTTCTAATGCACCACTGCAGTATCTACTTAGAAACATAACTTTATTATATATTCTTCAAGTAGTGAATTTTTCAACGATTCTATAAATGGGAAGAAAGAACAATAAGACATTATATTTTATTTTAGGTTGAGTTGTCATAATACTAAGTATGGGACTCTAATTTATACAACTTTACCAATCTATAAGTTGTAGAAACTACCAAATAATTTCCACTCTAAATGTTCAAATTCAAATTTGTAGTTGTATATGCAGTTTATCTCTATATGACAAATGTCATGATAGTATAGGTGTTAAAGCATATCGCATTGTATATGGGTATTAGGTGCAAGTTTGAAGAAATAGACTCACGTCATGAAAAGTAAAAGAGGTGTAGTGGTATGTATATGAGTTCGGTCGCATGTAAAAACAATGGATTTTCTTTGTTAAAAAGATTATGACCAAACTCTATGATAACCAAAAAGTTACCATCAAGTACACCTCAAAACCTTGTGGGTACAATACTCTCATGGAAAAAATTGGGACTTGCAAGTTTTATTAAGAATTACCCTAAAAATGAAATAGAATGTCTGCTCTTTTTAAAAATAAAATAGACACGGTAGCAGTAGACAAGCTCTTCACGAAAATTGTTGGCTTTTCATCGCATCAGTTTGTTACATGGAATTCATATAACATCACAGGTCAGTATAGCTTAGTAGGAGATGCCCTAGTACTTCTAATGAAGTAACAACCCGTTAAGTACAACAAAAACAGTTGTATAGAATCAATCACAGTATATAATGGTCACATCCAGAATTATACAAAACTTAACCTAACAAGTTTGTCAGTGATACGGGTTTCAGCCTGAGCCTGGCTCGAACCCGCCTGTTAATACAGATACGGGTTTTGTCTTAACTACTCGGGCCCAACCCAATTATTATTAGGGTTGGGTACGATTTTATCAAAACCCGGTCTGGTTTGAGCCCGATCTGATTATTGGTTTTCCGTAATATCAAAACATGGGTATTCATGCTATTTGTTTACCATTTTGTTTGTTTGCACGTGAATGTTTTTGTTTATTTTTGTTGTGAACTTGGCTCTGTCACCACCCAATTAGTACGTTAACATTATTTATGCATATATTTTACAAAAATTGCAAGTTTAAAGTATGATTTTATCATAAATATTACGAATTTAATATACCGGCATTACCAAGTTGACTTGAAAAGCCCAACAAGCTAGGTTCGGGTGATGGTTTTGAAATATCCTGCGGGTTCAGGTCTGGCTCGGGTTGATTATTGTAATCAGATTCGGATTCGGATTCGGATTCGGATTCGGATTCGGATTCGGATTTTAAGATACTCGGATCGAACCCTGCCCGTTGAGAGGCCTCAAATCTAGGAAAATGGATGGGGACCTACGTTTCTGAATTAATTTTGACTTCTTAATTATTTTTCTAAAGAAATTATTTCAGAAAGCAATTATTCTATGCTTTCCGCTTTTAAGCCAATTTTGTGAAAAGGATTAGCAAACTGGGCCCAGAATTTAAAGCGATAACCAAGATTTTTTGTGTTAGTTTTAAATCAATCGAATCCACATATCTAACTTTTTACCAACAAAAACTACAGCCAAAACATTAGATTAGACATCAAATCACGCTATGCAGTGTATAGATAACATAAATTTAAGTTTCAAACAGAATTCAACCGAAAGAAGATCATCAAATTTCCTTTTGTATCGCAAGTTTCCACTTATGAATGTAAACTCCTACACAGCCAACTTCACATTAGTTAAGGGAAAATAGATCAGCTTTTACCACGTCAAAAACCAAAATCTACCATAATTTTCATCTGGGTCCTCCAAAATATATAACATTACAACACCAAACACCCAGATCTTGAAGTTCAACTCAAACGGGTAATAAAAATGACAGAGCAAAAGCTTACAGTGCTCCTCCTGCGTTCAGCAGCAATAGCAAAGCCAAAAGCAGTGAGACTGAGAGCTATGACGAGTATATGAACAAGAGTAGAGCTCTTGCCTTCTTCCATTTTGAAGATTATGCTAAAATTTAGCTGCTTTACTTATTAATTGAAAGAATCAGAATTTAAGATAAAATGTTGAGTGAATAAAGAAGTGTAAAAGAAAGAGTGTGAAAAAGGTGTGAACATAGGGACAAAGACAGCATGACATGAGTCTTGGAAGCATAAACGACTTTTTTTTAGATTACTAATCTGCCCTTTCTGTTCTCATTAATTGCAGCTCACGTTTAGGATAGTTAGCTTTGCCAATATGAATTTTGTTGATACAGTTGAGTTAAATAAGAAATCATAGTACTCTAGATTGGAAAAAACATGGGTTGTCTCGTCTTCTTTCAGGCGCGTGTGCTTTTGAAGTTCCACCTTCTTGTCACCAACTTTCAATTACCCGAATTGCCATGAGCAAAGTTTTGATATAGATATATATTATCTATATCAAAGTTTTGATGTAGCTATTTATACATGTTAACAAGTGTAATACAAAATAAAACAATTTTCTTCTCAAGCTATATCTATTAGCCTTAATACCGTAAACCAAAAAAATGGATCTACACTCTGGTTTGAGCGTAAGAGCGCCATTTTTTCCTCACAGAGTAATAATGTAGATAATAGACTGTTAACGAAGTCTACGTTCACTTTATAGTTTTTATTATACACTAATTGTTGTTACAAGATGTATTTGATTACAAAACTTTTGATTATCCTTAACTAGATTGAATGTCCAAAATTGGAATCCACTAGAAGATCACAGTAAATTCCTTTGAAGACCGTTGTGAGAGAGGTGAGGAGTGAAGAAAGCTTCCAACAAAGTTTCAGCAACCAGTCCGGAGAAGATACCATTTATGTTGCAGATAGAATGTTATTTATAGAGATTGGAGAGCAATCTGGCCAACTCTGTTCGCGGGCTACTTGCAGATGTTCACAAGAAGATGCATTGGAGCCTACCACGCGACCCGAGCCAGAATCATGGATCGATAGCGATCCATGGTCTATGGATCATTAGCGATCCATATCATTAGTTCGAACGCGAGCTAATTACTTAACTTTTTTTACCTTATGCTTTGCTTTGTTTGGGTCGCATTCATTCTATGATCATGTATGGATCGATAGCGATCAATACACTTAGCATACTTTTGAACTTTTTTTCTAAACTGTCTTCATTGTCTTGTGTCGAGGTTATTCGTGTAGTCTCGTTGCACATCGTTTTGTTTCAATGACAGATTGCTTGCTAGTTGCATTTAGCCGCTAATAGGACTAAACAGATGTTTGTCTCCTGATTTAACCAATCCTGAATCTCGTCAAACTCATTCGCTATTTTTGTAATATGCATTGGATCACGACGCAAGAAAACAGGTTGAACCCTGAGTTATCCCCATGAATCCCTTTAGGGGATTTCCTCATCCTTTTTCTTTGGCTCTCTCTAACTTGTTGCTTTAGTCATTCTGATTGACTTCTGAGCTATTCTAACTCCACCAAGTTGTTCTGACTTCTCTTGGATCCTTCTGAGTTAAAAAGCTGGATAATATTTGCCCTATATAGTACGTCTTTGTTGAAAACAAGGCGTGCTCTAGAAGTAACCGCTTTTAGTCTCTGCTTGTTGAATTTCAAGTAATCTTGTTAGAGTTTCGCGAATGTAAACTAGGTTATGCTACTGCTTGCTTAGTTTTGGTTTCGACCGCCATTGCTCGTCATAACAGATCAATATTTTCTCTATAGCTTCTCAATATGTCTTGAAATGGTAGGTAAATGTCGCTAGGCAAATTAGAGACAAATTGCGTGCTTCTTATATAAGCACCCTCGAGTCGATCCATTCACTTTTACCATTCGAGCCGAGCTTTTTCCTGTGATCCAACCTTTCACCTACAGTTCGACCCATCTTCTGATCGATTTGATCCATTGTCTGTAGCTATCCAACCTTGTCTAAACCTTCGCCATGATTCCTTCTACGTCGTCAACTCCAGAGCACTGCTGCCCCGTTTCGCCGTTGCTTTTAGCTCGCCTTTATCGTTGTCAACCAAACCCTAAGCTAGTTGTTGCCTTGGATCGTTGCCAATCCACTCACTGACTCGCTGACTTCAAAGCTTCGACCAATTTTGTATTCAGATTTTTAATCCAAGGTGGGTTTGTTGATTAAGCCGTTCGTTTATTGACTTGGCGGCGTAGTTGCATTCGTGATGTTCGTCGTGAGGAGCCCGAGTCAATTGCAGCTTAATGGAGGAAGATAGTAAATCGAGTCTTAAGTTCCTCTCGGAACAACATTCGGACCTTGCCTTGATGCTTGACATGTTTTGCCGTCTTCGTCCATTGAACAAGAATTGACTTATGCCAGGTCCCATAGCTGATATCGCATGACACATTGTGAATTGTTCTCATCCTTTCGGAGAATTTGAATTAATCTTGCTTTCTTTTGCATGCATGGTGTACATGTACTGGAAGGGACTTTTCGTGTCGTTTTGAACAACGGATCCGTTATCGATCGTTGATCGGTAATGGGTATGTGTAGGAGAGGAAATTTCAAAAGGAAAATGACACGGGAAGTCCTCTTACCTCTCGGCTATGAATGTATTATCTACATGGGGTATAATGTTTGAGTGTTGAGGACACTGAGCTCACCACCGATAGATAACACATCGCATTTGCCACGGTACACATTTGAAGCCCGACACATCAATGCAAACCGATATTGCTTCGGAATTCAAGTGTGGTATGGGGAGTTCTTATTTTAGGGTTAAATTACTTGACCGTTTCTGATGTAAGTTCTACTGTTTAGAATGAAGCACCCCTCCTCTCGTCGCAAGTCTAGCAGAGGAAGTGTTGCGCTTTTGGAGGCCGAGTTGTCGTCCGTTTCCCCCTCCTCCTTTCACTTCACAAGCTGAGTATGTCCAACTAGTCCTGGTTGGTCCGGTCATGGACCAGACTCCTCCTAAATTCAAAGTTCTTCAAAATCCACCGGAGAGAGCGTCTTTCGTGATCTCTGCCAAAGTCTCGCACAATATTTGCCTGCAACACGGCATCCTGGAGTAAGACGTGTGCCTCCTAGAGAAGGATGAATTCGCTCATATGCCGGCCCCGGAATATACCGTTTGTCATCGGTATATATGCTTGAATGAAGCCGTGCCCCCTTTTAACGATTTCTTGAGAGAGACCCTCACGACTCCGCTTCATATTAACCCCAATGGTTACGCCATCTTAACTTGTCTACACGTAGTCTTGATGCGTGCATTCAACCATGCTCCGACCTTCGATGAGTTGAGATACTTTCTTTCACTCAAGAGAAGATATGAGTGTCTTTCCTTGGTCGTAGTTGAGGCCCAAAAAAAGTCATAAAATTGCATTGCGGCTGTAGAGAAACTTGTCCCAATTCAAGAACGAATACTTCTTTGTCAGATTTCCTGATGGGTTCAACCGTCTTTGGACAACGGAGGGTATGCTCCCTTTCTTACTCATTGAGCTCCGATGTATTGCTATGGCATTTCTAACAAGTCAAATAATCCTTACAATTATTCCGAGGCCAAAAAGGGACTTGTCTCTCAATGGAACTTTTCGAGCCCTAAAGGCTATCGATGCTAATGAGAGATCTGTTAAAGTCTTGTTGACTGATGAAAACTTTCTTCGATATGGACTGTATTATCCGGAAGGTCTATAGTTCCAATTAAGATCCTATCCCCTTCTCGATCTCGGGTATACACGCGACCCACCTCCTCATCTTACAGTTCCGACGAAGGCACTTTTAAAGAATGGGAAGGCCCATTCGATGAGTCAGTTGAGGAGACTCGCGAGGAAATGGATGTTGCCTCAATTGAAGTCGGTTTCTCAGTAAGAATGCCTCTGATTCCGAAAGAAGAGGAAGAGGAGTTTAATTTGAGAGAAGGGAATGCCATGATGGACTTAGAAAAAGAGGAGGGGAGATCGGGAGTAGTAGCGATGAGTCCACTTCTAGTGATGATTTCTATGCAGAATCCGATGATGGGGATTCTGAATCATGCGACGAGGCTTTAGGGATGAGCCCGGTTATTCCGAGCATGCCTCTTCTAGACACGAGTGGTAAGGACGATGCCCTAGAAATTAGACGACATTGGGAGTCTCCGAGTAAAGATGCTGGCGTGGACTTTGGAGATTTGAGCGAAGTTTATGTCGATTTCGATGCGCTCATGGAGAAGGTTTCAAATTTGAGGAGGTGTCTCCCCGTTTGGGCCACATTGCACCTGAAGTTAGTCTGATTCCTTCCACGGCATCTGCCCGATCCGGTTTGTGATGTCGTTTTAGGCTCTCCTCCTAAACACATTACACGTTTCACTTAGGTTACACTCACTTATACACATACTTTTCATGCTTATTTTTCATTTCTAAGGCACTTTATTTACCTTCCTTGTCAGGTACTATGAGAGGACACGGTCTCTATGATGACCTCAAAGAATTCACCAACTCCCAGCATTGGTCGAGACGATCTTCCAACAGCCATCAGCCTCACGAGATAGAGGAGGAACATCGATGAAGGAAAGATTCAAAGGTTGAAGTTCGTCATCGAGACGAGAGGGAATGGGGCCGTGTATATAAAGGCGGGTATGAAAAAAGGAAGACTTTTGATGAGAGTGAGGAGCCATTGAAAAAGTCAAAATTTGATCGTGGTTCCCATTCTTCGGAACAACAGGCATTCGCTCCAGCCCCTGCCTCGATTGGTTTCGAAATCCCGATATCTTCTATCCACATTCCATTTCAACTCAAGCTCCATCGTCTCATGTGGCTCTTGCCCCTAGTTCTTCATGCCTCCACCGGAGACCTGCCTATGTCCTTCCATCTGGTCCTTCCCGTCTAAACGTAGTGCTCCCCTGGTGGTTTTTAAGGGGGGATAAGTTTGATCGTGATCTTCATCCGGTTCATAGAGATACATATATACCCCACCTCTAGGCAATCCATAACGATGTAGAACAGGCCGAAGGTTGGGAAAAATTATGCAAATTGTTGGCGGACATGAACCGCAATAACTATCAGGAAATCCTCTCCTTCGAATCAGAGAAAGAGGATTTTGAAAGAGCGTTAGGGGAATGCAACGCGAGAATCAAATAGTTGGAAGAGGAAAAGGACTCGGGGCTTTGAGAAAGCAAGAACAGTGTCGTCCTACTGAAAGGCTAAAAGAGGCTCATGAGAGAATAAAGATCGTCTACAGAGACGAAATTAAGACGGCTCATGCAAAAGAGACCAAATTAAAAGAGGAGGTGGCAGCTTGCAGCATGACAGTTGAAGCCTAAAAGAAAACCATTTTCGATCACGACCTTATCGTGGAGGAGGATAATAAGACCATATCCGACCAGGCCAAAATAGTCGCCAAGCTACGGGACTAACTTACGCAGCTTAGTGCCGGTAAGGCTCGCGTCGAAATTGAAAA
Organism: Allium cepa; assembly: GCA_030765085.1. Taxonomy (NCBI): domain Eukaryota; kingdom Viridiplantae; phylum Streptophyta; class Magnoliopsida; order Asparagales; family Amaryllidaceae; genus Allium; species Allium cepa. Next base: position 1,947,210 of record CM060930.1, on the reverse strand, counting down.
GGCCGTTGTTACGATATAATTTTTATGTTTGTTAGTGGCAAAATATTTTGAAAAATAATTTTGTGGAGACCCATAACTATTTATATATGTTCCTTTTGGCATCCAAATTTGTTTAACTTTGAGAGATTTTATATTTGTGCCTTTTGGAACCCAAATTGGAATGGTTTTCGCGTATTTGGGTCTATACCAACAAATATTTTGATTGTGTCCAATTTTTCTACAAACTGTGCACATGGAATTGACTTGTTTGATTTCGTTTCTAACATTTTCAGATTGATTATATCCAAGTCATTGTCTAACTGTATTAACAGTTTGTTTCCCTAATAGCATATTCAACGATCTTTCACTTTTGGAAAATTTTCTTAAAGTCGTTGGCAGTTGTTGGACTTGTGTTTTAAGTGATTTGTTTTCATTCAATAAAGTGCACCTTTTAATATAATTTTCTCTCCTAGTATTTTCACTTTCTTTCAAAATCAGAATTTCATTTTTATGTGATTCAATTTTAATTTTTTATTTTTTTATTTCATCTTCAAATGTTGGACACTTTTCACACTAAGAGATCTTAATTTGATAGGTTTTAACTAATTGATCAAGTTGTTTATTTAAATCTATCAAAGTATCTCTTTGTGATTCAAGTTTAGCGTATTTCTACCTAAGTTTTTCGAAACAGCCATTTACTTCGTGGAAATATATAAGTAATTCTGAATGAGTGAGTTTTGATACCTCGCTTGGCTCGTCATCTTCACTATCAGTTATATCTCCACGTAGGTTCAGTTTTACCTTTCACTCTCACTGCTAGTGCTTTTACCATCATCATTTTTATTCCACATAGCTGCAAAACTTTTCCTTTTTGAATTCTTTTCTTGGCCGTATTGATTCGAGGATAACTGGGCTTGATATGACCGAGTTTTTTGCACTTGTGACAAATGATCCCGCATTCTTCTGAGTTGTCTAGTGTTTTGATTATTCTGCTTTTCAATTGTTGATTTGGAGCTGGATTTCCGTATTTGCGGTTCCACTTATTAAATCTCTTTATTAGTAGCACCAGCTTAGCTGCTCTATCCTCATCATCCTCATCACTACTGCTTTTTACCAATCCTATTAAGCTCCTTTCTTTAACTGAGTCGATTGAGGATGATGTCTCATTGTTGTTGACTTTTGCACCATATATTGCATCAAAAGTATTTCAGATTTTCTATGCACTTTCACAATGAGAGATAAAGTTAAAATTATCTTGATTAATATGAGAATATAATATATGCATAGCAAGAGCATTAATCGAGGTAATTTTCTCATCTGTTATATCACACCATTTTCAATAATATCCCAACATTTAAAATTAACAGATTTTAAAAAAAAAATCCATTTTTAATTTCCAATTCAAAAAATCTATTCCATCAAAAATAGGAGGAATAATACTAGACCGACTCTCGGCAAAAGTAGCCATTTTAAAAATTCAAAGTTGAAAAAAAAATGTCTTTGAAAAATCAAACATTTTAAAACAAAAATGACTTGTGTACCTAGCTCAGATACCACTTGTAGGATCGATTTCACCCTAGAAGGGGGTGAATAGGGTGATACTATCAATTATAAAAAATTTATTGCGGAAGTGTAAAAAATATTTTCAACATAGATAATAGTCGAGTAACAGCAGCATAGATAATAGCAAAATAATAAAAGCAGTAAATAGAGCATATATATTTACCCAGCTTCGGAAAAACCCTGCCTACGTGATGCCCCCAAGGTTTCTACTAGAAATTAAGTAGTCCGGCGCTTACACACGTAAACTTGCGACACCTGCTATCGACTAAACTTAACTCTACGCTAAAACTCTACCACAACCCAGCCACTGAGTTGCGAATTCTCGAGCTACACCACCGCAGTTCGTACCCTAGTCACACGACTAGAAATTACAATGTTTAAAAGAGAAAAATACAGAAATAAACACAAATTAAAATCTAAACCCTAATTTTAAAATTATAAGCCCAAAATCGTATATAATAACCGGCCCATAAATAATACGTCCCTCTCCTCCGTTTTATTTTATTTGGCCCACTTCCTTGTTCTTCGATGGCTTCGGCCTCCTTTTGTTTGCTAGAAAATTAGGGCTTTGAATATATTGAAGATTCCGAATTTAGTAGCTCGATCGAATGATGATTTTCGCCCTTACTTTGTCGATCGACGCTCTCTTCTCTTAGCACACAGCTCCTTCAATTTCGATCGTGTTCGAACTTGCTTCGGTATGTAATTTGTTGCTTTTTCTTTTCTGTTTTTTCTTACTTGAACTCAATTGATGATTCGAGTTGAATGATTATTCTTTTTTGCTTGAATTCAAATGAATAATTTAGCCGATAATGATCGGGTTTTATAGGATTGGAATTCCTATATTTTCGTTTGTATACATTGTTAAATGCCAAGTGTAAGAGAACTGAAGATGAAAGAGTAAACGATAACGGAATGATTGCACCATTCATCGATGAAATCATGTCAGCTCTTATACCAACTCATGTGAAGGTCCCAACCATGAAATATCATGGGACGACTGACTCGGATGACCATTTGATGGCGTTTGATAGTCAGATGAACATATACAATGCTTCCTACGCCGTGAGATGTCGACTTTTTCTAGTCACATTACAAGGTGTCGCCGCTAAATGGTATCGACAATATCATGAGAACACGATATATTCCTGGAACCAATTCTCATACGAGTTCTCTGCTCAATTCTGCATATGCAAAGATCCCTTTATTGATTATACCATGCTTGCTAACATCAGACAAAACCACGGAGAGTCCTTAGGGGATTATCTAAAGAGATATAATAACGAAGCCTTGAAGGCTAAAGGCATGAATGATAAAGGCAAGCTTATTGCTGTCCACTCGGGACATATAGTTAATTCTCCTTTCTGGAAGGAGTTGCTTATCCATGGATGCCAAAATCTTCAAGATTTCCATTTTCAAGCTGACAAGTTTATTCGAATGGACGAATTGTATTACTCAAAAAAGAAATTTGGTCACAAAAAGAATGGTGGTAAATTAGGCCTGGAAAGAATTCCTAAGAGAGCTAGATGGGAAGACACCAATACTAACGTGGTGGCGTTAAACTGACCAATTTCCTACATCTATGCAATGACCCAGGATAAGTTCAATTTTCCCACTTCATTCGAAGCTCGAAATTACCCTGAGCAAAAGAAAGGAGATAAATATTGTGCCTTCCATAAGGCGAATGGCTACAGGACCAATGAGTGCAAGGTACTGGCTGGAATAATTCAGGAATTGATTCAAGAAGGGCAGTTAAAGGAATTCGTGAAGAATCCATAGAAAACTCTCCCGTCAAACACTGACGCAAGGAAGCCTGATGGTAATGCCGTAAATGTGATTGAGGAAGATGACTCACTGAGCTTAAGTCCACCCCATAATAGGATTGATGTCATATATGGAGGACTGGATCCGGTCAGTATAAGTCAAGCTGCCGGAGTAAATACATTTGAGAGACCAATAAGGGTGTATTTTCTATACAGGAGGAACCGCAACTCAAAAGTCCAAAGCACAACATCAATATGCACACACTGGTGATCAATCCACAAGAATTAAGGAGGGGGATCCATCACCCCCACAATGATCCCTTAATGATCACAGCTCATATATGGTCCTCTGTGGTCACAACAATCTTGGTTGATACGGAGAGTGCTGTAAATGTGGTATTTTGCCATGTGTTTGATCAGATGGGAATTCTAAAGGATAGACTTGAACCTAGTCTCGAGCTTATCTTTGCGTTCAACAATAAGGGGACAACTCCGCTTGGGCAAGTGAAGCTTTTGGTCTAACTGGGACTTCCCCTATGCTCTTGAGTCTTTGAAATGAACTTTATGATCATAGATCAGCCATCATTCTATAATGCCTTCTTTGGACGGTCGGCACTCGAGGAAGTGGATGCATTCATCCCACAAAAATATCCAATGCTTAAATTCCTCACTAAAAGCGGTTTGGGCACTATCCGAGGCAAGCAATTCGCATCCGAAGAAATGTGCTTTGCAACTCTAGAGCAATATAACAGGGAGTTCACTTGTTACTTTGATTCTTCCATTACTTTACAGCCTTCGGAAGATGGATTTCTATATCCATAATTTGGAGCAAAGAAAGAATATGATAAATCTAACAAACGTATTGTCTCAAGAATTTTTGCAGTTTAGGAAAGAGGAAGAGAACGGATTCCAACTCAATAGAGGAATGTGAAATCGTTACAGAGTTAGATTGTCGAGGAGAGGTGGTAAGAGTTAAGCTGGTTGAAATAAACCGAAGAAGTTAATTTTCTCGATTCTACTAAAATAATTAGAGTGGGAAAGAATCTTGAGGAGCACTTAAAGTCAAGATTGACAGAGTTCTTAAAAGACAATAAGCTCGTTTTTACTTGGACTCATTCTAACATGGTTGAATTAGCCCTACGGTCATGAGCCATGCCCTGAATATCAATCCATACATTCCTCCGATCATTTAAAAGAAAAGGACAATTTGATAAGGTTAGGACCAACGCCCTAAATGAAGAAATCAAGAAATTACAACAAAATAGGCTCATCCGAGAAGTCTGATACCCCAAATGGTTGGCAAATCCGGTCCTGGTAAAGAAATCAACAGGAAGTGGTGGACTTGTGTAGATTACACGGAATTGAATAAAGCTTGTCCAAAGGATTGTTACCTATTTCCAAGGATAGATCAATTAGTTAACTCCACCAGTGGACATAAGCTACTCTCCCTAGTGGATGCATGTTCTAGGTACAATTAGGTCCTTATGTTTAAACCCAACGAGGAGCATACTAGCTTCATTACAGACGAAGGGACCTATTGTTATAAGGTAATGCCATTTGGATTGAAGAATGCTGGAGCAACTTATCAACGTTTGGTTAATCTTAATGTTTAAAGAAAAAATTATGAGGAATATGGAAGTTTACATCGACGACATGTAGGTAAAATCTCAAGAGGCGAAAGATCATCTTGAAGATTTGAATGAAATGTTCAAACTGCTCCTCAAATATCAAATGAAATTCAGCCCTAAAAATGCAACATTTGAGTCCATTCTAAAAAAAATTCTTAGATGTATTGTGAGTGCACAAGGGATTGAGGCCAGCCCAGAACAGATCGAGGCCATTAAGGATATGGTAGAACCTAGGACAAATAAAGATATTATGAGTTTGAGTAGGAAAGTGGAAATATTAAGCAGGTTTATATAAAAGGCCACGGATAAGTGCATACCATTCTTTGAGGTAATCAAGAAGAAGAAATTTTTTGAAACGAAGATTGCAAAAAGGCATTCCAATAGATGAAGCTACATTTGGAAAAGCCATCGATCTTATCTAGCCCCAAAGAAGGAGAGGATCTATTTTTACATATGGCAATTTCCGAACATGCAGTAAGCTCTGTATGGATTAGAAATGGTGAGGGACTGCAACTACCAGTTTATTATGTAAGCATGTGGTTAAAGGATGCTGAAATCCGATACCCAGTCATTGAAAAGCTAGCATATTGTCTCATTTTGACAGCTCAGAAATTAAGGCCCTATTTTAAGGCAAACCCCATAAAGGTGCTGACCAATTTTCTGTTAAACAAGTCTTTGGCAAGCCCGAAACTTCGGGAAGGTTAATTAAGTGGGACATTGAACTAAGTCAGTATGATATAGCATATCAGCCTAGAACGGCTATAAAAGGTCAAGGTTTAGCCGATTTCATAAATGAGTGTACGGGGTTCATTTCAGAACAATCCGAAAAGGAAAAAGATAAAAAAAACCAAGTGGCAACTATTTGTGGATGGTGCCTCAAATGGACACGGAGCTGGGGCATGATATGCTACAATTACCCCGGATGGACATAAATTACACTATGCTATGAAGTTGGGATTCTCAGCAACTAACAATGTAGCAGAGTGAGAATCTATTGTTGCATATTAACCCTTGCTTTGCAACTTAAAATACCTAGAATCCAAGTATTTAGCGATACTCAATTGATGGTTAACCAAATCAAGCAGGTATATCAAACCAAGGATCTGAAACTTAGTCAGTATGTGAAGAAAGTTTTAAAGATGCTCACACTTTTTGAAGATTTCTCTGTACATCAAATACCAAGAGGAGACAACTCTCAAGTAGATCCACTGGCTAATTTGGCTAGCTCAAGAGGTGCCCCTGAAACTCGAATTGTACCCGTAGGATTTCAGGCCAATCCCAGCATTGAGGAAAAAACAAGAGAAAGCCACAGAAATAACCCGATCGCAAGCCTTGGCACCATAATACGAAGGGATGGCGAAGAGATACCGAATAAGGAACTTGTAGCTCCAATAACGGAGGAATATTATGAAAACACTTGGATAGCGCCAATAATGGATTATATTGTCAATGGAATATTGCCTACAGAAGCACGAAGTCTAAAATGGCAAGCTCAGAGCTTTACCATTATGGATGGAGTTCTCTACAAAAAAGGATATGCCCTTTCCTATTTACGATGTATGAAACCCGAAAGCGGATTGAGAATATTAAAGGAAGCACATAAAGGGTTTTGTGGGGATCACCCTAATGGAATAAAACTAGTCAAAAAGATAATGAGGCAAGGGTTTTACTGGCCACATTTGACTAACCAAGCAATAGAATATGTTAAAATGTGTGAAAAGTGTCAACATTATTCAAAAATACCACGTCTCCACCAAGTCAACTAACACCAATTACTACCCCATGACCATTTAATGTTTAGGGAATCGATTTAATTAGGCCGCTTCCAATCTCTAGGGAGGAGCGAAATATGTTGTGGTCGCAATAGATTACTTTACAATATGGGTTGAAGCAGAACCACTCTCGAAAATTACCTGGAAAAAGTGCTATGATTTGACATCAAAAACATTGCCACAAGATTTAGGATACCTTATAAGATAATATCCGACAATGGGACCCAATTGGAGAGTAAAGAGTTTTCTTGATTTTGCCACAAGAACGGAATTATAAAAGCTTTTTCTCGCTTGCTCATCCAAAGGCTAATGGAGCCGTCGAAGAGGCTAATAAGATAATAAGGGCAATTTTGAAAAAGAGGCTGAACAAGGCAAAAGGGAATTGGGTAGAGGAATTGCCCCTAATCCTTTGGGCGTATAGAACGTCAACTAGAATTGCAACGGGTCATACCTCGTATTCTCTAACATATGGATGTGAGGTAATGCTACCTGTAGAGATTGAGGTACCTTTTTATAGAAGAATTGCCTACGCCTTTAATCCAAACCAAGAATTGAGAAAGGAATCACTTGACATAATTCATAGATTAAGAGATGAAGCGGCCTTGTGAACGGTGGAATGTCAAAGGAGGATATCGAAATATTACAATTCCAAAGTAAAAGCCAGGTTATTTAGACAAAGGGAATTTAGTGCTTCAAAGGGTAATGGCCAACACAAGAAACCCATCAGTTGGGCCATTGGGACATAATTGGGAAGGTCCATTGATAATCTTTAAAGAAATTAATCCGGGAGCCTACAAGCTGTACTAATGGAAATATGGTACCAAGAACCTGAAACGCAGAACATTTGAGACCATATTTCCCAACTTTGAATGAATAAAGCATCTCCAAGAATGTCTCTGCTATGATTTATTAAGAAAAGTCTACATGGTCGGGAGTGAAATTCTCCTTAAAAACTTGGACTACCTAAAATGGTAGGGTACCAATAATGGTAGAAAGCCCTTGGTCATGCCAGAAGGCAAGGTCAAGGCACCTCCTGGAGGGAGGGCGTAAGCCTTTATCCGCACCAAAACCAAAAATGGCCAGATTAAGGCGGCACAAGCCCTTATCCACGTCACGCTATGGCCAGAATAAGGAACCTCCTAGAGGGAGGACAAGTAATCCCTTGGTCCCACCATGCTATGGCCTGACTAAGGTTCCAAACAAGCCCTTAACCACATAACTCTATGGTCAGGTTAAGGCGCCACCTAGAGGGAGGTCGGGTAAGTCCTCGGGCCCTGCTTCAGAAAAAGCTAGCCGAGCGCATCGGAAAACCAGATGAACTATCCGACGGACTAAGAGAAGTCCATGCCTGAAACAGGCATAGCCAAAAATTGGCATAGCTCAAAATAGCAACCACCAAAAAGGTCAGTATTGCCAAATATGATGAACAGCCTGAAATAGGCTATGCTTAAATAAGCACAAAATCAAACAAAAGAGTCCCCACATGAAATAGGCTAGAACAAATGATAAATGGACAAAGAAAACTCGGGTAGTGACTTCTTCTCGTGAACATTTTCCAGGTAGGTATTCTGGACTTCCATCACAAGATATAATACCAATCTTCTATTACTTAATACTGGAAAGAGTATTTTGGTCTTCTATTACCAAAGATGATATTCTGGCCATCTATTATTAATTACCAAAGATGGTATTTTGGTCTTCAATTATTAATTACCAAAGATGGTATTTTGATCTTCTATTACTAATTACCATAGATGGTATTCTGGTCTTCAATTATTAATTACCAGCGATGGAATTCTGGTCTTGTATTATTAATTACCATAATCGGTATTTTGGTCTTCTATTATTAATTCCCAAAATTGGTATTCTGGACTTCTATCATTAACCACCGGGGAATATATTCTGGTCTTCCATTATCAATCATCAAAAATGGAATTCTGGAATTTCTGTTATTAATTGTCAGAAAATGATGTCCTGAAAGTAGCATCCAGGATTCAGTGGTTAATCACCTAAAATAATATCTTGAGCTTTTACTTTAAATATTTGAGATAAAGATCCTGGCGACCTATTGGCCACCACCAAAGATAATATTCTAGGTTCCAATTATCAACAACAAATCAAATTTTCTGGTTTTCAGTTACTCATTATTAGCCGAAAGAATGCAGGGACAGTTCGGTGATCCTAAAATATTTGTCCTAAAGAACAAAAGCCTTCTTTATACCCGAGGGGAGGGGAGGAGGCTAAATGCTAACCATAAAATATAAAAGAAGATAAAGAAGGCATTTCAGAGACCTTCCACATAGGCAAAGAGTATCGGAAGAAGTTATCTTTCGATGACACCGAAAGGGTTGTATGACACCAGAGAAGAAGAAGCACTTGGTAGCTGCAGGGAAAAGCTTTCATAGGAATGAAAGGAAGATGAATACAAGGCCGCCTAACGTAACACAAAGACTAGGGTAAAGAAGAGTGCCCCAAGTCTTTTTTCTAGGAAGGAAGGAATGCGGGTAACAAGTTTGCCGCAGATATGAACCCTTCGGGGCAGGCGAAGGGATTCATCATCCGTCATTCAAACATGCATCTTCCGAGAAGGGTGGAGAGGATAGGATTGGGGGGGTTTATTATTATTTTTTATATTGTATAGGGTGGGTATCACTACTTGTCAGGCATTTTGACAGTTATACTTCATCATAGTAGAACAAAATTTCATAAGTGCTCTCCTCTTTAAATAGAGGATCACTCATTTCTCTTGAAAGTGTGGTTCAAAATTTGAGAAGGACTTTTCTCATACGAAACTAAAAATATGGGCAGATCCTAATTTTCACTTCTATTAAAGTATCAAATTAAAAAATGGATGAACAATCACCATCTAAGTAAGTGGACACTGAAGAAACCATGTCAGTCGAAAGGGTTAAATAGATGAATTTCAGAAAAAGTCCAATATTGGATCTTTGTAAAGACTATGAAGCCAAAATGGATAGATCCAGTCTAAAATATTTTATATAAGATCCTTATTTTATTTAAATTGTTAAACTGGAGTTTCAAATTAAATTTGAATTTACTCATTATTATATTACAAAGAATGTATCTAATACATTCATATATGTAACATATTGGTGCCACGTATAAGCAATGCATAACAGTAAACTGCAAAAATAATGTAAAAAAGAAGCTTTCATTTCTCTCTCTTAAGTAATACAATTAATTAAGGAAAGACATGGTATAATATATAGAGAGAAACATTTCATTTATCTCTCCATAATTGGATCAACTGATTTATTAAATGACATTTATGACTAAATTTGCACATGCCTTTTTTGTCCATGGTTTGATTAATAAAATATATGTATAAATAAAATTAAGTGTTAACCATAAAAATCACTTACGAACAAAGATCTATGGAAGGATGTTCCGAAGGCATTAGGAAAGCTTTCGAAGGAGTCACAAGCATCAGGCGCCATCACAAATGATTAAAAAAGCGCAAAAGCTTTCGAAAAGATGAAAAAGAAAGCATGGCTGCCCTTTTACCTCATTCAAACCTTTCGATATAGATGGATTCGCGTATATAGAAAAAGCAAGAACGGGTTTGGAACCCCTTTCGAAGGCAATGAATAACCACCCTTCATATGCATGCCAAAGCTTTCAAAACCAAAGGTTTCGCCTTCATTCAAACTACTTGGAAAGATACCCTAATCGAAAAAACCCTTTCGAAAGCATAATCAAGCCTTTCGAACGGGTCAAAGCTTTCAACATCAAGAGAAGTTTCTGCGTCAATTCGCGAGAAGGCATTCAGAAGCTATCAACCACTTCGAAACTTTCAGCGCTTCAACACCTTCGTAACCGTAATAAACTACCTATCGATAGAATCATAAGTTTATATTTTTACTTCTTATGGCATGCAAAGCAACATGAAGAGAAAAATCGCATCTGCAGCCCTTTCGACGACGCCGAAAGCAATCTAGGATGAAGCAGAGAAAAGGAACACTTAAACCTTAACAACAACAAAAGGTGGACAAGGGACCCTTTTGACAAGGTTGAAAGGACTAGAGTAAGAAGATGGGAAGTGCAAGAATGAGTTAGAGAAGAACTTGTTACAACTCGTAAATTCCCGATAATAAGATTTGTTAATTTAATAAGATTTTGATAATTAAATCTGAATAAATAAAAATTTGAAATAAGTTAATGAATTAATAACGGGAATGAAATGTAAGAATGTTAATGTAGGCTAATAAATAACTAACTTAGTGCAATCCCAATTAATTGAAACAATTGTAAGGTTATAATTGATCGTAATTAGTAAATTGGAAAATAAATTCAAAGTTATATTAATTAATGAAATAATACGTAATAAATTGTAATTTGATAGAACCAATGCTAGAGAAGTAATTATAATAATTGTTGGTTGATAGTAAAGTATGAATGAGATTAAATTAGGCAAATAGTGATAATTATAGATTGTTTACCCATTTATTTGGTTTATTGAATTAGATCCAAATCCATTGCAGTTAAACGTAATTTAAAACTGCGTTAGTATGAATTTAGTTGATGACTGTAAAAATATTAGGGTAATTGGATATACTAATGTTAAATTTATCCATAGGATGATGATTGAGTGGTTAAAGAGATTGAATACAAATTTTATTATTTAATTGAAATTAAAAAATATAATTTGTTTTAATTTAAATTTTAGTAATTGGGTTTATCGCAAATAAATGGAATTAAATATTTAGATATTACATTAATGGAAATTTAGATGAAATTTGAAGATTTTATTGTAATAAATCATGAACCAATGTTAGTACATCCTTATTGTGATAAAAGATGTGTATAAACAGGTTTAAAAAGTTAATAAATGGATTTTGGAATTTTAAATTTATAAATTACTGAATTTAATGAAATTGAAATCAAACACTGGAATTGATGAATTAATCAATTTTAATCGATAGCTAAATTTGTTTAAATTAGCGTAAATGATTAAGAAATTTAAAAATGATAAACATTGTCAATTATAGAATTGAAATTGAAAATTTGATTTAATTAATTAATGATTTATTTTTTAATTAATGTAAAAATAGCCATTTTGGCCACTGACTCGGATTTCGACGAAACTAGTTTCATCGGATCTGGAATGGTGAATTATAGTAGGATTTCAAGTTTCATAATGATCGGACTTGTCGTTTGATCGAACGAGCTCGAAACGCCTAGAAATCAATTAAATAGAAATCAATTGAAATCGATTTGAAATAAGCTGATTTTAACGTAACTTCTTCATATGATGGAATTTGGACTTGAAATCTATTCCATCGATTTTAATATATTCAAAAACATCTATTTTGATATATGGATTGATCCAATTTCGTTCTGGAGTCAAAATGGGCTTTTTGGGCCATTTTATCGTTCAACATGTAAGTAAATCTTGTCCATCTATTATATTTTCAATTTTGTCTCTAAATACCCTGTTGTAAACCCTAATTCATTTCTATTTCTCATTTTCTGTACGTACAAAAATTTATGTTGCTCCTCTTTCTCAATGGCGGACAAACCCTAAATTCCTCAATTACAATTCCAATTCAATTTCAACTTCAAAATTTTAACTTCTCAATATATATCAAATTATATATCGATCTGAAGCTCTCGACGAGCCCATCTCAAATTTGAAATTCGTTTTAAAATTTGAATCATCATTTTACCATAAATTGGTGATCAATTTTCGGCTGTTCGTTGGCGTTCGATGATCGTCGTCCGATCGACGAATCAAAGACACCGCACTGTAGAGGGCGTTGAGCATTGTTCATCGGTGTCGATCATCTGGGTGTTTGATGGTTGGATTTTGCATGAAAATTTGATTAGGGTTGGAATTGGGGTGGCGGCGGCTCGTGTTTGGGTTCGAGCAAAGCTGCTAGGTGACGTCGGGGTGGTGGCAAAGGGAGGCGCTGGTGGAGGTGAGCTTTACGGTGGTGGTCGGCGCGGCCGACGATGGCCAGAGGTTGCGCGGTGAAAGATCGAACAATGGTGGCTAGGTTGAGCGTGAGGTTCTATAGCCTATAGGTTCAGAGGGAAGCGATCACATGGCAAGTATGGTGAGGGAAGTTATTTATTTTGTTTTTTTATTTTCAAATGTTCTAACTTATGTAACTTTCGCATACGAGGTTCGATTCATGCGCGGTTTTCTCCGCTAGGATCGTATTGAAATTCCAGACATTTTGGTACTGGTTTGGATGAATTCTAAGATTGTTCAATTTTTGGGTATAAATTGGATTTAAATTCAATTTAAATTCAAAAGGTGGGTGCTTTAACCCACTCACAACTTCAAAATTTTCTTATGGTTGTTAAATTTATTTATGACTACTTGGCATATTTTAATCATCATCTCAATTAAATTGAATTTATTGAATTAAATTGTTATTTAATTTATTTTTTACATATAAACTACCAGTTAAATTTGTTATTTAATTTATTATTGAATATAAACTGCCAGTAAATACCTGTTATTTATTACCTGTTCTATATTGATATTATTAATTGAATTGGATGATGATTGTGATAAATGTTTAATGATTGATATTGGATGAATGGATGTTGTATTTTATATTGTTATAAACTGCAAATTGTTACGAATTTTTATTTTTTGGAATTGCGGTTTGAAATGATATATAACCGTATTTATGTTTAAAATTACGGATTGAAATGATAAACATCCATGTCATTTGATCATAGGATAGAAAATTATATACGGACACCGTGGTCTATATATATAAAAATAATTTGAAATTGAGTTCTATCGTTTTTGGAAAGAAATAAATGGTTTTTGGCAAAGCCATCGGGGTTAACTGGCCCCTACCAGTTTATTGCAAAAACAATAAAAGTTACAAAGGAAACAAAGAGATTAAATGGAAGGGAAAGCAACAGAACACATCAAAAACTAAAAAAAGGAAAGAAACAGAGCTCATTCCCAGGGTTGTATCAGATCAGGTGTGAAAACAGTTTGGCAGTACTTCAATTGGCAAAGAATAGCATTCTTAACCTCATGCCATAGAGCATCCCCATTTTTTCTTTGGTTTTCAAAAAAAATTGCATTTCTTTCCCTCCAAATAACTGTCATATATATCTTCAAGCATACTGCAAGGATCCTACCCTTATCATCTCTCTTCTCAGCAGAGTTGAAAAAAACTTCCCACACATCTGTTGAGCTAGCAGGTTGAAAGCAATGACCAGTTTTCATAACTTTAGATAGTAAATGGTTTTAGAAATAAATGGTTTTAGATGAATACTGATTTTAGACAGTACATAAATGCTATTATATATATATATAGAGTCAAATTCTTAACTTGATCTATGTATAAATTTGTTGATATAAATAAGTCTAATAATAAAGTTCGATTTTATTTAAAATATAATATGGTTAAGTATTTATTTAAATTTTATTTTAATATAGAATTTATAATGATTTTAATAAATTAAGGTTGAAAGATAAACTGGAAATTGGTTTGAAATTGTATTTAATTAAGGATTTTATTTAATAAAAAAATCGATTTGGGACTCATTGAGTTTGAGATTTTAAAGAATATGATTTTTAACTTGATTTTTGTTTAAGGTTATATAAATGAATATATCGAGTTTGAATAAAGTGAAGGAAATATTCACTTATTTGAAATTGAAGTTTATTTAAATGATATTGGGATTATTAAGTAAATATTTCAAAACTAAATAATAGTAAACTGAATTTGATATATATAGAGTTAATAAATTTAGTTAGAAATGTTGAATATTGAGAGTTTTGAAATCTATTGAAATGGTTTAATTGGAGGTTCAAATCTATAATTGAAATTGATATTAATTGGAATGGTTTATTGAAAACTGAAAGTGAGTTGAAAGTTATGAATTGAGATTTAATTTAAAGTGAATAAAATTGTGAATTCAAGGAAATTATTTTACTTTATAAAGTAATCTTAAATTCAAACTATTTTATTTTATATACTATTTGAATATCCAAACCGTTCAAGTGGTCGAAGTTATGGTTTAGAAGCTATGAAATTCAAAGTATTATGTTTTGAAAGGTTATATTTCAAGCGTTTGGTTTTGAAATATTATAACTTTGAAAGTGTTATAGTTTTAGAAAAGGATTTATTTGAAATGAAAATGACATCGTACTGATTTGCTTTTGAAAGGGCAATGATATTTGGTTTTAAAGAATAAACTATTTTGAAACTGACCGCGGTGTTTTAATAACGTTTGGTTGTTAAAGAGACTGGGATCGGAAGTTGTCATACTCTCTGCCAACTCCGAAAACCACTTTAACAATCGTGTACGTGGTGAAGATTCCAGAATGAAGTAGGATGGTGGCAGCGTTTCCTTTGAGGTATATACGTGGACCCGACTCCCGTGAGTTGGCATAAGGTGGCTAAAACAGGAGCGATTGACGGGCTAAGAACTAGCACCTTTTATCGGACACACTCCTTCGATACCATTCTATTACTTTGTGATTGATTTGGGCCTTTTGATTTTTGGAGTGTGGCTCGAGGTGGGTGGTAGTAGCTGCTACGCGTTACCACCGGTCCGAAAGCGTAATTGGTATATCTACCCTAGCATTGCCTAGTTGGGCCGTGTCACCTACCCTAGCGAGCCTTGTACGAGTTTGATTTGTGTCGTAGCTATGGAGCATCTTCTTGTAGCCTCCCGATCAGGAGGTATGCAGGTGTTATATAGACTATTGGCACTATTACGTGATAAGGTGGAAAATGTAAAGCCTTAACGCTATTTAAAAGTAAGTTTATTTTACTATAGACATTATTATAATAGAAAAATATTACTATATAGTAAATATTTTAACGGATCCTTAGGAGATGTGAATCCTGGGCATCTCTTAAGTTATTGCACTCACCTTATACACTGGATATGAGATGTCAAATCCCATAAACATCTCTGACGCCATTCCACTCATATTTTACCATTGATTTAACTTACAAAAGATCTTTTAGCTCTGACTCGAGTGTTTTGTCCTTTCAATTCGCTAGGGTCAGTCTGAGCATTTCAGGATTTGAAGACCTTATTTATGGAGGACGAAGACGAAGATTTTATTATTATCATTATTATTATTATATGCTATATTGTTCCACTACATCATACTGTTCCGCTGCATTATTTATTATTCTCTGGTATGTGTAACTCTGATACGTGTTGTAAAAGTATAATCAAATGTTTTGTAAAATAGCTTCATGAACTGTTATTTGATTATTATATTTTGTCATTTCGCTATGAGATTCTTTTTTGTTTTATTTCTTTCTTCCTTTTTCTTATTCACCCCAATAACAATTCGCCCTTTCGTATGGTTTGAGTCTTACGTGTGTGATTTATCGTCGATTTAAAGCGTACAAAATGGCGGGATGTTACATCTGGTATCAGAGATTTGGTTTAGCGATAAACCTTAGCTTTGTGGGGTCTGACTCTTTATTAATAGGGTAGTAAAACCCTATGGTGAGCTGAGTGTATATATATGAGAGAGCGTATTTGTTAGTGTTATAAAAAGGTTTTATTATTGTGTTAATTTGTTCTGCTTTGTATTTATAAATTCTGGTTGGTGCATAGGACGCTATGACATCAATAGGGATTTCTAAAAACTTAATAGGATAGACCGACACATTATTTGTTTTGAATATAGGCGAATGAAATAAATTTTGCCTATTATATTTTCTATATATAAAATAATTTTTTTATAAATGATATATTTGGTTAAAATATATTGGTTGTTAGGTAGTGAAAATAAAATAAATATAAATTGAAAATTTTAGAACTTAAGTTTTGGGATTTTGAAATTTTATTTCAAAGGATTTTTGGAATATAATAATATTGTTTATAAGTATTTTCTGATATAAATATTTCAATATAATTTGAAAGAATTATTTTAAAGAAATTTTGGAAAGAAATAAGTTCTGTACTCCCCTCTCTGTCGCTAGGAAATAATTTCGGTGATAAGTGCACGCTTCATCGATTTTTCGATTTTCTAAGTGGGAAGGCCACTGTAGTAGTTTTACTGCAGATTTATTTTGGTAAACAAATGTAAATTTCAATTTTTTTTAATATAATTGTATATATAAATTGTAAGTGTATACATCTATCTATTATTTTAAAATGATTTGAAATTTAACCCGGTATTTAGTGCTTAAGTTTCCATTAATTAATAGTTTCAATTATTGTAATGAAATGGAATGTAACTAATTAATAATTGGAACATTTAATTAAAATAAGAGATTAAATGCTAGGTTATGATTGAAATTAAAAGAAATTTGGAATTTGTAACATATAAGACAAAGGATATGATTATTGAACATTAAGTTAAATTAAAAGAAATGAGAAAATTTGTATAACTTTCGATTGCATTCTTAGAGCATATATATAAATATTAAAAGTTAAAATGCTAAAGATTTTGTAATGGAAAATTGTACAAGTAAACTTATGTAATAAAAGTATTCAATGAAATTCCTTAATAAATAAGAATTTAATTTTATAATTGTTATAAACTTAAGTTATGACTGAAATGCTACTAATTAAATATAATAGAAAAAGTATAAATTAATGATAATAAACTTAAGTAAATGTTGAAGTTATTTATAATAAAATAGGTAGAAAGATGAATATTGTAAGTAAAGATTTTGAACTTAGAAAATGTTGAATATTGTGGATAAATGAATGAAGATAAATGAAATTGAGAAATGAAAGAATGTAATGCAATAAAAAGGAAATTTGCAAGAAATAAATGTAAATTACAAAGATAAACCATTATATGAAAGAAAAGAAATCAAACAACAAATGTATGAAATGAAATTAATAAGAATGAACTTGATCTATTGTTTGAATTTGTTGTTTATTTAGTTTATGGTTTTTTGGGCAAGGATATTTTAGAATTGTTTGGAAGTATGAATAATCTATTTAGTTTCATCTAAGACTATTGAGTAAATGATGCACTTAGTAGTTTGTTTTTCATTCTGTGTAATTTAAAGTTTTGAACCCGAACAACTATTTGTTTTATTTGATATGAATGGCTAATTAATTGTGTTGATTTTTCACGATGATTGTATATTGTTGCAAGTGATTGTGTGTATATTGATTAATTGATAGTAGTTGAAACAATTTTAAATATTTCATTTTATATAATTATTAACCCTTTTAGATTATATAAGTAAATGCAGGTTATGGAAGCAATTGCTAATGCTTTTGGTTTCGTAAGTAAGCGTTAATTGCCCAACAAATAGGTACGTTTTCGGATTACGGTTTATAGCATTATTATATTGTTTTTCCCGTGTTGGGATATATATTATTTTGGAAAATATATGTTGTATATTTTTATATTTGATATTATATTTTCTCCCAAGACTCTCTGTACAAAGGAGACTCTTCAGAAATTTTCCGTAAATTTTGGACTTAGAAAATTTTTGAAAATGTTTTCCAAACTTTATTAATTTGAGTATAAAAAGATTTAATGGTTTTAAATTGGTATATTTTATTAAGATTTTTTTATTTTGTAAATTTATTTTTTTATAAAGTTAATATTTTTGAATAAGATGTATTGTTTTCTTAATTCCTTCTTTACCCTCCATTTTCCTTTTCGAGGACAAAAAGTTTTGAGTGCGAGAGAGTGTAACGACCCGTAAATTTTCGATAATAAAATTTGTTAATTTAATAAGATTTTGATAATTAAATCTGGAATAAATAAAAATTTGAAATAAGTTAATGAATTAATAACGAGAATGAAATGTAAGAATGTTAATGTAAGCTAATAAATAACTATTTAGTGCAATCCCAATTAATTGAAACAATTATAAGGTTATAATTGATCATAATTAGTAAATTGGGAAATAAATTCAAAGTTATATTAATTAATGAAATAATACGTAATAAATTGTAATTTGATAGAATCAATGCTAGAGAAGTAATTATAATAATTGTTGGTTGATAATAAAGTATGAATGAGATTAAATTACGTAAATAGTGATAATTATAGATTGTTTACCCATTTATTTGATTTATTAAATTAGATCCAAACCCATTGTAGTTAAACGTAATTAAAAACTACGTTAATAGGAATCTAGTTGATGACTGTAAAAATATTAGGGTAATTGGATATACTAATGTTAAATTTATCCATAAGATAGTGATTGAGTGAATAAAGAGATTGAATACTAATTGTATTAATTTAATTGAAAATAAAAAATATAATTTGTTTTAATTTAAATTTTATAAATTGGGTTATTGCAAATAAATGGAATTAAATATTTAGATATTAGGTTAATGGGAAATTTAGATGACATTTGATGATTTTATTGTAATAAACCATGAGCCAATGTTAATGCATCCTTATTGTGATAAAAGATGTGTATAACTAGGTTTAAAAAGTTAATAAATGGATTTCGGAATTTTAAATTTATAAATTACTGAATTTAATGAAATTAAAATCAAACACTGAAATTGAGGAATTAATCAATTTTACATCGACAGCTAAATTTTTTTAAATCAGTGTAAATGATTAAGAAATTTACAAATTTTAACAACCCGCATATTTAACGATTTTATATTTAAATGTTTAATTTAAATATAGCGTCGTTAGTTGGATTTGGGTCCGAAATGTTACTTTTTGCAAACGGCCGAATTGGGACTCGAAACCATTTCCATTGATTCCAAAATGGCGTTTGCGATCTTTTTGAGTGTAAGCTTTGATATGTTTAGAGTAAGCGAAATTTTGGCTACTTTTTCTACTTGGGCTTGAGTTTGGGTTTAGCCCAATCTCCACTTAACCCTCTAGCTTAGCCCCTTCTCTTCATTCATCTCCATTTCATTTCATTTCTCAAGCAAAAACTGAAATGGGGGAAGAGAAAGGAAATTAGAAACTCCTAGCCCTAAATCCATTTGCAAAAATCCAAATTCTTGCTCCAAAATCAAAGAGAATCCATTGGTAAGTTCTTCTTCATCTTCTCCAACTCTTCTCCTCTTCAATTTCAGAAAAATTTCCTAAACCTAAATTGGGAAATATGTGTTTTATTCTTAGATTGAAGCTTGTTGAGTTGAAGTAGTGTTTGTTGGTCTTCTCCTTGCAAATTGAACTCCTTCTTCTTTGTTTTGAGATAAAAAGGTGAGTTTTGAACTCACATCTACTTCTCTTGATTTCATTGATGTTGGGTATGAATTCCTAACACCTTGTTCATATGCATTTGCCTTTAGTTTGAATTGAATTGGTGAACATTTCATTTTTGGAGTTTTGGAGTCAAATCCTTGAAAATCCTAACTTTGATGTTTGATCATGGTTTTTGGTGGTGAATCGGAGTCAATGGTGTTGGGTTATCGATTGGCAAAATCCTCTTAAGTCCATTGCTCGATATGTTGCAAATGGGGTGAGTTGCTCCTCCATTTGCTAGGCTGGAAAACATTTCCAGCTACAGCCAGTCGACTGACCCCCTGCAGTCAGTCGACTGACTGCAGAGACTAAAAACTCTTGGGTTATGGTTCAGTCGACTGACTGCAGTAGGCCAGTCGACTGACCTGCTTCATTTTGTCCAGTATGCCTATTTGTTTGTGATTTTCACTTTTATCGATGTATATTGATTCTAACTAGTTGTTTATGCATATTTGACCTTAATGATTCCCTTTTGAATTCATTCACGAGCTTTATAAATGATTTCTTTAAATCGTATTAAAAGTTTGCTTCTCCGATTTATAAATTCTATTTAAAATACACGCACAATTTCGCACTTCGAGCGAAGTGGAAGGGTGATTAAATGGTTAGGCAAAACACGGACCATGAATCTGTGTGTTTATCTTTCCGATTAGTCCCCGACCTATTCGATTGATTGTTTTGACCTTCGGGTTTGGTTTATCGATGATATGAGGTAAACTTTGTACTGCTTTGAGTGTGAAAGTGGCTGACGGATAGTAAACCATTTAGTGCGAAGGAGTGGTTATGGGACATACGTTAACACTTTTCGGATTCCTTTTCGAGAGTTGTGACACATTCCGCCAGTTAGTGGTGTCCAGTACTGGGTCTCTGACCTTCACCACTACGGTTTTTTGCCTTCGGGTATGTGCCTTCGGGTTTGTGCCTTCGGGTTTGTTGCCCTATAGTATCGCTTTCTATATTGTTCGTTATGAGCCGCATGGGTGATATTGGGGTGCCCTATAGTATCGCTTTCTATGTTGGTCGTTATGAGCCGCATGGGTGATATTGGGTTTGGAGTCTTCGGGCTTATGGATCCTTGTTTGTACAGTACTGAGCTCGAGCAAATTTTCTGATGTTTCATTCATATGTATATTCCCTTGTTATCGCCCTTCGGTGTTGGTCTTTTTGAGCCACATAATGAGTAGCGTTTACCTTGTGGAACTTGTATACCTTATTGGTATTTGTTATCGCCTTTTTGGCTTGATTTGGGATATTTGCATCCTTTGTTTCTATATGTAGTCGATGATATGAGGCTTGTTATCATATGATTCATCTTTTGCTGGATGATTGTGTTATCTCCCTTAGAGATATATGTTATACCTTGTGACCTTACAGGTTTATTACTGTTCAGTTTATCTAACTGATTTGTTTAGCTAGACTGACCCGTGTATTTTATACTCGGGTCAGACCGAGATGTTTCAGGTTAGGTACTTTTGGACTTAGCCTATTTTGCTTCCGCATGGACTACTCCGCTAGCTTCTTTTGTCTTAGCTTTTGTGTGGTCCTATCATGTTGTAACTCTGATATTTATTCTTGTGAACTCGTCTGTATATTGTGGTCTGCTATACCACTTGACATGTATTATTTTGTATACTCTGCGATGTATCTGTATATGTGTATATGATGATTTACTATTCTGTGATGTATATTACATTTGAGTTTTCATATTCTGTTTTGATAGATCCTTCAACCACCTATGGTTTTGTTTTAAGTATTCATTGGGTATGTCGACCTGCTTGATATGTTTATTGTCGATGTATTCAATAGATAGTTAGAGCAAAGCTATAGATGGTCGCTCCCAACCAGCCTTATTCTCCGTGTTAGTTGACGGCATTACCCTGTAGTGTCCTTGGCTAGCGTGGGTATAGAGGTGGGGCATCACAGCGTGGTATCAGAGCCGAGTTCAGAACAAAGTATGATAAACACAGAATAGAAATACATATTACGATACATCAAAGTGTACAAGTGATACAAATCTTTGAATCATCGTGTTTCTTTATTCCATCAAGGTTAGATAGAATTTGGGGAATACGTCTAGGAATGCATTTTATTCCGTAGTATTCCATATTGAATTATCTACCTTGTGAATAATCTTATTCTTATCTTAACTTTTAGCGTATGGCTGGAAGAGGCAGAGGACGACGTTCGGATGCTGGGCAATCCAGCGGCTCACATCCGGATGGCGTTTATATGTCTGCCGATCAGTTTTTGGAATTGTTTAGGAGCACTCAGCCTCCAGTTCCTCCTCGAGTATCTCCACCTTGCAAGTCTGCCTTTGCACGTCAGTGCAGTGATTTTTCTCATCTTGGAGGGAAGCCGTTTAAGGGCTCCGAGTCCGTTCTTGAAGTCCAAGCTTGGCTTCGTATGTGCGAGCGTATCTTCTCTCGCATGGATCTTTCCGACCATGATAGAGTTCTTGTGACTTCTAGTTTATTACAAGAGCGTGCTCTTGATTGGTATGAGCTTCTTATAGCCGAGATTGATGAGCCTACTCTTTCTTGGACTCAGTTTCGGGGACAATTCGAACTCAAGTTCGTTCCTGAATCTGAAAAAGTTTTATTGACCCATCGCTTCCTTGAGTTGAAGCAAGGGAAATCTTCTATTTCTGAGTATGTTGCATCATTCGAGGCTTTATCTCAGTATGGTCTTGAATTCATCAGCACTTCTTATAAGAAGAATTTGAAGTTTGTTTCTGGTCTTAAGAAATATCTTAAGAAGTCTTTGTTGCTCCAGCTTAAATTTTCTTTTAAGGAGTTGGTTGATTCGGCACTTCATCTCGAGACCGTCGAGAAGGAGTGTGATAGTGATGTTGATGTTGAGGTTTCCAAGAACCCCAACAAGAGGCCGTTTTCAATTCAGAAGAAGCTTTTTCCTTCTAAGAAGAAGAAGACTGGTGGTCCTAGTTCTCAGCCTCAGTCTTCCGGAACATCTTTCGTTCGAAAGTGTTTTAATTGTGGTTCTCCGGATCATATTATTCGAGCTTGTCCTAAGCCTCTCTTCTGTCGTTATTGCAAGAAGGAAGGTCATCATGTTTCAGCTTGCCCTACTGTTCCGGCTGGTGCCAAGTCTAGCAGGCTTTATGCTGCTAAGGCTTCTGAAGGTCCTTCTTAGCCCAAAGGTATATCTTCATCTATTTTGGAAGGTTCTATTTTATTTCATGACCATAGTATTCGAGTTCTTTTCGATACGGGTGCATCACATTCTTTCATATCGAAAAAGCTCGTTGATGATTTATCTTTGGATGTTTCTTGTTTGATTACTTCTTTAAGGATTGCGAATCCAATTAGGGGATCCGCGACCCTTAGTTTGCTTTGTGATGATGTTGAGATTGTTTTATGTGGCTTTTCTTTTCATGCGAATCTGCACGTTATTTCTTGTCTGGGATTTGATATGATTTTGGGTATGGACTGGCTAGTGAGATATGATGCCAGGATTATTTGTTCGGAGAGAACTATATATCTTCAACATCCGGATTCGCCTACTCAGCTATCTCTTGTTCTTCAGAATGTAGATAATTCCGAGATGGATTTATATTCTCTTGACTCGCGAGATGATGATGATATATCTCGTATTCCTGTTGCTTGTGACTTTTCTGATGTTTTTGAGCCTGTATCGGGTTTGCCACCCAAGCGGGAAATTGAGTTTCGTATTGATCTCATCCCAGGCGCGCAGCCAGTTGGTCGTCCCCCCACGAGGATGTCTACAAAGGAAAATGAGGAACTCAAGAAGCAGCTTTTAGAGCTTGAGTCCAAGCAGTTAATTCAGTCCAGTTTTTCTCCGTGGGGATCCGCGGTCGTCTTTGTGAAAAAGTCTGATGGAACTCTTAGGCTCTGCATTGACTATCACAAGCTTAACGAGTTGACCATCAGAAATAGGTATCCATTGCCTAGGATCGATGATATGTTCGGTCTATTGAGTGGTGCTAAGGTCTTTTCTTAGCTTGACCTTGCCACAGGTTTTCATCAGTTACGAGTCGCGGAGGATAGCATACCTCTTACAGCTTTCCGCACTCGATATGGTTCTTTCGAGTGGCTCGTTATGCCGTTCGGTTTGACGAACGCTCCTTCTTTCTTTGTTGATCTTGTGAATCGAGTATTCTGGGAATATCTCGATAAGTTCGTCCTTGTCTTCATTGATGATATCCTTATTTATTCTAAGTCTGAAGCTGAGCATGCTAATCACTTAAGGATTGTCTTGAGTACCCTCCGTCATCATCAGCTTAGAGCCAAATTCTCCAAGTGCCACTTTTGGGAGAATAAGGTTAAGTTCTTAGGCCATGTTGTATCTTCCGATGGCATTTCTGTCGATCCCTCAAAGATCGAAGCCATTCAGAATTGGAAGAGGCCTGAGAATGTACATGAGATTCGTAGTTTCCTTGGATTGGCGGGTTATTACCGTCGGTTCATTAAGGATTTTTCCCGTGTTGTGCTTCCTCTCACTTGCCTTACTCGGAAAGGCATTCGTTTTATTTGGTCCGACAAGTGTGAAGCTTCCTTTCTGTCATTAAAGGAACTTCTTACTAATGCTCCTATTCTTGTGGTTCCCGAAGGGAATCATGATCTTGTTGTCTACACTGATGCTTGTGGTAGTGGTCTCGGTGCTGTTCTTATGCAGAAGGATCGGGTAGTTGCTTATGCTTCTAGGCAACTGCGTCCGAATGAAGTTCGCTATGCCACTCATGATCTTGAGCTTGCCGCCATTGTCTTTGCCTTGAAGATTTGGCGACATTATTTATTGGACGAGCGCTTCATTCTCTATACCGATCATAAATCTTTGAAGTATTTGTTTACTCAGAAGGAACTCAATATGAGGCAACAGCGTTGGCTCGAGTTTCTTGCTTTCTATGACTTTGATATCCTATATACCCCTGGTAAGGGTAATCGTGTTGCAGATGCGCTTAGCCGCAAACATTCGGCTGTTATTTCTATGATGCTTGCCGAATGGAATATTCTTGAGACTCTATCTTTTTGTGAAATCCGTGATCGAGGTTCATCTTCTGATTCTACTATTCTATTATTTAGTTTGGGAGCTCGACCTATTTTATTGGATCGTATTGTCGATGGTCAGCGGCGTGATCCTGAATTGTTGCATCTTATTCAGCTTTGTGAGTCTGGATCTTGTGATGAGGCGTTGCAAGATTTCAGCATTGGTTCTCATGGGTGTCTTCACAAGAAGAACCGTCTTTTTGTGCCTTCTGATTTTGCACTTAGGCATGACATTCTTGATGACTGTCACTGTTCTAAGTATACCATTCATCCCGGTAGTAGCAAGATGTATGCCGATATGCGTCGTCTTTATTATTGGGAAGGCATGAAGCGTGATGTGGCGAGTTATGTGAGCAATTGCATAACTTGTCAGCGTTTTAAGGCCGAGCATCAGCGTCCTTCGGGTCTTCTTCAGCCTCTTGAGATTCCATTGTGGAAATGGGATCAAATTTCTATGGATTTTATTGACGGCCTACCTCGTTCGAGATCGGGACATTCTAGCATCTGGGTTATTGTTGATCGCCTCACTAAATCTGCTCATTTTATTCCTATTAAGTCTAATAGGACTGCGTCTCTTTTGGCTAAGTTATATGTCAAGGAAATCGTGAGACTTCACGGTGTTCCTACTTCTATTGTGAGTGATCGTGCTCCTTTATTCACGAGTCATTTTTGGAAGAGTCTTCAGCAAGCTTTGGGAACAAAGCTTAATTTTTCTACAGCTTATCATCCGCAGTCTGATGGATAGACTGAACGGGTGAATCGTATCTTGGAAGATCTTCTCCGTATTTGTATTTTTGATTTTGGTGGTAGTTGGTAAGATCACCTACCTCTTGTAGAGTTCTCCTACAACAATAGTTTTCAGTCTAGTATCGGTATGGCTCCTTTCGAAGCCTTATACGGAAGACCATGTCGATCACCTTCATGTTGGTTAGAATCTGAAGAGAAGCTTATTCTTGGTCCAGATTTTGTTCGTCATTCTTCCGAGAAGATTGGTCTTATTCGATTGAGAATGAAAGAAGCACAGAGTCGTTAGAAATCCTACGCGGACAACCGTAGGAAGCCTCTCGAGTTCTCGATCGGCGATCTTGTTTTCATTCGTGTTTCTCCTTTGAAGGGGGTTATGCGTTTCAGTGCGACTGGGAAATTGGCTCCTCGCTTTATAGGACCATTTTCTATTACTGAACGTATTGGCCCCGTGGCTTATAGAGTTTCACTTCCAGCTCATTTATCTGGCATTCATGACGTGTTTCATGTCTCGCAACTTCGGAAGTGTCTTCGGGAGTCGGATTCTGTTATTACTTCTCCTGATTTGCAAAAGCTTGAGATCTCACCGGACTTATCTATTGTACAGCAACCTATTCGCGTGCTTGACACGGAGGTGCGACACCTTCGGAACAAGGACGTGCCGCTCGTTAAAGTTCAATGGTCCGCTAATCCTAATGACTGTACTTGGGAAACTAGAGAGTATATCGAGCGATCTTATCCGGGTTTTCTTTCTTCGCTTTGAAACGGTGAGTACGTCTTTTCATCTCGAGCTTATTTCCTTTTCTTTGGAATGTTTTATGTATGTAGTTGTTACAAATATCGTCTCTAGGAATTGCGGGGACGCAATTTTGTAAGGAGGGGAGATCTGTAACAACCCGCATATTTAACGGTTTTATATTTAAATGTTTAATTTAAATATAGCGTCGTTAGTCGGATTTGGGTCCGAAATGTTACTTTTTGCAAACGGCCGAATTGGGACTCGAAACCATTTCCATTGATTCCAAAATGGCGTTTGCGATCTTTTTGAGTGTAAGCTTTGATATGTTTGGAGTAAGTGAAATTTTGGCTACTTTTTCTACTTAGGCTTGAGTTTGGGTTCAGCCCAATCTCCACTTAACCCTCTAGCTTAGCCCCTTCTCTTCATTCATCTCTATTTCATTTCATTTTTCAAGCAAAAACTGAAATGGGGGAAGAGAAAGGAAATTAGAAACTCCTAGCCCTAAATCCATTTGCAAAAATCCAAATTCTTGCTCCAAAATCAAAGAGAATGCATTGGTAAGTTCTTCTTCATCTTCTCCAACTCTTCTCCTCTTCAATTTCAGAAAAATTTCCTAAACCTAAATTGGGATATATGTGTTTTATTCTTAGATTGAAGCTTGTTGAGTTGAAGTAGTGTTTGTTGGTCTTCTCCTTGCAAATTGAACTCCTTCTTCTTTGTTTTGGGATAAAAAGGTGAGTTTTGAACTCACATCTACTTCTCTTGATTTCATTGATGTTGGGTATGAATTCCTAACACCTTGTTCATATGCATTTGCCTTTAGTTTGAATTGAATTGGTGAACATTTCATTTTTGGAGTTTTGGAGTCAAATCCTTGAAAATCATAACTTTGATGTTTGATCATTGTTTTTGGTGGTGAATCGGAGTCAATGGTGTTGGGTTATCGATTGGCAAAATCCTCTTAAGTCCATTGCTCGATATGTTGCAAATGGGGTGAGTTGCTCCTCCATTTGCTAGGCTGGAAAACATTTCCAGCTACAGCCAGTCGACTGACCCCCTGCAGTCAGTCGACTGAATGCAAAGAGTAAAAACTCTCGGGTTAGGGTTCAGTCGACTGACTGCCGTAGGCCAGTCGACTGACCTGCTTCATTTTGTCCAGTATGCCTATTTGTTTGTGATTTTCACTTTTATCGATGTATATTGATTCTAACTAGTTGTTTATGCATATTTGACCTTAATGATTCCCTTTTGAATTCATTCACGAGCTTTATAAATGATTTCTTTAAATCGTATTAAAAGTTCGCTTCTTCGATTTATAAATTCTATTTAAAATACACGCACAATTTCGCACTTCGAGCGAAGTGGAAGGGTGATTAAATGGTTAGGCAAAACACGGACCATGAATCTGTGTGTTTATCTTTCCGATTAGTCCCCGACCTATTCGATTGATCGGTTTGACCTTCGGGTTTGGTTTATCGATGATATGAGGTAAACTTTGTACTGCTTTGAGTGTGAAAGTGGCTGACGGATAGTAAACCGTTTAGTGCGAACGAGTGGTTATGGGACATACGTTAACACTTTTCGGATTCCTTTTCGAGAGTTGTGACACATTCCGCTAGTTAGTGGTGTCCAGTACTGGGTCTCTGACCTTCACCACTACGGTTTGTTGCCTTCGGGTATGTGCCTTCGGGTATGTGCCTTCGGGTTTGTGCCGTCGGGTTTGTTGCCCTATAGTATCGCTTTCTATGTTGGTCGTTATGAGCCGCATGGGTGATATTGGGGTGCCCTATAGTATCGCTTTCTATGTTGGTCGTTATGAGCCGCATGGGTGATATTGGGTTTGGAGTCTTCGGGCTTTTGGATCCTTGTTTGTACAGTACTGAGCTCGAGCAAATTTTCTGATGTTTCATTCATATGTATATTCCCTTGTTATCGCCCTTCGGTGTTGGTCTTTTTGAGCCGCATGATGAGTAGCGTTTACCTTGTGGAACTTGTATACCTTATTGGTATTTGTTATCGCCTTTTTGGCTTGATTTGGAATATTTGCATCCTTTGTTTCTATATGTTGCCGATGATATGAGGCTTGTTATCATATGATTCATCTTTTGTTGGATGATTGTGTTATCTCCCTTAGAGATATATGTTATACCTTGTAACCTTACAGGATTATTGCTGTTCAGTTTATCTAACTGATTTGTTTAGCTAGACTGACCCGTGTATTTTATACTCGGGTCAGACCGAGATGTTTCAGGTTAGGTACTTTTGGACTTAGCCTATTTTGCTTCCGCATGGACTACTCCGCTAGCTTCTTTTGTCTTAGCTTTTGTGTAGTCCTATCATGTTGTAACTCTGATATTTATTCTTGTGAACTCGTCTGTATATTGTGGTCTGCTATACCACTTGACATGTATTATTTTGTATACTCTGCGATGTATCAGTATATGTGTATATGATGATTTACTGTTCTGTGATGTATATTACATTTGAGTTGTCATATTCTGTTTTTGATAGATCCTTCAACCACCTATGGTTTTGTTTTAAGTATTCATTGGGTATGTCGACCTGCTTGATATGTTTATTGTCGATGTATTCAATAGATAGTTAGAGCAAAGCTATAGATGGTCGCTCCCAACCAGCCTTATTCTCCGTGTTAGTTGACGGCAATACCCTGTAGTGTCCTTGGCTAGCGTGGGTATAGAGGTGGGGCGTCACAAAAATGATAAACAATGTCAATTATAGAATTGAAATTGAAAATTTGATTTAATTAATGATTTATTTTTTAATTAATATAAAAATAGCCATTTTGGCCACTAACTCAGATTTCAATGAAACTAGTTTCATCGAATCTATAATGGTGTATTATAGTAGGATTTCAAGTTTCGCAACAATTGAACTTGTCGTTTGATCGAACGGGCTCGAAATGCCTAGAAATCAATTAAATTGAAATCAATTGAAATCAATTCGAAATAAGATGATTTTAACGTAACTTCTTCATACGATGGAATTTGGACTTGAAACATGTTCCATCAATTTTAAAATATTCAAATACATTTATTTTGATGTATGGGTTGACCCAATTTCGTTCCGGAGTCGAAACGGGCTTTTTGGGCCATTTTACCATTCAACGTGTAAGTAAATCTTGTCCATCTATTCTATTTTTAGCTTTGTCTATGAATACCCTGTTATAAACCCTAATTCATTTCTATTTCTCATTTTCTATATGTACAAAAATTATGTTGTTTCTCTTTCTCAATGGCAGACAAACCCTAAATTCCTTAATTGCAATTCCAATTCAATTTCAACTTCAAAATTTTAACTTCTCAATATATATCAATTATATAACGATCTGAAGCTCTCGACGAGCGCATCTCAAATTGAAAATTCGTTTTCCAATTTGAATCATCGTTTACCCAAAAATTGGTGATCAATTTTCGGCCGTTCACTGGCGTTTGATGATCGTTGTCTGATCGACAAATCAAAGACACCGCGTTGTGGAGGACATTGAGCGCTATTCATCGGTGTCGTTCATCTGGGTGTTTGACGGTTGGATTTTGCCTGAAAATTCGATTAGGGTTGGAATTGGGGTGGCGGCGGCTCGTGTTTGGGTTCGACCAGAGCTGCTAGGTGACGTCGGGGTGGTGGCAATGGGAGGCGCTGGTGGAGGCGAGCTTTACGTTAGTTGTCGGCGTGGCCAGCGATGGCCAAAGGCTGCACATTGAACGATCGAACGATGGTGGCTAGGTTGAGCGTGAGGTTCTGTATCCTGTAGGGTTTCAGAGGGAAGCGGCCACGTGGCAAGTATGGTGAGGGAAGTTATTTATTTTGTTTTTTTTCATTTTCAAATGTTCTAACTTATGTAACTTTCGCATACGAGGTTCGATTCATGCGTGGTTTTCTCCGCTAGGATCGTACTGAAATTTGAGACATTTTGGCTTTAGTATGGATGAATTCCGAAACTATTCAATTTTTCGGTTTAAATTGGATTTAAATTCAATTTAAATTCAAAAGGTGAGTGTTTTAACCCACTCACAACTTCAAAAATTTCTTATGTTTGTTAAATTGATTTATGATGTGATTTGAAATTTATTTATGACTGTTTGGCATATTTTAATCATCAACTCAGTTAAATTGAATTTATTGAATTAAATTATTATTTAATTTATTTTTTGCATACAAACTGCCAGTTAAATTTGTTATTTAATTTATTATTAAATATAAACTGCCTCTAAGTACCTGTTATTTATTACCTGTTCTATATTGATGTTATTGATTGAATTGGATAATGATTGTGATAAATGTTTGATGATTGATGTTGGATGAATGAATGTTGTATTTTATATTGTTATAAACTGCAAGTTGTTATGGAATTTTATTTTTTTCGGAATTATGGATTGAAATGATGTATAACCATATTTATGTTTTAAATTAAGGATTGAAATGATAAACATCCGTATCACTTGACCATAGGATAGAAAATTATATACAAACGCCGCGGTCTTTATATACAAAAATAATTTGGAATTGATTTCTATGGTTTTTGGAAAGAAATACATGGTTTTCTATAAATATTGATTTTAGTATTACATAAATGTTATTTTATATATATAGCCAAATTCTTGACTTGAGCTATATATAAATTTGTTGGTATAAATAAGTTTAATAATAAAGTTCGATTTTATATAAAATATAATATGGTTAAAATTTATTTAAATTTTATTTTAGTATAGAATTTATAATGATTTCAATAAATTAAGGTTGAAAGATAAATTGGAAATTGGTTTGAAATTGTATTTAATTGACGATTTTATTTAATAAAAAAATCGATTTGGGACTCATTGAATTTGAGATTTTAAAGAATATGATATTTAACTTGATTTTTTTAAGGTTATATAAATGAATATATCGAGTTTTAATAAAGTGAGGGAAATATTCAATTATTTGAAATTGGAGTTTATTTGAATGATATTGGGATTATTAAGTAAATGTTTCAAAACTAAATAATAGTAAACTGAATTTGATATATATATATATATATATATAGAGTTAATAAATTTAGTTTGAAATGTTGAATATTGAGAGTTTTTAAGTCTATTGAAATGGTTTAATTGGAGGTTCGAATCTATAATTGAAATCGATATAAATTGAAATGGTTTATTGAAAATTGAAAGTGAGTTGAAAGTTATGAATTGAGATTTAAGTTAAAGTGAATAAAATTGTGAAGTCGAGAAAATTATTTTACCTTATAAAGTAATTTTAAATTTAAACTATTTTATTTTATATACTGTTTGAATATCCAAACCGTTCAAGTGGTGGAAGTTATGGTTTAGAAGCTATGAAATTCAAAGTGTTATGTTTTGAAAGGTTATATTTCAAGCGTTTGGTTTCGAAATATTATAACTTTGAAAGTGTTATGGTTTTAGAAAAGGATATATTTGAAATGAAAATGATATCGTACTGATTTGGTTTTTAAAGGGCAATGATTGGTTTTAAAGAATAAACTATTTTGAAACTGACCGCGGTGTTATAATAACGTTTGGTTACTAAAGAGATCGGGATCGGAAGTTGTCATACTCTCTGCCAACTCCGAAAACCACTTTAACAACCGTGTACGTGGTGGAAATTTCAGAATGAAGTAGGATGGTGGCGGCGTTTCCTTTGAGGTATATATGTTGACCCGACTCCCATGAGTTGGCATAAGGTAGCTAAAATAGGAGCGACTGACTGGCTAAGAAGGTAGCACCTTTTATCGGACACACTCCTTCAATACCATTCTATTACTTTGTGATTGATTTGGGACCTTTTGATTTTAGAGGTGTGGATGGAGGTGGGCGGTAGTAGCTGCTACGTGTTACCACCGGTCCGGAAGCGTAATTGGTATATCTACCCTAGCATTGCCTAGTTGTGCTGTGTCACCTACCCTAGTGAGCCTTGTACGAGTTTGATTTGTGTCGTATCTATAGAGCATCTTTGCGTAGCCTCCCGATCAGGAGGTGGGCAGGTGTTGTATAGACTATTGGCACTATTATGTGTGAAGGTGGAAAATATAAAGCTTAAACGTTATTTAAAAGTAAGTTTATTTTACTATAGACATTATTATAATAGCGAAATATTACTACATAGTAAAATATTTTAACGGATCATTAGGAGATGTGAATCCCGAGCATCTCTTAAGTTACTGCACTCACGTTATACACTAGATAGAAGATGTCAAATCTTGTAAACTTCTCTGACGCTGTTCCACTCATATTTTACCGTTGATTTAACTTATATAAGATCTTTTAGTTCTGACTCGAGTATTTTGTCCTTTCAATTCGCTTTGTTCAGTCTGAGAATTTCAGGATTTGATGACCTTATTTCTGGAGAACAAAGACAAAATTTTATTATTATTATTATATGCTGTGTTGTTCCACTGCATCACACTGTTCCGCTGCATTATTTATTATTCTCTGGTATGTGTAACTCTGATATGTGTTGTAAAAGTATAATCATATGTTCTATAAAACATCTTCATGAACTATTACTTGATTATTATATTTTGTCATTTCCGCTGTGAGATTCTGTTTTGTTTTATATTTCTTTCTTCCTTTTTCTTATTCGCCCCAATAACAATTCGCCCTTTCGTATGGTTTGAGTCTAACGTGTGTGGTTTATCGTCGATTTAAAGCGTACAAAAAAGAGGGATGTTACAGAAATCGAAAGGGAAACCTTTTGACAGCATCAGAAGCATGCAAGGCCTTTCGACCATGTCGAAAGGATTGATGTGGAAGGTAGAGGGACCTTTCGATTGAGCCGAAAGCATAAGCGCGAAAGGGGGCCGAATTGCATCTATAAATAAGACTCAAGGGGTTCGATTTTGGGGACCGTACTTTGGAATCCAAAGCTCATTCTTTTTACTTCTACTTCTTTGCAACAAAAAAATCTTTGTAACCTTAAATTGATTTGGGGAAAAAGATCTCAAACTTGTAACTCTTTTGGATTAATGGAAAAGGGAGAAATGCGCGGACTCATTAGGGATTTTGATTATGAAAAAGATCATTACGATCATTAGCCATACTAATGATCAATTGTACAAGATGTTATCTTATCGTCTTAACTTTTTTCTATCTTTTGCAAAGCCGTAGGCTCAACTTGGATTGTATACATGCGAAACACATTATCATTGCGATAAACAAAATACAATGACAAATAAAGATGATGATGATGTTTTGACATTGATAAGTTCATTAAACTTACAAATATCCAAGATGATCTTCTATCGAATACAACAAATGTAACTTGCTCAGTTGTGAATTAGACCTATTTCGGAAGGATGAAATCTTATTTGACATGGTCAAAAGGGATGCCACGAAAGACGTCTAGTTCATAAATGACAAGCAATCATCTAAAGATGGATTCCTTTGAAAAGAACATACATGCAACCACATCTTCAACCCTTTCTTAGGAGTTCTTCCATAAGGAATGAATGCAATGATGTCGAAAGAAGCTATTTCTTTTCAAAGGTAGAGCAGACCTTCCGACATGGTCAAAAGGGTTTGAGTAGATCTTTCGACATGGTCGAAAAAGATGAATTTTTAATATAAATAGATATTTTCAACTCATTCAAAAGTGGGGTTTCGAATAAGATGCTTCCTTCTTTCCCTTCCTTTTAATGAGGTTAATTCAATCAATGATCTGCCATCGATATATCAATCATCCTCCAAAAGTTGTTTGACCAAGTCATCCTGGTCGGAAGTGGGGTTTCGAAGGGGATAATCTTTTTCAATCCTCTTTTAATAGTCTTATATAGTTGCAAAATAATCCTATTTTCTATTCTTAAGCTTTGGGGATGTTGGCAGCTTTTCTTGTTAACATTTTTGACGCTAGAAGGAGGGCCCTAACCTCCGACCATGTGATTATCTTATGGACTAATTATGGGTTATTTAACTTGGCGTAGGAAAATGAAATCGTAGCGACTTAGCAGAATGGATGAGGAGGTTTTCCACACTACTACCTTAGAAGAAAATATCACTCCAACTTTCAACTTAGAGGGGGTCGTACCAAGACAACCATCAATGTCAGCTCAACAGCATGATAATGCTGCCAAAATAAAGTGCTTAGAACATCAATTTCTTAAGATGCAGGAATTACTCAAGATGGCATTGTCCCAAAAATCCTCTAAAACAGCAAGACCAACAAATGGAGGCGAAGTGGTCTCTCCTAGGAGGAATTCAAAGGCTTATGCAAATGAAGAAAATGGCAAAATTGATTTAACATCTTCAAAAAAGAAAGGCCAACTTCCAACCAAAGCTGATCATCAAGAAAGAATGTTAAATAAATCTCTTGAACAGTCTAGTAGCTCCATATTGAAAGAATACCGTCCAAAGAAGAAAAATTACCTAAACGTAGAAGCCTACCTAAAAGATGCAGCATAAAAAATAATTAAAGATGTGCAGGTTGCTAAAGGGAAGAATACCCTCGACGAGAATGTGAACGATAATGAACGTGTGTCGCCTTTTACAGATGAAGTCATGGCAACAACTATTCCATCTTATGTGAAGATCTAGATAATGAAGTATTATGAGAACGCAGATCCAGACGACCACTTGATGGCTTTCGATAGCCAGATGGAGCAATATAATGCATTAGGAGCTGTCAGGTGCAGGTTATTTCTAGTGAATCTCTATGGTGTTGCGGCTAGATGGTATCAGTAATACCGAGAAAAGACCATCCACTCGTGGAAGCAATTTTCTTACGAATTCTCTGCTCAATGTTGCATATGCAGAGGCTCAACCATTGATTACACAGTCTTGGCTAACATAAAACAGAGACAGGGAGAATCTTTAAGAGACTATATTAAAAAGTTCAACACTGAAGTGTTAAAGGCAAAGGACATGAATGACCATGACAAGCTCATTGCGGTGCATTCAGGGTTAATAGAAAATACCCCATTCTGGAAATAACTCTTTGTTAATGGATGCAAATATCTGCAAGACTTCCGCTTTCAAGCTGACAAGTTCATTCAACTAGATGAGCTGTATCACGCTAAAAGGAAAGCGATCCCTAAAAAGGAAGGAGGAAGATTTAGGCTAGATTAAGGGCATAAAAGAGAAAGATGGGAAGAACCTATAGCTAATTCAGTTACTTTGAACAAGCCGTTGTCTTATGTCTATGCTGTGGCAAAAGAGTGAGTTAATTTCCCAACTTCCTTCAAAGCCAAGAACCGCCCAGAACAAACAAAAGAGGATGACTACTATGTGTACCACAAAGCAAACGATCACAAGATCGACGAATGTTGAGTCTTGGCAGGAATCATCCAGAAGTTGATTCGTGAGGGTCATTCAAAAGAGTTTATTTAGGACAAGCAGAAAGTTCCATGAACGGGTAATGGTCCGTAAAAGCTCCCAAATAATGCTGTTAATATACTAGAGGAGGATGACCCTTTGAGATTAAGCCCGCCGTTGAACATGATCGATGTAATTCATGGTAGGTCATAGCCAGCAGGGACAAGAAAGGGGCAAGAAGTAAATATAATAAGGAGGCTAAAAAGGGTGTACTCTCAATCCAAAAGGAGTCCCCGTCGAAAAATCCACGACTCAATATTCCAATGCCAAATCTTATCATCACCCACCAAGAGTTAAAGAAGGGAGTTCATCATCTATACAACAATACCTCAATGATCACAGCTCAAATTGGACATTCTATCGTGTCTAAAATTCTTGTGGATACGGGCAGCACAGTCAATGTCATTTTTAAGCATGCCTTCGATCAGATGAACATCCCTGAGAATAAGCTAAAGCCCCGCATGGAACCAATCTTCCGATCCAACAATAAAGGGTCGACTCCAGTGGGTCAAATAAAATTGCTAGTGCAAATAGAGGTGCTAACATTTTGCCAAACATTCGAGACTCTCTTTGTGATCATCAACCAGCCATCCTACTATAGCGTCTTCTTTGGCAGACCGCTTGACAAGATAGATGCTTTAGTCTCACCGAAGTACCTAAAGGTGAATTTCTTAACGAAAAGAGGCTAAGGCACAGTCCGTGGGGAGCAATTCAACTCTCGAGAAATGTATTTCACTACAATTGATCAATATAAAAGGGAGTCTTCTGTTTACTTTGATTCTTCCACTATTTTCCAGTCTTCGGGTGATTGATTTTTACATCCAACATTCAAAGTAAAAATTAAATCTAATAAGACTAAAAAACGCATGTATGAAAGGCACATTCCTCCTGGAGGCAAGAGGAAAAGAATCGATGTTAATTCTATTAAAGAAAACCCAATCGTCACTGAATTTGATTGCCGAGGGGAAACAGAAAGAATAAAACCCATAGAAGACCTTGAGGAGGCATGCTAAGATTCAGATGATACCACTAAAGTAATCAATGTAGGAAAGGAATTGGATAGCAACTTGAAGAAAGACTTAATATAGTTTCTTAATCCCAATAAGGACGTGTTTTCTTGGTCTTATTCAGATATGGTGGGGATTGATCCATCGGTCATGTCTCATGCACTAAACATCAATCCAGAAGCAACTCCCATTAGACAGAAAAAGAGACAATTAGATAGAGTATGATCTGATGCCTTGAAAGAAGAAGTTAGAAGACTACTTGAAAATGGGTTTATTCGGGAAATCTACTAACCAAAATTGCTAGCAAACCCAGTGTTGTTAAAGAAATCAAATGGAAAGTGGAGGACTTGCATTGGTTATATTGACTTGAATAAGACTTGTTCGAAAGACTATTTCCCGCTACCGCGAATTGATCGATTGGTTGATTCAACTGATGGACATAAATTATTATCTCTTCTGGATGCATATTCAAGATACAATCAAATACACATGTTCAACCCGGATGAGGAACACACTAATTTCATTACTGAATGGGGAATCTATGTTACAGAGCAATGCCAGACTAAAGAATGCAGGGGCTACTTATAAAAGGCTAGTCCACCAAACAAGTGACATCGAAGAGAAGTTCATCGGATCTCCTAAAGAAAGGAAGCGCTTACTCTGAGATGTATGTTGGATAAGAGGAGGTTGGTCAAGCACTCTCTGATCAGTTGGCAAAAGGGAATGCTTTTGTAAATTAGAAGGGTTCAATAGTACTAGTCTATTTCCAATTCTGCTTGAAGCAGCGATCAATGACTTTATTGTTCTTCATTTAGCTCTTTAACAGAAACATCTGAAAAAGAAGCATAGATTATCAAAGAAAAGTAATTAAACGAAAAAATTAAGGCTGAGGTTAACCTATGGGGAGAAGAGAAAACCCCACTAATGTTGGAAAAGCACTTGATAAAGAAGAACTATGTCTCCCAATCCCTGAATTTGTTCACCCCCTCAGATATTAACTTTTTAGGGGGGATTGGTTCTGAAGATTTGGGTTTTCAAGTTGCTAAGCTTAAACCATCGAACAAGATAATTCAGCACTTCGGCATTAAGAGAGGGAATGTCGGACTCTAATGCCATGAGCCCCAGGGATAGAAGATACGTTTACACATTGGGTGATAGTTAAATGAGAGCAACATCCAGATAGGTTAGGAACTTGGATAAGAAGTCCGAGAAGGGAAGGAATCTTCCATGCCAAATATGGATTATTGTGTAGGCAAAGAACCCTTCAAGATGGCTGTGAACGGTATCATTTTAAGAAAGGGGATGGCTTCCACCCCAGTAATGCCAAAGTCATTGAGAATCGCATCCACCTCATCCTAGGTGGATATTAAGGAATGTTTAGAAGTGGCTTTAGTCTTCTTGGGTGAACTCATGATTCTGCCAGGTGAAATAATTTTAATTAGAAATTATAGTATGTTATGAAATTAACATTCCTTCAAAGATATTGCAAACCTGTTATAATAATTAGAATATAAAACAAAAATATGAAATTACATATTCTTGAAGGAATGTTAAAGTTAGAAAAATGAAATTTATTAAGCTTTTGACAGAGTCGAAAGGAAAATAGAATTTGACTTCCAACATGTTCCCTTAACAATGTCGAAAGCTCAAGGGAAATTTTGTTATAGAAAAAGTAGTTGAAACCTACATAACAATTTTTAATAAAATATATGCTACCAGCAATCAATAAACTAAGATAAAAGAACCTTTCGACAGTGTCGAAAGCCATGAATTTAATTTTTCTAGGGGAGAGCAAATGTTGTCGAAAATCATGTAGATAAAAATAGAAAGGACTTAGGATGTTTCGACAATGTTGGTAAAAGACGATCAAATCTCAATTAGTCACAAAAAGTTTCGATAGTGTTGAAAAGGACTACATGGTTTCGGAAGCATACTAATAAGAAAATTTAAACCAATACAGAAGGTTTCGACTAAGTTGAAACGTTTGATTTGATTCACAACTTATATAAAGTATGCTTTCTTCAATCCAATTTATAAAATATATGAAGTAAGAATATACTAAAGGTTTAGAAACCTATAAAAAAAGACTATGTTTTCGAACGTGTATGTCTTAACTAATTACTAAGTAAGATAAACTTCTTTGAAAGGTATAGAATACATTAGAGTACAATTCTGCTATTGAAGAGGTCCACTTCCTATTAACCACACAACCTTTCGATGAGGTCAATTGAATGAGGCATTAGACTACCTTTCGACTCCATTGAAAGAGGCTAAAAAAGTAAAATAAAAGTTTCCACCTCAATCCCTATCGAAGGGGTAGAAAGGTGAAATTGTAGCATCAAATTTTGATTCATGTAGCTTAAAACTTCTCTGCGAAGTAAATAGAAATCTCATTCTTCCCCAAATCCAATTTTAACCTAGAAACTTAAAAAGAATCCATAACAAATAGGATTCAAGCGCGAATTTACCATGTATAATTATAAAATCTTTGGGGTGAAAACTCGAATTCTTTAAAAAATAATAACAATAAT
This sequence comes from Allium cepa, assembly GCA_030765085.1. Lineage (NCBI taxonomy): Eukaryota > Viridiplantae > Streptophyta > Magnoliopsida > Asparagales > Amaryllidaceae > Allium > Allium cepa. The sequence goes on along the minus strand of CM060930.1, from coordinate 1,907,978 downwards.
AATAGCAAAATGCAAATCAGATAGGTTTAGTATGAAAATTAACAAGAAAACAAATCAAAGCAAGCCATAAAAATAAATTGTAGAATGCTTTCAAATAAATAGGAATCTAGATGTTTTTTGTTAAATCAAAGAAGAAATTCAGATCCAAACACGATGGATTGTTAAAAAATAGTAATAACAATAATAATATATCAAAATTCACCATGAAAAGTAAACTTTAAAAACAAGATAATAAAAACTTACTTTGGATTTGGATTTCTGCAGTTAGAAATGGAAAATATTTAAGAATTTGGAAACTTTGATTCTTGCTGTAAATTTCTTTGGTTTTAGATAAGTGAAAAAGGAAAAGAAGAGAGCTCATTTTATAAGAAAAATCAGTGTAGACAATGAGTCGTACGATCTAATTTAAATGGATGGCCAGGATTTGCACCTGAATATGAAAAGGCGGGAAGTGTGATAGGTTTCGAGAGAGTTGACTTGGAAAGTCAATGGCATCCCTTCGCGAGAGGAGGGGTGGAGTAAATGTTACCACCAGTTCCTACTTCAACCTTGTCGAAACCAAAATAGTTTAAAGGAAAAATGAACAAGAGATGACAGCACCGGCAAAACTTTTTGAAGGAGTCGAAGGGATGCTGCAACCAAAAGTCAAATGTTTTACAGCCTTTCGAAGAGGTCAACGTGATCGAAGGCTCCCTTTCACGTCAAATGACTACCTTTTGAAATAGATGCTTTCGTCTACATGGAGACGTTTCAAATAAGAGCAGAAGTACCTTTCGAAGGCAGCATGCATGCGAAACCTTTCGAAACCAAAGGTTTCGCCTTCATTCAAACTACTCAGAAGGATGCCTTGATCAAAACGGCCCTTTCGAAAGCATGATCAAGCGTTTCGAACCGGTTGAAGATTTTGACATCCAGGGAAGGTTGTGTATCAAATCGCAAGCACGCATTTGGAAGCTACCTACTATGTCAAGACCATCAACACCTTCAAAACTCCAAAAAGAACCTGTCGACGTAGTCGAAAGCTCTTACTTTTACACACTTGCAACAACAAAGCAGTACAGAAGAAAAGGCATGTCAACCCTTTCGATGAAAACGGAAGCATTCAAACCCAATCGAGAGCATTGCTGAGGGAGGCACAAATGTTAAAGGAGTTGGAAGGTATATAAAGCCACCTTTCAAGAGGTTAAAGTCTCTGGGTCAAAAGGTGCCAACCCACGTCTATAAATAAGATCCTACGTGTCTGCTTTAGGGGATTCGAATTTCATTCACTCCACTCTTATACTTTCTTAAAAACTTGTAACCCTAATTTGGAAATAGAATTAGGAAAGTTGATCATCGTGTCCATCGTTAGTGAAAGAACAAAGATTCTTATTCTTTTGGTTATGCTACTGTTCAGAAATTTCTACTGGATTTGGTTATGTTATACCTATGCGGACTTCAACGAAAGATCCCTTCCGACCGAGTCAAAACCCCATACTTTGCCCAAAACACTTAAAAATCTAACTCCAAACCATAAATCTCCAAAATTTTATCTTCCAAGTGAGTCGAAACTATAGACTTGGACAAGATCCCCAGGCTTAACAATCCAAGCTAAAGTTACCAAAGAAGTAATCTTTCGGCAAGGTCGAAACCTATCCATTAAACGCATATCCTTAAACATTAGAGCTAGCTTCTAAGTCTCCACAACCAGATCAAAAGGGAGGTTTCGAAAAGACCCTAAATCAGTTTGCCTGCTTCGAAAGGTGTCAAAAGAGGATTGAGGTGTTTCACCCAAGTCGAAAAGTCACCATTAAGAAATTCCAACTACTAGAACCCATTCGAAAGGTAGACCAAAAGAAGTAGAAAGGTGCAAACCATTCTTGTCTAGTCAAAAGGTGGTTTAATTGGGATATCATTATCTAAAACATTACTTTGGGGTGTGACAAGTTTTCTTGTTAACATTACTATTATTTATATATTAGCATTTGTGAGGACAGATTTTTATAACCGTCCATGCTGATGATAGTATTGAGAATTGTAACTATAAAATGCTTTGTACCTTAGAGTGACAGTTTTGTACTATCTTTTGATATTATATATCATCATTCTTTGTGAGATTCTGATATCGTGTTCCTTCTTTCTTCTTTTGTTTTGTTTTCTTATATTTTTCCCTAACTATCTATCTTTTTAGCACTAGGGTGCTTAGCACCCGAATACTTTGGATGTATTTGTTTCAACATTCAAGGGTTGAAAAGTCAGATCGTTACATGATCCTGTGTTGAAGAACCACAAGAGCCTCGCCTGAACCTTGAAGTCCAGCCCGAATGTCGTGAATACCGAAGAAACCCTAGGATCTCCATTCTACAACTGATTAGTGAGCTGCACCATATGGGCCATTTGACCGATCTGTTGTGGTCAACTAGCTATAGCCAAACAATTGATTGATCTAGTTCCAAAAATAGACTGACCTCTTTGATATTTAATTGGTTGAACCTAACCATTTGATAGTTCAAGGCCAAAATCGACCTTTTTTCCTTTCAACCACCAAATTCTACACAATCTACTTCAACCAGTCTACTAATGCCCTTTGGCCAGTCGATTGTTTGCTTGTTCAATTTCAAATTTGAATCCCACAATTTAAACTCCACTTGAACATTGTCCTGGCTTCCCTTGCCCTGACATTGTGTCCCGTGGCACTGCAACCTTGCTCCCGCCATCCGTATCTCGCATTTGAGCTCCCATCATTGATGATCCATCTTGGGACAAATACCACTTAAGGTAATTTGGCAAACCATCTCGAAACTCAAATTCTTCGTAAATCATACGGGTGTACGGTGCTTAACCATCCATACAATAAACTAGTAACAGTCATCCCCAAGCAAATAATACTAACAAGCAATGATATCATCCATCGATCTCCTACACGTTAGCCTTTTATTTATTTAATGTCTTAAGTTCATCGTTTTAATTCAACATTCGTTCAATGAACTCATGTCATTTTTTTAATCAAATAACCCAATGCCCAAACTTTCAACAGGAGGCGGAGCACTCATGACTAAACCCTAACCAATAGAGCAATTAGCAAGCATAAAAGCATAAAGATCATCATATTCAGTAAATACCATTTCACTCACTTAAGCTGGGAGAAATCCTGAAATTTAGCTCACAGTCAACTCCTAAAATCCCTATTCCAAGAATTCTGAAATCACCTGTTCAATTCCACCAAATTCCAAGACGTTCTTGCTTGAATATAGAGTATTTTATGTGATTTTTGGAGAAGGAGTGAAGAAGTTACGGACAGAGGAGAAGATGAGCTAGGGCTTAGAAGGAGGATGAGGAAAAAGAAGGAATCGTGGAAATAATATAAATTTGAGGATCTAATTTTTGAAATTAGATCTTTATAGGCACTTCCAATTTTGTTCACAAGTTTACTACCCTCTTGTCTCGACATTTCTCTTTTCTTTCGTTCTCTAATTCTCTTATGTTTTATATTTCTTCAAACATAAATGACATTTCGAACACAATGGAACTAGTTTCGAGTCCTAATTTCATTGTCTTTTAAAATTCCTCATTCAAGCCTGAAATCTCTAACCTTTTTCTAATTCACTAAAATGATTCGATCAATTCATTATTATTTTTTATATTAGGTCATTACATTCTCCCCCAAAAAGGATTTTCTCTTCAAAATTCTTGAAAGAAGAACAATATAACTCTTGACATAGTCATTACTAACATATGACACAATAAATAAGTTCTACCTTATCCCATGTGTGCGTGCACTAAAAGTAAATAAGTACTACTAAGTAAAGCGAATCATACCAGTAAATAGCTTCGTCTGGAAGTCTGAACTTCTTCTTGCAAATCACAAGTGCTATCACAACCGTTTTCACACCATTGAACCCATACAAGCTTAACCACTTTCCTCTTAAGTCACTTCTACTATACCCAACAATATAGATAGGTCTCCTTGGTCTAGTTTCTTCTAGTTCAACATTCATATCTTCAAGCTGACTCGGCTCTATGATGACACTGGAATTGTGCATGCACTTGCATAAATGAGATACATGAAACACATTATGTACCTCGAACATCTTTTAAGGAAGTGTGACTCGATATGCAAGCTTACCAATCCTCTTAATACTGGGGAAAGGTCCAACAAAGCTTACTGCGAACTTATTCAAACTGCCAAACTGAACCACATTTCTAAATAAAGAAACCTTTATAAAACAAAATTCCTTACCGTAAAGTCCAAATTAGTGCCTTTTTTATCGGCCTAACTTTTTTATCAATCTTATAATGCTTTCATTCTCTAGTGGATTAAATAAATCTTCTCTAAAGTCTCTCAGATCATATCTGACCCATGTATCAATCGATGGCTTGTCCCTTACTAACACGATGACGACTTGTGTCATGACCCACTTTTACGTACAGTTTAAACTGACACTTTACCACACTTGTCCAACCCAAATTGCACAGGAAGGCGGATAGTTAAGAAAAAGAAAGAAGATAGAAAGAAAACCAAATAACACAAGATATCATAGTGAAAACGAATAGTCTATAATATAGAACAAATATTTACATAAACAAAACTGTAATGTTTATAGTACAGATAACAATCAGAGTTCCCACTCTGGGATCCCCTGCAACACAGGACCGATTACCTCTAACCTAGATAGACCGAATATGCTATCACCCTGGATGTTCCTACCCTTATCGAGTTCTTTCGTGCATCGTAGTAACAATATCTGAGGGTATCTAGAAAGGAGATAAACATACCCTAATTGGGTGCGATCCACTTAGCCTTGTGCATCTCCTCTGATTTTCAGTCATTCCCGGTTGATGAGGCTTGAGGCTATGGTTACCTCTTTAAGGAATTTATACTTGGAATGCTCATTGTCCTTCAATGACAATGTACTTGATAGCATTCATCCATATAAGTCCGTTCTGGGTCTGAACAAAACCGAAGGCACTATTCCTACTACATCTGTTTGGGAATCATCCTCAGGATTAGTAGCGGTTTGCCCTTGCACTTCAATGCTCCATCATCGATTCCTTGCTCTTGTCTTCATTTTGAAAACATATTCGTTGGATCGAAGTGGTGTTCGGATAACTTAACTGATCCCAGTCACCTCGAAACAACTTTCGATATTCCAGGTAAACTCAACCCTGGTCCTTTAGGAAATAAATAGACGAAAATAAGATCGAAGATCATCTCCTAACCGTTAGTGGATATATTTTCTTATTATCGTGCTAGAAGAACGAAACGAGTTTATACGTATAGTATAGCACCTTCGACGATAACTGTACTATATAATTTCTGAGTTTCTTCTAAATATTTCCAAAGTCATGTTTTTGGTCCAGATTTGATAGTCGGTTATTTAACTATCAAATAAATAATCTTTCAACCAAAGATTTTATTTCCCACTGAAATCACAAAGCCTTATTTAATTTTAAATTTTAGTAAATTAAATCTCTTAATCGCAAAGTATATACTTATCCCATAGGAATAAGTATATTCAAAAACTATTCCCTTCAATAATATTTTAAAGCCCTTTTTAAATAAATGTGGAAATTACTCTACGGTATCTGCCATGAATTCGCAGCTCGATGATTACATCTCTATCCCAAAGAAATCCAAACTTAGCTGTAGGCAATCTCTACCTCCCGATTGCGCCATAAAAGCATACCATTTCTTTCCGAAAACTATGTTTAATAATTTTCTCACAATAATACTTAATAAGTTTTATATAATTTTTCCAAGTTTAATTTAAGAAAATACTCTTTTATAAAAGTTTACTACAATTATATATTATTTTTAAAAACAATATTAATATTTGAATAAATCATCTTTGAAATAATAATAGTATCTTAATACTGATTTATCATTAAATAATAATTAACTTTAATCAAATCATTATAAATAACTTTAATTAATCATTTATATGCTTTTTAAAATAATTAGAATAATTAAATAACCTTGAAACAATAATTAAATACTTTTTAATAATTTTGAAGGAAAATAAAATAATTAGTTTTAAATCATTTCAAACACTTATTAATTATCTTTGAAATATCATTAATAAATAATAGCTATCTTTTAAAAAACTTTGGTTCCAAAATCAACTTCCAAATTGGAAAGAGATTATTCTTTTCAATGGTATGTAATCAAGTTACCATTCATTCCATAACAATCCATGATAACAGATATAAAATTTCACATCAATATTGCCTAAAATAATTATTAGGATAACAAATAGATGTCAATAAAATAAGACAGCAGAATAGGGTTTTATTTCTGCTAGTAAATGTCCAAAACACATATATTCAGTAATAATGGCAAAACAGGAATTTATTCTGCTAAAAAGGGTCCAATTAATTTAATTAGCGAAACAGTGATTTATTTCCGCTAAACAATTGTCCAATTAACCATATTCAATTTAACTAAACTTCATAGTATTATTTTCCTATTTAATGGCACAGATAAAAAAGTCAAGCAGAGATCATTGACTACAATCAACAATTTAAAATTAATATTAAATCAATTCAGAACTGAACTGTTTTCAATTAAGTGAGTTAAATTATATTTTAAAACCAGATTATTTGTCAACTAAAGGAATATAACAAAAAAAATTCTAAATAAGTGTAAAATTAAATGGTTCATTAAATAATTATTGATTAACATATAATTAATTCCGTAAAAAATTACCTATTTGTTTACATCAATTATTATATATCATTAAATTTTACATTGCAAAAATCTAGGCAATATTATTTCAGTTGAAAATATTCTTTAATAGGAACTCGACGCAACAACTTGCTTGTTGATTGATTTTAAAATGAAGAAGAAATCTTGTTTAAAAATTTAAAGGTTATCAAATAAGTTAATTTGATTTTCTTCTAAACAAACAATTGGCCCAAAACCCAAACAAAACAAAACCCATACGAAAAAAACCCGGTCCACTCTTCTACTTCTTCTCTTCCTTTTCTTCCCTCTCCTCTCTCTTTCATTCGAGCCAAAAAAATGTACACGAGCTGTGCACGAAACCATGCACATGTACATCGCCCCCAACTATCCAATCTTACCGCCGACCAACCTCGAACGTCGCCCACGTCTGCACCACAACTGCCATCTGAAACCACGCTGAAAACTCATATTCGGAATTCGAGCAACTTGATCAAAACCCAAAAACAACGTCGTACCATACAATCACCTCGACACGCCACCATAGACCATCGTCAACCATCAGAATTCACCCCGAGCTCCGCAACGACCCCCTCTTCCTATTCCCCTCCATGCGCACCCCATCTCTCTCTCTCCTCCTCGCCATTTACCACGAACTCGAGGCCAAAGCAAATTGACCTAAAACATTATTTCGACCTTGCCAAGCCAAAACACGACAGTAAAAATCACCGTGCCATTTTTCATGGAAGCGCCATCGTCTAACCCTTCCTTATTCCATGCGCAATGACATGAAATCACCTCGATCGCTAGAATTTTACAAACACCCCATGTAACGACCCAACTTTCAAACTCCAGGAAGTCGCATCGCTAAGACGAAAGAAAGGGATAGAAAAGAGAAAAGAAAGGAAAGAAAGAACAAACAACATCAGAATCTCACAGCGGAATCGAATAAATTATAATATATCACATAAAACTTTACATAGTATCTATACATCAGAGTAATACAGCTAATACAACACAAAACTAGACAGTTATAAACATCTGTCTAGCTATTACAATTCAAGTACATCAGAGAAACAGATACACTCAATCACAGCGGAACCACTAAATATATTTACACGCTGAAGCCTCATGCTCCATTATCTCCTCCAGAACTCGATCAAAGCAATCCTGAAACACTTGACTACTCATACATAATATGAGTACCCAAGAGTTTAATAAAACAGAAAATAAACACTCGGGTCAGACAGGGGTCTGGTGTGAGTAAACGGGGTTAAAAGTTGCTTAACTTTAGAAAATCCTTTGAAAACAAAAGGTATCACGTAAGACTTCCCACACATAAACATGGAAAAGTTTTTACCTTACGCTAACCAAAACATTTGATAGGAAATCCAGTGATATTATAATAGTGTCTAGGGTTTTCAAAATAAAATACAGAAATAGCTGGAATGCTTACATCTCACGTTCCAACATAGTTGGGCACAATCAAAACCGTACAGGCACCTATTGGATTTTGGATTCCATACAATGGCAGGGCTACTGGGGTACCGCCCGTCACAGCACGTGGCTTAGATCACCGTACCGAGGAGCCACCCTAACTCCCCTGCAACACAAAGCCGGACCCGTTCCTTACTGAACAGTTCCGAACAAGACCACCCCGCAGATTGGTCGTCACCAACTGCCACACAGCCGAAATATAAAGGGACCTCTAGACAGGAGTAAATCTTGCTCTCAAGTGGGGGCTACCCACGAAGCTTTGCTGCACCTTCCCTGTTTTAGCCATTCCCGGTTGATGAGGCTTGAGGCTACGATTACCTTTATAGGACTCATAAATCTTAGAATGCTCATCGTCCACCTGACGATGTTCTGAAAGCATTCAATCCATACAAGTTCGTTCCGGGTTCGAACGAAACCGAAGGCATTATCTCGCTACACTCGTATTGGAATCACCCTCAGAGTTAACGACGATAACCCTTGCACTCTAAATCTCCATCTCGAATCTATAAGTACTATTCCGTCAAACTCATTACGGAATCACCCACAGAGTTATACTGACGTATAGCCCTTACACCTCGAGTCTTCACTTTCTCCACTTGGATTAACGACCTAACATTTAATTGGAATCGATGTGGTTTTCGGAATTCCAAATATGGAAGCCCGATCCCGGTCTCATCGAAACCAAACGCCATTTTAATGTCCAAGTTGTACTTAAGGGTTTTAAACAATTAACTCATTTCATTGTTATCTAATTCATATAGATTGATAAAATATATCTAACAATAGATAATCACATTCATATGATAAACAGATAATCATCACAACCAAATAATCCATCACAAACCATCATACTTAAACCAATCATCCATATCATACAGATACAACTAATCTCATTACTAAGATCACAACCATTCAATTAATAGCATCCATAAGCAATGATTCATTAACCATCAATTATAATTAATTTAAAATGAATTAAATTAATTACAACCATCTCTAATTAATTTAAAATAAATAAAATTAATTACTCATACTTAAATCCTGCATAAAATCCATTAATTAATTAACCCAGATAATTAATTATCCACTAAGTATTAATCTTGATTAAACAATCTTGACTAATCATTCACTAATTACAATAAGTAATTAGTCCTTAATTAATTTCACAAATTAATTAACCTTAATCATAAGTAATTAACATTTAATTACTCATTTATTAATTAGTTATAATTAATTATATTTATCCTTAATTAATTACAATTAACTAATCACTTAATTAATTAATTATTACTTAATTAAACAATCCTTAATTACATCATTAATTATAAAAATTAATGATCTCTAATATTTAAATAAATTACTTAATTAAAATTAATTGCATTTAGTAATTAATCCAATTATTAATCACCTTGATTAATATTTAATTCAGAAATTAACTATCTTTAATAACTCATTAATCGAATTAATTATCCAATAATTAATCATTTATTAATTCCTTAATTAATTAAAAAAGTAATTATCCAAATTACTAATTACATTCTAGTAATTATCATTATTACTTCTCTAAGTAACCCTGCTCCACTAATTACAATAAGTAATTACACTCTTAAAATCATCAAATGATTTATTAAAATTAATTAAACTGAATTAATTAACTTAACAAATCACAATATTAAAATTTATTGACATTAATTAATTACTTAATTATCCTTAGATAATTATCACCAATTATTAATTAACATCATTTCATTCATTATATACTTAAGAAAATTTGAATTAGATTAATTATCAAAATTAATCTAAACCATTATTTCAAAATCAAATAATTAAGTAAACCCTTAATCATCTTAAAGATTTTCAAAATAATCAAATTACTATCAAATGACTCATTTAAATTCAAAATGTATTAAAACAATACATTTCTAAGAATTAAATTCAATTTCAAATTTTATTTAAAGATTCATTAATTCCAAAAATAATTATAAACCATAAAATAAAAATGAATGTTTAAACAATACTCATCACTCAACAAAGATTTAAAACTAAATTACTTGATAAATTAAGCATTGAAAATAAATTGATTATTTTCAACTTTTAAATTTAAATCAACACTTCATATTTTACTTCAAATACTTCCAAATACTAAGGAACTCAATTCTTTCAAGTTTTAAACTTATTTGAAATGAAATTTCATTTTTCAAATTCACTTTTAAACATTTGAATATGTTCATTTATTTTAAATTTTAAAAACTGTTTTGAAATTAAACTGGGTTTCAAAGAAATCTGGAAACAGTTTTTAAATTGATTTCAAACTGAGTTTAAAACTTACTTAAAACATTCAAATCTATTCAAAGTTTTAAAACATACAAAAACTGTTTAAATTCAAACTCTGGTTTTGAAAGATATCCTGAAAACAGTTTTTTTTTAAAATCTTGACTTAAACCCATATTTAAATCTTGTTTAAAGCTAAGATTTTCATTTTTAAAACTTTTGAATTTCAACTATACTTGAATTCAGTTACAACTCATTAAAATTCAAAACTGCAAAAGTCTCTCTGGGTAAAACTGTTTTTAAAACTTGATTGAAAACAGAATTTAAACTTGTTTAAATTTAAAAGTTTCATTTTTAAAAACTTTGAATTTCAAACCTCATTTGAAATTAGATTTTACTTCCATTTAAATCAGATTCTAACTAAAAATAATATGAATTTACTTAACTAAAAACTGCAAAATTTACTCTCTGGCTTTAAACCTGCAAGCTGTTTTAACTCCTGATTTAAAACAAAATTTTAAATCTTGTTTAAATTTAAGATTCTTATCTTTAAAAACTTTGAATTCAAAACTAAATTTGAATTCAGTTTCTACTTCCACCTAATATCAAATTCCCACTCTAAAAATTTAAACTTCATTCAACTTGCAAACTCTCAGATCCAACTCTGTAAACCTACCCGAGCCCAACCTATATCTGCTTCGAGTTTCACTACTCCTTGCTTCGAGATCATTTCACAAAATCCCGAGTTCTACTTCGGGTCGAAACCCTGCACACAACTTAAAGACCACCAGACTTCAACCTGAAATGGTGCACATGTACCGTCGCTCCAGCGAACTCCAGCCATGCTAACCCCCTTCCACAAGACACTGATCATCTCCTTACATTAACACAATCATCCAAACCACCCTATATCAGTTGAAATCAAAATTAAGGAAACAACAGCAACCTGGAAAAACAAGCTACACCCACTCTAACCTGTCAATAGCCATAAACTCACATTCTCCGATCATTATCATCACTGCAGCTTTAGTAAAAGACTCACCTACATCCCCTTTGAAATTTCCCAAAGCCCAAATTATTTGAAGCAACAGAGAGCATGTGGATAATTTAAGAAACTGCAATATTGGAACTAGGTTTGAAAACCTGGAAAACCAAATCTCCAACTCCTCTCCCTTCCTGATCATCTATCACCAACTACCCCATTTTTACACCAATACTCTACTAATAGAAAGCTTCTTAACACCTGACATTAACTAGCCTAACAGATAAATTACAAAATTACAAATCCTGTTCAAAAAAGAATTTCAAATCCCACAGTTTATTTAAAACTGTAATATTTGTTTTATTACAAGTGCTTACTGCTGTATTTGTTTTAGAAGAAACAGATTTTTATCAAAGTATCAAAATTATGATTTAAGAACATAATTTTATTTTTAAACAACATTACTTATTTGCTCATATTAATTCCTAACAGAAGTTAAACAAGTAAATAAAGTTTTCTATTAAACTTAGTTTAAACAGAAAACTGTAAATCAAGATTTCTGTAATTCCATATATATCTATGTATATTCACACATCATATTAATCACAATAAAATCATACAAGTATACACAATCTTACATTTTCACATGCATCAGATAGATTCAAACTTTGGCATTGAGGTTCTCACAAACAAATAAATAAGAGAGCAATTTTAATCACAGCAGATTTGAAAAAAAAACAGTTTACATATGAAGCTTAGGTTTTGAAAATTTTGTATAATTTTGATTTAAAAGAAACTGTTTTTAAAAGTAAAGGTTTACTCACCCTTTTAATTTGATGAATGCAGAACAAACTAGATGCAGAGCAATTTGATGCAGATTTCATTGTCCAGGAATGCATATTGAAATGCATGATGCTCCTGGCTTGCATTTTGAAATTGAAGATGCCTTATTTGTTGATGTAGATTGCATGCAGACCTCTCAAATTTTAAATTGAAGTAGAACTTCCACTTGATGATTGAAACTTGGCTTCAGATATGCAGACTTTAGATTGCAGATTGGATTGAAGTTTGTTTATGAAGAAAATGATTTGTATTTTGATTGCAGAAATTGAGGTTTTGAAGAGGAAGATTGCAGGTTTGAAGATGAATGCAGATTTTAAATCTGCAGATTTATAAACATGCATTTGGTTTGAAAAGATTTATTGAAGATTGGTTTTGATCTTTACTGAAAATTTGATTTTCAGGTTTTCAAATTTGAAGAGAATGTGGTATCAAATGCATATGCTATGTTTCTCCTATCAAAATTTTAAATAATGAGAATTAAAACAATTGACACTTGTTATGTTATGTAAGATAATTGATTTACAAGTGTCTATTTTATGTTTAAGAATTTAACACATGTACTTATTTCAATATTTTAAAGAGAATTCCTAAATTTATGATTGTATTTAAATTTATCTTAACCCGTTTCTAAATTTGTATATGTATTTGAATTATCTTAAAACTATTTCTAATTTGGTTTAGCAAGTTACAAATGTTTTATTAACATTAGTTTTTAAATAAAAACATATAAACTTTTTTATAAAACTATATACTTACATTTTAATGTTTACTTGATTATTTTTAAAATAATATTCTTTATAAACCAAATTTCAAAAGAAAAGCAATTTTAAAACAAAACAAAACAAATTTTTATTATAAAACAAAATTTTAAACTAAACAAATTCTTACTTACATTTTATGAAAATTATAAGAAAGTTTTTAAAACAGACTTTAGAAAAGTATACAATACTAATTTAAATTAATTTAAATCCATTTACAATTTATTCATTTATGAATTAGAAAATACCCTTTATTAAATAATAAATTAAAATTAAAAACCAAATCTTCTATTTACAATGTATAAACATTTATACATTATAAATAAAATATTTTTAAATCAGTTAAGAAAGATTATTTATTACTTAAATATTTTTAACCTTTTAAAACAATATCATTTAACAAACTAAATAATTATTAATTTTCAAAAGAAAATTCTAGTTTGAATTAAATTATTAAATCAATATTTCACATTTTAAAATAATTATCAAGGAAATTATCAAATAACTATTGCCTAAATTTCCGGGACATCACACCCCAATTCCGTTCATTCCTCAAATTCTTCCTCCACACATCAAAAAAAAATCTCAAACCAATCCTAAAATTCATATTTTTCAATTTCGATTATAGCCATACGATTCGTACATAAATTTACGAAAGTTGAAATTTGACCAAACTTGATCCATTTCCTATTAAATTCTATTTCCACTCTCCTTACTTGATGAAATTTAATGAAATAAATTTTAAAATGCTCTACACTCAAAAGCTTAAAACCTTTATTTTGGAGTCAAGTTTTAAAACAAATTAGGTGATGAGATATTAATCTTTAAATTTAAAACATTACTGTTTTAAACAAAAAAACATGAATAGAGCAACCTTTTGGAAGAAGCACAGTGTGTTTGAACTGATATGCCGAACATACTCGTACATATACATGTTAAAATAACAGATGCGTATACCCTTGACCAAATCAAAGTTTCTAGCAAAAATCACAGTTATACATATAAGTGTAATAGCCAGTAAACAAAAGTAAAGATGTTTGGCTCATAGTTTTGAAGTGACGAGCACTGTCTTGTTTAATCCCTTTCAAGATTTTAAATTCCTTTCTTCAGTTTTGATGGCAGGACTTTGTTGTGTTATTTCTCTATTTTATAAGTGTGAATGAATAAGTCTGGCCATGTATTTATAAAAGAAGGAGGTGTATGCTGCAAGCACGAAGGAAGCTGTCGGCATACTGATAGGTGGCTACGTATGTACAGGCTTTATTCATATTTTCATCATTTTTTCTTTCTTTATGTTCTTTTTGGTGGCTGATTTGATTTCATGTATTGTTTTGATTTCATTTGTGTTGATTTGACTTTATATGTATGCATGACTTGATTTATGTGTGGCTTGATTTGGTATTGTCATCATGATGTTTTTTCTTGTGTATGTACATATATCATATAAATATATATACATTTTCTTATACCTTTTTGACTATATATACATGTCTTATGCCTTTTAAACTATATTTATTTAGTTCATATATATATATATATATATATATCACTTACCATTACATATATTGTTTTCAACATACTATTTTTTATTTAGTTTATATATTTTACATTTCTTCTTAACTATTACGTGTGTGTATGTGTGTGTGTAAGAAAATCCAATTTTAAATTCTTTCCAATTGTAATACACTATATTGTTCATAAGCCATAACCATTTCTATTTATAATATTTTTCTTATTCATCTGCATTTATTTGCTATAAATTTGTTTCTAAGTTATATATATATATATATATATGATTTTTGTTGTTCTATATGTATATATATAAGAAATTCCAATTAAATCAATTTCATATTTTATAAATAAAATTCTGCAAAATTCAAATATTATCTTGGTTTAAAACTATTTATTTTTACCAATTATCATTTAACAGGAATTTTAATTTTGTTAAAAGACCATATTATTGAATATTAAAAATTAATATTCAAAACCCAAGATGACAAAAAATCCGAATCATTACATTCCTCCCCCCTTAAAAGAATTTCGTCTTCGAAATTTCCAGTATAAAAACACTCAATGTTATTGATAAGCCCTATGATGTCCATGGACCATACATATACAGAATCTGATTCGATCACTAGTCGAATACACGACTTCACTACCAAACCAGTATCACTCACCCGTTTTTTCTAGTGTAAACCTTGATTAGGCTTCTTGATTAGGAACCTTTGCTCTCCTTGCATTGCTGTAGCTATGATAGAAAACCTTAGTTCCATATCCAGAACCCTCATCAATGCTCATTGTCAAAAATCAACCAATAGGTCCTTATTCGGAATGGTGTGAAACACCTCAGAGCCTTGTACTCGAATATTAGATCAACTATATGGTACACTTATTTAATTGGTTATCCCTACTACCAATTATATTACCTCTAAATTATTTATGAAAGCATTTTTATAATACATGGCTTCAATTATAAAATCCCTTATCATCCTCTAAGGGTATACAAAACCATAATTCAAAATTTTAGTTTGAATTTCCCTTAGGAATTTAAAACACTTTTTGAAACAATATTATATATTTAATCTACAAAAAAAAAATAGTTAGCCCGAGTAACCTCAAAATTATGCAAAGGAACTGGGTGATGCCAAACAGTATTACATACTTCCTTACAAGAAGAATAATACTCAAGAGAAACGTTTATCATCCGAACGCATCTCTTACCCATTTTAGTTATTCTCGAGCCATTCGAACTAGTTAACTAAAAATCACTTCTTTCTTTCAAACCATTTTGACAATATCATAAATATATTTCCAACAGAATATTCCAACAAAATATCCAATTCCAATTTGTTATGGATTCGTTCGGGTTCAAACTCGTCCCAATCGTACAAAGACAAAGATAATAATTTACTAAGTGCACAATACCATTTGTCTAAGCAAACATTCGACCATCACTTAGAAGATTATTTTGATCATCACAAAACAAATCGAGACTTATTTCCCAAACAAATCTAAAGAAATGCCCATTTTTCCACCAAATTTCTTTTTCAAAGATATTTATCCTTAAATATACTTCTAAGCAACTCTTTCCAAAATATTAGTACACCAAAAACCCTTTAAGGCCCAAAGCTATCTCAAATAAAATTATTGTTTCCTTTCTCCAAAATCATTTTAAATAATAATATACATTTTTACTTTATAGTAAATCCCACCATACTTTTGAAATTGAATCAAAAATTGTTCTATCTAAACAATTTTATAGTAAGGTCCTAATAGTAAAAAATTCTCTATGAAGAAACATGGTAATATTCTCAATACTATTATTAACATTTTAAAGTTTGAAAACCATTTTGCAAAAATTATTGGGACTTAAATTCCTTTTATTTATTAGGCATATTATAGTAAATAAAATTTATAAGTCATTTCCATTTAAAGGAAATCATTTCCAAATATATTTTTATTGCAAAAATATTCAAGCTTTCTTTTAATAAACTTCTTCTACAATATCCCAATTTAATACAACCAACCTTTATATTCAACAATTCTAAATATTATTTCAAACTATCCCAAATTTTCTTTTAATAACATTTAAACTTAATCCAATCAAGCTTATATTTCTAACATATTCATTCCAGAATATTCAAATTCTCCTTTTATATAAATACCCTTAGAAATCAACTTTTGACTAAAACATTATTAACAGACGCCTTATATTCAATTGTGGAACCTAATTCACAAGGTATTCGTTTCAATGTTTCCAAGTTCCTATTACCCAGTCTAGATTTCAAAAAGAAAGATTCAAGATAGATTTATGGATAATAGTCAATGGTCAGAAATGGACGAGCATGCCCGTTCAAATCCTAGATGATAAAGATGGAATACCATCACCCTTAACAACCAGGAATAACTATATAAAATTTCTTTTATATATAAAATATATTTCCAAGTAAAATTATTCCATTTACCCATTTTAAAACAATACTATGTCAATTTGATCTTGTTCGAGTGTTTAGGAAATCCCTATCGATAACGTTGGCCAAACGCACCAACATATTCTTAAGCCACTCAACAAAACAAACAATACAATACAAAAAAAATTATATCACTACCAAATAATTGCTCTTATACACACGCACACACACACTCACTCACTCAAACTCATTCTAGGGTGTCACTTACCCTAACTCTAATGAGTTACTCATTCTAGGGCATCACGAACCCTATCTATAATGAGTTCTACCCACCAAAGCTAAGTTTCTTGCTTAACCTTCAGCTCTGATACCATAATGTCACGACCCAATTTTTCATATAGTTCGAACTGACACTTTACCACACTTGTCCCGCCCAAATTGCATGAAAATGCGGATAGTTAAGAAAAAGAAGGTACGAAGAAGATTGAAAGAAAACCAAACAACATAGAATCTCACAGCGGAAACGAATAATCTATAATATAGAACAAATCTTTGCATTAATAAAAAACTATAATGTTTCTAGTACAGATAATAATCAGAGTATACCGACCTATATAGCATGGACAGTTATAACACCTATCCTTATAATTGCCGATAAACACAACTACATGCAACGAAAAATAATCATCTATGTGAATACATCTCTAGGCCTCCAGCTTATATCCTGAAGCTCCAATCCTTCCAACTAAACCTGGAAATACGCTCGGTCTGACCCGAGCATATAGGAAAAATAACCCCCGGGTCAGTCTGGTAAAACCAGCATGAGAATTTAAATCACAAGGAATTTTATTCATTTTAACTTTCAAATCCTTTTAAAATCAAAGGTATCTCGTAACATCACGCCACACATAAGCACGACGGGTTTTTCCCTTACGATAACCGGAACACTTTTTATAGAAAATCCAGTGATATTATCACAGAGTCTATGTACAAATACTTATTCAAATAGCCAACATTGTTAAATTAATTAAATTCTAGCATGCTAGGCTCTACAACCCAAACCTTAAAGGCACGTATTGGAGAATGGATTCATACAAATGACTAGGCACTGGGGTACCACCTATCACAGTACACATCTAGAAAAATGTAGAGAGGACCTCGTCGGGATCCCCTGCAACACAAGACCGGACTACCCCTAACCTGGATAGACCGAATATGCAATCACCCCGGGTGTTCCCACCCTTACCGAGTTCTTCCACGCACCGTAGTAATAACATCCGAGGGTATCTAGAAAGGTGATAAACATACCCTAATTGGAAGCGACCCTCAAAGCCTTGCTACATCTCCCTTGATTCAGTCATTCCCGACTGATGGGGCTTGAGGCTACAATTACCTCTTTAAGGAATTTATACGTAGAATGCTCATTGTCCTCCAATGAAAATGTACCGATAGCATTCTCCATACAAGTCCGTTCTGGGTCTGAATGAAACCGAAGGCACTATTCCTACTACATCCATTTAAGAATCATCCTCAGGATTAGTAGCGATTAGCCCTTGCACTTCAATGTTCCATCTTCAATTCCATGCTCTTGTCTTCATTTCGAAAACGTATTCGTTGGATCGAAGTGGTGTTCACATAACTTATCCAATCACGGTCTCCTCGAAACAACATTCGATATTCGGTAAACTCAACCCCAGTTCTTTAGGAAATAAATAGACGAAATAAGGTCAGAGATCATCTCCTAACCGTTAGTGGACGGATTTTCTTATCATTGTCCTAGAAGAATGAAATGAGTTTATATGTACAGTTTAGCATCTTCGATGGTGACTATACCATATAATTTCCGTATTTCTCCTAGATATTTCCAAAGTTATGTTTTTGGTCCATATTTGGTAGTCAGTTATTTAACAATCAAATAAACAATCCTTCAACCAAAGATTTCATTTCCCATTGAAATCACTGAGCCTTATTTAATTTTAAACTTCAATAAATTAAATCTCTTAATCACAAAATATATACTTATCTCACAGAAATAAGTATATTCACAAACTATTCCCTTCAATAATATTTTAAAACAACCATAGATTCGCAGCTCGATGATTGCGTCCCTATCCTAGAAAAATCCAAACTTAGTTGTAGGCAATTCCGACTCTCGATTGCGCCATGAAAGCATACCATTTCTTTTTGAAAATTATATATAATAATTTTCTCAAAATAATACTTAATAAGTTTCTATATAATTTTTCCAAGTTTAATTTAGGAAAATACCCTTTTATAAAAGTTTACTATAATTATATATTATTTTTAAAAACAATATTAATATTTGAACAAATCATCTTTGAAATAATAATAATAGTGTCTTAATACCGATTAATCCTTAGATAATAATTAACCTTAATCAAATCATTATAAATAACTTTAATTAATAATTTATATTCTTTTTTAAACAATTAGAATAATTAAATAACCTTGAAACAATAATTAAATATTTATTAATAATTTTCAATGAAAATAAAATAATTAGTTTTAAATCATTTCAAACACTTATTAATTATCTTTAAAATATCATTAATAAATAATAACTATCTTTTAAATAACTTTGGTTCCAAAATCAACTTCCAAGTTGAAAAGAGGCTTATTATATTTAAGTTAATTATTCTTTAAGTAATTAATTCCTCCTCAATTATTGTCTCTCATGTCCGCTCCTACAGTTCCCCTCCTTTCTTCTCCCATCAACTCAACTGTACCTACAACTCCTATCACCTCATTCGTACCTTCCCATTCCCCTGTTGCCCTCCCTATTCTCTCCCCTGTACCTTCAACCACGCAGACCATCTCGTCAGTACTTCCGGTCACTTCCTCGGCTCCTTCTACCCTCTTAGCCAATATTCCTTTGGTCAAGCCTGCCGTTGTCTCTCCTCCACCTCCATCTATCCCCCATCTAGAACCACCAAATCCCTTCCCTACGCTTTCCCTATTGCCTTCTCTCTCAGCTATGGCCGAAGCCACCCACGATGCATGTACGAGTGAACGGAAATGGACTTCTCTGTTTAAACGTAAACCGAGGAATGCAGGTAAGTACATACCCGTTGACTTGTCCCCAGAGTATGAAGACGAAGCTTTAGTGCCTCCGAACGAAGTAGTTGAGGCAGGTGCTGTCTGGAATGACTCTTTAGTTGGCTTTTTCCTCGACAAGCCACTATCGTACACAGCTGTTGTATAGAAGTTAAAGTCTATTTGGAAACTTAAAGGTGTTGTTCCAGTTAAATCCGATGGTAACATCTTCTTATTCAATTTTACTTGTTCTGAAGACAGGGAAGCAATTATGTTGAGTGACCCTATTATCATGAATAATAAACTATTCATAATAAAACCGTATGATGCTTCAGTGAGTAACGTCACGGGTACTGTCACTGCTGTACCAGTATGGGTTCATCTGTACAACCTCCCAATATTCGCATGGTCCCCATTAGGAATTAACTGGCTCAGTAGTCACTTAGGCAAACTCTTATGTATGGATGAGATGACAAAGAAGCAAAATAGGTTGAGTTTTGCGAAGTGCTTAATTGAAGTTAGGCCAGAAAAAGAGCTAGTTGATGACTTCATGGTTAAACTAGTTGAGGGAGGACAACGGAAAATTTATGTAGAGTACTTATGGAGGCCAGATGTATGCGTTATGTGTAAGAGTTTCGGGCACAAAACAATGCAATGTGAAAACATTGAGAGTAATAACACCAAATGTAAAAAATAATAATAATGAAGTTGACAGAGAAGAAGTTAGTGATGAAAAAGTGGAGAGTGTTCAAGCTATTAAAGACAACAGACTAATGAAGAAGCAGAGCATTAAAAAATGGCAGCGAGTTACGAGAAATAAGATAGTAAATACAGTTAATGACAATAAAGTGGAACAGACAAGAGAAGGAAACGAAGAAAGAGCTTTGGCAAAAGGAGATAATGTCACCCTTGATATAGTGAACACTATGGTGAAGAAGCAATTGGGTAGCGACAATAATGATATCAGGGTAGAGTTTGATGAAATGGGTGATGAGCAAGACAGAGAAACTGAGTCTGACAAACAGATTGAACTAATAACTGAAGAAGTAGAGCTTGAGGACTGCTGTTTGTTATCCAACAAATTTGATTTATTTTATGAACTAGATGAAGAGGACAATTCAAGTTTTATAAATATTGAAAGTACCGTAGAGCAACACAGGAATGGGATAACTGAGGCAGTAACTGTTAATATCAAAGAAACAAATAAACCTTGCACTACTGTTTGTGAAGACCAAAAGGAGACATGCAACGAGAAAACAATGCAAGTAAATAATGAGCATATCAAGCACCTGCATGATAATGTAGAAAGTATACAAGACAAAACAACAGCAATAAAAGGTAATAATGAAGGCAAGTTTAGCAATGAAAACAAAACCAATGAAGAGCAAAAATCAAGTGACAAAAAAGGTAAAAAGAAGAGAAATAAGAAATCTCCCCACAGCAAACCTACTGAGTTGATACCTGTAGCATGCATGCACACTGTAGCATGCACACCAACAAAATTTCCCCTATCGGCTACTGGTAATGATATAGTAACATCTCCATCCTCATTTTATAACAAAATTAAACCACCAGAAGCTTTCAAGCAACCCCCACCTAAAACCCCCTCTCCTCCAAACACTTCTACAGCCTCAACAATATTTGGAAAGCACTCCTCACCAACAGTTGATGGACATACAACCAATGAAGACACTCCTCTGTCTAAGGAAATTCCAAGCTACTTATCCTCTTCACAAGCGGTTACGAGGAGAATGA
Organism: Allium cepa; assembly: GCA_030765085.1. Lineage (NCBI taxonomy): Eukaryota > Viridiplantae > Streptophyta > Magnoliopsida > Asparagales > Amaryllidaceae > Allium > Allium cepa. The sequence goes on along the minus strand of CM060930.1, from coordinate 1,886,246 downwards.
AAATTGAAATGATTAATGCTAGTGCTCTTCAATGATGACAAACATTGGAGCATGGAACATACGTGGGGGTCACCAGGTTATCAAACTAGATCAATGCAAAGAGCTTATAGCAACTCACAAATTATCCATCATTGCCATGCTAGAGACTAAACTAAATAGAGAATTATCTCTCAAGGCTGCAAAATATATTAAGCCTGACTGGCGCTTTGTACATAACCTCGATGAGGCATCGTATGGTAGGATCTTGATTCTTTACAATCCCCTCCAAATCCAAATAGAGCCTATCCTCTCCAACTCTCAGATGATACATTGCCATGCACTATCTCTCTTTGACAATACCTCCTATTATGTAACCTTTGTATATGCCTATAACACTGCAGCTGCTAGAGCCTCTTTGTTAGATGTTATTCCAGCATTGCGCCAAAACACACATCCTTGGATAATAATGGGAGACTTCAATTGTTGTTATCAGCTCTCTGATAGAGTTGGTGGTAATTCACTTTCTCTGAATGAAATACATCCATTAGCAAATGCTATCAATCAAGCTGAGTTAATTCCAGTTAGATCTGTAGGAATGCAATATACTTGGAACAATAAAAGAAAGAATGGTAGTAGGACTTTCTCCAGGATCGATCATACTTTTTCCAACCATGCTGCTCTTAACAAATGGCCCCTTCTTTTCATCCTTCTTCCTCCTCCACTTCTATCAGACCACTGTCCTCAAATTACCCAACTGTGTGGGGCAGACAAGAGAGGAAACTCAAATTTTAAAATTTTTAACACTTGGACCAAAGAAAATGACTTTAAAACTACTGTCTTACATGCATGGAGTAAGGAAAAAAAGGTAACCACTTATTTATTTTGTAGGAAAAAATAAGAGAAGTTAAAGAAGCATTGAAGCAATGGTCGTTCAAGAGATTTGGCAAGGGAGATAAACTGAGCACATCAATTGGTGAGAAATTAGCTGAAGTTCAAACGGTGATGATGTCCAATGTTGCAAACTCCAATCTGTCCGAAACTGAGTACAACTTAACTCGCCAATATTGTGAAGCTTTAACTGTAGAAAGTAACATGATTAGACAAAAGTCCAGGATTAAATGGCATGAACAAGGTGATAGAAACAGTGAGTACTTTCACGCAAGCCTACGAAACAAACATCGTAGGGAGAATATAACAACCATCAAAGACTTGGATGACCATCTTCACAATACAATCCCTGATGTTCAGAATGCCTTTGTTCAATACTTCACCTCCATATACGACAACGCTAGCAACTTCAAACCTAACATTGAAGACATCCCGCCTGAGTTACTTCATAGAATTACTGACGAACACTACAGCTTCCTATGCAATGAAGTAACTGATGAAGAAATTGAGATAGCGATGTTCTCGTTGAATAGTAGCTCATGCGGAGGTCCTGATGGTCTGAATGCTAAATTCTTTACTACATGTTGGGCTATTGTGTCTTCTGACGTTATGAATGCCATCAGGTTGTTCTTTAAAAGATCTAAGCTGTTCAGATCCTACAACTACACTAATATTGCTCTCATCCCCAAGTTACGAAATGCCCACTATGTTAATGAGTACCGGCCTATTTCTTGTTGCAATACCATTTACAAATGCATATCCAAAGTTATTGCTTCTAGACTAAAGCTAGTTCTTCCTGCATTGATCTCAACTAACCAAGCTGCTTTTCTACTTGGTAGGAACATCATTGATAATATTCTACTTGCACATGAACTTCTTAAAGGTTATAATCGTAAAAACGATTCGCCAAAGGCTATGTTTAAACTTGACATTATGAAAGCTTTTGACATGTTACAATGGGATAGTATTATTCGTATCATGGGGTATATGAATTTCCCCTCTCACTTTCTAGCTTGGATATATGAATGCATATCCACCCCTACTTATTCGGTCATAGTTAATGGCTTACCTGCTGGTTTCTTTCGTAGTAAGCAGGGCATAAGGCAGGGTGACCCTATATCTGCGTACATCTTCATAATTGTGATGGAACTTCTGACTAAATTGATCAACAGGCTAATTGAACACGGCAAGTTTAAGTGCCATCAAAACTGTAGGCAACCGAGTATATCAACGCTAATGTTTGCGGATGACCTTGTTGTTTTCTATACGCCTGATATCACAACTGTGAATAATCTAATGAACATTCTACAACAGTTTTACGAAATGACTGGTCTGAAGGTTAATATTGAAAAATCTGACCTTGTTTTGGTTGGTGTCAGCGTTGAGCAGGAGGAAGCTATTTATCATGCTACTGGTCTGCATCATAACCCTAATTTTAATTCGTACCTGGGGCTTCCACTGGCAACGTCTAGAGTTACTTTAAACCATTGTCTTCCTTTATTTGAAAGGATTACTGCGAGACTAAACTGTTGGACAACTATGAAACTTAGTCAAGCAGGTAGACTTACTCTTGTTAAGTCTGTTATATTTGCCATGCAAGTTTATTGGGCTAGAACCTATGTTCTGCCCTTAAAACTTATGAAAATGATTACTAGTGCTTTCATGCGATTTCTATGGACGGGAAGAACTAATGGGAGATACATTGCCCCAGTTAATTTTAGAAGACTTGAACTACCTATGAACAAGGGGGGTCTGGGTATTATCAGCTTAAAGCAGTGGAACAAAGCGGCGATTGCTAGACACGTGGACACTTATTACAACAGTGCTGATAGTGTATGGGCTGAGTGGTCTCGAAATAACGTTATTAAGAGCAGAAGCTTTTGGAAAATGAGCAAACCACAGAATCTGAGCTGGACTTGGCAAAGTCTATTCAACTTAAAGGAGGAAGTCCTTCCTCTCTGTCAAATGAGCATCAACAATATGTATAGCGTTAGTTTTTGGGAAGACCCATGGCTTGTATCAGGGATGATTCTTAGCAGGCACTTATCATACAATGAAATAATGCAAACAGGGATACACCATGCAGCTAAGGTTAGTGATGTTCTTAGCAACATTCAAAGCACTAACTCCTTCTCATCCAACCAAAGAATTCAGCATATTTGGAACTTGATTAGAAGCAAAACAACACTGTTAGCAACGAATGAAAGGCTGGTTTGGGATGTTAATAGGACTAAATTCAAAATAGGCTCTGTTTATTAACATCTGATGAAGAATAAAGAACAGTCGTTGTGGAAATGGTCCAATCGTGCATGGCATAAAGATAGTAGTATGAGAAACAACTTGATTCTCTGGAAAGTGCTAAATCGCGCAATTCTTACTAAAACGAAAATTGTATGCATGGGGTTGGATGTCAATATTCTCTGCACCTTCTGTCTGGATCAAGCGGAAAATGTTGAACACTTGTTTTTTGAGTGTGCTGTCATTAACAATGTTTGGCAGCTTGTCAAGGCCAAGCTCAGCTGGGTTGAAGCATTTAATGGTAACTGGAGTGAGTGGAATAAAATACATGCAAGAACGGGGAGCAAAAGTAAAAAGAAGAGAGTTCTCCTACATGTTTTGAAAAGTTTTGCTGCCGTGATCTAGAAGGAAAGAAACATAAGGGTGTTTGAGCCAAACAGTTCTAAGTCTGAAGTTAATTTTAAACTATGGGTGATGCACGTGATCAAAACTGAGCTGAGTATGCTTTCATTCTACATTGAACCAGGAATACTTCACTCCTTTTAATGGGTGCTCTCGCAATGATCCTCCGTATTTTATTTTTGTTCCTATTTTTTCTCCCTATGTGTATGTTGTTTGTAGCGCTTTGTTTTCTCTGTTTTCTTAGAGCTTGCTCTTTGTAGTTTGTGTTGTATTCTTATCGGTGCTGCAATAAAATGGTCGGGTCCCATCCAATCCCGTCGGCCTTGCCAAAAAAGAAAAGAGGCTTATTCTTTTCAATGGTACTTAATCAAGTTACCATTCATTCCATAACAATCTAGGATAATAGATATAGAATTTCACATCAATCTATTTTTAACAATTGATTCAACATCATATTGCCCAAAATAATTATCAGGATAATAAATAGATGTCCATACAAATATAACAACATAATAGGGTTTTATTTCTGCTAGTAAATGTCCAAAACACATATATTCAGTAATAATGTAAGAACGGTGATTTATTCTGCTAAACAGGGTGCAATTAATTTAATTAGCGAAGTAGTGATTTATTTTCTCTAAACAAATGTCCAATCAACCATATTCAATTCAACCAAACTTCACAATATTATTTGGCTATTTAATGACATAGACAAAAAAAGTTAAGCATAGATCATTAACTACAATCAACAATTTAAAATTAATATTAAATCAATTTAGGACTGAACTGTTTTGAATTTATCGAGTTAAATTATATTTTAAATCCAGATTATTTGTCAATTAAAGGAATTTAATAAAATAATTTATTCTAAATAAGTTTAAAATTAAATGGTTCATTAAATAATTAATTGATGAACATATAATTAATTTCATACGAAATTACATATTTTATTATTTCAATTATTATATATCATTAAATTTTACATTGTAGAAATCTCGACAGCATTATTTCAGCCGAAAATATTCTTCTATAGGAACTCGACACAACACCCACTCGTCGATTGGTTTTAAAATAAAGGAGAAATCTTGTTTAAAAATTAAAGTTTGTCAAATAAATTAATTTGAATTCTTTAAAATAAGCACTCAGCCCAAAGCCCAAGCAAAACAAAACCCATATGAATCAAAACCAGGTCCACTCTTCTACTTCTTCTCTTCCTTTTCTTCCCTCTCCTCTCTCTTTCATTCGAGCCAAAAAAAGTACACGAGTTGTGCACGAAACCGTGCACATGTACATCGCCCTCGATCATCCAACCTTACCGCCGACCAACCTCGAACGTCGCCCATGTCCCCTGCACCATAGCTGCCATCTGAAACCACATCCAAAACTCATATTCGAAATTCAAGAAACTTGACCAAAAACCAGAAACAACATTGTGCCGTACAATCACCTCGACACGCTACCCCAGTCCATCGTCAACCGCCAGAATTCACCAAGAGCTCCACCACGACCCCCTCTTCCTATTCCCTTCCATGTGCCCCGCCATCTCTCGCTCTCCTCCTCGCTGTTTACCATGAGCCTGAAGCCTAAGCAAACTGACCTAAAACCCTATTACGACCTTGCCAAACCAAAACATGACACTAAAAATCACCATGCCATTTTTCATGGAAGAGCCATCATCCAACCCTCTCTTACTCCAAGCGCTGACATGAAATCACCTCGATCGCTGGAATTTTACAAAAACCCCAATTCCATTCATCCCTCAAATTCTTCCTCCACATATCACAAAAAAAAATCTCAAATCAAACCTAAGAATCATATTTTTTTTTCAATTTCAATTATAGCCATATGATTCGTACATAAATTTATGGAAGTTGAAATTTGACCAAACTCGATCCATTCCCGGTTAAATGCTATTTCCCCTCTCCCTACTTGATGAAATTTAATAAAATAAAATTTTAATTAGTAATATACGCTATTATAATATGTTTATAGTAAAATAAACTACTAAAATAGCGATAAAGAGTTACCCATATTGCCTTTAACACATTTTATATATTCCCATAGTCCATACAATGTCGTACGCTCCACCAAACCAGCGGTTTACCCAGAGGACACCACATAGGTACGGTACAAAACAAACTCGTAGAAGGCGCGATAGGACATATGATAGGGCACGTGAGGCAATGCATTGGTAGAAATACCGATTGCACTCTCGGAGTGATAACGCATAGCAGCTACTATCGCCCACCTCAAGACACACTCCCAAATCAAAGATGCACCTAATCAAATCACAAAAGCAATAAAATGGTATCGATAAAATGTGCCCAACCGGAGGTGCGACCTTACTTGGCCCGGTATAGCTCCTGTTTTTTCCACATCAAGCTGACTAACGAGAGTCAATGCTGTGCTAAAACCTCATATAGAATTGTCGCCAAACCATCCTACTTCGTTCTGGAATCTCCACCATGTACATAGTTGTTAAATTGGTTTTCGGTATTGGCAAAGAGTATGACAATATCCGATTCCGGTCTCTTTAACAACCAAACGCTTAATTCACAGCGTGGTCACTTCATTTCAAATAGTTCATACTTCATATCAAAATATCATATTCCTTTCAAAACCATATCATTCGACATCTTTATTCCCTTAAAATAATATGCATTTACAGAATCATAACACTTTCAAAATTTATAACACCTCCGAAATCATAACACTTTTGAAATCATAACACTTTCGCAATCATAACACTTTCGTAATCATAACAATTCCAACTTAAATAGTTTAGATATTGAAAATAGTGTGTGTGTGTGTGTGTGTGTGTGTGTCTATATATATATATATATATATATTAAAACATTTATTAATTAAAATAGTTCGTAGACTAAAATAGTGTGTGTGTGTGTGTATATATTAAAAATAATTTATATAATAAAATTCGTTTCCTTCAATTTCACAAATCGATTCAAATCAGTTTAAATTCAAAAATTCAACTTAATCAATCCCAGTTCAACAATTTCAATTTTTAAAGGTTAAAGATTCAATTCAAATTCTCAATTTTAATTTTATTCAAACTGGAAAATATTCACTTAATCATTTTAATAACAATTAAATAAAATCTCAATTTATAAATTTAAATCAATATTAAATATTCAGTCTTAATTTTATTTAAAGTTGAGAATATTCATTTAATCACTTTTCACCAAATCAAGTTATAAATCATACCTTTCAAATCTCAAAATTAATAAGTTCGAACAAATTCTTATTTAAATTCAATTATTGACCAATTTAAATTTCAAGCCAATCTTACTTTATTTTTCCAACCTCTATTTATTTAAAGTTACAAGAAAAATCTATTTAAAATATTAATGTAAAAATTTTAAACAAATATTTAAACATATTATATATATACTAATTAAATTAAATTTTATTTAAAAAATTTACATTACCTTAAATCTTATTAATAAATCTATTTTAAATCTTATTTTATATATTTTAGAAATAATAAAATTATAAGTAAAATTTTAAAATTTATATTTTGAAAACTAACTTGGAAAATTAAAATTTCCAAACATATAATTTTAAAATCTAATTTTACAAAATAAAACATCTTTATATTATATTTAAAAATCAATATTTAATAAAATTCATATATTTCCTTCCAAAACTATAAAAATCATTTTTCAAAATAGACCAACGGTGTTCATATATAATTTTTTATCCTATGGTCAAGTGACACGGATATTTATTATTTCAATCCACAATTTAAATTTAATATTTTATAGGTATATATCATTTTAGCTCGCAATCCCAAAATTTCAAAATAATTGAAAATCGTTTGGGTTTATCATTTCAATCCATAACAATTTTCCCTTAGTCTATAATATCATTCGAGTGTGTATCATTTCAACCCATAGGGAATTCTAAACTAACAGGGAACTTGCATAGTGAGGACAAATATGATAATAACATAACATATCAACAACGGGCATGTATCATCAGTAACAAATTTAAATAAAATATATACAACAGGTTATGGCGTCATACATCATAGGTAAACAATTGCAGATAATGACATATCATAATAACTTAACAATTCAAATTTAACAGCATATTTCAATCGTCAGTTCATGTGAATTATATTTACTAAATATAAGAATGTTAATCGTGAGTGATTGCTCACCTTTCGAGACTAGAGGAATTTGACAACAAGACAAGCTACTAATTGAATCACGAACTCGAAAATCGACCGATCCAAACAACAAATCTCAAACTAAAGCAAAATGAACATGGATTTGATGAACAAAGCTGAAAATTAGGAATCGATGAAAAGAAATCAAAAATCAGCTTGATATCATACTGTAATGAAGTGTATATTATATTATATATTTTTCTCAAAACCAATGTTCCGTTTTAAAATACAAAAATATGTATATAATTTAAAATCAATAGTTAATAAAACCTATATTAAAATAAAACATTGTCTACATATATATATACCCATAATAATATTTGAAGCAATACATATACTCTTCCAAATACTACCATAGATATATTACACATTTTTATTTCAAATATCAACAAAAGCTCATAATAGATATACATGCTTACAGATACCAACTATTATATTATACACCATAGCAAAACAGCTCAGTCAAAATATGCAAACTGTAATATATATGTAAAAAAAAAAATTTATATATACACACACATTTATAGAAACAAGCGGAGAAAGGAAACAAGAACAGGTGTCACAAAGCAAGATATAGATGAGCAACATAACGACGTTCATTGGACATCTATACAATATATATAAATATATACCTGTTATATGTCTAGTATACCAAAACAGAGAATAATCAATTATAAACTCGTCGCACAAGTTTGTAACTCAGATTTCCACTACACTGGAATTCTGTAGTAATTATTATAACAATATGAATATTGTAAATGAATTACAACAACAGCGTTATACTATTTTGAATAAATAGTATAACCAGAATAATGGATAGAATATAGAATAATGTATATAAATATACAATTAGTCTAACCGGATTATGTCTGAGGCTCGTCGTAACGATTTTCTTAAGAATTTTATTTCAAAATTCTCCCAAGATACAACAGACGTATTCTGCTCGAGATTGTAATGAGTATATCACTCTGTGATTTTGATTATAAGAACAGCAGTAGTTAGAAGGGAAGAGATAAGAAAATTCAGTGAGTAAAGTGATCAGTTTTCCTCCTTATTTATAATTGGTCCGTATCCCTTCGAACGGTCGCGTCTGCACCCGTTTGTTCAAAACGGTCGCGCCTGTTGCTTTTCATCGCACCTGCCTGCTGTTCGACCGCGTCTCCTCACTTGGGCCGCACCTGTTCGTTTGCGCGCGCTTCAGAAGTCGTGTCTCTTCAGTCCCGCGTTCGTTTTTACCCGCCTGCTACTTCTCTTCATATTCCAGGCCCAGCCCAGTTTCAACCGAAGCCCAAAAAACTGTTAACAATGGCCCAACAAAAGAATGGTCATTTTAGACCCGTACCCGTACCCGAGCCCGGCCCGGCCCGGTTCGGTTCGGTCGGTCGGACGAACGGCGGCGGCGGCGGCGCGCGTGTGTGGTGGTGATGCATAATCTCCCTCCTCACAACGAAGCATACATTTGGGAGCCCCAGGCCCCCAACCTCCTCATGAGCAATTTGGAGATGTGGGACTTTGTATATTTCATTCAACTTATTCTTAAGGAATTCCAACAATCCCCCACATGAATGATAATATGCATATCCCCCACACAAAGCGAAATATCACAGAGTACATATGGAATAATGCTTTGTCGTGGATAAGTAGATATTTCACTTTGAACTTTCCCTAGTTAAAACTTATCGGATCTACTTGGCTAATCGGTGAATTATTTCATCTTGAACCGTCGGCCTTCATTGTATATCCAGACAATAAGCTTTACGAAGCATTGATTCCCTTCTCATCCAATCTCTTGGTTGTGTTCATTTTGGTCCTGAACAATTTTTGGTCCTGCGAGTGTTTTTAGAGAATAAAAGCCTTTGAATATTCTCATAGAGCCGACCCAGCTCACACTAACATAGGTGATCGCAACCATTAAGAGTATCCTACATATACCCCACTTGTTATTGTCAAGATATGGTCATTATTAAAAAACATAGTTTTAACCTTTAAACACCTCTGTAGGCATGCATTTATATTTTTCACCATAGGAATGGAGTTGAACTATGTCCACGTAAATGCATTACGTCTTGAGTTATTCAGAACTAGTTTGCCTATTGATCCTAGTCCGTGGGATCTCCAGTCGCTAGGATAGGTTTCCGTATAAGATAACTCTTGATGGTTTAGGCTTTTAAGCCCATTCCCCTCGATGCGCAGTCAATTTTCTCTCTTGATAAACCTTTAGTAAATGGATCAGCTAGGTTATCATTTGTCTTCACATAATCAATGGAAATAGTTCCATTAGAGAGTAATTGCCTAACTGTGTTATGGCGTCGACGAATATGTCGTGACTTTCCATTATACACAAAATTGTGCGCTCTACTTAGCACAGCTTGGTTATCACAGTGTATACATATGGCCGATACAGGTTTAGGCCAAAACGGAATATCTTCTAAAAAGTGACGAAGCCATTCTGCTTCTTCGTCTGCTTTATCTAATGCAATGAACTCTGATTGCATAGTGGATCGAGCTATGCATGTTTTTTTAGTGGATTTCCATGACACTGCTGCCCCTGCTAGGGTAAAGACATAACCACTCGTTGATTTTGATTCCTCTGAATCCGCAATCCAGTTTGCATCACTATATCCTTCTAAGATGGCGGGATATTTTCCATAATGTAAGGAAAAATTAGTGGTATTCTTTAAATATCCCAACACTCTCATTAGTGCTTTCCAGTGTTCCTTCCCTGGATTACTTGTATACCCGCTTAGTCGACTTACTGCATAAGCTATATCTGGTCTTGTGCAATTCATGAGATACATGAGACATCCTATTACACGAGAATATTCCAGTTGCATTACACTCTCATTAGTGTTTTTATGCAGTACTTCTGATGGATTAAAAGGTGTATTTACTCCTTAATTCCATAGTTTTGAAATCTTTCAATCACTTTTTCTACATAATGTGATTGAGATAACTCAATTCCATTAGATGTTCTTATTAGTTTTATTCCCAAAATAATATCTGCAACACCCAAGTCTTTCATGTCAAAATTGTTGATCAACATTTTCTTTATGGTCTCAATTACCTGAGTATTTGGACCGAATATTAGCATATCGTCCACATATAGACAAATCATCACATATGATTGTCCAAGTTGTTTATAATAAACACATTTGTCACATTCATTTACACGAAAACCATTTCTCATCATTGCACTATCAAATTTTGCGTGCCATTGCTTTGGAGCTTGTTTGAGTCCGTATAATGATTTGACTAATCTACAGACTTTGTTTTCATTTCCTTTGGAAATAAATCCCTCAGGTTGCTCCATGTAAATCTCCTCATCGAGATTTCCATTTAAGAATGCTGTTTTTACATCCATTTGATGAATCTCTAGATTATATATGGATGCAATTGCTATTAACGTTCTTATCGAGGTTATTCGTGTTACCGGCGAATATGTATCAAAGAAGTCTACTCCTTCTTTTTGACGATATCCTTTAGCTACTAATCTGGCTTTATACTTGTCGACAGAGCCATCTTCTTTCATTTTCTTCTTGAAAATCCATTTGCAGCCAATTGGTTTTATTCCTGGTGGAATATCAACAATTTCCCAAGTTTTATTACTTAGAATTGAATCAATCTCACTTTGGATTGCTTCTTTCCAACATGAAGGTTCAGAAGATGACATTGCTTCCTTGTACGTTTGAGGTTCGTGCTCTAATACATATGTAAAAAAGTCCAAACCAAATGTTTTGGAAGTTCTAGCCCTTACGCTTCTTCTTGGTTCAGCATCCTCAATTTCATGATGAGTTTCATCTTCATGCGAATCGTTTGATTCCTCCCTTGTCCTTTTTGGGACATTATTTCCTTCATTCCTTTTGTGCGGAAACACATCTTCAAAGAACGAGGCATCTCTTGATTCTATGATTGTATTTGCATGAATATCAGTTATATCAGACCTGAATACCAAAAATCTGTAGGCACTACTATTTTGGGATGGCCCAAGATAATAACAATCTACTTTTTTGGTCCAAGTTTGACTCTCTTGGAAGGCGGAACTGGAACTTTTGCCAAGCACCCCCACACTTTAAGGTATTTAAAGCTTGGTTTGTGTCCTTTCCATATCTCATATGGAATTGTTCCCGTTTTATTGTGAGGAACTTTGTTTAATATGTGATTAGACATATTTAAGGCTTCCCCCCACAAGTTCGTCGGTAGACCAGAAGTTAAAAGCATGACAGTAATCATGTCTTTTAACGTTCTGTTCTTCCTCTCGGCTACACCATTTTGTTGTGGTGAATATGGTGATGTTGTTTGATGAACTATTCCATTCTCTGCACAGAACTGTTCAAACGGTGACTCATATTCTCTACCTCGATCAGATCTCAATATCTTGATCTTTTTATTTAACTGATTTTCTACCTCAGCCTTGTATTTTATAAACGTTGTTATTGCTTCATCTTTACTATTTAAAAGATATACATAGCAATATCGCGTATAATCGTCAATAAAAGTAATGAAATACTTTTTCCCACCTCTTGTAGGTAGTGATTTAAAATCACATAAATCTGTATGTACCAAACCTAATGGTTCGGTGCTTCTGTCAATAGATTTAAATGGTTGTTTGACCATTTTTGCTTCTACACATGTCTCACATTTGTAGTTCTTATCTACTTGGAAATTTGGAATCAATCCCAAGTTTGATAATTTCTTCATTTTTCGGAAGTTTATGTGTCCTAATCTATCGTGCCATAGTAAAATTTCGTGCTCAAGCAAGTAAGAAACTTCAATTTTATTAATAGCACAATCAGAATACATAGTTTTATTGCCGATAATGGCTACATTTGCCTTAAATAGGCCATCACATAAATATCCCCTTCCGATATACATTCCAGCTTTGGACAGAACCATCTTGTCTGACTCGAACACCATCTTGAATCCCTTCTTTGATAGGACTGCACCAGAGATGAGATTCTTGCGTATGTCTGGAACGTGGAGCACGTTATTCAACTTAACAGTTTTTCCAGAAGTAAACTTGAGGATTACTGTACCACTGCCTTCGATCTTGGAAACTGCAGAATTACCCATGTAGAGTTTTTCTTCATGATCGAATTTCTGATATGTAGAAAACATGGATTTGTCAGAACAGACATGACGAGTAGCGCCTCTATCTACCCACCATTGGTTAGGATTCTGAACCAGATTGCATTCAGATACCACCGCCGAGAAGTTGGACTCGTCTACTTCCATGTTATCTACTATATTTGCCTCTTTATTGCATTCCTTCTTGAGTCTGCAATCTCTAGCGGCATGTCCAACTTTTCCACAAACCCAACATTCGCCATTAAATTTCTTTTTTCGTTTTTTGTCTTTTGGTTTGTTGTCTTGAGCTTTCCTTTTCTTCTGGAAATTCTTCTTTTTGTTTTTGGTCTTTGACCCTTCAACCACAAATGCCACCTCGCTTTGTTTTGTTATTCCACGGTTATCTCTCCATGACGGCGGCAGGTTTCCCGTGATGGCTTCAACAAAAACGATTATCCAACCACATGACCTTCCGCTTCGAGTTCATGAATGATGATTTGCAATTCATGCAGTTGAGCAGTCACCGGTTTGGAGTCAACCATCTTGTAGTCCATGAATTTGTCTACAATGAATTTCTTAAGACTGATATTCTGCGTCTTGTACTTTGTGGTAAGTGCATTCCAGAGTTCTTTTGATGTCTTTGAAGGCTGATATACTTTGTATAGCATCTTGTCAAGACAATTCAGAATATAGTTTCTGCATAAAAAATCGGAATGCTTCCACGTATTCACCTCTGCTTCCTTGCCTGGTGCAGGAATCGGTTCCTCCTCCTCGAGGTACTTTTGCAGACCAAGTGTGGTGAGACAAAACAACATTTGATTTTGCCATGTCAAGAAATCATCACCATCTCCCTTGAACGGTTCAGGTCTGTTGTGAGTAGCATTCTTTGAAAATTCTATTGTTGTCATCTCTGTTTTAGTAAGAAAACAGCAAAATTCTTAAGATGTTATATGTCTAGTATACCAAAACAGAGATCAATTATAAACTCGTCGCACAACTTTATAACTCAGATTTCTACTACACTGGAATTCTGTAGTAATTATTATAACAATATGAATGTTGTAAATGAATTACAACAACAGCGTTATACTATTTTGAATAAATAGTATAACCAGAATAACGGATAGAATATAGAATAATGTATATAAATATACAATTAGTCTAACTGGATTATGTTTGAGGCTCGTCGTAACGATTTCCTTAAGAATTTTATTTCAAAATTCTCCCAAGATACAAAAGACGTATTCTGCTCGAGATTGTAATGAGTATATCACTCTGTGATTTTGATTATAAGAACAGCAGTTGTTAGAAGGGAAGAGATAAGAAAATTCAGTGAGTAAAGTGATCAGTTTTCCTCCTTATTTATAATTGGTCCGTATCCCTTCGAACGGTCGCGTCTGCACCCGTTTGTTCGAAACGGTCGCGCCTGTTGCTTTTCATCGCACCTGCCTGCTGTTCGGCCGCGTCTCCTCACTTGGGCCGCACCTGTTCGTTTGCGCACGCTTCAGAAGTCGTGTCTCTTCAGTCCCGCGTCCGTTTTTACCCGCCTGCTACTTCTCTTCATATTCCAGGCCCAGCCCAGTTTCAGCCGAAGCCCAAAAAACTGTTAACAATGGCCCAGCAAAAGAATGGTCATTTTAGACCCGTACCCGTACCCGAGCCCGGCGCGGCCCGGTTCGGTCGGTCGGACGGACGGCGGCGGCGGCGCGCGTGTGTGGTGGTGATGCATAATCTCCCTTCTCACAACGAAGCATACATTTGGGAGCCCCAGGCCCCCAACCTCCTCATGAGCAATTTGGAGATGTGGGACTTTGTATATTTCATTCAACTTATTCTTAAGGAATTCCAACAATACCGTATATAAAAGATGAAGATGCTCAGCAATCCTTTCTTATGCCTGCGACTAAGGGTGAAACTGCTCGACGCTGAGGAGCTTGGAGACAAGGGCTGAGTTGGGGAAGCTGAGGGTGTGGTGGCGAGTGAACAGTGATGTGGACGTGAGCAAGCATTGGTGACGAGCAAGACTAGGTTTCGGCAATTATAAAGTAGGAGCAGGCTTTCCTATGCAAACCTGAAAACAACAATATTGTTTTAAATGGAGGAGACGGGTATGGAGGCACTAGCGCGGATGAAGTGGAGGGCGGCAGGACCATGGTTGTTTAAGGGAGGAGGGAAGGCAGCTCTTAGGGCGGTGGGCAGCTTAAGGCGGTCAGGGGAAGCACGGTGATGGGTTGTCATTGGCACAAGGCGGTGACGCGGGTTGGTGAGAGTGGCGCAGGCAGGTCTCTGGTCGCTGGCAATGGTTGGACATGGTCGGTCGAATCAAGATCATGCGGTTGCGAGCTGTGAATGGAGATGGGATGGGTTGTTTGGTTATAAGGGTTCGGCAGCATGAGGAGGCGAGTGCTGCTGGGTGGTTAGTGGCCAGGGCTGATGTGGGAAAGGCATTGCAGGTGCTATGGCCGATGACTTCACATCGGAGGAGTTGTGGGCGGAGGATCCGGGTTCACGAAGAGGATGGTTTTGAGTGAAACGAGCAGAGGAGGAGCAAGCTTAAACGTCTCATCTACATATAAATATTATTATAATATCATTTTACTTTATTTTTAGAGAGAGAGCGCAGAACTAAAAGACGAGGGACGAACCAATAGAAATGAACAAAACCAGAAATTATAGTGAATGTCTAGGAAAAACTTGGGTCATAGTTTGGATTCAGAAATATTTATGGCTATTGACCGTTTTTTTACCCATGGTTAAATGAAAGGCCATCTGGAAATCAAAAGGGTCTAATACGTAACCGATACGAAAATCGTTTCGTAGATTTCGCTGTGCACCGGACAACAAAACACACAAATGAAGATACTACGGAGATCAACACGATGAGACAAACAGAATGGTACACAGATATGAACGATACGATCATCCAATTAAAAGTTGATATTCCGCTGCTAAACTACTGCAATTTTGTCGAAAATAAGATAAACGGGTGTAGAGCGATACAAATTTGGCGAAACAAAATATGACGTTTCACTCAGAAAATGCTTTATATTTTTATTGCATAAAAATATTCAGGTTTCGAGAACATTTTATTTTCATCAATATTAACTGATTTTAAATTGAATTGAAAATTACATAACAGAACTAACCTTTATATTCACCAATGAAAATTTACTATTTACTATGTTTAAATAGACGTAATCCAAATATCAAATTTTCATTGCTAAATTTAACTGTTATATTTTCGAGAAAATTCAGTTGAATACGATATTAAAACCGTTAAAAATTACGGATCGTTATAGTTTCCCCCACTCAAAATTTTTTGTTCTCGAAAAGGAATGAGGTAAGAGAATAGAAGCAACAAGAAAGATAGATTCAAAATACAAAAAATTGGATACAACAATTAATTCAAAACCATATAACTTTTATTTATTTTTAAACTGGTTACTATTCAACAAATTTGGTTTTAATCCATTTCATTCACTAAATAGATATTCATTGTATTCACTTTTGATTTTCAATTCAAGCTATTTTCATTCAATTTGATTTGTTCAATTTTTTTAATATTTGTTATAAAAATTTCTTTCAAAATAAAATTTATTTGATTTAGCTTATTTATTAAATCGATTTATCTTCTGTTGAGTTGATTCCACTAAAAAAATCAATTTCAACTATTCTTAAGCCCATATTTATTTATTTAAATAGTATTTTTCCTTTATTATTTAATTTATTTCACTCACATTGCTTATAACATCAATTAAATGTATAAAAGTCATTATAACAACCAAATTTTATTTATAATTTGCCTTAATTTTTGGACATCTTATTATTTACATTTATTACATATTATTCAATCACATATTCTTATTACATCCAAACTTTTCTCAGATAAGTTTTATTAATGTTTCATATGTAATTGAGCACTATGCCAATTTACCTGTTTTTTATTATATTTTTATTAAGTAAAATTTAATTTGAACAATTTATTACCTAAGTTTTCTCTTTTATAGCCTCAATTACATATTCACTCTAACATTTAACTTTTTGAATATTTTAGGTAAATTATATATTATAAAGCAATTAAGTATCATACAAATAAATTTTTTCCTATTTCAACTGGTCAAGGTGCTTTAAATTCTAATTTAAATTTTAAACACTTCAAATATTTAAAAAAATTTGATTCATTTCAATAATTGAAAACTCTAAGAATCAAATTTTCGGTTTCACTTTCCACTATTTTGAAATAAATATATACATATACCTATATATTTTATAAATCAAATCATACTCAAGAAATTCCAATCAAATCCATCTTCAAAACAAAAGTGCAGCGAAGCTACTGAGCGGTCTCTCCACTTTGAGACTCGAAAATGAATGTCGATGATGCTACAGTTACACCGAAATTATTTTCCAACGACAAAAGAGGAGAGTACCGATTTTCTTCTTTTAAAATTCTTTGAAAACAATTTTCATGCGACAATAATATATTCCAGAACTTTAAAACCAAATTTTTAAATAGTACCAGAAATTAAATTCTCAAATCTTTAATTTAAATTAATTTCATTTTGCAAATCAGATTTATATACCATGTTTATACATTTCATATTTATACAACAATAGTCAATGGTTTACAAAACAATAAATGATGATCTAGTATTATCATTTCAAACACCGCTTCATTTAACTATTTAATTTTAGAAATTATACTTATATATATATATATATAATATAACCACACAAAATTTATTTCATTTACCAAATTTGAAAATAATATTGTGTCAGTTTGCTCTGTTCAAGTGTTTTGGAATTTCTATCGATAGCGTGGGCCAGACGAATCGGTCGAAACCCCAAATCAACCTTAACAATTCAAACAACAAAGTATAAGACATTTTTATACTAACAACAAATACACTCCCTTACAGGATGATTCAAGAGTGGATTCTAAGACAAGGAGAGAGATTTAAGTTTAGATGAACCCTAGTCAAAGAGAATTCTAACTACAAAGATGGACTCGAAAAGAATATAAGATAATTAAATTACGAAAAAAGAAATGGATAGACCTATTTTTATCGTGGCGACCTTAACTGGGTCAACCGAGATTCTAGGAAAATGAGAATATCCTCAACGGACCCAGGACAAACTTGTTGAGAACATCGTAGAATCATTATTGATGCTTCCGAAATAAGATTGATGCGGAATTCAAATTCCCGCTTGGGAGGAGGAAAAACGACTTCACCCAAGACATCTAGATAAAGTGGGATAACAAGGGTGGAGTCAAGATCACTAAGCTGATAATCAAGCGAACAAATAAAACTGCCTGTAAAATCACGAGGCAATCAATATTCGATCAAAAGAGAATTACCCCGATTGTCTACTAAAGAAACGGTTTGGGTTTTGCAAGAGATAATAGCATCAAAATCGGGGACATAGAAATCTCCAGTGAATCGACGCCTATTGTAAAGGAGTTTCACCCCTTTACAAATCATACTAAAATTAGCAGGGCCGCCAATGGAATCAGTCACACTTAACGATAAAGCTGCCAATAGAAGTGGCAAGATGAGCTCAAACTGATTATAGAGGTCAACATAAATAGAGCTACAGGATGCTCCAATATCAAGAGAATATGAATAGGAGAAGACAAGAGTGGATTTCAGAACGAAGGGAAAAGTTCCAAAATTCAAAAGAAATTCTAATAGGAGAGGAACCTAACCAAGAATTTCAATCTCGAATGAATATGATTTTGTAACTAAATTTTACTCCATATGCTATGTTTTGCCTAAACCAGAGCTCTGATACCAACTTGTAACGACCTGGTACTTCGAACCGTTCAAAAAGATAATCATCCACTCATGTCAGACTTGAATTGCTCAAAACAACAGATTGTTAATTTATATTTGGTAAAACTTAGCATATACAGTAGATAAATCAATCACAGAATCATGGACACAGAGTAATGTAACAATAAGCAACGAAATAGCTAAATAGTAGTTCATAAAACTACTATATAAACATCAGAGTCAAAACAAAATACAACAGAAATATCGAATAAGTCTCAATACGTAGCCAAGTGATAAAATCCAAATATAAACAACTAGAGACAACTGAAGAGCTAAAAGATGGATAGATAGATCTTCAAACAAAGCTCCAATCTCCAAAGTTGAGTCTCAAATGCTTTGACACTCAGTCTGACCCGAGCATAAAGCAAAACACAAAACACTCGAGTCAAGATTAACATTCTTATATCAGTAAATTCGACTCAAGTGAAATGTCAACTGAAATACAAGTAACTTAAAGGATGTTCGGGATTTCCATCCTCTAAGAATCCGTGGAACTATCTACCATGTAGTAAAATACGCTATTATAATATGTTTATAGTAAAGTAAACTATTAAAATAGCGTTAAGGCGTTACTCGTTTCTCCATTAACACGTTATATATATTCTCATAGTCTATACAATGTCGTACACTCCATTAAACCGGTGGTTTACCCAGAGGACACCACATAGGTATGGTACAAAACAAACTCGTAGAAGGCGTGGTAGGGCATGTGATAAGGCACGCAAGGCAATGCCAGGGTAGAAATACCATTTGCACTGCCGGGCTGATGGTAACTCATAGTAGCAACTAGCGTCCACCTTGATACACACTCCCAAATCAAAGGTGCACCCAATCAAATCACAAAAGAAATACAATGGTATTGATGAATGTGCTCGATCGGAGGTGCGACCTTACTTGGCCCTGTATAACTCATGTTTTAGCCACATCAAGCTGACTCACAGGAGTCAGGGCTGCGCTAAAACCTCATATATAATCATTGTCAAACCATCCTACTTCATTCTGGAATCTCCACCACGTAAACAGTTGTTAAAGTGGTTTTCGATATTGGCAGAGAGTATGCCAATGTCCGATCCCGATCTCTTAACAACCAAACTCTTATTTCACACCATGGTCATTTCATTTCAAATAGTTCATACTTCATGTCAAAATACCATATTCCTTTAAAAACCATATCAACTCAGTATCATTATTCACTTTAAATATTATGCATTTCCAAAATCATAGCACTTTCAAAATTTATAACACTTTCGAAATCATAACACTTTTCAAATCATAAACTTTTGAAATCATAAACTTTTGAAATCATAACACTTTTGAAATCATAACACTTTCGTAATCATAACAATTCCAACTTAAAACAGTTTAGATATTGAAAATAGCATATATATATATATATATTAAAACATTTATTAATTAAAATAGTTCACAAATTAAAATAATATATATATATATATATATGTTTAAAATACTTTATATGATAATATTAGTTTCCTCTAATTTTACAAATCAATTCAAATCAGCTTAAATTCCAAAATTCAATTTAATCAATCCAGTTCAACAATTTCAATTTAAAAGGTTAAAGATTTAATTCAAATTCTCAATTTTAATTTTATTCAAACTGGAAAATATTCACTCAATCATTTTAATAAAAATTAAATAAAATCTCAATTTATAAATTTAAATCAATTAAATATTCAGTCTCAATTTTACTTAAAGTTGAGAATATTCATTTAACCACTTTTCATCAAATCAAGTAATAAATCAAACCATTCAAATCTCAAAACTAATAAGTTCAAACAAATTCTTATTTAAATTCAATTATGATCAGTTTAAATTTCAAGTCAATTTTATTTTATTTTTCCAACCTCTATTTATTTAAAGCTATTGCAAAAAATCTATTTAAAATATTAATGTAAAAATTTTAAATAAATATTTAAATTATATATATACTAATTAAATTAAATTTTATTTAAAAAATTTATATTACATTAAATCTTATTAATAAATCTATTTTAAATCTTATTTTATATATTTTAAAAATAAAAAAATTATAAGTAAAATTTTAAAATTTATATTTTGAAAACTAACTTGTAAATTTAAAATTTCCAAACATATAATTTAAAATTCTAATTTTACAAAATAAAACATCTTTATATTATATTTAAAAATCAATATTTAATAAAATCCATATATTTCCTTCCAAAACTATAAAAATCATTTTTAAAAGTAGACCAACGGTGTCCGTATGTAATTTTCTATTCTATGGTCAAGTGATACAGATATTTATCATTACAATCTGCAATTTAAATTTAATATTTTTTTACGGGTATATATCATTTCAACCCGCAATCCCAAAATTTCAAAATCAATGAAAATCGTTTGGGTTTATCATTTCAACCCATAACGATTTTCCCTTAATTTATAAAATCGTTCGGGTATGTTTCATTTCAACCCATAGGGAATTCTAACCTAACATGGAATTTGTAGAGTGAGGACAAATACGATAATGACATAACATATCCACAACGGGCATATATCATCGGTAACAAATTTAAATAAAATATATACAATAGTTTATGGTGCCATACATCACGGGTGGACAATTGTAGATAATGGCATATCATATTTAATAATTAAATATCTTAACAATTCAAATTTAACAGTATATTTGAATCGTCATTTCATGTGAATTATATTTACTAAATATAAGAATGTTAATCGTAGGTGATTACTCATCTTTCGAGGCTAGAGGAATTTGATAACACGACAAGCTACAAATTGAATCACAGACTCGAAAATCAACCGATCCAAACAACAAATCTCAAAACAAAGCAAAGTGAACATGGATTTGACGAACAAAGCTGAAAATTAGGGATTGATGAAAACAAATCAGAAATCAGCTTGATATCATATTGTAACGAAGTGTATATTATATTATATATTTTTTCTCAAAACCAATATTCCGTTTTAAAATACAAAAATTATATATATATATATATATATATATATATATATATATATATATATAATTTGAAATCAATAGTGAATAAAACCATATTAAAATAAAGACATTGTCCATATATACATATATAAACATATTAATATTTAAATCAATATATGTACTCTTCCAAATACTACCATAGATATATTACACGTTTTTATTTCAAATATCAACAAAAGCTCATTATACACACACACACACACAGAGACATGCTTACAGATACCAACTATTATATTATGCACCATAGAAAAATAGCTCAGTCAAAATACACACACATATATATTTATAGCAAGAAGGAAGGAAACAAGAATAGATCTCACAAAGCAAGATATAGACGAGCAACATAACGACGTTCGTTGAACGTCTATAATATATATATGTGTGTGTATATATATATATATGCCTGCGACTAATGGTGAACTGCTCGAAGCTGAGGAGCTCGGAGGCCTGGGCTGAGTTGTGGAGCTGAGGTGTGGTGGCAACTGGATAGTGACGTGGACGTGAGCAAGCATTGGTGACGAGCAAGACTAGATTTCGGCAATTATAAGGGAGGAGCAGGCTTTCTTATGCAAACATGAAAACAACAATATTTTTTTTAAAAGAAGGAGACGGTTTTGGAGGCACTAGTGGCGGACGAAGTGGAGGGGGGCAGGACCATGGTTGTTTAAGGGAGAAGGGAAGTCGGTTTTCAAGGCAGTGGGCAGCTTAAGGCGGTCAGGGGAAGCACGGTGGTGGGTCGTTGTTGGCACAAGGTGGTGACGCGGGTTAGTGAGGGTGGCGCGGGCAGGTCTCTTGTCGTTGGCAACAGGTGGACATGGTCGGCTGAAGCAAGGTCATGCGGTTGCGAGCTGTGAATGAAGATGGGATGGGTTGTTTGGTTATAAGGGTTCGGCTGCATGAGGAGGCGAGTGTCCTCATAGCATACAAACCACAATAATCAGATATGTCATCCTCCGATCGTTACCGACCTTTCCGAGTGCCCTCATAGCATACAAACCACAATAATCAGATACACGACGTCATAGCGTGTAAAGATATATCTAGAAGAGGATGATCATATCCTAATTGGGAATGACCCACTTAGCCTTGCCGCATCTAACCCTGTTTTGGTCATTTCCGGTTGATGAGGCCTGATGAGGTAACGATTACCTCTCACAATCACATATCACATCACTTAGAATGCCACACGGCCATTTCCGTTGACTACTAATTGCCTTCTACAAAAATACAACCCTTAAGCTCGTATGTCTTAAGGAGGGTGTTAAGCTAAGAGAAGTTTCCTTCTCCGCCACCATTGATGTACGTTTGTAAAAACCAATGTGCGCAATATATAGAAATGCAATGTTAGACAAACATCCATACAAGTTATTCAGGAATAGGACAAACCGAAGGTACTTTCCTACCACATCCTGTCGGGAAATCCCTAGGATTAGTAGCGAATAGTCCTCACATTGGATATTTCATAAAAAGAGACCACTGCTAATGGATGTATATTGGGATTTTAACCCCAAACAATCAACATATATATTGGGATGAAACTCCGAAATATCAATATCATCACAAGAAACCTGCACAATCGTCGCATATACGTTGGTCCGAAGTGGTTTTCAGATAAACCTGATCCCGGTCTCTTCGCACCAACAATGCAAAAGCGTTTCTCAACCTCACACAGCAACTAAGTCTCATAGAATTATCACGTTTTCAACTTTCAACTTTCTATCCTTCGGGCCGAGAAGGAAGCTCGATAGATTAGAGTAATACTCCATACTATACGAATCAACATCCTCAACATAAATGATAATCAAGCCTACACAGAAGGCAACGTACTAAGTGTATGGCTAAATAGTTCCCACATCAAGTCGAGGAACTAAAATTTTTGGGCAATTTGATAGTCGGTTATTTAACCATCGAAGCAAACAAACAAATATTCAGCACTATATACAATCACTAGGCCCATTTAATTAATCTTTTATTAATTTAAATAACTTGCGAAATATTCACTTTAATTTACCTTTTAAAAAGATATATTCTCAAAACATTTCACTATTTAAATCTTGGAAAACATTTCCAAATACTTATTTAATAATAAGTAATTCATAATTCAATTTATTTTCAACACTTAGAAAATATTTATATACTTAAAACACGATTGAGTATATATTTTATTCTTTAAGGAAAACATTCTCTTTAAACACATTTATTGGATCAAAACGAATGTTGCGTAAAACATCGTTACGACAACCCAAAATCACAAGTATAGGGATTCGAAATTTAGATAGATATATAAGTCCCAATACTATACAAGAACATTTCCTTTCGAAAATCATTTACTATAACAACAGTGTTATAGTCCATCATTTCCTTACTTCTCGAAAACGTCTATTTCAACAATGAATGTTGACATCTATGGTTTCGATCCTTAACACATTTTAAAACAACTTCGAAACATTTAACTCCATTTAAATATCACTTCCCAAAACATTTATTTGATAAACTATTCACTGTTCCAAATCGTGCATATAAATCGTTTACCAAATTCAATACTTCTACACATTTTATTTAAAGGATAATCCACTGTCCAAAATCGTGGATATAATTCCCAACCAAATTCTTTATTATTACAACATTTAATTTAAAGGATAATTCGCTGTCCAAAATCGTGAATATATCTCCTTTAATAAAATTCTATATTTAATTTATCAAATTCAATTGATTTCGGATTTATAAAACAATGTTTATAAATTCCATTTGTATTCTATAAAAGCTTCAACTTATAAATCTACTTTATTAACAAATTCCATTACACCTTATTTACATTCAAAAATCCAATTTATAAGTTAATTGCTTATAAATCGTTTATTTCACAAATTCATTCATTTTATAACTGCTTCGGTTATAAATCTATAAATCATATTTACTTATAAAACCCATTTATAACTTTATTTTAACACTTATAAAACTCGTTTTACAATTCCAATATTTTAATTTATAAAACACCCATTTTATAAATCTTCTATATAAACCATTTATAATAAATCAAAAATTTCAATTTAAACCATTTTACAAAATAGTTAACTCTATATTCCAAAAATCACATATTAATATATATTTCGCCAAAAAGCATAATTTTTATAACATAAAAATTATAACATTTATTTATTTAAAATAAATCCATTCTTAACGGTTCAAAAATTCAATAAAACATTCATTTTCGAAATCACTTTAAAATCCTTTTAAAATTTGGAAATCATCACTTTAACACTTATAATTTTCCAAAATATGCCTAATGCTGAAACAGCACCAGATACATCAATCACGGCATCCAAAACATCATATATCATATGATAACAGAATATATAACAATATCTGTAAATAAATCAATAATGTTGAGGAATCCAGTTGGATCCCTCCAACCTGTCACCTGCAACAAATATACATATTAGAATATGTGTACAATGTCCGTTTCAAGGAAAACGCGCGTACAAAGGGTCATCCACTCGTACACGGGAACATATAGGGTCTCATCTACTCCAATAGGCAGGTATATATCCAAATATCAACCAATATATCATATATCATCCAAACAATCATCAATCATCTTATAATAATATTTATCCTCACTTATATAAACATATCAGTGAGTCAGAAAGAGTGAGTTGTACTCACATTGCGTCCAATAGCAGTTTCAGTGTTTTATTCCGAATAAAATTAAAGGACCGTTTAATTTCACCCAAAATTCACACCAGCTCCAATCAACTCCAAACCTGCTCCATCGTGTAATGTTTGGCAATACGAATCCAACGCAATTCGTTTCGTACGAAATGGACCTCGTATGAAAAAGTTATCACGTTTTAAAGTTTATACAAATTATAATATATTAATTTACAAATTCAATTTTTTATTTCAAACCCTAGAAGTCATCTCGGCCATACGTTCTGCATCTTCACATCAGGGCTGCACTTTGTTTCTTCTCCAACTCCAGGTTCGAACGCAACAAAACCAATAGGTCGTCGTTTAATCATCAATTTTCGCAACCACCAATGACGTTGAGACGACGATCAACGAACTCCTTTGCCTCTGCGTGCACGTATGCTAACCACGGCCTAAACCTAGTTGAACTTGGCTGCCCCTAAGCCATGATAATCGAGAACGAACGGCGTTCCTTTGCTCGCGATTTGCCAATGATCCGCTTCGCTATATCAAATCTTCACCGTTGAAATCGAAGCACTCAACGTTCTCTACAAGTTTGTAGTTGAGGGTTTTGTTTAATTGTCAATGGATCGGCCAGAAATTGAGGAAGAAGATCGAAGGTTTATGGCCATTAACATCAAAGTGGCGGCTAGCCCCAGAAGGGTTTAGGGTTTTATGAAAATGGGTGAAAAAGATGGCCTTGTATAGAAATTTACGCGACACTATTCACCTGAATTTTTTCCAAAATCCAAACGAAGCGTGCCGCCTGGCATTTATAATGTTTTACCCCTATTCCGAACACAATGAATATATATCGGGAGCCAATTCGAAAGTATTTGGACGATAGGTTTTCAAATTGAATTATTTAAATTCAAAATTCACTTAAACCGATTTCTACGCGTTTTAGCTTGCTCCGGACAAACCGTAAATCTGATTGACACGAAATTTGAAATATTACAATAATATAACATTACAGATTCAATGAAACTGGTTTCGTCGAAATTCGAGACTGTTTGAAAAATGGCTATTTTTATTCGTCAATTAAATATTAAAATATTCAATTTCTATAGTTTGACCTTTAATTCAATTTTAAAAGTTCTCTAACATCATTCTAATTCCAATATGATTTATTTAACTTTATAAAATATTTTTATTCATTTTAAATGCAAATTCTTATTATTTACGCAATTTTAAATATTAAATTAACAATTTAACTATCCAATTAAATCCAGATATTTGAAATATTATTTATTCAGCTCATAAAATTTACTTGTGCATGTTTAAAATCAATTAAATATATGAATTTCAAATGACTGAAATTCTGGGTCCTTACATTCTCCCTTACTTAAAAGAATTTCGTCCTCGAAATTACCAAGTAAGAAAAAGTTACAAAATCCATTAACTTTTCAAAACAATTCGTTCAAATTAGATTTACAAAATCTATTTAACCTTTTAACTTTTTCCAAAAATCATTAGTTAAGCTTCTTATAAAATTTTCTAAGTTTTCAAATCCATATATAGTTATCTTTTCAAAACCAACTAATATCGTTTAACTTTTAACTCAAAAACCAAAATTTATTTTTCATAAATTTTTCAATTTTCCCAAAAAATTTCTAACACCTTAAATTTTCAGAAAAATTTGCCATAGTATCCTTTGCACGGTTCGATCCAAAAAAAAATAACAATGTATATATCACAAATATACATCTCATCATCAAGGATGAGGCACCCCGAATGGAAAAAAGTGTAAAAGTACGATATGTAATCTGAGATATGTACCTTATATATTATTTGCGAGCATATACGGCTAATATAGCGCGAAAGCGAGCTCCAAAAGCGAAGCAAGCGCAATCTACACCTACTATACACTCAAAAAACAAATGAGAACATGTATATATGAAAATAATATCAATATACAACATATACCAATACAACTACTATATATGCCAATATAGCAAATGCAATCAAAACAACAAAGCCAACCATCAAACAACTATCATCCAACTAACATCCATAAGCAAATCAATATACATTCACTTCTTACTAATATTCATTGAATTGATTTTCAATTTATCACATTTGATTCATTAACATTGGATTTACTAACATTCATTCATTCACTATTCAATTAGTTTACATTTACTAATTCATATTCCAATTTGTTCACTTCCATATCAAATCAAATTTTACTCCATTCACTTTCACTTCCAATTTGGATTCAATGATTTATAACTTTCATTTTCATTTATTCAATTTCAAATTTCATTAGCTTAATGAATAAACACTTGCATCCACTATTCCATATCAATCTATTTACATTATATTGATTAACATTCAATTCATTTATTAATTTAGTTGCTAATTCATTTTGCAACTAAAGTTGAATTTTTATATAACTCAAGTCACATTCATCACTTAACTTTATTAATTTACTTCGATACCAAAATCAATTTCATTCAACATTACTTAAGTTATATTTCTTTTCAACTTCATTTACCTTCACTTCCATTATACAACATAAGTTCATCTCTAATTTATTTCAAATTCTATTTTATTTAACTTTTTACTTAAGTCAATTCATATCACTTATTCAAATTCAGATTTTGTTTTACTTAACAAAACTTTTTAACCATTTTAACAATTGGTTTTACTTACCTTATCTCATTTTATAAATTATACAACTTAATAATCTAATCTTCCAAATTCATATTATGTAATCACTTACCATCTTAAGTTTAATTTCCATTTCAATAACTTATCTAATCCAATTCAAATCCAATTTAATTTAACCTTCCTTAGTTAAATTTCAAATCGTATATTTAATTATACTAACTCAAATTTATGTCAACTTTACTACAGTAAATTCTTACTTCACATTATAAGTCCAAAACTTATTTTACTTATATTTATCAATTACAACTTGGATTTTAAATCAAATTTGTTTATAAAAAAAAACTACAATTTCAATTTCAGTTTGGTAGCAAATCCATCACACAGAAACTCGAAAATGATACTGATGATGCTGCAGTCATCACTCTTATTATTTTCCAGCAACAGTAGTGAATTCAGTGCTTTATATTCTTTCAGAAATTTCTTTTTATTCATAAATCACAATTACAAATCTTTTACTTATATAGTTTCACTATTTCACTTTACTTATATAAGATCATTCTAAATTTATTTATCTTATCTAGAGTAATAACAATATAACATCTTTTTACTTTGTAAAACAATTTCCAAAATAAACGGATTCAAATTTCCAAATTCTTAGTCTAAATCCATTTTTATTTATAACTCATATTTATAAATATATTCATATGGTTTCACTTCTTATATATAATATTATTTCACAATTGTAAATCATATTAATTATAATTCCATTCTTTATAATTCTTTTTCTTATATAATTTATTCTTTCTACAATTGTTGTTTTTATTTAGATTATTTAAACATCTTTATTAACCGATATATATTTACATTTTCAAACAACAAAACAATCAGTTTATAAACACTTTAATAATTCTTGAAAAATCATTTCCTTTATATACAAAATATAATCGAGGTAAAATTATTTCATTTACCCAATTTAAAATGATACTATGTTGACTTGCCTCGTTTAAGTGTTTGAAAATCCCTATTGATAACATGGCGTCCCACATCACGACCAGAATTCATAAACAGCTCAACAGATAAGTAAACACAATATAAAACATTTTATATCACTAACAAATACGCGCTCATATATATAATACACTCAAACTCAATCTAGGGTGCTACTGTCCCTATCTATACTGAGTACACATCAAAGCTTAGGAATATACAAAATCTAAGCTCTGATACCACGTGTGACGACCCGAAAATCCGTACCCTTTGAATCGACAATAATCCACACATGTTCGACCCAAAAAGCACACACTGACGGAAAGTCAAGAGAAAGAAAAGAAGAGAGAAGAAGAGAAGAGAAGAAAGAGAGAAGATAGAACAAAACAGAATAATACAGAATCTCACATCGCAGCGGAAAATATATAATATCATATCAATGATCTTTACAAAACAGAAACTATATATATATACACATCAATCAGAGTTCAACAATCAATCAATAGTTATCAGCTTGAACAGTTATAATAACATGTCCTCACAATTGCCGATAATATACAAAAAAAAAAGCACAGTGGATCATCAAGCAAAACCGATGTACGAAAAATGAAGATCTTCAGCTCGCCTGCTGAAGCTCCAAAAGCACCAAAGCATAACCTGTAGATATACTCCGTCTGACCCGAGCATTGAAAGGAAAGAACGCCCGGATCAGTCTGGTAAACCAGCGTGAGCAACATACTCAACTGAATTTATTAAATTACCAAACTTTTCCTTTATCAAAACAAAAGTATCTCGTAAGACAAGTCCACACATAAACACGGACATGTTTTTACCTTACGATAACTAAAACATTTCATATCAAACTCATGTGATATTATACTAGTGTCTAGTATACAAATAATATTTAAAATAGCTGAAATTGTTACCATTAGTAAATTCTAGCATACTAGGCTCTACAAATAAATTGGCAGGAACGTAGTGGAGTTTGGATTTCCATACAAATGACCAGGTGAAGGGACTTCCTTCCGACATTACATCTCTAGAAAAATGTACCAAGAAACCATCACAAAGTTTCTCTACCAACACAAGACTGGCCCACCTCTTAACTAGGTGGTACCGAATATGTCATCCTCCGATCGTTACCGACCTTTCCGAGTGCCCTCATAGCATACAAACCACAATAATCAGATACACGACGTCATAGCGTGTAAAGATATATCTAGAAGAGGATGATCATATCCTAATTGACAATGACCCACTTAGCCTTGTCGCATCTAACCATGTTTTGGTCATTACCGGTTGAAGAGGCCTGATGAGGTAACTATTACCTTTCACAATCACATATCACATCACTTAGAATGCCACACGGCCATTTCCGTTGACTACTAATTTCCTTCCAAAAAAATACAACCCTTAAGCTTGTATGTCTCAAGGAGGGTGTTAAGCTAAGAAAAGTTGCCTTCTCCGCCACCATTGATGTAGTTTGTAAAAACCAATAAGCGTAATCTATAGAAATGCAATGTCAGACAAACATACATACAAGTTGTCAAGGAACAGGACAAATCGAAGGTACTTTCCTACCACATCCTGTCGGGAAATCCCTAGGATTAGTAGAGAATAGTCCTCGCATTGGATATTTCATAATGAAGAGACCACTGCTACTGGATGTATATTGGGATTTTAAACCCAAACGATCAACAAGCAGTCCCCCACTATGAAACTCCGAAATATCAATATCATCACAAGCAACCTGCACAATCGTCGCATATACGTTGGTCCGAAGTGGTTTTCAGATAAATCTGATCCCGGTCTCTTCGCACCAACAACGCAAAAGCGTTTCTCAACCTCACACGGCAACTAAGTCTCATAGACTTATCACGTTTCCAACTTTCAACTTGCTATCCTTCGGGCCGAGAAGGAAGCTCAATAGATTGGAGTAATACTCCATACTATACGAATCAACATCCTCAACATAAATGATAATCAAGCCAACAGAGAAGGCAACATACTAAGTGTACGACTAAATAGTTCCCACATCAAGTCGAGGAACTAAAAATTTTGGGCAATTTAATAGTCGGTTATTTAACTATCAAAGCAAACAAACAAATATTCAGCACTATATACAATCACTAGACCCTTTTAATTAATCTTTTATTAATTTAAATAACTTGCCAAATATTCACTTCAATTTATCCTTTAAAAAGATATATTATCAAACCATTTCACTATTTAAATCTTCGAAAACATTTCCAAATACTTATTTAATAATAAGTAATTCATAATTCAATTTATTTTCAACACTTAGAAAATATTCATATACTTAAAACACGATTGAGTATATATTTTATTCTTTAAGGAAAACATTCTCCTTAAACACATTTATTGGGTCAAAACGAATGTTGCGTAAAACATCGTTACGACAACCCAAAATCACAAGTATATGGATTCGAAATTTAGATAGATATATAAATCCCAATACTATACAAAAACGTTTCCTTTCGAAAATCATTTACTATAACAACAGTGTTATAGTCCATTATTTCCTTACTTCTCGAAAACGTCTATTTCAACGATGAATGTTGAAATCTATGGTTTTGATTCTTAACACATTTTAAAACAACTTCAAAACATTTAACTCCATTTAAATGTCACTTCCCAAAACATTTATTTGATAAACTATTCACTGTCCAAAATCGTGCATATAAATCGTTTACCAAATTCAATACTTCTACACATTTTATTTGAAGGATAATCCATTGTCCAAAATCGTGGATATAATTCCCAAACAAATTCTTTATTATTACAACATTTAATTTAAAGGATAATTCGCTGTCCAAAATCACGAATATATCTCCTTTAATAAACTTCTATATTTAATTTATCAAATTCAATTGATTTCGGATTTATAAAACAATGTTTATAAATTCCATTTGTATTCTATAAAAGCTTCAACTTATAAATCTACTTTATTAACAAATTCCATTACACCTTATTTACATTCAAAAATCCAATTTATAAGTTAATTGCTTATAAATCGTTTATTTCACAAATTCATTCATTTTATAACTACTTCGGTTATAAATCTATAAATCATATTTACTTATAAAACCCATTTATAACTTTATTTTAACATTTATAAAACTCGTTTTACAATTCTAATATTTTAATTTATAAAATACCAATTTTATAAATCTTCTATATAAACCATTTATAATAAATCAAAAATCTCAATTTAAACCATTTTACAAAATAGTTAACTCTATATTCCAAAAATCATATTTTAATATATATTTCGCCAAAAATCATATTATTATAACATAAAAATTATAACATTTATTTATTTAAAATAAATCCATTCTTAACGATTCAAAAATTCTATAAAACATTTATTTTCGAAATCACTTTAAAATCCTTTTAAAATTTGAAAATCATCACTATAACACTTTTAATTTTCCAAAATAGGCCCAATGCTGAAACAGCACCAGATACATCAATCACGGCATCAAAAACATCATATATCATATGATAATAAAATATATAATAATATCTGTAAATAAATCAATACTGTTGAGGAATCCAGTTGGATCCCTCCAACCCGTCACCTGCAACAAATATACATATTAGAATATGTGTACAATGTCTGCTTCAAGGCAGATGCACGTACAAAGGGTCATCCGCTCATACACGGGAACGTATAGGGTCTCATCTGCTCCAATAGGCAGGTATATATCCAAATATCAACCAATATATCATATATCATCCAAACAATCATCAATCATCATATAATAATATTTATTCTCACTTATATAAATATATTAGTGAGTCAGAAAGAGTGAGTTGTACTCACATTGCGTCCAATAGCAGTCTCAGTATTTTATTTAGACTAACATTGAACGACCATTTAATTTCACCCAAAATTCACACTAGTTCCAATCAACTCCAAACTAAATCCATCACGTAATGTTCGGCAATACGAATGCAACGTAATTTGTTTCGTGCGAAACGGACCACGTATGAAAAAGTTATCACGTTTTAAAGATTATACAAATTATAATATATTAATTTACAAATTCAATTTTTTTTTTCAAACCCTAGAAGTCATCTCTGCCATACGTTCTGCATCTTCACATCAGGGCCGCACTTTGTTTCTTCTCCAACTCTAGGTTCGAACGTAACAAAACCCATAGGCCGTCGTTTAATCATCAATTTTCGCAACCACCAATGACGTCGAGACGACGATCAGCGAACTCCCCTGCCTCCGCGTGAACGTATGCTAACCATGGCCTGAACCTAGTTGAACTCGGCTGCCCCTAAGCCATGATAATCGAGCACGAACGGCGTTCCTTTGCATGCGATTTGCCAATGATCCGCTTCGCTATATCAAATGTTCACCGTTGAAATCGAAGCACTCAACGTTCTCTTCAAGTTTGTAGTTGAGGGTTTTGTTTAATTGTCAATGGATCAACCAGAAATTGAGGAAGAAGATCGAAGGTTTATGGCCATTAACATCAAAGTGGCGGAAAGCCCTAGAAGGGTTTAGGGTTTTATGAAAATGGGTGAAATAGATGGCCTTATATAGAAATTTACGCGACACTATTCACCCGAATTTTTTCCAAACTCCAAACGAAACATTCCGCCTGGCGTTTATAATGTTTTACCCCTATTCCGAATACAATGGAATATATATCGGGAGCCAATTCGAAAGTATTTGAAAGGTAGGTTTTCAAATCGAATTATTTAAATTCAAAATTCACTTAAACCGATTTCTACGCGTTTTAGCTTGCTCCGGACAAACCGTAAATCCGATTGACACGAAATTTGAAATCTTACAATAATATAACATTACCGATTCAATGAAACTAGTTTCGTCGAAATCCGAGACTTTTTGAAAAATGGCTATTTTTATTCGTCAATTAAATATTAAAATATTCAATTTCTACAGTTTGACCTTTAATTCAATTTTAAAAGTTCTCTAACATCATTCTAATTCCAATATGATTTAATTTAACTTTATAAAACATTTTTATTCATTTTAAATGCAAATTCTAATTATTTACGCAATTTCAAATATTAAATTGACAATTTAATTACCAAATTAAATCCAGATATTCGAAATATTATTTATTCAGCTTATAAAATTTACTTGTGCATAATTAAAATCAATTAAATATATGAATTTCAAATGAATGAAATTCTTGGTCATTACAAGCTAGGAATAATAAGGGTCAAAGTTTGGATTTAGAAATATTTATGGCTGTTGAACATTTAATTTTTACCGGATGCTTAAACGAAAGGCAATTTGGAAACAAAAGGGTCAAATACGGAACCGATACGAAAATCATTTTGCAGATTTCGCTGTGCACCGGACACCGGAACACACAAATAAATATACTGTGAAGATCAGCACAACGAGATGAATAGAATGATACACAGATATGAACTATACGATCATCCTATAAAAAGTCGATATTTCGCTACTAAACTACTTTAATTTTGCCGAAAATAAGATAAATGTGGCTAGAGAAGTCCAAATTTGACAAAACGAAATATGACGTTTCATTCAGAAAATGCTTTACATTTTTATTGCATAAAAATATTCTGATTTCGAGAACATTTTGTTTTCATCAATATTAACTGATTTTAAATTGAAATTGAAAATTACACAATAGAACTAACTTTTATATTTACCAATGAAAACTTACTATTTGCTATGTTTAAATAGACGTAATCCAAATATCAAATTGTCATTTCTAAATTTAACTATTATATTTTCAAGAAAATTCAGCTAAATACGTTATTAAAACCGTTAAAACATACGGGTCCTTACAAATAACCAGTAAACAAAAGTAAAGATGTTTTGCTCACAGTTTTAAAGTGACGAACACTGATATGTTTAATCCCCTTCAAGATTTTAATTCCTTTCTTCGGTTTTGGTAGCAGATATTTGTCGTGTTCATTTTGTTTTATTTTATAAATGTGAATGAATAAATAAGCCCGATCATGTATTTATAAGAGAAGGAGGTGTATGCTGCAAGCAAGAAGGAAGCTGTAGTTATACTGATAGGTGGCTATGTAAGTACACGCTTTATTCATATTTTCATCATTTTTCTTTCTTTTTTTTCCTTTTTGGTGGCTGATTTGATTTCATTTGTGTTGGTTTTATTTTTTTATGTATGCATGACTTGATTTATGTGTGGCTTGATTTGGTATTGTCATCATGATGTTTTTTCTTATGTATGTACATATATGATATAAATATATATATTTTTTCCTATACCTTTTTGACAATATACACACGTCTTGCCCTTTTTAAGCTATATTTATTTTGTTCACACACACACATACATACACACACACGCACACACACATATATATATCACTTACCATTACATATATTGTTTTCAACATACTATTTTATTTATTTAGTTTATACATATTTTACATCTTCTTAACTAGTACGTATGTATATATATATATATAAAAGAAAATCCAATTTTAAACTCTTTCCAATTATAATACACTATATTGTTCATAAGCCATAACCATTTCTATTTATAATATTTTTCTTATTCATCTACGTTTATTTGCTATGAATTTGTTTCTAAGTTATATATATATAAATTTTGTTGTTCTGAATATATATATATACATATATATATATGAGCAATTCCAATTAAATCAATTTCCCATTTTATAAATAAAAATCTAAAAAATTCAAATATTATCTTGGTTTAAAACTATTTATTTTTACCAATTATCATTTAACCGGGATTTTAATTCGATTAAAAGACCATATTATTGAATATTAAAAATTAATATTCAAAACCTAAGACGACAAAAATTCTGGGTCATTACAACTGGTATGCCCCTTATACAAGGCTTCAACTGTACCATGCCAATATTCTTTTGAATACTATCATTAGATGCGAACTGTACTAAAGGCAAACAATCCTTCTGACATACCCTAAATTTTAATATGCAAGATCTCAATAAAACTTCGAATACTCTATTTACCTTCTAAGTTTGCCCATAGGTTTATAGATGGTATATGATACTCAAATTCAATTCTATGCCCCAAGTAAGTTGCAACCATTGCTAATACTCATTAGTCAATAATGGATCTCTATCGCTCACAATACTTTTCGAAACTCCATGTCATCTCACAATTTCTTTCATATACAAAGTGGTAAGAGACATAGCATTTATTGTTGGCTTAACCAGGACAATGTGATCACTCTTAGCCAAATGATCAACGATGACCTATATGTTGTCATTACCCCATTCTACTTCTTGAAAAACCATCAAC
The DNA here is from genome assembly GCA_030765085.1 of Allium cepa. Lineage (NCBI taxonomy): Eukaryota > Viridiplantae > Streptophyta > Magnoliopsida > Asparagales > Amaryllidaceae > Allium > Allium cepa. Next base: position 1,850,055 of record CM060930.1, on the reverse strand, counting down.
AAAATCTATGGAAATTTGTTCCAATTTCCATTCTCGAAAATCTAGCAGCAGTAGCAAGCAACATGGCTTTTTTGTTCCACCTTGACTCTTTGGCAAGTCATGCACTTATAAATAAATTCTAAGACAACACACTTTATGCTCTTCCATTAAAATAAACTCTTCATGTCATTGATATTTTATTATCATTGGAATGAAAAGTCATTCTAGAATGATGGCATTCATAAAGCATTTCATCCCTAAGCCCATCAACATCGAGCATGCACAACCTCCCAACCCTATGAAGCCAACCATTCTGTTCAATGCCAAATCAGGTCATATCGCTAAATTCCACCTAGTTATCGAGTTGCATAAAAATTTCTTCAACTTAGCATTATGCTTTTCAACCTAATTTTTTGGTCAAACATCCAAAATTCTTCATGTAGATATAATATTTTATAAACCCAAATATGCCCACAATCAAATGAATATTAATTTAAAGATATAAAATTCAAACTTGTATTTTATGTCCTTTATTCATAAGTCAATATGACAATAATACATGTCATTTCCTTCTTTATTGTTCAACATGTCAAGAATAAGGCATAAATGCAATTTTATATTTGTAGGTCCTTATGTTCGAATTATCTTCTTCGTTGATCATTAAAAGAGTTCTAAAGCTCTTAACAGATTTTAGAAAAGGCAAGTCCCAAAAATGATTTGTGCTAAAAAAGGGAAATAAGAGAGGATCCCTTTTTCATGTAAGGGTATATCTTTGTTTATAGTACTTGGACAGTGGTGTAGCTTGCTCGTATTGGTCGATCGGAGTTGATGCAAATCTATGACATCGAAAAGTATGAGTTTGATGGTACCATATGTCATAATCTCTAGAATTGAGTAGTTCATGTGGATTACTACCTTGATCGTGGCTTTACAAAAGGTAGCATGGTTGTTTAGGGATGTTTTGAAACTTTATCACTAGTTGGATATAACCATCCTCCCATATTCATGCACTAGCTCATTATATAGTTGAATTATCTCCATTCTTTTGTGTTGAATTTCGTTAGTATCTACTTCCTTTGTATATTCTTGAATTAATTTTCTTTATGAGAAATTATTAATGTATTTAATAAGTATGTATTCTATAGCATCCCCATCATTTCTATTTATTTATTAATTTCTCTAATGTAGAAACGCCTCTTTATATATCATTAGTAGCATCATTTTATCATTATTATCTTTTTTATATCGTCGATAACCCTTTTGTATCGACGATATCTCCTTTGTATCAATGATATCTTTTTATCACCAATTATTCTTTTGCATTAACAATAGATCTTTGTATAAATGATAATTTTAATATTGTCGATAGCTTATTTTTCAATATTCAATAGCTTTTTCTTAAACATATGATAGCTTCTTCTTCTTGACGTTCGATAGCTACATTTATTTGACACTTGACACCTCTTTTCCTTGAGAAACTTGACTATAACATTTACTACCGACCCCATCCCTTTCCCCGTCCAGCAATTTTCTTATGATTTAGATTAAAGAAACTCTTGCTTTCTTCATAAACCTCTAATTATCAATTTTTCAATCCGTGCTCATTCTTGCCATTATCTAAATTATCCTTAGCATTTTTTACATTTTTAGTCTCTTATCTTTTACCTCTTCTTGTTTTATTAATCCTATCCTATAAAAAATGGAAGTTCTTCATTGAAAAGCTTCCTCTTGTAATTTCTTTTTAGAAAACAAGATAAAAATTTATTGTAGCTTTGTTGAAAAAAATTTCTATTGAAAATACTTTTGGAAATACAAACCATCCTTTAAACATCTGAACCATCCTTGCTAAAAAGTTAACTATTTATGGCTTTACTACAAAACCTTTGGTTGAGATTCCGTTCATGATATATGAATTTGTCATATGTTTATTGAAAAATCGTTTTACGAAAATAAGGGAAAAATTTATGTTCTTCGAAAATTGTTTTGAAAATGGTCTTTAAAGAATAAAGACATTTTTTTTCTTTTGAAGTTGGTTTTTCTAACAGTGATTCTTCAAGATGCGAAAGCTTCTGAAATTTATTCCGTTGATAATGATTTTTGAGGTAAGAAAGCCTCTATAAGTATTTGGAAAATTAATTCTGGAAAATTTTGAAATTTGAAAGTTCTTTTGAAGAAATTAGTAATAAAACTTCTTACCAAAAGAAGGCGGGTTCCTGTAGTCCTACAGAATAGTTTTCCATGCTCGGTTGTTCTTTGATCAACAACTATAGTTTACTAATGACTAGGCTGTTATATGTTTTCCTCCAAATAGGTACTTATTCAGACACTATTAACTGCTCCCTTGAGGATTTGACAACTAACCATGGTTAGTAGGTTAACTCATCTTACTTTCAGAATATATCCATTTGGCTTATTGTTGAGAGTTTCTTGTTTTTCATTAATCGTTGGCCATATAACCTTTTAGACGGTTTGTCTTACTTTGAGCGTATATCTGCTTGGCTAATCATTAGTGTTTCTTAGGCTTTCTTTGAGTATCAGCTGTCCATATCCTTGGGGATACTATTTTGGCCTAAGCCCGAGTATTTCTAGGTATGCCTCAAACCTAGGTCATTGGCTTTTTGACTTTCTGCACCTTTTGCCTCCAAGGGACTATTTTATTGACTTCTACACCAGTTGTCTGACCAATTATAGGTTTTTGACTGAATTCTATTTTAGTACCTAGACACTAGTCCACATCTTTCTTCTAACTCAATTGCTGGGTGCCTAGGACACTAGTCCAGGGCTTCAACACCACTAGGTACAAGCTATGCCTCTGCTTAAAGAATCTTTACTGACCTCGTCAGGATAAAAAATTTATCAAGGATACTACGCCTTAGACTAAGCGTTATTCCGTGATTATACTCGATGGGGGAAACAAGTTAATATTGAGGAGGCCTTCTCAACATGGCTCCCGACCTTTAATCCAAAGAAACTTTTCATAAATTTGAACAAGTCCTTTTCTCAACATGATTTTCTGAAAACAAATTCTATTAAAAATTTCCATCAGGATTACTTTCAAAACTTAAAATTTTCTTTGAAAATTTGAATTATTGTATAGGATCCTTTCTCATGTTGTTTTCGACAAATCAAAGGGATTTTTTCAAAGATTGGCTTTCCTTTTGTACAGTATTATGTTGGTTTGGTTTTGAGCTAATGAATCAAAAGGTTTTTCTTGGATACTTGGGCAAAGAATCCCTTCTTCACTTTGCTGCTAAGAAAGGTCTTTTGGAAATCTCATGAAAAAACGCGGATCTCAAGTAAGAGACTCTCTGGTCATGATTTATTATCTAGCAGCCTTTCAATTAGGAATAGATTTCATTAGCTAGAGTTTCAGTGAAGTGGATAGGTCTTGATAATTATGTAAATGGTTTTTGAAATGAATATATAAACACACATGCACACAATTCCTTTGATACGAAAAGATAATTACGTAAATGTCAAACCCTTTGAACGAAAATATTATTGATATGCAAATGGCAAACCTTAAGGATTTCACAAAACATTTCTAAAATAGACAGCTTTACTCCAATTAGTAGAATATTCAATAATACCTATTTTGAATTTTAAACTACTTTCTCAAAATTTCTTCGGTTAAAATATTTAAATGAAAATAATATTTTCAAGAAGAAAATTGGTATATATACCTGTTTTCTTCAAAATATAAGTATCTTACCTTTCTCAAAATATGAACTACGCCCTATTTAGTTTGCATGAGGTGTATAATAATATCACTTCATATTTTTCTCTACCAAAAAGACACATCTTGTATAGGAGTTTGAAAAGTCATGATTCATGAACTAGTAGTCTCTTCTAACAAGAATTATTTAATAGTATGAGCATTGTACTTTAATAGTAGGAGTTTATCGTCCAAAATAATAATAATTTTCCATCAATAAAGCTTGTTGACCATCATATTAGGTGTCACACTTTAATTATAGGAGTTTATCATCTGTATATAATAACAAAGCAAACCAAAAGTCCATATAGTAAAGAAAGCCATCACCATATAGAAGAGAACACGAATCCAAGCCTTAAGATAAAAAATAAATTTTATTTCGGATAAGAAGTCATTCGTTGTTATGATTATAGAGATAACATAATTTTGAGCTTTTGTCATTGATTTAATTCAAAAACGTTGATATTTTAACCTACATAATTAAAGAATTATTCAATGTTAGATAAAGGGAGCCATAATATCATAGATTTTTCACTTGATAATAAGATTCATAACGTTGAATACAATATAGCTTCATCTTCTTCACTTTATGAGAACTTTCTTCAGTGGTAAGAATTTGTTCACCAATGACGAAGACCAAAAACTAGTTCAATAAATAAATCCACCATTACTTAATAGGGAATTCGAACCCATATTGAAAAATAGAACATTGACACTTTATTTATTTTAATGAATCGTTGGACGATATTCCAAGCTCCATTATTAGATAGTAATCTACGCTTGATAAGGAAATCTTGAATTTAATAGATTCACACCTTTGATGATGAGGTTTATGGTCTTAAATAATAGATAATCCATATTTTTACCTATAAAGAAACCCGAACTCCCAATTAGAGAATCATAAATTTTTACTACAAATGATACTTGCATATTCTCATTTTATTGCACAAGATGAACGGAAAACTAATAGTGAACATATAATTTGACACATTCATGATGAATGTATGTAATTCAAAAATTCACAAATTTTGTATATTTATTAAGTCTGTTACTCTGACACCACCTTTTATTGAAATCATTTTATTGTGATATCTTTTACGTTATTTTTTAACACGATGAATTAGCTTCATTCATTAATACATATTTTTTGTGAGGATTTAACTATTTGTTATCAAGAAAACTTGTCAACACTCCCGAAGAAAAGTTTATAGTGTCGGTGACCCCTTCGGTACCACCTTTCGATTCCCCTAAGCCCACCTTTCCAATAGGTTGTGGCATCGAAAACTCCTCTTTGTATAACCTTTCAATACGGTCGAAACACCTGAATCTCTTTTATAATTCCTTTCGAACTAGTTGAATTAGTTTAGTATCCGATCGAAACCTCCTTTCGAAGTGATTAAGGCGACTTGAGGTTTGGTCCCAATGATCTAAGGATATGAGTTGAATTAAAATGTTTCAAAGTCATTAAAAGGTAGCCTTTCGATCATGTTGATATATGCAGATCATAAGAAGAATCGCATAGAAGCATTAGATTAGCCAATATATCCAAAAATGCTATAAACTAGCTTTGATTATCTTTTCCTTTATTACTAGTAGCTTAACTAATACAAAGTAATCATATCCCCAATCTAAATTAGAATTAAGATTTACAAATTCAAGAAGGTACAAGTATAGAGTGAATGTAATCGGATACCTAAAACCAGACCACTAGGGTCTTATTTATAGGCTTGGATTGGCACCTTTCTAATCGGTCATATCGACTTGGTCGTAAGGCGGCCTTGGAGACCTTTCGTCACTGTTAACATCAAGGAGTCCTTCGACTTTGCTTTTAAAGTAAACACAAGTGCTTTCGAGTTGGTCGAAAGGTGTAGATGCACTCTCCACTTTATTGTTGATGCGCCATTGTAAATGGGAATGGACATGGGATTTCGACTATGTCGATAGGCGAACCTTTGAGGCTTCAAAGGAGTTGAGGGAGAAGGTTTAAAGGCGGAAAGTATCTTTCGAAGGCATACTTGTTGATTGATGCGAAATCCCATCCTTTGGTGTATGTGAATGCCATATTGATCTTAAGTAAGCTTTCTTTTACGATTGGGAATGGTCTCAACCAGTTCGAAAGACTAATTTATGCTTTCGAATGAGTCGCTCTAGCCAAATGTTCTCCTATGGACCGTGAATGAAGGAAAAACATACTGTTTCGAAAGGTTTGGCGCACATGTGAATGCTTGTAATCTGCTACCTTCGGAAGGTGTTCCTTAACCCATTCGAAACATTCTCATGCATGTGGAAGAAACTGTATCAGAGGGTAACAATTGAAGCAAAAAGGTGCTCTTATCTCCATTTGACCTCTTCGAATGCTCATAGAAATTCAACTTTTACAGATGCATCTCTTCGACTCCTTCGGAATGTCTTGCTTTCACTGTCATTCCTCATGGATCTTTCTTTTATATTCTCCATGGTTTTGACAAGGTTGAAGCGAAGATTGATGGTAACACTATTTGTTTAGCTTTATTTATATTTCATTTCACATAAGATTATATTGCATTTATAAACCTTTGAATTTTTAAATTTTGGAATTGACGGTTATTTGATTTTTGAAACCTCAAATAGAAATTTCTCTCACATATGGATAGTTATGAGTGAATGTTTTCGCCATTGCATATATTTTCTGAGAGTTTTCTAATGATAATAATTTTGACCAAAGCTACCCCTACTTGGATTTCCATAAATAGATACAGCCAATCATGGCAGTACATTTGCAACTTTAACTTATAGCTCTGTTCTTCAAATTGATCATATGGGCTTGTGCATCTTGGTGAGTAGAGTTAATATGTGGTGGTCGATCCTTGAAACTCGTCGTCATTTGGTTGGAATTTGGCTTGAAATCTTCAAAGTTTCCTTGGCTCTCTGATATTTTTCTAGCATCATTGCTGCCGTTGGGGTCATTGCATCACTTACACGCGATAGAGGAGATATTGGGCTTTAATCTAATAGTTGCCATTGATTTTCTAAGTTTGTGGTTGCAGCGAATCAAGGCTTAAATGAACTGTATCGATCATGTTGAAAATACTAATTAAACATGAATTCTTACGATCAATATAGACCATAATAGAGATGTGGACTTTAGGGATATATTCATTTGTGGCTTTTTAGCCCAAAGATGGTTCTTCTAAACCTAAACTTGTTCTGAATCGATAGCAATGGCCATGTACGGAAACTTCATCATTGATGGCCTACTATTTTTATAATATAAATGTATTGAACTTTGAATAATTGTCACTCAAAAGCAAGTAGCTATCTTTGGTGGCTACCGAAGTTTGAGAATGGCTATCACAGATTGAAGAAATAGAGAACCTATCAAAAGTCAACAAGCCATCAAAAGTTGCTATCGTGGGTTGAGAAATTTGATAATATGCTGTCATAGAATGACATGGGATTCATTGAAGGTTGACATGTGAGCCATTACAGGTTGACATTGGAGCCATCATAGATTGACATGGACGTGTCGTTTATGTATTAAAACTTGATGTTGCAATTTAAGAAATTGAAGAGGAGGAGCTATCGTAGGTTGATATATTGGAGCAAGGGGGCAATCGTAGGTTGAGAAGTGGAGAAGGCGAGATATCGCAAGTTAAGAAATAAGGCCAGGGTGCTATCGAAGTTTAAAAAAACTATCGCATGTTGATAAGTTAAGATATGTGATAGGTCGCTTTTTATTTTACAATGTTTATATAAAGAAAAATTCATGTCTTTTTCGAAGATAATTAGTTTTTAAAAATTCATTGAACTGTATGCAAACAAAAATATTTCCTATTCTTCAACACTTTAAAAAAATTAAAGGTATTTTGCCCATTTTTTCAAAATTCTTGAGTTCAGTTTTCAATGAAAGCGCCAAAATCGTATACATTTTTTGGTCCAACATCCAGAAAATTTCATATAGATATACTATTTTATATATTCCAAATATACCCATAATCAAATGAATATTGATTAAAAGATATAAAATACAAACTCGTATCCTATGTCCTTAATCCAAAAGTCAATATGCCAATATACAAGTCATCTCCTTCTTCATTTTTCAAAATATGGTATATATTCAAAATTTCAAGTTATCTTCTTCTTATTTGTCCATTAAAAGAGTCCACAAGCTCTTAAGAGAACCCTAAAAGTCAAGTATCAAAGAAAATATTTATGCTAAAAAAAAGAAAGAAGAGAGTAGGCCCTTTTCATACGTAAGTAGGTTCCTGTTTATTATAGTTGGAGATGACGTTGCTTGTTCGTATTTATCGATTAGAGTTGAAATAGATGGATAACTTTGTGAATTGGATGGTTTTGATGGTGCTATATGCCGCAATACCTGGATTTGAGTAGTTCACACTTATTGCTATCTTGTACATGGCATTGGAAATTATGGCACGATTGCACAGAAATGTCTTGAAACTTTATCACTAGTTAGACATAAACCACATTCCATATTAATGCTTTAGGTCTTTATATAGCTGAATTTTCTATATCCATTTATGTTGAATGTCATCCATATCTCCTTTCCCTATATATTATTGAATTAGTTTTCAAGATGAAACAAAATTTAATAAGTATGTCTTTATCATTTATTTAGTAGTTTTCTCTAATTTAACAACATTTCTCTCTATATCTTCAATAGTTTTTTAATCATCGGTAACTTCGTCAATAGCTCTTTTGTATTAAAGATAGCTCCTTTGCATCATCAATAGCCCTTAAGCACTAACAATAGCTCTTTTGTATCACCAACATCTCTTTTGAATCAACGATAGCTCTTTATATCAACGATAATTTTTAATATCGTCGATAACTTCTTCTTTAACATGAGATAGCTTTTTCTTCAATATGTTATAGCTCTTCTTCTTGATATTTGATCGCTTCATTTCTTTGGCACCCGACAGCTATGTTCCTCAATAAATTTGAGTATAACAATACTTTCGACAAGATCCAATTTGCTTAACTAAATGAATCATTCCTCCATATTCACTAAACGGCTCACCTTCAATTCCCACATATGTAAGAAATCAAATTAGATAATAAATTCCAACCTTTGCCATTTTATGAACATAAACTCCAATATGACATACCTTCTACTAAGTGCATCCACCACCCCATTCCATTTCTCGAGGGTTTCTAATATACCTATCATAAGAAGCAAGGAACTTTAATCGTCTTTGCTGACAAAGGTTGACATATTTTTGTGAAAAGACATACTTCAGTGACTTTTGATCCTTTAATAAATCAAACTTTTCACCTTGCAAGAAATACCTCCAAGTCTTCAGTGTGAAAACAGTTGCAATACAACCCCAAATAATAAGTTGGATAATTTTTCCCATGTAGTTTCTAGTGTCAACTTTCATAAACCACATCTTTCTTATTACATAAAACCACCTCGAGACCCATGCTACACGCATCAGCATATACAATAAAAAATTTCCTCCTTTTGGAATAACGAGAACCGGTGCGTTAGTCAACTAACATTTCAACCTAACGAAGTCATTCTAATAATGAGAATCCTATAAAGATGATTTATTCTTGTTAGCCATGTGGGTAAAAGGAGTAGCCACCTTCAAGCAGTCTTTAATAAACATCCAAAAGTATCTGGCTAATCCGAGAAAACTATGGATTTCAATGGTCGTCTTTCAAACTCTCGAATCTTGCACATAATCTTACTTCGATCTACCGAGATCCTATGCTCGGATACCATATGACTTTACCCGTCTCCTCCAAAAGTGACATTTTGAAAACTTAGCTTTCAACCGATGTTTCTTTAAAACATCCAAAACCCCTCTATGATGTGACTTACACTCTTATTCATCTTTAGATTATACCAAGATGTCATCCACGAACACAACCACAAAATTATCAATTTTCTCACAGAAATCCTAGCTCATTATGTCAATAAATTATGCTAAAGCATCGATCAAGCTAAATGGCATGACCTTTCGCTTATAGTACCCAATGGGCATCCTAAAAGCAATCTTTGGTATGCTATATCCACTACCCGTAATTGGTGGAACCCTGATGCAATATCTAATTGTTAGAATATATTTGCACCATTAAGTTAATCAAACAAGTCATATATACATGTTAATGAATACATATTATTTTGGGTCAACTTATATAATTCTCTATAATTGACACAAAGCCCTAGCAAATCATTAACCTTAGTAGCAAGTAAAACCTGTGATGTCCACTTCGAAGTACTTTTTCGAATAACGCCTTTCTTTAGGAACTTTTTGGTTTGCACTTCCTATTACCTTTTCTCCCTCGGTGTCGTGCACCTAATTGGCATAACCACCACCTTAGCATCCTACTCATGATCGATATGGAAGTCAATATATCGATTAGGAAGTAACCTACAACCTCATCAAACACGTCGGAAAAATACCAGACAATAGCAACCAATGACAAATCATTGTAAGAAATGTCTATTGAATACAAATAGATACTCATAACGGAGCTCTCTAGCTCGTAATTCATGTCAAGCCTTCGTGTTTTAATATTTCTCCCTCTAACTCATTGCCTTTCACAATCAAGCATTATAGTATGTTTGCTCATCCAATCCATACCAAAAATAAAATCATACCACAAAAACTCAAGAAAAATGCATCATAAGAAAACTCAAACCTGTTTTTCTCTTATGGGATATTTCAGCAAATAATATTCAAACAAGTCAAACCCCCTTCCTCATAGGATATGAACATAATGAAAGGTTTGCAAAAAAATTCTAGAACCATATGTAAGCTATCAACTAAATGACTAGATATAAAATAATGTAAATCCTTATATCAAAAAGAACTTCAATATGTGTATCATAAATAGAAATCAAACCTTCCAAAAGAATGTCCTTTTTCTTCTTTTAACCCACAGGTCCACTTGAGCTTGGAGCCGCTCTAATAACATAAACCTTTGTTGGACCTCCTTTAGAAAGTAACGAACATTCCATTTTATAATGCGCATATTTTTATAATTAAAACACTCACATCTTGTCAAATCCGCCTTGCAATCTTTGGCTATATGTCCTTTGAAGTTGCAACTTTGACATAAGTATTCTCCCACTTTGTTACCTTTTGTTCCTCATTCTTACCTCCTTGTCCTTTGAGCTTCAATTGAAACCTTTTTGCACCTCAACTTTTTTCCACCTTAACAACCCCTTTAGACTGCTCATAGAGAAGAGCCATCTAAACTAGATTTTCAAAAGTTGCTCCATGGCAATTTGACTAAGAACTCAACCTTTTAGAATCAAGTTTAACCCCTTGCAATTTGAAGCCTCCTTTAATAGGATGTTGATAAGATCCATATCAAACTTGGCTAGAGATTAAAACTTTCACACTTATTTGCGCATGGATGGATTACCTTATGGAGGTTGATAAATATTTTGAGTTTAAATCACTTCTCGACCTTCAAGACTAATTGAAACTCAAATCAACACTTGAATTCAACCCACATGGTTTCTTCTTACTCTACCTCAATAACAACCACTTCCCACCAACTTAGAACTTCTCTTTGGAGATGCCATGAAGCAAGCTAATGGCTTTGTTATCCCAATAATTTTCAAAGGATATGTGTCAAGAAACCAATGCTGAGATTAAGGGTTTATGTCAAGGATTAAAGAAGGGGTTCATGTCGAGGTTCAAAGCTTTAGATGCAAAGATGGATATGAACATCAAAGTCCTTGTAGGCATGGAAGAACACAAGATAATGATAAAAGAACCATGTCGCTTCTATCAAATGATGTCGAGTTTCTTCAAAACAGACCACTTCATATCGATGACGAGAAGCAAAAATTATAAACATTATCAAGAGTCAAGAAGTAAAATAGTATCAACTTTATATGGGAGATCTCAACAAAGGCTTGGATTGGCTTATGGATTTCGACTATGATTTATTTAATCATTATCAATTTGGGTTGTCAATACTTAAAATCATAAAATTCAAACTCGATACGATTAGCCTCGACGAGCTTTGAACTTCACGATGTTTTCATCCTAATTATATAGCTCGATATAGGATGGTCGTAAAGTTAAAAGCTCGACATAATCATAGCCGATGAACCTTTAATAACCACTGATGCATAGCCTCGATATGGTCATTCTCGTCGAGTCTTGGACAATGGCAAGCTAATATACACATAATTATATGAACATTGAATTCCTGAACATGAGAAAAAAAGGCGTATGGTCTATTGTTATGCTTAATAGATCACATCCCCAACTTGTCACATCTTCAATATTTTCATTTGATCATATGATGTGATATAATTCTTTGAGAGAAGGAGTTATCTAAAAATCCACGAAGAAGGACTCGACATCGTAATGCCAGCCTCCATTGAGAATGTGGAGTTCCCTTTAGGACGTCGAGTCTAACGGCTAATAAAAAGAACTGAACATAAGTTTTTCTTGAAGATATATTATCATCCTTATTAATGATTTTATCAAACACTTAGTCTTATGATCACAAGTTGTATCTTGGTGTCTTTGATGGCATCATTAATCAATGACATGCGGTTAATTGCCTACATATGTTAAAGTCGAGAGCTAACTTATCATTATCGGTATCTGAGGTGTTATACCATTTTATGGTGTAACTGGCTCAATATGCCATACAGTGCCATGTTGTTGAATATATGGTTACAAGGTTTGACCCAAGCTTGATTGTTGGAAAAAGTCTATGTACTCATATATGGTTTGTTGCTTAAGCCTATAAACAAATAGCACATTCTTAAGAAGTACCACCACTAATGGCATGGGAAAACCATATCCACACCTTCTATATCCCCCATTAGAAAATATAGATCCACCCACGCTGGAGGGGTAGCCCGAACCATAGCAGCCAGGTATTATCGAAACTAAGAGAGCATCTTGGAATCATTTCCAATATTATTGAGGATAGAACAACACAAAGGAATTCTGGATTTTACCCTAATGAGCAAAAAGCTTTTTTATACAAGGGGCTAAATTTTATCCCAATAATTTTCAAAGGGTATGAGCCAAGGAATCAATGTCGAGATTAAGGGTTCATGTCGAGGATTGAAGCAGGGGTTCATGTCAGGGTTCAAAGCTTCAGATGCAAAGATGGATATCAACATCAAAGTCCTTGTCGACATCGAAGAACACTATATGGTGATAAAAGAACCATGCCGCTTCTATCTAATGATGTGGATTTTCTTCAAAATAGACCAATTCATGTCGATAACGAGAACCATAAACTATAGACATCATCTAGAGTCAAGAAGTAACATAGTACCAATATTATGTGGGCAATCTCAACAACTGCTATAGTCAAGGTTCATTAATAACATCGATGTCACGCGTCAATAGCATCGGGGATCGTCAAGGAAGAATGGCTTCGAGCATCTATGTCAGACCGAGGTCTAATCATGAAGGAACAAAAGCACAAGCGTTAAAGCATGAAGACTCTACCATGTCAAAGCCAATAAGGCTAGATGCTCGATGATGCTAAAGCATGGCAAGGCTAAAGATTGGTGGTACCTACTACCTTCCTAACTGTATAATGGAGGTCGAGCTCCACGATGAGGGCTGATTTTTTTATTTCTCTCTCTTATTCTTAAATCATACTCTAGCAAACCCTAAATCAAATTAGGGAAAGTTGAATTTGATTGTAATCATTTTTGATCGATAGCAATAAAGGCTTTGATTGTCTTATGGATTTCAACTATGATTTATTTAATCATTATCAATTTGGGCTTGGCAATACTTAAACTCGTCAAGTTCGAAACTCAATATGATTAGCATCAACAATCTTTGAACTTCACGATGTTTTCATCGCAATTATATAGCTCGATATAGGGTGGTCGTAGAGTTCAAGGTTTGACATGATCATAGCAGATGAACCTTTAATAACCACTAATACATGATGTGCACGTAGATGCATATTTTTACCGCCATATTTAATCTATTTAAATTGAATAAATGATCATATTGGGTATTTTAACTTGTTTAAACTAAAATTCAAATTATTTTCAAATTGTCACATATTCATCTTCATACAAGGTTAAAATGGTCATTTTTGTGCATTTATCAAATTTTGAAAATCTACTTGGAATTTTTTATGTTGTTTTGTAGAAAATTTGGTGAATTTTACAAGTAGTTTTATGATGAAATATGCATGCACAACGAAGATACAAAAGAACGAAGATAGAAGAAATTCAAAGTGAAGAACATGGAGGACCCCACTTATCCACCTACATTAATGTACAAATTAGAGGCTAATGCACATGCTTATGGAATTAATAGCTTCATGCACACTTAAATGATGATTAGTAGAAGCTGATGATTACTTGGTCTCCACACTACCTCAAGGGCATTCTGGGCATTCCCTAAAAATATGAATTAGGGTTTAACACATGTATGTATATATACCCCTTATGTTTCATGTAACCCTCTTCTTCCTTAGTCTCTCTTTTAGGCTCTCTTTCCTTAGTCTCTCTTTAGTTTAGTTTAGGCTCAAAATAAAAAAGAAAGTTCTCTTTCTCTTTTCATGGCTACTTAGCCATTTTTACTTCACGTATTTCTTTTTTTATGCAATGTTAATTAGTGTTTTCTTTTAATTACATGCTTTCTTTCTTTCATGCTAATAGTGTAGATTTTATTTTCATGCAAAGTAGATTAGTTTTAATTCTTGTTAATTAGCTTCTCTTTTCCATTAGCTTTCATTTTCCTTTCATTTTACTTTCATGTTGCTAGCTACATTTATTAATCAAATGACAAATATGATAGGCTAAAATCCTTCAATTTAGGGGTAATGAAGCTCTCTAATTGTGTAGCTTCAACTATTTGTTAATCATGTTTTCTTTTTGTGCTTAATGATGATTAATGAAGTGTTTTATTTGTTGTTCTTGTTTGGAATTTGATAGCCTATATTGTTGACACTAAATAGGCTATGCTTAAACAATCACTAATACAAATGCTTCTTCATCAAAATATGATTATGACATAAGGAAGTGATTTGAAATTCAAATTTGATGGTTTATATTTCTAATCGATGGTGAAGAGGTCATACTTAAGATAAATTTCATTTTCATTATCAAGTTTCATGAAAGTTAGTAAGTGGTTTAAGGGGTGTGTTATAGTTTGATGACTTATGTTGGCTAATCAATAGCACAAATATGTCACACTTATGATAAACGCATCAATTAAAGCAGTAATGACTGTAGAAGAGAGATCATGATTGCATATGTGTTGAAATATATGATCTAGATAGTGGATTTATTCCCTAAATTGTCACTTAACTCTTATATTTGCTTCTCTTTTCTTTTAGTTAGTTAGCTAATTCTCTAATTCTCTGGCTTAACTTTCATTTGACTTCGCTTTAATTTGATTGAATAGAATTTTAAAATCATCAAATCCCTACGGATCGACCTGTATTCGCCATGTACTACATGTGTACGCCGTACGCTTGCGGTTATTTTTATTTCAAAATTCGTTTGGCTACTTTCTAACTCGATAGACATTTAGTAGTCCGAACAAGTTTTTGACGCCGTTGCCGGGGAATTGTTTTGATTTTTGATTTTCTATTATTCGAATTATTATTTTTGTTTGATTTTAGTATGTGTTTGTTGTGTGTTGAGTGCAGTTAAAAAAAAAAATTGTGTGTTTGTGTGATTTATTCTTGCATTTGTTTGTGTGCATCTCTTGTTTTCTACTTTCATTTGGCATTTGCATTTCTATTTTTATAAAAAAAAAAGAGCATCACCCGTTTCTTTCCAATTTTTTTTTTTAATATTTGTTTTCATTTGCTTTCACATTTACAGCTTTTTTTTAACATCATTCAAAAAACAAAAAAAATTGCATTCGCATTTGCATTTGAACTGTATATCCTCTGTCACCAGACTGCACAAGTCACTACAATCACCTCATTTATGCCGGCAAATAAGAAAAATAAGAGAACACATGACATTGTGGAATGAGAATGCTTTGATCAAGTCAGCTATCCGCGTATTATATCAACAACCTTTCATCTCAGCTGTTGGTTTATGCAGAGCACATCTCAGCCATCTATTTCTTTATTTGTGATTTTGGGCCAGATTTCGTAGCCCACTACTGTACATATAAATACAAAACTGCTGTATGATAATTATTATCATTTTTACTCAATAAAGCATCTGAATACTTGTTTCTATTTGTAATCTCAACATGGTATCAGAGCAAATCAAGGCCTAACAGCCAGTCATCAATCAAATTCAACCCATCAAAGATTATATCATCATTTGGGGAATCAATCTTCATCAGAAACTTGTTCATCACTTGAAGATTGCTGAATCCAATGTCGTGCCAAACACAAGTGGCTGCATCAAGATTCATCAGCATACCCTCATAAGAAAATCAATCGGAAAACCCAGAAAAACAAAGAAAATCAATCAAGAAATCAAGAATCATCCCAAAACAAGGTGTCATCCTGTACAACAAATCAGATCTAAGAAGATCATCATTTCTGTTATACGGTTGCATCAAAACTCACTGTGAGAAGTTCTTGACTTACCTTCTTTCTTTGCTTTCTGAATTGAATCAAAATTGTTTTCTGTTGCTCTGCATTCTCTTTTCCTTTTCTGTATTGGATCTTGTTCTTTGTCATCATGGGTGATGAATCAACCAATCAAGCCAACATGACCAGTTCAACTAATGAAGGTAACAGTAATCAGCAAAGTATTGCCGCGGAGAAACTGATTTAGACTGTGATCAGCCCACAAAGTAACCTCGTTACAGTCCAATTGAATGAAGATAACTTTCTTCTCTGGAGATTGCAGATTGAAACTGCAGTTCAAGGATATGGACTTGAGGATCACATTCTTGGAACTATCTCCATTCCCCCCAAATGCACAACTGATCAAGAAAACAAAATCATCAACAATGAAGATTATGTTAAATATCACAGACAAGATAGACTAATCTGTTCCTGGCTTCTATCTTCAATAAGCACAAATTTACTATCACATGTTATTGGGTGCAAAACTGCAAATGAGATATGGACTACTATTGAAAAGGTATTCAATACACAATCAGCTGCCAAGGTGATGTATTATAAAAGACAACTACACAGTATAAAGAAAGACAACAGCACAATGAGAGAATACATCTTCAAAATCAAAGGAATATGTGACTCACTGGGGGCAGCCAACCACAAAGTTTCAGATTCAGAACACATTCTGACCATTCTCAATGGGTTAAGTGAAGAATATGAATCAGTCATTGCTGTCATAGCTTCACAAAAGGATCTACCATCACTTGATGATGTCTACTCCATATTACTATCTCATGAGGCAAGAATTGATAATAAAAGGCCACAAGAATCTAAACTTACAGTCAATTACACAGCTACTTCAAGAAACAAAACTCAAAGCAACAATAAGACAGATCAAAACACACAAAGAGGAGGAATACAGAGAGGTGGATTCTCAAACAGATCAAGAGGAAGGGGAAGATATAACAACAACAGACCAAAATGTCAGATTTGTGAAAAGATTGGACACACTGCTGTGAAATGCTATTTGAGATACTCTAATCAGAACAACAACCAAAAAAGTGGGAACTACAGTGCCAACATAGCTCAAGCAAGTACCAGTAACCAAACTGATTACAGAGAGAACAATTCTAATGAAAACAATCAATCTAATGATGACTGCTGGTATCCAGACTCAGGGGCAACCAATCATATAACCAACAATCTTGAAAATTTAAATCTTGGCAATAGAGAGTACAAAGGTAAACAATCCATTTGTATGGGTAATGGTAAGTGCATCAATATCTCACATATAGGAAATGCAGTCATCAAAGGAAAGAAACAATTATTTCTACATAACTTACTAAGAATTCCAAAGATCAAGAAAAATCTCATGAGTGTGTCTCAATTTGCTAGTGATAACAAAGTTTACTTTGAATTCTTTCCTAAGCATTGTGTTGTTAGAGACATACTAACTAGAGACATTTTATTGCAGGGTGATGCTGAAGGAGTACTGTACAGATTTAAAACCATAAACTGTACTTATCACAGTAATGATAAGAATTGTTGTAATCATTGTGAAATAGAAAACAATGACAATACTTTTGATTTGTGGCATTACAGACTTGGGCATCCTAATGCCAAAATAGTTAAGCAGGTTCTCAATGAAAATAATATTTTCTGTAAAAGTATATCTGCTCCTTATGTATGCACTCACTGCCAAATGGGAAAAAGTCACAAACTACCATTTGGTAATTCAACAACTGAGTACACTAAACCATTTGAACTTATTGCTACTGATCTCTGGGGACCTGCCCCAATATATTCAGACTATGGGTATAAATATTATATATCATTTATAGATGCTCACACAAGACACACTTGGATATACTTTCTGAAAAATAAATCAGACACACATGATGTTGTAATAAACTTTATTACAATGGCTGAAAGACAGTTTAATACTCATATCAAAATCATTCAATCAGATGGTGGAACTGAATACAAGTCTCTTAAGGAATACTTTAGAGAAAAAGGTATAATTTATCGATTTACTTGTCCCTATACTTCAGAGCAAAATGGCCTAGCAGAGAGAAAACATAGACACATAGTTGAAACAGGACTCAGTCTACTGAGTCATGCAAATCTACCACTAAAGTTTTGGTCAGAGGCTTTTAGCACTGCTGTCTATCTTATCAATAGACTACCAACCAAAACTCTAGATGGTATAACCCCCATTGAAAAATTACAAGGGGTAAAACCAGATTATCATAGTTTAAAAATATTTGGATGTCTATGTTTTCCATGCTTAAGACCTTATAATAGCAATAAATTAAATTTCAGGTCAAAACAATGCACCTTTTTGGGTTACACATCGAATCAAAAAGGATACAGGTGTCTTGATAATAGTGGAAAAATATTTATTAGCAGACATATTGCATTCAATGAAAAAGTTTTTCCCTTCAGAAATGCTGGAGTAAGAACAACAGCAAAAGTATATAACCCAGTCATACCTATACCTGAAATACCAATAATATCTGAAGACAGGGACACAGCAGAGATAAGGAGGACTACTGATGATCACCAAACACACTCATCTGCACCTGCTCAACACAGCACAGAGTGTGAAGACGATCACAGTCATGCCATCTACTCACCTATGCATTCAACAAATGAAGGAGATCAACATTCAGAAAGTAACACCAATCAAAATAAAAGATCTGAATTACCTCAGGCTGAAGCTCCTGCCAGACCAAGTCATCAAATGATCACCAGAGCCAAAAGTGGGATCTTTAAACCCAAAGCATACATGATCAACACAAACTCCAGTGAACCATACACCTTTGATCAAGCTGCAAATAACAAAAACTGGAAGGCAGCAATGGATGAAGAGTACAATGCTCTTATGAAAAATAAAACATGGAATCTTGTATGTCCACCTGCACACAAAAATATTGTAGGCTGCAGATGGACATACAAGATAAAAAAGAATCCTGATGGATCCATCAATAAATATAAAGCTAGACTAGTTGCCAAGGGATATACCCAATAGTATGGGTTTGACTTCACAGAGACATTCAGTCCAGTAGTCAAACCCACTACAATAAGGCTTATCATCTCAATTGCCTTACATAAAGGATGGACTATAAGGCAATTGGATGTTAATAATGCCTTCTTAAATGGCAAACTAGATGAAGAAATTTACATGAAACAACCACCAGGATGTGAACAAGACTCAAGTCTTGTATGCAAATTAAACAAGGCCATATATGGGCTAAAACAAGCCCCCAGGGTTTGGTTTGATAGACTGAAATCAACTCTAATATCAATAGGATATCAATCTATCAAATCAGACACCTCTCTATTCATTAAAAGCAATTCATCTCTGGCCATTTACATACTAATCTACGTTGATGACATAATCATTACAGGAAATAATCAAGATGAGATCAACAAAGTCATCAGCTATCTAAACAAAGAATTCAAAGACTTGGGATATCTCAATTATTTCCTGGGAATCGAAGTACAAAAGATATCAGCGAGTTACATTTCCATACCATCAGTGCTAATATTGGAATCCTTGGGGCAATGGAAGGTGGAATCTGTGGCGTCAGCCTATAGAGTTTGTTGTTTTTCTAATTTCTTCCCTAGCAGAATGTGAGAGATTACCTTTTGATTTACCAGAAGCAGAGGAGGAATCAGAGTTCATCTTAAGTCAAAAAAAATACATATCAGAATTACTGGCAAAAACAAAAATGGAGAATGCAAAACCCATGACTACTCCCATGATCAGTCATCAAAATCTTTCAAAAAACAGGGGAAAAGTCATAGATAATATTAAACAATATAGAAGTGTTATAGGGGCATTACAATATGCCACTATAACACGACCTGATATTGCTTTCAGTATTAACAAACTTTCTCAATTTATGCAGAATCCATTGGATGAGCACTGGAAGGCTGTAAAAAGAGTTCTAAGATACTTGAAGGGAACAATCAATCATGGTCTAACATTTAAAGCAAGCAAAAATCTCAACATAAAAGGTTATGCAGACTCAGATTGGGGAACTGATCCTGATGACAGAAAATCAGTTACAGGATACTGCATATTCGTTGGAGACAACTTAATATCATGGAGCTCTAAAAAGCAATCAACCATTTCTAGATCCAGCACTGAGGCTGAATATAGAAGCATAGCAAGTGCAACAGCAGAAGTGATGTGGCTGCAATCAATTATTAAAGAACTAAAACTAGATACAAACATCAAAGCTACCCTATGGTGCGATAACTAGAGTGCAGTTTATATGACTGCAAATCCCATAATGCACTCTAGGACTAAGCACATTGAAATCGACCTACACTTCGTCAGAGATCAAGTACTCAAGGGAAACATACAAATAAATCACTTACCAGCAACTTACCAGATAGCGGACACACTGATGAAGTCACTCTCAAAAAGGAATTTTTTGCAGTTCAGAGATGACCTCAAAGTTACTGAACACAGATCCTCCCCCTCGGTCAAACAAAGCCAATCTGAGTCAGATAGTGTTGAATCCCCTCGTAATCAAAGCAAATCAGACCAAAGCCCTAAGTCTCGACTCAGATCTACTCAAATACGAGCTTCAAACTGACATGTTAATTTCCGATGAAGACTGAGAAAGGAAAAGCTCAAATCTTTTACATTGCAACTTAGTAATCTTTTTCCAGTACCAGAATCAACAAGATTCATCCCTATTTTCTCTTCAAATCTGCTCAAACCCTAAACCCTAAGGAAGCTAGGGTTCGAAGGGGGGAATAAGAGAAATAAGAGAACACATGACATTGTGGAATGAGAATGCTTTGATCAAGTCAGCTATCCGCGTATTATATCAACAACCTTTCATCTCAGCTGTTGGTTTATGCAGAGCACGTCTCAGCTATCTATTTCTTTATTTGTGATTTTGGGCCAGATTTCGTAGCCCACTACTGTACATATAAATACAAAACTGCTGTATGATAATTATTATCATTTTTACTCAATAAAGCATCTGAATACTTGTTTCTATTTGTAATCTCAACATGGCATGAAAAATAGCCAATTGCCACAAACAATTTCTTCTACCATCCTCCATAAACATCAGCCAGCTTCCCATACTATCACCACCCAAACCACACAACTCCCCCGTACATTAATTCCTACTCACCTTTTCAACATACTCTCTTCTATCACAAAACATCAGCCACATTCAACTACCCAACAGCCACATAGAGCTTCCCATTTCACTGCATATACCCAAACTCAACATTCACATCAACACTCATATTCAAATCCATATTCAACTCTCTGCATATTCTACCATTACCAATCACATATCAGCCTCACATCACTACTGACATCATTCCCTTTCCTCCACATACTGCCTGGCCTTCACAGTCTACAAATTAACACACTTCTTCCTGACCACAACAAACACGACAGCATAACAACCTGCTTGCCTCGACAACAACCTGCTACCATCTCTACTCACTCCAGTACCTCATCACACTCTGCCATAAACCAAAACAACTTGCCTGAACATCATTCCCGTCACATCGCATTACTGCCATTCCCTTCACATTGCTGCCATCAAAGCTACAAACATCAAACCCTCCTTGCCAGACATCTCCAAGCCAATACAACTTCACCTTCACTACAAACATCACCCGGTGCCATAATTGCCTGCAAGTTCACTACTACCTCCTCAAATCATCTCCGACCATCAACTTCCACTGCCAAAAACAGTTCTCACTGCCTCATCCTTCTCTATTACATCTGCCTTACATCATACATTGATCCCAGTTCAACAACATCTCCCTTCAAACCACCCACCGAAGTGCTACAGACTTCACCACTTCTCAAGCAACATCGCCCTCGGCCTAACCCATACACACAGCATCACCATCAAGCAACAACTACACCTTCAACTGGTTCCGTGGCAATAACTTCCGCCTTGGCCCTGCTTACCACTGCCAATCACCTCGTATAAAAGCCCTACCTTCACCACGTAATCGAACCAGATCCCAACCTTGAACCTTCTACTCGACGCCTGCAATCGCGACGTCAACCTTTTCCCCAAATCCTGACTCACGACCACGACTGAAAGTGAATCGCCAATCGACTTCCTAAATCACCACATCACCAGGAACTCCCATCACCAAATCCAACCCAAATCGTGAGTCCCCAACAGCCCATCTCCTCAGCACCGCCACACGTCGCACGAACTTCCCTCAAATTTTTCGAGTAAATCCAACACCGCCTCTGACTGAAATTCGTGATTTTGATGTCTTTTTCGCATCTTCCTGCCTTTTTTTTAATGTATAAAGAACAAAGAGGGGTGAAGGAAGTTTGGCTGAAGTTTATTATTATTTTTTTACTTGTGGTTAGGCTAGGCTTAAATATTTGTGGAATTGTCGTTGTATCGCTCTTTGGTTGATAAAAAATAGGAGAGTTTGTTTTATTTTGTTTTTTAAATTCATTTCTTATTAAAATAAAGTCATTTTGATTTCATTTGTTTTAGGTCATGATGATTTGATGAATTAGTTCATTTGTTTTTAAATTCTAAAAAAAATGAGAATTGTTTTCAGTTTCATTTGATATTGGTCATATAAAAATGTATATATAATTTTGCTTTCATTTGTGTTTATTTTCGTTCTCTTTTTCAAGTTGCAAAAGCAGAAGAATCTGCATGCCAAAAATAAATTACTTCGTTTGCTTATATAGAAAAAAAATCGCCGCTAAGTAAAAAAAACCTACTGCTTTCATCTCTAGTTTTATTTGAATTGCATTGTTCGTTGCTTGCATTGGCATTTTGTCCAAAAAAATCCATTTGTAGTTGCATTATTAATACTCGTTTAATTTCTGCTTTGCATTTCATCCTAGAATTTTGATTAATAATAACGGTCAGACATCGATAACGCTTAATTGTATATTGACAATTTGTCTTCTTTGAACCATTTAATTTCTCGGTGTCTAGGCTACGACAGAGTAATAACCATTTATAAATGTTATGGTGATTCGTAAATATTGTAGTGATTGTTCCTCTGAAGGTACTTAAACCTTCGGCTGCATTGCTACGGTGATTCGTGGTGCACCGATAAATCCTATCCGTTACCTGGCTGAGAACTTTCTTGTTGATTTAAGACAATTTATGATTATACAATTTTGGTTTAACTTAGGATAAATCATTTGTAATTAACCACTGCATTCATTTAGTTCATTAGTTCATGCATATAAAAAAAAATTCAAAATCCCAAACTAAAAAAAATTGTAAATATTTCTTAACCTAGTTTTTTTCCGTTTCCTTTGAAAATTTTCAAATCAAAATCCAAAAAAAAGTTACTTAGTTTTTTTTAGAAAATGCAAAATCCTAAAAAAAATTGTAAAATCTTTTCAAAAAAAACAAAAAAAAAATTGAAAATTCATAAACAAAACAAAAATATCAATTTTTCATTTTGAAAATAAATTCTATCTGGAATATTTTCCTTTATAAAAAACCAAAAACATTCTTGAAAATGTCCGAATTTCCATATTCACTTGAATTTTACAATAGTTGTGAAAATCAATATAATCCATATGATTTCATTCCGAGTTCGTTTGGATATTTTAACGACAACTATTCTTTAAACAATTCCAATTTCGAACAACAAAGTTTTCAAAACGTTGACTAACCCTCGAATCTCGAAAATAGCATTTCATCTCTACTTGAAATCTCTACACAACAAAATCAAATGATAAATGATTTGTGTAATTCTTATTTGTGTGATAACTCAAGTCAAAATATTCAAAATAATCAAAATTTAAATTCACTTCAAAATTCAAATGACTTCGAGTATAACCCATGCCACTTCAATTTCGAACTCCAAAATGAATTTCAAACTCAAAATGAAAATGAAAACAACTTTTAAAACGAATTTGGCAATGGGAATAATCTTAACCATGATACAAGTGAAAAATTTTGTTCTCAACAAATCCAAATCGAAAATTCTCAAGTCAATAATTATAAGTTGGATTTTGTGGAACAAATGGACGAAATCTACAATGATCATATGGATTTATTGTTCGAAATATATATGAAAAAACGTGAGAAACAAAAACAAATCCCAACATGTGACGAGTCAAATGATAATCCATCTTTTACCCAAATCGACAATTTTCAAACAATAACTTTTGAAATTGAAAACGAAAATCTTAATGAAGTTGTTCAAAATTTGGTAATTGACTTGGATTTCAATTCTTTCTAGGGTGAGAAACGTGATTTAAAATTCGATCTTCCTTTTTCCGATATCGAAAATTTAAACACAACAACTTTGGATTTTGAACTTGACATATGCAATGAAGTTGTTAATAATTCAATAAAGGAAGACGAAATTAATGAGCATGAATTTTTTGGAATTTTTCGAAGACGAGTTGTCTTGTTCTGAAGGGGAAGAGTTACATCACCATTTTGATTTTGAAATCAATAATTTTGAAAAAAAATTCAGTGAAGAGCTTGAATCTCAATTTGGTGAAAATAAACTAGAACTTCAACCAATTGTTTTATCGACCCTAAAAATCATCGACAATAAAACAACTCGTACGATTTTTAATAAAACGACATTCTTTTTTCCAAATCCACATTCGACTTTGAAATCTTTAATGGTTTGGTTTTCCAAGCTTAAGTCGTGTCTTGCATACTTGACGAGACAAATGAATCAGTATTTGAAAGAATGTTTTATTTACTTTTTGACGATATACTTTTTGATCTCATGTAAATACCTTTAATTTTCATTTAAATAAAGGTCATGTTTTTATTTTTCTCTTTCCACTCGGGTTGACCGTGGGGACACAGTCAAAATCAAATATGGGGGGAGACTCGTCTTCTTTTTGATTTTTCATGATTAACTTTTCATTTTTTTCTTCCAAAACTCAAAAAAAATCAAAATTTTCAAATACAACAAAAAAATTCAAGCATTTTGATTTATTTTTAAAGAAACACTAAAGGATAAATATATGGTTTTGGTTTTTTAAATTTAAATTTTTGAAAATTTATTTGTCTTAACCAAAATAAAAATAAAGTTTGATTACAAATAACAATGGTTTAACTAGTATATAGGAAGATTCATACGTGTTAACTATGAAATACATCCTAATTGAAAATCTTTATTTTAAAAAATGGTTGATTTAAAGTAAAGGATATAACATTTTTTTGTCTTCTAAGTTAAGTGGTGCTAATATTATTTTGCAAAACTCTCTCTTTCAAAAAAAATTGAAAAAAAAGAAACATATATAAAAAAACAAAACATTTGTAAAATATATAAATATTTTCTATTAACACCTACGGTCGACAGGTGTACACACATGTGTGTACACTTGCCATGCTCTGTACCTTTCTTACATAAGCCCAAAAGGCAGTGCATGATTGGTCAGTTTTTCTGAGCTAGGTGTATATACAAAAATTCTTTTTAATAACGCCTACAGTCAATAGATGTTCACACTCGTGTGTTCACTCGCTATGCTCTGTATTTCCCTCACATAAGTCCGCAAGGCAGTGCATGGGTAATATATC
This sequence comes from Allium cepa, assembly GCA_030765085.1. Classification (NCBI taxonomy): domain Eukaryota; kingdom Viridiplantae; phylum Streptophyta; class Magnoliopsida; order Asparagales; family Amaryllidaceae; genus Allium; species Allium cepa. The sequence goes on along the minus strand of CM060930.1, from coordinate 1,824,315 downwards.
TGGCCTCAGTTTACCTGAGTTAGGCATATAAATATTGTAAATATCAATAAAATTTTCAAAAACACAAGAGAGAGTAAGCAATTGAAATCCTAGCACTATTTTTAACTTATTTGATTTGATTTGTCATTGAAAAGAAATGAATATACCACTTTGATAAATTTTGATAATCAACTAAGGATCCATTTTATAATTATACTTTGTTATCAACCGAAGCAACAAGTTAAACTATAGTCTATTTGTTATGATAACTTAATTTTTGTTGGAAATTTTGACGAATAAATGACTTAAAATTTTAAGATAATGACCGAAACCTATATTTAACTTATTTGTGTCTATCTAAAAGTAAACATTTCATTTGTAAATATTTTCAAAAACTCGCATTCATCTCTCTTCAAATAAATACTGCATTTTGTAAATATTTTCATCCTGCATTTGGATTTTGTGGGTAGTATTCGCTGAAAACCCTCACGAGACAATAGTCGTCCTACTGAGGACACCTAGAGGTTTAAAGGCTTGTTGCATATGCTCAATGCAATCGTGCTCCCTACGAAAATGGATTTATCTTAGTTTTTCTTTGTTCGAGGACGAATAAAAAGATAAGTGTGGATATTTGATGTGCACGTAAATGTGCATATTTTTACCACCATATTTAATCTATTTAAATTGAATAAATGATCATATTGGGTATTTTAACTTGTTTAAACGAAAATTCAAATTATTTTCAAATTGTCACATATTCATCCTCATACAAGGGTAAAATGGTAATTTTTGTGCATTTATCAAATTGTGAAAATTTACTTGGAATTTTATATGTTGTTTTGTAGAAAATTTGGTGAATTATACAAGTGGTTTTATGATGAAATATGCATGCACAAAGAAGATACAAAAGAATGAAGATGGAAATAATTCAAAGTGAAGAACATGAAGGACCCCACTTACCCACCTACCTTAATGTACAAATTAGAAGCTAATGCACATGCTTATGGAATCAATGGCTTCATGTACACTTAAATGATGATTAGCAGAAGCTAATGATTACTTGTCCTCCACACTACCTCAAGGGCATTCTGGGCATTTCCCAAAAATATGAATTAGGGTTTAACCCATGTATATATACCCCTTATGTTTCAATAACCCTCTTCTTGCTTAGTCTCTCTTTCCTTTGTCTCTCTTTAGTTTAGTTTAGGCTCAAAATAAAAAAGAAAGCTCTCTTTCTCTTTTCATGGCTACTTAGCCTTTTTTACTTTATGTATTTTTCCTTTTTTTATGCAATGTTAATTAGTGTTTCCTTTTAATTACATGCTTTCTTTCTTTCATTCTAATAGTGTAGATTTTATTTTCATGCAAAGTAGATTAGCTTTAATTCTTGTTAAGTAGCTTTTCTTTTCCATTAGCTTTCATTTTCCTTTCTTTTTACTTTCATGTTGCTAGCTGCATTTGTTATCAAATGACAAGTATGAGAAGCTAAACCCCTTCAATTTAGGGGTAATGAAGCTCTCTAATTGTGTGGCTTTAACTATTAGTTTATTCATGCTCTCTTTTTGTGCTTTATGATGATCAACGTAGTGTTTTATTTGTTGTTCTTGCTTTGAATTTGATACCCTATATTGTTGACACCAAATAGGCTATGCTTAAACAATCACTAACACAAATGCCTCTTCATCAAAATATGATTATGTCATAAGAAAGTGATTGCAATTCAAATGTGATGGTTTATATTTCTAATCAATAGTTGATAGGCCATACTTAAAATAGATTTCATTTTCATTGTCAAGTTTCATGAAAGTTAGCAAGTGTTTTAAGGGGTGTGTTATACTTTGATGGATTATGTTGGCTAATCAATAGCACAAATATGCCATACTATTGATAAACACATCAATTAAAGCACTAACGACCATAAAAGGGAGATCATGATTTCATATGTGTTGAACTACATGATCTAAAGAGTGGATTTATTCCCTAAATTGTCACTTAACTCTTATATTTGTTTCTCTTTTCTTCTTGTTCATTAGTTAATTCTCTAGCTTAACTTACATTCGACTTTGGTTTAATTTGATTGAATAAAATTTAAAATCACCATTTCCCTGCGGATCGATCCATATTCATAACGTACTACAAGTGTACGTCGTGCGCTTGCAGTTATTTTTATTTCAAAATTCGTTCGGCTACTTTCTAACTCGATAGACATTTAGTTGTCCTAACAATGCATAGCCTCGACATGGTCATTCTCATCGAGCCTTGGACAATGGCAAGCTTATATACGCATAACTATATAAACATTGAATTCCCGAACAGGAGAACAAAAAAGGCATATGGTCTATTGTCATGCTTAATGGATCATGTCTCAAACTTGTACATCTTCAATATTCTCATTAGATCGTATAATGTGATATAAGTCTTTGAAAGAAGGACTTATCTAAAATTCCATGAAGAAGGACCTGACATTGTCATGCCAACTTCTATTAAGGATGTTGAGTTCCCTTTAGGATGTCGAGCTTAACAGCTAATAAAAAAGAAATGGGCAACTTTTTTCTCAAAGATATATTATCATTCTTATTAATGATTTTATCAAACACTTAGTCTTATGATGGCAAGTTGGATCTTAGTGTCTTTGATAGCGTCATTAATCAATGACATGTAGTCAGTCGCCTACATATGTTAAAGCCAAAAGCTAACTTGTCATTATCGATATCCGAGGTGTTATACCATTTTATGGTTTAACATTTTTGACACTACAAGGAAGGCACTAACCTCCTACTTATTTAATTTTCCTTTTTGGAATTAATGAATCAAAATTTTATTGTAGGGAAAATGAAATAGAAACGGCTTAGTCGTATGACTAAGGATATAGTACATACGACAACTTTGAAGGAAAATATTGCTCCCACTTTCAACTTAAAAGGCGCGGAAATAGGCCAACCTTCAACTCCAGCGCAACCTAACAACAACGAAGCTAAGATAAAGGACTTGGAACTACAACTGTTGGAAACGAAAGGGCTTTTAGAAATGGTACTTACTCAAAATTCATCTAGAAGTTCTTGACATACAGCGGTAGACAAGGTGAACTGTCCAGTAAAGGATTTAAATGCTTCTCTACTAAGAAGCGAAAGCAGGCTCACATAAATCCACAAAAGAAGAAAGACGATTAACTTTTTAAGTCAAATTACCATGAGAGAATAGATGAGAAGTCCAAAGGGTAGTCTAGGAGCTTAACCACTGAAGGATAAAAACCCAAAAGGAATAACCACCACGATGAAGATGCTTATTTGAGGTACATGGTTTGGAAGATAGAGAAAGAAGTATTCGATGATAAAGGAAAAAGAACTCTCGATGAGAGGCCAACGAAAGTCATGGGGGGCTCCTTTCGCCGATGAAATTATGACTACCAAGATCCCATCTCATGTGAAGATTCCATCCTTGAGGTATAACGGAACTACCGATCCTGACGATTATCTTATGGTATTTGAGAATCAGATGGATCTCTATAATGCTTCTAGTGCATCACGATGCAGACTCTTCCATGTCACTTTCCAAGGAGCGGCTGCTAAGTGGTATCGATGGTATTGTGAAAAGTCTATCTATTCCTAGAAACATTTTTCTTATGAGTTCTCTTCTCTGTTCTACGTTTGCAAAGACCCAACCATAGATTACACGGTGCTAGCCAACTTAAGACAAAACTCGAAAGAGAAGTTAGGAGACTACCTCAAAAAGTTCGATGTTGAGGCTTTAAAAGCTAAAGGAATGAACAATAGAGATAAGCTAATAGCAGTGCATGCAGGACTAATCGCACTTACCCCATTGTGGAAAGAACTCTACGTCTGTGGATGCAAAGATCTCCAAGACTTTTATTTTCAAGCAGAAAATTTTATCTGAATGGATGAGATATATTATGCTAGGAAAAAGAATCAAACAAGGATGGAGATTGGAAAAACTGGTTTCGACCATAGTTATAAGAGGTTAAGATGAGAAGATAATCCAAACACCAATTCTATTATCTTGAAAAAACCACTATCCTGTATTTATGCAATGACCGAGGATAAGGTTAATTTTCGAATCTCATATCAAAGCTAAAGCTTTTCTAGAACAGAAAAAGGGAGGTGACTATTGTGCCTACCATAAGGTGAACGACCACAAGACAAATCAATGCATCGTGCTAGCAGGCATTATTTAGAAGCTAATCCACAAAGGACACTTGAAGGAGTTCGTTCAAGAGAGACAAAAGTTTGCTCGCACTAATAATGTCAACAGAAACTCTCCAGCAATGCCATGGACATCTTAGAAGATGAAGATTGGCTAAATCTCAGCCCACTTCTCAACGAGATTGATGTGGTCCATGGAGGACCATATTTGGTTGGAAGAAGCAATTGCGCATTGAATAGATACATTAGAGAAGTAAGAGGAGTATTTTCTATCCAAGAAGTGTCTTCGCTCGTGCATCTTATATTCAATATCCAGATGCCTAATCTCACTATTACTCCGCAAGGACTAAAGGGAAGCCAACATCCTCATGAGGACCCTCCCATGATCACTGCTTAAATTGGACTCTCTGTAGTTACAAAGGTTCTTATGGACATAGGAAGCGCTTCCAAAGTGATCTTTAAACACGCTTTTGATCAGAAAGGAATCTCAGAGGACAAGCTAGAACCAAGCCTTGAGCCTATCTTTTGATTTAATACTAAAGGACCAACACCGGTAGAACAATTAAAACTTTTGGTGCAAATAGGGATGCCACCAAGCTGTAGAACTTTTAAGGCATTATTTGTGATCATTAATCAGCCTTCATACTACAATGCTTTCTTTAGGCACGCAACCCTTGATGAAATCGATGCATTCGTCTCACATACATACATAATAGTGAAGTTCCTGATGAAAAGTGGTCGGGAAACTATAAAGGGGGAGCAGTTCAGCTTTTGCGAAATGTATTTTTCTACTCTAAAATAATATAAATGAAAACATTCTTCTTACTACGATCCATCTACTATTTTTTAGGCTTTAGATGAAGGATTTCTGCATCTAACATCCAAAGCGAAAGCGAGACCCAAAAGAACAACTAAGCATGTGTTTAACATATAACCCATTTGAAAGAAAAAGGAAGAAAGTGGATGCTAACCTAGTGGAAGAAGAAGTAGGAAATGGATGGATAGTCACAGAATTAGACCGACGAGGCAAAAAGGAAAGAATAAAGCCCATAGAGGACCTTAAGGAGATATGTGTAGATCTAACCGATCCAATAAAAATAGTCAAGATAGGAAGGGAATTTTAAAGAAACTTTAAGGCAGAGTTAATTCAAATTCTTTAAGTTGGTAAAGATGTATTTGTGTGGACTCATTCATGGTCTAGATTGATTCAACAGTTATGTTCCATGCTTAGAACATCGATTCGAGTATAACCCTGTTCGACAAAAGAAGAGGCAATTCGATAGGATTCTGTCTGATATTTTGAAAGAGGAAGTTAACAAGTTACTTGAGAATGGGATTATTAGGGTAGTATTTTATTCTAGATGGTTAGCCAATCCCGTATTAGTTAAAAAATAAAAAGGTAAATGGAGGACTTGTGTTGACTACATCGACATGAATAAAGCATGCCTAAAAGATTGCAACTCCTTACCAAGAACAGACCAGCTAGTTAATGCAACCAGTAGGCATAAACTTATGTCTTTCAAGGAGCATATTCAGGTTACAATCAAATTCCACGTTCAAACCGAATGAAGAAAATAAAAGCTTCATTATGGACTGCTGTTACTAGGTGATGCCTTTTGGGTTGAAGAATGCATGTGCTACCTACCAAAGATTGGTGAATTAGATGTTCAAAGAACAAATCGGACAGAATATGGAAGTATATGTAGATGACATATTGTTGAAATCTCATAGAAAAGGCAACCATTTAAAAGACATTGAAGAAAATTTTGGAGGTATTGCGAAAGCATCAAATGAAGCTTAATCCACAAGAGCACTTTCGAGGTGAAATCAGGAAAGTTCTTAAGATACATCGACAGCGCTTGAGGAATCGAAGTCAATTCCGATCAAATTCAAGCTATAAAAAGGATGGTAGAACAAAAAAAAGTAAATATGTAATGAGTTTAAAAGAAACGGTAGCAGCGTTAAATAGATTTATCTCTAAAGCCACCGATAAATGCATCCTATTAGTTTATGTAATCAAAAAGAAGAAAAATTTCAAATGAGGAGAAGATTTCCAGAAAGCTTTCAAAGAATTAAAAGACCATCTTGAGGGACCAGCAATATTATCCAGTCTAGTAGAAGGGGAAAATCTTTATCTATACATGGCCATCTCAAATCATGCGGTCAGTTCGGTTTTGATGAGCGAAGAAAATGGAACTCAATCTCATGTATACTATGAGAGTAGAAGACTAAAAAACGTCGAGGCAAGATATCCAGTCATAGAAAAGCTCGCATATTGCCTTATACTTACGGTGCAAAAGTTAAGAACTAACTTCCAAGTGCATACAATCAAGGTGCAAACCAATTTTCCGCTGAAGAAGGTCTTCGGTATATCAGAAACTCCAGGGAATTTAGTGAAGTGAGGAATAGAAATCAGTCGGTACGACATCGAATTTATGCCTCGAGTAGCCATCAAGTGGCAGGCTCTAGCTGATTTTGTCAATGACTGCATAAGTTTTGTCAAAGAGCAACCAGAAAAGGAAAAGGACCAAAAGCCCAAATGACAATTGTTTATAGATGGAGCGTCAAAAGAGCAAGGGGCAGGAGTAGGATATGTCATTATCACTCCCGATGGGCTCCGTTTGCACTATGCAATTAAGTTGGGCATACAAGCTAGCAATAATGTTGCGAAATAAGAATCGATGGTGGTAGGGCTTACTTTGTCTTTGCGACTAAAGATTCCAATTGAAGTCTCTATGGACTCTCAGCTAATGGTTAACCAACTAAAATAGACATACCAGACCAAGGATGTTAAATTTATCTTATATGTGAAGAAAGTGTTGAAGATGCTAAACCAATTTGAAGATTTCTCTATACATCAGGCCGCAAGAGGAAAGCATTCTCAAGCGGACTCATTTGCAAAGTTGGCCACTTAAGAAGAGCCCCAAAAATTCGAATCACAACAATGGGCTTTCAACCGCACCCAGTATCGAACATAAGGGGCCTGAATCAGGAATGACATCATTAGTACTAACCAGGTCTCAGGCCTTAGCACATAAAAGCGAGGAAAGAGAAGCTAAAGACGAAGCTCATCAGGGGAGACTTGTCCACCTAGAAATGGATAATCGGTATAAGGACAATTGGATGACCCTAATTATTTAGTACTTGTAATGGACATTACCAGTCTATAAGGCAGACGTAAGACGAATTAGACATCAAGCTCAACTTTTCCCATGATGGATGGAATACTTTATAGAAAAGGATACGCCCTTTCTTATTTAAGGTGTGTAAGTCCATAAAATGGATCGAGATTATTGAAGGAAGCACATGAAGGATTTTGTGGAGATGACTCTAACGGGATAAAGTTGGCTAGGAAGGTCATGCAACAATGTTTTTATTGGCCATGATCACCAATGAAGCCATTGACTATGTGAAAAGATGTGAAAGATGCTAGAAGTATTCCAAAATACCTCGTTTTCCATCAAGCAAATTAACTATGATCTCAAGCCCATAGCCTTTTGATATTTGGGGAATTGACTTGATCGGACCTTTGCCAATATGTAAGGAAGGAGCTAAGTATGCGGTAGTCGCAATTAATTAGTTCACCAAGTGGGTGGAAGTAAAATCACTTCCAAATATTACCTCAAGAATGGTGCTCAAATTCGTGATCAAGAACACTTTTGTAGATTTGGGATCCTACAAAAAATAATATTTGATAATGGGACACAACTTGAAAGTGAAGAGTTTACATGATTTTGCAGCAAGAACAGAATTATCAAAAGTTTCTCTTTTATAGCATGTCCAAGGGCTAATGGATCCATCTGTAACATCTCCCTATTTGGAGGCCCAAAACTAATGGCTACAGATGCCGCAGTCATCATTAGTTATTAATTCTCGACGATCAAATATGGCGGTGCTAGATATATTGATGTAGAAATCAAAGAAATATGGAAAAAAAATTAACAATTCGAAAACATATTTCAACATTCCATTTAAAAATTTTCATATTCATTACATAATCCCAAAACGTTAACCACGTTCAAAAGAATATAATTATTACACATACGCCAGGAGTGAAATATGAAGATGCCCCTTTGGTTGATCAGAGTATATAATAAGGTTAATAAATCTGCCTTTACATCCAAATACACAATGGAAAAGATAACTCTAAATAACTAACTGCCTCCTGCATGCCTTCGGAAGCTTTATTCGTCTAAGAAGAGAACATGACAACCTTAAATCTCAAACTACACAAAATCGATTGAGTACCCGAGAGTTTAAGTGGAAAACAAAAACTTTGAGTTGGGCATAAAGTCTGGTTTGAATAATAATCTAACATCTCAATCCTTTTAGATATCTATTGAGACCACGCTGCTTAGCGGAACGGGTTTCCCCCTCATTAGTATCCTAAAACCTTTTTAAAACCATATTTTGTGCTCCTACATCCACAATGGTTAAAACATACATTTTCAAAATATTATGATGATATGCATACTAAAAACAATTAGGATTTCCTTAGTTTAATCTGACACCTTGTCATAATTATAGTTACTAGGGTCACTATTAGCCTTATTAGTTTTCATGGGTTTACTAATAACCTTGTTATAGTTAATGGACATCCTATCCTATTCATAGTTATCACGGGATCACCAAAAAACTATAGGCACCTGCCAGTTAACTTAAGTAATTCATGGGTCCTCCTAAACCTATTAGTCATTCCAATAACTAATCAGTTTATCCTAATTTTCATGCGTTGACTAGGAACCTACTAATACTTCCATTAGCCACTTTCTTATCCTAGTTTTCATGGGTTTACCAGGAACCTATTAACTGATGTCAATTCTTAATTTGGATATACTCACCACAAACAAATTAGCCCCTGCTAACCATACTTATTACATAGTTTTAGTGGGTTTACCATGAACCTTTTGGTTACTTCCAATAACACATAATCAAAGTTTTCATGGGTTTATTATGAACCTTTTGATTACCTCCAATAACTATAAAGTTTAAGCATCCTATATTATACTTTTGGTCACGCTGACTCCTTAGATGCAATTCTACTCATTCAGGAGTTTAAGAAATTTATATTCACTATTGAGTTAACCTAGCTGGTTTTTCTACCCCTCTTTCCCCAGAATACAGTTATGGGTTATCTTGTGAATATATTCATATTTGAAGAAGCAAACATAATTAACACTACCACTCCTGTGGGTTTCAGGTCCTTGAAATTCATTTCATAAAACATAGTTAACACCTTTCACTTATATTATTTTTCCAAGGCAATACTTCTTCAAAGTTACATACTTAAGGTCATTACAAAACTCCTTTATATAGGCCATGGGTTTTCCTTTAAAAATTTGCTATCGACCCCTTCGAAATCATAAATCATATCTTTTAAAACAATAGGCTCCAGCTTTTTAAATACTTTAAAACACTTCCTTCGAAACATTTTGACCTTGTTAAAGTATCATTAAATAAGGGTAGAACCTTTCAAAACCAATGAAGGTCAAATCTTTCGAAACCATTGGAAATCAAACCTTCCGAATGCATTGGGTTAATACTTAAAAATATTACTTTGGGTCATAGTGAAAATAGGTGAAAGTATCTCTTTTAAAACGACATTTTATTTTATAAAATATTGGGGAAGCTTGATGGTGTCGAAACCATCCTTTCAAAAGCATACAAACATCTGGAAAACAATTGAACCGTTCGACAATGTCGAAAGCTCCTGCTTTTGACCCCTTCGAATGGTTTGGGAAGCGGCTTGTTTTTATAAAAACCATTAAACCTTTCGACAATGTCGAAAGCTCCTGCTTTCAACCCCTTCGAAAGCTTTAAACAGAAATAAAGTGGTAGCTTTTTTTCCAAAATCCTCTTTGAAACAACCTTTCGAAAATATAGCTTTTGACTGTGTAGAAAGCGCCTTTAAAAACTATCCTTTCAAAATCATAGCTTTCGACCCTGTCGAAAGTAAGCATAGCTTTCGACCTTGTCAGAAGCTCTTTATAAAACCAACCTCTCGAAAGCATATCTTTTGACCTTGTCAAAAGCAAACATAGCTTTCGACCTTGTCGGAAGCTTTTTAAAATAGGCAAGTGATTTTCTTTTTCAAATCAAAGTAAACTAAAGGTCCATCTCTTTCAAAAGCAACCCTTGGAAAGCAACCCTTCGACACCATACCTTACGACTTGTTCCAATTCACTGCATACCACCTGAATGATATCATGTGCATTGCTTTCGACCTTGTTCGTAATTGAAGTTGAAAGGGCTTGGTCGATAGGTCTAAGTCGAAAGGTTTGCCAAAGAAGGCGAAACCACCTTTTTCTGGATGAAAACTGATTTTGCCAAAATAAGTAAACTTTTTCTAACAAACTTGCATGCTTGTAAACATTTGATTGGCTTTCATAACTTTTAAGTAATTTGGATAATATTTGCTGCATTTTCTCAGATCTAAAATCAAATTAACATTTAATAAATAAGCCCTTCCTCTTATAAAAACAATTAAATCATTTAGATCCTCGTTTCGAAATAATTTTATTTCCATACTAAATCACTTAGTAAAAATCCACAAAATTCTGGAACTTCACTTTAATCATGTTATCTAACATATCAAAATTTCAGGCCCAAATTCTTAATATATTTTCCAAAATAAATTTATAAACCCAAATAATCATGTTTTCCTTTGAAAATTCATAACTAATTCTCCATAGCTTGAAAAATTATAAAAATTGAAATCCAACTCCAAAATTATGTTTTCTATAACATAAAATTTTCCCGTAGCATTTACAAATCATTAAGCCCTGGTTTTACCCTAAAACCGTGTATATCTCCTTTAAACAACCTTGTTTAAACCATACAATTTAGAAATCAAGCGTATCATCATTCAATATATCATAAAATAGATTTACCCATAAATTTGAAACCATGTGATTATAAAACCAATATAGAGATGTAATTATTCACCTTAAAATGGATACGGAAATTGAAGTTTGATGAGATTGATTTTTTCTAGCTTGATCCTAAGGTTTACTTTGATTTTCTCTTCTCTTCCTAATGGCCGGCCTTGCTTACTTCTTAGAGTTATAAATTTTGTTTGAGGTAAAAATGAACGTGTATGACTAAGGAGAATAGTATAAGGGGAAATATGGAAGGCTATTTACCCTAATGCCCTTAATGTTTAATTACTTAACCATTTATAAGTCCATAAGTTAAATAAGCACAACTACTAAATTTTATTAATTAACCTCAATCTCATTATCTACATACTTTTATTTGGTTTATTCTAATTAAATCTCCTGAATTATATCATCATTAAAATTAAAGGTGTTACAGGCTCCCTTCCTTAAAGAATTTCGTCCTCGAAATTCAATAAGGACTAACTAGCAAACCTAGTAATCATCTTTATCAACTCCTAAGAACCATACTAGCCTACCTGGTTAGCAACCAATCTACATAGATCTAATATTGATATACCATCAAAGTAGATTAGGATAAGCCTCCCTTATCATGTCCTCTATCTTTGAAGTACAGTCTTTCTTGTTGTCGCTCCACTGAACTTTCACCAACTTGACTGTCTTGGTCCTCAATCTCTTCTCGTCTCTTGCTACAACCCGAACTGGTTATCTAACCAAAGTCAAATCTGGCTCCACCACTAAGTCCTCCAACTCTGTCCGACAAATAGTAGCCTCTGGATCATGCACGAACTTGCGAAGATGAGGCACTTGGAATACATCATGGACACTTGCCAAACTGCTCTACAACTCCACTTTGTACGCGAGCTTCCAAATCCTTTCTATAATCTGGGATGGACCAACATATCTTGGGGCCAACTTTCTCGTCTTTTCAAATCGTAAGACACCCTTCATATGTGACAATTTAATGAAAACCCAATCTCCCACTAATAACTCTAAGTATTTACGTCTTTTTTTTTGCGTAACTCTTCTACATGGATTGAGCTTCCTTCATCCATCCTCGGATTAACTCAATCTTTTCCGACGCCTTTCTAACTAAATTCGGACCTAAGACTAATCTATCTCCATTCTCCAACCAATAAGCTGGCGATTTGCATGGCCTTCCACACAAAGCTTCAAAAGTGTCATTCCTATACTAGGCAGATAACTATTATTATAAGAAAAATCAATCAGATGCAGGTGATCTTCCCAAGATCCCTCGAAGTATAATACACAAGCTCTCAATAAATCTTCAAGTACCTTATTGACTCTCTCTATCTGCCCATCAGTCTGTAGGTAATATGGTGTACTCATCTTGAGCTTGATCCCTAATACCTCTAGTAGACTCCTCCAAAATTCGCTAGTAAATAATGCATCTCTAACGCTGACTATGCTACTAGGAATCCCATGAAATCTAACTATGTTCTTCATGAACAACTTAGCCAAAATAGGTGCCATTCTGGTTGGCTTTACCGGAATGAAATGGACACTCTTGGGAAACCTATCCATAATGACCCTACACTTCCATTTCCTCTATTTGACCTTGGAAACTCATCTATAAAAATCCATCAATATCGAATCCAATTTCCAGACTGAAATATCTAAAAGCTGAAGTAACCCACTTGGCTTCTGATGTTCGGTCTTCACTTGTTAACAGTTAACACACTGTCTAACCCATAAGCCAACATACCTCTTCATGTCTTCCCAATAGAAACTCCTTTTCATATCTTGATACATCTTGGTTCTTCCAGGATGAATCGAAAATTTCGATCGATGACATTCCTCAAGAACTTCCCTCCTTAAGTTCTCTACTTTCGGAATGCATAATCGTCCATTCTTTCTCAACCATCCTCTTTGGTCAAGACTAAAATCTTTCAAATCATCGACCTCAGTTCCAACCTCAAGCCTTCTGATCCTTTCAGCTAAAACTGGATCTTCCCTTTGCTTAGAAGTTATCTTCTCAATCAGCATTAGTCGAACTTCTAAACAAGATAACTTGGCAGCATCCTCACTAGAACTAGTAGTAAATCTCAACTACATACCACAACTGGCCAAAGCTTCTAGATTCTTCCATTTTGCCAACATTGCTAACACCACATTCTGATGTTTTCTACCGAGAGCATCTGCTACCTTATTTTCTTTTCGAGGAGTATAAAGTATACCGAAATCATAACCAGCCACAAACTCTAGTCATCTCTACTGCCACATATTCAACACCTTTTGAGAGAATAAATACACTTATGATCGGTATACAACTCAAATCCCTCTTCCAAAAGATAATGCCTCAAAATCTTCAAGGAAAAAATCACCGCAGCCAATTCCAAATCATAAGTAGGATATCTAACTTCGTGCAGTCCAAGCTGATGTGCACATAAACGTGCATATTTTTACTATCATATTTAATCTATTTAAATTAAATAAATGATCATATCGGGTATTTTAACTTGTTTAAACTTGATTCAAATTATTTTCAAATTGTCACATATTTATCTTCGTATAGGGGAAAAATGGTCATTTTTGTACATATATTAATTTGAGAAAATTTAATTGGAATTTTCTGTATTATTTTATAGGAAAATTGGATGGAAATTACATGTGGTTTCATGAAGATATGCATGCACAAAAGGAAACAAAGTAAATGTAGATGAAATAATTCAAATTCATGAACATGGAGGACCCCGCCTACCCACCTTCTTTCATGTACAAATTAGAAGTTAATCCACAGGCTAATGATCATTACACTTTCATGCACACTTAACGGGTGATTACTGAAGCTAATGATAACCTGGCCACCACACTTTCTACAAGGGCATTTTGGGCATTTTCCAAAAAAATGGATTAGAGTTTCTAATTTGTATAAATACCCCTTATGTTTCATGTAACCATCTTCCTCTTAGTTAGTTTTAGGCTCAAAATAAAATACAAGCTCTCTTCTTTCTTTTCATGGCTACTTAGCCATTTTTTATTTCATGTATTCTTTCTTTTTATGCAATGTTAGTTGATGTTTTTTTACATTTACATGCTCTTTTTCTTATTTTTTAGTAGCTTAGTATTTATTTCTTTTTTACTTAGCTTTTCTTTTCATTTTGCTCTCTTTTTCCTCTTGTTTATTTCATGTTGTTTTCTGTATTTGTTGATTTAATGACAAATATAATAGGCTAATTCCTACAATTTAGGGGTCATGAAGCTCTCTTGAATCATGTAAATGCAACATAACTTTTTATTTATATCTCTTTTGTGCTTAATGGAAAGTTAGATGTTTGTGTGATTTTGTGTTTAATATTGAGTTTGATAGCTTATGTTGTTCAAAACAAATAGGCTATGCTTAGTCATATGAATCACTAATTACCTCTTCATCGACATGTGATCATGGTAATGGAAGTGGATTTAGAATCAGAATTTGATGGTTTATGTTTTCTAGTTCAATAGATAATAAGTCATGCTTAAAATAGATTCTACGTTTAATTTCATGTCATTTTCATTATAGTTAGTAAGTGGGTTAGAGGGTGCATTAAAGTTTGATGGTTTAAGTGTGTTAATTAATAACACAATTAGACCATGCTTATGATAAATGCATCAACTAAACTCACAATGACCAAAAATGTATCATAATTTCATTATGTTGATTTATGTGATCATGAGAAGGGATTTGCCTCTAAATTGCTTTTTAAGCTCATATTTTAATTTTTCTTAGTTCTAGCTTGTTTTTACTTTTTTTAGTTAGTTAACAATCCCTCGACTTTTGGTTAATTTGGTTTGATAGAATTTAAAATCTAAACAATTCCATATGGATCTACCCGTACTCGCATACGTGCTACAATCGTGCACCGTGTGGTTGCAATTTTTTTAATTTGAAACTTTTTGACTATTTTCTAAACCGATAGAAAACTAACCGATAAACAAGTTTTTGGCGTCGTTGTCGCGTAATTTTGTTTTGATTTTGTTTTCTATTCTTTGAATTATTTTTGTATGTTGGCATTTTAAAAAGAAAAAAAATTGTGTGTTGGCATTTTAAAAAAGAAAAAAAATTGTATGTGTGCTTGTGTGATTTTTATTTTCAATTTTGTTTGTGTGCTTGTTGCTGTTTATTTGCACTTGCATTTGCTCTTCTATCATAAAAAATACATTCACAATTTTGAAAAAAGAAAACAAAAATATTTTATTTTCATTTTCTTTTACAATTTGGCATCTACATTTTCCTTTTATAATTTCATTTTTCTTTTTTACATTTACATTAAAAAGAAGAAGAAGAAAGGAAACCGCTGTCATCTTCAATCTAACTCTCTGACCACATCTACCACAACAGCGACAAAACTAGCCACTGACCACAGCCTGCCTCCACCGAAACCAAAACCTGCCGTATATCCTCCTCTTCAAAAACTGCACACCCACTTCCCATTACCACTGCAACCAACCTCTGACTTTATAACCAACACATACATCACAGTGCATACACATACATCAACTTTAAGCAATACCCCCACAGTTCAACAATTTCTCTTGCAACTTCAACACACTTCATATCATCACCTTCTTCATAAAGCACACTCCAAAACAACAACATACCCAAACAACAAGCAACTGATAGACACGGTCACATCCCAAACTTCCCTGACCAATTTTACCATCACCGCCTTACGACCCTATTTCATCATTTTTAGACATCTTCCAGACTCCTTCCTCGGTTTTGTGCAACCCTTCCCTGGACATAAACATAGCAGCAACATTCATCACAAATATTCAACTCCTGTCAGTTGCTTCCCATCAACATCATCACCTATCCTAACATACTCATATACACTGCCTGCATCTTCAACATCAACACCTGACAGTCATCATCTCACGTCGGCTGCAGCAGCGCAATTGCAGCCACCATATCATCGACAGCAACCCATATAACTGCATTTCTTACTCATACAAACCATACGAACTTCTTCACTTCAACATCCACCAACTTCTTCAATATCTACCTCCCCCTCTGCATAATTTCATTCACAAATTACTGTCAAAACCAAAAAAAAAAACTGCTACTCCACAAACTCGAACATCACCATAATCTCCACTACTCTTTCTGTCAAAACAACAACATTCCTTCATTCTACTACCATTTCAAGCTGCTCCTCACTTCAACATGGCCTTCATTACCTCTCTCAACCTGACTTTACAACCCTTTTGTGCAACAGACAGTAGCAACACAGCCAACATTGCCATACAAGCATAGACTACCCTGACCATCTCGCAACATCACTGTCACTCATCTGACCACAACTGTCACTGCTTGCTACAACTCATTGAATTTCACTTCAACAAGTTCAACCTCCAAAACCATCAACAGCACCTACTCCACCCCTCATTTCAACTAAGCTCCCCCTGACACTTAATTCACTCATCACTGTCAAGTTCACAAAACTACATCCTACATCACCAATACAACAGTCAACCTTCCACATCCAACTAAACCTGCAATTCATACCTCCTCAAACTGCTGCAGTACCACTGAACCCCTGCTGTCATACAGCGACCATCACCTCCTCCCCATACAAACCAAAAAAAAGAAAACCAACCTTGAATCGACAATCAGCTATCAAACAGACCACCAGCGGCATCGACCACCTCGGCAACTCAGCAACTCGAACCACCTCAACTTCACTGTTTAATTACTACAACCACTGCCGAGACCACAACCAGAGCAACCAACCGCTACTCCCACTCCACTGAAATCTCCTCTTTCAGCCTCACTCCAAACGCAACCCACCAGTACAAACATCACCACTATCCTATCGCCTCAGCCTCCAAATCAGTTCGAACTACCCTTGGCAACATAATCGAGCATGAGTCGCCTAGTTCAAGAATCGAATTCGAACTTCGAATACCCTACACGCCTAAATTCGAGCACGAGTGAATTTTTTTTCTTCCGAGTTGAATTTGATCGCACGTATAAGAAGATTGAACTTTTAGCAAACAATGTGTGGTTGCCAACTTAATTTCTTCTAATATTTGTTTAACTACACAGAGTTAAGTGGCCGGGCCCGGTTTGCTATTGTTTTTTATTTTACTTTAATTTGTTAGTTTACATTTCTTTAGTTCATTTGCCATTTTTGTTCTTTCTCAAAAAAAAAAAAAAAAATAGAAACAACAAATTGCAATTTGTTTTGTTTTCATTTGTGTTGTTTCACTTGTTTTATTTTATTTTTGTTTCTTTTTTTTAAAAAAAAACCTACATATATATATACCTTGTCTTTATTTTCAGGTTGAAGAAGCAGATAAGAAAGAATAAGTTGCTTGCTTCGCTTAACTTGCCAAAAAAATAAATTGCTTTCTTTGCTGAGCTTGCCAAAAAAAATAACTGCTTGCTTATTTATAATTTTCTTTTTATTTGCCTTGCATTGTATGTATCTATTGTTTTTGTTTGTCTTACATTGTTGTTTACTTGAATTTGAACAAAAAAATTCAGAAAACCACAAACAAAGTCCATTCGTAGTTGCATTGTTAATACACGTTTAATTTCTGCTTTACATTTCATTGTCGAATTTTGATTAATAATAACGGTTGGACATCGATAACTCTTAATTGTATATTGACAAGTTGTCTTCTTTGAACAATTTAATTTCTTGGTGTCTAGCCTACGGCAGATGAATAATCATTTATAAATATTACGGTGATTCGTAAATATTATGATGGTTGTTCCTCTGAAGGTACTTAAACCTTCGGCTGCATTGCTATGGTGCACCGATAAATCCTGCCCGTTACCTGGTTGAGAACCATCTTGTTGATTTAAGACAATGTGTGATTATACAGTTTTGAGTTAACTTAGGATAAAACATTTGTAATTAACCCTTACATTCATTTAGTTGCATTAGTTCATGCATATTTAAAAAAAAAAATTCAAAATTCAAAACTAAAAAGAAATTGTAAATATTCTGTTTTCCTTCCTTTGAAAATTTTCAAAATTTAAAAGCCAAAAAGTCTAAAAAAAATTTACTTAGCTTTTTAGAAAATCAAAAGTCCAAAAAAAATAAAATCTTTTCAAAAACAAAAAAAATTGAAAAATAAAAAACAAACAAAAATCAATTTTCCATTTTGAAAAATAAATTCTATCTGTAAATATTTTCCTTTATAAAAAAACGTTCTTGAAAAGGTCCGAGTTTCCCCACATATGTGAATTTTACAATAGTTGTGAAAATCAATATAATCCATATGATTTCACTCCAAATTCATATGGATATTTTAACGACAACCATTGTATAAATAATTGAATTTCGAACAATAAAGTTTTCAAAACAATGACTAACCCTCGACTCTTGAAAATAGCATTTCATCTTCATTTGAATTCTCTACACAACAAAATCAAAGTATAAATGATTTGTGTAATTCATATTTATGTAATAACTCGAGTCAAGGATTTTAAAATTTGAATTCAATTCAAAAATCAAACGATTTCAATTATAACCTATGCCAATTCAATTTCGAACTCCAAAATGAATTTCAAACTCAAAATGAAAATGGAAACAACTTTTCAAACGAATTTGGCAATGGAAATATCTTAACCACGTTACGATTGAAAAAATTTCTTCTCAACAAATCCAAATCGAAAATTCTCAAGTTAATTATAAATTGGATTTTGTTGAGTAAATGGACGAAATTTACGATGATCACAAGGATTTGTTGATTGAAGCATACAAAAAACAACATGAACAACAAAACCAAATCCCAACATGTGACGAGTCAAATAATAATCCATCTTTTACCCAAATCGACGATTTTTAAACTGAAAATGATGATCTTAATGAAGTTGTTGAAAACACGGTAATTGAGTTGGATTTCAATTCTTTTGAGGGTGAGAAACGTGATTTAAAATTCGATCTTCCTTTTTCTGGTTTCCAAAATTTGAATACAACAACTTTGGATTTTGAACTTGATATATGCAATGAAGTTGTTAATAATTCAGTAAAGGAAGACGAATGTAATGAACATGAATTTTTTGGACTTTTCGAAGACGAGTTGTTTAGTTCTGAAGGGGAAGATTTAAATCACCATTTTGATTTTGAAATCAATAATTTTGAAGAAGTTTCCATTGATAAGCTTGAATTTCAATTTGGTGAAAATAAACTAGAATTTCAATCAATTGTTTTATCAAGCCCAAAAATCATCGAAATAAAATAACTCGTACGATTTTTAATACAGTGACATTCGTTTTTCCAAATCAACGTTCAACTTCGAAATCTTTTATGGTTTGGTTTTTCAAGCTTAAGCTGTGTCTCGTATACTTGACAAGACAAATGAATTGGTTTTTGAAAGACCGTTTCATTTACTTTTTGGCAATATACTTTCTGATCTCGTGTAAATACAGTTCATTTTCGTGTAAATATTGGTCATCTTTTTATATTTGTTTTATTTTTCTCCTTCCACTTGGGTTGACTGTGGTGACACAGTCAAAATCAAGTGTGGGGGGAGCCTCATCTTCTTTATGTTTTTCATGATTAATTATTCATTTTTTTCCAAAACTCAATAAAAAGAATATATATATATATATAATTGTCAAGAACAAAAAAAAATTTAATTTATTTTTAAAGAAACAATATAAGATGAATATATGGTTTTGGTTTATTAAATTGAAATTTTCGAAAATTTGTTCGTCTCAACAAAAATAAAAATGAAGTTTGATTACAAATAACAGTGGTTTAACTAGCATATAGGAAGATTCATACGTGTTAATTGTGAAATACATCATAATTGAAATCTTTGTTTTAAAAAGTGGTTGATTTAAAGCAAAGATATAACATTTTTTTGAGTTAACTTAGGATAAAACATTTGTAATTAACCCTTACATTCATTTAGTTGCATTAGTTCATGCATATTTAAAAAAAAATTCAAAATTCAAAACTAAAAAGAAATTGTAAATAGTCTGTTTCCCTTCCTTTGAAAATTTTCAAAATTAAAAAGCCAAAAAGTCTTAAAAAAATTTACTTAGTTTTTTAGAAAATCAAAAGTCCAAAAAAACAAAATCTTTTCAAAAACAAAAAAAATTGAAAAATAAAAAACAAACAAAAATCAATTTTCCATTTTGAAAAATAAATTCTATCTGTAAATATTTTTCCTTTATGAAAAAACGTTCTTGAAAAGGTCCGAGTTTCCCCACATATGTGAATTTTATAATAGTTGTGAAAATCAATATAATCCATATGATTTCACTCCAAATTCATATGGATATTTTAACGACAACCATTGTATAAATAATTGAATATCGAACAATAAAGTTTTCAAAACAATGACTAACCCTCGACTCTTGAAAATAGCATTTCATCTTCATTTGAATTCTCTACACAACAAAATCAAAGTATAAATGATTTGTGTAATTCATATTTATGTAATAACTCGAGTCAAGGATTTCAAATTTTGAATTCAATTCAAAATTCAAACGATTTCAATTATAACCTATGCCAATTCAATTTTGAACTCCAAAATGAATTTCAAACTCAAAATGAAAATGGAAACAACTTTTCAAACGAATTTGGCAATGGAAATATCTTAACCACGTTACGATTGAAAAAATTTCTTCTCAACAAATCCAAATCGAAAATTCTCAAGTTAATTATAAATTGGATTTTGTTGAGCAAATGGACGAAATTTACGAATGATCACAAGGATTTGTTGATTGAAGCATACAAAAAACAACATGAACAACAAAACCAAATCCCAACATGTGACGAGTCAAATAATAATCCATCTTTTACCCGAATCGACGATTTTTAAACTGAAAATGATGATCTTAATGAAGTTGTTGAAAACACGGTAATTGATTTGGATTTCAATTCTTTTGAGGGTGAGAAACGTGATTTAAAATTCGATCTTCCTTTTTTTGGTTTTCAAAATTTGAATACAACAACTTTGGATTTTGAACTTGACATATGCAATGAAGTTGTTAATAATTCAGTAAAGGAAGACGAATGTAATGAACATGAATTTTTTGGACTTTTCGAAGACGAGTTGTTTAGTTCTGAAGGGGAAGATTTAAATCACCATTTTGATTTTGAAATCAATAATTTTGAAGAAGTTTCCATTGATAAGCTTGAATTTCAATTTGGTGAAAATAAACTGAAATTTCAATCAATTGTTTTATCAAGCCCAAAAATCATCGAAAATAAAATAACTCATATGATTTTTAACACAGTGACATTCGTTTTTCCAAATCAACGTTCAACTTCGAAATCTTTTATGGTTTGGTTTTTCAAGCTTAAGCTATGTCTCGTATACTTGACGAGACAAATGAATTGGTTTTTGAAAGACCGTTTCATTTACTTTTTGGCAATATACTTTCTGATCTCGTGTAAATACAGTTCATTTTCATGTAAATATTGGTCATCTTTTTATATTTGTTTTATTGTTCTCCTTCCACTTGGGTTGACTGTGGTGACACAGTCAAAATCAAGTGTGGGGGGGGGGTCTCATCTTCTTTATGTTTTTCATGATTAATTATTCATTTTTTTCCAAAACTCAATAAAAAGAATATATATATATATGTATATAATTGTCAAGAACAAAAAATATATATATAATTTATTAAGCATTTTGATTTATTTTTAAAGAAACAATATAAGATGAATATATGGTTTTGGTTTATTAAATTGAAATTTTCGAAAATTTATCCGTCTCAACGAAAATAAAAATGAAGTTTGATTACAAATAACAGTGGTTTAACTAGCATATAGGAAGATTCATACGTGTTAATTGTGAAATACATCATAATTGAAATCTTTGTTTTAAAAAGTGGTTGATTTAAAGCAAAGATATAATATTTTTTTGTCTTCTAAGTTAAATGGTGCTAAGATGATAATGCGAAACTCTCTCTTCTAAAAAAAATCTTGTATGTATAGTTTTTAATAAACACCTAGAGTCATGTGTTCACACTCGTGTGTTCACTTGCCATGCTCGGTATCCTTCTCACGTAAGCCCGAATGTAGTGCATGATCGGTATATCTAGCCTCAGTTTATCTGAGTTGGGTGTGTGTGTATATAAAAAAAATCTTTTATTAATAACGCCCACAGTCGATAAGTATTCGCACTTGAGTGTTCACTCGCCATGCTCTGTATTCCCTTCACATAAGTCCGTAAGGTAGTGCATGGGTAATATATCTAGCCTCAGTTTATCTAAGTTAGGCATATGTAAATATTTTAAATATCAATAAAATTTTCAAAAAAAAAAATAGAGAGAGTAAGCAATTGAAATCCAAGCACTATTTTAACTTGTTTGATTTGATTTGTTATTGAAAAGAAATGAAAATACCACTTTGATCAACTTTGATAATCAACTAAGGATCTATTCATAGTTACACTGTATTATCGACCGAAATAACGAATTAAACTACAGCCCATTTGTTACGATAACTTCGTTTTTATTGAAAATTTTGATGAGTAAATGAATTAAATTTTCAAGATAATAACCAAAACTTATATTGAACTTATTCATGTCAATTTAAGAGTAAATCATTTGTTTGTAAATATTTTCAAAAACTTGCATCCATATCATTGTGCATAAATCTTGCATTTAGGAATTTTTCATTTTGTAAATATTTTCACTTTGCATTTGGATTTTGTGGGTAGTATCCACTGAAAAAACCTCACGAGAAAAAATTCCTCCTATTGGGAAACCCAGAGATTTAACGGCTTGTTGCATATGCTCAATGCAATCGTACTCCCTACGAAAACGGATTTATCTTAGTTTTTTTCTCTTTCTTTATTCGAGGACGAATAAAAAGATAAGTGTGAGAGTATTTGATGTGCACGTAAATGTGCATATTTTTACCACCATATTTAATCTATTTAAATTAAATAAATGATCATATCAGTTATTTTGACTTGTTTAAACTAAATTCAAATTATTTTCGAATTATCACATATTCATCTTCTTATAGGGGCAAAATGATCACTTTTTGTGAATATATTAATTCGAGAAAATTTAATTGAAAATTTCTATGTTATTTTGTAGGAAAATTGGATGGAAATTACATGTGGTTTCATGAAGACATGCATGCACAAAATGAAATAAAGCAAATGAAGATGAAAATAATTCAAATTCATGAACATGAAGGACCCCACCTACCCACATTTCTTCATGTACAAATTAGAAGCTAATCCATATGCTAATAGTTATTACACTTTCATGCACAATTAATGGGTGATTAATGAAGCTAATGATAACTTGGTCACCACACTTCCTACAAGGCCATTTTGGGCATTCCCTAAAAAATGGATTAGGGTATCTAACTTGTATAAATACCCTTTATGTTTCATATAACTCTCTTCCTCTTAGTTATTTTTAGTCTCAAAATAAAACACAAGCTCTCTTCTTTCTTTGCATGGTTACTTAGCCATTTTTTTATTTCATGTAATCTTTCTTTTTATGCAATATTATTTAATGTTCTTTTACATTTACATGCTCTCTTTCTTATTTTGTTAGTAGCTTAGTGTTCATTTCTTTTTCTTGGTTTTTCTTTTGATTTTGCTCTCTTTTTGCTCTTGTTTATTTCAGGTTGCTTTCTGCATTTGTTGATTTAATGACAAATATAATAGGCCAATACTACAATTTAGGAGTAATGAATCTCTCTTGAATCATGTAGATGCAACATAATTTTTCATTCATGTCTCTTTTGTGCTTAATGGAAAGTTAGATGTTTGTGTGATTTTGTGTTTAATATTGAGTTTGATAGTTTATGTTGTTCAAAACAAATAGGCTATGCTTAGTCATATAAATCGCTAATTACCTCTTCATCTACATATGATTATGGTAATGGAAGTGGATTTAGAATCAAAATTTAATGGTTTATGTTTCTAATTCAATAGATAATAATCCATGCTTAAAATATATTTTACTTTTAATTTCATGTCATTTTCATTATAGTTAATAAGTGGGTTAGAGGGTGCATTAAAGTTTGATGGTTTAAGTGTGTTAATTAATAACACAATTAGGCTATGCTTATGATAAATGCATCAACTAGACTCACAAATGACTAAAAAGAGATCGTAATTTCATTATGTTGATTTATGTGATCATGAGAGAGGATTTTCCTCTAAATTGCTCTTTAATCTCATATTTTTATTCTCCTTAGTTATAGCTTGTTTTTACCTTTTTTTAGTTAGTTAACAATCCCTCGACTTTGGGTTAATTTGATTGGATAGAATTTAAAAATCCAAACAATTCCCTATGGATCGATCCGTACTCGCATACGTGCTAGAATCGTACGTCGAGCGCTTGCGGTTATTTTAGTTTGAAATTTTTCGACTATTTTCTAAACCGATAGAAAACTAGCCGATAAACACAAGCTGCCTTGATGCGTAAGCAATAACTTTGCCCTTCTGCATTAGTACTGCTCCCAATCCAGTACCACAGGCATAAGTGTATACTACCAACCTTTGGTTACCATCTAGAACTACTAACACTAGCGCATTAGTTAAAAAAAGCTTTAACTTAAGGAACCCTTCCTAACATTTTTCAGACCAAACAAACTTCACGTCTTTCCTGGTCAACTTAGTCAAAGGCGCTACTATCCACAAGAAATCCTTGATGAATCTCCAATAATAGTCAGTAAGTCCAAGAAAACTTCTGATCTTGGTCCCCAATTCTGGTTTCTTTAAATTGTTCACAACTTCGATCTTATCTGGATCAACTGACAATCCCTTCTCTGAATGACATAACCAAGAAACTTAACATCTTTCTTCCAAAAATGACATTCCAAAAACATCACCTTCAGCTGATTCTGCCTCAGCGTCTCCAACACCACTCTAAGATGAATCGCATGCTCACTTTCATCCTTTGAGTATACCGAAATATCATCTATAAATACCAACACGAACCTATCCAAATGCTATCGAAAAACCCATTTCATCAAATCAACGAAGAAAGCAGGCACATTAGTCAAACTAAATGGCATCACCAACCACTCATACGAACCATATCTAGTCGGAAATGCCGTCAAACGAATGCTAACCTCCACCACTCTCAGTTGATGGAACCCCATCGCCAAATCCAATTGGGAAATTACTCTGGCTCCACTCAACTGATCAAACAGATCATCTATCCTCGGCAAAGGGTACCTATTCTTGATCGTCCTTTCATTTAACTTACGATAGTCAACAAACATCCTTAACGACCCATCGAGCTTCTTCACAAACACCACAGCTGCTCCCCAAGACTAACTTCTTGGTCTAATAAAACTCCTTCCCTCAAGATCCACTAGTTTCACCTTCAATTCCTTCATCTTTGTCGATGCCATCCTACTAGGTGGTCTACTGATAGGTTCAGCTACCGGTATAAGGTCTATTTGAAACTCAACTGCTTATTTCGGTGGTAATCCAGTAACCGGCTCAAAAACATCTGCGAACTCTCTATCCACACAAACCTGACTAAGGTCTTCTCCAACCTCCATGGCACTCAACAAAGCACAAACACTCTTACTGGAATTCTCCACTGAGAAAACGATTCGGTTATGACTATCTGGGTGTCTCAACGATATTCCCAATCTTGGCAAAATATCCTAGCCTCATACTTACCCCACCAATCCATACCCAAAATGATCCCCAAATCTATGAAATCAAAGACATACAAAGTGCATGTAAATTTATGACATAACAAATCAAGTTCTGACCGGTCACATCTCATCCCTAGAGTTGCATACCCTCTTATTAGATTCGCAACCTATAAGGAAGTAACAAGTTATGTGGATTCTATACATAACCTATCAACCAAATACTGTAATATAAATGAATGTGATGCACTGGTATCCAAAAGTACCCTAAATGGTATATTCTGAATCAAAAACGTACCTTCCATCACAGTCTCCCCTTTCTCTGTTGCAGTAGGTCTAGAAGAATATGGTGGTCCAATAGCAAACACCTTCCCTCTGTCCGCCCTGATTGGCTCTGGACACTGGTTCTTATAATCTCCAGCTTGGTCACAGTTGATGCATTTCACATTCTTCTTCTCTGCATAATTCTTTCCTTTACCAGTTCTGCACTCATGGGCATAATAACCCTTCTTATCACACTTATAGTACACCAAATCAACCTTTGCCTTCTTAGCGACCCCTCCTCTTTGGGCTTCTTTCTTCATAAGGAATTTCCTTTTCTTTCCCTGAGGATCCTGAGACTCAGCAGGCTTCTCCCTAACTAGAACAGCAAGCATCTCCTCATGGCGGATGGCCATCTCTCTCACCACATGATAAGGTTCCCTAATATAAGTCGTAGATATTCTGCCTAACTCTGGCCTCAATCCTCTAATGAATCTCTCATTTCTTCTGATATCATGTCAACCAAAGCATAACCAAATCGAGATAGCTCATCAAACTAAGCAGCGTACTTGATCATAGACATCTCTCCCTGGACAAGATCCATGAACTACCTCATCAATGCTGATTTGGAAAACTCAAGCAGGAACCTCTGCTCAAACGTCCTCCTAAAATAAGCAAATGTCAGCTCTTCCTCCAGGACTCCAACTATCATACTGTTCAACTAATGAAGCACTAACCCTTAAACTATCTTGTCGATAGCTCTCTTCTCTCTATCCTCCAAGCCTAAATCTGCAAAGATCCTTTCAAAGTTCAACAGCTAGTTCTCAACTTCAACTTCATCCTTCGTTCTAACAAACGGCTTTCCGCCTAGACTGGTATAGTCTCTTCTTAGCTTGGCATAGTTATAACCAGCTGGAACTATAGGATTAGCTCCTCCAACATTACTAGCAGCTCTTGCTTGCAAAAGATTAGCCAACAACTGATACGCTATCCCCGCATCTACTGGCGGATTTCTAGCACCTACATTGGCCTCAGCATTTTGGTTAGCATTAGCCCGTCGACCTTGGTTTCTCCGAGTATTAGGTCGAGCACTTCCATTAGTAGTGGTACTTCCTCCACCTAGATTTCCTGTTCCATATCCTGCTTCTATATCCTTTGTCACATATATCTGCATACAAGCCTTAGTAAGATACATAAGAACGGTCTAAGAGAGAGGGGAATATGTACTTAGATATATAACAAATACAAGTATGATAATATAGCGTTAACCCAAAACTAAATCATATTTATAAATTCATTGGATTATGTTTCAAAAATCTTTTAGGTTTATCTTTTCTTTTAAAGTTTCATAAACCTATGCTCTGATATCAACTTGTAACATTCCCTACTTTGAGGCTCAAAACTAACGGCTACGGATGCTGCAGTCATCCATAGTTATTAATTCTCGACGACCAAATATGGTGGTGCTAGATATATTGATACACAGATCATAGAAATATGGAAAAAAAATTAACAATTCGAAAACATATTTCTACATTCCATTCAAAAAATTCATATTCATTACATAATCTCGAAACTTCAACCATGTTCAGCAGAATATAATTATTACACGTACGCCAAGAGCGACATATAAAGATGCTCCCTTGGTTGATCGGAGTATATAATAAGGCTAATGAATTTGCCTTTACATCCAAATACCCAGCGGAAAAGATAACTCTAAATAACTGATTGCCTCCTGCACACCTTCAGATGCTTTATTCGTATAAGAAGAGAGCCTGAAAACCTTAAATTTCAAGCGACGCAAAATCAATTGAGTACCCGAGAGTCTAAGGAAAAAACAAAAACTTTGAGTCAGACATAAAGCATGTTATGAAAATAATCTAACATTTCAGTCCTTTTAGATATCTATTGAAATCATGCCGCTTAGAGAAACGGAGTTTCCCTTCACTAGTATCCTAAAACCTTTTCAAAATCATATTCTGTGCTCCTGCATCCACAATGGTTAAAACATACATTTTCAAAATATTGTGATGATATGCATACAAAAAACAATTAGTATTTCCTCAGTTTAATCTGACACCCTGTCATAATTATAGCTACTAGGGTCACTATTAGCCTTATTAGTTTTCATGGGTTTACCTAACCGTGTTATAATTAATGGACACCCTCTCCTATTCATAGTTATCATGGGATCACTAAGAACCTATATGCTTCTACCAGTTAACCTAATTAATTCATGGGTCCTCCTGAATCTATTAGTCATTCCAATAACTAATTACCTTATCCTAGTTTTCATGGGTATACTAGGAACCTATGGATTTATCCAGTAACTTACTTCGCATCGTAGTTTTCATGGGTTGCTAGGAACCTACTGATACTTCCATTAGCCACTTTCTTATCCTAGTTTTCATGGGTTTACTAGAAACCTATCGACTGATGTCAATTCTTAATCCGGATATAGTTTTCATTAGTTCACCACAAACAAATTAGCCCCTGCTAACTATACTTATTACGTAATTTTCATGGGTTTACTATGAAACTTTTGGTTACTTCCAATAACACATAATCATAGTTTTCATGGGTTTATTATGAACCTTTTCATTACCACAAATAACTATAAAGTCTAAGCATCCTATACTTTTGGTCACCCTGACTCCTTGGGTGCAATTCTACTCATTCAGGAGTTTAATAAATTTATATTCACTATTGAGTTAACCTAACTGGTTCTTCTATCCCACTTTCCCCAAATTACAATTATGGGTTATCATGTGAATATATTCATATTTGAAGAAGCAAAACAATAATTAACACTACCACTCCTGTGGGTTTCAGGTCCTTGAAATACATTTCATAAAACATAGTTAACACCTTTAACTTATATTTTTTTTCCAGGGCAATACTTCTTCTAAATTACATATTTAAGGTCATTACAAAAATCCTTTATATAAGCCGTGGGTTTTCCTTTAAAAATTTGAGTATGTGTTTTTAAATCTTTCGACAACGTCAAAAGCTTCTATTTCAACCCCTTCGAAAGCATAAATCATATCTTTTAAAATAATAGGCTCCAGCATTTTTAATACTTAAATGCTTCCTTCGAAATCTTTCGACCTTGTTAAAGTATCATTAAATAAGGGTAGAACCTTTCGAAACCAATGAAGGTCAAACCTTTCGTAAGCATTGGAAATCAAACCTTCTGAAGGCATTGGGTTTATACTTAAAAATATTACTTTGGGTCATAGTGAAAATAGGTGAAAGTATCACTTTCAAAACCACACTTTATTCTATAAAATATTGGGGAAGTTTGATGGTGTCGAAACCATCCTTTTGAAAGCACTAAAACATCTGGGAAACAGTTGAAATTTTCGACAACGTCGAAAGCTCCTGCTTTTGACCCCTTCGAAAGGTTTGGGAAGTGGAATGTTTTTTTAATAAACATTCAATCTTTCGATAATGTCGAAAGCTCTTGCTTTTGACCCCTTCGAAATATTTAAAGAAAAATAAAGGCAGAAGCTCTTTTTTTCAAAATCCTCCTTAAAACAACCTTTCGAAAATAGAGCTTTCGATTTTGTCGAAAGCTCCTTTAACAACTATCCTCTCAAAATCATAGCTTTCGACCTTGTCGAAAGCAAGCATAATTTTCAATCATGTCGGAAGCTCTTTATGAAGCCAACCTTTCGAAATCATAGCTTTCAATCTTGTCGAAAGAAAACATAGCTTTTGACCTTGTCGGAATCTTTTTAAAACAGACAAGTGATTTTCTTTTTCAAATCAAAGTAAACTAAGGATCCATGTCCTTCAAAAGCAACCCTTCAAAAGCAACCCTTCAACACCATACCTTCCGACTTGGTCCAATTCACTTCATACCACCTAAACGATATCGTGTGCATTGCTTTCAACCTTGTTGGTCATTGAAGTCGAAAGGTCTTGGTCTATAGGTCTAGGTTGAAAGGTTTTCCAAAGAAGGCGGAACCACCTTTTTCTGGGTAAAAGCTGATTTTGCCAAAATAAGTAAACTTTTTATAACAAACTTGCATATTGTAAACATTTGATTGGCTTTCACAACTTTTAAATACTTTGGATAATATTTGCCGAATTTTCTGAGATCTAAAATCAAATTAACATTTAACAAATAAGCCCTTCCTCTTATAAATATAATTAAATCATTTAGGTCCTCCTTTTGAAATAATTTAATTTCCATACTAAATCACTTAGTAAAAATCCCCAAAATTCCAGAAATTCACTTTAATCGTGTTATCTAACATATCAAAATTTCAGACCCAAATTGTTAATCTATTCCAAAATAAATTTATAAACCCAAATAACCATGTTTTCCTTTGAAAATTCATAACCAATTCCCCACGGTTTGGAAAATTATAAAAATTGAAACCCAACTCCAAAATTAGGTGTTCTATAACGTAAAACTTTCCCATGGCATTTACAAATCATTAAGCCTCGGTTTTACCCTAAAACTGTGTATTTCTCCTTTAAACAACCTTGTTTAAACCATGCAATGATAATCAAGCATATCATCATTCAATATATCATAAAACATATTTACCCTTAAATCTGAAACCACGTGATTATAAAACCAAAGTAGAGATGTAGAAATTATTATTTGCCTTAAAATGGATAAGGAAATTGAAGTTTGATTGAGATCGATTTCTTCTAGCTTGACCCTAAGTTTTACTTTGATTTTCTCTTCTCTTCCTAATGGCCAACCTTGCTTGCTTCTTACGGTTATAAATTTTGTTTGAAGTAAAAATGAAGTGTATGACTAAGGAGAATAGAATAAGGGAAAATATGGGCGGCTATTTATCCTAATTCCCTTATGTTTAATTACTTAACCATTTATAAGTCCATTTAGTTAAATAAGCACGGCCACTAAATTTTATTAATCAACCTCAATCTCCTTATCTAATTATTCTATTTAATTTATTCTAACTAAATCTCCTGAATAATGTCATCATTAAAATTAGGGGTGTTACACCATCGAAGCAGCCAATAAAACTATTAAAACTATTCTTAAAAAGAGGTTAAACAAAGCCAAAGGAGGTTGGGTAAAAGAACTTCCACTTGTATTATGGGCCTATAGTGCATCCGCCAAAAGTGCAACAGGACATACTCCATACTCTTTAACATTTGGATGTGAGACAATGCTTCCAATTGAAGTCGAAATACCTTTGCATCGAAGAATTGAATATACATTTGACCCAAACCAAGAGTTGAAGAAAGAATATTTAGACTTAACCATGAATTAGAGATGAGGCAACCATACGAACTGCTAAATATCAGAGAAGGGTAACCAAATACTATAATTCAAATGTAAGGACAAAGTCGTTCCGAAAAGGGGACTAGTACTCCGTAGAGTGATGGCTAACGCTTAAAATTCGACAGATGGACCACTTGGACCAAACTGGGAAGGTACCCTAATCATACACAAAGTGACTCCACCAGGAGCTAATCAATTATGCCGACTAGATGGCGACATAATTCCTAGAACATGGAATGTAGAACATTTACGACCATATTATCTAACAATATATGAATAAAGATCAGATTATCAAGTGTGTCTACATGGATGGGAATGTGATCCTCCTCAAAAAATGGAACTACCTAAGATGGTAGAAAGCCTTTGACTGTGCCAAGATGGTTATGTCAAAGCGGCTCCTAAAGGAAGTCAGAGAAATCTTTTAGTCGTGCCCAAAATAGCTAGGCTAAAGCATCTGCATGCCCTTGATAACGCCTATGTGGCGTTATCATGGCACCTCCTAGAGGGACGATGGAGTAAGCCTTTGACATCGCCTTAATCGGCTGGGTCAGAGCACCGACCAGCCTTTATTCTCGCTTATAAGGCCTGTTTGAAGCACCTTCTAGAGGGAGGACAGAGTAAGCCTTTGTCCCGCCTAGCAATGGCCTGGCCAAAGCACCTAACTAGCATTCGTTCCCACCTATAAGGCTTGTTTCAAGCGCCTCCTAGAGGAAGGTTAGGTAAGACTTTGGTCCTGCTTGATGAGAGCTAACCGAATACACCAGACGACCTGATTCATCGCCTAAGATGGTGGTAGGGGTCAAAATAACGGACTAAGACGTCCAAGTCCGAAGAGTGGTACACACAAAGGATTAACAACATTTGAAGCATGGACAATGGCACTACAAAGAATTTAACAACATCCAATGCCTGGAGAGTGGCATAATAAAGGAGTAACATTCGTAGCCTGGAGGGTGGCACAAAATAGAGGAATCAAAAATCTAAGACCTGGAGGGTGGTGCAAAACAAAGGACTATTATTATTATTTTCATATGATGATTTCTGAACTTTTATTATTATTTCCAGATGAAGATTTCCGGACTTCTCTAATTATTACCAGATAAGAAATTTGGTATTCTGTTACAATTACTAGATGGGGATTTTTTGGACTTCTATTATTATTACCAAATGTGAATTTATGGTCTTATATTATTATTCCTATAGGATGATTTCTGGACTTCTATTATTGCTGCTAGATAAGGATTTTCGGTCTTCTCATTATTATCAAAAGGGGTTTTGATCTTCCATTCTAATATTTTTCGGATAAAGATTTTTGGACATCTATTATAATTGCCAGATAAGGGTTTTCGTCTTTTTCTATTATTTCTAGATATAGACTTCTAGTTTCCTATTGTTGTTATCGCCAAATAGGGGTTTTTGATCTTCCATTATATATTTATAAGATAGATTATTGATCTTCTATTACAAGATATGAATTTTTGGTCTTCTATTACCAATTGAGATTCTAGATTTCTATTCATTACAGGAGAAGATTTCTGATGCTCCCTCCTATGATATTACCAATCTTCTGGCATTCTATTTGAAAACTAATTATTATCTTTTGCTCTTTGTCTTATAGAAAATTGTAATTTTAACTCACAAATAATATAGGAAAACAAGACTAGCAGGGAGATCTTATTGAGGATTGGACAATACAAAGGAATTCTGGATTTTACCCTAAAGAGTGAAAAGCTTCATTTATATTGGGGGGCTAAATGTTATCACAATAATTTTCAAAGGATATGAGTCAAGGAATCAATGTGAGGATTAATGGTTCATGTCGAGGATTGAAGCAGGGGTTCATGTCAAGGTTCAATGCTTCAGATGCAAAGATGGATATCAATATCAAAGTCCTTGCCAACATCGAAGAACACAGGATGGTGATAAAAGAACCATCCTTCATCTACCCAATGACGTGGATTTTCTTCAAAATAGACCGCTTCATGTCGATGACGAGAACCATAAACTATAGACATGATCGAGAGTCAAGAGGTAACATAGTAACAACTTTATATGGGCAATCTCGACAACTGATGTTGTCAAGGTTCATTAATAACATCGATGTCTTGCGTCAATAGCATCGAGGATCATCAAGGAAGAGCGACTTTGAGCATTTAAGTCATACCAAGGTCTTATCATGAAGGAACAAAAGCACAAGCATTAAAGCATGAAGACTATATCCATGCCGAGCCAATAAGGCTGCTATAATCATGCCCGAGGATGCTGAAGCATGGCGAGGCTAAAGATTGGTGGTACCTACTACTTACCCAACTCTATAAATGGAGGTGAAGGAGCTTCATGATGGAGGCTGATTTTTTTATTCCTCACTTTTATTCTTAAAACATACTCTAGCAAACCCTAAATCAAATTGGGAAAGTTGAATTTGATTGTAATCATTTTTGATCAATAGCAACAAAGGCTTTGGCTTATGAATTTTGACTATGATTTATTTAATCATTATCAATTTGGGCTTGCCAATACTTAAACTCGTCAAGTTCAAAACTTGGTACGATTAGCCTCGATGAGCTTTGAACTTCATAATGTTTTCATCCCAATTGTATAGCTCGATATAGGGTGGTCGTAAAATTCAAAGCACGACATTATCATAGCCAAAGAACCTTTAATAACCACTGATGCATAGCCTCGACATGGTCATTCTTGTCGAGTTTTGGGCAATGGCAAGCTTATATACGCATATTATATGAACATTGAATTCCCGAACATGAGAACAAGAAAGGAGTATGGTCTATTGCCATGCTTAATAGATCATGTCCCCAACTTGTCACATCTTCAATATTTTCATCTGATCATTTGATGTGATATAAGTCTTTGAAAGAAGGACTTATCTAAAAATTCACGAAGAAGGACTCGACATCGTCATGCCAGCTTCCAATGAGGACGTGGATTTCCCTTTGGGATGTTGAGCTTAACGGCTAATGAAAACGAAATGAGCACAAGTTTATTCTTGAAGATATATTGTCATCCTTATTAATGATTTTATCAAACACTTAGTTTCATGATGGCAAGTTGGACCTTGGTGTCTTTGATGGCATCATTAATCAATGACACGCGGTTAATTGCCTATATATGTTAAATTCAAGACTAACTTGTCATTATCGGTATCTGAGGTGTTATTCCTTTTTATGGTCTAATTGGCTCATCATGCCATCAATTACTATGTTGTTAAATATATGGTCACAAGGTTTGATCCAAGCTTAAGACTTGGCAAAAGTCTATGTTCTTATATATGGTTTATTTCCTAAGCCTATAAAAAAATCGCACAATCTTAAGAAGTCTACCACCAATGGCATGGGCAAAACCATATCCACACCACCCATATCCCCCATTTGAACATACAGATCCACCCATACTAGTAGGGTAGCCCAAAGCACAGCGGCCAGGTATTATCGAAACTAAGGGAGCATCATGGACTCATTTCCAACGTTTGCATTGCCTCCATTTGTCATTGCTCTTGTTATTTGTCTCATAGATGCTTATTAGTATAAATTACACATTGGCAACTTCCTTGAGAATGCAGAAATACATAGGATACATGGCGTGCTTATGTAGTTATAAAGTAAAAATATACAAGTATGCTCTCTCTTAACGTTACCCGAGTTTGTTATTAGGTAACCTATACTCTATTACCAAACGAAAATACTTGCCATTCATAGTACCCAAAAATCCATGCACAGTAGCACTCGAATCCCCAAGTACGAAAAATGATGACTCTTAAAGGTGGCAAAAAGATAAAAGTTGAGCATGTCTATCATGGGTTCGTACATAACTTACAGCTTAAGGATAAAATATAATAATAATAATATACGAATGCATAAGACTATCAATATCATAACAATGCAAAGACAAAAGGATCCGTTGTCATATTGCACAACACTCAGAATATATGGGGTTAAAATGATACAACGTCCTAAAATGATATTTCTAGTAGTCTGATATGTCCATATACAAATATACTAGATACAAAATCATACTAAAAAAAAGCCATGGCCTATAACCTGCTCCAGCTAGTAATGCCTACTCAAATCCCTAGCCCATACCTACTAAATGGATAGATAAAATTGAAAATATAGAGATGGTTAGTGATAAAGTCTGGTGAAAAGGAAATAACATTACTTGTTATCCAACATTTGAACCAAGAAACATCTCGAATGGTTTTCGACTTCAATATGATGTAGAAATAGATCAAGAATCTTAGGAGGTTCTGAAATGATGATATGTTGAGGCACTAGAAGTTTAAGCATGAATTGTACTAGTAAATCTTTTCGGTATCGCCATGATTGAACATGTCGGCACTGACATGTTTAGATATGGGACCCACTCTAGAGCTATTAGTAAAGGCGCCTTGTACTTTGTGGAACAAAGAAGACTCGCATAGAACAAATCATGCTGATCCCAACATGATTTGAAGGAGAAATTTCGTTTATGAAACTTGGGAACTTGAAGACTTAAAAATATATGAGAAAACATCGAAGATTCGAATGAAAAATCATGTCGGAATTGACATGATCATGTCGGCACTGTCATGCTTCGAATTAGGAATTTTACTCGATCTTCATGCTTGAAGGAGTGATCTAAACTATTACATAGTCTTTTGCAAGCTAGTGAATTTGATGGGTAAGTTTTGCCAACAAATATCCATTCTTTGGCAATGAAAAAAGCACTTCTGGAATTCCTATCTATTTTTTGCTAAGAAGTGCCGCTAAACTCGAATTTCGGTAGGTTTCCAAATTTGAAAGCTTTATAATTTGATTGTACTTGTACAAACTCAACTAAATAAAATTATTTGTGGATGTAGGAAGTGATTTGAGGACGTGCCAAATTAAAATCTCATGTGTTCATACTTTCATTTTTGTTATTGGATCTTTTCGTTTTACTTTTGGTTGAGTTAGGATGTTGTGCCTTTTTAGGTACAATATTTTGGTGCTTTCATTGATTGGAATGTTTCTCCGGCTTGGATTCTGCATTGAAGTTGAGTTAGAAGGGAATTGAAAGTTAGATCTAGAATTTTTCTTGTTGAAGATCCATGGTTATTTGGATTTATAGAAGAATCTACTAACAGATTTGATAAGAGATGGCTCTAAGGAAAGGTGTTACAAAATATAGAATCATTATTGAAGGAGAACATAAAAGATCTCAGCATGCTGAAGGTGAGACTATTCAATCTTTTCTTACTCTACCAATATCATTATCTCAACCGACTGAAGTCATGAGAAGAGCTGAAATGCAAAGGATGAAGATGGATATGACTACGAGGATACTAAAGAAGCAAAGGAATCAATTGGATTTGATAAGAGCTATGCAAGAGCAATTGGTACATTAGTCAGCCTGGGCGGAGGATTGAATCGTAAAGGTGAATGAAAGATAGAAGGGATTCATCATCTTCTATTCTAATGAAGAAAGCTCGATTTCGAAAAATAGTATAGAAGGGATGAAAAATAATCGATGCAGGGTGGGGCTAGGGCAACGCAGAAGAGAACTACAAAAGATGGTGTAACTTAAGTGAAGCCAAAACATATTGGTACCGATATGTCCAATCAGATTGATACCGACATGATTACTAAGTTAGTGAATATTTCTAACAACGAAGTGGAGTTCCAAGATGTTAGCATTGATGAAGGACAAGCCAATGGTGCTCATAGAGGGAGAATTTAAATAGTTGGTGTTAAGAAGAATACCGTAAAATTAGCTATGAGGTAACGTAGCTCGATAAGGCATCGATACAAACGAAAGGTTTCCCCAAAGATAGGGGAGACTATACATCAAGGAACTAACTGAGAACATTTGCAAAGTCAGATACTAATGGTTTTTCCTAATGCTCACCGTCTAGCTACCCATAGCAATGAAGAGTATATTGCTGATATGTTTAAGAGTTACTGAATGAAGGACAAGAAAGACGAAATGATGAGTAGGGTTCATCACCAACCATTCCCTATTCAGCAAAAACATTTTGGTAGAAAGGTATCATAAGAAACTTTTGATGCCTACTATGTCTATCTATAATGGAATAACTGATTCGAGACAACATTTCATAATATATGGATGGCATATGGATAGTGCTTATCTACCGATGCTGTGAGATGTTGATGCTTTCCTATATTTTTTAAAAGAATGACGATGATGTGATTCACTCACCCTCGTCGAGGTCCATATCATCGTTTAATCAATTAGCAAAGAATTTTATGGAGCAATTCCAGGTCCATTGTGTGATCAAAAGATGTGATGTCATTGTCGAATTTTCATCAGAGTTTTAGAGAGACTCCGAAGGACTTTTCAATGAGGCTCAATGCTACAGTTACTAAAGTAAGAAACCCAAAAGAAGAGATTGCATTGATGACATTGATCTTTGTGTTTCATCCGAGGATGGATTTTGGTATGTGGCTCAAGAGAAAGTAGTCATCTACCATGGAAGAAATTTACCAAAAGGCAACATAATTTATACACTTGGAAGAGGCAAATTTTGCTGCTGGATTGGCTGATGACAGTCAAGAGGGATCGAGTGGTGTAATTCAAAGCAACATTGTATTAAGTAGACACGTGATGGAGCTGGCAACATTATAGTGAATGTTGTAAGCAACAGTAACACTAAGCGGAAGAACCAAGATGTTGGAGGCCAAAAATAAGACACCAGGAATAGCACAAGGTATAATAGACCTGGAGATTACACCCAATGGAATGACGTGGTTGAAAATATCTACCTTGCAACGTAAGGTACCGAGCACTATAAGAAACTGCCTCCGAAGCTGGCTACTGACCAATAAAGATGACGAGGAAATGATTGTCGCTTCTATAAGACCTAAAGGCATATTACAAATGCATGTAGACATATAAGGGATGTTATTGAAGATTTTTTTTGAATGAAAATGCGGCCTTAACATATTAGAGACCAGTTGTAATGACACATCTTTCGTCCCTAGAAAATCAACACCTAATACATCTACTGTATTACAATATCGAGCATCCAAGTGCCAAAAATGCAGATTGTTAGGGTAAAATAAAGAAAAAGAACAAGGAAGATAAAATCTCATAGTGGAATGACAACATATAATATAGAGAAGATGGTAAAAGCTGTCTCTCTAAAATACATGGTATATTAGAGTTAAAAATAAATCTCATCGGCCTTGACAATTATAACTTCTTGACTTTACAAATTCTAACGGGTATATATAATAATACAGCGGAAAATAAATATACTATGATAGGTGAACATACAACTCTACTTCAAGGGCTCTATGTCCGACCAATGACAACTTGGAAAAGCACTCGGTCTGACTCGATGATGCAGTACGACCTAAGGAAAGCGCTATAGACCAAGCACGACCTAACACGGACTTAAGTCGTTCGGAAACTTTAGTTTGTGTACGACCTAAGGCTATAAGGGAAACACCACGAGATAATAAGGCCGCGACGCGAGTTGAGAAGGCGCAAGGGTTAAATCGGCTACGACCTAAGGAAAGTGTTTAGGTCGACTACTATCTTACGAGTATAAGAAGAAGGAGCTACGACTTAAACTAAGTCGTTAACCGACTTACCAATCTATGATAAACTAAGGCGCATGAAGATGGGTTTGAAGATGAATCTTAAGTCGCAGCGTACTTAAGTCGTGAGTCATTAGGTCGTATATGACCTAACTGTTGTAAACATGTGTTGTGTTGAGTCGGCTTTGTGTTGTAAATTGTTAAGTAGTTAGGTCGGCATGAATATAAGTCGGTCGAATGTGTTTTGTATTTCTTAAGTCGGCATGTAGTTGAGTCGGCCGAAGGCTGTTGAGTTGTAAGTTCTTTAAGTCGTTTGTGATGTTGAGTCGGTGGAGCCGCTGTGTTGTATATATGTGCTATGGTGATAAGTCGTTGCCGACTTAGTTAAGTCGCAAGTCGTATACGACTTAAGGTCTGGGTCGAAAACACTATAAATACGTGTGAGTTGTAACTTGTAAGGTTGGTTGATTTTTGGAATAAAATTCTTGTTTGATTGCTGTGTGCTTTCATCCTAAATTGGTAGTTGAGTGTAATCTCCTATCTCCACTTTCGGTTAATCGAGTGCGCTCAATTCAACGATTGTTGAAGCCAATTCACGGTATCAAGTGCGCTTGATCAACGTTTGAAGAATTGTAGATCTTCTTTCACGGTATCGTGCGCGATCAACGTGTCGAAGATAGCTAGAATTTGGTATCTTTGTGATCAACGAATTTGGGCATTTCAGTATCTTCAATCCACCGATTGCTACTTTCATCGATCTATATCGTTTTTTTAATTATCCGCTGCGTCAGTTTGGTATCAGAGCTTGACTTAGCCAACCATAGCTAAGACGAGTCTTGGAGCCAGGGAGTTTGAAGTTTGAAGTTCATCGTGTTCATCTTGAAGTTGCAACAAGTTAGAAGTTTTCGATCCATATTCTTTTGGATCAAAGTGTGGAAGTTGTTTGAATTTGATTTGTGTTGAAGCGTTGAGGCCGAACCAAGTTGAGTTGGGGCCGTGCTTGTTTGACTTGTGTTGAAGATTTTTGAAGTATTTGTTGAAGTGTTGTGAAGTTCAATCATGCCACCAAGGAGAGCTAATCGTCATCAAAATGTTGAAGCGTTGTATAGAAGAGAAGAAGCCGAGCAAATGGAACAACGTATTAATGAGAAGTTTGATGAAGGCATTGGAAAGTTAGAGAAGTTGATGAATGATTTAAATCAAAATCAAAGGAGGAGATCACCAATCTCGAACCATGGAGGAAACCGAGTTTCGCCATCGGTTACGGAAGCGAGAAGGGTATCACCGCAATCTTTTAGAGAAAGAAGAGAAACATCAATTTCATCAAGGAGAGATCACCATGACTATGGACGGGAAGAGAGAAGAACCCCACGAGAGTTTGAAGATGAGCCATATAGAGATGAAGAGAGACATAGTAGAAGAGACATGCGTGATCAAAGGGATGTTGATGGTCGAGATTGATATAGACATACATTTGATTTTAATGAAGTGGGTAATAGAGCTAGCATTCATTATCGAGATCGAGACCAAATTCGAAATTCATATCGAGATGTAGATGATGATCGTCGATGGGAATCGGGTATGAAGATGGAAATTCCAGAATTCAAGGGTGGAATGGTAGCGGAAGAATTTCTTGATTGGTTGTCTAATGTTGAAGAGATTTTTGACTTTAAAGAAGTTCCTGAGCATAGAAGAGTGAAGTTAGTTGCTACTAGGTTGAGGAGGAGAGCTTTGGCATGGTGGCAGCAAACTAAACTTACACGGGAGAGAATGGGAAAGTCAAAGATTGAATCATGGGAGAAGATGAAGAAACTGATGAGAGCTACATTTTTACCTTACAACTATCAATCACTCATGTACCAGAGATTGCAGAATCTAAGGCAGGGGACGAAGTCAGTTAATGATTATGCAGATGAATTTTACCAACTCATTGCCAGAAATGATATTATGGAGACAGAAGAACAGCTGACTGCTAGGTTTGTAGGAGGGTTGCGAATGCAGATTCAGGATATGGTTAATATGTTTGATCCAAGATCTGTGGCGGAGGCACATCAGAAAGCGTTGGCTTGGGAGAAGCAGGGAAGGCATGGAGGTGGTGTGTTTACCAATTCCAACAATCAGGTGAAGGGTGTTAGTCGAAGTTCTAATGTTCCTAAAGCTGTCGCAAAACCGGTTGTGAAGGAAGTTGAGAAGGCAAAGGTTAATAGCAGTTTCAAATGTTACAATTGTCAGGAGTTGGGTCACAAAAGCAATGAATGTCCGAAGACGAAGAGGAGAGCAATGGTTGCAGAGATTGAAGAAGAGGATGTGGAAGCTGAATGTTCTAATTCACCTTATGTTGAGAAGGAAGAAGAGTTGTCCGGAGATAGGGGTGTAATTTAATGATGAGGAGAAGTTATTTGGCACCAAAACAAGAAGAGGAAAACGGTTGGTTGAGGAATAACATATTTCAGTCCACATGCACTATTCTGGGAAAGGTTTGCAAGTTCGTCATTGATGCTGGGAGTTGTGACAATATTATCTCTACAGAAGCAGTAAAGAAGTTGAACTTGAAAACTGAGAAGCATCCTAAACCGTACAAGCTAGCATGGTTAAGGAAGGGTGGTGAAGTGAAAGTTGGACGAAAAGCCTGTGTGAATTTTTCAATTGGTAAGAAATACAAAGACGAAATTTGGTGTGATGTTGTAGACATGGATGTGTGTCATCTGTTGTTGGGCAGACCATGGAAGTTTGATAGAGCAGTACAACATGATGGACGTGCTAATAGCTACAGTTTCATGTTTGAAGGTACTAAGATCACTTTAATTCCCAAGAAGCAACAACAGAAAGAAAGCAAGTTGGAGGAGATTGAAGAGCTGAAAACTTTGCTATCTTTGAAGGAGTTTGTTAAAGAAGTTGAAGAGGAGCCTGAAGTCTATTTGTTGATTGGACGAGAGAGTCATGAAGAGGTTGAAATTCTAGAAGAAGCGAAGCCAGTTTTGAAAGAATTTGAAGATGTATTTCCAGAAGAGTTGCCAACAAAGTTACCACCGTTGAGGGATATTCAACACCAAATAGATCTTGTTCCAGGAGCTGTGTTGCCACATCGACCACATTATCGAATGAGTCCAAAGGAACATGAGGAGTTGCGAAGGCAAGTGGAAGAACTGTTAGAGCAAGGGCGTGTGCAGGAAAGTCTAAGTCCTTGTGCGGTTCCAGCCTTGTTGGTACCAAAGAAGGATGGAACATGGAGGATGTGTACCGATAGTCGGGCGCTAAATAAGATCACTGTGAGGTACAGATTCCCAATGCCGAGGTTAGATGACTTGCTAGATCAGTTGAGTGGGGCAACTATCTTTTCGAAGATTGATTTGAAGAGTGGATATCATCAAATTCGTATTAGACCGGATGATGAGTGGAAGACTGCTTTTAAAACCAGGGAGGGTCTATACGAATGGTTGGTTATGCCATTTGGTTTATCAAATGCACCTAGTACGTTCATGCGGGTGATGAATCAAATCTTTAGACCATTCATTGGGAAATTCGTGGTGGTATATTTTGATGATATTCTGATATATAGCAGGAGTATGGAGGAGCATGTTCAACATTTGAGGGAAGTGTTGATTATTCTTCGTGAGGAACAATTTTATGCTGCTACGAGGAAATGCGTGTTTATGACGCATAGTGTTTTATTTCTGGGTTATGTTGTTTCGAAGGAAGGTATACAGGTGGACCAGAATAAAGTTGAAGCAGTCAGAAATTGGCCACAGCCGAGGACAATTACAGAAGTGAGAAGTTTTCATGGGATAGCGTCATTCTACCGAAGATTCATTCCACACTT
The DNA here is from genome assembly GCA_030765085.1 of Allium cepa. Classification (NCBI taxonomy): domain Eukaryota; kingdom Viridiplantae; phylum Streptophyta; class Magnoliopsida; order Asparagales; family Amaryllidaceae; genus Allium; species Allium cepa. Next base: position 1,781,837 of record CM060930.1, on the reverse strand, counting down.
CAGTAGCGTGATGGCTCCAGTTACTGATTGTATGAAAGGGAAATAGTTTTCTTGGTCTGAGGAGGCAGGATTTGCTTTTGAACGAATCAAAGAACTTTTGACGACAGCACCAATTCTTGTATTACCAGACTTTCAGTTGTTATTTGAGTTACACACTGATGCTTCTAAGGTTGGGATTGGAGGGGTATTGAGTCAGAAGGGACGTCCTATTGCATAATTTAGTGAGAAGTTATCAGGGGCAAAGATGAGATATAGTACGTATGATGTGGAGTTTTATGCTGTGGTGCAAGCAGTGAAACATTGGAGACACTATCTGTTCCGTAAGGAGTTTGTTCTTTACACAGACCATGAAGCTTTGAAGCATTTGAAAGGGCAGGATAAGATTTCAGCAAGGCATGCATCATGGATTGCTTATCTGCAGCAGTTTACTTTTGTTGTGAAACATAAGTCAGGGGTGACGAATCGTGTGGCTGATGCTTTGAGTAGGAGGATTCATTTATTAACGACAATGAAAATTGAGGTGACAGGATTTGAATTATTGCCAGAATTGATTGGGGAGGATCCTTACTTTGCAAAGTTCGTTGAGAAAGTTAAGAATAGAGATACTGATGAATTTGCGTTGGTTGATGGTTTCTTATTCAAAGGGAATCGATTATGTATACCAGAGAGTAGTTTGAGAATGAAGATTATCAAGGAGCTCCATGAGGAAGGACATGTGGGTAGAAACCGCACATTGCAGTTAATCTCTCAATCCTACTATTGACCATCGATGAGGAAGGAAGTTGAAAGGTTTGTTTAGAGATGTCATATCTGTCAGGTTTCGAAAGGAACAGCGACAAATGCAGGATTGTATATGCCGTTACCTGTACCGACTAAGCCGTGGGTTGATATCAGCATGGATTTCGTTTTGGGTTTGCCTAGAACTCAAAGGGGGAATGATTCTATATTTGTTGTGGTAGACAGGTTTTCGAAGATGGTACATTTTGTTGCTTGTAAGAAGACGGCGGATGCTGTTCATGTTGCTCAACTATTTTTCAAGGAGATCTATCGACTTCATGGGTTGCCAGAATCTATTGTGTCGGATAGGGATACTCGTTTTCTGAATCACTTTTGGTTGAGTTTGTGGAAGATGGTTGGAACGAAATTAAACTTTAGCAGCGCCTATCATCCGCAAACAGATGGACAGACAGAAGTTGTCAACAAATCGTTGGGAAATTTGTTACGATGTCTTGTGAAAGATAATCTGAAGAGTTGGGATGTGAAGTTATGCCAAGCAGAGTTTGCTCATAATCATGCAGCGAATCGTAGTACAGGTTTCAGTCCATTTCAGATTGTATATTCTAATTTACCAAGGGGACAGTTGGACCTAACGGTAGTACCACAACTGAAGGGGACGGTTAAACGAGCTGTAGACTTTGTTGATGAATTGACTGAATGTCATAAAATCGTTCAGGAGCGATTGAAGAAAGCAAATGAGAAGTATAAGCGAACTGCAGATTTGAAGCGACGAAATGTTGAATTTAACGAAGATGATTTGGTTTACGCTGTATTAACCAAGGATCGTTTTCCAGTAGGAGCTTATAATAAGTTGAAAGCCAGAAAAATTGGTCCTGTAGAAGTTGTGAAACGGATTAATGAAAATGCTTATAAATTGAAGCTGTCGGAGGATGTGTACACTTCTGACGTGTTCATTATTAAGCATCTTGTACCATATTATGGAGATGAACAATCTGATGCGGAAGAATTTACAAATTCGAGGACGAATTTTTCTCAGCCCAGGGAGGATGATGCAGTACGACCTAAGGAGAGCGCTATAGACCAAGCACGACCTAACACGGACTTAAGTCATTCGGAGCCTTTAGTTTGTGTACGACCTAAGGCTATAAGGGAAACACCACGAGATAACAAGGTCGCGATGCGAGTTGAGAAGGCGCAAGGGTTAAATCGGCTACGACCTAAGGAAAGTGTTTAGGTCGACTACTATCTTACGAGTATAAGAAGAAGGAGCTATGACTTAAACTAAGTCGTTAACCGACTTACCAATCTATGATAAACTAAGGCGCATGATGATGGGTTTGAAGATGAATCTTAAGTCGCAGCGTACTTAAGTCGTGAGTCGTTAGGTCGTATACGACCTAACTGTTGTAAACATGTGTTGTGTTGAGTCGGCTTTGTGTTGTAAATTGTTAAGTAGTTAGGTCGGCATGAATATAAGTCGGTCGAATGTGTTTTGTATTTCTTAAGTCGGCATGTAGTTGAGTCGGCCGAAGGCTGTTGAGTTTTAAGTTCTTTAAGTCGTTTGTGATGTTGAGTCGGTGGAGCCGCTGTGTTGTATATATGTGCTATGGTGATAAGTCGTTGCCGACTTAGTTAAGTCGCAAGTCGTATACAACTTAAGGTCTGGGTCGAAAACACTATAAATACGTGTGAGTTGTAACTTGTAAGGTTGGTTGATTTTTGGAATAAAATTCTTGTTTGATTGCTGTGTGCTATCATCCTAAATTGGTAGTTGAGTGTAATCTCCTATCTCCACTTTCGGTTAACCGAGTGCGCTCGATTCAACGATTGTTGAAGCCAATTCACGGTATCAAGTGCGCTTGATCAACGTTTGAAGAATTGTAGATGTTCTTTCACGGTATCGTGCGCGATCAACGTGTCGAAGATAGCTAGAATTCGGTATCTTTGTGATCAACGAATTTGGGCATTTCGGTATCTTCAATCCACCGATTGCTACTTTCATCGATCTATATCGTTTTGTTAATTATCCGCTGCGTCACTCGAGCATGGTAATAAAATAACATCTGGATTAGTCTGGAAATACCAACATGAGAAAACTCAAGTAGTTTGGTGAACATATAATAATTTTGTGAGACCACGCCGCTAAACAAGGAATGTATATTACCTGATAGAAACAACTTTCATACCTAAATAAACGGTAGCAAATTTAAAAAAAAACCCAAACTTGAAAGAAAGAGTATAAACAAGGTCAAAATCCAAACTTAAAGAATGGATATAAATAGTTAAACATCAAGAAGAACTCAATCACTTCTCGATGCAATTAAGAAAAAAATTCAAAAAATTAAATCGACAACAGGGAAAGGAACTTTCCAATAATGACTAGGGAGTGTGCCCCCCTTACCGAAAGTATACCTCAAGACAATGTACTTGAGAGGGTCATTTTAATTATGACTCTCTAAGAAATGTACTAGCCGGACCCCGCCAACCTAACCGAGTAACCGAGTATTTCACATCTCCACACGCATAAAACCGGGTCCAATCTAATGTAAATGTGAAGATGCCCTAACAGAAGTAACCCCGCATAGTTAGATGTCCACATGATCTTTGGTTTTGGTCATTTACGACAAAGTATATCAACGCTCAAATAAGCAACAAATCATCTTAAATTGACGATACACAAAGAAGGATGCAGAATCGATACTCAATAAATCAACTATCTCAAATAATCGAAATAATTGTATTTGGAAATTAAATCTCATACCCTTCCCACTACTCGTCGATTTCAAACTTGTATTATCCCTTCATTGAAAATGAAAATGGCTGCGTTAAGGTAGTGTTACATCTGGGCATTGCCCTGACAACAAATTTAACCTTCGAGTTAGAAACGAGTTTTGATACCTTAACGTTTAGTGCTATGAGTATGACTAAATCCTTTTTGTATTATCGATATCTTTTACGAAAGTTAAATTTCTTATCCCTTCCATAACCGAATCAAACTTTTATATTTTTAAAACCTGAACTTGTGCTTGATTTTCACATCACAAATAGTTGTAAAACACTTTAAAAATACTCTTTAATTTATTTCTTTTCAAAGATTTTATTATTTATAAATTTCAAACCACATTTATTATTCTATAAGGTAATAAATCAATTAAAATGCTTTTATAAATTAAAAACCAGCTTAATTATCCCGAAAGAGAATTAATCAACTTTATAACTACTTTAATAAATAAATCAATTATCTTTAAACACCTTTATTAAATAAGATAATTAATTTTAAACACCTTTATTTAAACCAATTAATTAACTTTATACATCATTTATTAAAATGATTAATTAATCTTAAACATCATTATTGAAACGATTAACTAACTTTTAAACACCTTTATTAAATCAGCAATTTAATTTATAACATTTTTATTAAATCAGTTAATTAACTTTATTATGATTAAATAATAATTAAAAATATATTCAAACCTTCAATCCTTTTCAAATACTTATACAATTCTTACAAACTCATTTGAAAGAATTTACAAAATGTTTATGGTAAATAACCTTTATACAAATTTAAAACAACTTTAATTATCCCGGAAGATAATTAAATCCAATTTATAATCTTTCGTAAATTTCTAAACGACATTAATTACCTCAGAGGATAATTAATCAAATTTATAATCTCTTTATAAATTTTAAAAAACGTTAACTATCCTGAAAGATAATTAATTAAATTTATAATTTCTTTTATAATTTTAATTAACACATAATCTTTATTTTCAAAATTTTGATTTTTTTAAATATATTTTAGAAAATCTTCAAAGTGCAAAAAAAACGACCAAAGATTTATTTTGTAAAATCTCTAGCTCAAGTTCAACACATAACAAGGGTTTAAGGAGATGAAATTTCATAAGTGACGGTATAGCGATGATCGCTGTAACGACACTTATACAATCAAATAGTATGTCATAAATTTTCCAACCAAACATACATTAGCAACATAAGAATATAAGTAAATAGATATTGACAAGAAACCTCTTTGGGTCTCTCTACAAAAGTCCCTTGTAACCATACAGATAAATGTGTATTTTTTAAGGTATTCCGTATCAACCTTTTCGCTATGTACACTTCAACTATCTTTTTTTATTGTTCCCTGCAACACATTGGTTATTTACGCCATCCGCTTTTTAAGTGAGAACTTAAAATTCAAACAAACAACCAAACAACAATATAAACTATTATCTAAGCATTCAATATTAATTTATAACAACCCAAATATTATATAGTTTATTTAAAGGTGAGTAAACTCATTGAAATTCTAGTTGACACTTTCATGTTTCGTTTTGGTCTAAAATCAAATGATGTTCGATTTTAGCCCAAAATTCAACTAGCCCAAATTCGAGGAAGCCAGTTTAAACGTGATCTAACATTCCTATGAGTCGAACGCAACTAATAGCGTCCAAATCCAACCATGTATAAGCAAGATATGATTTTTATGAGATTTTAAATTAATTTGAAATGATTAATTACTTAATTAAATAATCATCACCCTTAATTATATTATTGCTCCATCTTCCCCTAATAATCTTGTTAACTGGGTTTTTAACCCAACAGAATTCAAAAATAGTTAGAACATTCAAATTGCACTAGAACGACTCAAAACTTGACCGGAAAACCTAAAAGTACATGACAAAGAAACCCTGGAAGTATGGACCAAAAATATGCCAAGTATTTGGATTTGCATCGACCCGATCCAAATGGATCAGTACCCATCCAAATTACTGATCCATGGATTCTCTAATCCACATGCATTATATTCTTACATCTCTCCTAAACTTATCTACCAAATTTGATAACATTCAAAGCATCCGAGTTGAAGAAGTCAAGACTTATCTGATTCGGGTTACAGTTCAAACTAATTTACAGGTGAACCATCGTCAAAACAAGCCAACAAGCTATGAACTCTCATGGGTACCCTCGCATGCATGGAAAGAAGCCAACGAAGAAGGAGTTGTGCAAAAATTGCATAACAATTTAGATCGGTATCCATCCAAAATGTTAGTTCGAAATCGCTCCAAACTTTACGTGCCTCCCCCTAGATAACTACAGTCCTTGGTACTCTAGTTCTGATCCAAGTGTTATCTAAATCCTATAATTACCATCCTATCTTCAACAGAGGGGGCTGACTGCTCTGATCACTGGGGAAACTCTGCTACTAAGATTCTTCAACCTTCTTCCTTCTCATAATGGCTTCCATGGGACAATTGAGATCCTTCCTTTTGTCTCCATCAATGGTGGTCAGATCTTTCGTCGTTTAATGATAAACAGTTTGTACTTGTGATCAACAGTCAATCTATCAATAAAATCTATAAAGTGGACATAGGCATCATTAACAGCCGAGCCACTATAAAAATCTTGTGTTTCTCTACTTTATTTTTTCTTTTCTGCAATTTGGAGAGTATTTAGCTCTACTTTATTTATCTTTTGATAAACAGGGCTGGTGCTTTCACAATCATATCAAGGCGTTGATCCTTTTTTGGGTTGACATTTTGGTGCTTTCACTGAGAAAACTGAATCCAGGCTTAGATCTAGCTACCTACTTTGGATCATATAGGTTCATAAGTTAGATCCTCAATCTCTGTTCATAAGATCTGCTGTTGAGAAACAATGGCACCAAGAAGAACAAGGAGAATTACTTCTAGAAGATCCATAGGAGCTGTAATTACTGGAGAAGAGGTCGGTCCTCAGCAAATTGAAGTCAATGGCGCCAACACAGGAGATCAAGTGCATGGATCCTCTATTCAGCGTGAAGTTGTCACTAGAGATGAATTAAATAAAATGGTTGATGAAATTAATCAAAAGATGGAAAATAACTGGAGAGCTCTTATGGACAAATTGAATGCTCTATTGACCTTCAGTCACGTGCTACTCCAAGAATCATGACAGAACCCGCGGTTTCCATGAAACAAGAAAATTCTTTTGTCTCTGCCTAAATAGGAGAAACATAAAATAGTAGAAGAAAGGAGTGATAAGTGGAATTATAGGAATTAATATGGACGGAAATGCAAGCACTCCACCAACTGTGAGGCAACTAGCTACAAACTTGAATCTAGGGGCGAAAACCCCTTAGGAAGATATAGCAATGGATCTCTTCGACTCAGAAGATGGTGAGTGACTTGACGATGATAAGGTGAATGGAAATACCAATGCATTCAATAACGCTAGGGAGATCCAAACTGCCCCTACTCGACTAACCGTAAACCAACAGAACTCTAAGGGAGTGGATCTCCCGAAGGCAGGAGAGCATAGGCTTTAGTCCCTCACCAAAATCGTTTGCAAATTCAAACACTCGATGCAGTCACTGATAGCCCACCCGTAGATTACCCGACATCTGAGGCATATATCATGGACATGCTCAAGCGACTAATGGATGAATGTAAAGATAGAAGAGATGATGAATAGGGATCCGCTCCAAGTCGGACTCCCTTCACTTAGGGCATTCTGAATGAACGGTGCCATGAAAAGTTCACTATGGTGACTATTTCATCTTATGATGGAACGAGAGACCCGAAACCCTACATGTATATGTATAGTTGGTCCATAGATGGAGAAAATGCTTCTAATGCCATTCGATGTAGATGTTTTCTGATTTTCTTGGAGGGAATTGCTTCCATGTGGTTCACCAGGCTTTCGCCAAGATCCACCTCCACCGTCGATCAACTGCAACAAGAGTTCTTGATCAATTTGGGCTTTATATGGCACATCCAGAAGTGTGATATCCTTATCTGGCCTATTCCAGGAACGAAATGAATCTCCAAAGTCCTTCATGAATCGGATCAACACCGCGGTAACTGAAGTAAGTAATCCAAACAAGGATATGGTTTCCATGGCCTTGGTCCACGCTACCTGCCCCAAAACTAAATTTGGAAAATGGAACAAAATGAAACAACCTATCACTAGGAAGGACTCCAATCAAAAGATGAGCCAGTATTTGAGATTGGAAGAGGCACATGAATTAGAAAGGAAATCTGCTAACTTACAACTAACCAACATTAGGTAGAGTGGTATTGCGACAAACCATGACATAACTACCTCCGGGACCGCCAAAGGAAACATAGAAAAAAATGGAAATCAGAAAAGGAAGAACCAGAATTCCAACAAGCGAAACGGAAGTAACAAGCAACTTAAAGGTTTGAGGCCTGAAGAATATACCTTGCTCAACGATACTCTAGAAAACATCTATCTCGCGACACAAGGGACGAAAGAGTATAAGAAGCCGCCTAAAAAGGAAGCAACTGAACAACGAAAGCATTTTGAAAAGTACCGCCACTTCCATGAAACACATGGCCACATCGTGAATGAATGTCGTCACCCTAAGAACTTGATTAAGGAGCCGATTCGGGAAAACAAGCTTCAACAGTATTTGACTATTGTATTACTTTAATTCAAATCTACATATCTTCTTCATCCCTTCATAACATATGTTAATTCCAAATGAAATGTTTAGATTCTTTTTCATCTATTTTTAATTTGTTATTATCTATATTTTGTTTAGATCTATTTGTTCATATCATGAATTTATATATGCCTATCTTGTCCAATTTCTTTTTTTTGTTTTGATAATTTTGAAAGAAAAAAATTTGGAAGCTAATTTTGATTTAGGTCCATTTTATGCTTTTATAAAATTTACATACACAATTGTAAATGAATTGTATATGTTAATTATTTATTATGATTTGAAATTTGATTTCTATAGTTATATGGCTATTTTTGATTACAAACATTTTGAATATTGTTAATGTAAGAAGGATAGCTTTTTTGGTCTAAACTTTATGAATGGACTTTTGAGAAAATTGTCTATGGTTAAAAGATTAATAAATTTTTTAAACCATTAGTTTAATCCAAATTGTTAATACTTAAATCCACCTTATTTACATATATACATATGTGTCATAAATTAAAATGTTTACAACTGTAATTTCATTTCTAAACTATAAGTTTAATCAAAATTTTTAATATTTAAATCCACCTTATTTACATATATACATATGTGTCATAAATTAAAATGTTCACAAAAGAAGGCTGTTCTAAATCCAAATGATAAATTGTAATTTTATATACATGGAAATTTATATGTGTTGCTTTAATTCAAATTTATGGAATGGACCTTCGGTAATTGTAACTACATATAGTTTCAGCCATTTGAATTTGGAATATTTGATAGATTTATAATATTGAAAAGTAAACTTTATAAGTTAAATAACTTGAATTTCAAATAAAATTGTTATTTAAATAATTAGAATTGTTCAAATAATTAAACCTTGAATTTAATATGAATGAAAATGATTTCGAAAGCTGATTTAAATTCTATTTGAATAAGAATGAAGAAGTAAACTTTTAAATTTGAATTAAAGTGATCAGAATTTGTTTTAAATAATAATAGTTTTAATTAATGTGAAAATAGCTTTCAGGGACACTATCTCAGATTCCGACAAAACCAATTCCATTAGATCCGTAATAGTGAATTATAATATGCTGTTGAATTTTGGGCGATCGGATGTATCATTTAGTCGTGTGAGTTCGAAACGTGTAAAAATTTATTAAAAGAATTTAAATTAATTAATTTGATTTTGAAAAGCTAAATTCTGTATATGATGGAATTGAGTCTCGATACTAGTTTCATTATGTTCGGAATATGGGTACTACATATAGAACGTCAGATGGCATGCCTCGTTTGGAGTTCAAAAATTTAACCTGTAAATAGTGCTTTGAAAATTTGCTATGAATAGGACCTAAACCCTTATTCTCTTGCCCACTAAAACCCTAGCTGCTAGTAAACGAAAACATCCAGCGTCCACCATTCATTCTGAAAACCATAGGCCGATCTGGCTGTCGAAACCTAAAGGAAAAATGTGCGCAATGACAGGATTAACCGATCGGTTGTGATGGGATTTAGTGTGGTAAGGAAACGACAAAAAGACCGCATTTGTGGAAGCTTCGAGCTTAATTTTCTAGTGATTGGCGAGGTTGTAGGGCATGGGACCACTGGCAGTGGAGGGAGGAGAGTCGAGGCGGTCCCCAGCGTGGGTGCGGTGATGAAAGGCGACGTGAGGCAGCATGACGAATGATGAGAAGTCACAATCGAGTGGGTTTATGTGCGACCTGGGAATTGCGTGTAGGAGATGGAGGGAAGGTGAATAAAAGTTTAAATTTATAATTAAAGTTAATTATAATTTAAATAATCTCAACGTTCATTAATTCATAACTTTTTCATACGAGGTCGAAACTGAACACGACAAGTTCTATTGCGATCATTACAGCGAAATCTACATTATAGGATTAGATTGGATGGATTTGGAACTAGTAGAAATTTGGGTGAAAATTAAACGTCTGTTCGACTTTAATTCAAAGTAGAACATTTTGGCAAAAAAAAGGAATCATTGTGAGTTAACTCACCTCTATGGCCCACTTATAATTCTATATAAGTGTGGATAAATTTATTGTTGATTTATGTTTGACTATTTGAATGATTTACTATTTTATTACTTGGTTTTGATATATTCCCGCCCTTGGAGCAGATGAGACCCTATTACGTTCCCGTGTATGAGTGTTACACGATCCCACCTCGAAGCGATTGATTTATATTATTTAATTATATATTGTATGTGATACAGAGGGATAGGTTGGATGGATCCAATAGGATTCCTCACACTATTGATTTTACTTTTCATATATTGTGATATATGATGTTTGGATGCTATATTTGATGGCGTTGAGATGCCTGCTCTTATTTAGTGCTTTAGTAGCACTGAGCCTTTTTTTTCGTATTTTGAAATACTATAATATATTGATTTTGATTTAAAAGGGTTTTCAAAGTGATTTTTAAAGTATATTCATCTTAATAATTTTTAAACTATAAAAAGGAAGGAATTTTTTTAAAAAAAATAAAAATTGATTGTTGCTATTTTAAATTAACTGTTTTTGTAAAGTATGTGAAATAAAGATTTTTGAATGGTTTATATAAAAGATTTAAAAAAGGATATTTATAAATAAAGTATTAAATTCAGGAACGGTGTTTTTAAATATATATATAAAATGCATTTGAAATTGATATATAGTGAATGGATTTATAGGTAGAATATTAAATTTATAAAGAAAAGGATTTATATATGGATTTTTTTGATAAATGAGATTTAGAAAATAATGGATTTATAAATATAATTTGATAAATAAAGAGATTTTATAAAAAGTAGTTTTATAAATTAAAAATAAAAAGAGATTTATAAACGTAGTTTTATAAGTGTAGAAATGATTTATGTTGAAATTTAATTATGGAGTTAATCGTCTCAAAAGTGGTTATCATTTAAAGGAATGTTTTGAAAGTGATATTTTCAAATGGAGTTTACATAGTTTCTTTAAAAGTGATTTAAAATGTGTTAAGTGACAAAAACATAGATTTCAACATTTATAGTTGTAATTGACGTATTGGGGAAAGTGAGGAAGGCATGGAATATAACACTGTCGTTATTGTAAATGATTTCTAAAAAGAAATGATTTATATAGTATACGGGATATATATATATATATATATAATTAATTAATCAAATCTCTATACTATTGTTTTGGGTTATCTTAATGATGTTTTACGCAACATCCGTTTTGACCCAATAAAATGTATTTTGATCTTCCATTGTGGAATACATGAATTAGTTCTTATGATCGTACTAAAGGCTTAATGGTATATGATGTATTACTGCTTATACTTAACACCCGTTCGAAGGTGTATGAACTCGGGAGTTATATGATTGTAGAAATTTATTTAGTATGCCTCAGATAATTGGTAGTGTAATTAAATATACTTATACTGTTGATATAAGTATATTGAAATATTTTCCAAATATCGAATAGTTGAAATGGTTTTGAGAATATATCTTTTTAAAGATATTTGGAGTAAATATTTGGAAAGTAATTTAATTAATAAATGATTAATTAAATGGGTCTAGTGACTGCTTATGTGCTAGATTTTATCTGTTGCTTTGATAGTTAAATAACCGACTATCAAATTTGGTCATTTTTGGTTCCTTGACTTGACGTGAGAACTAATTACTCGTGCACTTAGCATGAAGCTGATTGTGTAGACTTGATTATCATTTAGTGTTAAGAATGTTGATTCGAGTAGTGCGGAGTGACTATGGTACTCTAATCTATCTGGCTTCCTTCTTGGCCGAAGGATACCAAGTTGAGAGTTGGAAGCTTAATAAGTCTACGAGACTTGGTTTCCATATGAGGTTGAGGGCCTCTTTATCGTTGTTGGTCCGAAGAGACCACAATCAGATTTATCTGAAAACCACTTCAGACCAACTTGTGCATTCGAAAGCACAGGTTTATGATGATGATTTTTGAAGATGGAGATCTTCATGATGTAGGGTTACTTACCACTAGACCCGCAATGCATATTATATATATAGGGTGGCAGTAGTGCTTTGTTATAAAAATCTTCGATTTGTAAGGTTTTCTCGCTGCTAATCCAAGGGTTAATTCCCAACAGGATGTGGTGGGAGGGTTCATTTGGTTTGTCAAATTTCTGGACAACTTGTATGGATGAATGTCTAACATTGCATTCCAGATGACATTGATTGATCTCTATAAATATATCATTTATTTGGTAGCGGAAAAGGAAACTTCGCTTAGCTTAACACCCTTTCCTGAGATTTACGAGCTCGGGAGTTATGCGTTTGCAGAAATCAGTTGTGTGGTTATGGAATGACAATGTGGCATTCAAAGTGGAAATTTGTTGTGCTATGTGAAAGATAATCGTTACCTCAGGCCTCACACCCGAAAATGGCTAAAACAGGGTTGATGCGACAAGGCTATATGGTTCACAATCATCAAGATATTATCATTCCCTTCTCGATATATTATTCTCGCTATGACATCGGGTTTTAAATTATTGTGGTGTATGTGAAGGGAGCTCTCGGATAGGTCGATAACGACCAGAGTGATGACACATTCGGTACTATCTAGTCAGAAGTAGGCCGGTCTTGTGTTTATGGAGGACCATCAGTTGGGTCTCGGTACATTCCTCTAAAGATGTACTGCCAAAAGGTAGTCTCTTACTTTGTCATTTGTTGGAAATTCATTCTCCAGTGCGATTTTAGTTGTAGAGCTTACTCTGTTGGAATTTAATAATGGTAACAATTTTGGCTATGATTAATATTATTTGTATACTAGACACTAGTATAATATAACAGAATTTGATATGAAATGTTTTGGTTTTCGTAAGGTAAAAACCATCCGTGTTTATGTGCGGCGTGGTCTTACGAGATACCTTTGTTTCGAAAAGTTTTTTATAGCTTTAAAATTTGGTTGAGATTTTTTTTCTCATGATGGTTTACCAGATTGATCCGGGCATTCTTCCCCTTCAATGCTCGGGTCAGACCGAGTATATTTACAGATTTAGATTTGAATGCTTTGGAGCTTCAACAGATGAGATGGAGGTCTTTAGGTCGTATTCACGTATATGTTTATTTTTCCGCTGCATTATTGTTGAAATTATCAGCATTTGTGAGGATAGGTTGTTATAACTGTCCAGGCTGATGATTGGTGACTTGTTGTTTTACTTTGGTGTATGTATGTTATAGTTTCTCTTTTGTAAAGTTCATTAATATTATTTTATATTTTTTTTCTCTACAATTGTGAGATTCTACGTTGTTTTAGTTTCTTCTTCACTTTTTATTCTCTTCTTCTTCCTTATTTCTTTCCCATAACTGTATAACTTTCCGTTCAATTTAGTTTGGACATGTGTGGTTTATTGTCAACTTGAATTGTACAGATTTGCGGGTTGTTATAGTTATAATGTAACTTTTAATGTCATATCTTTCTCTAATTGAAATCAAATTCATTAATGTTAATTTTGGATTTCAAATCACGTAACCTTATTTAATATGATTTATATATATGTATGTATGTATGTATGTATGTATAATATATAATAAATATTATGGACAACAAATGCTATGCTAAATAAGTCTATCATGGCGTAAATCCCAACACCTATATACGTTCATATTAACTATGTATATATCTTATCCGTTGCACATGCACTTCACACAAACAATTATATTTCGATATACTTGTGAACAAAAGCATAAAAAATCCTTAGAACATAATTGAATAAAATGAAGATTCTCTAAAGCATTTTGGTTGGATCTAAAATCCATTTAGGGTTCATAGACTGAACTAAGATAAGAATTATTTTTGAAATTCACCTAATCCACAATCTTCCGACTAGCATAGTTCCTTTAATGGTATTAGAGCCAAATAGTTTATGCAATCTAAATTAGCCATGTTAGTGCTAACTGATTAAACCCTACCTATTTAGTAGAGCTCTGGAAAGGCAGTGTCGAAGGATTGGATTTGGTAATCAGGTACTATGCCATATCTGTCTACTGGCCTGCCCCGAAGGATGAAGTAAGCCCAAAGGTTATCCCCAATAATAAAACACAAATTGATTTGCTCCTAGGGCTAGATTTTGAAATGGTGTTTTGAAAATTTAAAAAATTATATTATAAATTTAAAGGTTAAGTATAAAATATGACGCGTTGTAAATGTTATAACTTTTCAAAATTGGATTAATTAGCTAATTAATTAATTAAATTAAAACATATATAATGATATGTGTACATTTATCTTATAATTTTTAAGGTAAATGAAGATAAAATTTTGAATATAATTAAAATTATTTTAATTGAAAATGATTTGATCAGTTAATTTAATTAAAATTTAGTTAATAAATTATATACATGTATAGTGATATACGTAAAAACTACTTTAAACGTTATAGTTTTTCTTCATCTTTAAATTGTTAAAGATGAATGATTTAAAATTCAATAGTTGAATTAATTAAAAAGTTAATTAAATTAATTAAATATTACTTGATTAATAATATTAAAATCAAATTAAATATGATTTAATTAAATATAATGGAACTATAAGAAATCAAATAAGGTTTAAGGAATAAATTCATATGTAAAGTACGTATAATTTGATTTCAGATGTATTTGACATTTGAATCGCAATGATATTTCAAAATAAATATACTATTCCCTAAATTGATATCACTCAAATAAATATATTAAAGACTACGAATCTACATTATAAAAGTTGTGCTTTACCACTTATATGTTAATAAATTACTTGCATACTCTATAGTTGTAGAGAAAACTCAAGCTAGAGATGTTATGTGCAACATTATAAATTTGTTGATAGACGTGGTAAGGTACATGTACGCGCATTTGTTGAGAAACTCAAGGAACATGCACCTATACTTAGGTCGTTATAAAATGGTGGGTATTAATGAATAATCTCTTTCGATTTGTTGAGCAAACTCAAGGTCGAGATTGAGACCAGGACAAAGATCATGGGTTAGAAATTGTATGTGATATAACCGTTAAAGTGTTACCGGTGCTTAGGAGCCTATAAATTATTAAGAAAACTCAAGGTTATAATCCCAAGGCAGACAAGCCCTAAAGCGGACTAGAGAAATCAAAAGATTTCTATGTTTTTTAGGGTTTTGAGAAACATAAAAATCTAGTGGGAGCCTTATTAGAAAAATGAAATGGTAATATTTAACATTTCTAATATTATAAGTACATTAGCTATATAAAGTTAAAACAATCTATATAGATAAATTTATGCAACTAATAAAATTGATAAAATGTTTATCAGTTAAGATATACAAATAAACTAAATTAAAGATCAACAAAGAAATATAAAATGTACACCCCTTAAGTGTTTTGGCATATTATCGCTTTAAGGCCCATGCATGAACCTAATTATACACTAATAAACACATTCGTAACTTGGTTACTTAAAATTTTAATTACATAGAACATTGCATAGTTTCCGTGAGCTTAATTTTTAAGTAATAAAATAATATAGATATTTGATTGGTATTCTATTAAATATAAATGTTATATGATGAATAGTCGAAGCTTGTACTATATGAAAATTCAATAAAATTAGTCCATTGAAAATAAGCAAATAAAGCATGCTATGAATCATATATTCAATATGATTGATTTTAATAAGGATTTCATTTTTAATGGTTTGACCATTTACAAAAATAAATAAAATGTACAAAACTAGATGTAACTTAGGCACGGTTGGGTTGAAGAGAGTGAATAGTCGACTCTACTTCATGAAGTGATATCGGAAAAAAAATTGTACGAAATACTAGTAGACGTTATAGAATAAAGAAAAATAGAAGCCATTGGAGAGAGAGACAAAATATATATTATTCACTTCTGAGGATTGATATCTATTTACATTACACTGCCTTTTTTATATAAAGGCTTTGGAGCTAAGGATTTAACCTATTCCACGATGTGAGACTAAACAAAACAACATAAAAGCATATTCACTCTATAATTTATATATATTGCAACACTCCCCCTTGAATATGCGTCTTCAAAATCTTGAATGCTCGGATAACTTGAAATTTTTTCCGTTTCGAAATGTGTATGATGATTGCTCCCCCTTATTATTATCTTGCTTGCATTTATCGATTCGGTCGATATAGATATTGTCTATTGCCTCATTAAAAACCTCTATTAGGAAAAACCCAATGGGAAAAACCTTGAAAGAGGAAAAGAGTGCAATTTGTGAAATCATAGATATCATACTAAAAATGATATTCCTTCTAAGAGTTTGATACTTCAGGATCAAAACAATGCCTAAACCTTACTAAGAAAAACCCAATGGGAAAAATCTTAGTGAAGGAAATAGAGTACAATGACATATTTTATTTTCTTATTTCTTTAAATGAAGCTTGATACTTCTGGATCAAACTAATGCCTCATTAAAACCTTACTAAGTAAAACCCTATGGGAAAAATCTTAGTGAAAGAAAAAGAGTACAATATAGTGTGTCATATTTCAATAATTTAATGCATCAGATAGAGTTTGATACTTCTGGATCAATTTAATACTTCATTAAAAACCTTATAAAGGAAAACCCGATGGGAAAAACCTTAGTCAAGGATAAAAATATAATTTAACTTAAATAACATATTTGAGATGTTATTTCTTGAAAAGACGTTTGATTCTCCTAGATCAAGATAATGCCTCGTTAAAACCTTAGTAAGAAAAACCCAGTGGGAAAAATCTTAAATAAGGGAAAGGACTACATTGTAACTTATTTTCAAATGTTACTGGGGAGTGGATACTTCTGGATCAAGATAATGCCTCATTAAAACCTTACTAATAAAAACCCAGTGGGAAAAATCTTAGTTAAGGAAAAAGAGTGCATTATAAAATACTTATGAATTCTCCCCTGATGTTAAATTTTCCTCTGAATTCATATTCGTCTTTCGATAACTCAAATTGGTTATAGATACTTCTGGATCCATAAATATGTATCTCATTAATAATACAATTTATGAATAGTTTCCTTTGATATAATCAAATTTTCTAAGATTGTTTCTTCCAAATATGGTTTGCATTTTATGCATTTGTATGCTACTTTTATGAAAAACACTTCATGTGCTTTCATTTTTGTGCTTCAAATTAGTTTTGCGCATTGCAACTGTACATCTTTCATGAATATTAAAAATTTCATTACAACGTTACTAGAAAGCAGGAAGTCATCTACTCATCTTGAAGTATATCAAGATTTTCATTACAACAATACTTAGAAGAAATTTGTAATCTACACTTCATGTCTTTTGTATTCTTTATAACTACAAAAGTAATATATATTCTTCATAAATTTGTATACTTTAATAAATATTTGCATATCGCAACTATCACTTCAATGGATATTAAGAGTTTCATTACAACGATACTTAAAAATCGGAAGCAATCTACTCATCATGAATTATATCAAGATTTTCATTACAACAGTACTTAAAAGTAGGTTGAAATCTACTCTCCTCGTTCTTTGCACTCTTTATAACAATGAAAGTTATTTATATTCTTTAGGAATTTGTATACTTTCATTATTTAATATGATTTAAACCATATTTATACCTTCGGGGTATATTAAGCATTTCAAGTACTTTCGGTACTTTACGGACTACAAGTTCACATTTCTTATTAAGGAGAATTTTATGATGGCCAATCACGTTTTTCTCTAATCCAGGATCTTTAATCCATTTATAAACATAAGCGCTTTATTACTTATAAATTTATCTTTGATGATTATTTCTTTGTCAGTTCTAGACATGATTTATTGAGATCTCTTTAATTATCATGTTTTAGGTACCTAACTCACTTCTAGGGTTATTTGAGAATCATGTCATGGATCTCTTTCAGAGCATCCTTAAATGTTTCTTCAAGAACACTCACCTCCTTTATTTGGCATCTTTATTACTTACTCAAAAAATATTTTGAACTGACTTTTGAACCATATTTCAGATGTGGTTTGCAAATTTTCATCCTTCAGGGATGCAAATCTATATTGGAGAAAGTCTACTAGGGATAATATTGATAATATTTTTCATCGTTGTATATTTTAATAAATATTTAACACTGATGATCAAAATGAACTTGTATCTCTTTATCCTCCCCCTCAATGTTGACAAACAATGTCACATTAAATAATAATCATCTTTGGACTTTCATTTTGATCCATTATGATATTGCTACTAGCAAGTACATCATACATATTAATAATAAGAGGATAATTCTTTTTATCAAATGATAAGATGCATTCAAGTGATATTTGTGAGCTTCTGGCTCATTTTTGAATATGGGATTCAATTATGCCAAATTTCGTGAAATATAATCCAGCTGAAATTGTACCAACTTTTTCTAAAATAAGCTTCTGGCTTTCAATTTTAGAAAAATGTAAAGATATTCTTTGACGTTTTCATTATAGTTCCAATATAGTAGCCATTCATTTATATATCCTCAAAACTCAACAAATTTCTTTTAAATTTTCTTGAGTATAATGTATTTTGATTTAAGATATATGTACCATTTGGTAATACTATATGGGATCTTCTGGACCCTTCAATTATATTAGCAGATTTGCTATGGTTGAAATTTTTATCTAAAATATTTTCAGATAGTTTCAGAGAAAAACTTCTGGTTTTTCAAAATCATATGAGCAGTTGCTCTATCTAGTAGGCATATATTATCACTCAAATGGCATTCCATACCTTCTTGCAGAGAGGAAAAGTAACGGGTTTATACCGAAATGCAAGAACAATTCTGTTCAATTTGCCACTTTAACAATCGGCTATACTTGCTGTTTCAAAGGAAATAAGAAATAGAACATATGTAGATCATTTGAATACATACATGACTTCAGGTCATTCAACATTTCTGTTGATTGAATTTTAAATCACTAAATAATATCCATACATAATCTATATGATGAGCTCATAACAAACTTCAGGTTGTTAGCTAAATATTTTCATATATGGATATATACGTGTGTCCACGTATTGCATATATATATTATAAATTTGCATATTCTTTCTCTTTTGAATTAGTGATTTTTAGAACAAAATATTGCAAGGATTCAAACTATTAATTTCTATTTACAGATCAATGTCAATGTGAATCCGTCAAAACCGCATGATAATGTTCAAAACATATGGTTGGAACCATATCGAACTTCTGGTTCGAACAAAATATACACATAACTTAAAGTTGTTAAGTTTTATTCCTTAATTATATCCCAAATATCAAATTTCTATTCATTTATTTGGTTTAATAAATTTACCAAATATATAAACAAATCTCTTGTAGAGATATGTTATCATTTTCAAATTTATAAATCTCTTTTGGAGATTTTTTAGTATCACCACTTCTAGAGTGAACTTATCTCTTCTATATATATATATATATGCATTATTGGAATGCCATATCAATATACAATATTTCTTTTACATAATTACAACTTTTACAGTGGCGTAACATATCTCTGCTGGAGATTTTTATTATAATTGCCTTTGAAATGGCATATCAAACTTTAAATACAATAACAAAATTAGATTCACCAAATGAAAGTAAGTTGCAAGAGATAAAACCACTATTTCTAGAGTGTAATATTGGCATACAATATCCTTTTTTTGAAAAATTATTGTTATTGCTTCAAATAATTTATATGGTTATTTCTTCAGTGAATATAGTGTTTCCTTTTAAGGAATTACAAAGTAACAAAAATAAAATTTCTATAACATCTTATGGGATGTTAAATTTTGCAATATAAATATAAATAAATCTCTAAAACATCTTTTCAAGAGATTAATACACACACATCCAATGATGTTTGATATATCATATAACATAATATCTTCAGGATATTTGGTTATTATAGCGTAAATGTTAAGATATAAGGTAAGGTATAACTCATTTGGAGATTTTTGTAATCTCTTGAATGCAGCATCATTTTCTCATATGATTATTTATTAATTTTCTTTAACTTCTTCAGGAAGTACAACCTTATCATTTTACATAATTTCAATAGAGCTTCGGGTTTCTAATTAATGAACTTCAAGTTCATTAATTTGTTATGAACTTCAGGTTCTTAATTTTGTGTAAACTTCTCACCTTTTTTTTTGTACCATATTGTTACAAAATAAAAGTCTATTCTTATTTCAAGACTTGTACATTTTGACAAAAAAATACTGACAAGAATTCAAGCTCGTAAAGTTTATGAGAAAATCTTTTCATAATTCAAGACTTCAGGTCTTGGACTTTGAGTTATACAACTTCTGGTTGGAAAAAAAATCTTTGCACAACTTCAGGTTGTTGTTCAAAATTATTTCTTTCATTATATCGAGCATTGTTTGCCAAAATGAATACACCATATAATAAACCATATGTCTATTCTTATTCCAAACATAAAAATACAACATCATTTAATTTACTGTAGCCAGTGCATTTATGATGATATGGTAATTTAATTTATTACCATGACGACAACAATTAATGCATTTATGATTAAAAAAATAAATACAATTACCATTATTGTGGCGTGATTGAGAAAAAAAAATGACATGACTTATACCATACAATAAAATAGAAACCAGATGAAACTTTGTTTCTTGTGTTGCTTGATTTCATTGATCAAATAGTGGACTAACCATTTTTTTTTTATATACTTCAATGAATGTCAAGTACCAAATAAAACAAGATGGTATGGTAATTACTACCATTAGCCGTATAATTCAAATCAAATGCTAGAAATGAAATATAATGTCCATAATATATGCACAGCTTTTATAAAGAATGAAGAATCAATTTAATAGAACTTTGTAAGCTGAACATAATGGAATACCTCATCTAAATATGGTTAATTCCTAAACAAAAAATATAAAATCCTTCATAACAAAGAATATCAATTAAAAATAATGAAAGTTCAATGAGATCTAAAATCAATCATTATACCATATCAAAGCTGTGGATCGAAAAGAAAAAACAACAGTATATAAAATATAAAATGTTATAGATCTATAAAATTAGATCTATAATAGAATTAGATCAGAAAAATTAGATCATACTGAGATCAACATAATAACATCTACAAATAAAATCAATTTAATAAGTAACAAATGAGATCTGAAAAATGAAGTCTACAAATTTAGATCTATACAAATAAATAATATTAGATTCACATAATTAGATCAACATTACAAGATATACAAAATGAGATCCAGGAAAAAGAAACGGGATCAAAACAAATGTTTACAAAACGAAATTTGATCTACGAAATAAAATTAGATCCCAAGAGAAAAGAAATAGATCTTAAATGCATAAAGAAAATCTTAAAAATAAAACATTTTATTATATATATATATATATATATATATATATATATATAATCTGAAAAATTAGATCTACAACAAAACGAGATCTAAAATACATGGAAAAAAATAAAATAAAATATGCAAATAGATTCAGATCTGAATAGTTAGATCAATAATAAAATGAGATCTAAAAGAAATAAAATTAATAGAACGAGATCAGAAAGATTTAAGTAATCAGATCGGAAATGGCTTACCGCTTTGAAGATTTATAATCAGATCTGAAATTTTCCTTTTGTTTAGAGATCGTGCTGATAACGTGTTATGAAATAAAGAAAAATAGAAGTCATTGGAGAGAGAGACAAAGGATATATTATTCACTTTTGAGAATTGATATCTATTTACATTACACAGCCTTCTTTGTATAAAGGCTTTGGAGGTAAGGATTTAACCTATTTTACGATGTGGGACTAAACAAAACAACATAAAAACATATTCACTCTATAATTTACATATATTGTAACAGTAGATAGTTAATATGCAATGAAAAATATAATTTTTATTTCAATTATTTTTATATAGAAAATTGTTTCCTATAAAAGTCATTTCTACGAGTTTAAAATATTTAATCTAAACTTTCAACTGTAAACTAATTACAGTGAAAGAAATAAAAGACTTGTAATAAGTAGTTGAATGGAGCTTTGTATTTCTATGCTATTGAGCAATAGTGAAAATAGTAGAAGCATGTCATATAATACTTACCTGTGGCTGGATTAAGACACTAAAAAATGTTCTCGTAAATATGTCAAATATTGAAATAATAATTGTTTTCAGTATGAACTTAAAATAAATATAGTTTTATTTGTTTTAAATATTTTGAATATTTCTTATAAAATTTATGCATCAGAGTAATACCTTTTGTTGCATTAGCTGTACAACGCTGAAGTATCTATGACCTTTTCAATTATTTCTAAATAAAAGGCAAAGCACCCTTTTAGTTAGAGTGGCACAAGAGTCGGTGAAATCTGCGGATTGGTATGTATAGGTTTATGCATCTCGAAGTCTAACGATACCATTGGGGCCGCCAAATTGAGTTTTCTCTTCCATAGGGAGAGAAATTGTTAGGCCATGCATTTTTCAATTTCGGGATCTGTAATTCAAACATCAAATATATTGTATGATTATGAGTTATGGGCGAGACCTCTCCTACTATCATATCACATGCCGATTCAAGATAAAGTTGGTTTCTAGCTCGTATTGCGTTTGAGATCCAAGGTTTTGGGGCAAATCTGAAAATATTGGTGAATTCGAGTTCATCTTTATCAGATTATATGCCAATTCCATTCGGCGCTACTCAAATTGTATGCCAATCCAAGCTATAGGCTAAGCGTTGTCGTTTTAAGTTGCTGTTCAATAACGAATTGGCAAAACAGCAGGGTCAGTAAAGTATCGCCATCTATCTTCTGATGATAGGTATTCACTTACAGGAGTTTGAATCCCAAAATCAGCTTTGACTAAGTTCGTAAACTGCAAGTGCCTCTTTGGCAACAGTAGGAGATATGAGTTGGTGGCGATGAAAATTATAGATCGACAAGCATGTTTAACTTCTGAAATTTCTATCAAGATTATGGTTTTGATTCTTGCATCAGGAAGTCGCTGTGAACTCAGCAATATCGACCCAGGCAGATTCTTCAAGTAATTAGATCAGGCTTTGCGTAACCATTTTGTAAAGCACGACTGTCAGATGCATGTACAAGGTCAAGGTCTGATGGTTTGAAGTTCGCCATATTCACGTATTGGTGATTGTAGAAGAAGATGTCACGCGAGGGAATGTGATTATAGTAACTGCCCTGTTCAAAGTGGATAATGTGACTCTAGTTTGCACATTGCTTTTGTGTCCGTTGTTTTGTAACCGACATGGAGTATTACTTAAGGATAAACGTACACATGCGTACATTTTCTAGTGGGTTGAAAGTTTGAGATTTGGGCTTGGTGTTATTGATAAGGAGCGAACTATTTATGTTAAGTCACTCTATTGTATCTATGTGGTTAATTAGATTAGTAGCCTTTTTTTGCTTGGAGCTGCTTGTATATTGCTGGTAATTTTCTATTATGTTAAAACAACAAAAGGAATCCATTTTCAAAAAAAAAGTCTACTGATTCCAAAACAATTACACATACTTCGTCAAAATTCATTAATGAATTATTATAGAAATGAAAATGTTTATCGAATGCACAAGTAGTATGTCTACGTTAACGTCTCAGAATTTAATACAGAGATAGAAACATAACATGCAAAGGTAATACAACGATTCGATTTAATTGATTTGGTGAGTGTATTGAAAAGGGTTTCAAATGTACCTAAAATGATTAAGATTCTAGCTCAAAAGTCACTTCCTTCGATGATCCATAACAATGTAGCAATAAAGAGTGAAAACATTTTGTTAGACGAAGAACGATTGATGATGAGTGAAGTTGAGTTCACTTCTTTCTGTTAGATCATGTACTTAAAATTAATTACATAAGGTTAAAATTAATTTCAACTAAAGCATAGTTTACGAGATCATACAATATAAGAGTTTTTAAGAAACCCCAACATATCCTAGGTCGACTAGTTGATATGTTGTGTGAGTCGATAGACTATACATAATACTTATTGGTATGGGATCTTGTGACGACCACCCCAAATGATTTTGGGAGCGATCGATATTGATTGATCAACTTATGTGTCAAACATAAGTTTCGTAAACTAAAAAATAAATGAATTTTATACTTATATAAAGATTGCTCATTAAAATGTTTATGAGTACCTATTCTTATGATCCAAAGATAAAACAGACGACGAAGGATGAAATGAAATTAACCGAACCAAACATACACGACACATTAGAATGTCTAATATTAAATCTTGCACATTGTTAACTGGGTTTTTAACCAACTAGAAGTTAATGGAAGTTAGAACATCGAAACAAAGATAAACGACTTGAAATCTTAAAAGCATACCTAGAAGAGCCAAAAAAACAACTTAGGAGTTTTTCACCCAAAATTGAGCTAAGGAAATAACTCGGCACTGAGTCATTTGGCTTAGCACCAAGTCATTATCCTTGTTCCAATCACTTTCCAATCTTTATACACCTCTTTCCTTACAGCATCTAATCGTGATCAAGTGTTTTTCCCTAAATTTGGACGACCATTTTCAAGAGTTGAAGAGAAAAATGTTTAAAAAACATGATTACTCAAGTGATGGTGGAACCCTCACCAGATTCAACCAATAATCGATGGAAAGAACATGGAACACATCAACTTGAGGTCAGAAGAGCAGAGCAAACAAGTTGGAGTGGTTTCCAATTAAGGAAATAACTCAACATTGAGTCAAATGACTCGGTACTAAGTTATTCTATCAGCTCGGTGGACTTTGAGATTTCTTGTGCAACCAGGGCCAATGTTTGGACTTTACTACACGCGGAATTCTAATCTAGTAAACATGTTTCCCTATAAATACAAGTCAAGCTGCAACCAAAAGAGGATCTTCTCCTTGCTCTTTCTTCTTCACTCTAGATCTGGGACTCCTTTTCTCTTCACCAACTTTCTCCCTCATAATAGTCACCAGGGTAGCTACTCTTAGCAGTTCCAAGCCTTAGAACTTGTCAACTTCTTATACTTTTGACTCTAACTCTCTGTAATCTCATAAAAACTCTCTTAGATCCATAATCAATAAAGCTATAAAGTGTACGTAGGCCAGAGATTGCTTAACCACTATAAGAATCTTATGCCTCTTTATTCTATTTTCTTTTATTTTCAATACTACCTGCTAGATCTATATCCTATAGGTTCCTTACAACTCATTCTTGGGTGTTGATCCATTTTTGGTGTTAAAATTTTGGTGTTTTCCTTGAGAACAGAATCTAGCCTTAGATCTAGCTTGCTATTATAGATTTGAAGAGATCTAGTGATTTGATCCAAAATCTTGCTCTAAGAAGTTTGAGAACTTGCCATTGAAGATCAATAGCGCCTAGAAACGAAAGATCAGCTTTCGAAACTTCCGTAGGAGTGGTGGCTATTGGTGACGAAGGAAACACTCACCAAACGGAAGTTAATAATGGAAACACAATACTAGAATCCTCTACTCAATAGGAAGTTGTTACTAGAGGAATCTTAATAAGATTTTCATGAACTTAACCAGAAGATGGTGGATAAGCTGAAAGCTCTCATGGATAAGATGGACATGTTGCTAACCTTGCAGCCACCAGCCTGAGAAGAGTTAGAACAGAAACTTCTTCTGTAATAAAGCAAGAGAACTCTTCTGTTCTGGCCTAAATAGGAGAGATGGAAAGAAAAAGTAGAAGGAAGTAGTTGGTAGGGTTGCAGGAGTTATTGAAGGAGGAAGTAGGAGTGGTCCCCTGTATGAAAACAACTCCGTACCGAGATAAGACAACTCGATACCGACCTACATATTCCACCTGATGATGCTCAAGAGGGAGACATGTTGCTAGTTTCTGATTTTGATGATTCCAAGTAGCTTGATGATGGTGATGATGGGTTGAATATTGGGGTTAACTGACAAAATATTGGAAATAGAATTCAAACTGCCATAGTAAAACCAATTGGATGCCAACAAAACTCTACAGTAGTGGTTCTCCTAGAGAATGAAGAACCTAGACTTTGGTCGGCAAGCCAAGATCATTTGTCAAGCCAAACACTCGGTGTGGCCCCTAACCATCAACCTATAGATTACCATGCCGGTGCAAAGTACATCGCTGACATGGTCAAATGGTTGGTGGAGGATAGCAGAGGCAAGAAAGATGAAGACTGGGGTCTTTCACCAAGCCGAACTTCATTTATTGAAAATGTTCCGAGAGAAGAATATCCTCGGAAGTTTACCATGATTGCAATGCCATCCTACAGTGGAATTACTGATCCCAGACAACACTTACTTAAATACGAATGGCATATGGATGGAGCTAGAGCTATAGATGTTGTTCAGTATAAGTCTTTCCCTATCTTCTTGAAAAGAGTTGCATCGATGTGGTAAACCAGGGTTGTGCCTAAATCCATATCGGCATTTGATGAATTGGCAATGAAGTTTCTGTAGCAGTTCAGGCATTACACGACATGATCAAAGGACCTTATGTCATTGTCTTCCTTTCACAAGGACCTAAGAAGTTATGGAAAGTTTTATTGAACCGATTTAACATCGTTGTTAGAGAATTTAGCAATCCTAAGAAAGACCTATTCATGGCACTCATCCATGGCATTTACCTAGACATGGATTTTGGTAGGTGGATAAAAATGAAGCAACCCACTACCATGAAGGAATCCCACCCGAACGTAAATCAGTTTCTGAGGCTGGAATAAGCAAATATGGTTGAAAGCAAACCTATGAATGAGTAGTCGAAAAAGGTAACTCAAAGTAATGTCGCAGTCAAACAGAATGGAAATGGTTCTAGAACTACTATAGGAAATGCCGAGAAAGCTGTAAATCAAAAAAAGGAACCAGAATGCTGGTAGACGTGAAGGGGACAGGAAGCGTCTAAGGAATCTTAGACCCGAGGACTATATATCATTGAAAAATAGTTCGGAAAACATCTATCTTTCCACTAAGGGAACCGAGCGGTATAACAAACTACCCAAAATGGAAGCGACTGAGCAACAGAAAAGGCTAGAAGTTTTGCTACCTCCACAAAAATTATGGGCATAACACAAACAAATGTTGACATCTAAAGGATTTGATTGAAGAGTTAAGAAGGAACAACATGCTTCAGAAGTATGTGAAGAAACCACATAATGTCGAACAACCTACCGGACCCAAGAGCCAAATGTTCAAGGAAATCAACCTAGACCTAGCAGAGAAGGGTCTAAGCGAATGGATGGAAGACTAGTCATAAACACCATTATTAGAGGACCTCACCCAACACAGAAGAGTTAGGGTAAGATGGAATGATATGATAGTTCTTTGAAGCATGCACCACATGAGAGTTGCCATGCCATCGAAGATGGAGCACCAGCCAAGTAACAAAGGATGATTACATACAACGTTGCGTTCAGGAATCAAAACACTGAAGGCAAAGAAGCACCAACCCTTGACCCAATAGTGATAATAGTTGGGATCAGAATGGCAGTTGTGCATCAAGTATTGGTTGACAATGGAAGTTCAGTCAACACCATATTTTGAAAAGCGTTTGACCAAATGAAGATTAGCATGAAGAATGTGACCGCTTGAAAAATATAGGTTCGGGGATTTATAGGTGAACCTAAACAGCCAATTGGGAAGATTAACCTACATGTAGAACTTGAAGAAGGAGAATGTAGGGTGGTTCTTATCCAAACCTTCTTAATTGTTGATGTGTATTATTCTTATAATGCTTTATTGTCGACTGACCCTTTCCGACTTCAGAATCACTTTGGCTCCATGGTGTCTCATGATGAAATTCCTAATGGAGAATGGGGTAGGATTTGTAAGAGGAGACCAAAGTGCTTCAAGGGAATGCTATGTTGCTGAATTACATGAAGCTAAAAGTCATGAAAAGGGGAAGAATGCGAGGAAGACTCTCCACATTAGGAAACATAAGCATAGAAAAACTTCTCCGGCTCGTGGATCATAGTTGCTTTGAAAAGCCTATAGGCCTTAGGAAGAAGAGTTTAGGGGAAATGTGGGCAGTACTAATGGAGATTACAGTAGCTGTCCCTATCGACATGGACGACCTAACTCAGGTCTTGAAAGTAAGTTTACAACTTTGAATCAAGATGCTAAAGGAGTTGATAAACTTTCTTCATGCCAATCTAGACGTGTTCGCTTGGATGCTTTCCAATTTATGCGGGATATCATCTGAGATAACATGTCACCCACTTAACATCGATCCAAATTTCAAGCCAGTGAGGTAGAAGAGATGTAGCCTGGATCCGGAGAGATTCGCTGCACTAAAGGAAGAAGTGGATAAGCTATTGGCCAACGGCTTCATCGGCGATGTCGTATATCCTGAGTGAGTATCACACCCTTTGTTGGTCCGAAAATAAAACAGGAAGTGGTGAACTTGTATTGATTTCTTAGATTTGAAAAAATCCTGCCAGAAGGATAGCTTTTTGTTTCCTAGGATCGACCGGCTTATTGATGGAATCGCGGGCATAAAATGCTCTCATTTATGGATGCCTACTCATGGTACAATCAAATTATGATGCATGAATTAGATTAGGAGAACACCAGCTTCATCATAGATATGAGGCTATATTTCTACCGCATTATGTTGTTCAGCTTAAAGAATGTTGGAGCTAATCAATATTCATGTACCAGATCGCATGAACAATGGAAGTTCATGTAGATGACATGCTAATGAAGTTTGCGAGTGTCTGGAAACCACTTGGATGATCTCTCGGAGATGTTTGAGATCCTTTGGAAGTATGGAACGAAGTTGAACCCGCTTAAATGTTCATTTGGAGTAGCTTTTGGGAAATGTCTTGATTTTATTGCGAACGCAAGGGACATTGAGGCTATTCTGGTCAGATTGACGCCTAATGGAATGTTAGGGCCCCAACAACGAAGAAGGAGACACAAAGCCCGAATGGAAAGTTTGCTACACCGAGCAGATTCATCTTTAGAGCGACTTGTAAGTGTATATCGTTCTTTAATGCATTAAAGAAGGGTAAGAAGAACTTTAAATGGAATCAAGATCGTCGGACTGCTTTCGAAGAATAAGTGCGACATATGGAGATATGATCGATTTTATCTAAACTAGTGGACAGCGAGGACTTATTTATTTACCTAGCGGTGTTTAACCATGCGTTAAGCGCAACACTTATGCGTAAGTAAGCTAAGGTTCAATGACCTATCTACTACATTAGCAAGCAATTTGCTAGAGCTAAAGGGAACTATCCGAAGTTGGAAAAACTAGCGTACTGCTTGCTAATAGCATCTAGGAAACATCGACCATATTTCTAGGCTCACCTGATCAAGGTTTTGATGGATCAACCCTCGAAGCAGGAAATGTATCAACTTAAGGCTTCAGGACGGCTTCCAAAGTGGAAATTGAGTTGAGCCAGTATGATGTGACATATCATCACCAAAGAGCAATTAACGGACATGCACTGGCTGGCTTCATAGCCAAGTTCACTATTTAGGATAATAAGGAGGAGGACATAACTATCATAATATCCTACTAGAATTTGTTCGTTGATGGTGTGTCTAACAATTCTACTCGGGAGCGAGAGTTGTGCTTGAAACCGTCAAAGGACGATCAATATGTTATGCACTAAAGCTGGAATTTCCTGCTACCAACAACGAGGCAGAATACGAGGCATTGATAGCAGGACTGAGGATTGCGAAGGAGAAAATGTTATCCCGTCTTTTGGCAAGGCCGTGACACCAAGAACTTAACTAGAAATCAAGGACAGTTCGTCCTGGAGATCGATTACACATAGATTACTATGGATACTGGTAAATTTTGCTTGAGTCCGGATCAAGCTGAAATTGATATGAAACGATAAGCAAAGCTATGAAAGCCAACGTTCCAAATTTCAAGTCAATCGGAGTTTGTATACTCAAGTTATTGATCGATCAAGGTTGAGAAAACCAACTCTATTCGTATCCATCCAATTTCATATCCATTCACCAAGAGAGATTCAGTTCATATACATCGCCTACTAACTTCCTTCATATCCATCAAAATGAAGCTATATCGTATCCATCATGTTAAAAACACTTTGTATCCATCAACAAATGTCCATTTCGTATCGGTCTCCCTCCATCCATCTCGTATTGATTTCCCACCATTGATATGAAGAGCAACAACCACCGATCAATACGAAGAAGGCAACATGAAAACATCAATACAAAGGCGGCCTCCAACCGTCGATACGAAGTAGCATGCAAGCATCGATATAAACATACCGATACAAAATAGTATGGATACGAAGATGACAATGTCATACAAATCCAAACTTGCATCGATCATATCTCAAAATCTACAAGTCCAAATGCTACCAAATTTTCGCAGGATCTTGTGTACTACCTCTAGAATATACCTAATCAACCCCAGCCTGAAAGGACCAATTATTGATTGATACAAACTCAATTCGTATCATTCTTTAATCGAGTTGAAATCACCTAAACTCGATCCTGTGGGGCCACCACGTGATAGAAGGAGTCTTCCGAGATCTAGGCGAGATATTTGCTGCCTATGCCTATAAATAGTGACCTTGGACCTATAGAAAAGGGACTTTTTGGCTTCTCTACACGGATAATCTGTCGAAATCACTACTATACTTTAGTTGTACTATTGTAATCTCTTGAAATCACCAAGTCAAATTCAATAAACATAAATCATTTCATAGTGGATGTAGGCAATACGCCGAGCCACTCTAAATTTATGCGTTTCTGCATTTTTTCTTATCTGTTGATTGGTTTGTTTGTTAGACCTGCCCCAGTTTATATTTATTATCTTCATTTTATCTCTTTAAACACGTCCGAAGAGTGTTGTATTTAATTTTGATACAAACAGCTGGGAATAAATCTTTTGCATATCTATAGTGACTCCTGACCAGTCGTGAAGAAGGGAATATCTAGCTAAGGGCATGAAACTTGCCTCATACTCATCAAAGCTTGGGATTTATTCAATGAAATTGAACACTACTCAATATCTCGCATTCCCAAAGAGTAGAGTATGAAGGCCGATTCCTTAGCTATGCTAGCCAGTTCTGGAGAAGCGCAACTGATAAGATTGGTTCCAGTAGAAGTATCGACTGCTCCTAGCGTAGATCAAATGGATGTTGATTGGGTTATAGAGACTACAGAAGAAGTAGAATGATGGATGATGCCAACAAAGGATTATTTTCTCAAGGGAGTACTCCCTATAGACAGGAACAGATGAAAGAAGCTCTTTCGAAAGACACCATGATTCATAATATAGGACAGAGTGCTATATAGGAGAGAATTCTCCCCCCTTGCTCATGTGTATAGCCAGAGATGAAGCTAGGAAGATCCTTATGGAAATTCATGAAGGTAGTTGCGGTGACCATACTAGGGGTTAGACATTGGCTACGAAGATACTCTGCTATGGATATTTCTAGCCGACAATAAACCGAGATGTAGCAGACTACACCCGATGGTGTAATCGATGATGGATATTTACAAAGATTTCGAGAGCCCCATATTCAGAACTTATGTAGATTACTTTATAATCGGCGTACCACTGACAGCAAAAGGAGGAGCCTAATACGCTATCGTTGTAGTTGATTACTTTACAAAATGTGCTGAAGCGGAATTGTTTGCCACAATGACTACTATAAAAGGTAATTAGTTTTGTAAAGAAAAATATTATTTGCAAGTTTGGAGTATCGTAGAAAATTATCACAGACAATAGGACTCGGTTTTAGAGCATTGAATTTAAGGAATTTTGCAAAAATTACCGGATCGAGAAGAGCCTTTTTGTGGTATCGCACTCACAAGAAAACGGGAAAGTAGATGCAGCGAAAGAATCATCAAAACCACCATTAAGAAATGGCTAACGTAAGCTAAAAGGAATTGGTTTGATGAGCTTTTATTCACACAATGGGCTTACATGACAATATATAAATCAACGATGGGGCACACACCATTCGCCTTGGCGTATGGTTCAGACGCTATGATCCTAGTGGAATTAGAGGTCCCTTCTCATTACAGAAGACACTTCAATCAAAGAGAAAATGAACAACTACTGATTGAGTCCTTGACCAAATCGATGAGAAGTGGGAAGAAGCTGAATTATGGGTCGCCGCCAAGAAGAAAATAGTGGCATGCCACTTCAATGCCAAGATTCGCAACTGTACTTTTAAATTGGTAGATCTCATCCTGAAACGAATCTTCCCATGTGTAAGAGTGCTTGGTCGAAAATAGGAAGGACCTTATGTGATTGACCAGAAGCTTGGAGACCGAATACTCAAGCTGGTTATAGTAGATGGTGTTTCCATCCCGCATACTTGGAATAGCGACTCGATGCAGCAATACTATATCTAGTTTTGCTTGTATTATTCCACGAATAAGCCTTCTAAGGACACTTGAGGCACTATAAATTGGCAAGACTTTTCATCTCTTGTATTTATCAATAAAGTTAGCTTCTTGAACCAATGGAACCATGTTCTTGTAATCAAACCGCCAGATCAACGGGGAAAATCAACTCAAACCGCCAGATCAACGGGGAAAATCGATCCATGCCTTATGAAAAATAGGGTTGCTCTAGCAGCATTGGGAAGGACTAAAACCATCGAATTAATGGGGAAAATTGACTCATACTGTCGAATAGATAGGGATAATCGATTCAAACCAGTGATTCGATGGAGAAAATCGACTCAAAACCGCCGAGTCGATAGGAAAAATCAACTCAAACCGACGGATCAACGAGGAAAATCGATAATTTCCTTCTGAGAACGGCAATACTCTGACAATGTCAAGAAGGTCCAAACTTTTGTGTCAGGAAAATCGGCTCAAACTGCCAGGTCGACGTTGAAAATAGATCCTAACCTTCTGAGAATCCACGTTGTTCCACCAATGTCGAGAAGGTTAAAACCACCGAGTCAACAGGAAAATCGATCGAAACCACCGAGTTGACGAGAAAAATATAATTAAATTGCCAGATCGATGGGGAAAATCGATCCCAACCGATGTTGCTCCGGCAACGTTGGAAAGGCCCAAACAGCCAAATCGACAGGGAAAACTAGCTCAAACCGTCGGATCGATGGGGAAAATCGATCCCAACTTTCTAAGAATCGGTGTTGCTCAGGTGAGGTCCGGAAGACCCAAAACCATCAATTCGATGGAAAAACAAACCCATACCTTCTAAATATGGATGTTGCCCTGGCATCAGGTAACCCCAAACTATCGAATTGATGAGAAAAATCGACTCAAACCACCGGATCGATAGTGAAAATTGATCCCAACTTTCTACGAGTGGACATTACTCCGAAGACATGCGGAAGACCTAAAACCGATGGGTCAACTGACAAATTGACCTATACCTTCTAAGTATCGATGTTTTCCCAGCATAATCGAGAAACTTCAAACTACAGAGTCAATAGGATAATCGACTTATACTTCTCGGAACTTGACGTTGCTCGAAGATAGGCGATGACAAAAGGAATTAAATGAGGCCTGAAGATAGGCAACATTAAGGAATAATCCATGGAGTTGAGCTATTTGTGCATAATTTTTAGAGGTAGAAACTGATATACGACCGAGATCTCAACATTGAACTTGAAAGAATTCGTTATGGAAAAAAGATGACGATGTCATATCTTTCCGATGCATACATCCGGAATAATATTGGCTGGTAATGTTAACTTGAAATGTAGCCAAGGAATCAGCGGCATCAAGATATAATGCTTAGAATCAAGCATCAAAAGCCATTAGTTTCAGAAGATAGGAACTATAATGCAAACTAAACAGTAGGCAATCGAACAAGGTCCTCAGGATATTTAATATTTTGTTGATGCCTGAATTTTAAGATTTAGCCTTATGGACAGGGGCACATATGCTAATAGTTGGTCGAAAAGAACTCAACTAAGCCTGAATAAGAATAGCCATAGAGTTGGCTGAAATTAAAAGTTATGTTATGCCAAATGGAGCTAAGTAACATAATATACTATAGCAATTGCAGGAATGTAACAACCCGATTTTTCTTAACCATAAAATCGTCATAAAATGAAAAGCCGAATTGTTATAAACATTTTTAGCAGTATACAAAGAGCTATATAAACTAACTTTATTTTCAAAATCTCATGGCCGAAGGAATCAAACATAATATATACTTCAAATATCAAATCATATCCCAGTACACATGATTAGATTTGTTACAACCCAACTTTTTAACCTTTAGGAACGACACTTGATACATCCATAGTATTCATGTACCATTGCCCAAGCATCTAAAAGAGGAGTTGTCGTGCGGTAAAATAAAAGAACATAACAGAAATCTCACAATGGACCATTTAAAATAATATTACACTACGATAGTACATAAGGTTAGTCCTTAACATGGAGTTATCAGGGTTACAACAAAAGTAATACCATCAGCCTAAGCAGTTATAAAAATCTGCCTTTACACTTGCTGATATAACATATACATATATAAACAAATGTAACAGTGGAAATAGATAGCTAGGTAGATAAGGAGCCTCCTGCTTGACCATCTTCAGAACATCCCAAAGAAACCTGTTACTCGCAGACTACTCAAAAATAAATGAGTACCTGAAAGTATAGGGATACAAACAATTCGGGTCACACAATAAGTCTGGTATAAGTAAAGCACTAAACAAAGGGTAGGAATAAACAACAATATGTATGACTGTGCCTCCAAATGCGGAACAGGTTTCCCCTCATTAGAATAACATCCAACCATAAGTAATGGATATAAATAGTTAAACATCGCAAAGGGCGTCAGACTCTTCCCGATGAAATTAAAGAAACAATTCAAAGATTTGAATCAAACAAGGAGAATGAAAATTTATCAACAATGATTAGAGGGTGCGTCCACTTATTGAAAGCATACCTTTAGAATATAATTTAAAACTACAAAGGCTCGCTAACCTTACTTAAAATCCGAGAATCCGAGTATTTCACATCTCTATGCGCAAATAGCCGAAACTAATCTAGAGTACATGTGATAGTGCACTAATGGGAGTGATAGTACACTAATGGGAGTAACCCTACATAGCTTGGCCCTCACTTGCTCTTTTGTTTTAGTCATTTCAGGCAAAGGATATCAACGCTCAAAATGAGAAACAAATCATCTTAGGTTGACAAACCACAAAAGATAGTGGAATCGATAGCCAATTAATCAACTATCAAGATTAATCAAAACGATCGTATATGAAAATTAAATTTTTTATACTTATCACCACTCGTCGATTTCAAACTTGTACTATTTCTCGATTAAAAATGAAGCCGTGCCAGTTAAGGCAACGTTACCTCTAAGCCATGCCTTGACGACATTTTTAACCTTCGAGATAGAAACGAGTTTCCATACCTTGATTTTTAGTGCTAAGAATATGACTGAATTATTTCCATATAAGCGATATCATTTACGGAAATTTAATTTATTATCCTTTCCATAACTGAATAAAACCTTTAAACTTGTAAAAGCCAATTTTCTATTTTGTTTTCACATCACAAATATTAACTTTCAAACATCTTTATTTAAATGATTAATTAACTTTAAATGTCATTAGTAAAATGATAAATTAACTTTGAACATCATTAAAATAATCAATTAACTTTAACATTATTATTAAAATAATTAATTAACCTTAAAGGTCATTATTCATAATGATTAATTAACTTCAAACATCATTATTAAAATGATTAATTAACTTCAAACATCATTATTAAAATGATTAATTAACTTCAAACATCATTATTAAAATGATTAATTAATTTTTAAACATCATTATTAAAATGATTAATATCTTTAAACGTCGTTATTAAAATGATTAATTAACATTAAATATCATTATTAAAATTATTAATTAACACAAGTTATTATTAATATCTCAAAGTAACCTTTTATTTTTAGATAGCCAATACCTCCGAACTGCATCCACAGCGACTATCGCTATAGGGACCAAAACTCTAAACTTGTTTTGTAAATCAAAATTGCTTCAAACCTTGGTTGAAACACCATTTTAAAAGTACCAAAATGCAACAAAATATTTGATTTGTAAAATCCAAGCATGAAATCAAACATAAAAGATTTCAATGAAATGATATTTCAAAGTGTCGGTATAGCAATAGTTGCTATAATGACACTTTCATGGAAATAACCTACATGTCATATACATTCATTTTTATAAACAACATAACATGAAATGAATCATTATAGATGAGAAATTCTTTAAAGTCTCTCTACAAAAATCCCTTGGAAAATCTTTATTATTTCACTTCTAAGTGTGTCATAGCGACCTTTTTGCTACGAACACTTCAACTTTATTTCAATTCCCCTGCAAACAACCTATGTCTCATCCGCTTTCAAGCGAGAATCATACCAAAAAATAATCATTACAAAAACTTGACAACACAAGTAATAAACTACGATTACAACAAAAAATATAAAGTTTAAAACTTGGCTTTTTAAAGGGAGCTTTAGTTACCTAAATCAACATGAACTTTAACCAATCTACGATAACTGTGCAAACCACACATGAACCTAGCTTTTGCTTGGAAAAACTTGACTTTTAGGGCCTAGAGGAGGTTAGTATGGTTTTTCCATGATGTTAGGGGGCTCAGCTTTGGCTAAAAATGGGAGTTTTGGGTCTTGTTTTGGTGAAGGAGTGATGTTGAGAAGAATAGAAGTGGTTTTAACTAAGTTTTAAAGTTTTAAAGTGGAAAAAGTAAAAAAAAAAATTAAAAAGTTTAAGGAAGACATGAAAAGAAGAGGCAAACTTAGCGAAGAAGAATATAAAATTATGAAAGTGAAGAAAGTGAAATAAAATAAGAAATGAAAAAAATAAATTTGTTTTTATATAAAATGAATAAGGGAAAAAAACTAAAATGCCTTTAAAATTAAAATATACAATACCCTCCACATCATGACGGAACATCATGATGGCACTTGCCTACTTCCACTAGGTAAGCCCCATCCCACACTCCCCCATCAGCTCACTTCTTCTTGAGAAGTACTTTGCCTTGGTTTTTGAATTTCTGTTAATTTAAAAAAAGAAAAGTCAAATTTCATTTCATTTCTCATGTATATTTTTAAAGTAATTATAAACAAATTACTTCATTAATAAAAGCATGTGTTATTTATATAAATGTGTACACATGTACACTAGTGTACAAAAAACACTCTGATAATTTTTTGGGGGATGAAAAGTCGAAAATTCAAAAAACGATTTTCGATCATATTTTTTATTCTTCTCCGAACTACTTATTTTTATAAACAAAATTTTAAAATAACTTTACCATCATTAGGTATTACTAAAAAGTGGTCTATTTGAGTTATAAATCCATTATTTAAATATTTAGAAATATATTAAGTTTTCAAATATAATATGATTAAATTACGGGTCGTTATGAGATCCAAATCTATATACATAAATACTTTATATACTGATACTACTAGGTGATAAATACAACATGATATGTGCATAAATAATGCCATCGTCGCCCGCACCGTCAACGTCACTCAAGCCCACCATCATAACTTATAATCCATATAAAAAAGAATATAGGAGGAGGGGTCAGACATGAGTCTGATGAGTTAAAGAAACTACTAAGAATGTATTGTAGATATGATTACATAACATTATATAAAGGTTACATCTAAACAAAGACGTGTCTCAATTTGTCTCACGCGCATTCACAAAGTCAGCATGATGTAATAAACATAACATTAGGGCCTAAACTACTTTGCGAACAATGACACCATAACATAGCATAACGTGGAAAATAACATATAAGTTAGTTAGACATAGACTAATGAATGGTGGTTAAGTAAACATAAACATAGCCTAACCATTACCAATCAAACATATACCGATATAAATCGAAATTATATTTGATAAACATGGTCTAACACAATACGAAAAGTTAGAACTAGTTAGATACTAACTAGTCTCCAAAAGCACTAGCATTAGTTAAACAAAACAAATACTTGAACACACATCATACACACATATCAAATTACTATACAAAACTTGGTAAAACTCCATATAAACATGTTATGATATCTCACATTGCATGTAAACTCAAAACAATAAACGATTGCTATTCGATTGGCCCTAGGCTGGTCTAGGTTCAATCTTTCAATTACAGGTTGCACTGGACGCCTGGTGGGCATAACCAGTGGACTAGCGAACGTTCTAGGCAGATAAACTACCAAAGGCCTAAAGCTATCTCATCACCGTTTCGAACCTAATTTCATCTAGATCATTAAATTTCCTATTTCTAAATTTATCTACATGTTTAGGGCATCATTCTACCCATTTTCAATCAATTAAACTTCATAATATCATTCTATATTATTAGTTTTGCCTAAATTCAATTATATCAACATCTAAACACTATTAATTCCAATATAATCCATTACAACCGTCAGTTAGACATTTCCTAGGGTTATTATCATTTATATTTCTTAGACATGATAAAATTCCATTTTAATTTAGATTTGTTTAATTATTAAACCTAACAGCGATTGTAAAATGGTATAGTCTTATATAGACGTTATAATTGAA
Source organism: Allium cepa (assembly GCA_030765085.1). Lineage (NCBI taxonomy): Eukaryota > Viridiplantae > Streptophyta > Magnoliopsida > Asparagales > Amaryllidaceae > Allium > Allium cepa. The sequence goes on along the minus strand of CM060930.1, from coordinate 1,743,160 downwards.
GGAGATGATTCCCACTTATCAATCTACACCTCCAAGCCAAAGAATTTGCTTAATTTCTCTTTAATTCCTTGCTGGCCAGGACTTAGTACTCAGAAGATTCTCGAATCACCAAATAGAAGGTATAATTAGAATTTTATTCTCGTATTGATCGTTTACTATGTTTATTTATTGAATTTGGTTAAGGATTGACAAAGTTATGAGAAGACAAAGGAAGAGGGTTTGTAGAGAAACGAAGGAAGAAAATGAAACTACATTGTATGTGAAAATGAATTCAAAAACTCCTCTGCCCGCTTCTTATAATTTCTAAACCGTCGCTTCAGCCTACCGGGCTTAGGCCAGTTTAAATAACTCAAAACCCACTAACTTAAAAACCGCGTAACTCCTTCATATGGACTCTGATTGGGATAAACCAACATATCATTTTGACCCAAAAACAAGTTTTTCGAAATGGTACAATTTACATCATCTAATTCCAATGTTTGCAAAATTACCATTTTTCCCTTTTTAGTTTAAAATTACTAAAATACCCTTTATATTAGTCTCTAAAATTTGCGAGGTATTACATAGAATATTATTTACATGCACAGAGTTGCGGAAAATAAACATATTGCACAGAAACAAAGTATGTAAAACAGGAAATTGTAGTATAAGCAATCATATTATATACACAAACAGTTAACTATAAGCAAGCACATTACATAAAACACAGAAAAGTATACATAAGAGAGATTAAAATGGAAAAACTAATCTTTCATTACTAATAATCTTTCTATGTACAAAAAACAGCGGGGGCCAAAACTGCACAATCTTGGCCTGTTTAAAGCAAAAAAGACAAAAAGTATAGATTCAAGCAACGCAACAACAGAGAAAAGAAAATGATCCGGTTGTCCTATTGTGATAGGTCTTCTACTTCTTGTCGCATCGGATGCCTTTACCAATCTTACACTAACGGGACATGAGTTTTTTCCTCCCTTTAGATTCCCACCAAGAGGAGTACCGTCTTTCGAGCGAGTGAACCATTCAATAGCGTTATAACCGGGGTCCTCGGACTTGTCGACAGGGTCATCGACGTGCTTCGACGACCTGATCTTGAAAGTGGGAACTTTTCATCGAGGACTAGTCATGTTTAAAGATACAAGCTTGGTGATCACGGACTCTTTCTTCATTTGAATATTCTTTATATCCTTCCACAACCTCTTGGCCATGGTTTTATGCTCGGTCGGGTCGGAGGCACCAGTGATAAAAATGTCCTCCTCCTAAGAGATATAAAAGTCCTCCAAGCTCTCTAAAGCAGCGATTTTCTTGGAGTCAGGACTCCGGTTGGAATAGGAAATAGGAATGGATGCAGTAAGCCCCACGAAAATGGTGGTTGATGCCGTAAAGATTGCTTCAATTCTTGAAACCAGCATGCTTGGAGATAGAGGAGGCAATTCGGGTTGACCTATTCCAAACTGAGTAATAAAGTTTAATGATAGATTATTGCGAGAACTGAAGCTTCTTGAAGACTAGAGAAATAAGGGATGTACCTGTAGCAGGATTCCATTGGGATAGACGAATTCACCTTCTTCAGTTCCAAGATCCCCAAACCGGACCTCCATGAGAGGAACATATTGTTTGTGGGGAGTACCCATTGATAAAGTTGGAAGAATGCGAGAAGTTGGTCAGCTAACTCCCAAAAAAGAAGGAGCGACTGTTGCTGAATCTTGAGATTTCAAAAGGAACGTTTCACCTGACCCAAAGATCTTGCATCGGCGTGAGCTTTGGCAGCATTAATGGCAACATCGAGAGCTTCTTTAGATAGAATAGTGCAACATCCTGGTATCTTCAACCATTTGCATCCGCACATGTCAGACTTGAATTGCTCAAAATATCAGATTGTTAATTTATATTTGGCAAAACTCAACATATACAGTAAATAAATAAATCACAGAATCATAGGCTCGGAGTAATATAACAATATGCAGCAGAAATATAAGAATAGTAGTTCATGAAGCTACTATATATATATAAAAGAGTTAACACAAGATGCAACAGAAGTCTCGAATACATAGAAGTCTCAATACAATAGTTAAATACAAGATCAGAATTCATCACTGGAATCAAATGAATAACTGCAAGCTCAATAGATAGATGGATCTCCAAGCGATACTCCAACTCCAAAGGCGAGTCTCGAATGCTGTGACACTCAGTCTAACCAGAGCGTAAAGCAAATACATAAAACACTCGAGTCAAGCTTAACATTCTTGTATCAATAATACAACTCAAATGAAATATCAACTGAAATACAAGTAACTCAAAGGATGTTTGGGATAACCATCCTCTAAGGATCCGTTAAACTATCTACTATGTAGAAATATACGCTATTATAATAATGTCTACAGTAAAGTAAACTATTAAAATAGCGTTAAGGTGTTACCCATAAGCCCCTTAACACATTTATATATTCCCATAGTGTATACAGTACCGTTAAACTATCTACTATGTAGAAATATACGCTATTATAATAATGTCTACAGTAAAGTAAACTATTAAAATAGCGTTAAGGCGTTACCCATAAGCCCCTTAACACATTTATATATTTCCATAGTCTATACAGTACCGTAATCTCACCCATACTGGGCGTCGTCAGAGGGCACTCCATAGGTATGGTACAAAACAAACTCGTAGTGGACTCCATATGGTAGGTGACAAGACACAACTAGGCATTGCCAGGGTAGATGTACCAATTAAACTTTCGGGCTGGTGGTAACGCATAGCAGCCACTACCGCCCACCTCGGAACACACTCCCGAATCAAAAATGAAGTGTGGCCACCAAATCAATCAAAAAGTTAGAATATAGTATCGAAGGAATGTGTCTGATCGGAGGAGCTACCTCACTTGGCCCGTTGATTGCTCCTGTTTTAGCCACCTTAAGTCAACTCATGGGAGTCGGGTCCACGTATATACCTCATATAGGATCATCGCCACCATCCTACTTCATTCTAGAATCTCCACCGTGTACACCGTTGTTAAAGTGGATTTCGGTATTGGCAGAAAGTATGACAATATCCGATCCCGGTCTCTTTAACAACCAATTGTTATTATAACACCGCGGTCATTTCAAAATAGTTTATACTTCAAAACCAAAATATCATTTCCATTTCAAAACCATATCAAACAATATCATTTCACTTCAAATATATTCATTTTCAAAATCATAGCACTTTCAAAGTTATAGCACTTTCTAAACCAAAAGAACACTTGAAATTATAACACTTTGGAAATCGTAACATTTGAAATCGTAACACTATGAAAACATACTAGTTTAGGTATTGAAACTGTATATATATATATATATATATATAATAAAATAGTTTATAAAATAAATTAATCTATATAAAATAGTTATAAGTTAAAATAATTTATATTAAAATAATTGGTATATTGAAATAGTTTATATTAAAAATAGTTTATATTAAAATGATTTATGTTAAAATAATTTATGTTAAACTAATTTATAAATTAAAATATAGAAATATAATTTAAAAATACTTTATAAAATAAAATAACTTCCTCAACTTTCATAAATCGATTCAAATCAACTCGAATTCAAAAAATTCAAATTTAATTCAATCTCAATTCAATTTCTCAAGAAACCATTTCAAATTATATCAATTTCAAATACAGATTTGAACCACAAAATAAACCATTTCAATTTCAATATATTTCAAAGCTTTAAATATTCAACATTTTCAAAACTAAATTTGATAATTTCGTATACCTCTTAAATTAACTTCATTATTATTTAGTTTTAAAATATTCACTTAATAAATCCAATATCATTTAAATAAAACCCCAAATTTCAAATCACTAAATATTTCTTTCAATTTATTTAACCTTGAAATATTCATCTAATCACCTTAAACCAAAATCAAGTTATAAAATCATATCCTTTCAAAAATCTTAAACTCAATAAGTTTCAAATCGATTTAATTAAATAAAAATCATAATTAAATACCATTTCAAATTGATTTCAAATCTATCTTCCAAATCTTAATTTATTAAAAATTATTAAACTTAAACATATTATGTATAAATTAAAGCAAACTTTATTAATTTAAATCTTAGTATCAAACTTATTTTATAATAAGATATATTTATACATAATTTAAATAGTAAAATTATAAGTAAATTCTTAAAATTTATAATTTCAAACTAACTTATACTTTTAAAAAATTTCACAACATATAATTTTAAAAATCAAGAATTTAAACTTTATAAAATACATTTATATATAATATCTTGAAATTAATATTTATTAAACCATATATTTCTTTCCAAAACCATGGAAATCATTTTCAAAATATTTATATATAGACCAACGGTGTCTGTATATAATTTTCTATCCTATGGTCAGGTGATACAAATATTTCTCATTTCAATCCGTAATTTAAATATATATATGGGTATGTTTCATTTCAACCCACAATCCCAAATTTGATTCAATGAAAATCGCTTGGGTTTGTCATTTCAACCCATAACGATTTTCTCCTATTCTACAGATCGTTCGGGTATGTATCATTTCAACCATAGTGAATTCTATACTAACAGGGAACTTGCGGAGTGATAACAGATATAATAATAATAATATAACAGACATATATCATCAATATAAATAACAGATAATGGTGTCGGAGGTCACAAATGAACATATATACATAATATCATATATACGGCAATGTAAATAACTAATAGCAGCACATTTCAATTGTCGTTTCAAATGAAATAAAATTTAATAAATATAAGAATGTTAATCATAAGTGATTTCTCACCTTTCGAGGCTAGAGATGAACGAGAATGAGATGAGTTACGAATCCAAGCATGAATTCTAAAGCAAAGCTAGATGGGCATGAATTTTATGGATAGAGCTGATAACAGAAATCGACGAGAACCAATAAAAACCAATTTAATAGAAACAACAAGCTATATGTATATTATCATTATATCATATATATATATATTCAAATTTATATTTAAGAAAAATACAATAAAAATAATATAAAATTTCAAAATCAATATTTAATACATAAATAAACTAATATACGTAAACTCCATAATATATATATATATATATATGTATGTATGTATGTATATATATTATATTTTAAAACCAAATCATCACTGTATAAATCATATCTAAACAAAATCAGTATATATATGCTGCATGAAATATATATACTCACTGACCTTGTATAACTTGTAAATACTTATGCATAGCAACAAATTATACACCAAATCACATAACTTAATATATATATATATATATATATATATATATATATAATTATACGAACTTATTTACCTAAGTATGCTAACATGAAATATATAAAACCGATTCAGACTATATATAAATAAATAAGCTGATATTTTTATAACCCAGGCAATCCTATATATACAGGAACATACTATACCGTATAAAGATCAAATCTGGCTAGTATGAACAAATACCGATATATATAGTAGAGGAGGAGAGTAAAAAAACATAGGAGCCAAAATATAAAACAACTCAAACACATAAATATAACATATATATATATATCTCCTATACTTATATATATATATATATATACAGTTAACAAAATTTACAATATTAAAATTTATATACTATACAACGTATAAGTATAAGTTTATATAAAATAATATATAATCCTTGTATAATATAACATTAAAACAAAACAGAGACTAGTATAAAACTTAATATAAACTATCTATATATACAATATCCACTAGCATCCTTTATAGACATTGTATACACTCTATAAATATATAAGTTATAAACAACTTCATCTATAACCAAATTAATATAATAGCCTATAACATACACTATAAGTATATATACACATACTGACATAAATTAGATATAATATTTGTACGTAAAGGATTTTATAAATTCTTATATGTATATATACACAACAGCTGATTTATGTACATGTAAACTAACATACCGTGCACACATCAAATATGTACATTAAAACATATATATACATACATATATTTATTTATTTCCCATATTAAAAATAAACTTCAAATACTTTTAACAGAAAATATATACGTACCCAAAAATATAAAAGAGGAGATAGCGGCTATGCACAGATCGGAAGAGAAGGGAAGTACATAAAGAACGGTGCTTGGTCGGAGGTGGTAGCCTGAATTTTTGCTGTGGGATCGTGCAGTTCTGGAGGTAAGCTGCTGATGCGCGGTTAGGGGAGGCTTTGGGCATGAGAAAAATGAAGCGGAGGAGGCTCAATGATGGATGGAGTTCAGTGATGGCTGAAAAGCGGCGTTGGAGGGAAGATGATGCCAGCTTGGCGATGGGAAACGTTGCGAGCAAAAGCTGGAGGAATTTGATGCCGAGGGTGGTAGATCGGCTTGTGTGCATGAGGAGGAAAAGGGGAGCTGAACATGTGTGGTAGAGGCGGGTTTCAGAGAAAAAGGCAATAAAACAATGAAATATAAAACTATGCATTGGAACAGAGAACAAATGAAGGGGAAGGAAGATGAACCAAAACGAATGAAACAAACCAATCAATAAATTAAAGGTTGGGAATAGTAAAGGTCGGATTGTTAAATTCTTGGAATTTCTACAGTTATGGCTGTTTAATTTTGGATCGGTAGGTAGATGGAGATTAAAAGATTTTAAAACGGTATCGATACGAAATCATTTTATCGATTTCGTAACGATCCGGACTTCAAAACATATAATTGAATATATCGTAGAGATCAGCATGATGAGACGATATACAGATATCCATAGTACGATCATCCGGTCAAGAGTCGATAATCGGTACCGAATATGCTGCTAATTTGCCTAAAATAAGATAAACGGTGCAACGGTGGTCCAAATTTGACGAAATGAAATATGACATCTCACTCAGAAGATGATTTATAAATTTATTGTATAAAAATATTCAAGGTTGGAAAACATTTTATTATCATCAATTTTTAACTGATATGAATTGAAATAAAATTACACAAGAAAATAAACTTCCATATTATCAAGTGAAAATTTACCTTTTGCTAGGTTTAAATAGACGCATTTCAAATATCAAATTTTCAATTCAAAATTTTATTATTTAAAATTTCACAAAAATTCAATTAATTAAATAATAAAACCACTAAAATTTACGAGTCGTTACAAATAGCCTTCCCAATGTAAAGAGATTCGATATTTTTAGCGTCAAGATAAGCAGCCATAAGATCTTCTTCAAAGCGATTATGCCTGGCTTGCAAAGTTCGCTGAAGCACTAACTCCCAAGAACCTGCAAGTGCTTTGGGATAGCCATTTCACAACCACCTCAGATTCTTAAACCTGACTATATTGGTGTAAGAATATAGCATGTTGGCATCAAGCTGTTCTTTCTCTTTGACAACTAGTTGAACCTCCTCTCCAAGCTTGGCAAGTTCAGCAGCTTACTTTGATATAGTGTGGTCCTTGGCTTTAACGATCTTACCTTTTTGGCTAAGCACTTGCACCCTCTCCTCGACTTGTTTCTAGCACTTTAAAGTTTCAGCATAAGTAGCTTTCAATTCGCTCCTCGTCAAAATTTTGACGCATCTGTGAACAAGCTTTAACTTGTCTATCAGCTTATCTTTGCTCTCCTTCTGCTTCAAAGCGAGGTCCCTCTCTGGTAACTTAATCAAAACATCCCCCCTCTCTATTATCATCCGGTCAAAAGCAACTCTCTCAGATTCGAAGAATTGAATATTTGTGTAGTTGATTTTATTTACTTTGAATAGAACGGTGTAAAGTTTCTTCCATTTATAACCTTTGTCGATGCCCTGCTCGATGTTCTTTGGATTTTTTTATCACCGCCTCTTTTGGCCGTATCAAATATGTCTTGGTCGAATTTGACATCGTATAAAAAGAGGTATGGGAATGCGGCATGCAAGCATGGAGGAGCGGGCAGAATAGTGAATAAATGTCCAAAGACTCCTTCAGAAGTAGGCGAGACTGTTGTAGTCATAGCTTGGGAGATCGGAATTTGTTGAGTTGAAGAAATCTAAGCCTGTGTATAAGGCGGAACATCAGTAGAAATTAGCCCAGACGCTCTAAGGAATCTCTAGAGCACTTAGAAGGGTTGTGAGATATCAATATCAGCTTCTCTCCTCCCTTTCTCCTTCTCCTTCTCCATATCTGTCTTCCTATGAGCCTTGCGAGCTTCATTGTACTCATGATCTTTCCTCCTTCGCTTCACTTCTTTAGACTCATAATGACAAGGTGAATAAGGATCATAAGTTTGGCTTCATACTAGCATGGCGGGGGAACATCTCATAATAACCATGGCTCAAGGAAGAAAAATGCATTAATATTAGAATTTCATAGTAAAATTCAATGTAAGAATGAGTCTCCATAATCCTAGTGAAGAGTGTGCGTCGATGACCCCTCAAGTGCACAACAAACCATATTGGCAAGGAATTAAAGTGAGGGTCTCTCCACTTTCACTTACAAAGCCATTGGGAAAAATAGTGAAGTATGAACCAACATCCTCTAGAATATCGCTAACGGTGAAGTTAATCTCTCCAAGGTCACTTAAGCCGACGAAGATGTTGCCAAATGGGCTAGATCGGGGAAAAATCTCTATTGAAGGCAGTACAAATTGATCTTCGATCGTTTTGGAAGATTCTACGACAACGTGTTCCTAATGAGGCGAGCTAGGAAGATCAGGACTCATCCCGGGCGATTCACCAAACGATTCTTCCCCTTCTTCACTAGCATGATAGTCGCTCTCATTATCATCAACATCCTATTTTTCCTCGACCACTTCTTTTCCTTCGCTCCTTGTGAATCCCTCATTTTCTTCTAGAATCCAAGACATTCTCACACCTTCATCTCGACTTCTGGGAATATTGGCTTCAACAGGCCCTACAGGCTCTCTTATCATGGGCTCTTCAGCATGTGCAATGCTGAAAGGACCCACAACTTCCCTTTGGACATTCTCATTAGAGCTACAAGTAAGGACCGAAGAACGGGTATAAGCCTTGGAGCCACTTTGCACTGGAGACTCAACAATGACAAATCTACCTTGGAGAAGTAGACCATACCACCATAGATTGTCATTCGTTAGAAGGAATGCAATGGTTTATTAATTAAATCGAACTATCTTTAGAGCATTGAATGTTCTCTCGTGCACTTCTCGATTGTCACGAACCAGGATGTCTATGAGGAAACACAAATTAAGTTAGAAACACAAGAATTTTTTCATTAGAGAAGCAAGGTAAAAGAGACGTATATCCAAAAAGCCAGAGCCGATAAAAATCGTATAGGCACTACATGAAGAAATATTCATTCCTGAAGGTAAAACACTTGTTATGGAGCTTTTCGATCACCTTGCGTCCTTTACAGGTCTCTATTATCAAATAGGATAGAGAATCGTGCCTTTTCTTGAACTGCAGAAGAAAAGTCAACTCATTGAATCTCGAAGGCCTATTGAATCTATGCATGATGAGGATGTATAGTGAACTTAAAAGAGAATGACCATTTGGGTGAACTTGGGATAGAGCTAGTCCAAGTTCTTGCAGCATCATCATTAAAAAGGGAATGAAAGGCAGGATGGCACCAACCAGGCACGTATGTCGATTACACGTTGTGAAGTACGACGGATAGTTGTGTGTGAATTTAGCCCTGTTGGCAAATGGACGTCATCCATAGGGATGCCAAGTTGGAGACATATATTCCGAAGCAAACTAGCAAATAGAATTGTGGGCACCTACTCTGGAGGTTTGTTTTAGATTCCTAATCCCAGAGCCAATTGACCAACAACCAGCTCAACTGGAACTATTTGACTTGGGATATAGAAGTTTCAGGATGGCTTGGCCCCACAGGGATGGATAGGAAGCCTGAGTCGCAGAAGACCCAGCTTTGGGTGGAGTGGACGTTCCTTCACCGGACTTAAGACTAGGTGTCTGGTGAGTCATTCTAGATAATAAAACCTATCATTCAACATGGTAAGGTATGTTTTATTTTGAACAACAAACCCATGTAACCAAGGCCCAAAATCCAAAGGACGTCGACATGTGTTGATCAATCGAATTCTAAGCGTCGACCGGGGTAAGTGTAGTGTGTTAATCTATGCAGTACGAGTTCTGTGTCTTGTACACAACAAACGACCATCCTATATAGATAGCTCGCTTGTGCTAGAAATACATGATGCGTCGTAACTCATTATCGATAAGTAATCGATAAAAGAGCTGCTATATGCAGCGAAGCAAAAAGTTTTTCTTTTGAGGATTACTAGAAGTGCAGAAACGAGAAAAATGATGCTATATGATCATCTAGTATGACTGATCTTGGGATAAACCATTACACCAGATTTCAAGCGGCGATAGAGACAACCAAATTCTTAATACAGAGAAAATTGAATCCAGAGAACATGACTTGTCTCTAGAACCACGTACATTCGATTGTGGTAAAAGTAAATTTCAACCATCTCCCTTCAGTTGTAACCAACCAAACCCTCAACGCCATCCTAATCGCCATCGTCATAACACTAACCGTCGCAAACCTCGAAATTCAAATCCTATCGAAGCTAGGGTTTTTCAATTGATTGGATCCAAGCTATTTGCATGCTGGATGAGTAAATATGAATGGTTTTGGGTGGCAATAAGTCAACGGTTGGTAGTGGCAGCGACGAAGAATAATCAGTAGCAAATCTAAGTTGGTCGGCGAATATAGCTCAGATACGAAAGATTGAATGGCTCGGGTGCAAAGTGAATAGAAAATAAAGAGTTAACTAAAAAATTTCTAAGTGTTAAAAAATTAAGCTTAGGAGGAAAGAAATTTAAATTTGTGCAAAGTTAAAAAGTCATTGTCGAGTTGTTTTTATCCCTTGTATCATTCTGAAAGCATTGCAGAGAATGGCCAAGCTAAATTAAAGCATGAAATAGTATATAGAGTGCAGATTACACCAACAAAGCAAAGGAATGGAATTCCAGTTACAACTAAGCTGAACGATTAAAGGGAAATTTACCTAGTAAAAGCAACCTCTAGAGATAACATTTGAACGATAAACTAGAATTTACAAGACAGCAGTCCAGGTCTCGTCTCAATCCAGAGCACACTTTGTTTTCAATGAAAGCATACTCTAGGGGACAAGTGTTAACTAGGTTTCTAACTAAGCAAAAGTCAACAGAAGTTAAAATGTCAAAATGAAGATGAAACAACTCGAAATCTTGGAAGCACGCCTAAAAAAGGAAAAAAAGCCACTCGGGAAAGTTTCACCGAAATGGAGCTAAGGAAATAACTCGGCACCAAGTCATTTGGCTTGGTACATAGTCATTTTCATTCCTCCGGTCAATTTCTAATCTTCATACACCTCTTGCCTTACTCGATCTAATTGTGATCAAGTGGTTTTCCTTAAGTCCGGATGTCCATTTTCAAAAATTGAAGAGAATAACGCTTATAAAGAAGAATAACTCAAGTGATGGTGGAACGATCACTAGAATCTACTAATAACTGATGGAAAGAGCATGGATCACATCAATATGAGATCAAAAGAGTAGAGAAAAATAGTTAGAGTGGTTTGCACTTAAGGAAATAACTCGGCACTGAGTCAAATGACTCATTACCGAGTTATCCTATCAACTCAGTGGACTTTGAGATTTCTTGTGCAACTTTTAGCGGACATTTGGACTTTACTACAAGTAAACTTCTGACCTAGTACACCTATTTTCCTATAAATACAAACCTAGATGCAACTAAAAGAGGATCTTTGCAATGATCCATGTTTCGAAAGGTTTAAATCGACAATAATCCATACATATCCAACTTAAACAATCTGAAACGTACATAATCAATGAGGATAATTAAGAAAAATAAGGAAAGAAGAAGGGAACAAACACAGAATCTCACAACGGAAAGACAAAATATAATAATCAAATAACATTTCATGAAGCTGTTTATATTATACATTTGATTATAATCAATACAACATTTATCAGAGTTAGATATATACAATAAAGATACATAAATAATGCAGCGGAATAGCATGATGCCGAAAATAATAATAGTAATAATATACCAAATCTTCGTGGCCATCCTTCGGAAAACGGTCATCATTGTGCTGAAAAAACTCAGGGCAGATCCGAGTGTAATGAAAATACAAAATACTCGAGCCCGGACTAAAATAATCTTATATAAGTCAAATCAATATCAATAAATATGAGTGTAACAGCGTCAGAGATGTTTACGAGATTTTACGTCTCCTAACTAGTGTATAATGTGTGTGTAATAACTTAAGAGATGTTACGAGATTTTCCATCTCCTAAGGATCCGTTAAACTATTTATATAATATTATTATATGCTATAGATGGTAAAGTCTATCAGTAAAATAAATATAAAAATAGCGTTAAGGCTTTAGAATTATCCACCTTAACACATTTTTATAGTACTAAACCAAATTCGTAATGGGTTCGCATTAGGATAAATATGACAAGGCATGTAAGGCAATGCCCAAGGTAGGATTCAACCAGTTTAACCTTTCTGACCGGTCGTATCCCATCCGTGGCCGACCGCGACCATCAATCCAAACAAAAAGGGTGCACCCATCGAGCACAAAATCATGATAGTAATATGAATGATCAATTTCGCTAGAGGTAGCTAACCTTATTGGCCATACATAGGCTCCTGTTTAAGTCATTTTAATTATGACACAAGTGTCAAGGCTATCCATCATCGTTCTTTTATTTCATTTAAGTAAACATTCGCCAATTCAACAACTACATTCTAGGTATCATCCACTGCGTACATGGTTGTCAAAGTGGTTCGAATATTGACAGAGAGTATGCCAACAAGAGGCCCCTATCTCTTCAATAACAAACGTCGTTTTATACATCGGTTGGTACTTTTATATTTCAAAAATAATTCGTACTAGATATCAAAATATCATATTCGCTTTGAAATCAATTCAATTTCGAAATATAATATTAACTTCAAAAATCATATTCAGTTCGAATCGTCAGTTGAAAATATCATTTCACCCCAATCTATCGATTTCGCTTCCACAATTGTATCGAACTTCAATTTAAGTTATAACTTCATTTTAACCCATTTCGCATTTAAATAAAAGATTTAAATATAAACATTCCACCTTTTACCAGTTTGAATTTTTAGAAAATAGTTTGAATAATTTTAAAATAGCTTAAATGGTTAAAATAATTTAATAGAAAATGGTTTAGAAAATCAAAATAATTTGAATATTTAAGAAGGTAGATTTAAACAGTTGTATTAAAATAATTTATTTAAAAATAGTTTCCAAGCAAAACCGATTCAATTCCAAATTTTCAAAATCAAATCAATTTCCATTTCCATTTCGATTTAATCAATTCAATTTCGATTTCATGTCGGATTTTACTTCGATCCAATTAATTTCAGTTTCAATTCCAAATGAATTTCAATTTCAATTCCAAATTAATTTCAATTTCAATTCTAAATTAATTTTAATTCCAAATTTAAACCATTTCGATTTATATCAATTCCAAGTTCGATTTTCAAAATATCAATTCAAAACACTTAAATCAATTTACCTTCAATATCCAATTAAAAATCCAAATCCTCGAATATAATTCAATCCCAAGCTTAATTTCGAAATATCGTTTTATATCACTTTTACCTAGCAATTTTCAAAGTTCTAATAAAAGTTCAATCTTTAAAACAAATCAATTTCTGAAATTCAAATCATATTTTGATTATAACTTCAAAATCTAAACTTCAATTATTTAAAACATTCCTGTTATCAAACTTAAATTTCAACACTTCGAGCTCAAGTTCGAAAATAGTTCGATTTCCATAAATTCAATTTTCATTTCTTAAAATCAAACCATTTAAATAATTTCAGAATAAATTTTTTAAAATCATTTAATTTAACCAATCCTGTGTCTATTCATAATTCTCTATCCTATGGCCAAGTGAATCAACTATTTCAATTTAATTCCAAGGATGGATATATATCATTTTAATCTAAAAGAAATGCCATAGGTATATATCATTTCAACCTATATCTTAATTTATTCGAAATAATTCAATTTACTTTTTTATATACTGTAAATAATATACAGGATGATAACTTGCTATATTAAAATAAATAAAAACAAATCATCCAAAGTATCAATCAAATTTTCATCCATTATAACCAACATCCAAAAAGTCAAAAATCACAGCAATCAACCAATTATTGATAATGGGGAATTTAAGCAGCTGTTTAATCCTAATTAAATTTAATTGTCAATTCAAATTCTATCGATTAAAATCAGATGTCCGTTTAAATATCCATTAAATTTATGAAACAACTATCAATAAATTTAAACCACTTTATGATATAATTTAACTAACATAAAAATTTATTTTAGTCAATTGTGAGCATATAAAACACCCACCTTTAATTTATTGACGATTTAAAATCCAAATAAAGGCCCAAATTTGAACAGTCGTAGAATGCTACCAGACCTGCCCCCTAATGTCTGGAATTTCAATACGAATGCAATGGAGGAAACCGCGCATCGATCCGAGCTCGTATGCAAAAGTTATTCGAGTTAGAACATTTGAATGTTCATATAAAATAATTAATTACTAAATAAAATAAAACACATACCATCTTCTTCCCGTACTCGTTCGCCCACGTCTATAACCCATCACACATGACCCTTGCTTCCACACACATGCAATTCAAGATGATCGAAAGATGATCATGAGGCATCATTGGAAGCGCGCTGGCCATCTCTACCATTGCCTAAAGTTTCGTCGACACCGCTGCTTCCATACTCACGAAATTCATGAAAAACCACGTGCCTTCTATCTCAGATCTTGTCGAATCCGAGACATAATACAATAAATCAACCATATGGATTCGAAGAGGAGATTGAGATCTTCAACTTTCATGTTGGAAGTTTTTAATTTCGTACAGCGAATCAAGAGATAAAGAAGGGAGAAGTTTCAGAAATTCTTTGTTGTTGAAGATAACCGGCTATGTTTTGACTAGGGTTTCAAAAATAAAATAATAATAAGTTTCTCGTCTTGCATGCCATATTTATAACGTAAGATCCAAAACCGTCCGAACTCCAATCGAGGCATGCCGCCTGGTGTTTATAATGTTTTACCTCTATTTCGAACGCAGTGGAACTAGCTTCAAGGCCAAATTTGATCGTATGCCGAAGATAGCTTTTCAAAGTCATTAATTTAAATAAATCGATATAAGTTTCTACGCATTTCAAGCTCGCACGGCCAAACGACAAGTCTGATCTCTACGAAACTTGAAATCCAACTATAACTCACTATTACGGATCCGATGAAACAAGTTTTGTCGAAATCCAAGACAGTGGCGAAAATGGCTATTTTACTCGTCAATTATAATATTAAATTTCCAATTTCTAATTATTCGCTTTTAAATCCAATCTTAAATGTTAACACTCTTCATTCATATCTAAATAAAATTTAAATCAACTTCCGGAATCATTTTTATTCATATTAAATTCAAAATTCAATTATTTAAATAATTTCCAATATTAAATTTAAACAATTTAATCCTCCAATAAATTACACTAATAATCATTAAATATTTTATTTCTAACCATTTTATCCAATAATCATATTAAATCCAATAATTTAAGATAATTAAAAATATGGGTCGTTACAATCTTCTTCCTGGTCTTTCATCTTCACTTTGGAACTGGGACTTCATTGCTCTTCACCATCTTTCTCCCTCACAATAGTCACCAAGGCAGCTGCTCTTGGCAGTTATAGGCCTTAGAACTTGTCAACTTCTTGTAATCTCATACCAACTCTCTCAGATCCATAATCAACAAAGCTATAAAGTGGATGCAGGCCAAAGATTGTCGAACTGCTATAAAAATCTTGTGCCATTCTGTTCTATTTTCTTTCCTTTTAAATGTTACCTACTAGATCTTGGTCCACAGGATCTTTTCAACTCATTCTTGGGTGTTGATCCATTTTTGGCATCGAAACATATTAAAAGAAAATTATGAATTTTAATAATGTCAAGAAAAGAACTTCTTTTTTTAAAGTAAGTCATTAAGAGTATTGACTCTACCATATAGCATGATGGGAAAATTCAAAATGGATTCCAAAAAAATTATTAAAATATGATTTTAATAGTTGTACCCAAAGCGATATGATCCATTGACCGTAAATGTCTATCCAAGAAGAAGACCAATGCGTTGGAGTATGGAAAGCTACAGTTAATAGAATAACGTTGTAAACTTAAATTGTTGAAATAAACATAATAGATTCATCATTCAACAAACTTAAGTTAATTTGGACTTTGGTCACCTATTTCTCGATATGATTTGAGTTTTGGTATATGTATGTAGAAACATAAATTCTAAATAAAGATTTAGAATATGTTGTTTGTACTTAATAACAAAAGTGTCTCGAAGACAGTAAGAGTGGTTCTGAGTTTCTAGGTTATTGGATATAATCTAATAAATGATACAAAAGCATTATTTAGTAAGCATCAGAACTAAATTTTGGTAGAGAAATCAAATAGTTTGAAATTCATTCAAAATGCAAAGGAAGCGTGTGGTTGTAAGAGCCTGTCTACATTGGCGATTGGTATCGATTGGAATTATCATACATGCTATATTGTCTAGAATACCACATTTCACTTATGTATTTGACACATAAAGCAAGTGTAAACATGAATTAAGATTACTACATGATAGTTTAGAGTGCTCTATGGTATTTACCAAAAACTAAAGAATTGTTTGTAGAAATAATGAACCCCTTCTGAACAAGTGCGCGGACTCGAACTTCAAAAGTGATATCAAGTATAATATGTTTATCCTAATTTAATGTTCAATGTTATGTTAAGAACTTTAGGTTGGAAATTTTTAAACAATAAGCAGTGGATTATTCAATCATAGGCTAACTATCGCCTTGAATAAGTATTATAATAAAAGGAGTAGAAATAAATGCACAAATTTGTAACTAAGCTAGGGATTATCCCAAATACTGAGAATCTCTTGACATTGTTATATGGTACCGATGTTATGATATAGTTTGTAAATGAACCTAGAGCTCACTAGAAGCTAAGAAACATACACCAAAAATCTCAACATGATAAAAGTAATTTATTAACATCGGAGAGTGTTGATTGAAAGAGTAGATAATTAAAATAATATATCATACACATTCACTAATGGACTGGCATTATTAGTTTTGACAAAACTGACCGAAGGAGTTGGAATAAGATTCCATAATTGACCCTAAGTGCAAGTGGGAGATTGATAAAGTCAGGAGTATGCCTTGAGGGTAATTATGTAATTTGTTGCATATGTCCAACTCGATAACCAGTCTTGTTCAAACTAAAAGATGTTTTCTTTCTATTATGCACTTGTTATATTATGATATAATTAATTTAAAGTATATTAATAGGAAATTATTAAATGATATATTATGTGATAGTAACTACAATATTGTAATCATGCGAAATTTATCACATTAGAATGACATACTAATTTAAATATTCTTAGTTAAGATGTTTCGAGAAGGGATGTTGAAAAATCCGCTGAGACAAGAGTGCATAAAGCTCTCCAAAGATCAAGCAGTGTACTATCCATGGCTGGCAGAAGCATCAATGGGTTACGTACTGATATTTATTGGATAACACTAGGATAGCTCACTCAGGAGTTTTTTCTTAGTTAATATAACTAAGGCCAGATAGAGAATCTCGAAGTGACAATGTTACACATTTCTCTCAACTTGACAATAACGCAAAATTTAAATGCATACACTCTATTTTGTTATAGTTAAATCATAGCATGTTATCCATCGAGCGACTGTAACTGGGCCTCAATTAAAGAATTTTATGTGAATTTATTCAATAGAGAATTCGTCTCCTCGGTTATATGGAATCAGTATCCAGGTCAACTATAGTCAACTCAAAGTCAAAGACTTTGGTCAGAATAGTAGGTTAAGAATTATTATTCTTATTGAACCAAGGACTTTTTGTTTGGACTAGTCAAGTATAATGTGAGTAATTATGGAATTTTGATCAAAATCAAATTCCATGAGTTCTTATATGATATAGTGTTGTAGAAGAGAATTAGTGTAGATAACCGTTACTATAGGGTACCGCTTATAATAAGTAAAATTGGAATTTACATAAAGAAGCGTAAGCAATAAATTCAGCCAAAATTTGACACCACTGGCTAAAGTGACATGTAAACATTAATATTTGAATTTTCCGATATTAATCGTTGATTAAATTTACACCATTAAGTCGTATAACCGAAATGATGAATACCCCGGATAAATCACACGATTTAATTAATTTATAACCATTGTAAATTAATTAAATTAATTATTTATGAAATATTAATTATTAAATTTATTAGATTTTTATACCTTTAGTATTTAATAAAGTGCGCATATGAAAGCTATAAAAGCATATTTCAATATGCGATGTCGGTAGATATTTAAATTGCTATTTAAATACTAAGTGAGTTTTTAAATAAATTAATATTTGTGTAATGTTAATTATCAAAATTTTATTTGATCTGTTTGAATTCCATTAGTTTTTAATAAAGTGTGTGTATAAAATTTATAAATGCACGTATTGATATTTGATATTGATAGAATTAAAATGAATTCAAATAGATTAAATACTAAGTGATTTGTGAAATTTTTAAGGGCCATATGGCACCTATTATGGCTAGCCATAGACAATAAAGAAAGGGAGAGATTTGATTGGGATCTAAATAGAGAAAATTTTGAAGGAGAAAATTGAAAGGTTTCAATGTTTCCTTTTAAAACATTTTCGTTCTCATTTATTTCAAAAGACACTTTAAACCATTAATTTTTATTCCATTCATATTTTATCCCAGTCGAAAATAATTGCACAAAAGCAGATTCAAAATCAAAATCAAACAAAGTCAAAAACAAAAATTGGTTCTCATCTCTTAATTCTTGAAAATTCTAGACATTGATTCTATCGAGTCTGGTAATTTTTGATTCAAGGTTTCAAGGTATAATTTATAGGCAACATCCAAGGTAATTCTTGTAAGATTCATCATGTGTTTAATTGATCATGTTCTATATGCGAATCAATACCCTGTTTCAGCCTAATTGTATTGTTTTAATCAGCTATTGTATTGTTTTAACTCAGCAATTGTGTTGTTTTAATCCAACGTCTAACTATTGTATTGTTTTATTCAGCTACATATATCTTCTCCATCCCTTTATAATATTGTGTGTAACGACTAACAAATTTATCAATTTAATATATTATATTTATTTTGAAATATTCAAATATTAATAGGTTATGATGTTTTGAACTATAATAATGGTAATTTTATTTTGAATAAATATTTACAAAAATATATGCTTCTGAAAATTATCGATAAAATGACCGAAAACCGTTTTATTGATAAATAGCTCTATAATTATCAGAAGTTGCGCATGGTTCTAGATACATACACTTATTTATCCATTTAAATAAGAATAAAAAATTATTTATTTTATTTTTGGAAAATAAAATGTATGTATGACGTCATCGATAATGGCATTATATATTTAATAATTAATTTATGAATTTATGGTGAGATTTAATGATTTAAGATTATTATAATTGTTCAAATAATTCTTTTAAAATGATAATGATTGATTTCAGTTAGTTATGAAGTGATTATAAATCATTTATAATAATTTTTTAAAGATATATACCCAATTTGAAGTATAAGAAAATTTGTATCGTGTTATCGATATAACAACACTTTTAGTAAAAAAAATTGTTTAATATTTATTTATATGGTTTCATAAATCAAATGCGATTGTTTAATTTTTTAAAAATGGTAAGAAATTATTTTTCAAATTTTTTGTACATTTGTATGTAAATTAATTTATAAGTGAAAATGTGACCGGGAATCGGCTTCCCGATTTTCAATGGTTTAACGAATGGAGGTTGATCGATTTTTTTGCAAATATGTCTTGTGCACATAAATAAAATACACATGCACACCCTAACATATACATGAACACATATATACATGCAAATACGTATACGCTTACATATATTACAAAAGATCTAGGATACTTTTACAGAAACTTCATCCTTAAGCAAACCAAAATCAAGCTCTTACACTCATCAACTCACAAACATTGAGGCACAAGGGAGGTGGCATTGCTGCCATGAGGTGATGGGACGGTGTGGGTAGGGGCATTTTGGTCCATACATATTTGGATACTTATTTCTAAAAAATTTCCTATAAATACACATTTATTCTTGCATAATTTTAACACTACTATTCATCTTCTTCTTCCTCTTTCTCTAGCTATATTTTAATGGCTTCTATAGTTAGGAAAACTATGAAGAAAAATCAGCAAAAAGAAAATAATTTTATATAAGTATATAGACATTAAAATTCCACTTCATAATAAGCTCAAATCACTCTTTCCTCTACTCAAAACCCACGACCACCACCTCATACCACCAAGGCCAAGTCCATCTCCACTTGCAAGCTTAGGTGAAGCACATTCAAAGGTCCAATGCTCGATTCCCTTGGCTTTGACTCGATCGCAGCGAAGCTATAGCGAACTTTCACAAAGTTAGAAACAAATGAAGGTGAGAAACTCTATTTATATTATGATATGTTGGATGGTATATATGTTTGGTTATGATTGGTTGTGATGATTTTGAACCATGTTTGGATATGATTATATGTTTGTTTGGATGTGTAAATAATTCATGTTTAACACACGTCGCATATCATAAAGGAAATCACTTTCCTTTAATAAATGAAATGGTGTGTATGAGATTGTTAAACCCCTTTAAAATGGTTTATAAATGTTTTATAAACACCAAAACCCAAATTGGTGAATCTTGGACAAGTTATGAAAGTTGAGTCAAAAATAGGCATATAGCGTAACGGTAGTTCATGATTTCACGCCAAGTTAAATCCACTTATACGAAGGACTCGGAGTTGGAATTCTTTAGAATAAAAATTTTCTGAACTCTTATAATCATAGTTTTCAAACAAAAGAAAAGAATCAAGATTTTTTTAGTAAATTTTGAAATATGAGCAAATCAAGTTTTCAAAATAGTCGCGGTTTGGCAGTTTGGAAATCAAAGCGATAAATTCTTCAAATCTGATATTTTTATTTCATTGAAAATATGGAATAAATTCTATATATCTTTTAAAATGTTTTAAAATATATTTGAGTTATAAAAATGGATTTCTAAATGATAGAAAAATTGCTTTAATCAAATAAGCTTTGAAAACACTATTCATAGCACTATTCGTAGCATTTTTTACATCACTTATAATAGCTTTTGAAATATGGCTTTAAATTAAAGTATTCTTTCCCAAATATTTTATAAATGTTTAAAAATAAATAATTAAGTATTTTAAAGATGATTTTAGGTTTTATAATTTATTTTAAAAAGCTTAAATAAATTATTAACGAAAAGCTGTTATAATCAAGTGATTTAATCTTGGAAGCCGATGAGTAGACCGGATTTTTCTATTCATGAAATCCGAATGTTAGATGCTTAAAATAAGGATATGTTCTGGAGTAACTAATTCCCTGACTTACGTGGCCTCTTTCTTGGGTGAAGAATAGATAAGGTCGAAAGGTCAAAAATGAGGCAAGTATAAAAGATTCAAATTTAATTTAATACTACTTGGATTGTATAGAAATAATCCGAGTATACCTCTTATTAAATTATAAAGATGGAACCCATACTATCCATATGGATTTAAAAGATGATTTCACCGTCATTTGATGGATAGTAAAGGTTGAATACAGAAATTGATGTTGAGTAGAATTAGTATAATTTCTATTGACCCTTTTTACTTAATAAGGTTCTGCATTATGATTTATGATAAATGGTTTTTATTTGGTATTTCCAATATTAAAGAGAGGTTTAATGATTCCGTATATGCTGGAAAAGAGTATGATTTAAAGATTTATATCTCTAAAAGAGATATGTTATTTGATAATATATATTGATGAATGAAATGATAATCACCCTCAAATTTAACATCATTTTATCGATGGTTGGTTCAAAGGAACCAAGTTTGGATTTGGGTGATCCCTGTTTGAAAACCACTTCGAACCAATTTATGCATTCTAAGGCGAAGACAAGGAATGATAAAAATGGAATGAAGGGCTTCTTATCACTGATCCTTGAGGAAATTTCCCATATCATATACATGTGGTAGTAGTATCTTCATTTGATCTTCGATGCAAGGGTTGCTTGCTACTTATCCTTGGAGTGATTCCCGACAGAATGTAGTAGGAGAGT
Source organism: Allium cepa (assembly GCA_030765085.1). Taxonomy (NCBI): domain Eukaryota; kingdom Viridiplantae; phylum Streptophyta; class Magnoliopsida; order Asparagales; family Amaryllidaceae; genus Allium; species Allium cepa. Next base: position 1,720,866 of record CM060930.1, on the reverse strand, counting down.
TCCTTCAGTTTGTCCCTTCCTGGACCGCTTGTATCGACGAATGTCTGACATTGCATTTCTTAAATACACGTACATTGGATTTTACAGATGTACATCTGTTTGGTGGCGTAGGAAGTAACTCTCTTACATTTAACATCCTTCTTTAGGATGTATGAGCTCAGAGGTTGTACATTTATGGAAATCAATAGTGTGTGATGGAATTGGCAATGTGGCATTCAAAGTGGAATGTGCTATGTGAAAGGTTATCGTTACCTTAGGCCTCACCAATCGAAAATTGCTTAAAAAACGGGCATGTCATAAAGCTATGTGGTTCAGAACCATTAGGTGTAGAGGTTTCAAGGGTGTTGATCCTCGATACATCCCTCCAGAGATGTACTGTATGAAAGGCAGTTCCTTGCTTACCATTGTATAGAAATCCATTCTGTTATAAGTGCCTTCGGACTTGATTGTAGAGCTACTATGCTGGAATTTAATAATGTAACAAATTCTGCTAAGATTATATAAGTTTACTTGAAAAGTGTTTTTTCAAAAGAATGCCATTAAAAATAATACTACTAGATTTTGCATGGTAAAGATTTCGGTTATCATAAGGTAAAATCTCATTCCGTATTTTGCGTGGTCTTATGAGAAACACTTTGTTTTCAAATATCCATGTTTTGAGTTTCTCACACCCGTCTCATGACTGACCTGGAATTTACTTTCTTTTCCCTTTAAACTCTAGGTGCACTTTTTTTTTGGGCATCCAAGTAGTCTGGTTTAACTTGGAGCATTGTGATGGAGCTTAAAGTATAGAGCTGAAGATATTCCTATAGGTAGTTCCCCATTTCCATACCTGCTGCATTACTGATTATATTTATCATTTATAAGGACAGAGATTTATAACTATCCAGGCTGATTTATAGGATAGACTCTAATATATGTATTTAAATTTTTCGTTGTAAAGATATACATATTGAAATAATACATGTTATTAAATTCGAATAAAATTTTGTTCTATCTTTATTTTCTTTTACTCCATGATAATCTGCCTCTCCGGCATTTAGATTTGTTGCACGTGAATACCGAGGAGGTATTAGTGTTGATTTTCGAGGGTGGAGGAGGCAGGTCGTCACATTTTGTATCAAAGCTTAGGTTGAGCGAACAACATAGCCTGATAGAGGTAATATTCCATTAGAGATAAGGTTAGTAATACCCTACAATGAGTAACTCATTAGAGTTAGGGTAAGAGACACCCCAAAATGAGTTTGAGAGTATTATATAAGAATGTGTATTTGTTAATGATATATAAAATAGATTTGTTTGAAAATTGGTAAATGATATAATTTTACCTAAGGTCATATTTTAAATATAAAGAATATATTTTAGAAAATAGTTAGTTATGATATTAAAATCATAAATTGGATAATTATCTTAAAAATAATTTAGTTATATCAAGAATAAACACCTTGTGATTATAATTTCACAGTTTGACTATAAGATGTTTAATAATGGTATTAATATAATAATGTTTGGAAAACATTTTAAAGAATCAAAAGGATTTTTGGAAAGAGATGGAACATTTTGATAAAAATCTCAATTTGTTTCCTATGTATTGATCAAACCTTGATTTGAAAAGTGGTATACCAATTAAGTTACGATAAATACTTAGTTTCTGCTTCAAAGTATTTATGTTTTTATTTGTAGAATCCATATAATGGGAAGTATTCAAAAGGAGAGACCTTTAGAAAAAATTGGGGTGAGATAGATGATGTAATCATTCTTAAAAGTGATGATGAAGATCCCATAGAACAAGAGTATGATCTGTGTAATTATAAAGATGGAGATGGCTACCCGATAGTTAGTATGCTTATACCTTCCCTAACTCCAGAACTAGTCATAATATCTAGTGTCACCGAGGCTGCTCCAGCCTTGGAAGGGAGCGGGATCACTGACCGTGTTGGTTCAGAAGTCGAACCTGAAGAAGAACCCCTGGAGGAAGAGTCTGAACCAGTGGAGGGCCTAAATGATATGATGCTAAATGAATCAAACCACGGTAGTGAGGGCAGGAACATTATATAGGAGATGGATGTGGATCATGTTATTTGGCGTAAGGAGTCATCAAGTTCATACATTCAGTGGAATAATATGGAAGATGCTGAAGTGGAAGCTGAGGAACAAGCTGAGGAGGAATATGAGAATCCTGGTGAAACACCCCCACACCCCTTAGTATACCCAAAAAGGACGCACCAAAGGATGTGGTGCGTTATTTGTATAGCTAAAGCATCATAGAGATTAAGATTCGCAAGACAATTAAATAAAAAATAGCGAAAACATTTAATTAATAACTTGACATTCAAAATGTAAATTCATTCCAAAATAAGTCATAAAATATTATATGTCTCAAAAACTCAAAATATCTCGTGTCTTATGAAAATACATCTTAGTCTCACAAAAATCAGAGTACAAAGATAACAACAATAATAATCATAATCCCTCCTACAAGTGCCAAACCCATCAAAAGCAAAAATGAACAAGATGAAGAACAGAAAATACATCTGAAATGAGAAAACTCCACGGATGAATCTCCAAGCAACCTGAATCAACTCAACTTTGCTGGCCTATTGGGGAAAAAGTGAAAAAGAGGAGTGGGTCAGACAATAAGTCTGGTGAGTGAAAGTAATATCTAGCATTTCTAAGCAAGATAAAGATAACAGACTAAGAAATAGTTCTAGCATGAATGGAAAATACAAAAATGATAAAATTCGGATAAAATACTGTTTTTGATTTTGTTTGACTGTTTTCTTTGATTGTTTGATTGTTTGGATTTGTCTTAAACTGCTATGATTAGGCTGAAAACCCTAATCCTATCTCAACCGCTAACTTGATTAGGCTGAAATCCTAATTATACCCGTTGATCGGCCTATTCTATCTCTGTTATGCCACTGTGAACCAATCTTGTTGGCCACAACAAAAGACACCTCTTTAGTGCTTAGGACATAGTAGCAAACTATTTTCCCTAATCGATGTCGCATGCTCAGTCATCGTCAGTACATACTAACTGTCACCCCCTATTTGACCCTTTATTTACCCTAATTAGCATAAGCGTGTACAACCACACTTAACTGTTGTGAGACCATCAGTCATAGACCTGAAAAGGAATGCTTCCCAGCCTCACCTAACTATTGTGAAACCATCAGTCCCAGACCTGAAAGGGGATGCTGTTGGTACTGGTCCTGACAAACAATCTTCTAGTTTTGCGCCCCTTGGCCAAATTCTCAGATTTGAGCCTCTATCTTTTGGCCACTTATTTACCCTAATCAGCATAAGCGTGTCCCCGCCTCACCTACTATTATGAGACCATCATTCCTAGATCTAAAAGGGAATGCTGCCGATACAGGCCTCACTTTTATATTTTCTTATTAACTTAATCTACGTTTTAAAGAAGCCTCTTCTATAATTTCTGCTATAATTTTTTATTAACTTAATCCAAGATCTAAGTTTTAAAATAAGATTCTTCTGCTATTTCTACTATATTTGCTTATTAACTTAATCCAAGATCTAAGTTTTAAAATAAGCTTCTTCTGTTATTTCTTACTTTCTAATTGTAATTTATGTTATAATTGTTACTCTTCTATTTTCTCTTTTTAGTTATAACCATTTGTTATAATCATGCTGGCAAATATCTTAGATTTTCCTATTTCAGTTGTCTCTATTTTATTTTAATTTTTCTTATTTTACATCTAATTTCTATAAATTTGGTGTTTCTCTATTTTAATCCACATTAACGAATTCTTCTCTTTTCAATTTGTTCGCGTAAAAAGGGATTAAATCTCTATAAAAGAAACTAACATTTACAGGCCAAATTCTAACTTAAAACGGATGTAAATAACTGTAAATAACTGAATAAAATAGCTAAATAAAAATAGCTGAACATAATAGACAGAAAAAAATTCTGAAATTTACTTAAAACTATTTGTAAATAACTTACATAAAAACTATCTCAAAATTGTAGAAAAACTACAACTATTGAAAACCGTATTATTTTAAATTACTTAAAAAACTAAAATAATTACAAAATACTCACCTGTGCTCCTTAGCTCTAATCCTTGGTCTTCCCGGATCCACTTCTAGGGCGTTGAATATTTTTATTATAAAGATCTTCTTCCCAGAAATTGTTTCTGTTTAGGGTTCAGCCTTAGGTAATGAACCCATTTGGGAGAAAATCTGAATGAGAAAAATAGCTAAGTCTAGGGTCTTATTTACAGTGTGGCTTAGGCATCTCAGACCGTCGAATTTGAAGATTAAATCTGGTGCAAACACATCATAGGCTCACTAGGAACCATCGAATGCAAGCACAAATGCACAGGATTAAATTGAAAATTAGAAATATAGTCTTCGACTCGTACCTGGATGTTTTCACGTCCAGGCAATAGTGTGGGTCGACCTAGCTTCATTAGGGGTCAACCTATGGGTCAACCCGACCTTGGCAAGGGTCGACCCTTATGCAGTCTTGTATTTTTGTCTTTTTTGTTAATTTTGAATTCTTGTTTCACTCGTAACTTCTCCATACTAGCTCGAATTTTGACAAGTTATATATGAAAATTAATCAGAAAATCACCATGGATCCAATGGTGAAATTCTCGTAGCTCGATTATGACAATTTCACAAAATTATTTTATTACTTAATAAATTCATTAATCAATTATTATAGCTCAAATTTTTGGGTTGTTACATTCTCCCCTCCTTAAGGGATTTCATCCCTGAAATCTCCAAGGACAGAAGAATGAAATAAATATTTTCATCCAAATTCTACAACCACATATTCAACTATCATCCATTACATCAATTGTCCTTAGGCTTTCTAATGAAACTAATGTTATATGCAATAGTGTAGTGTCAATGTCCCTAACTAATGCAAAAGATTAGTCGGTCCACCCACTCACTCGACCTCCTTTTTATGCAATCTTGTATGTGCCATGTATCCAAATGAATGCAAATTTCCAAATGAACTGATAGTTCTACATACGTGCTACAATCATCATCCAAATGCAACAATCATATGATAACCACTCATTATAACAACCATGAAATAAAAATGCAAGTGCATATACATCCACATGCATAAGCTTTAGTGACCTAGTTAGGCCAATCCCTAAGAGATATAGTGCCTAGTGTGTGTATGTGTCCATTAGCATCCACTAGCAAACACTTGCAACTACTAGCGTCCATTATACATAACATGTTCTAGTAACATGTTTACATTTAGTCCTACCATCCAAAGGTTAAACCTTAAGGTCTACCCTCCCAGAGGATACTAAAGGAAGCAACCTATTCAAAACTAAAGATGGAAATAGGAAATTCAAGACGTACCATCGAAAAGATGCGGATAAGAGGTACGTATTTTCTCCTCATTCTCCTATATAGCATCCTCAATACTACCTCCTCACTGCACCTTAACCAGAGGGACTTCCTTACTACTAAGCTTCTTGATATCATGTCCAACTATCTTGGTAGGAATGCGACGAACCGATGCTTCTCTCTCCACTTCAATTTCCTTAAGTTGGCTAGGTTCCACTACCTCTGCTGAATCGTGCAAGCACTTTCTTAAGTGCGAAACATGAAAAACATCATAAGCCCACGATCCTCTCCACCAACTTTACCCGATATGCCACCTTCCCTACCCTTTCCACAATAGGGAACGGTCCTACGAATCTGAGAGCAAGTTTCCCACTTGATCCAAACCTTACTACCTTTCTTAGCGGAGACACCATAATAAAAACCAAATCTCCTACCTTGAACTCAATATCTCTTTTCCGCCTATCTGCATAGGATTTTTGTATATCTTGGGTCGTCTTCATTCTTCTTCTAATCGAATCAGTCTTTTTCGAATCTCTCTGACCATGTTGGGACCAAGTAGCAATCTTTCTGTGGACTCCAACCAAAACGAAGGCGACTTGCTAGGTCTTCCATAAAGGGTTTCAAAAGGAGCCGTCCCAATGCTAGTCTGAAAACTATTATTATAAGCGAATTCCACTAAAGGAAGGTGCTCCTCCTAAGTCCCTTCGAAATCAAGAATCCACATCCTCAACAAATCCTTAAGAACTCTATTAACTCTCTCCGTTTGAAAATCTATTTGAGAGTGATAGGCCGTACTCAATCTAAGTTGTGCAGCTACAGCCTCTTGCAAGCTTCTCCAAAATTCGCTAGTAAAGATAGAGTCTCTATCGCTCACTATGCTAGAGGGAACTCCATGAAGTCGGACTATCTCACGAACGTATATGGATGCCAAATAAGGTGTTGTCCTCCTACTTTTGATCGGAATGAAGTGGGTGCTCTTAGTCAAACGATCTACAATCACCCAAATACTAGTATTCCCTTTCCTAGATCGGGGTAAACCATCTATGAAGTCCATTGAAACACTATTCCATTTCCATTCAGGTACAGCCAATGGTTGAAGCAATCTTCTAAGCCTCTACTGCTCTGCCTTAACTCTTTGGCACACAAGACACTTAGCCATAAACTATGCTACATCCTTCTTTATGCCACTCCACTAAAACACTCTCTTCATGTCCTTATACGTCTTATCACCACCCAGATGAATAGTCATCTAAGAATGGTGTGCTTCTGCTAGAACTGCTCTCATCAAATCACTAGTGCAGGGAACATAAAGTCCTCGATCTCTTCTTAGCCACCCTTTACCATCGATGGAATAGCGTTGGAGATGTCTAGAGACCTCTCCTCTACTAATCCTATCTAGAATATCCACAAGCTCTAAATCTCCTTGCTGCCTCGAGCCAATCTGATCTATAAGGATAGGCTTAACCTCAAGTGTTGCCAATAATCCAGGGATGAAAGCTATCTCAAAATCGTATGATGCTAGAAACTCCATCTAACGCTATTGCCCCAAGTTTAAATCCTTTTGTAAGAATAGGTACTTCAATGATATATGGTCAGTGAAAAGCTTGAACCTCTCTTCTAGTAGGTAATGTCTTCAAGACTTGAGGGCGAAAACAATGGCAGTTAGCCCCAAATCATGGGTGGGTAGTTCTTCTCATGAGTTCTCAACTGTCTACTCCCATAGCATACTACCCTTCCCTCTTGCATCAATACTGCTCCAAGGCCAATTCCACATGCATCAGTGTATATTGTAAAAGGCTTAGCTCCGTCGGGTAAAACTAACATTGATGCACTAGTAAGGGCCCTCTTTAGCATCATGAAGGAATCCTCACAATCCATGTCTCACACGAATGCCACATTCTTCTTAGTTAGGCGAGTAAGCGGAGCTGAAATCTTAGAAAAATCTCTAATAAACTTTCTATAATCACCAGCCAAACCTAGGAAGCTTCTAACTTCGGTAGCATTATTGGAGGTCTTCCAGTCCTGTACTGGTACTATCTTAGTGGGATCCACCACTAAACCCTCTCTTGAGAATACATGCCCTAAGAAACGCATGTCTTTACGCCAAAAGTGACTCTTCGAGAACTTTACTTTCAACCGATGAACGTGAAGTGTACGAAGAATGTAACAACCCTGGATTTTTGAATATAATTTTAAATTTGACTTTATTTTATTTTGAAATTATTTTAAATTTATTTATATTGCAATATTTCATTTTTGAATATTTTTAAAGCGATGATAAAAATTTTCCAAAGTTTATTGTATTTATTTTCAATTTTTAAACCCTAGTTTCTATTTTTAAGCTATTTTCTTAATTTAATTATATTTATTTAAAATTTATTTATTTTTATTCATTCATTTTTTTTTATTTTTTTATTTTATTTATATCCATTTTTATATGTATTTAAAAATGCAAAAAAAAAGAATTTGGAAATATGAAGAGTTTTGACCTTTAATATGTTTGCCTTTTCACTCCAATCATCACATCCATTCAATTGCTGACCTTATCCTCATTCCTCCAGCCGATCATCCTCATTTTCTCATGCACAAAAACTTTCTCAAACTCTAAAAAAAATTTGGCCTTCACCTGAGTAAAAATTTTGGTAAAATTTCATTCTTTTTTCCACTTTTTTCCTTGTTTTGTATTGATTTTTGCACTTGCTTCACCCTATATTGATCGGCCCTTGCTCCACCATCACCATAGCCGCCTCCACCACCACCATAACCAGTTGCTACCTCCTCCAGCTCACTGTCCATTCATGGTCGTGGCCATCTTTGAAGAAGATCCACAAAAGAATTAAGTAAACTCTACCTATATATGCTAGCCTCCCCACACCTTTGCTTCACCACTCCACCACATCATCTTGGCCGACCTTTGCACCACTTTCTCCAGCCATACCTGAACCTACTGCCTCTGCCACATTAGTACTTGACCTCCCTAGACTGGCCGTGCCTGTTCATGCTTATGGCCGAACCATTCTTTGCATAAAAACCCACTTTTGTTGTGTTATGTTGATAATTCATGCACATACCACCTTCTACTCCTTCATATCCATGTACGACCGATCTATTGAACCCATACCTGACCCAAATTCACACAATGGCCATGTATTTCTAACCTATGGCCGAGCATAGGGTTGTTGAATGCAAGTGCAAGAGTTTTGGTTATGTGTTGTGCATGTATTTCTAGCTTGTTTAATAATATTTTGGTTTGAAAATTCATGTTGTATATTTTGTTTTGTTTGATATGTGACAAGACAAATAGCTTTGGCTCTCCCACACTCGAATCATAATCGTGCTTTCGTGCCTTTGTGGATCTCTGTTTTGTGTATTTGGTTGTTATCCCCAGCTTGTAGAGGTGAGTAATCCTCACCAAATAATTTATACTTATTTAACTAGTAAACTGATGGCATTTGAATCTGTAAACCATATCATCATGTTATAACTGTTTATGCTATGATCATGTGATGTTCACCCATGCTTATACACCTGTTATATTATCTATTACTGTTATATTATGCTATTCTGTTATTTATGCCAGTTTATCACGCTGCAAGTTCCCTGTAGATTAGAATCACCATGGGTTGAAATGACACATACCCGAACGGACTTTAGAATAGGGAAAAATCGTTATGGGCCGAAATGATAGGCCTGAACGATTTTTAATTATTTCATTTACTTGGGACTGCGGGTTTGAAATGAACAAACCCGGGTTTTCCTTGTAAATTATGGATTGAAATGATATAATATTCGTATCACTTTACCTTGGTTAGAAAATTTTATACAGACACGTGGTTAATATATATTTTCTAAAAATTTTAAAAAGTATTTTTAAAATGTAAATTATGATATTTTGAATAAAAATAAATTTAAAATGATTTTTATAAGTGTTAATGAATTTTTTATAAATTAAAATGCGAAATAAATGAATATTTAAGTTTAATTTTGAATTATAAATTAAATTGGAAATTGTGAATTTTGTTTAAAAATGAATTTTAAATTTAGTAAATAAAATGAAAAATAAGTTATATTTGAAAATATAAACTTAAGTATTAAGTAAAAAAATTAATTATAAAGAATTGAAAATTTAATGCTTGAATTATATAAGTAAATTATTATTAAATTTCGATTTTGTATGAGAATTTCACTTTATAAAATCATGAGTATAAGGGTATTTAAATGATTGTTTTAAAAGTGAAAATATATGATTTTATAAATTAAAAGTGATTTAAATAAAAATTTAATTATTTATGAAATTATATTGAATATTTGGAAATTAGTTAACTATATTTTTAAATGTTATTATTTATAATGTAAAGGATATTGCAGCATTTTGTAAATGCTGTAGTTGATATAAATGAACTAAATAGCTATGATGAACTAAGAGCTATTACAGCACTTTGTAAGTGTTGCAGTTGCAAAAATTTAACTAAGGTTTTATTTGACCTAAAGTAACCCTATTACAACATTTTTAATGCTGCCTTTTGTTAATTGAACTGTTTTAAAACATAACTTTCAGTAGCACTTTCTAAGTGTTGCGAAAGTTGAATTTACACTGTTTTAATAAATCTAAATGAATAAATGAACTTTGAAAAGATTAAAATTTTGGAAATTTAATATTTAATTATTAAATATAATTACTTCATTTTTAAATGGTTTAAATGAAGGAATTTGATTGGAAATATAAACTATTTTGAAATGTGAGTTGAAATGGTATTTTATATAAAATGAATATGGTTTTGAAAAGATATGATATTTTGATATTTTGAAATGGATTTGAAATGATATTGAATTGTTGAAATGATATTTGATTTTGAAAAAAATAAATACCATTTTTAAATTATAACTACGGGTTATAATAACGATTGGTTGTTAAAGAGACCGGGATCGGATATGGACATACTCTCTATCGATATCGAAAACCACTTTAACAACTGTGTACGAGGTGGAGATTCCAGAATGAAGTAAGATGGTGGCAATGATCCTATTATGGTATGAATGTAGATCTAACTCCCGTGAGTTGGCTTAAGGTGGCTAAAAGAGGAGCGATCGACGGGCCAAGTGAGGTTATTCCTCCGATCTGGCATACTTTTTCGATACCATTCTATTACTTTTGTGATTGATTGGGTGCACCCCTTTGATTTTTTAGAGTGTGGCTCGAGGTGGGAGATAGTGGCTGCTACGCGCTACCACCAGCCCGGAAGCGTAATTGGTATATCTACCTTGTTATTGGCTCGTGTGCCGTGTCACCTACCGTACCTAGCCTTTACTGTGAGTTTGTTTTTCTCCCGTAGCCCATGGAGTATTTAGGGTAGTCTCCCGATCTGGATATGTTGATACTGGATGGACTACTGGGACTATTACGTGTTGGGGGCTATATGGGTAACCCTTCGACGCTATTTTAAAGTAAGTTTATTTTACTATAGACATTATTATAATAGCGCAATATTACTATATAATAAATAGTTTAATGGATCCTTAAAGGATGGGCGGTCTCAGGCATCCTTTAAGTTACTTGTTTCTTTATTACAGTTCACTTGAGTTAGTTTACATTTATTTGTCCTAACTCAATTGTTTTGCGTTTTGCTTTACGCTCGGGTCAGCCTGAGTATTCACAGCTTTGGATTCTCTTTCTAGGGCCGGTCTTTGTTGGAGATTCTGCCTATCTATTTATATATCTATTTAGTTTTAGCTATTCTAGTTTATCTCATGTATTAGTGAACTTCTATGCATTTGGGATTTCTATTATGTTGTTTTCAAACTGATATTATGTATTTGTTTTAAGACTTTGTGATAGTAGCTTCAAGAACTACTATGGTATTTTATATTCCGCCGTGAGTGATTTTGATTGTTTTGTGTCTGTGATTCTGTGTATTTGATTTCATTTGCTCCAAATTTATTTACAATCTATTATTTTGCATCATTCAAGTCCGACATGTGTGGATTATTGTCGATTTGAATGGTACGAAATAGTGGGTCGTCACATTTGGTATCAAAGCTTTGGTTTTAGGCTAACCATTGCCTGCGGAGCAAAAACTCATTAGAGATAGGGTAGAAATACCCTATAATGAGTGAAATCACTCTCAGAATCATATCTTTGTGAGAGAACATATTTTCAAAGTATAAAATGATTTTTTTAAATGTTTTCAAAAGATTTTCAATGATTATTTTGATGTAAAAATTTTCTTGTTTCAAAGGATTTTCAAATGTTTTCTAACTTCCTTCCTTTCATATCTACCTTGTTAGATTTTTCTTTGTTTAGGATATTCATCCAAGTGAATTTATCTTATCTTATCATTGTCATCTCTATACCTTGTCCTAAATTCATTCTTGATTTTTCAGGATGAATCGAGGAAATACCAGAAGTAGGGCATGGTATTGCCCCAACTCCTCAACCTGTTGCTCCTGTTAGATTCACTACTCTTTGTAAGGAATTCACTCAACTTGGTGGAACCCCATTCACCGGTTCAAAGAGCATCATTGAGGCTCAGCAGTGGTTGCGGATTCTAGAGAGGATATTTATTGGTCTCGAGATTACTGATGCCCAGAAGCGTCAGTTAGCAGCTTGGCAGTTGCATGAGTCTGCTCTAGATTGGTGGGAGTCCATTATGGCTAACACCGCCAAGGCTGATATTACTTGGGAGCAGTTTAGATATCTTTTGTGTTATCTTGAATTTTTACCTATTTTTCCTTTTCTTTTGAATCTATCTTAAGTGGTTTGCTGTACCTCTTTTCCAGGGAGGCTTTTGTGGCAAAATTGATACCCAAAGCCGGGAAATCTCAGCTTTATCGTGAATTTATGGATCTTAAGCAGGGTAGCATGTCTTTTGCTGAGTATTAGAGGAAGTTCAATGACTTTTCCATGTTCGGTCCTAGCCTGATTGATACTCCTCTCAAGAAGAATGAGAAATTCATTACCGGTGCTCGTCCGGAGTACTATTGTCGTCTCATTGCTCATGTTCACGGCACTTTCACCCAGCTTATGGATATGGCTATTCGCTATGAGAACCCTACATCCAAGGGTCCTGCTGCTTCTGGTGCTCAGACTTCCTCTGCTAATTTCAAGAAGCGTAAGCCTAATTATCATCAGCAGAAGAAGAATTTGCAAAAGCGTCCTGGCTTGGGATCTTCATCATCTGCTCCTGGTTAGAGGCAACCAGTTGATCTTTCCTCTATCACTTGCTTTAGATGTGATCAGAAGGGACACTATGCCAATAGCTGTTCTACATTAGTTGGTGCTGCTGTTCCTCCACCTGCCCAGTTGGTTAGGCGAGATCTCTGCCATATCTATCTCCAGCCTGGTCATTTTAGGAAGGATTGCCTTACCCAGCAGAAGGGTGTGCCCTCTGGTATATTTGCTGTCTCATCTACCTCATCTCCAGTTCCTCCACCCGCTCCTTCTCCTGCTCCTAGTGATGACCAAAGTATTCTCCAAGGTACATTTACTTTATTTCATCATCTGGTTCGTGCGTTGTTTGATACTGGAGCTTTCCACAGTTTAATTCTGTTGATTTGTGTGATAAATTTGCGCATCTCCTTTCTCCTGGATATGCATCTATTCATTTTATGTGTTTCTAATCCTATCGGAGGTCCTGCGAACCTCAATAGGATTTGTAGAGGAGTGAAACTCTTCCACTCTGGGTATTGTTTCTATGGTGATTTCTATGTTTTGGGCTTCGATGCTTTTGACCTATTGCTTGACCAAGATTGACTAAGGAATCATGATGCCCATATTTCTTGCGAATCCAAAATTGTCACTCTTGTCGGTGATAAGGGTGATTCTTTGATTATTCAGTGTTGTATGCCTCAAGATTTTGCTGGTAGTTTTATTTATTCTCTGGATTCTTCTCCAAGTGATCTTGATTAGACTCCTATGGTTAGACTATATCCCGATGTATTTGGTGAAGTCACTTCTTTGCCTCCTAAGCGGGAAATTGATTTTCTGATTGATCTTATTCCTGGTGCTTGGCCTGTTGTTCTTCCTCCTTGAAGAATGGCACCCCACGAGAAGGTTGAGTTAAGGAAACAAATTGGGGACTTAGCTTCCAAAGGTCTGATTAAGCCTAGTTTTTGTAAATGGGGAGCAGCGGTGGTTTTTGTCACCAAGTCCGACGGTTCTCTACGGATGTGTGTTGATTATAGGGAGCTGAACAAGCTCACCATGAAAAACAGATATCCAATGCCTCGTATCAATGATATATTTGATCAGCTTTATGGTGCCATTGCTTTCTCTCAGCTTGATCTTGCCATAGGTTTTCATCAGCTCAGGGTTGCTGAGGATAGCATTCCCAAGACTGCTTTCTGCACTGAGAATGGGTTTTATGAATGGTTAGTCATGCCTTTCGGTTTGACTAACGCTCTTGCTTTCTTTATTGATTTGATGAATCGTGTCTTTCGTAATGTGCTTACTAAATTTGTTGTAGTCTTTGTTGATGATATCCTTGTCTTCTCAAAGACCAAGGAAGAGCATGAATCGCACTTGAAATCTATTCTGGAGACTCTCAGAAATCATCAGTTGAAGGCTAAATTTTCTAAATGCCATTTCTGGAAGGATGAAATCCGATATCTCGGGCATATTGTTTCTAGTAATGGAGTTTCTATTGATCCAGTTAAGATCGCTGCGATCAATGTAAGTCTTTCTTCCTTCTCTTTTCTTTATCATTTAATAATCCTGTCTTTCCTGTTGTCCTTATTTTCTCCCTATTCTATTGCAGGATTGGGAAACTCCAAAGAATCCATCTGATATTCGTAGTTTTCTGGGCCTTGCCGGTTACTATCGAAGATTCATTGAGAATTTTGCTCGAATTGCTGCACCTCTCACTGCTTTGACTCGTAAGAATGCCAAGTTTATCTGGAGTGATCAGTGTAAGGTTGCATTTAATGAGTTAAAGAGCAAGCTAACTTCTGCACCAGTTCTTACCGTTTCGAATGGAAGTGAGGGATTGACGGTATATACTGATGCTAGTCGTGAGGGTTTGGGTGATGTTCTCATGCAGGATGGTAAGGTCATTGCCTATGCCAGCCGTCAGTTGAAAACCCATGAGGAAAATTATGCTACTCATGATTTAGAGTTGCTTGCTGTTGTCTTTGCTTTGAAGCTTTGGAGGCATCATCTTCTTGGAACTAAGTTTGAGCTTTTCACCGATCATCAGTCTCTGAGATATATCTTCTCCTAGAAGGATTTGAATCAGAGGCAAGTTTGTTGGCTTGAGTTTCTGGCTTCTTACGACCTCGATATTAGCTAAACTCCAGGTAAAGCTAATGTTGTGGCCGATGCTCTGAGTCGGAAGAAGGCTTTGTTGTGTCAGCTTGTTGTTTCGTCTTCTCCCCTTATGGATCGTATTATGGCTAAGAAGGATGAGGATGAGATGCTTAGATTGATGAAGGAGAGTGTTCGTAGTAGGATTGGAGGTAGTAATAGCGGTAGTAGTGGAGCTCAGATCGATGATAGAGGGATTTTGAGGATTAATGGCAGGATTTATGTCCCGAATGTTGATGGTTTGAGGTAGGAGTTACTTCAGGAGAGTCATCGATCTAGGCTTTCTATTCATCTTGGCATATCGAAGATGTATTAGGATATGAAGAGGCTTTATTGGTGGAAGGGGATGAAGAGGGATATTTCTATCTTTGTTAGTCGGTGTGTGACTTGTCAGCAAGTCAAAGCCGATCACCAGAAGACCCCTGGTTTGTTGCAGCCCCTTGAGATTCCCAATTAGAAGTAGGAACAGGTTTCCATGGATTTCATCGACGGTTTACCGCGGACTCGGAGGGGTAATGAGAGTATCTGGGTTATTGTGGATAGATGACCAAGTCCGCTCATTTCATTACAGTCAAGTCTACTCATTTTGCTTCTAGCTTATCTGAGATCTACATGATAGAGATCGTTCGTCTCCATGGTGTTCCTCTTAGTATTGTGTGTGATCGTGACCCTTTCTTTACCAGTCAGTTTTGGAAAGCTTTTCAGGAATCTCTGGGTACTCATCTGAATCTGAGCACTGCTTACCATCAACAAACCGACGGTCAAACGGAAAGAGTGAATCAGATTCTCGAGGATCTTCTTCGTGCTTGTGTGCTTGATTATGGAGGATCTTGGGAAGATCATCTCCATCTTGTCGAATTCACCTATAATAATAGCTATCAGTTATAATCTTATCTTCTATTTTAACCTTATCTTAATCGTTTTATCTATCTCATTCCATCTTTACATTCAGGCCAGTCTCAAAATATCTCCGTTTGCTGCTCTACACGGAAGACCTTGTAGATCTCCATCTTGCTGGATTGAATCTGGTAATCGTTTGGTTCTTGGTCCTGATGTGATTTTGGAAGCTTTTGAGAGAGTTGAGGAGATTAAGAGTAGGTTGAGAGCTGCTCACGGTAGGCAGAAGAAGTATGCTGATAGGCGTAGGCGGAATTTGGAATTTGCTGTTGGTGATCAGGTTTTCCTTAAGGTTTCTCCCTTGAGGAATGTCATTCGCTTTGGTCGTAGAGGGAAGCTTTCTCCTAGGTTCATTGGTCCTTTCCGCATTGTGAAAAGAGTTGGTTCTTTGGCTTATCATCTGGATTTGCCCGAGAAGCTTTCTAGAGTGCATGTTATATTCCATGTCTTGCATCTTCGTCGATATCTTCATGATCCATCTCTTATTGTCCAGTCTTCTGCTCTTGATAGTTTGGATATTGAGCCTAATCTGACTTTCGAGAGGAAGCCACTTCGTATTGTCGAAAGAGGTACGAAGCAATTCAGAAGGAAATCTGTTAATCTGGTCAAAGTACAATGGAGTACTGACGATCGAGATTGTACCTGGAAGACGGAAGAGAGAATTCGTGCTTCGAATACGAAATTGTTCGTTTCAGGTACTATTTTGTTTTTCTATCTTGTTTCTCTTTATTTTCTTAGCCCGTTCTTTTCGAGGACGAAAAGATTTGAGTGGGGGAGCGTGTAACAACCCTAGACTTTTGAATATAATTTTAAATTTGACTTTATTTTATTTTGAAATTATTTTAAATTTATTTTATTGCAAGATTTCATTTTTAAACATTTTTAAAGTGACGATAAATTTTTTCCAAAGTTTATTGTATTTATTTTCATTTTTTAAACCCTAGTTTCTATTTTAAGCTATTTTCTTAATTTAATTATATTTATTCTAAATTTATTTATTTATTTTTATTCATTCATAATTATTTTTGTGTTTTTATTTTGTTTATATCCATTTTTATATGTATTTAACAATGCAAAAAAAAGAATTGGAAATATGAAGAGTTTTGACCTTTAATATGTTTGCCTTTTCACATTCATTTTTGCCTTTTCACTCCAATCATCACATCCATTCAATTGCTGACCTTATCCTCATTCCTTCAGTAGATCATCCGCATTTTCTCACGCATAAAAACTTTCTCAAACTTTAAAAAAAATTGGGCCTTCACCTGAGCAAAAATTTTGGTAATTTTTCATTCTTTTTTTTTCATTTTTTTCCTTGCTTTGTATTGATTTTTGCACTTGCTTCACCATATATTGTTCGGCCCTTGCTCCACCATCACCATAGCCGCCTGAACCACCACCACAACCAGCTTCTACCTCGTTCAGGCCACTGTCCATCCATGGCCGTGGCCATCTTTGATGAAGATCCACAAAAAAAAAGCAAACTCTACCTATATATGCTAGCCGAGCCACACCTTTGCTTCACCACTCCACTACATCATCTTGGCCGACCTTTGCACCACTTTCTCCAGCCATATCTGAACCTACTACCTCTGCCACATCAATACCTGATCTCCCCAGACTTGGCCGTGCATGTTCATGCTTATGACCGAACCATTCTTTGCATAAAAACCCACTTTTGTTGCCTTGTGTTGATAATTCATGCACATACCACCTTCTACTCCTTCATATCCATGTATGGTCGACCTACTGAATCCACACCTGACCAAAATTCACACCATGGCCGTGTATTTCTAACCTATGGCCGAGCATAGGGTTGTTGAATGCAAGTGCAAGAGTTTTGGTTATGTTGTGTGCATGTATTTCTAGCTTGTTTAATAATATTTTTGTTTGAAAACTCATGTTGCATATTTTGTTTTGTTTGATATGTGACAAGACAAATAACTTTGGCTCACCCACACTCGAATTGTAGTCGTGCTTTCGTGCCTCTGTGGATCTCTGTTTTGTGTATTTGGTTGTTATCACCAGCTTGTAGAGGTGAGTAATCCTCACCAGACAATTTATACTTATATAACTAGTAAACTGATGGCATTTGAATCTGTAAACCATATCATCATGTTATAATTGTTTATGCTATGATCATATGATGTTCGCCCATGCTTATACACCTGTTATATTATCTGTAACTGTTATATTATGCTATTCTGTTATTTATATCAGTTTATCACACTGCAAGTTCCCTGTAGATTAGAATCACTATGGGTTGAAATGATACATACCCGAATGGACTTTAGAATAGGGAAAAATCGTTATGGGCTGAAATGATAGACCTGAATGATTTTTAATTATTTCATTTACTTGGGACTGCGGGTTTGAAATGATAAAATCCAGGATTACTTTGTAAATTATGGATTGAAATGATATAATATCCGTATCACTTTACCTAGGTTAGAAAATTTTATACAGACCCGTGGTTAATATATATTTTCTGAAAATTTTAAAAAGTATTTTAAAAAAGTAAATTATGATATTTTGAATTAAAATGAATTTAAAATGATTTTTATAAGTGTTAATGATTTTTGTATAAATTAAAATGTGAAATAAATTAATATTTAAGTTGAATTTTGAATTATAACCTAAATTGGAAATTTGTGAATTTTGGTTAAAAATGAATTTTAAATTTAGTAAATAAAATGAAAAATAAGTTATATTTGAAAATAAAACTTAAGTGTTAAGTAAAAAAAACTAATTATAAAGAATTGAAAATTTAATGCTTGAATTACATAAGTAAATTATTATTATATTTTTATTTTGTATGAGAGTTTCACTTTATAAAATCATGAATATAAAGGTATTTAAATGATTGTTTTAAAAGTGAAAATATATGATTTTATAAATCAAAAGTGATTTAAATAAAAATTTAATTATTTATGAAATTATATTGAATATTTGGAAATTAATTAACTACATTTTTAAATGTTATTATTTCTAATGTAAAGGTTATTACAGCATTTTGTAAATGCTATAGTTGATATAAATGAACTAAATGGCTATGATGAACTAAGAGCTATTACAGCACTTTGTAAGTGCTGTAGTTGCAAAAATTTAACTAAGGTTTTATTTGAACTAAAGTAACCCTATTACAGCATTTTTAATGCTGTCTTTTGTTAATTAAATTGTTTTAAAACATCTTTCCGTCGCACTTTCTAAGTGCTGCAAAAGTTGAATTTACACTGTTTTAATAAATTTAAATGAATAAATGAACTTTAAAAAGATTAAAATTTTGAAATTTAATATCTAATTATTAAATATAACTACTTCATTTTTAAATGGTTTAAATGAAGGAATTTGATTGGAAATATAAACTATTTTGAAATGTGAGTTGAAATGGTATTTTATATAAAATGAATATGGTTTTGAAAAGATATGATATTTTTATATTTTGAAATGGATTTGAAATGATATTGAATTGTTGAAATGATATTTGATCTTTGAAAAAAATAAGTACCATTTTTAAATTATAACTACGGGTTATAATAACGATTGGTTGTTAAAGAGACTGGGATCGGATATGGACATACTCTCTGTCGATACCGAAAACAACTTTAACAACTGCGTATACGGTGGAGATTCCAGAACGAAGTAGGATGGTGGCGATGATCCTATTATGGTATGAACATGGACCTGACTCCCGTGAGTTGGATTAAGGTGGCTAAAACAGGAGCGATCGACGGGCCAAGTGAGGTCATTCCTCCGATCGGACACACTTCTTCGATACCATTCTATTACTTTTGTGATTGATTGGGTCACCCCTTTGATTTTTAGAGTGTGGGTCGAGGTGGGCGGTAGTGGCTGCTATGCGTTACCACCATCCCGGAAGCGTAATTGGTATATCTACCCTGGCATTGCCTCGTGTGCCTTGTCACCTACCATACCGAGCCTTTACTATGAGTTTGTTTTTCTCTTGTAGCCCATGGAATATTTAGGGTAGTCTCCCGGTCTGGAGATATGTTGTTACTGGATGGACTACTGGGACTATTACGTGTTGGGGTCTATATGGGTGACCCTTCGACACTTTTTTAAAGTAAGTTTATTTTACTGTGGACATTATTATAATAGCGCAATATTACTATATAGTAAATAGTTTTACGGATCTTTAGAGGATGGGCGGTCTCAGACATCCTTTAAGTTACTTGTATCTTTATTACAGTTCACTTGAGTTGGTTTACATTATATAAGTATATATGTCTTGACTCGAGTGTTTTGTTTTTTGCTTTACGCTCGGGTCAGCCTGAGTATTCATAGCTTTGGGTTCTCTTTCTGGAGTTGGTCTTTGCTGGAGATTCTGTCTATCTATTTCGGTTTCAGCTATTCTAGTTTATCTCATGGATTAGTGAACTTCTATGTATTTGGGATTTCTATTATGTTGTTTTCAGACTGATTTTATGTATTTGTTTTGAGACTTTGTGATAGTAGCTTCATGAACTACTATGGTATTTTATATTCCGCTGCGAGTTATTCTGATTGTTCTGTGTCTGTGATTCTATGTATTTGATTTCATTTGCTCCAAATTTATTTACAATCTGTTATTTTGTATCATTCAAGTCCGATATGTGTGGATTATTGTCGATTTGAATGGTACGAAATAGTGGGTCACACAATGAACCTCCTCAAGAACTTATTTAGCATGCTCTTCCATACTCTTGGAAAACACCAAATGTCATCTATAAATACTGAGGTGTTTGCTAAAATAATTTCTTTATTAATTTATATTAATATTTATTTAAAGTCAAACATTTAAATAAATATATATATCGATTTTAATAATATTTATTCAAATATGAATATTTAACCAAAAAAATATTTTGGGTAATATTTTTTCATATAACATTTTAATTGGTTTTATATATTGTATTTATATACAACTATATTAGATAAATTATTTATAATTTTTGTTCAAATACGAAAATTTCAAATTATAAATAATATCCTAATTCATCATTATTTTGTTAATTATGATAAATTATAAATATTTTATTAATGAATTAATATGATAATATCATTACATTGTCATATTCATATATAAGTATGTGACATACAGTTAAATAATATCAAAATATTTATAATTTGAATACAAACAGTGGCGTAAGTTGGGCATATAATGAAGTTTGTATGCGAAAGTTAAAGTTATAAATATTACAAGTTGCAACGATTATATGCAAAGAATAAATGTTGGGTGGTTTAACAAAAAACATTATTTATACCTGAGAGCAATTTCCATTGGTTTGGGGTCTTCCTGATAAAATTCCTAAGCAATTCGCATGGCCACCTATAACCCTTGGGCCACCATCACTCTCAACCTCGACCACCGTTCGAGTTATTGCCACTATCGCTCGCTTTTACCTGACGATCTCTTCCCAAGAACCTTGTCTTGCCTCCTCTAATGATCAACATCATTGCCAGTAACCCATAATCGACCAAGTCCTAAATCCTCGATTTCCAACGTCTTTACCCGGTTAGTTATCGCCATCATAACTAATGGAAATAGCATGCAATAAAAATTATCCTGGTAGTGACTCCAATGACCTCTATCACTTGAGTCATGGTGAACATGTGTCAATGATGTTATTATGTATAATGTGCATGGTGACATATGTGCACAAACATGAACTGTAAAATAAATTATTTTTAATTATTTTTTCAAAATAAATTGACTAAGAAAATAATTTTTTGAATCAATTTTATTAAAAATAATTTAAGGAGTTATCCTCGATACTCCCATCGGTAAAATACACCTTGAACCATCAACTTCACCAAAAAGAGGACAATTCTCTTACTCAATGATGTAGAAGCAAAGTTCGCTATTAAGATATAATTTAAGAAAATGGAGGGAGAATAAAATTTATGTACATCAAGAATGTGGTCTCTGGTTATATTTATACCATCAATAGGCTATGTAAAATATCCTACCCGATTCCATTATTTAAGATATGACATAATAGAAGTAAGATCTTATCTCACTGAATTAATTAAACACATTTAACTAGTTTGTATCCACGAAAATTATGATCCACCTTTTATTAGAACAATTTAAAAATTTTACCTACCAAGATAATACACACATATACATGTATATACATTACTTATTATATTTAAATTACTATAGGGCTCAAAAATAATTTAATGAATATACATCAATTATATTTTTATTAAATAATTTTTGTCCCTCTAGCAGTAATAAAGTAATAATAAATTAATTAATATAACCATTATATTTATTTTTCCACCATAATAACTTATAGCTTTTATAATAAAATTTAATAAATTTTTTGATCCAAAGCTAAGAGTTGCTATTGTGGGACTCTAGGCAGCGAACATAGACCTTGTTGAAATTATCTTGTTCAGTTTTTTACAAATTATCTTGTTGAAATCCAATTTCTAGTCTTTTAAAATGATACCCTTAAGGAACGATACATTGTGCATGTATTCTTTTTGTCATCAGTATATCACTTAGACATATAGAGCTTGGTCAATGGTCAAAATTCTAATAATATCCACAATTAATTGCATAATCAAACATTAAAGTCCATGGTTCAACTTGAAATTTTTTATTGATTAACTAATTTTCTATGACCAAAGAATTTCACTCTAAGCTAATCACCAATTACGATGATACCAACCTTATACTCATAGGAGGAGAATCATCTCTAATGTTTTACTTCAAGTGGTTCAACATATTCCTAACTATGTCCTTAACACGATCATTGATGTCATGTGATTGACCATAATCGAAGTATAATTTAGACATTTATGATTCACAGCACTCTCAAATCCAAATAATACTGCACATTATCATGTTAGATTTTATATTTGAATTTTAACTTATCGAAGAATCTCTATGAGACATTCTATAATTGTTGCAAACATCTATACATACTTTACCCCATGATTTATCGAATGGTCACGTGCAATTTACCGTCCATCAACGTTACACACACTAGTCCTATTGAATATATCAATACATCTTTACGATGGACATTTAAGGACAAGGATTTATTTTGTATGATTTAATACACATATTTATGAAAATATTAGCAACCTCAATCTATTAAATATTTTTCCTAAGGATTTTCTACTTGTATATATTTAATGTATTTAAATATTATTTATATCCTAATAAAATTATATATACAATAGAAACAAAACAAAAGATTAATTTATTTTGAATAAGATTCGCTAAAAGAGTTAAGTTATATAATCGAATTACATAATTGACCATACGGGACACTAATCACTCTATCAAGGGATTGAGATGCATAGTTGGTATATGGAAAAGCTTGCAAAATTGCGTTGGACAATTGTTAAAGTTATTCTGAGAGATCTTAGGGGAACTCCTTGTTACAAGATTGTTATGGTAGTAGTAGATTTTTTTTTATTTTTGGTTGATTACTATGATTTAGGTTATCCCAATGATGGGGATTGAAGGAACCTAAAATTATGTTATGTGCTCACACTTGATGATACAACTACTAATTGGAGAGCGAGTTTGTTGTATGTAGTCACTTTATCCACTACAGTGGGTGAGCTGATAGCTTTTATTGAGGTAGATAAAGAGGCAATTGAAATGCTTATTCTACGATTTGGTTCCTATTCATGATAGTGTGGTAGTGTATTGTGACAGCCAAAGTGTAGTTAACCTCTTGGAAATCCGGCTTTCGGTTCTCGAACAAAACATATTAAGGTATAAGAACCTTTTCTTAGTTGTTGCGAGTGAGAAAAAATTGGTTTAGCTTTATAAAAATAAGGTTAGTGAAGTGGATAATAAGTCTTTACGTATTAGGAAGTTATGGTTTGAAGTTAGTTTGCTTATTGAAATGCAAGGTACCACTATGTGGCACATTGGATGTAGAGAGAGTTTCTTGTTTGGTAATTGGAGGATCTATTGGTTTTCTCTTGCTTGTGAGAAAGATTTGGATATATTTTCTTATATTGGTTATAACTTCTTTGTTTTGGATACTTAGACATTTCATTGGTAGATGATGATCTTGCAAAAGATTGTTAGCGAGTGCAATGGGTGTTGATCATGTCAAAGCTCATCGGGATGTGCCATATTTTCCTAGTTATCGTTGGATATTAGTTGAAGGTAGAGTTGATTTATGAGTTGTTTGGGATATTTATAATACCAATATGGAGTACTGAAATATGTGATATAATATATAAAATCAAAGAGAAACTTGTCGAGATCATAAAAACCAGAAAGGTTTATCATTTGGACCTATGGTTCGATAGATATGAAAATTTGAAGTTCAAAGGCAGAACAAGGAGTAGTAGGTGCAATAATGTGCGCAATGCATACGTCTAATGGTTTCCTGCTAGAAACTTAAGTAGTAAACTGCATAAAGCATTAAATAGAATTACTTGATTAACTGGTTAACCACTTTACCTCCAAGATTGATCGTTGATCATTCAGAATTGCATGTAAAGTATTGAAGTGTACTTAATATTATCCCATTCTTCTCTATTTCATCAATGGATCTTTCTATGACCATATCTGACTGTTAGGACTTGTTTGAAGCATTATGAAAGCACCATTTCTTCTCAATTTTGAGATATCTTAATTACATATTCTCCACTATTTTTTTTAGCCTTCAATAATACCAAATTTGTATTAAACTTTTGAAAACTCTCTCAATTAAAAATTCTCTTTCCTCTAAGTAGACTTACATAATCAATTCGATATTGAAACGACTATTGATTCCATGTCTTTTTTTCTTATTTGTTTGTTCATCTATTTTCTATGATTGTTGATTGATTATTAAATTGGGAACTGAAAGTCGCTGGAAGAAATCAATTTATTACCCATTTGTTTTAGCATGCCTATAATCATCCATTGCTTTAGATGGATGGGTTTGATTAAGTGATTCTTCTCAATTGGATCTCTAAGTTTTCCCCTATACACACCTCACTTCCGTTGCAATGAACATGCTGAAAATGTAGCTTATTTTTTTTAGTTGTGAATTCTATGCTAAAGTCTTGGTGCATTGCCATATGGATATTGGTTTGTCTACTCAAGCTAAAAAATCAAGTGGAAATCAGCGCGATGCTCTTTTTTCCAAACATAATCCACTTCTAACTTCTATCACTTTGCAAGTTTCTAGCGATTAATATGGTATCATCAAATGATATATGTCTTGGATTAGAATCAAAAACGCATTAGTATATCCTTAATGATGATCCTGTACTTGACAACTTCAAAGGTTCCTTGAACAATGTAATGTCTTACATCGGGTAAAACCTTAACCGTTCCTCCTCTTACTATAACTATAGAATGCTCTGGTAAATTGTGGTCAATAGCAAGTATATAAGCAGTGAATTAAAATATAGAGGTTAACATACTTTGGCAAATTTATTTAAAGGAGAGTCTGTTTTTTCGAGCCAAATAGCCAATACACATTAGCTCCTAAAATTATTTTCAAAAATTTGTAGCTTTTGCTACAAATATTTCAAAAAAATTACAATTTGTAGTGCAAAATTTTTAAAATTAAATTTTTGCACAAAAATGTGCAAATTCTCAATAAAGAATTCATTTTTTTAATATTTACTTGATTATTTTGGTTTTTTGTGAGAAGGGTGTTGCTCAATATGAGGTGAGAATTCAAGTAATATACTAATTATATAATCTCAAAAATCTACCAACAAACCTAGTAGGTGGTGAATTACATATATTAAAATAACCGTCCATCAGCACCAAATATTTTACTAAGAAATGGCTAGTTCTACGCCACATAACCCAAATACTTCGGGTGCTATAAATATAGTATAGGTTAATGATTTAAGCAAGAATTATTATGAAAATTTGCTGAAAAAATTAAAAACTATCCTAAATAAGCTGCATAGTGGAAGTAAATGATATACATGTCCAAGACCACATCTCAATGGTAGGGCGCTCGAACACAAGTTTAGAGGTCACGAGTTCAAATCTTACATAGAGTGAGTCAAACCTTAAACATATTAAGAATAGTAGTATGTACATATTACCTAAGACATATGTACTAGTAGGTTATCACCCTCTATTAAGTATCATGTTTCACAAAAAATGATACATGTACATATGAGATAAATGGATGGGGTATTATAGTAGTGTGGTCATCGATTAAGAGGAAGTAAAAGCTTGTAATGCTGCTGCCGGGAAAGGAGATGTGGCTATAGATGGTTTGGCCAAACGGTTTGATCATTTAGGCAGTTGAAGCATATAGTGCAGGATCAACGACAAAAATAATGAGAACAATGTTATCTGTGAGCATCAAGTTAAAGAATGCATAACAGTAACCAGAGGAAAAGTAAGGGTTAGGAGAAGCAACATAATGGAAAGAAAGCTAGACGATTATATCTAATCAAAAATGAAGAATAGAGAGAAGCAAACATATCTTATGAAGTTTAGTATGTAATATGAGGCTATGAGCAGAAGAAGACATGCTAAAGATGAAGAATCCGGTGAGAGGATGCTTTAAATCGAGAGATGTCCCTTTAGTACAAATCCAATGCTGGAGTGTATGATCTAGGTCCAATCAGAATGTGTTGAGTCTAAGGAGGGAAGTTAGTAGAGGTTTCAATTAAGAAATGATATGTCCAACCCTATGTCTAAAGAATGAGCGAAGAGGTCGCTCTCACTGCTGATGTGAACTAGATACATCATGTTGGATCACGTGCACTTGCAGCGGCACTAAAAGGTGAATTTAAAAAACTTATTTTATTAATTTGCACAAGATTTTTATTATGTGTTTGTGTATGCAATTATTTATTTATACTAAATCAAATTTAATATTTGATGAATAAAGGTTTGTAATATTTTGATTTAATTATTAATTAAAATATTTAATATTATAAATGTTTAAAATAAATTTATTAGTGATTTAATTTTAAATTAATAAGTTATAGCATTTATGTATAAAATACAAATATCACAATAATACATATGAAAATAATATTTAATATAATTTATCCAATGTGAACATGAAGCAAAAAGATTATTATTTTTAATTTGGCCATTACAAACATTTTACAAAAGTTTATATGAATATGGAAATATATATATATATATATATCTGTGTGTGTGTAATTATTGTTTCAACTTTATATAAATATATAAATAATTTAAAATGAAATTCAAACATTTTTACTTATTCTAACTTATTAAATTTTTATTTTAAATGATGCTACTGCTGTCTTAAATTTATTGTTAAATAATTTACAATTAAAAACCATTTTTTCCAATTTGAATAATTCAAATGTTTAATTTTTAAACCATTATGACTTAGTAAATAAAATTCAAAAATTCGATTTCTATTATTATTTATGTAAACCAAAAACAATAAGTGACTTATATACACACACACACACACATATATATGTTCATATATATATATATATATATATATATATATATATATTTAACATACATACACACTGTGTGTGTGTAATGTTTAAGTTCATTATGGAAAACTGGACGAGAAATAGGCACTTGCACAATACTTCTTATTGGATACATCAAATAATAAAAATGTAATGACCCAGAATTTTTGTCGTCTTGAGTTTTTAATATTTGTTTTTAATATTCAATAATACGATTTTTTAATCAAAATAAAAATCCCCATTAAATAACAATTGGTAAAAATATATAGTTTTTAATCCAGATAATAATTGAATTTTTTCCAGATTTTATTTATAAAATAGAAAATTGTTTTAAAATGGAATTTTCTTATATATATTATAACAAAAGAATTCATATATGAATTGAAAACTAATCCATAACAAATGAAAATGAATAAGAATATATTATAAATTGAAATGAATATAGCTTATGAAATATAAATAGAATGAGTTTTATAATTTGGGATTTTTTTATATATACATATTAGTCGAGAAGGAAGAATATAAAATATATATGACCTAAAAATAAATAGTATGTTAAAAAACTACAAATGTAGGTAAAAATGAAAAGAAAAGGTAAACTTACAAGTCTTATGAAATAAAATATAGTGAAAGCATGTTTTAAACCAGATGTAAATCAAGTAAAAGTAAAACAAAGTTACAAGTCAGCAATGTAAACATTGCCTGGTAAAAATATACAACCAAAAATAAATATAAGCATTTGCCTGGCCAAATATTACAAGTCAAGTAAAGTAAAAAATATATGCATACTTGGTCAAAATGAAAAAAAGAAGTTAAATACAAGGCCTAGCCAAAGAAAAAGTGAAAACCTGAAAACCCTATTTCATATCACTTCATGTCAAGGCCACCAAGTTTTCACCTTTCAGCCACCAATGTTCAAATCACTTCAGCCACCAAAAATCCTCTTTTCAATTCATCATAAATCATGGTAAAAAAACATTGTACAGGCCTACAAATTTTTATTGATCCCCAAAACATTGAATGTATGCATCATTTTTTCTTGTAAACATGTATTATATATATGGGTGTATGTGTAGCTTTTGTATTCAAACTGTAAACAAAAAACACTGTCAAAAGCCTGTAAACAAAATACTGTTAAGAAAGAAAAGCAGCTTGCTCTATCGAATTCAAAAGAAAAAACAATATTTTCAAGGTTCCAGATCAAGACTAAAGATTAGCTAGAAGTTCCAAATATTTCAACAATGTTTAAGGTGAGGATTTAAAGTTGAATGCCTATACAGGTTGAAATAGCACTCTATCAAGTTAACATAGTTTAAATTTATATATGCTCTTATTTCAAAAATGAATATCTCCCTTTTCAATTTGAATTTATGGATGATGTAAACTAATGAATTGTTTATTTTCAAGCATAGATTACATTAAAATTAGTTCGAAGTGTGTTTTTTCTATATATTATGTGAAATTGTGAACATACGGTAAGCGACCCAGGTTTCGTTAATTTTCAACATCCTTAAAACATTGATTTATGTATTTGATCATGATTGTCAGAAAATATGATTTTTAACAAAGAAATCATAGTTTTTAATGGCTTATATCGTGAGAAATCAAGAAATTATCAAAATCTATTAAAAAATAAATTCTGGCAATACAGTTGACGATAGGTAGTGCGGTTTGGCTGAGGAGGGGCGTTGCGATGTAGATGAGAGATTCACCGTGGCTAAATTTCGAATATGGCTTCGACTTGGGGTAGCGAGGTGAATTTTGAGTTTAAGGGAGTTGGAAATAAGCAAACGAACATGATTAAACCGCGGCAAATAGGGGTGACGAGGGGGTTGTGGTCATCGACCGTAGGCACTGGAATGGGCGAGCGTGCTATTAGTGTAGGTGGCTTGGGTTATCACCAACTGAGGTGGTGGTAGGAGGCGATGGAAGGGAGCCTGCTGTTTTCGTCTTCGGCCGAGTTTTAGGTTTTGGGCTTGGCGATGTTAGGAAGGGCACGGTGATGCAGTCGAAGCAAGGAGTGATAGGAGAACTTGACGATGTGCCTAGATGGTCGAACAACGAAAAAATGCGATCGTACACGTGCACAGTGATGTTTTTTCGAGCTTCAGGAAGAAATGGAGAAGGAGTACTATGGTCGCGTATTGGTTTAGGGTTCGACCTTGGGTTAAGGATCTCCAGTCACCGTTATTCTTGGGTTCGAGTTCAGGTGGCTTGTTGGTGGACAAAAGGAGTGGTGCACATTTTTGATTTTCTATTGCCTGGGTAATGAAATGTGAATGGGAAGGATTGGGGGAAGAAAGTTTTAACGGGTTTGGGTATAGGGTATGGGCTTCGGCCCAAAAAGTAGGTAGGTGTAGAATTTAAATTTGTTTAAATTATATATTTATAGATAAAATTTTTAAAAGTTTATAACTCGTTCGTATGAGACCCAATCAACACGATTCTTCTTGCGATGGATTTGTATCATTGAGTACTTGGTTGTCGTAAAGTCTGTTGACAGATTTGACCAAGTAATAAATTATGGTATTTTAAAACGTATAGGTTTTTAATACGAAATTAAAATAAATTTAGTCATAAAAAATTTATATGTTTTATCTATCGACGTAAATTGCCAAGTAATATATTGATGAATTAAATTTAAGTTAATTGTGATGATTAGACATCTGTTTAGTGGAATAAAACACCTTACGCTCTTTTTATTTAATTGGAACCCTATTGGCAGAATAAATCACCGTTTTACCATTATTACTGAATATGTGTGTTTTGGACATTTGCTAGTAGAAAATATCCCTGCTCTGCAATCATAATTAAATGGACATCTATTTATTATTTATCCTGATAATTATATTGGGCAATGTGATGTTAAATTGATTATTAAAGATGAATTGATGTGAATATATGAATCTGTTATTGTGGATTGTTATGGAATAAATAGTGACTTGATTAAGTACCTTTGGAACTAATAAGCCTCTTTCCAAATTTGGATGCTGATTTTTGTATCCGTATTGTTTTAAGGTTAATCATTTTATGATTTTTTTTTTTAAAATTATTTGAAAGTATTTGTTTCAAAGTTATTAAATTATTTAACGTGTTTAAAAGTATATTTTAATTATTAATCAAAGTTATCTTGTAATGGTATCACTTAAAGTTAATTATTGCCTAAGAATTAATCGGTTTTCAAACATAATTTTTTCAATATTAATATTGTTTTTAAAAATATTATATTATATAGTAAACCGTTATAAAAGAATATTTCCTAAATTAACTTTGAAACTATTATAGAAACTTTATAAGTATTATTTGAGATGGTTATTGAAATAAAAGATTTCGCGAAGTAACGGTATAATTTCATAGCGTCATTCGAGGACAGAGATTGCCTACAGTTTGGCATGTTTTCGCTGGGATAGCGACGTAACCATTGTGCAAACTGCAATCTATGATTGATCGTATGACGAAAATCGAGAGACAGAGATTGCCTAAGTTAACTTCGGTTTATTCTCGGATAGAGACGCAACCATCGAGCTGTAATCCATGGTCGATACCAAATGGTACTTTCCAAATACACTTATATATATATTCTTCAAAGTTTTCAAGTATCTTTGAAATGAATGATTTGTGAATATATTTATTCCGGTGAGATAAAAAAAAAATTGATAAAGAGATTTAATTCATTGAAATTAAATTAAATGAGGCTAGTGATTCCAGTGGGAAATAAATTTTTTGGTTGAATGATTGTTTATTTGATAGTTAAATAACTGACTATCAAATCTTGTCCTAAATATGTAATCCTTCTTAATTTTGGCGGTAAGAAATTATTCCCTACTTAACACCAAAGGATTTCAACTCTGGAAATATTTAGAGGAAATGCAAGAATTGTATGGTACAGTTACCATCGGGTTACTATACTGTATGTATAAACTTGTGGATCTTCTAGGGCAAATGATAAGGAGATCCGTCCACTTAAACGGTTAAAGGTGACTCCCGATCTTATATATTGTCAAATTATTTCCGAAGGAACCGATCTTGAGCTTTCTTAAAAATAGATGAATGGTTTTTGGAGCACCTAGAGTGTACCTGTAAGAGATGACTTAAAACCCATGACCTATTTCGAAACCATATACAGTTCAATAGAGGAGATACATTATACTTTGGGACGTTGAAATCCATATGTGGTTCCGTGAATCGTTGGAGTGTGGGAATCTATGTGAGATTCCAAGATCTGTTGAGATGTGGTAATTTGTATGTGATTCCGAGGCCATAGTGGTGTGGGAATCCATATGGGATTCCATGATCTAATTTTAGAGAAGTGCGTAAGCTGAAATGCCGGACGTAGCCTCATCAACGGAATCGACTAAAACCAGAGATAGGACGCATGGCCAGTAGAGTTGGCAAACCCATAGGGTGTGATCAGCTCCTTTTCTAGCAATACAGATACCTTCAATTATTTTGGGCATGCCAGAGCTATGCACTCAGTCTTAGCAAGACCAGTTATATATTTCCTATTATACCTCCGCTAGACGGGTATGATGCTTCAAAAGAATGACTCTGATCCTTGTGCAGGAGGACCGTTCTTGAAGAGGGCACCTCCGTGGAAATCCTTCACAATTAGCAAACGAGCTTATCGGATTTTGATTTTATGACTAGTATTGTTGTGATGTACACAGTACATGCATTAGAGCTACTTATTATTACTTTGGTGATTAGACACTATTATAATAACAGATGATTTTCTATAAAAGAGTTTTGGTTATCATAAGGTAAAAACCCGTCAGTGTTTATTTGTGGTAAGGTTTTACGGGATACCTTTGTTTTTGAAAGGGTACTAAACTTTAAGAATCAAGTTGATTGTGATTTAAATTCTCATGCTGGTTTTACCAAACTGACCCGAGCGTGGTTTTTCCTAAATGCTTGGGACTGACCGAGCATATTTTCCAGGTTTAGATGGATATTGGAGCTTCAAGAGAGGTGCTAGAGGCTCAAAGACGTATTCATGTAAATGATTATATTTCCTTTGCATTTTAGTTGTGCTTATCAGCAGTTGTAAGGATAGGTTGTTATAACTGTCCATGCTGAATAGGTTAGCATACTCTGATTGATGTCTGTATATATATAAATTACAATTTTGTCTTCTGTGTAAAGATTGTTATATATTATAGATTATTTGTTCCGCCATGAGATTCTGTGTTGTTTGGTTTTCTTTCTATCTTATATCTATCTTCTTTCTACTTTCTTTTTCTTAACTATATGCCTTTCCGTGCAATTTAGGTTGGACAAATGTGTTTAAATGTCAGTTTAAATTGTATGGAAAAGTGGGACGTGACATCGTGGTCTCAGAGTTTAGGTTGAGCGAATACCTAGTCTTTGGTGGGAAGTACTCATTAGAGAAAGGGTCAATAGTACTTTAGAATAAGTTTGAGTGTATATGTATACGAGAGTGCATATTTGTTAGTGATGTAAAAAGGTTTTATATTGAGTTAACTGATCTGTTGAGTGGCTTATGGATTCTGGTCAATTCGAGTAGCTAACGTTATTGAAAGGGATCTCTAAACATTTGGACAAGGCCAACCGACACAATATTGTTTTAAGAGGGTAAATGAAATAATTTTAACTAGGATATATACTATATATAAAAGGCAATGATTTTCAAAATATATAATATTTTGAGGTGTTGTTTGATAACCGATGATAATATCCTATCATTATCACCCGGGATTTGATTGGCCATGACCATCCAATTCTGAGCGGCTTCTACAGCTTGTCCATTTGACTGGAACCTTCCTTTAGAACCCGAGTCTTGTAGATAGAAGCTTTGAAAATTGAGTTTTGAGTAAATTGTATTTACTTAAAGGAATTTAAAATATTTTAAAATAAATATTTTAGGAAGATTTTTCATATATAAAATCTAATTTTACAATAATCGATTTATAAAAAGATATATTTGAGAATTTAGAACTCCGGTGATTTCGGGAAACTATTTTAAACAAAATTTTGAGGGAAATGACTATGGTATTTATTAAAGTAATTTTTTTGAAAGAGTAATTTAAAAGAGATTTATTCAAAATAAGTACATATATGTATTATTTACCTTATGTGAATTCCTGGAAACCATAGGATCTCATTCTTAGGGTTTTGTTAATTGAGTATAGAGGAGTATGAGATAGAGGAGGAGCCCGAATAGAAAAATGATGATGCTATTATCTGGGAAATGGGTGAGATTGTTAGTGAGCTACCTGCAGACTGGGATAATCTTCTAAGAGATTACTTATGGCCTAGGCAGAGATGCTGGTGCGTAGGGAACCAAGCCTGGAGGTTGTATGGATTCCGGATAGGGATACAAAGACTAGGAAGAAGAAGGGACCCGAAGTTGAGGACTTTGATGGAGAGAGTCCACTGTGAGAGTTAGCTTGGGTTGGGGTAATTCTCTTAGTAATGTGTACCCTATCTGGACATATAAATAGCCCAAAGACATCATGTTTGTTGGGTTGTAGTTCAATGAAGTATCTCAGTATATTTTTTGGTATGGCTATATATGTGGGTATAACTAGTTAGTGGGTATAGATATTTCCTGGATATGTGTATACGTATATGGTGACTATAGTGATGACGTGTCTTAGTTGATGCTCATGTATGACTGATATTTGGGTATGAATATATATGATTAGACTTTTGAGATATGGTTGTTTATTAATTTGTTAATAAATTACGGCAATTTAGAGTATGGAATTCTTTTAAGAGGGAAGGAATGTAATGATCCGGAATTTTTATCGTCTTGAGTTATGAATATTTGTTTTAATATTCAATAATACGATCTTTTAATCAAAATCAAAGTCCCCCAAAAATAACAATTGGTAAAAATATATAGTTTTTAATCCACATAATAATTTGAATTTTTCCAGATTTATTTATAAAATAGAAAATTGGTTTTAAATGGAATTTTCTGATATATATTATGACAACAGAATTCATATATAAATTGACAAAAAATTCGTAACAAATGAAATGAATAAGAATATATTATAAATTGAAATGAATATAGCTTATGAAATATAAATAGAAAGAGTTTTAAAATTTAGTATTTTCTTATATATACATATCAATTGAGAAGGAAGAACATAAAATATATATGAACTAAATATAAATAGTATGTTAAAAACAATATATAAATGGTAAGTAAAAATGAAAAGAAAAGGTAAACTTACAAGTCATATGAAAAATAAAATAGTGAAAGCATGTTTTAAACCAAAAGTAAAACAAAGTTACAAGTCAACAATGTAAACATTGCCTAGTAAAAATATAAACCAAAAATAAATATAAGCATTTTTCTTGTCAAATATTGCAAGGCAAATGCAGTAAAAATATATGCATACTTGGTCAAAATGAAAAAAAAACTAAATACAAGGCCTGGTCAAAGAAAAAGGTGAAAAACTAAAAACCCTATTTCATATCAACGCCACCAAGTTTTCACCATTCAGCCACCAAAGTTCTAATCACTACAGCCACCAAAAATCCTCTTTTCAATCCATCACAAATCATGGTACAAAAACATTGTACAGGGCTACAAATTTTTCTTGAGCCCCAAAACATCGAACGTATGCATCATTTTGTAAACATGTATAAATATATATAGGGGGGTGTTTTTAGCTTCAGTGTTCAATTTGTAAAAAAAAACTCTGTCAAAAACCCGTAAAACAAAATACTGTGAAGAAAGAAAAGCAGCATGCTCTGTCGAATTCAAAAGCAAAAACAAGACCTTCAAGGTTCAAGATCCTAGACTGAAGATCAACTAGAAGTTTCAAAGATTTCAAAAATGTTTAAGGTGAGGATTTAAAGCTGAATGCCTATACATGTTGAAATAGCACTCTGTCAAGTTAATCGAGTTTAAATTTATATATGCTCTGGTTTTCAAAAATCAATATTTCCCTTTTCAATTTGAATTTGTGGATGATGTAAACAAAGGAATCGTTTGTTTTCAAGCATAGATTACATTAAAAATAGTTTGAAGTGTGTTTCTTCTATATATTGTGTGAAATTGTGAAAATACAGTAAGCAACCCAGGTTTCGTCAATTTTCAACATCCTTAAAACATTGATTCATGTATTTGATCATGATTGTCATATGAAAATATGATTTTTAATGAAGAAATCGTAGATTTTAGTGGCTTATATCTTGAGAAATCTAGAAAATGATCAAAATCTATTAAAAAAATAAATTTCGACGATAAGGTTGACGATAGATGGTGTAGTTTGGCCGAGGAGAGGTATTGCGATGTGGATGACAGATTCACCATGGCCAAATTTTGAATATGCCTTTGATTTGGGGCAGCGAGGTGAATTTAGGGTTTAAGGGCATTGGAAATAGGTGGACGAACGCGATTAAATCGCGGCAAATGGGTGCGACGAGGGGGTTGAGGTCATCGACCATAGGCAGTGGAGTGGGCAAGATTGTTGTTGGCGTAGGTGGCGTGGGTTATCACCAACTAAGGTGGTGGTAGGAGGCGATGGAAGGGAGCCTGCTTTTTTCATCTTCTGTTGAGGGTTAGGTTTTGGGCTCGGCGATGTTAAGAAGGGTAGCGGTGATGCAGTCGAGGCGAGGAGGGATAGGCGAACTTAACGATATGCCTGTATGGTTGAACAGCGAAGAAGTGCGGTCGTACACGTGCACGTGCACACGTGCCCGATGATTTTTTTTCGAGCTTCAGGAAGAAATGGAGGAGTATTGTGATCGCGTATTGGTTTGGGGTTCGACCTTTTGTCAAGGATCTTCGGTCACCGTTATTCTTGGGTTCGAGTTTAGGTGGCTTGTTGGTGGAAAGAAGGAGTGGTGGACGTTTTTGATTTTCGTTTGCCTAGGTCATGAAGTGGGAATGGGAAGGATTAGGGGAAAGAAAGGTTTAATGGGTTTGGGTATAGAGTATGGGCTTTGGCCCAAAAAGTTAGTAGGTGTAGAGTTTAAATTTGTTTAAATTATATATTTATAGATAAAATTTTTAAAAATTGCAACATGTTCGTATGAGACCTAATCAATCCGATTCTTTTTGCGATGCATTCGTATCATCAAGTACATCGTTGTCATAAAGTCTGTTGACAGATTTGATCAAGTAATAAAT
Source organism: Allium cepa (assembly GCA_030765085.1). Lineage (NCBI taxonomy): Eukaryota > Viridiplantae > Streptophyta > Magnoliopsida > Asparagales > Amaryllidaceae > Allium > Allium cepa. The sequence continues at coordinate 1,684,813 of CM060930.1, read as the reverse complement.
TATGGTACTTTAAAATGGATAGGTTTTTAATACGAAATTTAAATAAATTTAGTAATAAAAAAATTTATATGTTCTATCTACCGACGTAAATTGCCAAGTAAAATATTAATGAATTAAATTTAAGTTAATTGCGATGATTAGACATCTGCTTAGCGAAATAAAACACCGTTCTGCTAATTGTATTTAATTGGAACCCTGTTGGCAGAATAACTCATCGTTTTGCCATTATTACTGAATATGTGTGTTTTGGACATTTGCTAGCAGAAAATATCCCTACTCTACTATCGTAATTGAATGGACATTTATTTATTATCCTGATAATTATATTGGGCAATGTGATGTTAAATTGTTTATTAAAGATGAATTGATATGAATATCTGAATCTGCTATTCTGGATTGTTATGGAATAAATGGTGACTTGATTAAGTACTTTTGGAAATAATCAGCCTCTTTCCAAATTTGGAAGCTGATTTTTGAATCAAGGTTGTTTTAAGGTTAATTATTTTATGATTTTTTAAAAAATTGTTTGAAAGTATTCGTTTCAAAGTTATTAAATTATTTAAAGTGTTTAAAGTATGTGTTAATTATTAATTAAAGTTTTCTTATAATGATTTGATTTAAAGTTAATTATTATCCAAGAATTAATCAGTATTAAAATATTATTATTTTCAAACATATTTTTTCCAATATTAATATTGTTTTTAAAAATATTATATTATATAGTGTACCGTTATAAAAGAGTATTTCCTAAATTAACTTTGAAATTATTATAGAAACTTTATAAGTATTATTTGAGATCTTTATTGAAATAAAAGATTTCGGGAAGTAATGGTGTAATTTCATAGCGTAATTCGAGGGCAAAGATTGCCTATAATTTGACATGTTTTCACTGGGATAACGACGTAAATATTTTGCAAAATGCGATCTGTCATGACCCAAATTTCAGCATTTGAAAATCGACACGCGTACTTCACTTGTACTCGAATGCCGCAGATCCAACCGTTGAAATCCGACTCGTGCCGGAGCTTATAACACATTAAGTACAAAAACACAGCGGAAGAAAATGAATAATATAACTCCAATGAATATAATATCCAATGATATACAACAATGATACAATCCCTAACATAAATCACAAATATGATACTACAAATCACAACGGAAGATACACAATACTAACAATGGAACAACAACATAAAGTTGGATTCCAAAGAAGAAACTCCAATATCAACAATCTCCATCTCCAAAGCACCAATCCAGAAATAGCTCGAACTCCCAATCAAGTTGAAATATAGCAATCCCAATTCCAAAGAAACAAATGCTATCGCCAAATCCAAAAGGCTAGATGCAACGAACCTACACCTACTATTTGATTATCTGAAAAACCCAACTCTAGATTGCCCGTGTGGAAAATTGTGGAAACCCAGAGTTTAGGAAGAGAACAATAAACTCCGGGTCAGTCATGGAACTAGAACGAACAAACAAAAACATTTGGTTTGAACAAAAGAAATTAAAATGAAATCGGCAATGCTTTTTGGAAAATGAAACTACCATAAGGCCTCCCGTCGCACATACTATGCAAACGCAGAATTGGAGGAGATTTCTCCTTATGATAGTCAAACGTGCTTACTACGCAAAAATCATTTTGATATTATTATTAGTGCATAATGCAGAAAACTTTTCGAAAGAATAATATTAATCTTAGCTAGCATACAACCATTATTGTATGCCTACTATAGCTACCATCTAAAAAGTGGGATGCCACCATAAGTAAATGGCAGGTTATACAACTAAAACCGCACAAGGCGCGTATTAGAGATTGAATTTCCAACAAATGGTCAGGCTAAGGAACTTCCTATTGCCACATGGGAACACCTCTGGAGGGACGTCCCGAGAAACTAACCGGCTCTCTGCCAACACAAGGCCGGTTTACCCCTTCTCAGAAGTAACATCTAAAGATATGCCATCCACGGTCATTTGCGACCTTTATTCGAGGATCCTCAACCACAAAGCAACAACCATAAAGAAATATATTTGCACTAACCACATAGGCTAAATATCTAGGCTCCATACCATGATACCATCCTTTTCTAGAAGGAATGGACATACCCTAGGGGCGCGACCTCTGCAACCTTGCCACATCTTTCATGTTTCGACTATTTCCGCGGTGTGAGGTCCTGATGCAGGCTCATCCATAAAGCTACGCTTTTCAAAAAATCATGCTTCGATCAACAAATGATCAGCAGCACTTCGTATGCCACATTACCAAATTGGGAATGTATCACTAGTAACCATCAACTACATAACCTCTGAGCTCGTATGTCTCAGAGAAGGGTGTTAAGCAAAGAGAATAAATCTCCGCCACCAAAGAGAAATGAATTTGATAGAAACCATCTTTGCATCTTAAGGTTTAATGTCAGACACACATCCATACAAGTCTGTTTCGGGTTCAAACAGAACCGAAGGCACTTCCAAAGAAGCCCTTGCAATTCGGATAATCCCTAATCAAGTCCAGACTCCCCATCACAAAGGGTGATCAAATCTCTATACCAGGGGCCATTCGGTGCAGAGACATTTGATGGGTTATCCTTTTGCTTTCGAAAATATCTGGTCTTCACCACCGGTCTTCAAATGCTATCTATAACGTCATATCATTAGTCCTCTCCCTGCTAAACCGGATAACGAGCACAATATTTAAACATATGGATATTGGGATCTCAGTTAAGTCACAACTTCTAACCTAAAAAAATGGTTTAAACAAATTACCATTTTAAATTTTTTTAAACAAAAAGATTCACTTCACAAAGTTCACTACTCTTTCACAAAGATTCATTTATAGTTTTCAAAACTATTTCAATTCCCAAATCTTTTATTCAAAACATATACCTTTAAGATCCTCTTCGATTTTCAAAACAAAGTTCAACAATCTTTTACAAAGATCCATTCATAGTTTTCAAACTATTTTAATTTCATTTGAAATCTTTCAATACAGATTGGAAATCCTATCTTTATATGAAAGCTATTATTGTTTGAAAACAAATAGTTTTTGTTTTGGAAAAACCCGATTACATTTGCACAAATTAAAGCCCTTCAAGTATAAAACTTGGGTTAAATTTAAATTCCCAAAACAATGTTTTTAAAATGGTTTAAAAACCCATATAAACACATTTATGACTTGTATATCATTTATAAACCATCATTTCAAAACATAGAATTCAATTTCAAATCTTGAATTCAAGTTCGAATTAAATTATTTAAATTTTAAAACTTTACCTAGTTATTCAAAATAACTTTTATCTATGAAACTCCTTTTCAAAGGCTTTTCATATTTAACCCAATTCCATTTCCAAACCATTTGAATTCAAAATCCAACTTTAAAACCATTTCAAAAAGCTATGACTTAACCAATTTCCTCGTGCAACCCATATTTGTGTGTATAGTGTAGTCCAGGGGTTTTACACAACAGTGTCACAACGTCAATCATCACAGTCCAAACACAGCAATATCGATAAGCGGTTTAATCCTATAACGCTTACCTCCATTCACAGATTCACAGATAAATGTATCACGGATAAAATAAATAAATAAATTATACACAGCTCAATTCACAGAACAGAATATTACAGTCCAGAGATACAATCAATTCAAGGCATTTCATACAATGCAAACATTCATAAGCAATCCAAGCATTCAATAATCATTTATAAATAGGATTAATTGTTTAATACCAAATTAATTCAATTTAATTTTCAATTAAATTAATTACTCATGAATTAATTATCAAATCTTGATTTATTAATTACAATTGATTATCCTTTAATCATTTATTAATTTACCTTTAATAATTAAATAATTATCCTTTAATTATTTAATTATCCTTTAATTATTTAATTATCCTTTAATTATTTAATTATCCTGAATTAATTACATTAATTAATTATCCCTTAATTAATTATCATTTCTTAATCACCTTCATTTATTAAATTAATCTTAAGTTAATTACATAATCAATTGTCCCTTAATTACATTAAGTAATTATAAATTAATTAACTTATAATCATCAATTAATCAACCTTTAAATTATTAAGTAATTAACCTTTACTCACTTAATAAATCTTTAAATTACAAATTTATTAACCAACCCTTAATAAATTACTCCTTATATTAAGTAATTATCCTTTAATAAATCTCATTAATTAATCCTTCTTTAAGTAATAATCTTTTAATTTCTTTTATTAATAATTCATCATTAATTATTTAAGAACTTGACTAATTAAAAGATAAAACATTCTATCTTAACTAATTACTTCACCTTGTTTAATAATTTTGTAATTAACCATCTTAACTTAAACCTTTAAGTTAAATTAGAGACTCAAAACTCTTCATTCTTTAATTATTTACTTAATAACAAAATTAAGTTTATATAAAAACTAAACTAAACTTTTCAAAGAAAAAGGTTATATATGAAAAACATTTTAAACTCAAATAACTTTATCTTTCAAATCTTTAATAAATTCCATCTTAATTTAAAACATTAATTATTTTAAAAGAAATGGTTAACAAATCATTTAACCTTGATTAACTTTAAATTTTTAAACTGTTATAAAGTCAAGATTTGGAAATTTAGGCCAAACACTCAAATACTCGGGCCCGACTTCGAGTCTTCCCCCATCACCTTTTACTTTGAGTCACGGACAGTTCCATCACGAAATTCAACCCGAAATTATCACATCTTCTCCAACACCTCAGTAATGCCAAATATACAAGTGCGCACGTGGACCTGCACCACTGTTCCAATCATCATTGATCGATGCCGCGACCACCCACGAGTTACCCCTGACCACGTCGACGAACTCCATCACCCAGTTCCGGCCGATTTGTCTAGAATCAAAATCGAGCATCACTACCCCCTGGAATAAAACCGGTTGCTAGAAACCACCACAAATACGCCATCTGCGATGATCTGATGCCTCACCAATACGTCCAGAGGTTCATCACACGTCAATGTTCTGATTCCCACCCCTCTGGTCAACTCCGGTTCGCCCCCGACCCTGCAATCGCCTTGATTTCCCTGTTGAACCCATCGATACCTAAAACCCTACAACGATGCCTCGCCACCACCCTCATGATCAAAAAATACCTTGATCAGTTTTTTGTGTTCAACAACCTCCATACTATCTTCGACATAAGGCACTACCTAGGGATTGTTGTCAATGATCAGATATTGACGAAAATATGATTTTCGTTCAACTTTAAAAATCCAAATGACTATCAGCCTAAAAATCCTGAATTGACTACCTAAATTCATGATTTTGAAATACGAACATGATCATATTATCCAACCTTGATTTCGAGATGATTAAATTTTAACATATGTTTGTCTATCCCTATTATATCTATTTTTAAAAATAAATACATAATTAATATTCATGAAATTATTTTTAAAATTATCATTACATGGCTATAATTATTTTTCGTTTAGAATCAAACCCTGAAATCCTTTAGATAAAATGATTTTGGATTTTGAATAGGTTTTTAAATGAAACTGTTGTTTAACAGAGACAGGTATGTAGGTATACACAGACATACATTCATTTACACACACACACACACACACACACACACACACACAGAGATATATATATATATTCATATAAACTAGCAGCTAAATTCACTTCCATCAATATTTTCATCACAAGCATAAGATTCAAAAGAAACTGGTCTAAAAATTTAAGTTTGCTCACCTGAGAGATGAAGAACAGAGAAAGATTTTAGGCCTGGAATTTGAATTTGAATGTTTGGAAATAACTTTGCATTTGAACTTTAATTCTGGATTTTGATCTGAAAAGTTTAATCTTTAAATCTGGTAACAGTTTTGATGTTGAAATGATCTTGATTGTGTTGAGTTGAACTTGAAAATTTTGAAATGCTTTTACTTTGACTCCTTTTTTCTTTGATCTGTTTTATTCTTTTGTTTCTAGGTTTTGCTTGATTTATCTTGAATCGGTTTTCAGATTTTGAATTTGAATTTGCTGTTGAATCTTACTGCATGCTTTGATTTCCAGACTTTTGCTCAAGTTGTTGTTTGTTTGATGTTGTTGAATTTATTTCTGTTGATCTCAGGTTTTGAATTTAAATAGGTTTCTGTTTTAAATTTTTTGGTTTGTGGATCGAAAAGGAGGCTGTTGCTTTTGCTTTGATATTTAGATAAATATTTGTTTTTGATTTTTCTTTCAAGTTTGTGAAAGGATATTGAAACCTGATTATTATTTTTTCATGCATGTTTTCTAAATTCAAATTAAAAGAGAAATTTATCTTTTGCCACTTGTTTACTTGCATGATTTCCTAAACTACAAATGTTTAAATCCATTTTTAAAATGACAACACTTGTTCTTTCTTATGTCTCTTATTTACACTTGTTAAAATTAAGCATTTTGTGTTTAAACCCTCATTCCATTTTTATTTATAAATTTATGTTTAACCCTTGCCTTGCTTTTATATTTACATATACATTATATTTTCAATTTAGTTTTATAATTACTTTATTCAAATCTTATTAATTTTTTCAAAAGATATGTATACATTTGATTTTAACTTTTAAATAGCTTTAGTAAATTAATTTATATCAATTTCAAAATATTACTTTCAAATCATCATGTTATAAATACAAATAAATTCTTTTCTATTATTAAAATATAGAGTTTTACTTTCAAATAACTTTTGAAAATCTACTATACTAAATTCAAATAAAATTTTCGAAATACATTTAATCGTATTTATTATAAATAAAAAAACAAGTTTCTAAAATTTCCAAAATATAAAGTTTTAAATCCAATTATTTTAAAAATACTTATATTTGAGTTTCAAATCCAATATGTTATTCAAAACATTTATTTCTGAATTTCCAATTATAAATCCTATTTAAAATCGTATTTATATATTATATTAAAAAACAAATATCTGTTTACTTTGGAAAATAATAAATTAATCCACAATTTAATACCAAAAATTAAACTAATTACCAATTTAAATTTGTTTCAAAATCGGGATCGTTGCGGATTCCCCTCCTTACGAAAATTTCGTCCCCGAAATTTGCAGAGGAGGCAACAAAGGATGGATACAAAGATAGAGAATCGACTCATTAATTAAACCGATTATCTATTCTGTATTTGGCTTACCAAATCAGAATATCACCAATAATTATGAGAACAAACTCATTCAATATTTCACAGGGTACTCGGGTCATCCAGATCTGCGAATATGCATGGGCATTGACTAGTTTGAAAGGATAACATACGTTCGTAGAATAAATCGAGACCCAGACAATAGATAAATGGATCTAATCTTCCATAATTCTCAAACGCTAGGTATGGATTCCAAACTTAGGTCGGAATACCCAAAGTTTACACCAGCTTATCCCTCTTCGGACTTTAATTCATATAAGAAATCATAACAAAATTTCCAAAATTGGTTTTGACCGAAATCGATTTATCGATGCAAATCTTCGTATTTAACTTCATTTCAATTTATCAATTTATTTCAATAAAATTTCGATTTCATTAAAGTTAAAAACAAAAGGCTGATAAAAATTAGATGAAGAGAATACGAGATAGAAACTTATCTATAATGATTCGCAGGGCAACCACCATACCGAAGCTTCTCCCTTGAGCTGCTACGAATCAATCAAAAGAATTGGAACTGGATCAAAGGAGATTGATAGAGGAAAGTTATTTCCGTTGTTGCAGGGTATCGACCATTTGCAGCCGTATTCTCCTATCCCCTATCTCGTCCTCTTCTTACGCTCATACTCACTATCAGTGGATAATAAGAGAATTTACTGAGGCACACGAATGGATATCTTAGGGATATACTCATTCAAGGGTATACTTCACCCTATCTCTAATGAGTTACCTAATGTGTTATACTCCTGAGCTAAAGTTCAACCTTCAGCTCTGATACCAAAATGTCACGATCCAAATTTTAGCGTTCGAAAATCGACACACGTACTTCACTTGTACTCGAATGTCGCAGATCCAACCGTTGAAATCCGACTCATGCCGGAGCTTATAACACATTAAGTACAACAACACCGCGGAAGAAAAATAATATAATATAACTCCAATGAATATAATATCCAATGATATACAACAATGATACAACCCCCAACATAAATCAGAGATATGATACTACAAATCACAGTGGAAGATACACATACCAGCAGCGGAACAACAACATAAACTTGGACTCCAAAGAAGAAACTCCAATATCAGCAATCTCCATCTCCAAAGCACCAATCCAGAAATATCTCGAACTCCCAATCAAGTTAAAATGTAGCAATCCCAATTCCATAGAAAAAATGCTATCACCAAATCCAAAAGGCTAGATGCAACGAATCTTATTTTGAAATGAAGATGCAACGAATCTACACCTACTATTTGATTACCTGAAAAACCCAACTCTAGACTGCCTGTGTGGAATATTTTGGGCACCTAGAGCTTAGGAAGGGAACAACAAACACCGGATCAGTCATGGGACTAGTATGAGCAAACAAAAACATTTGGTTTGAACAAAAGAAATTAAAATGAAATCCACAATGCTTTTTGGAAAACGAAACTACCATAAGGCCTCCCGCCGCACACACCATGCAAAAGCAGAATTGGAGGAGATTTCTCCTAATGGTAGTCAAACATGCTTACTACGCAAAAATCCTTTTAATATTATTATTAGTGCGTAGTGTAGAAATCTCTTCGAAAGTATAATATTAATCTTAGCCAGCATACAACCATTATTGTATGCCTACTATAGCTACCATCTAAATAGTGGGGCGCCACCATAAGTAAATGGCAGGTTATACAACTAAAACCATACAAGGCGTGTATTAGAGATTGGTTTCCAACAAATGATCAGGCCAAGAAACTTCCTATTGTCACATGGGAACGCCTCTGGAGGGACGTCCCGAGAACCTACCCGACTCTCTGCCAACACAACACTGGTTTGCCCCTTCTCGGAATTAACACCTAAAGATATGCCATCCCCGGTCGTTTGCGACCTTTATCCGAGGATCCTCAACCATAAAGAAATGTATTTGCAGTAACCACATAGGTTAAATATCTGGGCTTCATACCATGATACCACCCTTTTCCAGAAGGAAAGGACATACCCTAGGGGCGCGACCCCTGCAACCTTGCCACATCTTTCCTGTTTCGACCATTTCCGGGGTGTGAGGTCCTGATGCAGTTTCGTCCACAAAGCTACGCTTTTCACAAAGCCATGCTTTGATCAACAAATGATCAGCAGCACTTCGTATGCAACATTACCAAATTGGGAATGCATCACTAGTAACCATCAATTACATAACCTCTGAGCTCGTACGTCTCAGAGAAGGGTGCTAAGCTAAGAGAATAAATCTCCGCCACCAAACAGAAATGCATTTGATAGAAACCAGCTTTGCATCTCATGGTGTAATGTCAGACACACATCCATACAAGTCTGTTTCGGGTTCGAACAGAACCGAAGGCACTTCCAAAGAAGCGCTTGCAATTCGAATAATCCCTAATCACGCCCAGACTCCCCATCACAAAGGGTGATCAAATCTCTATACCGAGGGCCATTCGGTGCAGAGACATTCGACAGGTTATCCTTTCTCTTTCGAAAATATCTGATCTTCGCCATCGGTCTTCAAATGCTATCTATATTGTCGTATCATTATTCAGAATGGGTTATATGACACAAAGGTCCTCTGCCGGCTAAACCGAATAATGAGCGCAATATTTAAAGACATATGGATATTGGGATCTCAGTTAAGTCACAACTTATTACCCAAAACAAATGGTTTAAACTAATTACCATTTTAAATTTATTTTAACAAAAGATTCACTTCACAAAGTACACCACTCGTTCACAAAGATTCATTTATAGTTTTCAAAACTATTTCAATTCCTAAATCTTTTATTCAAAAGATATACCTTTAAGATCCTCTTCGATTTTCAAAACAAAATTCAATAATATTTTACAAGGATTCATTCATAGCTTTCAAACTAGTTTAATTTCATTTGAAATCTTTCAATACAGACTGGAAATCCTATCTTTATGTGAAAGCTATTATTGTTTGAAAAAAATAGTTTTCATTTTGGAAAAATCCGATTACATTTGCACAAGTTAAAGCCCTTCAAGTATAAAACTTGGGTTAAATTTAAATTCCCAAAACAATGTTTTTAAAATGGTTTAAAAACCCATATAAACACATTTATAACTTGTATAATATTTTTAAACCACCATTTTAGAAGATAAAATTCAATTTCAAATCTTGAATTCAATTTCAAATCTTGAATTCAAATTCAAATTAAATTATTTAAATTTTAAAACTTTATCTAGTTATTCAAAATAAATTTTATCTATAAAACTCCTATTCAAAAGCTTTTCATATTTAACCCAATTCCATTTCCAAACCATTTGAATTCAAAATCCAACTTTAAAACCATTTCAAAAATCTGTGACTTAACCAATTTCCTCGTGCAACCCATATTTGTGTATGTATAGTGTAGTCTAGGGGTTTTACACAATAGTGCCACAACGTCAATCATCACAGTCTAAACACAGCAATATCGATTAAGCGGTATACTCCTATAATGCTTACCTTCAATCACAGATTCATAGATAAATGTATCACAGATAAAATAAATAAATAAATTATACACAGCTCAATTCACACAACAGATTATTACAGTCCAGAGACAACAATCAGTTCAAGGCATTTCATATAATGAAACATTCATAAGCAATCTAAGCATTCAATAATCATTTATAAATAGCATTAATTGTTTAATCCCAAATTAATTCAATTTAATTTTCAACTAAATTAATTACTCATGTATTAATTATCGAATCTTGATTTATTAATTACAAAACATGTTATTGATTATCCTTTAATCATTTATTAATTTACCTTTAATAATTAAATAATTACCCTTTAATTATTTAATTATTCTTTAATTATTTAATTATCCTTTAATTATTTAATTATCCTTTAATTAATTATCCTGAACTAATTACATTAATTAATTATCCCTTAATTACTTATCATTTCTTAATCACCTTCATTTATTAATTTAATCTTAAGTTAGTTACATAATCAATTGTCCCTTAATTACATTAAGTAATTATAAATTAATTAACTTTTAATCATCAATTAATCAACCTTTAAATTATTAAGTAATTAACCTTTACTCACTTAATAAATCTTTAAATTACAAATTTATTAACCAATCCTTAATAAATTACTCCTTATATTAAGTAATTATCCTTTAATAAATCTCATTAATTAATCCTTCTTTAAGTAATAATCTTTTAGTTTATTTTATTAATAATCCATCATTAATTATTTAAGAACTTGATTAATTAAAAGATAAAACATCTGTCTTAATTAATTACTTCACCTTGTTTAAGAATCTTGTAATTAACCACCTTAACTTAAACCTTTAAGTTAAATTAAAGTCTCAATACTCTTCATTCTTTAATTATTCACTTAATAACAAAATTAAGTTTATATTAAAACTAAACTAAACTTTTCAAAGAAAAAGGTTATATATGAAAAACATTTTAAACTCAAATAATTTTAACTTTCAAATCTTTAATAAATTCCATCTTAATTTAAAACATTAATTATTTTAAAAGAAATGGTTAACAAATCATTTAACCTTGATTAACTTTAAATTTTTAAACTTGTTATAAAGTCAAGATTTGGAAACTCGGGCCAAACACTCAAATACTCGGGCCCGACTTTGAGGCTTCCCCATCACCTTTTACTTCGAGTCACGCACGATTCCATCATGAAATTCAACCCGAAATTATCACACCTTCTCCAACACCTCAGCAATGCCAAATATAAAAGCGACGCATGCACCTGCACCACTGTTCCGATCGTCACTGATCAATGCCGCGACCACCCATGAGTCACCCCTGACCACGTCGATGAACTCCATCACGCAGTTCCGTCCGATTTGTCCAGAATCAAAATCGAGCATCACAGCCCCCTCCCTCCTGGAATAAAATCGTTTGCCAGAAACCACTACAAATACGCCACCTCCGATGATCTGATGCCTCACCAATACTTCCAGAGGTTCATCACACATCAACGTTCCGATTGCCACCACTCCGGTCAAGTCCGGTTCGCCCACGACCCTACAATCGCCTTGATTTCCTTGTTGAGCCCATCGATACCTAAAACCCTACAACGACGCCTCGCCGCCACCCTAATGATCAAAAAATAACTTGATCATTTTTTTTTGTTCGGAAACCTCCATACTATCTTCGACATGAGGCACTACCCAGGGATTGTCGTTGACGATCAGATACTGACGAAAATATGATTTTCATTCAACTTTAAAAATCCAAATGACTATCAGCCTAAAAATTCCTGAATTGATTACCTAAATTCATGATTTTGAAATACGAACATGATCATATTATCCAATCTTGATTTTGAGATGATTAAATTTTAACATATGTTTGTCTATCCCTGTTATTTCTACATTTAAAAAAATACATAATAAATATTCATGAAATTATTTTTAAAATTATCATTACATGGCTATAATTATTTTTCGTTTAGAATCAAACCCTGAAATCCTTTAGATAAGATGATTTTGGATTTTAAATAGGTTTTTAAATGAAACTGTTGTTTAATAGAGATAGGTCTATAGGTATACACAGACATACATTCATTTACATACAGATATATATATATATATATTCATATAAACCAGCAGATAAATTCTCTTCCATCAATATTTTCATCATAAGCATAAGATTCAAAAGAAACTAGTCTAAAAATTTAAGTTTGCTCACTTGAGAGATGAAGAACAGAGACAAATTTTAGGCCTGGAATTTGAATTTAAATATTTAGAAATAGCTTTTCATTTGAACTTTGATTCTAGATTTTGATCTGAAAACTTTAATCTGGGAACAGTTGATGTTGAACTGACCTTAATTGTGTTGACTTGAACTTGTAAATCTTGAACTGCTTTTACTTTGATTCCTTTTTTCTTTGATCTGTTTTGTTCTTTTGTTTCTAGGTTTTGCTTGATTTATCTTGAATCTGTTTTCAGACTTTGAATTTGAATTTGTTGTTAAATCTTACCGCAAGCTTTGATTTCCAGACGTTAGCCCAAGTTGTTGTTTGTTTGACATTGTTGAATTTATTTCTATTGATCTCAGGTTTTGAATTTGAACAGGTTTCTGTTTTAAATTTTCTAGTTTATGGATTGAAAAGGAGGCTGTTGCTTCTGCTTTGATATTGAGATAAATTTTTGTTTTTGATTTCTCTTTCAGGTTTGTGAAAGGATATTGAAACCTGGTTATTTCTTTTTCATGCATGTTTTCTAAATTCAAATTAAAAGAGAAATTTATCTTTTGCCACTTGTTTACTTGCATGATTTCCTATATTACAAATGTTTAAATCCATTTTTAAAATAACAACACTTGTTGTTTCTTATGTCTCTTATTTACACTTGTTAAAATTAAGCATTTTGTGTTTTAAACCCTCATTCCATTTTTATTTTTAAATTTATGTTTAACCCTTGCCTTACTTTTATATTTACATATACATTATATTTTCAATTTAGTTTTATAATTACTTTATTCAGATCTTATTAATTTTTTAAAACGATATGTATACATTTGATTTTAACTTTTTAAATAGCTTTTGTAAATTTATTTATATCAATTTCAAAATATAACTTTCAAATCATCATGTTATAAATACAAAATAAATTCTTTTCTATTATAAAAGTATAGAGTTTTACTTTCAAATGACTTTTGAAAATCTACTATACTAAATTCAAATACAATTTTCAAAATACATATAATCATATTTATTATAAATAAAAAACAAGTTTCTAAAATTTCCAAAATATAAAGTTCTAAATCCAATTTATTTTAAAAATACTTATATTTGAGTTTCAAATCCAGTATGTTATTCAAAACAATTATTTCTGAATTTCCAATTAGAAATCCTATTTAAAATCAAATTTATGTATTTATATATTTATATTAATAAACGAATATCTGTTTACTTTGGAAAATAACAAATTAATTCACAATTTAATTCCAATAATTAAATTAATTACCAATTTAAATTTATTTTAAAATCGGGATCGTTACACGACCTATGATTGATTGCATGGCAGAAACCGGGAGGCGGAGATTGCCTAAGTTAAGTTTGGTTTTTCTGAGATAGAGACGCAACCATCGAACTGCGATCCATGGTCGATACCAAATGTACTTCCAAATGTACTTATATATACATACATATATATATATATATATATATATTCTTAAAAGTTTTCAAGTATTTTTGAAAGGAATGATTTGTGAATATATTTACTCCGGTGAGATAAGTAAATTTTTTGATAAAGAGATTTAATTTATTGAAATTAAATTAAATGAGGCTTAATGATTTCAGTGGAAAATGAAATCTTTGGTTGAATGATTATTTATTTGATAGTCAAATAACCGACTATCAAATCTTGTCCTAAACATGTAATCCTTCTTAATTTTTATGGTACGGAATTACTCCTTACATAACACCGAAGGATTTTAACTCAGTAATATCTAGGGAAAATGGGAGAGTTATATGGTACAGTTACCATCGAGCTACTATACTATACGTATAAACTTATGGATCTTCTAGGGAAAATGATAAGGAGATCCGTCCATTTAAACGGTTAGGGGTTGATCCCCAATCTTATGTATTGCGAAATTATTTCCTAGAGTACCGATCTTGAGCAGTCCGGAAATCAACGAATGGCTTTTGGAGTATCCTGGAAATGGAGAGTGTACTCATAAGAGATGACTCGGAACCCATGACCTACTCCGAAACCATATATCGTTAAATGGAGGAGATGCGTTATATTTTAGGATGTTGAAATCCATATGTGGTTCTACGACTCGTTAGAGTGTAGGAATCTGAGTGAGATTCCAAGATCTGTTGAGATGTAGGAATCTGTGTGTGATTTTGAGGCCAATGTGGTATGAGAATCCATATGGGATTCCATGATCTATTTTTGAAGTAGTACGTAAGCTGGAACGCCGGATGTAGCCTCATTAGCGGAAATGACTAAACCAGAGATATGAGGCATGGCTAGTAAGGTTGGAAAACCCATAGGGTGTGATTGGCTCCTTTTCTAGCAATATGGATACCTTCAGTTATTTTTGGCATGCCGGAGTAATGCACTCGGTCTTAGCAAGACCAGTTATGTTTTTCCTAAAATACCTCGGCTAGATGGGTATGATGCTTTGGAAGGATAACTCAGATCCTTGTGCAGGAGGACTATTCTCGAAGTACTAAGGGCCCCTCCGTGAAAATCCTCCACAATTAGCGAACAAGCTTATCGGATTTTGATTTTATGACTAGTATCATTGTGATGTGCACAGCATATGCATCATATCTACCTGTTATTATTACTTTGGCGATTAGACACTATTATAATATCAGATAATTTTCTATAAAAGAGTTTCGGTTATCGTAAGGTAAAAACCTATCTGTGTTTATTTGCGGTAAGGTCTTACGAGATGCCTTTGTTTTTGAAAGGGTACTAAACTTTAAGAATCAAGATGATTGTGATTTAAATTCTCACACTGGTTTTACCAGACTGACCCATGCGTGGTTTTTCCTAAATGCTCGGGTCAGACCGAGCATATTTTCTAGGTTTAGATGGATACTGGAGCTTCAGGAAAGGAGCTGGGGGTCTAGAGACGTATTCACATAGATGATTATATTTCCGTTGCATTTTAGTTGTGTTTATCAGTAGTTGTAAGAATAAGTTGTTTTAACCGTGCATGCTGAATAGGTTAGCATACTTTGATTGATGTGTGTGTGTGTGTGTATAATTTATAGTTTTTGTCTTTTGTGTAAAGATTGTTATATATTATAGATTATATGTTCCGTTGTGAGATTCTTTGCTGTTTGGTTTTCTTTCTATCTTCTATCTATCTTCTTTCTACTTTCTTTTTCTTAACTATCTGACTTTCCGTGCAATTTTGGTTGAACAAGTGTGTTTAAATGTCAGTTTAAATTGTACGGAAAAGTGGATCGTGAAAAACAATTTCTCAATGACTATGAATCATATGTTATGACAAAAACACACTGCTTTCAAGTTATTCAATAGAGTGATAGTTGATGGTGCTACAACATTGTTGTGGTTTTATCCATGGATAATTCACAACACATTGGTCGATTTTCTAGGATGGGATAGATATTTTCTATTATGTCTAAAGGTGAATTCACGCTGCAACTTCTTCCTGAGACCAGATAAGTTCAGCAGGTTCCTATTAGTACCTCTAAGCATGCAAACCACTGGGAAATATCAGATGTTGACAATTTTCAGTTTTTTAAAGTATAGAATGATATACATGCGAAATCAGATAATGTTAACTGGTATTCTATTATATGGGACAAGTCAGGTGCTAAATAGATGTCAATATGCGCATATAAAGCAATACTTCAAAGATTACCAACTAATGATCGTTTGTCAAATTGTGGATTGCAACTTGACAAACGATGTTTCCTTTGTTCACATCATGATGAATCTCACGAGCACTAGTTCTTCGATTCTGACTACTCTAGATCTCTTCTTCATCATTTCAAAAGCAAACTGCATATCTCGTTTTAGGCAATTGGCGATTATCGAAGCTGAAATCCGACTTTTTAGGTCCCCTTTCACCATCAAGGAATTGTACAGAGGCTTGCTTTTACAAAGTTACACTGGTTTATCATATATGGGCAGAATGTAATAGAGGAATTTTTTAGCAGTGGAAGATAGAGAGTAATCATCAAGTGAAGATTATTGAACAGGATATTATTTATTAGGTGATAAGAAACAAGGTTCGAAGTCATTACAGTGAAGAAGAAGCTATCATTTTAGCTCGATGGGGAGTTTATTTGTAAGATTACGCTGGAGTTTATTTTTTGTTTATGTGTTGTATTTGGGTTGATGGATTGTTGGGCTTGTATTGAGGTGTGGTGCATTTCCTTTTTTTCTTGCAGTGTTGTGTTGTACTATATCGTCTAGATGTCGCTCTTTTTCCTTACTACTATGATACGGTTTTTTAAGAAGACGGATTCACGATGTTCTTTATATGTCACTAAACAAAGAACTCCTTTCCAAAAAATGTAATGTTTAAATTCGAAAATAGCAAGAAATACTTTTATTAAATCAAAAAACATGTTAGCATAAAATAGATTATGTTTAAGTGTGTGTGTGTGTATAATATTTGTTTTAAGAAATTATTTTGTTTATTTATTTCTTTACTACTGAAAATACTTCTGATCTATTTAAATATATATCTTATGTACTTTATAAAATATTCAAAAAATCAATTATATTTATGTGTGTGTGTGTTTAAATAGTTTTTTTAAAACAATATTTTAAATAAATACGCCTAACTAAAAGTTATATAGATTAACATATGTGTGCAAAGTAATATGAATAAGAAATAAATAAATATGGCCTAACTAAAATTTATATAGAATAACATGTGTGCATAATAGTATGCATTATAAACAAGTCGTGCCAATTATGGTTGTAACACGATCGTCAACCCATGTAGTTGACATGGTCAAAGTACAACCTACGTATTTAGATCGATAGCACACACAAGTTAGAAGACCGTTGCACGTCGCTATCCAAAGATCTTTTATTATGATCGAGTTATATAATATATAGAGAATTCCCATTAAATTATTCTGTGATTTTTTGAAACAACCACAAGTACATAGCCTCTCGGTGCTACATCGATCATGAGTAAATCACCATCCATCATATGGACACCGTTACATACATATACCTCAACAGAAGTACCGATGTCCTTTTTCTCGAGACGTCTCGACTTGGAACATTTGAGGAGTTGTGTTTTGTTTGTATCGATACAATGCTCATGATTATGAATATTACATAACTGCAATCGACAAAAAAACTATTTCTAAGGATTTTTAAATGTTTAACATTTATTAAGGCATTACTAATATCATAATATAACAAACACATATAATAGAAACAAAACCAAAAATACATTTTATTTCAAACAAGATCGCTTATGCAATTAAGATTACATAACAATTATATAATCGTCTCTAGGGCATTCCTTGATTATACCGTGCATGGACTGTAAGTTTTAAATTCTAATTTCAAACTCCTTTTTTTTTAATAAGGAATAGAAGACTAAAATTGTTCCAACTTCAACTCTGATATTAAAGCATAACTTGTTCATTAAATATATTTTTATCCGAACTTCCTAATTTATATTTTTTTTACGGGATACTTTTATAAGTAAGCTTTTATTATTTGTTTTAATCTTATGTATGTATGATTTGGTATGAAAATACGACTCTTGTTTTAGTAAGTGAACACGGTACAAATTCATAGTGATTACATCGACAACCATGATACTTAAGAAAACGATAATTTAACCGGATTAAACATAGATCATAATATTAGTCTCAAAAAAGGGATCTCTTTTAGATATGATATCCGGTTTTATGACTGAAGAAGACGAAGCTATTGGAAAAGCAGCAGCAAGGAGGAACCTGAAGCCCTAATTACCCAGGTGCGATAGAAGGAGCGATAACCAAGAAGGAGAAGCTCGTGTAGGAGGAAGCTAAAACCCTAGAATGAAGTCGCGGTGCTGGATTTTGGTTCGATGATTTTGCCAAACGAAAAAGGTCGTTCGGTGGTAGAAGCAGTAGAAGTGGAGTGGAAACATGATTTTGGGGGAGTAATATTTTCAATCGGTGGTAAGGAATGTTTTGGAGCGGTAAATATGGATGTCGAACCAGTATTCTCATTCGGTAAATATGGATGCTGAACCAGTATTCTCATTCGGTGAGGAGTATGCATACCTGCCCAAATAAGCTGCTGGTTGTCGAAACAAGTTTTAAAGAGAACACCGAACTAAAGAATGCCGCTCCAATGGGAATATCGAATCAAATATTTCATTCGGTGCTCTGCCGAACAAAGTAGTGCCGCTTGAGATGTTTGGTTCGGCAGTTGAGACTTGCCTATCTAGATTTGAGATGCTAAAGGCCGAACTAAATATTCGGTTCGGTGTTGGAGCATGCCGGTCCAAATCATACCAAACCAAACCATGTGTGCTCTTTGCCGATCTAGATGGATGCCGAACCAAACCTCAAGGCAGCTATATAGTAGCTACCCCACCTCATTTCTTCACTCTATAAATAGTGAAGCTTCTGGACAACAATGGTAGCCATTCTAGAGAGCCGCAACTCTACAGAATTTTGTCTGTATTGTATACCCATCTTATTTATAGCCTCCAAAAGTGAATCAATCTTGTTACTCTAATCTTTTAGCGATTAATAAAATCTCCTCTCTCCAAGTGGATGTACACTACCTCGCGGTAGTGAAACTACTATAAATATTGGTGCTATTTATTTTCCTGCATTAAATAGATCTGTGACTGTCTGTTCTGGTGTTTGTCTCTGTTTGGTTCGTCTCACTACAATCACGATCCATTTTTTCCCATTGCGTTGATTTTTTATTCGCTTAGACTAATCATCTGAAGGGATTTTCTCCAACAGTCTGGTGTCAGAGCCAGGTTGATTGAGAAGCATTAAATGCTATGGCAGAAGATGAAGTGACTCTAGTTGTTACAAGACACTATACTAGAGGGATGAAATTCGCGTCAGGATCACAGTTGTCAATTGAGAAATAAAATTGGGATAAAGACTTCGAGAAGTGGCAGTGGAGGATAAAGAATGTTCTAATAAGGAATGAAGTCCATCCAGTAGTGTTTACCCCTAAGATTTTGATGGCTGACATCTCAGTCGCGGAAAGGAAGGAGATGGAGAAATGGGGGTTTACTACTTTAAAACTAGCAATGGGAGAGAATGTCATTTCAAAGATTAGCAGTGAGACTACTACTAGGGTCATTTGGACCAAGCTAGAAAATTTCTACTTGAAGAAAGCTCCGACTAACCGTTTGATATTGCTGAAGATATTTTTCACCATGCGGATGAGAGAGGGTACTTCAGTGAAGGAACATCTTAATTTCTTTGATGATCTCATGATGAAGATGAAGACTGTTGACTTGAAGATGGATGAGGAGCAAATGGCAATGATCCTTTTGTGTTCTCTTCCGGAGCGATACATAGGTTTCTCTAACTGCCTTTCTTCGTTAGAGACATATTGATAATGGAAAATGTGAAGTCAAGCCTTATACATGAGGGCTTTAGAGATCAGATGAAGCAGATAAGTGAAGGAAGCAGAGGTGGAAGTAGTATTCACAGCCTGTTCATTGAAAGAGGAAGAGATAATAAGAAGAATTGGCACTCTAGATGGCATTCCAAGTCCAGGAAGCCCGGTAATGGCAGGAGAGGAAAGTCTAAGCATGGGAAGTTCTTTATCTGCAGCAAACCTGGCCATTGAAAAAAAGATTGTCCGGATTTGAAGAAGAAGGAAGAAGACGGATCTTTATCATTTGCAATGGAGAATTCTGTATCTGACGACGTGTTGTCTGCAGTGGTGTCGGATATCTCAAACCATTAGGTGCTAGACTTGGTGGCGTCATTCCATATGACGACTAATAAGGATTACTTCATATCATTCGTTGGACGAAAGGGAAGCTCTATTCTTATGGGTAATGATGCTAGCTATAGAGCAATTGATGAAAGTACAATGAGGATTAGGATGTTTGACGTAGTGATACGCACTTTGATAGGTGTCCGGTATGTACCAGTCTTCGGAAGTCCTTAATTTCTTTAGGATAATTTGCATCTTTGGGATGCAAAGTAACTATCGAGAAGGATAGTCTGAAGGTTTCGAGAGGTGCGCTAGTTCTTATGAGAGGAAATGTGTTCTGAAATCTGTATTTTCTGAAAGGAACCACGGTCGTTGGAGTGTCGTGCGTTGGAGTAGGTAGTTCTCGTGCTTTGGATGCCATAAAGCTTTGGCATCTCAGGTTGGGCCATATTTCAGAGAAGGGCTTAGAGTTACTTTGGGGACGGAAGATGATCAAAGGAGAAAGCTTCGACAAGATGGACTTTTGCCAGTAGTATGTGTTAGGCAAGCAAACTAAAGTACCTTTTGGAGTTGGACTCCAAATATTAGACGAGTACTTAAGTACGTGCATACAGATGTCTGGGGACTAGTTGCTTCTCCTTCTCTTGGAGGAGCAAAGTATTTTATTTATTTCATTGATGACTTTTCTCGAAAAGTATGGCTGTATGCGATGAAGGCCAAATAAAAAAGTTTTAAGATGTTCAAAGACTGGAAAGAGCTTCTTAAGAACCAATCTGGTTCTAGGTTGAAGGTGCTGAGATCAGATAATGGCGGTGAATTTGTCTCTAGGAGGTTCCTCGACTTTTGTAGATAGCAGGGCATTCATAGACATTTCACTACACTCAGAGTTCCGTAATCCAATGGGGTTGCAAAAAGGATGAACATGGCTCTACCGGAGAAGGATCATTTCTTGAGATTGACGGTGGGCTTGTCTAGAGTCTTTTGGGCTGAGGCATTATCAACTGTGGTGCATATCATAAATTAAATTCCGTGTTCAGCCATAGATGAGAAGATTCTAGAGGAAAAGTGGAGATGTAAAGCAGTATATCTTGGTTACTTCTGCATTTTTTGTTGTCCTGTGTACGTTCACCATACAGGTGATGACAAGTTGGAGGCTAGAGCATACAAGTGCATATTAATGGGATACACCGATGGTATCAAAGGGAATCGAATTTGGAACCCTGTTGATTGGAAGATTGTTCATTTCAGACATGTTACTTTTGATGAGTCTGCTATGTTCAATCCGAATGAGAAGCTACCTACCACATCAGAAGATTCTAGTAGGCCTAAGGAGATGGAAAACGTTCCTATGTTCCAGCCAAATAGTAGAGTTGCTGATGTTGTCGAGGAAAACGCAATTGATGAAACATCAAAGAATAGTCTATAGGTACCATCATGTACTGCTGGTGATGTGCATGAATCTAGAGGAAGTTCAGTTCAAGGTGGAGTTGAAAGGAGTTAAAGCGAAGCAGTACCTACCCAGGTCAGTCGTAGGACTATTAGGCCGCTCGAAAGGTTTGGTGATAGATAGTTTTCGAATCTTAGCCTTCGCGATCAGTTTGACTACGTAACGACCTGAAATTTTCGATCGCGAAAATTCCATATAGTTATGAAAAGAAGAAGGAGATAGAAGAAGAAGAAGATCAAAAAAAAACATCAACATCTCACATTCGCAGCGGATAAAATATAATAATAAATAACAACATTTTACGAAAGAATAATATATTTGTCTACATTTAATACATCAGAGTTACACATATACACAGACATTGGATATATACAATTATCGTGTCCCGGATTTACAATAATATAATACAGCGGAAATACTCTATACGTTCTTGCCATCCAGCCCGTCTCCCAAGCTCCAGAACGTTCCTACCTGAAAATCTGTAATACTCGGTCTGACTCGAGCATTACATCGAAGTAACACCCAGTTCAGGCTGGAAACCAGCGTGAATAAACCCAACTAACATGGAATATCCAAGTAAACAACTTATAAACCCGGGGTAACCCGAATAAATTTACAAATTCACAATTTGATGTTGACATCACTTATTTTACACATAAGTTTTCTAAGTACCAAAGATTTAGATTTAAACAGTCCAATTTCTTTAAATCACGTCATTCTATCCTACAAATTTCACATATCAATCTATAAAAATTCGAAGTGGTTTCGGGTATTTCCTAATACCCGAACCCGGTCTCTTCGAGTCTCATGTCATCCTAACCCAAGTTATCCAAATGGAATACACAACATTTCATATCAGAGATATTAACTCATTCAAAGCATCCAATACCATTCAATCATCCATAAGCAAAGCTTGATCGCTACCAAAATTGATTTAATTAATTCTAATTGAACTTCTAACCTCAATCACTTAGATTTCTTCACTTGTCATTAATAAATTTTCAAATCAATTAATCAATCATCCCTTCATTATTCATCTTAATTAATCACCTGGATTAATTATCCTTCAAATACAATTCAAGTAATTTTCTTTAATTAACTTCAAAATATTACTTATTCTTAACCAAAATCAATAAGTAATCTGAATTACTTCATGAATTAATTAACTATTTTAATTACATTAATCCTTAATTACTTATATTAATTAATTTCTCATAAGTCGCTTATTATTGAATAATTAATCTTAATTAATCAATCTTTAATTACATCAGTAATTAATAAATTAATGATTTCTCATTTACATTTCAATTTATCCTAATCTAATTTAATTACATTAAATAATTAATCATTAATTAAACCACAAATATTAATCACTCTTGATTAATTTGAACCATTAGTTAATTACCTTTTTATTTACTTCATTAGATAAATTAATTACTCCTTAATTAATTATCTTAATTAATCTCTAGATTAATTACACAAAGTAATTATATTTTTAATTACATTAAGTAATTACTTATCAAACCACCCAATGACCATTCTAAATTAATTAAACTTAATTAATTAACCCAAATCATTTATTAATTGAATTAAGTAGTTATCCACTTAATTACTCTATCGATTTGATGAACCACAAATCATTTAGTCTTTATTAACATTAAAATGAAAACATTTTCTTATTTATGATTTAAGTTTAAAAACAATTTAAAAAATGCACTTTAACATTCAAGTTGTTACAATAATTAAATTTAAAAAATATTTGTTTTGAAACCCAGATTCACTCTTGAATTCCAGATTTTAAATCTCTAGTTTACAGTTTTAACTTCAGTTTTTAAACATCATTTTCATTTCTTTCCAGTTCATTCTTATTTTTATTCTATAATTATTTCACTTTCAAAATTCACCCTTATATTCCTTCCAATAATTCAATTTTTATATATTTCGATAATTCAGAGTACCGAAATATTCAAGCAACCCACAGCATTCAACATTTCAATTACCAAAAATATTCATCACGGAATATCAATCATTCCAGTATATACTATATATTACTATATAATATAGCACATCAATTCAATTCAACCATTCAACCAATCATTTAAATTTAACCATTTAAATTTGAATAAAAATCCAGAAGCGTGAGATTACTCACCTTTGATATTCGTATGCAAATCCGATCCACACCAGCTTGATTTCTTTCAGATTTTACCCTTGTAAAAATATTTATATGGTTTATTAATATTTGGATTGATCAAACAAGTTAATTACCATTTAATTAACTAAAAATTAATTTGACTAATAAATTTAATTCATCTAATAGTTCAATTTTTAAAATAACTTTCTTTTAAATAAAATATTCTTTAGTAACTAAAAATCCTTAAATATGTTAATACAACAAGTAAATCATCACATCCATTATTTTAAAAAAATTCCTTTCTGCATAAAATTCTCTGGCCAATAAAACCTTCTGTTCTAAACTATGTATATATATATATCCCTTTTTGTACATATATATAAATTGCATAACTATATCTTACTTTAAATAATTGTCTTTCTATAAATATTCTTAAAATAAAATTTACCGCTAAATTCTATCAGCTTCCCATTAAATATTCATACCTGTATTATATAAAATAAAATTAAACTGAAAGAAATAACCTGTAATTACCTCTAAAAAAACTCGCATCGGCCTTCCAAAATGCGACCTGATTCCGACCAAGATTTCGCGAGCCACCATTCCAACTCGTCGCTGCCCTCAACTACACGTCCAAACTACCATAGCTCGAAATCGCCCCAACTCGAACGCGTCCAAACTGCCTGAACTTGCGACATCAGATCCACGGTTTCACGTGCGACGACGAATCGAGCATCAAGCCCTAACTCAACGCAACCTCATCGCATATCGTTTTCGAGCTTGAGCTCGAACTCTCGCAATCAACTCAATCGCACGCAGGCGATTTGAGACATCGAGCCGATCACAAAGGGCAGAGGGACACGTGCGAAAAATCAGCTTTCAATCCACACTAGCTCGCGCCGAAGGATGGAGTTCGCTTTCGATAGAGAGAGGGAAGAAAGGGGTTTCAGTTTCTTTAATGAATTTGAGGAGAGGGAGGAGATTGGGTTAGATCACGATTTTGAAAAGGAGGATGCCATTTTCGTTATGAAGATTTTTTTATCTCGGTTTTCTGTTTGAAGATTAGAGAGGGGAGGAGATAAATATCGATTTGGGGAAGCTTCTTGAGTACGCGTTTTTGTTAATAAAAATATCTTTGACTATTTGACCTTAAATTTTATTATATTATAAAACTTTCAAAACGCCTCGTTAATTGATACTAAAATTTCGAACTCCTCTTAAGGAATGCCGGTAGGCATTTTTAAGGGTTACCCGCATCCCGAACACAATGAAACGTGTTTCGAAAGCTAATTCAATCATATGCGCGAGTTACAGAAGAAAATGATCAATTTTAAATCAAATCGATTAAAATAGATTCTAAGCATTTTGAGCTGTCAGAGTCAAACGGCAACTCCGATTGCTACAAAAATTGAAATCCGATAATAATACACTATTAGGGATCCAATGGAACTGGTTACGTCAAATTCGGAGACTGTGTCTTGGAAAGCTATTTTTAAATTCAATTTAAACGATATATTTTCAAAACTGAACAAATCACTGTTAGATTCAATTTTAACACTTCTATTATCTTCAGTGTTATCAATATAAATTTTACAAGCCTTCAAATTATTTTTAACACGTCTTAAACTCTAGATTCAACATTTTACCCAACTTCAAATTATCTAATTCAATAAATTAATTATCAAATAAATAGTGATATTTGGAATTCAAGTTAAAAATAAACTTTTAAATATTTTAAAATCAATTAATTATTCAAAATTAAATTGTTAGAAATTCCGGGTTGTCGCATTCCTCCCCTCTTAAAAGAATTTCGTCCCCGTAATTACCAGTTATGAAGAACGGTCCAACACCCGTTACAATTTTCCCAAAACCAAACAGTTTTATCAACTTACCATAACATATCTTTTATTAAAGACCCACTATTACTTCAACCAACTTTCCAAAACCTTCCATAGTTTTCAAACAATACCATTTTGCTCAATCATTCAAATTTCAATTTAAAACCGAATCTTGAATTATCAAAATTTTCTCAAAAATTTTCTAACTCTCTAAATTTCCGAAATTTTTTGCCAGCGTCTCCTTTGCGCGGCTAGCTCGGTATAGCTACAAAATGCCTCTACGGGCTTCCAAATTCCAAAAGAAAACAAAAACCAAGTGGCGAGATCAAAAACCCAACCCAATTTCATACAGAAATTTAAATACATAACTTTTTGTTGGGCAATTCACATTATCTCCTGAAATCAAATCCAATTTTCTTTTCCCTTTATAATACCTGCATATCTTACTTAGCAATAATATTCAATCATAACTTTTCAAATCATTTTATACATTTCCTCCGTAGTTTTCATATTTACTTCTATTCAAATTAGTTTTCCCATTTCCAAATGAATTCAATTTGTCTTCAATTCTGGATATTTAATTTTTTTATCTTCCATTTATAACTGATTCATATCATTATTTTAAATTAGTTTATTCACAAATTTATTTAAATTTCCAATTTGACATCGTTTTGTTGTTAACAAAAAAAATTTCCAAAAATTTTCTATCTCCCAAAATTTCGAAATTTTTTGCCAGAGTCTCCCTTGCACGGAGGAGCTTTTGCAATTTGACAAGAGATATAAATATATATACATTGATCCACCTGGTCGGAAAAGCAAAAACAGTTCATATTTCCTATTTTTATTGCGTAGGTGTACCTTATTTAGCATTTTAAGCAAATAGCTTATTATTTAAGCAATTAACGCAATCCAAATCCAGCCAAACGGCTTCACGGTACCTGTACTTACTCAATTTATATATGTAAGCACTATATATATGAAGTTTATAACATTTCTCTTACTTAAACAACTACAACCCATCAACTCTAAAAGAAATGCATTCTAAATAACTTCCACGAGCAATTGATATGATTTCAACACTAATTCAATTCCTTTCAACCAATTCATATACCATTTCAATTTTATTGGTTTACAACTCAATTTCTTACACTCAATTTATTTTTAATCCAAATAAGCTCATATTCAATTCAATTAATCCTAAAATCAACTTATTTAATCTCTATCAACTTATAGATTTTTAATTACTTTTGTTTACGTCAAACGACAACTATTTATATGCAAATTCGGCGATAGGTGCTAAATAGAGTATTCATTTTAGTTTATAACCACTTCAAATTAATTTCAACTCATTCTGTATTTAATTCCATTTCATTTCTAATTTATTCACCAACCATACATTTGCATTCCATTTCATCTCTGCATTGGTTTCATTTTAAAATTATTTCATTGAGCTTGACAACATTCGATGCTTATATTAATATCCATTTTCTAAATAAATTTAATCCAAACTTATATTTAATGGTCTTCCATTCTACTCGAAACCAAGCTTTTATTGACTTAAGTAAGTTTACTTCAAATTAATACGCTTCTAAACTTAAGTTCATTCTGATAACCCAATTCCAATTAAAACTTTGATTAAATTTTTATTCAATCAGACTTCATCCATTTATTATTTAATTCAATTAACCCATTTATTCACCCCATTTTAAGTTTTTAATTCACCTACTTAATTCATTTTCGAATTTATTTTATTTATACAAAACCATTCTCGCTTTATTTCTACTTACATGGGTTTTGTTTGCAACTCAAACCATTCTATTATAATTCAATTCCATTCTGTTTTTACAACATCTCCACTTATTTTGATTCAATGTCAAACCAAATCGAATTCTATTTATAATTCGTATTTATTTTCAAACTTCATTATTAACTTACAATCCATTTTATTTAACCGAGTTAAATTTTTTTTATATACTCTATCAACTAATTTATTTAGCTAATTAGCTTGCCTCCAACTTTTATATCAATATTCGATTTTATTACAAAAATCACTTCATTAACTTTTCCTGGGTTAAATCTTATTTATAATTCCTGTTTGGATTTCTTTCATTTTCCAAAATTCCAACATTTTTATTTTAAAAATTTAGAAATACTTTTAAATTCACATCATACTATTAAAATAGCTTTTTATAAAAATACTTTTTTTAATAACTCGATGTCTCAACCAGTCCATCTGTTCTCACAGAAATTCAGTCATACGTTGATCAAGCGTAGGACTGAAAATCTATAAATACTTGGTAAACCCGTTTCAACACCCAGTGAAAATACTTGGAAAATAATTTTATTGAAAATATAGAAAGCGGTTTTTGAAATAGAGAAAATATTTTGGGTGAGAATGCTCTGGAAATCATCACTCACATCCATGGTCGCAGTTACATCCTGGGTAACATTGCCATCGCAGCAAAAGTCTATATAACTGTAGGCATCAACGCCCCTCGATTTTCACTATCAAAATGAAACTTCTCCACTCCTACATAGTTCATAGTCTATCGATATAAAATCAAACGCAGACTGTTGGCTCTCAGCAGCACATACGACTTTTGCTATGTTACCATAGGTCGTAGTCTACCAATATAAAATCAAACGTAGACCGTTGGCTCTCAGCGACACACACGACTTTCGCTATGGTACACACTACTCATAATCCTCAGGAACTAGTTTTGTACGGACTCCTCACAGGATCAACTTTAGAACCCCTCTTGGGGCTCAAGGCAGCACCACCCGGTGGCACTCCTGAGAAGTTCATTTCAAGGGAGCGCCTTTTTCCCCATAGCCATCATCAAAACACTTTATACTATACACATATAGTATCTTTCAAATCATACACCTAGTATGATCTCATACAAAGCTCCTTTACACAAAATCGAATATCCCAAAATCGATAATTCTCGAACTAGGATTTCCAAATTTCAATATTGATTTTACCCAAAAATCAAAAGCCTTTCCAAATCCAAAGGTTCCCAAAACCTTTTTCCAAAATCCTCATAAGATCCTTTATATATATATATTCAGATATATATAATTTTTAAAACTTTGGATCATTTCAAACTTGTATAAAACTCCTTTTATACTTCAAATATTTCCAAAATCCTTTCCTTCTGGCAATAGATTCAACAAAGGGAGATTTAACTTATATAACAAAGATATATAACTTTGTTTATTCAAAATCAAATATTCAAATTTGATTACTCTTTCCAATATCAATTTCATTCAAAACTGTACGATGTACATTTATCATCCGTACGCTATACCAATCTGATCGTTCACTCGATCACACAATTTCACTTCCGAACTAGTATCGTCCACCCGACTTCCTAGTGCGGACTCAGATCTGGTTTCTTGATCAGAAACCGTCATTCTCCTTGCATAGCCATAACTATGATAGAGAATATCCAGAACCAATCAACAATCCATATCCAGGCTCGCCGTCGAAAATCGAGTGAAAAATCCCAACTCGGATCGATAAACTATCTCGAAATTCTATGCTCGAATCTGGATCAAATCATTATGTGAATAGAATAATATACGTACATCCTACGTAATTATCTTCATTGATTATTAGCCAAATTAATTTCCTTTCTATTCATCCTCACTTCAATTTTATTCACTTATTCACATTTACCTTAATCCTCATTTGGATTATCACTTAAATTCTTATCTCAGTTGGATATTTAATCAATAACAGTTTGAACTCTGACCAGTTTATATTTGGAAAATAGCTTGAAAATTTTAAAAATAGATAAGTAGTTGAAAAATAATTATTAATTTGCAAAATAGCTGTGAGATAGTTAATTAATTGTAAAATAGTTGGAAAATGGTTAAATAGTTATAGAAATTTTAGAGAATTGCAAAATAGTTGTAAAATAATAATTAATTTGTAAAATAGATGAAAAATAGTAATTAGTTTATAAAACAGTTGAAAAATTGTTAAATAGTTCCAAAATAATTGTAAAATAAATATAAAATAATTTGGCTTTAAAAAGAAAGGTTGTATATATTAAATAGCTTGGAAAATAAGTTTATATTAAAACAATTTATATTGAAAATAGTTCAGAGTCAAAACTGTTCACTTTTCCAACAATTCGATTTAAATTTCCACTTCCATTTAATGGACACAATTCCAATTTGAAGAACCTCAATTCCCATCAAAATTTATTTAACCCCAATTCAAGTTAAATCAATCTTGATTTCTTTCCCAATCCAAATCAAGTTCCATTTGATTTTAATCCTACTCACTTTGATTATAATTCCAAATTATTCCAATCAATTTGGAATAATATCAATTAAACCCACTTCAATTCCAATCATTTCAGTTCAATCCAATTCAAATTTTCCATTGAAATTGTTAAGCTTATCCATCTTCAATCGCAAATCCAATTAATTTAAATCAAATTCAAAGTTGAACTAATTCAATTTCAATCTCAATATTAAACCATCTCGAATTATACAAATTCGAGGTAAATTTTAAATGTTGACTTAATCCTTTAAATCAAATCAACTTATCTCTTTATACCATTTAAATTCTGGATTCTTTTCAAACTTGTCTTCATTTAATTTTAATTTGGTTGTATTTCTGTTACCACTTGATCTAATTCCAATTCAAGATTTCAATTTGGTTGTATTTTATATTACTTCTTAATTTAATGCCAATAATTTAACAACCAATCACCTTAATATTTATTAGAAGGAAATATTACTTTATATATAAAAATAATTTTATATAAAATCATTTAAAATCTTATATAAGAAAACAACAAGTACGTGCGCATATATATATATATATATATATATATATATATATATATATATATATATATATATATATATATATTCAACTCATTCTAAAGTACTACGGACTCTATTTAATGAGTAATTCCCACCAGAGCCAAGGTTCTCGTTTAACCTTTCAGCTCTGATACCAACTGTAACGACCCAAAATTTTCGATTCCGAAAATTCCAGATAATTATGAAAAGAAGAAGGAGATAGAAGAAGAAGAAGAAGATCAGAAAAAAAAACATCAACATCTCACATTCGCAACGGATAAAATATAATAATAAATAATAACATTTTACAAAAGAATAATATATCTGTCGACTATATTTAATACATCAGAGTTACACATATACACTGGATATACACAATTATCATGTCTCAGATTTACAACAATATAATATAGCGGAAATACTCTATACGTTCTTGCCATCCAGCCTGTAATAACCCGGAATTTCAGAATATCTGTAATTGATAAAGTAACTGAATTTAACTATTGAAAATACTGATTTATAGGTCGAACAAATAAAATATATGGAAATGATATATTACTTTATAGTAAATTTAGGTATAAATAATAATGTGCAAATGTAATAATGTTGAAAATTTTAAGTGGGTTCATAGACAAGTGTAAATATATATATATATATATATATATATATATATGTATATATATGTATACATATATGTTTTGTTTTGTAAGAACATTAATTTGAATTCAATACATTAATTTTTTTTAAGGAGATTTAAAGATAGAATTCTATATTTATAAACATTAGAGATAAATACTTACTAGATTTGAATATAGTGGCTCAAGTTTAAAATAGGATTAATAAAGGATTCATTAATCCATGGGTTTGCAAATTGTAAGTTAAAAGTTTACATAATTGCAATTAAAAGCATACAATGTATCTAATTATAAGTATAAACAATTATAAACATATTACATAACTAATATAAAATATAAGAAATTCATGAATAAGGAAATTAAAACATAAAATATATTGTCTTTAAACACTTGTAAAACACTTGTAAACTTATAGTCATAATTTCAACATTTGTAAGCCAATTAGCTCATAAGTGGACAAGTGGCTTTATTTGATAATTAAAATTTGAAATAAAAAAAATATGAAAAAGAAATTTGTTTTACTTTTCAGTTCAAATCTTCTTTTCTTCATCTCAACTAAAAATAAATTCAAATCAAAAGAAAAAGAACTGGAAATCTGAGGAAATGAGACTGAAAACTAAATCTAGGAAGGAAGATTCAACATCTGTTCAAATTTTCAAATGCAATCTGAGAATTTGCAAATCAAAATAAAGATGAACAACAAGCTTCATGGATGCAACAACAAAACAATTCAGATTCAACTAAAGCAAAAAGGAATTCAAACAAGCCTGGAAGCAAGAACATGCTCTCTGTTCACTGCTTCAAAACTGTGAGTAACTTCACTTCTAAATAAAAATTTCAGTAGGAAAATTTGGTTTCATGCTACATAATTTGAAATGAATATGTATATTATGAAATTTGCTGTGAATATGAATATATATGTGTGCATGCTGATGAATATTAGTGTGCTCTGTTCTGTGAATCCAAGCAACTAATTTGATTCAAAAATCATCATCTTTTGGCCTATTAGTTGTTTGGACATGGGATTAAAACAAAACTTGATTGATTTAGCATAAATTAAAGTTTAATAATTTATCTAAGTAAGAACAAATTTAGATCTGGTTCTGGAAACCATAAGTTTTGGAATGCCTAAAGCTAAATCAAACATGTAAATTTAGTAATGCATGGATTCAGAGTTATTAATCAAATCCCTAAACAAAATTATGTTTTTTAAAAGAGAAATTACAATTCTTAGTGTTAGAATTAGAAGACAGCTCTATATTGGCTGTACTTTGCTTTTTGGGGTAGCACTGATGATCTTTGAATACGATTGAGTTGAATTTTTTTCTGGAGGTCGAGGAATAATTAGGGATGAGGAGAAAATTCTTAGATCGTGTTGCATTGCATTTTGGTGGTGATGATTTTGATTTGAATCCTAGAACCCTAGTTTTTACTGGGTTACAGATTTTGCCTAGATTCGACCTCCTCTGTTGATCGAGTTGCTTGGGTTCTGGAGTACTGGAAGAGGATGAGTTGCTGAAGACGTCGTCGGAGTTACAAAGGCAACGGTGGTCGGAGTTTCGAGGGGATGACGTTGACCGGTTGGAGTAATGGGTACTGACAGTTGTTCCAGGTTTTGGATTGTGTCTCGATTTTGAATTAGGGCAAGTGACGATTTGATTTTTGTTTGGATCGTCTGACGAGTTGAAGGTCGACTGTGGGGCGGTCTCGTAGTTGGTCAGTAATGACCGGAGGCGCCGTACACGTGCACAGGGGGTGTGGTGATGCTAGTGTAATATTGGTGGTTACAGTTTTATTCGCATCAGGTTGACTCGGGGAAATTGGGTTTTTGCTCGAAGCAAGTTGATTTCTGACTCGAAGTAAATATAGGGAGGTTCGGGTATTTGAAATTGTTTCAGGCTTTAATAAAAATAACAGAAACCTGTTTCCAGTTTTAAAAATTTGAAGTAAAAAAAAAATGCAAACTAAAATTCGAAACTAAGTTTGAAACCTGAATTTAGATATAAATTCAAATAATTTAAATCTTGGTCTTTGTGATAATTGAGTTTTTTTAAATTTTAGTTTGGATTTTAAATAAAATCAGAAACCCTGTTTTCTGATTTCAAATGTAAAGTAAAGTTGACAATGCCAATCTGGAGATTTAACAAAGTTTAAAAATCTGAAACTGAATAGAGATTCAAAATAGTTTGAATCTAAGATTTAAAATAATTTGAGTTTTAAAATTTGAAAGCTGGTTTTAAACAATTTTTAAGTGTAACTAGTTTTGGATTTAAAACTGAAGTTTAAAAATCTGTAAAATAGAAATTTAAAACCAGTTTAGAATCTGAATTTGTGAAATCTGGAATTTGGTTTAAAATTTCAGGTTTTAAAATAAAATAAGTTTTCAAATTCAAATTTGTTTTAACTATTTAGAAAGGGTTAAATAAATTTTAATTAAAAAAAATGGAAATGGAAATGTAAGTAAACCTTTAAAGTTTTAAGTTTAATTCTGGAATGAAGATTTAAACTGCATTTCAGTTTGAAATTAAAAGGAATTTTTTTTAATTGAATTTTTTTAAAAAATAATTTGGGATGTTTAAAATGAATTTGTTTTATAATCCTTTAAACCTTTATTTTATAAAAGGGATGTTCTTGAACATATGAGATAAAAAGATTTTAAATTTGTTTAAAACCTTGTTTAAATAAATTGTATTCATTTTAAAATCTTAAAGTTTTTAGATGAAATTTAAAGTGAAGTTTAAAATAAATTTGGAAACAATTTGTTTAAAAATACTTTAAATAAGTAAGAAATGAATCTTAAATTAAGTTAGAACTTAAGAAATTAGATTCATTCTTATTAAGTTAATTTAAATGGGTAAATGATTATTTAATTAATTAATAATGTGGATGATTAATTAAGTAATTAATAATTTTTAAATTGATTAATTAAGATTTGAGATTAATTAATTAAGGTTAATTAATCTATAATTAGGAATTGTTAAGATTAATTGGTAATTAATTAATTTGTAATTAATATTGGATAATCTGAGTTAATTACTTAAGAGAAGTAATTAAGGTTTGTTAATGAAGGTCATTAACTTAAGATTATTTAACAATTAATTAATGTAATTAATTTTTAATAATTAATTAGATTAATTAATTAATGATAATCATTTGTGAAATTATTTATGGTTAATTACTTAAATAGAAGTAATTAATGAATTAATTACTTGATGAAATTAATTGGGATAATGTGATTTGTTTAGGTTAATTAATTAAGTTTAATTAATTTAAACACTTGATGATTGATGAATAATTACTTAATGTAATTAATGGGATTGTAATTACTTAGGGAAGTAATTAATTGATATTTACTGGATGTAATTAAAGATGTTTAAATAATGGAAGTAATTTGGATTTAATTACTTTGTAATTAATCAAGGGATTAATTAGGAAATAAATTAAGGGTTAATTTATTCAACGAAGTAATTAAGAGTGGTTAAATTCTGGATGTTATTAATCAAGGGTGATTAATAATTATGGTTAATAATTAATTAACGAAGTAATTAAAGGTTAATTACTGTATTTGGTTAAGGATAAATTAATTTGTGAAATTAATTAAGGGGTAAATAGAACGATATGGGAAGTCTTTGGTTAATTGTTGTCCCTAATATGTGGTTCGTGATGCTATGTGATAAGATATGTTTAATTTAAACTGTGATGATGTGGTTTTCTTTTGATGATGAATTACTTTGACATCCTGTATTTAAAAATTGAATTGGATAACTTGGATTTAGATGACATAGGATTCGAAGAGACCAGAGTCGGGTATTAGTTAATACCCGAAGCCACTTCATTCTTTATAAAATTGATATGTGGAAATCAATGTGCTGATTTGGAATGATTTGAGTGTATTAGACCATTTAATCTAAGTTTGGCACTTAGAAATTGATGTGTGAAATGAGTAAGGTCTATAATAGTTTGTGAAATTGTAAATTGATAAGTTACCCCGGGTTTCTATAAGTTGTGTGCTTTGGTTTTCCTTGTTAGATGGGTTTACTCACGCTGGTTTCCAGCCTGACCCGGGTGTTACTTTGATGTAATGCTCGGGTCAGACCGAGTGTTACAAATTTTCAGGTAAGGACGTTCTGGAGCTCAGGAGGCGAGCTGGATGGCAGGGACATATAGAGAATTTCCACTGTGATATTGTAGTATCTGGACATGATCGTATGTCCAGTGTTTATGTATATGTGAAACTCTGATGTATAAAAATATAATTGTACTAATGATGATTCTTCTTTGTAAAACCGTTATTTATGTTATATTATATTTTGATCCGTTGCGAATGTGAGGTTTCTATGACTGGTTTCTGTTTCTTCTTCTTTCTCTTTTCTTCTTTTCTCTAACTATCTGGAAATTTCAGGATCGAAATTTTCGGGTCGTACATTTGGTATCAGAGCAGAAGCTTAAGCGAGAACCTTGGCTCTGGTGGGATTACTCATTAAGGAGGGTAAGTGGTACCCTAGGATGAGTTGAGTATATATATGAGAGAGCGTACTTATTATTTTCTTATATAAAGATTTTAAATAATTTTATATAAGAATATATTTTGATATATAAAGCAATATTTCTTCCTAATAAATATTAGGTAATTGGTTGTTAAATTATTGGAATTAAATTAAGAAGTAATATAATAATTACAAATGATAAATAAAGAGGGAGTTACTTAATGAAGTAACTAGAGGGAAGTAATTTAAAGGACAATTACTTAATAAAGGTAATTAAGAAATAAGTTAATTACCGAATGTGATTAATTGGAATTAATTAATTACGTAATTGATTAAAAGAAATAATAAACTTGAATGAAATGGTCCTATTTCAAACAAGTTGTTTGAAAATTTAAAGGAATTCGTTTTGAATTAAAAAACCAAAGGTGGTTTAAAATTTTAAAGTATAACTTGGTATGTAAAAGAAATTAATATGTATACATGTGGATATACATAATATCGAAGGTGGTTGGAAATAAACTCTAAATGGTGAGTTTTGAATTTGGAATAAGATGTGATACCCAAAAATGATAAGTTTTTGAACTTAATTAGTGGGAAGATTATTTATGAGAAGTTCAAAATTTGAAATGGAAGTTCAAATTGGGTAAGATTGACTGGATTAAGTGAATTGAGTTTAACCGGCAAAAGAGTTAAATAAGTTGGAATGATCAACCTGATTTGGAAATTTAAAGACAAAATTAAGATTTAACTTGGGAAGTTAAATGGTTAATCTGAACTGGGAGTTTGTGTGATCTCAAATGGGTTTGAGATCTGGAATTTGAAAAATGAATGGATGTTTTAAAATAAGTTAGATAAAGAGGAAATTAAAATTTAATTTGAAAACTAAGGGTATGGAATTTCCTTGAACTAAAAATTTGAGTAATTGAATTTGTAAATTAAAATTGTTAAAAGCTTTTGATAAAGGTTAACTTGGTTTAAGGGGTTAAACCAACCTTAGTGAATTTAACTCGAATTTATATAGTCCGAAATGGTTTAAATTTGGAATTTGAATTGAAATTAGTTCAAATTGAATTTGATTTGAATTAATTGAAAAGGTGATTGAAGATGTATAAGTATAAAATTCAAATGGAAAATTTGAATTGGATTGATTTGAATAAATTGTAATTAAAGTTTAATAGTTTTAAATTCAAATGGAATTTGAATTGAATTTGGGAGGAAAACAAGAATAATTCAACTTGATTTGGAAATGGAATTTGAAATTAAGATTAATTCAAACTGGAGTTGAAATGGATTGGAATTGAAGTGGGTTCAATTGAATGGATATTAGTCCAAAGTGATTGGAATAACTTGGGATTGTAATTAAAGTTGAATATGTTTAAAATCAAATGGAATTTGATTTAAATTTGAAAAGGGATTGAGAATTAATTTAACTTGAATTAGGATTGAATCAATTTCAATGGAAATTGAAGTTATTTAAATTGGAATTGGGTCAATTTAAATGGTAGAGGAAATTTAAATTGAATTGATGAGAATAGAGATTGGGAAGTGAACAGTTTTGACTCTGGACTATTTTCAATATAAATTATTTTAATATAAACCTATTTTTCCAAGCTATTTATTATATATATATAACCTTTCTTTTATAACCAAACTATCTTATGTTTGTTTTACAATTATTTTTGAATCTGTTTAACAATTTCCCAACTATTTTATAAACTAATTACTATTTTCAATTATTAATTACTATTTTATGGCTATTTTGCAATTATCTAAAATTTCTATAATTATTAAACTATTTTATAACTATTTTACACCTATTTTACAGATTAATAATTATTTTCCAATTACTTATCTACTTTACAAGCTATTTTCTAAATTTAAACTGGACAGAATTCAAACTGTTATTGGTTAAATACCCAATCAAGATAAGAATAAAGGTGGTAATACAATGGGTTGAAGCAATTGTGAGTAAGTAAATGAAAATTAAAGTGAATGTGAATAGAAATGGAATTGATTTGGCTAATAACCAATA
This sequence comes from Allium cepa, assembly GCA_030765085.1. Taxonomy (NCBI): domain Eukaryota; kingdom Viridiplantae; phylum Streptophyta; class Magnoliopsida; order Asparagales; family Amaryllidaceae; genus Allium; species Allium cepa. Next base: position 1,646,885 of record CM060930.1, on the reverse strand, counting down.
AAGATAAATACGTAGGGTGTACGTATGTTATTCTATTCGCATAGTGATTTGATCCAGATTTGAGCACAGAATTTCGAGATAGTTATATCGTTCCGAGTGGGATTTTTCACTCGATTTTCGACGGCGAACCTGAATATGGATTGTTGATTGGTTCTGGATATTCTCTATCATAGTTATGACTATGCAAGGAGAATGACGGTTTCTGATCAAGAAACCAGATCTGTGTCCGCACTAAGAAGTCGGGTGGACGATACTAGTTCGGAGGTGAAATTATGTGATCGAGTGAGCGATCAGATTGGTATGGTGTACGAATGATATGTGTACATCGTACGGACTTGAATAAAATTGATATTGAAAAGAGTAATCAAATTTGAATATTTGATTTTGGATAAATAAAGTTAGATACCTTTGTTATATAAGATAAAACTTCCCTTGATGAATCTATTGCCGGAAGGAAAGAATTTTGAATGTGTTTTGAAGTATAAAAGGAGTTTTATGCAAGTTTGAAATGATCCAAAGTTTTAAAAATTGTATATATCTGTATATATATAAAGGATCTTATGAGGATTTTGGGAAAGGTCTTGGGAACCTTTGGATTTGGAAAGGCTTTTGATTTTTGGGTAAAATCAATATTGAATTTGGAAAGCCTAGTTTGAGAATTATCGATTTTGGGATAATCGATTTTGTGTAAAGGAGTTTTGTATGAGATCATACTAGGTGTATGATTTAAAGATACTATATATGTATAGTATAAAATGTTTTGATGATGGCTCTGGGGAAAAAGGCGCTCCCTTGAAATGAACTTCTTAGGAGTACCGCCGGGTGGTGCTGCCTTGAGCCCCAAGGGGGGGTTCTAAAGTTGATCCTGTGAGGAGTCCAGACGAAACTAGTTCCTGGGGATTATGAGTAGAGTATACCATAGAGAAAGTCGTGTGTGCCGCTGAGAGCCAACAGTCTGCGTTTGATTTTATATCGGCAGACTGCGACCTATGTAGGAGTGGAGAGGTTTCATTTCGACAGCGAAAATCAAAGGGCCGCTGAGAGCCTACAGTTACATGGACTTTTGCTGTGACGGCAACGTAACCCTGGGTGTAACTGTGATCTGTTGTGTGTGGGATCCATGGTGTAATCGAGAGACCGCTGAGAGCCTGCAGTTAATTGGACTTTTGCTGCGACGGCAACGTAACCCTGGATGTAACTGTGACCATGGATGGGGGTGATGATTTCCAGAGCATTCTCACCAAAGATATATCCTCTATTTTCAAAAACTGTTTTAAATATTTTCAATAAAATTATTTTTCAAGTATTTTCACTGGATGTTGAAAACGGGTCTGCCAAGCACTTGTAGATTTTCAGTCGTACGTCTGATCAACGTATGACCGAATTTCTGCGAGAACAAGGATGGACTGGTTGAAACATCGAGTTATAAAAGTATTTTTATAAAAACTATTTTAGTAATTTTATATAGATTTCTAAAGTGTTTTAAAAATGATCAAAGAAAATCTATATGATTTTAAGCATTTTAATAAATTCTGGCTTCGTTCCATTTCGAGGACGAAAAGATTCTAAGGGGGGAGGAATGTAATAACCCGGAATTTCAGAATATCTATAATTGATAAAGTAACTGAATTTAACTATTGAAAATACTGATTTATAGGTCGAACAAATAAAATATATGGAAATGATATATTACTTTATAGTAAATTAAGGTATAAATAATAATGTGCAAATGTAATAATGTTGAAAATTTTAAGTGGGTTCATAGACAAGTGTGTGTGTGTCTATATATATATATATATATATTGTTTTGTTTTGTAAGAACATTAATTTGAATTCAATACATTAAATTTTTTTTAAGGAGATTTAAAGATAGAATTCTATATTTATAAACATTAGAGATAAATACTTACTAGATTTGAATATAGTGGCTCAAGTTTAAAATAGGATTAATAAAGGATTCATTAATCCATGTGTTTGCAAATTGTAAGTTAAAAGTTTACATAATTGCAACTAAAAGCATACAATGTATCTAATTATAAGTATAAACAATTATAAACATATTACATAACTAATATAAAATATAAGAAATTCATGAATAAGGAAATTAAAACATAAAATATATTGTCTTTAAACACTTGTAAAACACTTGTAAACTTATAGAGTCATAATTTCAACATTTGTAAGCCAATTAGCTCATAAGTGGACAAGTGGCTTTATTTGATAATTAAAATTTGAAATTAAAAAAAATATGAAAAAGAAATTTGTTTTACTTTTCAGTTCAAATTTTCTTTTCTTCATCTCAACTAAAAATAAATTCAAATCAAAAGAAAAAGAACTGGAAATATGAGGAAATGAGACTGAAAACTAAATCTAGGAAGGAAGATTCAACATCTGTTCAAATTTTCAAATGCAATCTGAGAATTTGCAAATCAAAATAAAGATGAACAACAAGCTTCATGGATGCAACAACAAAACAATTCAGATTCAATTAAAGCAAAAAGGAATTCAAACAAGCCTGGAAGCAAGAACATGCTCTCTGTTCACTGCTTCAAAACTGTGAGTAACTTCACTTCTAAATAAAAATTTCAGTAGGAAAATTTGGTTGCATGCTACATAATTTGAAATGAATATGTATATTATGAAATCTGCTGTGAATATGAATATATATGTGTGCATGCTGATGAATATTAGTGTGCTCTGTTCTGTGAATCCAAGCAACTGATTTGATTCAAAAATCATCATCTTTTGGCCTATTTGTTGTTTGGACATGGGATTAAAACAAAACTTGATTTATTTAGCATAAATTAAAGTTTAATAATTTATCTAAGTAAGAACAAAATTAGATCTGGTTCTGGAAACCATAAGTTCAGGAATTCCTAAAGCTAAGTCAAACATGTGAATTTAGTAATGCATGGATTCAGAGTTATTAATCAAATCCCTAAACAAAATTATGTTTTTTAAAAGAGAAATTACAATTCTTAGTGTTAGAATTAGAAGACAGCTCTATATTGGCTGTACTTTGCTTTTTGGGGTAGCACTGATGATCTTTGAATACGATTGAGTTGAATTTGTTTCTGGAGGTCGAGGAATAATTAGGGATGAGGAGAAAATTCTTAGATCGTGTTGCATTGCATTTTGGTGGTGATGATTTTGATTTGAATCCTAGAACCCTAGTTTTTACTGGGTTACAGATTTTGCCTAGATTCGACCTCCTTTGTTGATCGAGTTGCTTCGGGTCTGGAGTACTGGAAGAGGATGAGTTGTTGAAGACGTCGTCGGAGTTACAAAGGCAACGGTGGTCGGAGTTTCGAGGGGATGACGTTGACAGGTTGGAGTAATGGGTACTGTCAGTTGTTCCAGGTTTTGGATTGTGTCTCGATTTTGAATTAGGGCAAGTTACGATTTGATTTTTGTTTGGATCGTCTGACGAGTTGAAGGTCGACTGTGGGGCGGTCTCGTAGTTAGTCAGTGATGACCGGAGGCGCCGTACACGTGCACAGGGGGTGTGGTGATGCTAGTGTAATATTGGTGGTTACAGTTTTGTTCGCATCAGGTTGACTCGTGGAAATTGGGTTTCTGCTCGAAGCAAGTTGATTTCTGACTCGAAGTAAATATAAGGAGGTTCGGGTATTCGAAATTGTTTCAGACTTTAATAAAAATAACAGAAACCTGTTTCCAGTTTTAAAATTTTGAAGTAAAAAAAAATGCAAACTAAAATTTGAAACTAAGTTTGAAACCTGAATTTAGATATAAATTCAAATAATTTAAATCTTGGTCTTTGTGATAATTGAGTTTTTTTTAATTTAGCTTGGATTTTAAATAAAATCAGAAACCCTGTTTTCTGATTTCAAATGTAAAGTAAAGTTGAAAATGCCAATCTGGAGATTTAACAAAGTTTAAAAATCTGAAACTGAATAGGGATTCAAAATAGTTTGAATCTGAGATTTAAAATAAATTGAGTTTTAAAATTTGAAAGCTGGTTTTAAACAATTTTTAAGTGTAACTAGTTTTGGATTTAAAACTGAAGTTTAAAAATCTGTAAAATAGAAATTTAAAACCACTTTAGAATCTGAATTTGTGAAATCTGGAATTTGGTTTAAAATTTCAGGTTTTAAAATAAAATAAGTTTTTAAATTCAAATTTGTTTTAACTATTTAGAAAGGGTTAAATAAATTTGAATTAAAAAAAATGGAAATGGAAATGTAAGTAAACCTTTAAAGTTTTAAGTTTAATTCTGGAATGAAGATTTAAACTGCATTTCTGTTTGAAATTAAAAGGAATTTTTTTTAATTGAATTTGTTTAAAAAATAATTTGGGATGTTTAAAATGAATTTGTTTTATAATCCTTTAAACCTTTATTTTATAAAAGGGATGTTCTTGAACATATGAGATAAAAAGATTTTAAATTTGTTTAAAACCTTGTTTAAATAAATTGTATTCATTTTAAAATCTTAAAGTTTTTAGATGAAATTTAAAGTGAAGTTTAAAATAAATTTGGAAACAATTTGTTTAAAAATACTTTAAATAAGTAAGAAATGAATCTTAAATTAAGTTAGAACTTAAGAAATTAGATTCATTTAAATTATTAAGTTAATTTAAATGGGTAAATAATTATTTAATTAATTAATAATGTGGATGATTAATTAAGTAATTAATAATTTTTAAATTGATTAATTAAGATTTGAGATTAATTAATTAAGGTTAATTAATCTATAATTAGGAATTGTTAAGATTAATTGGTAATTAATTAATTTGTAATTAATATTGGATAATCTGAGTTAATTACTTAAGAGAAGTAATTAAGGTTTGTTAATGAAGGTCATTAACTTAAGATTATTTAACAATTAATTAATGTAATTAATTTTTAATAATTAATTAGATTAATTAATTAATGATAATCATTTGTGAAATTATTTATGGTTAATTACTTAAATAGAAGTAATTAATGAATTAATTACTTGATGAAATTAATTGGGATAATGTGATTTGTTTAGGTTAATTAATTAAGTTTAATTAATTTAAACACTTGATGATTGATGAATAATTACTTAATGTAATTAATGGGATTGTAATTACTTAGGGAAGTAATTAATTGATATTTACTGGATGTAATTAAAGATGTTTAAATAATGGAAGTAATTTGGATTTAATTACTTTGTAATTAATCAAGGGATTAATTAGGAAATAAATTAAGGGTTAATTTATTCAATGAAGTAATTAAGAGTGGTTAAATTCTGGATGTTATTAATCAAGGGTGATTAATAATTATGGTTAATAATTAATTAACGAAGTAATTAAAGGTTAATTACTGTATTTGGTTAAGGATAAATTAATTTGTGAAATTAATTAAGGGGTAAATAGAATGATATGGGAAGTCTTTGGTTAATTGTTGTCCCTAATATGTGGTTCGTGATGCTATGTGATAAGATATGTTTAATTTAAACTGTGATGATGTGGTTTTCTTTTGATGATGAATTACTTTGACATCCTGTATTTAAAAATTGAATTGGATAACTTGGATTTAGATGACATAGGATTCGAAGAGACCGGAGTCGGGTATCAGTTAATACCCGAAGCCACTTCATTCTTTATAAAATTGATATGTGGAAATCAATGTGCTGATTTGGAATGATTTGAGTGTATTAGACCATTTAATCTAAGTTTGGCACTTAGAAATTGATGTGTGAAATGAGTAAGGTCTATAATAGTTTGTGAAATTGTAAATTGATAAGTTACCCCGGGTTTCTATAAGTTGTGTGCTTTGGTTTTCCTTGTTAGATGGGTTTACTCACGCTGGTTTCCAGCCTGACCCGGGTGTTACTTTGATGTAATGCTCGGGTCAGACCGAGTATTACAAATTTTCAGGTAAGGACGTTTTGGAGCTCAGGAGGCGAGCTGGACGGCAGGGACGTATAGAGAATTTCCACTGTGATATTGTAGTATCTGGACATGATTGTATGTCCAGTGTTTATGTATATGTGAAACTCTGATGTATAAAAATATAATTGTACTAATGATGATTCTTCTTTGTAAAACCGTTATTTATGTTATATTATATTTTGATCCGCTGCGAATGTGAGGTTTCTGTTTCTTCTTCTTTCTCTTTTCTTCTTTTCTCTAACTATTTGGAAATTTCAGGATCGAAATTTTCGGGTCGTTACACAGCCCGTCTTCCAAGCTCCAGAACGTTCCTACCTGAAAATCTGTAATACTCGGTCTGACCCGAGCATTACATCCAAGTAACACCCGGGTCAGGCTGGAAACCAGCGTGAGTAAACCCAACTAACATGGAATATCCAAGCAAACAACTTATATAAACCCGGGGTAACTCGAATAAATTTACAAATTCACAATTTGATGTTGACATCACTTATTTTACACATAAGTTTTCTAAGTACCAAAGATTTAGATTTAAAGAGTCCAATTTCTTTAAATCACTTCATTCTATCCTATAAATTTCACATATCAATGTATAAAAATTCAAAGTGGTTTCGGGTATTTCCTAATACCCGAACCCGGTCTCTTCGAGTCTCATGTCATCCTAACCCAAGTTATCCAAATGGAATACACAACATTTCATATCAGAGATATCAACTCATTCAAAGCATCCAATACCATTCAATCATCCATAAGCAAAGCTTGATCGCTACCAAAATTGATTTAATCAATTCTAATTGAACTTCTAACCTCAATCACTTAGATTTCTTCACTTGTCATTAATAAATTTTCAAATCAATTAATCAATCATCCCTTCATTATTCATCTTCATTAATCACCTGGATTAATTATCCTTCAAATACAATTCAAGTAATTTTCTTTAATTAACTTCAAAATATTACTTATTCGTAACCAAAATCAATAAGTAATCTGAATAACTTCATGAATTAATTAACTATTTTAATTACATTAATCTTTAATTACTTATATTAATTAATTTCTCATAAGTCGCTTATTATTGAATAATTATTCTTAATTAATCAATCTTTAATTACATCATTAATTATATAAATTAATGATTTCTCATTTACGTTTCAATTTATCCTAATCTAATTTAATTACATTAAATAATTAATCATTAATTAAACCACAAATATTAATCACTCTTGATTAATTTCAACCAGTAATTAATTACCTTTTTATTTACTTCATTAAATAAATTAATTACTCCTTAATTAATTATCTTAATTAATCTCTTGATTAATTACACAAAGTAATTATATTTTTTTAATTACATTAAGTAATTACTTATCAAACCACCCAATGATCGTTCTAAATTAATTAAACTTAATTAATTAACCCAAATCATTAATTAATTGAATTAATTAATTATCCATTTAATTACTCTACCGATTTGATGAATCACAAATTATTTAGTATTTATTAACATTAAAATGAAAACATTTTCTTATTTATGATTTAAGTTTAAAAACAATTTTAAAAAAATGCACTTTAACATTCAAGTTGTTACAATAATTAAATTTAAAAACTTATTTGTTTTCAAAACCCAGATTCACTCTTGAATTCCAGATTTTAAATCTCTACTTTACAATTTTAACTTCAGTTTTTAAACGTCATTTTCATTTCTTCCCAGTTCATTCTTATTTTTATTCTATAATCATTTCACTTGCAAAATTCACCCTTATATTCCTTCCAAAAATTCAATTTTTTATATATTTCGATAACTCAGCGTATCAAAATATTCAAGCAACCCACAACATTCAACATTTCAATTACCAAAAATATTCATCACAGAATATCAATCATTCCAGTATATACTATATATTACTATATAATATAGCACATCAATTCAATTCAACCATTCAACCAATCATTTAAATTTAACCATTTAAATTTGAATAAAAATCCAGAAGCGTGAGATTACTCACCTTTGATATTCGTTTGCAAATCCGATCCACACCAGCTTGATTTCTTTCAGATTTTACCCTTGTAAAAATATTTATATGGTTTATTAATGCTTGAACTGATCAAATAAGTTAATTACCATTTAATTAACTAAAAATTAATTTGACTAATAAATTTAATTTATCTAATAATTCAATTTTTAAAATAACTTTCTTTTAAATAAAATATTCTTTAGTAACTAAAAATAGTTAAATAGATTAATCCAATAAGTAAATCATCGCATCCATTATTTTAAAAAAAAAAATCTTTTCTGCATAAAATTCTCTGGCCAATAAAACCTTCTATTCTAAACTATGTATATACATATATATCCCCATTTGTACATATATATAAATTGCATAACTATATCTTACTTTAAATAATTGTCTTTCTGTAAATATTCTTAAAATAAAATTTACTGCTAAATTCTATCAGCTTCCCATTAAATATTCATAACTGTATTATTTAAAATAAAATTAAACTGAAAGAAATAACCTGTAATTACCTCTAAAAAAAACTCGCATCGGCCTTCCGAAATGCGACCTAATTCCTACCAAGATTTCGCGAGCCGCCACTCGAATTCGTCGCTTCCCCCAACTACGCGTCCAAACTGCCATAGCTCGAAATCGCTCCAACTCGAACGCGTCCAAACTGTCTGAACTCGCGACATCAGATCCACGGTTTCATATGCGACGACGACTCGAGCACCAAGCCCTAACTCAACGCAACCTCATCGCCTATCGTTTTCGAGCTTGAGCTCGAACTCTCGCAATCAACTCAATCGCACACAGGCGATTTGAGACATCGAGCCGATCACAAAGGGTAGAGGGACACGCGCGAAAAATCAGCTTCCGATCCACACTAGCTTGCGCCGAAGGATGGAGTTCGCTTTCGATAGAGAGAGGGAAGAAAGGGGTTTCAGTTTCTTTAATGAATTCGAGGAGAGGGAGGAGATAGGGTTAGATCGCGATTTTGAAAAGGAGGAAGCCATTTTCGTTCTGAAGATTTTTTTAACTCGGTTTTCTGTTTGAAGATTAGAGAGGCGACGGAGATAAATATTGATTTAGGGAAGCTTCTTGAGTACGCAATTTTGTTAATAAAAATATATTTGACTATTTGACCTTAAATTTTATTATATTATAAAACTTTCAAAACGCCTTGTTAATTGCTACTAAAATTTCGAACTCCTCTTAAGGAATGCCGCTGGGCGTTTATAAGGGTTTACCCGCATCCCGAACACAATGGAACGTGTTTCGGAAGCTAATTCAATCATATGCGCGAGTTACAGAAGAAAACGATCAATTTTAAATTAAATCGATTAAAATAGTTTCTAAGCGTTTTGAGCTGCCAGAGTCAAACGACAACACTGATTGCTACGAAAATTGAAATCCGATAATGATACACTATTACTGATCCAATGGAACTGGTTTCGTTGAATTCCGAGACTGTGCCTCGGAAGACTATTTTTAAATTCAATTTAAACGATATATTTTCAAAACTGAACAAATCACTGTTAGATCAATTTTAACACTTCGAATATCTTCAGTGTTATCAATATAAATTTTACAAGCCTTCAAATTATTTTTAACACGTCTTAAACTCTAGATTCAACATTTACCCAACTTCAAATTATCTAATTCAATAATTTAATTATCAAATAAATAGTGATGTTTGGAATTCAAGTTTAAAATTAACTTTTAAATATTTTAAAATCAATTAATTATTCCAATTTAAATTGTTAGAAATTCCGGGTCATCACAGACTATGCCTTACATGTGGTTCATGAGGAGCCGATTGACCTTGATGATGCTTTGAAGTCATATGACAGTTCGAAGTAGATGAGCGCTATGGAAGAGGAGTTAGAGTCGTTGAAGAAGAACAAGACTTGGGTATTGGTACCACTTCCTCAAGGAAGCCGAGCCAGAGGTTGCAAATGGGTGTTCAAAGTGAAGGATGATGGCAGATACAAGGCTAGACTAGTTACTAAAGGGTTTTTACAAAGAAAGGGGTTGGAGTATGATGAGATTTTCTCTCCAGTAGTGAGGCATACATCCATCCGCATTTTGCTCGCTATCGTCGCAGTTCATGGCTGGGATCTGGAGTAACTGGACGTGAAAACCTCTTTATTACACGGAGACTTGGATGAGACCATCTACATGAAGCAACCAGAAGGATTTGTTGTAGATGAGAAAGAAAATTGGGTTTGCAAATTGAAGAAGTCATTGTATGAACTTAATCAGTCGCCTAGAAAATGGTATAAGAGGTTTGATCTTTTATGCTTTCACTTGGTTTTGATCGTGGCATCAAAAACGCTTGTGTGTACTTCAAGCATTTAAAGAATAGTAAATGGGTGTACTTACTCCTGTACATAGATGATATGTTGATTGCTTCCAAGGACAAGGCTGGATACGATAGTTTAAGGCTAAAGTTAAAAGTAGAATTTTAAATGAAAGACCTTGGAGAAGCAAAAAAAAATAATTTGGGTATGGAAATCCAAAGGGATAGAAATCTAATAGTTTTGAGCCACACCCAAAAGGAGTACCTTCAAAAGGTGCTTGCTCGGTTTAGCATGGAAGGGGCAAAGGAAATCAGCACACCCATCCCATTGCACATATAGCTTTCTAGCAAAGGCTCTCCGATCTTAGAAAAGGACAAGACCAACATGGGGAAGGTCCCATAAGCAAGTGCAGTTGGCAGCTTGATATATGCCATGGTCTGCACTAGGCCTGACATTGCATAGGCGGTTGGATTAGTGAGCATGTTCATGGAAAATCTAGGAAAAACGCATCGGGGAGCAGTGAAGTTTATCTTCAGATACCTTATAGGAACTCTAAACCATGGACTTGTCTTTGGCGGCAGAAGAAGGGATTTCAGCTTGGTTGGATTTTGTGATTCCGACTATGCCGATGATAGAGATCGAAGGAAGTTAACATCCGGATATGTGTTCACCTTTGGTGGGACAGCCATCAGTTGGAGAGCGAGGTTGCAGACGATTGTGGCTTTGTCTACTACAGAGGCAGAGCTCATAGCTGCGGTTGAAACAGCTAAGATGTAACAACTCGAAAATTTTAAATGGTTTTAATAACGTAATTAATTGAATTTTGATTTTAAATGACTGAATTTTTTAAAATAAAAATTTGATATTTGTAATATGCCTAATTAAACGTAGCAAGTGGTAAATTTTCATCTGATAATATGAAAGTTTACTTTATTGTGTAATTTTATTTAAATTTAAATTAGTTAATATTTGATGATAATAAAATTGTTTTCCAAACCTGAATATTTTTATATAATAACATTGTAAATCATCTTCTGAGTGAGACGTCATATTTCGTTTCGTCAAATTTGAGCTTCTGTTGCTTCATTTATCTTATTTCGATATATTTGCAGCATTTTCGGTACCGGTTATCGATTTTTGAATGGGTGATCGTACCACTAATATTTGTATACCGTTTTGATCATCTCGTCGTGCTGATCTCTGCGGTATATTCAATTCTATGTTTTGAAGTCCGGTATGCAGCAGAATCCGTGTAAATGGTAACCGTATCGGTAACCGGTTTGCGTCTTTTGGTTCCTTACATCATTTCATATTTCACCGTTTAGATTGAACATCCATCAGCTTTTATAATTCCCAAAATACAGCTATTTGCATTTGTATCTCCTAAATTCTCGTACTTGACTTTTTGTTTCCACTGGTTTCAATGTTTATTTATTGGTTCGTTTTATTCATTTTTGGTTCCTCTGCCTTCCCCTTCATTTTGTCCTCTAGGTACATTTCATTTGCAATTCCCATGGCCATAAATATTTTTCCTCCACCATTCTTCCTCTTTGTTTCTGTGCTCATTCTCTTCTCCTTTGTCTTAAAGAATTCAAGCATCCATACATATCTCTTGTTCTCTTTAATCATGGCCGCGAGCAAGTTCCACTCCACTATCAACCAAAGGCCGAGAGCAGCCAACCTGTGCTCCATCACAACCGAGCATGAGCCCCCACGTCTTGAATCCCTTGGTCGCGCTCCACTCACCGGCCACCACCTTACCAAGAAACCGCTCGCCTTGATCCTTCCACCGACCTCGGCCACCCTGCCATCAGCCATGACCGCAAACCGAAGCTCGACCACCATGTCACCTTCACCATCCCAAAGTCCACCTCCACCGAGATCCTATCCTAGCCTAGATCTGTCAGCAGCCACCGAGCCTCGAATCGCCGTGGTCAATCCCAGCCTCTGCCGTGAGCAACTCACTAGCAAGCACTCTCTTTTATATTATATATAGTATAGTATAGTGTAGTCTATGTTATGTTTATATATATTTTACAATTTATATGCTATATTATTGTATATAAGATTTTACACACACATATATATATATATATATATATATATATATATATATGTATGTTATAAATTTTGTTTTGCTGATTTTATATATACATATTGGTGATATGTTTGTATTTGTGATAAACTGTTTATATAATATGTTCATTTCGGTATATATTGTTATTATATAAAATAGTATATATAGTACAGTATGATTTATATATATACTTTAACCAGAACCTATTTTTTTGACTTATTCTATTTTGTATAAAGTTTGTACACATCAGATCAAAAATGAGATATTTTTATGCATGTTCGAAATGCTGTTTGGGCTGTCTTGTTTTTTGGGTATATATATTTACAAGTAATAATGAAGGAAAAGGGGTATGGGTTTAATATAAGAATATGTATAATGAAGGTATATATTATATGTGTGTAGTAAAAGTAGTTATACGTACATATATTTTCTGATTTTTGGAAGTTTGTTGTAAAGCATATATATGTTCAAAAGGCATTATATATATTATTTTAAAGCTTAGTGTGTCAATATATACATATTGTACTGTAAGCTGTATACATTTTTATGTTTCCAGATTTTGTTATGTTTTCAATTTGTATATATTGTTATATGGTAATATGATTTAAAAGTATATACATATATAAAATATGTTCGGTTATATATAGTATGTTATGCAGTATCTTGAAACATTTTTTATATGTGTTTAAGATTTTGTTTTCTAATGAGTTTTAAGTATAAAGTATATGTCTTTGATCCTTAATACTTTAGTTTAAGAACAATTATTTTGGAATACACAAATACATATATATATATATATATATTTAATATAATATATGTTTGGATTTAGAATATGATATTGTGTGTATATATAGTTATATATATAAGTCACTTACACCATTTATCATCATCGATCTAGTTCTGATTTGATTTTGTCAATCCCTATTTATCAGCTTTGTTCGTCGATTCGAGTTCAATCTTGCCTTGTTTTGAGATTCATGCTTGGATTTCGTAACTCAACTTCATTGTTTATTCTCTCTAGCATCGAAAGGTGAGCAATCACTCACGATTAACATTCTTATATTTATTAAATTTGATTCCAATTGAAACGACAATTAAAATATGTTGCTGTTAGTTATTTACATTGCTATATATATGCTATTATCTGTATCTATTCACTAGTGACATCTGACACCATTATCTGTTATTTATATTGAAAATATACGCATGTTACGTTATTATCATATCCGTTCTCACTCTACAAGTTCTCTGTTAGTATAGAATTTCCTGTGGGTTGTAATGATACATAAGCGAACGATCTGTAGAATAGGAGAAAATCGTTATGGGTTGAAATGATAAACTCAAGCAATTTTCATTGAATCGAATTTGGGATTACAGGTTGAAATGATACATACCCGTATATATTTAAATTGGGGATTGAAATGATAAATATCCATATCACTTGTCCATATGATAGAAAATTATAAAAACACCGTTGGTCTATATATAAATATTTTGAAAATGATTTCTTTGGTTTTGGAAAGGAAATATATGGTTTAATAAATATTAATTTCAAGATATTATAAATAATGTATTTTATAAAGTTTAAATTCTTGAAAATTTTAAAATTTTAAGTTGGTTTTGAAATTATAAATTTTAAAATTTTAAATATAATTTTACTATTTTAAAATATGTATAAATTAGTTTTATTATAAAATAAGTTTGATAATAAGATTTAATTTAATAAAGTTTGATTTAATTTATATATAATAGGTTTAAGTATTATTTAAAATTTTATTTTTAAATGAAGAGTTTATAATAATTTTTAATAAATTAAGGCTGGGAAGATAGATTAGAAATTGATTTGAAATGGTATTTAATTAAGAATTTATTTAATTAAATCGATTTGAAACTTAAGGAATTTGAGATTTTTAAAGGATATGATTTATAACTTGATTTTGGTTTAAGATGATTAATTAAATATATCAAGTTTAAATAAATTGAAGGAAGAGTCGGTTATTTGAAATTTGAAATGATATTGGATTTATTAAGTAAATATTTCAAAACTAAATAACAGTAAATTGAATCGATATATATATATATATGAAATTATCAAATTTAATTTTGAAAACGTGGAATATATAAAGCTTTGAAATATATTGAAATTGAAATGGTTTATTTTGTGGTTCAAATCTGTTTTGAAATCGATATAATTTGAAATGGTTTATTGAGTAACTGAATTCAATTGAAATTGATGATTTGAGATTGGATTAAATTTTAATTTTGGAATTCGAGTTGATTTGGAATCAATTTGTGAATTTTTAGAAAATTATTTTATAATATATTGTATTTATAAATTATATTTAAAATTATTTATATATTTTACTTTATAAATTATTTTCATATAAACTATGTTAATATAAACCATTTTAATATAAACTATTTTAATATACTAACTATTTTATTATAAACCATTTTAACCTATAACTATTTTACATAACTATCTTATTTTATAAACTATTTTATTTTATATACTATTATTAATATCTAAACTGTTTAAAGGAAAATGTTATGATTTCAAAGTGTTATGATTTAAAAGTTTTATAATTTCAAGTGTTTTAGTTTCAAAAGGTTTATAACTTTGAAGTGCTATGATTTTTGAAATGGATATCTTTGAAATGGAAATGATATCGTATTGATTTGGTTTTTGAAATGCAAAAAATATTTTTGTTTTAAAGTATAAACTATTTTGAAATGACCATGGTGTTATGATAACGATTGGTTGTTAAAGAGCCCGGGATCGGATATTTCATACCCTCTACCAATTCCGAAAACCACTTTAACAACTGTGTACGCGGTGGAGATTCCAGAAGAAGTAGGATAGTGGCGACGATCCTATATGAGGTATATACGTGGACCCAACTCCCGTGTGTTGACATAAGGTGGCTAAAATAGGAGCAATTGATGGGCCAAGTGAGGTAGCTCCTCCAATCGGACACATTCCTTCGATACTATATTTTGACTTTGTGGTTGATTTGGTGGCCACACTTGATTTTTTTTTATTTGGGAGTGAGTTCCGAGATGGGCGGTAGTGGCTGCTATGCGTTACCACCAGCCCGGAAGTGTAATTGATATATCTACCCTGGCAGTGCCTAATTGTGCCGTGTCACCTACCCTATAGAGACCACTACAAGCTTGTTTAGTACCATACCTATGGAGTGCCCTCTGACGACGCCCAGTACGGGAGAGATTACGGTACTGTATAGACTATGGGAATATATAAAATGTGTTAAGATGGAAAATGTAAAGCCTTAACGCTATTTTGATAGTTTACTTTACTATAGACATTATTATAACAGCGTATATTGCTACATAGTAGATAGTTTAACGGATCCTTAGAGGATGGCTATCCCAAACATCCTTTGAGTAACTTGTATTTCAGTTGATATTTCACTTGAGTTGGATTTATTGATATAAGAATGTTAATCCTGACCCAAGTGATTTATGTTTTGCTTTACGCTCCGGTCGGACTGAGTCTACCAGTATTTGAGACTCGCCTTTGGAGTTGTAGTTTCGCTTGGAGAGTCATCTATCGGTTCTGCTTTCAGTTATTCTGTTGATTCCAGTGATGTATTCAGGTTTTGTATTTGACTATTGTATTGAGACATCTATGCATTCGAGACTTCTGTTGTATCTTTTTTAATTCGGTTATATATATAGTAGCTTCATGAACTACTATTATTTTGTTTCTGCTGCATTATTGTTATATTACTCTGTGTCTGTGATTCTGTGATCTTTATTTACTTTATATGTTGAGTTTTGCCAAATATAAATTAACAATCTGATATTTTGAGCAATTCAAGTCCGACATGTGTAGATGCGAATGGTTGAAAATATCAGGATGTTACAGTTGGTATCAAAGCTCTGGTTTTAGGCAAAACTTGGCCTATAGAGTAGATTTAATTACAGAATCGCCTTCGTTCGAGCTTGAATTCCTTCCTCTTTGATTCGGCTTCCTTTGAATTTTGGAACTCCCCTATTTGTTTTGAAATCCACTCTAGTCTTCCCGTATCCAAATTCTTCTTGATTCTGGAGTATCCCATAGCTCCGTTGAATGATTGTAAAGGGGTGAAACTCCTTTACAACAAGCATTAATTAATCATAGATTTGTGTATCCTCGGTTTAGACTTTGTTGTCTTTTGCCATGCCTGAATTATTCCCCTTGTGAGATGATGCCGATTTGCCTCAAAATTCTGCATCAATATTATTCTTGAAGTTACGGTTGATCCGGTTAAGGTTGCCCGCGATTTATATAAGTCTATCCATCCTTCTATTTTGAAGTTTATTATCTTATCTCCCTTTCGATCCAATCTCTTCTAGTTAGAATTTGCTTTGATTAGAGTCCCTTTGAATTTCAATCCCTATCCTCACTTTGAAATTCATTTTGTATTATCGAGCGAGGGAGTATATTTGTAAATTAATAATAAAATATATTTATATTGTGTATTTTGAGTTGTTAAGTTTGAATTTTCGGTTTCGATCGATTCGTCCGATCAACACTATCGTTAGGAATTCCAAAACACTTGAATAGAGCAAACCGACACAACATTATTTTCAAATTTGGTAATTGAAATTTTTGAATGATTATATTATATATATAAGTATAATTTTCTGAAATTGAATTGTTAACTGAATTGGTTGTCAGAAATGATAATATTTGATTTTCAATTATTGCTTTGTAAATCATTGACTATTGTCACATGATATAAATAAATGGAATTATAAAAACATGGTTTAGAAACTGTTTTGGAAATTTAACTGAATTTAAAATTTAGAATTTGAGAATTTAATTCTCGGTGATTCCAAACTTTGGTTTTAAAAGTTTTAAAAAGTATATTATTGAAAGTATTTTCGAACAGAAATCGTTTCCAAAGAATTTAAAAAGTTTTAAACCAGTGCTCTTTTCTTTGTCACTGGAAAATAATTTCAGCGATGGCGGCCACATCATCGACATTCATTTTCAAGTTTCGAAGTGGAGAGACCATTCAGAAGCTTTTACACTTTGTTTGGAAAATGAATTTGACTTAAATTACTTAAGTATGACTTGATTTATATTGTATATATAAGTATATGATTATAGATTTGATTTCATATATAGTGTGTGTGTGTGTCTATATATATATATATATATATATATATATATATATATATATATCTAAATTGTTTGAAGTTAATCGGAAATTTAATTCTTAAATCTTTGTTAGAGGATGATTTCAATTTTAAAATAAAGCCAAAATTTTTAATAAATATATAAATTTGAAATAATCGAATTAGAAAATTACTTGTATAATACCCAATTACATTTTAATACAACTTACCTAAATTATTCAAAAGTTGAGTATTTAATTGGATAATATATAATATGAATGATTTTATAAATAAAATTTGAGTGGTTATAATAAATTTTATACACTTAAATTTTAACTATATAAATGTCAATAGAGATAAATAGAATAATAAGTTGATGGAATAGTAAATGAGATAAATTAAATAAAATTTTACTTTGAAAGAAACCTTTTTGTAACATTAATAAATTGAAATTAAATCAACTTAATGAAACACCTTGAATTAACATCAATTTTTTTGAATATTAATTTAAATTGAAATTCATATGATTTAAATTAATTGTTTTATTGTGTTTTTCAATCTATTTTTTTTCTTTCTGATTGTTTTATTCTCCTACCTCCTTTCTTTTCGGGGACGAAAAGTTTTGAGCGGGGAAGAGTGTAATGACTCGGAAATTTTAAATGGTTTTAATAATGTAATTAATTGAATTTTGCGAAATTTTAAACGATTGAATTTTTTAAATAAAAATTTGATGCCTAGTTAAACATAGCAAATGGTAAATTTTCATTTGATAATATGAAAGTTTATTTTATTGTGTAATTTTATCTAATCAGTTAATATTTGATGATGATAAAATTGTTTTCCAAACTTGAATATTTTTATATAATAAAATTGTAAATCATCTTCTGAGTGAGATGTCATACTTTTTTCGTCAAATTGGAGCTTCTATTGCTTCGTTTATCTTATTTCGACAGATTTGCAGCATTTTCGGTACCGATTATTGAATGATCGTACCACTAATACCGTTTTGATCGTCTTGTCGTACTGATCTCTTCGGTATATTCAATTCTGTGTTTTGAAGTCCGGTACGCAGCAGAATCCATGTAAATGGTAACCGTATCGGTAACCGTTTGCGTCTTTTGGTTCCTTACATCATTTCATATTCCACCGTTTAGATTGAACAGCCATCAGCTTTTATAATTCCCAAAATACAGCTGTTTGCATTTATATCTCCTAAACTCTCATGCTTGA
The DNA here is from genome assembly GCA_030765085.1 of Allium cepa. Classification (NCBI taxonomy): domain Eukaryota; kingdom Viridiplantae; phylum Streptophyta; class Magnoliopsida; order Asparagales; family Amaryllidaceae; genus Allium; species Allium cepa. The sequence continues at coordinate 1,628,271 of CM060930.1, read as the reverse complement.
CTTTTTGTTTCCACTGGTTCCAATGTTTATTTGTTGGTTCGTTTTATTCATTTTTGGTTCCTCTGCCTTCCCTTCATTTTGTTCTCTGGGTACATTTCATTTGCAATTGCCATGGCCTCAACTATTTTTCCCCCACCATTCTTCCTCTTTTGTTCTGTGCTTATTCTCTTCTCCTCTATCTTAAAGAATTCAAGCATCCATACATATCTCCTGCTCTCTTAAATCATGGTCGCGAGCAAGTGCCACTCCGCTATCAACCAAAGGCTGAGAGCAGCCAACCTGTGCTCCACCACAACCGAGCACGAGCCGCCACGTCTTAAAGCCCTTATCCACGCTACACTCACTGACCACTGCCTCACCGAGAAACCGCTCGCCTTCATCCTTCTGCTGACCTCGGCCACCCTGTCGTACCCTATCAGCCAAGACCATAAACCAAAGCTCGACCACCACGTCATCTTCACCATCCCAAAGTCCACCTCCACCGAGCTTCCATTCTAGCCTAGATCTATGAGCAGCCATCGCGCCTCGACTCGCCGTGGTCAAGCCGAGCCTCTGTCGTGAGCAACATCACTGGCAAGCACTCTCTTTTATATATTATATATATTATAGTATAGTCTTTGTTATGTTTATATTTTTTTTCAAGTTGTATGTTATATTATTGTATATAAGATTTTACATACATATATATATATATATATGTTATAAATTTTGTTTTGCTGATTTTATATATACATATTGGTGATATGTTTATATCTATGATAAAATGTTTATATAATATGTTCATTTCGGTATATGTTGTTATTATATAAAATAATGTATACAGTACAGTATGATTTATATATATACTTTAACCTGAACCAATTTTTTGACTTATTCTATTTTATGTAAAGTTTGTACACAACAGATCTATAATGAGATATTTTTATACATGTTCGAAATGTTGTTTGGGCTGTCTTTTTTTTTAGGTATATATATTTACAAATAATAATGAAGGAAAAGGGGTATGGGTTTAATATAAGAATATGTATGATGAAGGTATATATTATATGCGTGTAGTAAAAGTATTTATATGTACATATATTTTCTGATTTTTGAAAGTTTGCAGTAAAGCATATATATGTTCAAAAGGTATTTTATACATATATATATATATATATATATATATATATATTATTTTAAAGCTTAGTGTGCCAATATATACATATTGTTCTATAAGCTGTATACATTTTTATGTTTCTAGATTTGTTATGTTGTTAATTTGTACATATTGTTATATAGTAATATGATTTAAAAGTATATACATATATAAAATGTGTTATGTTATATATATATAGTATGTTATGCTGTATTTTGAAACAGTTTTTATATGTGTTTAAGATTTTGTTTGCTAATGGGTTTTAAGTATAACGTATATGTCTTTGATCCTTAATACTCGAGTTTAAGAACCATGATTTTGGAATATATATATACATATATTTACTTAATATAATATGTGTTTGGATTCAGAATATGATACTGTGTATATATATAGTTATATATAAGTCACTTATACCATTTATCATCATCGATCTAGTTCTGATTTGATTTGTTCAATCCCTATTTATCAGCTTCGTTTGTCGATTCGAGTTCAATCTTGCCTAGTTTTGAGATTCGTGTCTGGATTTCGTAACTCAACTCCATTTTCTATTCTCTCTAGTCTCGAAAGGTGAGCAATCACTCACGATTAACATTCTTATATTTATTAAATTTTGAAACGACAATTGAAATATGCTGTTGTTAGTTATTTACATTGCTATATATATATCATTATCTGTATCTGTTCACCTGTGATACCTGACACCATTATCTGTTATTTATATCGATAATATATGTCTGTTATGTTACTATCATATCTGTTCTCACTCTGCAAGTTCCCTGTTTGTATAGAATCCCCTATGGGTTGAAATGATACATACCCAAATGATCTGTAGAATGGGAGAAAATCGTTATGGATTGAAATGATAAACCCAAGCGCTTTTCATTGAATTGAATTTGGGATTACCGGTTGAATTTATATATACCCGTATATTTTAAATTACGAATTGAAATGATAAAAATCCGTATCACTTGTCCATAAGATAGAAAATCATGTACAGACACCGTTGGTCTATATATAAATATTTTGGAAATGATTTCTATGGTTTTGGGAAGGAAATATATGGTTTAATAAATATTGATTTCATGATATTATAAATAAATGTATTTTATAAAGTTTAAATTCTTTTGATTTTAAATTTATATGTTTTGAAAATTTTAAATTTTAAGTTGGTTTTGAAATTTTAAATTTTAAGAACTTACTTATAATTTTACTATTTTAAAATATGTGTAAATTAGTTTTATTATAAAATAAGTTTGATAATAAGATTTAATTTAATAAAGTTTGATTTAATTTATATATAATAGGTTTAAGTATTATTTAAAATTTTATTTTTAAATGAAGAGTTTATAATAATTTTTAATAAATTAAGGTTGGAAAGATAGATTTGAAATTGATTTGAAATGATATTTAATTAAGAATTTATTTAATTAAATCAATTTGAAACTTATGGAATTTGATATTTTTAAAGGATATGATTTATAACTTGATTTTGGTTTAAGATGATTAAATGAATATATCAAGTTTAAATAAATTGAAGGAATATTCAGTTATTTGAAATTTGAAATGATATTGGATTTATTTGGTAAATATTTCAAAACTAAATAATAGTAAATTGAATTGATATATATATATATGAAACTATCAAATTTAGTTTTGTATGTGGAATATTTAAAGCTTTGAAATATATTGAAATTGAAATGGTTTATTTTGTGGTTCAAATCTATTTTGAAATCGATATAATTTGAAATGGTTTATTCAGAAACTGAATTAAATTGAAATTGATGATTGAGATTGGATCAAATTTGAATTTTGGAATTCGAGTTGATTTGGAATCGATTTGTGAATTTTTAGGAAGTTATTTATTAATGTATTGTATTTTTAAATTATATTTAAAATTATTTATATATTTTGCTTTATAAATTATTTTCATACAAACTATTTTAATATAAATTATTTTAATATGCTAACTATTTTATTATAAACCATTTTAACCTATAACTATTTTATATAACTATTTTATTTTATAAACTATTTTATTTTATATACTATTATTAATATCTAACTGTTTAAAGGAAAGTGTTATAATTTCAAAGTATTATAATTTCAAGCGTTTTAGTTTCAGAAGTGTTATAACTTTGAAGTGCTATGATTTTTGAAATGGATATCTTTGAAATGGAAATGATATCACATTGATTTGGTTTTTGAAATGGAAAGAATATTTTGGTTTTGAAGTATAAACTATTTTGAAATGACCGCGGTGTTATGATAATGATTGGTTGTTAAAGAGACCGGAAACGGATATTGCCATACTCTCTGTCAATACCGAAAACCACTTTAACAACTGTGTAGGCGGTGGAGATACCAGAATGAAGTAGGATGGTGGCGACGATCATATATGAGGTATATACGTGGACACAACTCCGATGAGTTGGCATAAGGTGGCTAAAACAGGAGCAATTGACAGGCCAAGTGAGGTAGCTCCTCCAATCGGACACATTCCTTCGATACTATATTCTGACTTTGTGATTGATTTGATGGCCATGCTTGATTTTTTTATTTGGGAGTGTGTTCCGAGATGGGCGGTAGTGGCTGCTACGCGTTACCACCAGCCCGGAAGTGTAAATGGTATATCTACCTTGGCAGTGCCTAGTTGTGCCGTGTCACCTACCCTATTGAGACCACTACAAGCTTGTTTAGTACCATACCTACGGAGTACCCTCTGACGACGCCCAGTACGAGGGAGATTACGTACTGTATAGACGATGGAGATATATAAAATGTGTTAAGGTAGAAAATATAAAGCGTTAACGCTATTTTGATAGTTTACTTTACTATAGACATTATTATAATAGCGTATATTACTACATAGTAGATAGTTTAACGGATCCTTAGAGGATGGCTATCCCAAAACATCCTTTGAGTAACTTGTATTTCAGTTGATATTTCACTTGAGTTGGATTTATTGATATAAAAATGTTAATCCTGACCCGAGTGTTTTGCTTTACGCTCCGGTCAGACTGAGTCTACCAGCATTTGAGACTCGCCTTTGAAGTTGGAGCTTCGCTTGGAGATCCATCTATCGATTTTGCTTTCAGTTATTCAGTTGATTCCAGTGATGTATTCAGATTTTGTATTTGACTATTGTATTGAGACATCTATGTATTCGAGACTTATGTTGTATCTTGTTTAACTCTGTTATATATATAGTAGCTTCATGAACTATTATTTTTTTGTTTCCGCTGCATTATTATTATATTACTCCGTGTCTGTGATTTTGTGATCTTTATTTACTGTATATGCTGAGTTTTGCCAAATATTAATTAACAATATGATATTTTGAGCAATTCAAGTCCGACATATGTGGATGCGAATGGTTGAGAATATTAGGATGTTACATAAGGAGACACTCTATTTAAGGCGATTTTTGTGTGATTTGGGCTTCGCATACAAAGGAGTGAATGTGCATTGTGATAGTCAAAGTGCAATTCACTTAGCTGAAAATCTGGCATTCAGCTCGAGGACGAAGCATATGAGGTGAGAGAATCTTTCCTTGTCTCGATGAGTGAAGAGAAGCTAGTTTGTCTTCAGAAGATTCACACAAAGGAGAATGCAGCAAACATGTTTTACTAAGTCATTGCCCGTTGCTAAGTTCGAGCATTGCTCGGACTTGATTCGCTTAATGAAGTGCAAGGTGCCACGGGGTGGCACAGGGGGGAGAGTTGAGATGGTTCATGGAGACGTTTGTTTTCATGGTGGAGATTGATAGGTTCTACACGAACTGGGTACTTTGAACACTTTGTTGACAAGCGGTGGCCTTGCCGGAGCTCATTGACGGAGTGTAATGGGTGATTGCATTGTCGAAGCTTATTGGACAAGTATCCATTGCTTGAAGCATGAAAGTGTAGATGGAGTTGGAAGGCTTGTTTGAAAATTTGGTATCAATGGTGAGATTGTTAGATATGAGACCCGATTTCATGATTGAAGAAGATGAAACTATTGGAGAAGCAGCAGCAAGGAGAAGGCTGAAACCCTAATTACCCTAGGTGCGGTAGAATGAGCGATAGCCAAGAAGGAGAAGTTCGTGTAGGAGGAGCAAAACCCTGGCATGAAGTCATGGTGCTGGGTTTTGGTTCGGTGATTTTGTCGAACGAAAAAGGTCGTTCGGTGGCAGAGACAGTAGAAGTGGAGCACCAACATGAATTTGGTGGAGTAATATTTTCATTCGGTAGTGAGGAATGTTTTGAAGCGGTAAATATGGATGTTGAACCAGTATTCTCGTTCGGTAAATATGCATGCCGAACCAGTATTCTCGTTCGCTGAGGAGTAGGCATACCAGTCCAAATGAGCTGTTGCTTGTCGAAACAAGTTTTAAAGAGAACGTCGAACTAAAGCATGCCGCTCCAATGAGAATACAGAACCAAATATTTCATTCGGTGTTCTGCCAAACCAAGTAGTGCCGCACCAGATGTTTAGTTCGGTGATTCGGACATGCCAGTCTAGATTTGAGACGCTGAATGTCGAACCAAATATTTGGTTCGGTGTTAGAGCATGCCGGTCCAAATCATACCGGACCAAACCATATGTGCTTTTTGCCGGTCCAGATGGATGCCGAACCAAACCTCAGGACAACTATAACGCAGATACCCCTTCTCATTTCACTGAATAAATAGTGGAGCTTCTGAACAATGACAGCCATCCCAGAGAGAGCTGAAACTCTGTAGAATTTTGTCTGTATTGTATATTCATCTTATGTATAGCCCCCAAAAGTGAATCAATATTATAACTCTAATATTTTAGTGATTAATAAAATCTCATCTCCCCAAGTGGACGTACACTGCCTCGCGATGGTAAAACCACTATAAATAATGTTCTTTTTTCTTTGCATCGCATAGATCTGTGACTATCTAGTCTGATGTTTGTCTCTATTTGTTTCGTCTCACTACAATCACGATACAGTTTTTCCGCTGCGTTGATTTTTTCTGTTCCCTTAGACTGATCATTTGAAGGGATTTTTTCCAACAATTTCAACCGATGAAGCTTTAAGATCTAGGATATAGATAAGATAAAGTGGAAACTTAACCGTCCCTTATTTCAGAATTGATGTGAAAAAGCTTTTTAAAAAACATGCTTTAAACTACACTCTCTACTTTTAATTTTGATTAAGAAGAATTTATTTTTAATCGAAAATTAAATCGAAATAATAATCGCATGATTTACAAACGTCTGCTAAACAACATTAAATGTTTTCAAAGTTTCTTACAAATATCCTGCAATTTATATTTTTTTTAACGAGGGGCCGGTGGTATATTTTGGAACAATTCAACAAATATAATAGAAAATACCACAGGAGAGTATAACATCTATTCCCATTTTTTGTGTTGCGTTCCCAATTGATCGCCACCGCATATGTATTTATCTACTATATTAGTTAATCATTAAAAGCCATGGGGCCGTAGGAGAGGGAACAATATGTTCATTATAATATCAGACAGACAGACATTAGAACAAGACGATAATAAGAACATAAAATTAGAACCAATGTTTCAAGTTCCTTCCCCATTAAACAAAAGATGCATAACATTAAAAAAAAACCACACAACAATAACAAATAACCTAGCATTAGGAAAACAAACATAAACTCAAACATCCATCTCATGCCTTGATTCCCATTTGCCAAGACATATAAAACTTCTTCCCTAAAGGCAATTCCAAACCTCCTACGTCAACCATCAACCCTTTCCTCTTATTATTCCCCTCCAATTTATCCAAATCCTTCTCATTTTCACCACTCCCACTAAATTCCACATTACTCAAATCCAAAACAGCTTCATCATCCACCTTCAACATAACCCCATGCCCAGATCCACCCAACCCTAACACGCTCAACTTCTCAATCATCAACTTCTTATCCAAGCTAAACTTACCCATATTCACATTAGACCACACTTCAACTTTCTTTTCCTTCAACCTTGCAAAGAACTCTACATAGGTCGCCTCTCCTTCAACCAGCTTCATCTCAGGCCTCTCATCATCATCTATGTACATGTTTCCTTTAGCTTCGCCTTCAGTTGCACCCAAAGGAAATGCAACCACTAATGTAATAGGCGTTTCTCTTACTACTTTAGATATCATACCGCCTCTCTGCATGGGAAGTATCGTGTTCTGATACACATGCACGTTCACTTCATTAAGTGGTGCATCTAAGGTTATATATCGAGCATCTTCAGAAACCACAGTCTTAGTCATGTCAAAAAGATTGTACCAAGTTCCAGGAGGGAACATCGCATGCACTTTAGTTGCACCTTTCTTAAGCACAGGCGACACCATCACACTTTTCCCAAGTAAATATTGAGTACTCAATCCATAACTCTCGGTAAAATTAGGAAAGGAGAAGAATACAGGTCTTGCTATAGGTGCACCAGTTATATGAGCTTCGTAGTTCAAAGTGTAGAGGTAAGGTAGAAGTTTATATCGAAGACCTAATGCATTTCTTGCTGATTTAGCAACTGACTCCCATTGATACAGCTCTTGCCTAGGTGAAGCAAAATTTGCATGATCTCTTGAAAAAGGGTAGAATGCACCGAGCTCTATCCACCTGTTGCAAAGCTCTTCTAGTGGAGGGGCTGCAGGGTAAAATCCACATATGTCCGAACCAACCATAGGCATTCCAAACAAGCCAAAGTTCAAAATAGTAGATATCGAATATTGCAGATTTTCCCAAGTACCCTTGTTATCGCCTGTCCAATGTGCAGCATAAGCTCCTGACCCTACAAACGTTGATCGAGTCAAGATAAACGGTCTTTTCCCTTCAAGACCTTGAAGAGCTTTATGAGTGGCAATGGATTGAGAGAAACCATAAAGACTGTGTGCATTGTATTCGAGAATGCCATTATAGTGTGTTGCACTAGCAGCTATAGTGTTGAATCCTAAAGGAGCCGTTTTACCCGATGCATTGATCTTATAAGGAGGTTCATCCCATCTGGTGTTAGTTATGTTTTTGCAGTCCAAGCAGCAAAGCCATGGCTGAGTAGATTTAGGGTCAGGGCATAGGTGAGTAGTTGGTAGTTCACATTTTCCAGTACAGAAGTTCGATGCTTCGTTCATATCGATCCAGAGACCATCTACAGGAACTAGTTTGTGGAAGCGAGTTACTTCATCGATCCACCATGAGACTCCATTTGGACTTATGAAGTCGGGAAAGTAGACAGGGCCGGGCCATACTTGGGCTAGGTAAGGCTTGCCTTCATATTTGATGAAGACATCTTTGGCCATGCCTCGAGTAAAGACACCATAGGATGAGTTGACTGCGATGCCTGGATCAATTAAAACAATGTATTTCATGCCTTGAGAATGGATTTTGTCGAGGAAAGCAAGAAGTTTAGGGCGAGGGTAGTTGACTGGGTCGAGAGTGAAATCTTTTGCGGCATCCATGTGGTCGTCGTCATTCCATATAACGTCTAAGGGGATTTTTGCATTTTTGTAGCCCTCTACTACGCCTTCTACTACTGAGAGGTTCTTGTATCCCCATCTGCATTGGTGAAATCCTGCAAAATAGAATATAGGCTTGTAATCATTGATATTGCTATGAAAAAAATTCAGTAACATGTATGCATCTTTTGTGAAGTTTAGAAGGAAAGATCAATGCATTAGTACTCAGACACTGGAAAAAATGAAAAAGGTTTTCATGACAATTCTCAAGGTTTGAATTAATATATTTTCGAGATATTGTTTGACAATGAGATAAGTTCTTCGATTTCATTTTAAATTTCTCTGTTTATCGAAATTACCTGAGGTTAGGATTGCAGTTGATGTAAATATTGCTTCTAACCTAAAGGCTCCCAATCCCGGCATTAGTACAAATCTAGTTTTCTAAATTAAATATTGTTCAAATTGATACCCGATTCCAATTGAAGAGGAGGAAGATGAAGCGAGTCCTAGTTTTGCACCATAGAAGAGCCGCATGAAGAAGGAGATACCATTCCAAATCTCGAGCGGTGGAAGCTCGTCCGGTAATGAAGGAGATGCTTGGAAGCTGAAATGGAGATAGTTTCGTTCGGTAAAATGAAGGAGCAGAAGAGAAGAAGAAAAATTATGCCGAATGAGTTGTTTCGTCCGGTGATTTGCCGAACGAGACATTTCGTTCGGTATTTTGATGCCGGTCCATATTTTTCGCTCGGCGTTTTGTCGAACCAAAGCAGATGCATGTCGAACCAAACCCCAAGGCTGCTATATAACAGTCACCTCTCATTTTTCTTCACTCTATAAATAGTGGAACTTCTAAACAACAATGGTAGCCGAAATTGAGAGCTAATTTCAACCAATTTCAAAGTCATCCTAGAGAGCTGAAATTCTGCAGAATTTTATCTGTACTGTAAATTCTTCTTATGTATAGCCTCCAAAAGTGAATCAATCTTGCAACTCTAATCTTTCAGTGATTAATGAAATCTTCTCTCCATTAATGGACGTACACTGCCTCGCGGTAGTGGCACCACTATAAATACTGGTGTTATTTATTTTTCTACATTGCATAGATCTGTGACTGTCTATTCCGATGTTCATCTTTTATTTGTTCCGTCTCACTACAATCACAATCCAGCTGTTTTCCGCTGCATTGTGTTTTTTATTCTCTTAGACTGATCATCTGAAGGGATTTTCTCCAACAGTCTGGTATCAGAACTGTAAGGTTGATCGAGTAGTGTTAACGCTATAGCAGGAGATGAAGCGACTCCAGTTGTTACAAATCATATACTAGTGGGATGTATATCGCGTCAGGATCACAATTGACAATTGAGAAATGAAATGAGGATAAAGACTTCGAGAAGTGTCAATGGATGATGAAGACCGTTCTAATGAGGACTGAAGTCCATCCAGTAGTGTTTGCCCCTGAGGAGTTGACGGCTGACATCTCGGTCGTGGAAAGGAAGAAGATGAAGAAATGACCGTTTACTACTTTACAAATAGCTATGGGAAAGAATGTCATCTCAGATATTAGCAGTGAGACAGCTGCTAGGGACATTTGAACCAAGCTAGAAAATCTCTACTTGAAGAAATCTCTGACTAATCGTCCGATATTGCTGAAGACATTTTTCACCATGTGGATGAGAGAGAGTACTTCAGTGAAGAAACATCTTAATTTCTTTGATGATACCGTGATGAAGATGAAGACTATTGACTTAAAGATGGATGAGGAGCAAATGACAATGATTCTTTTGTGTTCTCTTCCGGAGCGATACACATGTTTCCCTAACAGCCTTATTTTCGCTAGAGACACATTGACAGTGGAAAATATGAAGTCAGGCCTCACATCTGAGAGCTTGAGAGATCAGATGAAGGAGAAAAATGAAGGAAGTAGAGGTGGAAGTAGTAGTCACGACCTGTTTGTTGAACGAGACAAAGGAGATAAGAAGAATTGGCACTCTAAAGGATGTTCCAAGTCCAGAAAGCCCGGTAATGGCAGCAGAGAAAAGTCTAAGGACGGAAAGTGTTTTATCTGCAAGAAAACTGATCATTGGAAAAATGAGTCCAGATTTGAAGAAGAAAGAAAACAGATCTTCATCATTTGCGGTGGAGAAGTCTGTATCTGACGATGTATTGTCTGCAGCAGTGTCGAATGTCTCAAACCATTGGGTGTAGGACTCGGAGGCGTCTTTTTCATATGACGCATAATAATGATTACTTCAATTCTTTCATTGGACGAGAAGGAAGCTCTATTCTTATAGATAATGATGCTACATGTAGAGCAATGAGTGAAGATACAATGATGATCAGGATGTTTGATGGAGTGATACGCACTTTGACAGGTGTCCGGTATGTTCCAAGTCTTCGGAAGTCCTTAATTTCTTTAGGACAATTGGCACCTTTAGGATGCATGGTAACTATCGAGAAGGACGGTCTGAAGGTTTCAAGAGGTGGACTAATTCTTATGAAAGGAGATATGTTCTGAAGTCTGTACTTGCTAAAAGGAACCACGGTTCTTGGAGAGTCGTGTGTTGGAATAGATAGTTCTCGTGCATTGGATGCCACAAAGCTTTGGCATCTCAGGTTGGGTCATATTTCAAAGAAGGACTTAGAGTTGCTTCAGAGACGGAAGATGATCAAAGGAGAAAGCTTCGACAAAATGGACTTTTGTCGGGAGTATGTGTTAGGAAAGCAAACTAAAGTATCTTTTGACGTTGGACTCCATAGATCAAGCCGAGTGCCTGAGTACGTGTATAAAGATGTTTAGGAACCGGTTGATACTCCTTCTCTTGAAGGAGCAAAGTATTTTATCTCTTTTATTGATGTCTTTTCTCGAAAATTATGGATGTATGTGACGAAGGCCAAATCAGAGAATTTTGAGAAGTTCAAAGACTGGAAAGCGCTTGTTGAGAACCAATCTGACTCTAGGTTGAAGGTGCAAAAATCCGATAATGGCGGTGAATTTGTCTCTAGAAAGTTCCTCGACTTTTGTAGACAACATGACATTCAGAGACATTTCACTACACCCGGCGATCTGCAATCCAATAGGGTTGCAGAAAAGATGAACATGACTCTACTGAAGAAGGCTAGTTGCTTGAGATTGACGGCGGGCTTCTCTAGAGGCTTTTGGACTGAGGCATTATCAACTGTGGCGCATATCATAAACCGAATTTCGTGCTCAGCCATAGATGGGAAGATTCCAGCGGTAAAGTGTGGTAAAGCAGCGTATTTTGGTTACTTCCGAATTTTTTGTTGTCCTGTGTACGTTCACCATACAGGTGATGACAAGTTATGGGCTAGAGCATACAAGGGCATACTAATGGGATACACTGATGGTATCAAAGAATATCGAATTTAGAACCCTATTGATCGGAAGATTGTTCATTCTAGACATGTTACTTTTGATGAGTCTGCTATATTCAATCCGAAGAAGAAGCTACCTGCCACATCAGAAGATTCTGATAGGCCTAAGAAGATGGGAGATGTTCCCGTGTTCCACTCAAATAGCAAAGTTGTTGATGTTGTCGAGGAAAACGCAGTTGATGATACATCACAGAATAGTTCACAAGTACCATCTAGTAGTGCTGGTGATGTGCATGAATCTAGAGGAAGTCAGTTCAAGGTGGAGTTGAAAGGAGTTGAGGTGAAGCAGTACCTACCCGGGTCAGTCGTAGAACTATTAGGCTGCCCGAAAGATATGGTGATTGGCAGTTTGCAAACTTAGCCTTGCAATCAGTTTGACTATGCTCTACATGTGGTTCATGAGGAGCCGTATGACCTTGATGAAGCTTTGAAGTCATGTGACAGTTCGAATTGGATGTACGTTATGGAAGAGGAGTTATAGTAGTTGAAGAAGAATAAAGACTTGAGATTTGGTACCATCTCCTCAAGGAAGCCGAACCATAGGTCGCAAATGGATGTTCAAGGTGAAGAACGATGGGAGATACAAGGCTGGACTAGTTGCTAAAGGATTTTCACAAAGAAAGGGATTGGAATTTGATGAGATATTCTCTCCAGTAGTGAGGCATACGTCCATCCGCATTTTGCTCGCTATCATCGCAGCTCATGACTTGGAGCTGGAGCAATTGAACGTGAAAACTGCTTTCTTATATGGAGACTTGGATGAGACCATCTAGATGAAGCAGCCGGAATGGTTTATTGTAGATGGAAAAGAAAATTGGTTTGCAAATTGAAGAAGTCATTGTATGGATTTCAGCAGACGCCTAGACAATGATACAAAAAGTTTCACGCTTTTATGCTTTCACTTGGTTTTTATCGTAGCATCAAAGGCGTTTGTGTGTACTTCAAGCATTTAAAGAATGGTAAATGGGTGTATCTACTCTTGTACGTGGATGATAAGTTGATTGCTTCCAAGGATAAGGCTTTCCAAGGATAAGGCTGAAATTGATAGTTTAAAACGAAAGCTAAAAGCGGAATACAAAATGAAGGACCTTGGAGAAGCAAAGAAAATTTTGGGTATGAAAATCCAAACGGATAGAAAGATAAGACTTTTGAGGCTCACTCAACAGGAGTACATTCGAAAGGTGCTTACTCGATTTAGCATGGAATGTGCAAAGACAATCATCATGGAATGCTTTATTTGAGGCGATTGTTGTGTGATTTGGGCTTCGTACATGAAGGCGTGGATGTGTACTGTGACAATCAGAGTACAATCCACTTAGCTGAAAATCTGGCATTCAGCTCGAGGACGAAGCATATTGAGGTGAGAGAAACGTTTCTTGTCTCAATGAATGAAGAGATACTAGTTCGTCTTCAAAAAGTTCATATAAAGGAGAATGCAGCATACATGTTTACCAAATCGTTGTCTGTTGCTAAGTTCGAGCATTATTCGGACTTGATTCGCTTAATGAAAAGGCTAGGGGTCACGGAGATGGCACGGAGGAAGAGTTGAGATGGTTCATGAAAACGTTTGTTTTTATGGTGGAAATTGATAGATTCTACACGGAATGGGTACTTCGAACACATTGTTGACGGACGGTGGCCTTGTCGGAGTTTATTAGCAAAGTGTAATGGGTGATGACATTGCCAAAACTCATTGGAGAAGTATCCATCACTTGGAGCATAAAGGTGTAGATGAAGTTGGAAGAGGTGGAGATTATTGAAATTGATATCCGATTCCAATTGAAGAGGAGGAAGATGAAGCAAGCCTTAATTTTGCACCACAAAAGAGCCGTGTGAAGAAGAAGATACTGTTTCGAATCTCGAGCGGTGGAAGCTCGCTCGGTAATGAAATGCTTGGAAGCTGATTTGGAGATATGGATTTCGTTCAGTAAAATGGAGGAGCGGAAGAGAAGAAAAATTATTCCGAACGAATTATTTCGTCCGGTGATTTGCCGAATGTCAACATTTCATTCGGTGTTATGTCGAACGAAATTTTTCGTTCAGTATTTTGATGCCTCTCCAAATTTTTGGCTCGGCGTTTGCCGAATCAAATCAGATGCATGCCGATCCGAACCCCAGGGCTGCTATATAGCAGTTACCCCTTCTCATTTCTTCACTCTATAAATAGTAGAGCTTCTGGACAACAATGGTAGCCGAAATTGAGAGCTAATTTCAGCCAATTTCAGAGCAGTCCTAGAGAACTGAAACTCTGCAGAATTTTGTCTGTATTGTAAATTCTTCTTATGTATAGCCTTCAAAAATGAATCAATCTTGTAACTCTAATTTTTCAGTGATTAATAAAATATTCTCTCCTCAAGTAGATGTACACTGTCTCGCGGTAGTGTAACTACTATAAATATTGGTGTTATTTATTTTTCTGCATTGCATACATCTGTAACTGTCTGCTCTGGTGTTCATCTTTTGTTTGTTCCATCTCGCTACAATTATGATCCAATTGTTTTCCGCTGTGTTGGGTTTTTTATTCTCTTAGACTGATCATCTGAAGGGTTTTTCCCCAACAAATATCCCCTACTAACTTGCTTAAAGCTACATCCTTTCACAAACCAAATGTTATCATCGGACAAAAACTAACATAAATGCATTAAACTTAATGTTGAACCTCAAGTAAAACAAAGCCAAATGCTTAGATGGTTTGATACGTAAGTTAATACTACAACATTACAACATGAAGCAGGGCTGATTATATCTCCATAATTTTTGTGAAGAGCAGTAAATTGAACATAATTTAATGTGACTAAAAGACCACATGGTCACAATTAACAGTTTTGTTTGTTTGTCATACAGACAATTGTAAGTACCTGATCCGTTTTGCAATGGGTGAAATAGTTAGATTTCAAAAAGAGTAATTTCATATTTGAATCATATTGTACTATGAAGTCTAATGGGTTTCACTAGTTGGTACTATTAAAATCATATTTTATTAACATTGTCTTATTCTTAATTAATTAAACTATTTGTTACCAAGTGTGAAATTTGAAAAGGTATGAATACATCAAATATATTCATATTTTGAAAGGTGTGACAAACATGTGAAACATGTAGTGATTGGTTTTGTCATTTTAAATTCAAAAGAGAACAGGATTTAACATCAAAAGCAGTCTATTTAAACCAGACTTTCAATGCAAACACCAAATATACACAATGCAAAATGGATCCATGAACTTAGATTTAGCTATGCGATAGATGCAGAAGTCGGTACTGGTTCATTTTTTTCCCCTTTAACAAAAGAAGGGAAAAGTGAACAGAAATCTACATAGATTTAACTATATGACAGATGGTGTTACTCCTGTGATAACTTATTTGAAAAAGGACCATAATGCAATATGTCCAAATATCTCTCACATTCGGTATAATAATGTCGGCACATATAGACAGGGATGTATAACAGTACAGAATAATCCATGAATCTGAAGAAGAAATAAAGTATTTGTTATGCATCTGAAATGTTAAAATCTGGTTCATAAGAGTCTGAACGGAACATGGCCGTATTTAATTTCAATTTGAACTTGTGATCATGTGTCCTCGAATTCAGTGTACCCCATGACAATGTGCAATCACCTCCATCCACTCCATTTTATTAAGTGATTAATTTAATTAATTAATTTCTAATAAATGGCGGTGGTCATATAGCGTTGAAGGCACATGTATTTGGGGAAAGAGGATACGAAATCTTTCGAAAGTTATTTTATCGATGTCACGAACGATGGCTTATTTTATCGATGTTATTTTATTTTTCATTTCGAAGTTGAAAGTGATATATATTATGAGTTTGAAAAACAACATACAAAAATATATAAGAGCATGGTGACTAACTGATGCTAGTTAATATTAATGGAGAAGTTGATAATAATAAGCACCTTGATGCTTAAAGCTTATTTGTTATTTGAAGTTGCCAAAATCTCCTACACTTTTAAAAATAAAACAGGTTTTGATAAACTGAATATTTACATTTGAAATCACAAGCATGTATACCAATATTTAATCTGTTGAATATGGAATTTCCAAATGAATGAAATTTTGCATGAATAAGAACAGCAAATGTGGCTGTAGTTTAGTGGTAAGAATTCCACGTTGTGGCCGTGGAGACCTGGGCTCGAATCCCAGCAGCCACATACAACTTTTTAGATTGGCGCACATATACCATCATGAATTTTTACCTTCCCTTGCCTTTTTGTTTTCTTATTCAAACAAATCGCTGTTAACATATGCTCACTTATCAAATTAAAAAAAAAAAGATTAAAATGGATAACTTTTGCTGTTTCGGAATATGATGTCCAAAGATAAGCATATTCCAGAGCTTGGAGATCATGTTGTACATGTGATAGCAATGTATATCAGGCCAATGTAACACTTTCTGCTGTAGCAATGTAAAAAAGGTAGAAAATGACCGGATGAATAATAAGTCTGAAGGGTGACAGCTTATTTAATACTTTTGTCTAAATGTGCAAAGAGGACCAGTCTGCCAATCGCAATGCGATAAAACAGTACGAAGATAGGCAACATCACCTTCTATTGATGATGACCCCATAGCATTGAGAAACTACAACATTTAGTTTTGGTGAAACTCACCAAGTATATACAAAGAAATTAATGCATCAACCCCCACAGCTTTAATTAGTTTAGCATGTTTCCAATTATTGCACAAATTTTGACAAATAAAAAAAATGTATACCAGTTAGATATCTAATAACGCCATATTTCGTGGGATCATCTTCAGACCCAAAGACCCATGTTTCTTAGTTTAAATTAATGCACGTCACTACTGTAAATTTGTGTGCCATCTAGTAATTAAAATGTAGCAACAAACTATTATTCCTCCAATCTCTACATTATTAATAAGATCAGATTATCTTTTGACAGTTTAACTCAGTAATATATTAATCTAAAACCTCTACGGAGTTTAAGAAAAACTAAACCCTTGTTTGAAAATGGAACGCACGCCTTCATGATGCAAAATGAAGGCAATCTTTAGAAGGTAAAATATACTGGGTCTTAAACTTAATCACCTCAAATACTAGACAAAAATCCAATCCATCAGATATATCTCTTAAACCTAGGATATAATCTTTCCAACCAGCTTTCACACAAAACTTTGCAAGTGCAAAGTAAAAAGTGCACAAAACCCACTGTGTATAGACTGTTTTGTTCACGTGATGGCTGTGATCCGTATTTATGAAATTAAAAATAAAGTAATAAATGGAGAAGAAATAAATACTTTGTAGTGAATTTGAAATTTAAAATTGGCCAATAGAGATATGGAGGGGACATGGCTGCTTTCTATTCACATTTTCAGTTGGAAGCTAGCATATATCTTTTTGTTTAGCTAGAAGCAACATGCAGAAACATACGAGAGCATTGTGACATTGGAGATGGTCCTTATTGGTTTATCCTAAGAATTTATGGTCCTCCTTATATTATTGGATTACGTCACTTAATTTGAGATGATTCGTTCAAAAATAAAGACCTGTTTAGTTTCATCTTGAATTTTGCGTTTTTAACATTAACTACAAAATATGAGAAGTGTGAATGGACAACAGAGGAAATGGAAGCAAAATGGAGGGAACGACGGAGGAGATGAAAGAACGATTGAAGGATGAATTGCTTCTCATGCTTCTGGCATTGATGAATTGCTTCTCGTGCTTCTGGCATTTCTCAAAACAAAACAAAAAAGTTGCTTTCTAATTTATGTGAATATTATTTTCTAAATTGATCTCTTCCACAATATACATCATAGTCGTCAAGGCGCTTGCATAGGGGCGTCTAAATACCAAAAAGCCCTAAACGTGCCAGCCTAGGGCTTTTCTCCCCCTCCAAAAGCTAGCGATGCACAAGACGCCGAAAAAGCACCGAAAAATCACAGCGCTTGAAAATGCACGCTTTACCATTAAATCGTTTTTTTAAAGAAATTAAGTGCTTCAGCCCACAATCAAGCCAAATTAAGGCTTATTTGACAAATATCGATCACAGTAGGACACAGTGCAGAGTCGACATCAACTGTTTATGGCATAAAAATGTCTCCACTCTCAAAATTTACATCCGCCACCAATGAACTCGACCTACCACCGCCATTGAATTCAAGCTACCGCCTATTGCCTTCGTCTGCTCACATCGACACATCAATCTCTGCCCCTGTCGAAAAAGTGACACTCAAGGCGTCTAAAAAAGCCCTACGTGCAAAGAAGCGCTAGGCGTCAGCCTATGGTTTTTGGGGATTTATCGCCTTGACAACTATGATACATACGTTGAGCGCATCTTTGTATGGACAAAACTCGAAACTAGAAATGGCAAAACAACCCCAACCTAATGTCTAACCATCTTAAGTTGGACAGGTAAGATAGGAGATCCAGAGAAAAGGCCTTACTAACATATATAACATCATAAATCATCCCTTTCAGTAGGGATTATAGTATGATACAATAGTTTAGTGAAGCTTGCCAGGTTAAACAAATTAAATAATGTGTACGGTGTTTTATCTCATTACAATATTAACTCAAAGTACTGCTAGCAACACTAACACTGTCCTTAATGCTACAATGCTTTCTCACCTGTTGGTGGAGAGTCTAAATGACTACTAAATAAATTGCTATTTGAGATCATAAATGCATCAACAACCCCCTGTTTAATAACTATTTAAATTTATAACTGACTACTAGATTCATTTGAACAAAAAAAATCCTTTGGTTTCCACCGAAATCTACTTCTTTTAGTTTATTTAATCTAAGAAAGGCTAGCAACTCTCTTTATTGTTGCAATTCTGTCTCACTTATTGGGAACGAGTGTAAATTTTAGGAGAAAACATTTAATAAAATGGCTACACTCGTCAAGGAAGAATGTCAATAGCAATTTACTAATTTAATAACCAACTATGGATTGTAACAAACAGGAACGCTTGTCTTAACATCCAATAATAACTACAAAATTAAAGAGAGTAAAATACTGTACCCTACCTAAAACCTTCTATAGTACCTGACATTAATCTGATCATCAGTTTTAAAATATCAACTAAATCAAATATTTAATTCGAACCCAGCTTTCACATAAGAATCCTGAATACAACCAATATAATAAATGCACAAACCCCACAATGTACAGACTCACTTGTTCACATGATGCCGCTTTAATTATATGCGGCTCTCTAAATCCAGCGACAATTGCACCCACACAGAGTAATTTTTGCAACCTAAAGGATTCTATACTGGAAAACGTTAACAAAGCACATGCTAAGGATCAATCATTGTTAAAAAATTATTTTTCATTATATACTTCTATTTAAAATTCAAATATAGTGTTTTGATATCCAAAAGTAGATTTTCAATTAGTTTTAGAGGATCTCAACAGTTGGCTTACTAATAAAACCCTCCTTTATTACCACAGAATTACTAAAGAGTAAATTTTGTTATTTCTGAAAATATAATCAAACCATCATCCAAACATTCAATCATCACTCGCTTTGTATAACTTGGGTTAAACATACATCCAATGCGTAGTATCAAACATTGTATATTGTACATCCATTGCATAATCTCAAACATTAGGTTGGGTTAAACTGGGGTTTCTAACAAAGATTAGTTTCTATGCATGTGCTCTTAAATTATAAGATTTCCCAAAATAGTCATTAGTATATATGTGTAATTCAAAACTTTGTAAGAAAATATTTGCACAAAAGAACATACCTAGAGACCAGTAAGGCATAGGAGCAGGTCGACCAACAAAAGAAGTATACTGCTCTACGACATCCAAAGGCTTCGTACCCGAAAAGAAGTAAAAATCAAAAACTCCACCAATTACTTTATAAGTTAAAGAGTCCCCTCTATACACAACGTCCATCCCATTGCTATTAAGAAGCAGAACAGCATGAGCCCATGCCTCCCCATTTTCGTTTCTCAAATCCATGTACATTGGATGTGATCCATAAAGATCGGTGTTAAGATTGATAGCTGAAATATCAGTTGTATATATAGTATAAGGATCATTCGGCCTCAATTTAATACCACCAGGTTGTGTGTTCTCTCCAAGTCCATACAACGAAGCACTTTTAGGCAATTTTGTTGATATTTCCAAGTACTGATCTTTAAAGACCAAATTACTGAATGGGTCGTTTGGACCAGTGCTTGTATTGAAAATAGTTTCTCCACTGGCTTTTCTTCTGACTGCAAAACTGAATGGGTCGGAAATGTAGCTAAATATGAGCTCATTGCCAGAATATTCAGATGATGTGAAGGGTGAGGTTGTAGTTTTTGAGGCTTTTAAAGGTGGAGGTTGCTCTCTTGGAAGTAAATTATATGGAACTTCCCATCTTTCTTTTTTCGCATCAGTTATGTGTACTCTTAATCTTTCATTTGTTTCATGCCTGTGAGTAGCTAATACATCAGTATACAAAGTTGACAACAGAATTAGTCAAAAGTGTATTTGCAAGTGAACATAGAAATTATGAGCATTTAAACAAAAACTCAAAAACGAATCATATGGCCAAGAATAAGAATACAATTGATCAGATGCTTTATTTATTTATATATTTTGAATTAAAAATATTCACTGAGTTTTCCCTTTATTTGGAACCAAGCAAGTAGAAGGGTATGACTCTGTTATACATTTATTCATTCCAACAAGGAAATAACTTAATCCGTGACTGGAAAAGTTCTACCAATTTTGAAATATTTTATATTATACTACCAACCTCAACGTATTCTAATTTACAAGAGCATATAAAAGTAATAGAAACATTAACTTTGCTTAAGCATAATTCCATAATAACTTCAATGGCAGGACCGCAGACAAAAATTTCAAAATACAGATTGATTCAACAACAGTACAAGCATAATCAATCAAACCTAACCTTTTCAAAGTAAATGCACAAATGAAGTAAGATTCAAACAAAATAATGGAGACTCAAATCGCAAAAAATGAAAAAATGGGTTCCCAATTCAACTTTCTCTAGTAAAGATAAACTTATAACCGGAAGCTATAAGATTATTGTAAGAAACAAACTTTTGCTAAAACGTCAAAGTACACAGTAAAAAGAAAAAAAAAAATCACATATATAATTGAGTTCTTACTTGACAAAAAGCCTCAAATAAGGAATATCAGAGCCATAAACTGATGACTTTTGCTTCAACTGAAGAAAACCAATTAATCCACCATTTGCATTTTCTTCAATTGACACCAAGGAGTATAGAGAACCAATCTTTTGAGAATATACACAAATACTTATCAAAAAAAAGAAGGTAACATAGAATAATACGGAAATAAAAAAATTACGAGGCATAACTTATGTGACTATAGAAGGGACTACTGTGTATTTCTGTGTTATATATAAAGATAAAATGGGAAAGGTGCCTTTCAATTTTTGTTCTAATCAAAATCCGGGAAATGATGATTTTCAGCTGATGCATGTGAAATTGTGGAGAGAGAAATAATTACACTTTTAGGGTGCTTCTTTTGTGAAAAGAGTTCTTTTTTCAAAAGTGGCAACGCGTATTATACGGAATACATAGTTCAGAATTCAAAATGCTAAATACAAAATACGAAATACAATGCAGAATCTACAAATTCAAACTACAAAATGAAGAATGCGTAACAAGAAAAATATAGACATTTCTTAATGAAACCCAGCAGCAACTTGTAGTGATTTTTTTTTTTTTTATATTTGAGCGGAAGCGGTTTATTTGTTCAGAATCTAGTATTGCCTATTTAGATATCAATGACACTTAAAAAGAATTATGCAGTCTCACAGAAAAATAACAGAAATAGAAGACAAGAAGATTTAACGTGGTTCGGATATGAATATCCTACGTCCACGGAGACCCAACAACTTTTTATTTCACTAAAGAAGAGAGTACAAAAGAAAGAGGAAAGAATAATTGTGGATACTACACTTGCTTGTTCATACGAAGATAAAGTTCCTTCATTTATATAGACTTGATAATGAAGGGTTGCTTAGAGATTAAGCAAATCAATTTCCTGATTACGCAGATATCTTTCCAATTTGCGTGATTTGATTTTAGTATAAATAGATGGCGTAATCTTCGTTTTCATATCTTTCCTTTATTCTCCATGTCTAATAATTTATTTCTTCATATAGCAGACTAATTAATTGATTTACTAATTAATTAGTTTCCTTAAAATATCCTTCCATATATCAGCTAAATTAATTGATTTGATTGAATCAATTAATTAATTTCTTTCCCTTTTAACGAATATTTGAATCATCAAATTCAACACTCCACCTTGATTCAAATATAACAATCTCTCTTCATCACCTTATCATCGAGTAATCAGCATATAAGTTGTTGGGTCTAGCGCCCCATGGCGCTCAAGTAACAGGTATCAAACTGATCAAGTTTGAGCAATGCTCAAACTTGTCCTTAGGAAGTGACTTTGTCATCATATCTGAAGGATTATCCAAAGTACCCACCTTCAACAATTTGATCTTTCTTCGTTCTTCCTCAAGCATAAGAAAGAAACCTCTAACATCAATGTGCTTCGTCCGTGAACTATAAGCTTGATTTTCTACAAGATGAATCACACTCTGACTGTCTGAAAATAGCTCTACTGTCCGCTGCACCATTGAAAGATCATCCAACAACTGAAGTAAGTACAATCCTTCCTTTGTTGCTTCCACAATCGATATCAACTCTGCTTCAGTAGTCGATAAAGCTACGATAGATTGCAGCTTTGATCTCCATGAAATCGAGCCTATGCCAAGTGTAAAAACATAGCCCGACACTGACTTCCTAGCATCTCTATCCCCAGCGTAATCAGAATCACGGTATCCTCTAAGAAAGATGTCACCATCCACTCCACCATATAACAAGCCCACCGAAGAAGTGCCTCGAAGATATCTAAGAATCCACTTCACAGCTTGCCAATGCTCTTTGCCTGGGTTAGACATATATCGACTCACAACACCCACTGCATGGGCCAAATCTGGTCTTGTGCACACCATCGCATACATAAGACTACCAACAGCACTAGAATAAGGTATATCAGTCATATACCTTTTGTCTTCTTCCGATGAGGGAGATAAGTCTTTTGACAACTTAAAATGAGAGCCTAATGGAGTGCCAACCGGTTTAGCTTTCTCCATTCCAAATCGAGCGAGGACCTTCTCGATGTACTGAGCTTGAGTGAGCCTTAACTCTCTCTGCTTCCTATCCCTGCTTATCTCCATACCCAATATTCTTTGTGCCTTTCCCAAATCCTTCATGTCAAACTCTCTACTGAGCTCCGCTTTCAACTCCTTAATTCTGGCCATACTCCGAGATGCAATCAGCATGTCATCAACATATAACAACAAATAAATCATATCACCATCACATCTCCTGAAATAAACACACTGGTCTTTGAAACTTCTGGAGTATCCCTATGAAAGCATAAACTTATCAAACCTCTTATACCATAGTCTACGAGACTGCTTCAGTCCATATAGAGATTTGTTGAGTTTGCAAACATAGTCTGGTCTGCTACTGTCAATGAACCCTTCCGGCTGCTTTAAATAAATCTCATCATCCAGATCACCATGCAAGAATGCAGTTTTGACATCTAGTTGCTCTAATTCCATATCATAATGAGCAACCAATGCCAAAAGAATACGAATAGAAGTATGCCTAACCACTGGAGCAAAGATATCATGATACTCTACCCCTTTCTTCTGAACATACCCCTTTGCGACTAACCTTGCCTTGTATCTGAGATTACCATTTTCGCCGTCTTTCACTCTATAGATCCACTTGCATCCAATAGCTCTCTTGTCGATGGGAAGAGGCACCAAATCCCAAGTATGATTCCTCTGCAATGATTCAATCTCCTCCTCCATAGCAACTACCCAACTGGAACCGTTAACTGATGCGATGGCTTCTCTATAATCACAGGGCTCATCATGGACAACATTCAAAGCATATGTTGCCATATCATCGAAGTTAATATCTTCGATGCTCAATCCAACAAACTCATCAAGCCACTTAGGCTTTCTTCTTTGTCTGACAGGCCTAGGTTCCGAATGAGCTCCACCTTGAGTTTGATCCTCTGTACCAACATCGATATTATCCTCATCAACCACGGTGTCATCGGAAACACCATTTGAACGTCTATGGAAAGAATCAACAGATGACTTGCTTTGTGTCTGGTATTCTTCACATGTCCTCTCATTGTTATCCGATGAGGAAGGCTCCACCTTCAACATAGCCTTCTCATCAAAAGTCACATGCCTGCTCATAACGATCTTCTTGCTAATAGGACACCACAACCTATATCCCTTCACTCCTCTCCTATAACCTAGAAAAATACACTTGCGAGCTCTAGGTTCCAGCTTCCCTTTGCTCTCGTGCACATAAGCTGGGCAACCAAACACTCTGAGAAATGAATAGCTAACAGGCTCTCCTTTCCATACTTCTTCAGGGATCTTCATATCTATGGCAGTGGAAGGTGTGCGGTTGATGAGGAAAGCCGCCATAGATAAAGCTTCAGCCCAAAATCCCTTCTTCAATTTAGCAGTCAGTCTAAGGCATCTTGTCCTCTCCAATAATGTCCGATTCATCCTTTCTGCAACTCCATTAGACTGGGGGTCGCCTGGTGTGGTGTAATGCCTCTTAATGCCTTCAGACTCACAATAGTCGATGAATTCCTGTGATACAAATTCACCGCCATTATCTGAACGGAGAACTTTCAATTTCTTCCCTAACTGCTTCTCAACCATAGATTTCCACTTCCGAAACTTGGCAAAGGTTTCACTCTTTGACTGAAGAAAGTATACCCATACTTTACGAGAGAAATCATCTATAAATGAAACAAAATATCCGGCTCCACCTAAAGACGGACAAGGGGAGGGACCCCAGACATCTGTATGAACATACTCCAAGACAGCTTTTGCTTTATGCTCTCCTGTACCAAAAGAAATCTTCGTCTGCTTTCCAAGAACACATCCTTCACAAAAACCAAGTTTTGAATGATGAACCCCATCAATCAATCCTCGTTTTCTCAACTCATTCATGCTGCGCTCACCGATGTGACCCATCCGTAAGTGCCATAATCTGGAAGAATCCGAATCAACAGATGTAACAGAAGCCGATTCACCAATTACAGTAGTGCCCTTTAGTAGATAAAGATTTCCTGCCCTCACACCTCTCATAACAATCATGGAACCCTTCGATATCTTCATTTTCTCTCCTTCCACTACAATCTTCAAGCCAAGTCTACTTAATGTCCCAACAGAAATCAAGCTCCTCCTCAAATCAGGTACATGTCTAACATCGGTGATCGTACGAATAACACCATCAAACATCCTAATCATCACGCTACCAACACCCACCATACGGCAAGAAGCATCATTGCCCATCAGAACTTCTCCTCCATCAATTTCACGGTAAGTGGAAAAGCAGTTCCTATCAGGTGTCATATGATAGGATGCGCCAGAATCAATCAGCCATAAGTTGCTCTTCCCAGAAGAGCCAGAAGCTGTAAATACATCGGTGTCACTTTCTGTATCTGATTTCTCTGCTGTAGAAGCTGAAGCTTGCTTTGGATCTTTTCTTCTACCTTCAAGCTTGGGACATTGTGCTATGAAGTGCCCTGGTTTTTTTACAATAATGGCAAGTCAAATTCTTAGGCCTCCTAGACTGAGACCGTGAATAATTCCGTCCTCCACCTTTCTTCGTCCTGCTTTGGCCTCTACCTCTCTAAACAGATAAGCCTTCAGTATCACTATCCAAGCTAGTGCTCGCCAATCTACCTCTTAATACTTCATTATGAAGACCAGCCTTTACATCAGATAGGCTAATTTTACTGCGGCCATAAATCATGGAATTAACAAAAGCAGTATACTCCTTAGGCAAGGAACATAAGAGGATCACAGCTTGAGCCTCATCAGTAATATCAACTTCCGCTGCCTTCAGGTTCATAATCAAAGTCGTCAAAGCATCTACATGCTCCATGAGATCAGCTCCAGGCTTCATCTTGAACGAATAAAGTTGTTGCTGAAGAATAATCCGATTAGTGAGAGACTTGTCTTGATATGCATCCGATAATGCATCCCATAGTTCTTTCGCCGTCTTCTTTTGAGAGAATTCTCTAAGAACTTCATCTGAAAGGCTCAACTGAATTGTTGTAAGAGCTTCATCTTCCATCTCTTCCAAATCAGCCGCATCAATATCTTTCAATTTCTCAGGCGCAGAAACAACCTTATAAGTCTTCTCCTTCTTCAATACAGCCTCCATCTTCATCTTCCAAGTACCAAAATCTCCTTTTCCGTCAAAACGTGTTACTCCATAATTGACACCAGATCTGCCAACAGACTTACTAGAAGTAACCATTAATATCCAAACAGAAACAATAACACTAGCTCTGATACCAAACTGTAGTGATTTTTTTTTATTATTTGAGCGGAAGCGGTTTATTTGTTCAGAATCTAGTATTGCCTATTTAGATATCAATGACACTTAAAAAGAATTATGCAGTCTCACAGAAAAATAACAGAAATAGAAGACAAGAAGATTTAACGTGGTTCGGATATGAATATCCTACGTCCACGGAGACCCAACAACTTTTTATTTCACTAAAGAAGAGAGTACAAAAGAAAGAGGAAAGAATAATGGTGGATACTACACTTGCTTGTTCATATGAAGATAAAGTTCCTTCATTTATATAGAATTGATAATGAAGGGTTGCTTAGAGATTAAGCAAATCAATTTCCTGATTACGCAGATATCTTTTCAATTTGCGTGATTTGATTTTAGTATAAATAGATGGCGTAATCTTCGTTTTCATATCTTTCCTTTATTCTCCATGCCTAATAATTTATTTCTTCATATAGCAGACTAATTAATTGATTTACTAATTAATTAGTTTCCTTAAAATATCCTTCCATATATCAGATAAATTAATTGATTTGATTGAATCAATTAATTAATTTCTTTCCCTTTTAACGAATATTTGAATCATCAAATTCAACACAACTAGTTCAATTCGTATGCTATCTCGAACTAAAACCATAGCAGTTGTTGTTGTAGTTCTTTGAACTTGTTCATGATCATTATTTCCACTGTTTGGAATGTTATAATACTCTTTCATATATTATTCGGGCACCAGATCCGGAATATCATCGTCATATGCCATAAAATCAGGATCTTCGACATTGTACCTTCGTATGAAATTGTGAATAGTCATTGTAGCAATGACAATTTGTACATGAACATTATATGGGTATGTTGGCATGTTACGTAAGATTGTAAATTTTTCCTTCCAAATTCCAAAAGTCCTTTCGACTGCCATATGCAAACTCAAATGGTAGTAGTTGAAAACTTCATTTTCTTACTTTGGTTCATTCTGTGTATCACTGAAATCTAGAATATGGTATATTAAACGGCGAGATAAATATCCTTCCATTAGTGGATACCCTGAATCCACTAAATAATATTGTGCTCTTGGCGGATACGGAAAATTCAAACTGAGAGTATTTACAACTTCACGAAAGGTTCTAGCATCATGGGTAGTTCCTTCTCACCTTGCCCTTACGAACGTAAATGTTAGCGCATGCAGCCATTATATTATGTGTAGGAACACCTTTACATCCTACAAATCGTTGCATATCCGCTTGAGGAACATGAGCCATTACATGTGTACCATCAATAGCTCCAATATAACTTCTAAAAAATAGGTAATATCGTGGTAAAGAACTGATTCGTTCTGCAATTCTATTAAATTGAGGATCCACCGGTCTAATAATATCCACAGACATTAACAAAACAAAATCCAGAACTTTTACGGCTAACCGTATTAAGTGATCGTTGAAATCTTTCAGCAACATGTCATATAGGAATAGCCAAAGCGATTGTATAAGAAAATGGCTTCCATTTCTCTAACTGTAACATGCACCGCCGGCTGCAACTCATAACTTCCCAACCGCTCACAAAGCGACATAAAACAAAGCATCTTCATTCGGAAATTTCGTTGACACCGTTCTGCATGGTCTGTAAGTATTCCGTTAACCCAATTAATACCGGTAACTTCAGAATTATGTATCTGGCTCATTTGAGGTCGACATGTAGCATAACATAGTCCAAGGAACTGGATATCTTACATATCTTCAAAATCAAAACCATCAATTTCTTTATTTAGATCTGCCATCAGATATGAAGAAAGCATGAGAGAAGAGAATAGAATGAAATGATGAAGAAGATGAAGAAAGATGGGATTATATAGGAGTGATAGTTTGGGTGAACAGTTAGGGTGAGCCGTTTGCGTCCGCGTTGCGTCCGACGACTCGGACGCAAACGGCCCACCAACAACGGTTCACCCCAATTGGGCAATGTTGTGGGTTCCATGTCCAATGCGTCCGCCGTGGACGCCAACTTTAACTACCCATTAGAGGAAAAGAACGGTACCTTGGGCTTCGTTTGTTAAAATGACTTCAGCTAGCTGAATGCTGGGTTGTGGGTGCTGAATGCTGAAATGTTGTTTGATTGATAGCTGGTTATATATATGATTTATTGTAATAACTTGTTAGTTGAAAATTTTGCCTTTCGTTGTTAATATCATTTATTATTTGAATGGTACGATGAAATTACATGGCATGAGTTATTACATAAAAATGAAATATATTCAATGGCATTCTATAGGAAATTAAAAAAAAACTATTTATTAGCAATATTATTAAATTTGCCACAAATTAGAGAAGATCAGCAATATGATCATGCAAATTTGCTATAAAAGCTTGTGACTCAAATGAAAATACTTCACCATGACTTGGTGGAGCCTGTGATGATTCTTGGTTATCAATTACATGGCTTGTTTCCTCGTTTGTAGCATCTTCTTCTTGCTGGGATTCCAAAAATAATTCGTCACCAAGTAAGATGCGACGTAGGAAGTTGTGTATCGTCACACATGCGATAATAATATCTCTATGGTGGGAAAATTTGTATGGAGCCATTTTAACTAAAATGAAAAATCTTTTTTTAATACACCAAAACGTCGTTCGATGATATTCTTAATCGTGCATGTGCATAGTTGGATCTATCTTTTTTATTCGTCATAGTGTTGTTTCTGGAACTTTTCAACCAATAATGTGTGTTGCGATAAGAAGATAGAAAGCCTCTAGTATTTGTACAAGCCGCGTCATAAAGGTAATATTTATCTATAGCAAGATAAAAAAAATAAGTCAATACGTTAGCATGGATTTGTACATAAATTTATGGAATTTAGTTGCATAAATAAGGGATTGGAAAGTCGTTAACAGGATTGCAAATTGTTTCATTAAGCACCTTTGAATCATGAGTTGCTCCCTCCCATCCTGCCATGACATATATGAATTTCATATCGAAATCATACGCCGCCATAACATTCCGATAACAATTACCCTGACCTCCGCCTCTGAATGGAATTTGATCTCGTATTAGAATATTTGCATCTACCAAAGTGTCATCCAATGCCTCGATTGCATCTTTAAAAAGTGCTTCTCTTAATTGTACATGAGATTGTATAATTTCAATAGGTTTTTCAAAATTTGGCGGAATTATCATTTCTTCAGGGAAATCTCTCATGGCTGACAAAACTTCATGAAAATACTTGTTGACTGTTTGACTTGAATGTTGGTAACGATATCCAACAATATGATTTTTATAGTTATGACATATGATGGAAAAAAACATTGCCATTTTCTCTTCAACATCGATATATTTACTGTACCAAAGTCAACTATTTTGTCAAAACTAGCAACATAACTTCATAAAAGATGATTTATCCATTCTCAATTTGTCATACATCATAACTGAATGACCGATCAAGAGCTCTTTCATGTACACTTTTCCAGAAAGGGAAGAAGTCAAAACTTTCTGTCTGCTATTTTTACGTTTCTTGATCTTAAGCAATATTAAAAGTGATAACAACATCATATGCAACCTTTTTTTGACATCATTCTAAAATATCAAAAACATAAGTTAATTAGATGCATTACTTAAAAGTTCATATATTGAAGTAAAAGAAGGCCATCTATGATCAAATTACATATATTCTTCACTTTTACCCGGTTTCCTATGAGAATTTTAAAACACAAGCAAAATATACATCAATTGTAAAATAATGAAATACCCTCAATACGTTACAGTATATAAATCTACTATCCAACATGAAATATGTATTAAATTAAAACAAGATGAATATCTAATCTGTTCAATAAAATAGCAAAGACATAGCTACATACAACACGTCAACTGGACATACATAACTGTTGTAGCTCTTGACAATTATCCATTTGGAATTAGAATCTACTAAATTCATCTTCTTTATAATAATAAGCAAATCATATACTATTAAATGCCTAACATGTAATTTAAAAATTCAAGTCTGTTAACTACACTCCCTCATCCAAGAAAGCTACCCTCATCTCTGGTTTTTCGCAAAATAATACTTTAGTTTTGATATACTCCTGTTGGGATATAGCACTCATGCTCTTTAATTCTTTTAAAGCAACAATTACATCATCTATCGAAGGTACCTTTCCAGCCTCCTCTTTGCCAATTTGGTCTTTCAGAACTCCAACTAAATCTTCACTTTGTTTCTCCACCGATTCACCACTTGAATTACACTTTCTTTTTGAAGATGGATGAGGTTTGAACTTAGTAGAACCATTATCACCATTCTTCTCATTAAATGAACTATTATTCTCTCCGGTGATTGAAATTCCATCAAAAAAATCATCTTTCACGTAAGTAGACAAACGATCTTCCTCTATCTCTACATCAGCTTATGTTGTAATATCATCTTCCACTTGAATATTATTTGTATTAGGGGTGGATCAGATGATGCAAACGACCATGCATTTTATCCTTTTGTGAAAGTACTTTCAAAAATCACCTTCAACATTTCAATATTTTCTAAAGGATTATTTTGAAATTTTCATGCTTTAGGATGTTGTTGTTCAATGAGGTAAACATGAAAAATTAATTTAAAAATGTGAAAAAAATATTTAAATTATTATTAATAAAATGTAAAGCATATGTATTGAACTTACCCTAATGGCCTTATTCCATTTTTCTAGATGCCAAAGTACGATATTCATCTCAGCATTGAATCCATGTCCAGATAGTCCAGTCATTTTAGTCCAAAGTGCATAATCATCTCTTAAATAAGTATAATGATTTTTGAATTGCTTATGTTTGTAGTTGACATCCTACTTTGTATTAAAAAAATTCTCTAGTCTTCTCCATGAGTCTAAAGTCAAAGGAGCTCCTTTGTGCTCGTGATTAGTGACTTCTCTTACGCATAACTTAAGAAAGTGTATTTTCATTTCAGTATTTCTCAAAAAGTGGCCCTGCTCTTAGAAGTTACAGTTACTTCATTGTTACACATTTACTTTTAGATTTTTTATGTGACGCCATTCCTATTGATTTCAGATACACAACGAGGAATGTAACACGTAAGCTTTTTAATGTACTTAATGTAAACGGTAATTAATTCTTATAATCTAATATATGTAAAAAATGTAGTTTACAAACTATCTTTGGTAGACTTAGATTTTTAGTAGTAGAAAATAATTAATAATCTGCTTAATTTAAAACTAAACGTAAAAAGGTAACCACTCATAGTGTGTGTGTGTAAAATATGAAGTTAATGATGTAATATACAAAAAGAAAAAAAATGTTATGTAGTAAATAATCTACTATACATATATAAGTGTAGCAAATTTATACATGCTTTTGTTACAAACTTGGTTATCATAGATATATTTAATGGAATAACATAAAGAAAGAAAAAATAAAATCTAAACTTGTATAGAAAATAATCGTTCAACCAAAACAAATGAAAATTAATCACTGTGTATTTTTAAGCTCTACCATGTGCATAATTCAAAGTTAAAAGCCATTAGACTTTTCACTTTTTTAAACAATAATCATATCACGTACATAACTAATTTAATCATGTCTCCTTTTCACTGTGTAAAGTCTCATGCTCATCAGTTGAATTATTAGCAAACCCATACATATATACATGTAAAAATACAGGCTCCTTTTCATTTTGTAACATTGCATAGGTTTGTATAGGATTTCAACTAGCATATACATCAATCTGATTAGTGACTTTGCTTTTTTCAAGCAACACATTTATCCATACTTCAAACTATCTTTTCACATTAGATATTGTGAAATGAAGATGCATCGACCTAGAAACTTCATGAATTCACTTCCCCTACCGAACCAAAATTAGTTCTAATTCTTAATTGGACAACATTCTTTTCATTAGAACAAAATGAACATGATTCAAAGTTCAAACCCAAATGATCATTCAACCGAAAAAATTTAATCTCCTTTTCATTGTGTAAAGTCTCCTTTTCATTAGTTGAATTATTAGGAAACCCATACACATATACACGAAGGACTAAACTACACACAGTAATAAAAAAAATGTCAGAAAAGTTGCTGCTCAAAACTAATAAAATATGAAAATATAAAAATGTGAGAAACCTCAATAAAGTTGTTGCTGCATAAACTAACTACTGATAATAGTACAAAATAACATTACTAAAAAAAGAAAAGTATGAAATAATTATCTAAACAAAGAAGCTTGCAACTGCTTTGCAACCAGGGAAGTATTGTGTAACTGCTTTGCAACCAGGGAAGTATTGTGCAACTGCTGCTTTGCTTTTGATACAGCTGTGGCTGCTCTATATAGCTAAAAAACAATTAAGGGTATCCATTATAAAATATCTACAGCTATTTCAGAATTCAAATAAGCTCTACATATTCGCTTATTAATATTTTGCTGGTTTGAGTGAGTTTTTCTGAACGAATATTCCACCCAAACGATATTAAAACTGCTGAATATATTAAGTGCCTACATTCCGCATTTCAAAAAGTGCTTTTCTCTAAAGCAAATGGTACTTAGTCCATGTCCCTATTGTAACAACCAGAACAAAATAATAAAAAATTAACGTACTTCAAGACTAAGATTTAAGGAATTTTTTTAAATTTAGTCAAAACTTCAAAACTAATACCAAATTTAAGTCATTTAGAAACCTATTTATAAATATTGATCTTCACGTTGGCGTTGAGTCTCCCCTATGATGTATTTTAAAATTGCACCATAAATTTTGTTTTTTTTTAATTTTATATTGATGCAATTTCAATAGAGCCACTAGGAATTGTTGAAGAAAAAAAATTCCCTCCTCTTGACTTCATTTGAAAATAGACCAATATATATATATATATATATATATATATATATATTTCATTTGACGTAATTTCCAAAAATAAAGCCAATAGAAATAGCAATTTCCATTAGCTTTCATCTAAGCGTGATGGTATAAAACTTAGCAAAAAAATCCTCATGCAACATTTTCAAGTTGCGCCAAGAAAGAACATCGACTCAGTGCAACCATGGTAGAAACAGGTATATATTTGAAATAAGTTTACAAAGTAGTATACATTTGTAATTAGTTTCCAAAACTGGCTTGAATTTAAAATATTCTCAAAGTTAGGCAAATTCTATTCATACACCATAAATTACTTTATCCACACAACAAATTTTCTTAATAAAATTAAAGACAAAATAACCTTATTTAAAATAAAAGGAATTAAAATCGATATTAAAGAATGAAATTCCATATGTCCACATTGTATATGGTCGGTATAATTTCTTCTGTACAGCAACTAAAATTTCTACCTACTATCAAGTGAATTAAGTTTAATTTCCTTTGAAGCATTAAATTTTTCAAGTTATTTTCATATGTAATCAATTTTAATATTTTTCATTTCAAATTGTTATAAAAACTAAATTTTCAAATTAAATAACAAAATTAATATGGTTCATTGAGTCTTCTCTGTCTTTTACTATATTTAAAGCAATTTTGAATCTAATATCAAAATTTAAATACTCTAACATATTAATATTCAAAAATTAAAATTAAATTTCAATACATATATAGTTGAATAAATACAAATCCAATTAAAGATTCGAATTCAAATTGCGAAAGTGAACTCGTTGATTTAAGTATCTTTACTCCTTAGTTTGATTATGAGAGAAAGTTACTTAAATGACATTTTGATATCCCATTCAGGTAAATAAATATGTGATAATCTTCTTTTATAAATTATTTAAAATGTGCAAATTATTCTTTTTCAAACAAATAAAATACGTGTTGTTTTTGTATGTATATATAAGTAGATTTTAAATAGAATTTGAATTTGAATTTGAAAATCAAAAGATAAATATCTTAAAAATAAATTGGATTTAAAATAATATATATATATGATTTTTATTAGAGTATAATTAGTTTTATATCATTTTCTTAAATATTTTTAAAATATAAACAAAGGTAAGGTTTGAATATAAAAAACATTGAAAAACATAAATATTAAACTAAAGAGAAAATGAAATATAAAATTTTATAAAGCATATTAAAAATAATTCACCCATGCAAAATAATAAGTGTAAGATTAATAGCATGCATTTAAGTTTCATAATTTTATTTATTTTCTTTTATTTTTAAAAATAATCATAAATCAAGGCTATAAATATATCGATACTCTACTCTTTCATTTTCTTTTCTATCTTCATTTTCAAACTAAAGAAAAATAAACAAACCAGAGAAAATCATCAAGCAATCAACTTTTACAAATCTCAGTTTAAAGCAAGATTTCAACTTCAAAACTAAATCAAGTAGATCAGATCAAAAGTGATTTCCAGTTTATAAGTTTTCAAAAGAGCAAGCATTTTCTAGTTTTCCAAGCATAAAGCTCTCTGTTCAAACACCATAATCTGGTAAGTAAACATTTTTTTCTTAAAACTTAAGTTAATAATAATCTGATGCATGTGAATATTCTGGAATGTATAATATGAAATATGCTTTGCATGGACGTATAAATGTGATTTCATGTATATATATGTATGTGATATAAGTGTACATGTCTGTGCTTGCCCTGTTCTTAGTTTACAGGGTTTTAAAAAAAGTCAAAAAATCAAAATCTCTTCACTTACTCTCTTATAGGCTTTAATGTTTAAACCAAAACTATTTAAATTTGTAAGATATTAATTTTAAAAATAGTTCTATGTATAATTAGTTTATAGATTTCTGGAATATCAAGAAAAACAGTGGAAACTCGGAAACATGTTAAATTCGAACATCGGGACTCTTTGATTCACCTACGTAATATAAATCATCTTTGAAAATCATGAATTTTAAAGGAAAATTCCAGATTTTTAATGTTGTTTCGAGTGAGGAATCTCGGGTTGATCAAAGTATGTCTCTTGGGCATTTTTTAGTAATCGGAGGGTTTTGGGTGGTCGGGATCACTGCTGGAGGTAGCGAGGAGGTAGGCGATCTTGGGAAAAACGGTAGGTGGTTCTATCGACCACTTTGGCGGTGGTGCATCGACGAAGCAGGGTTTAAGCTAGGGTTTTGGTCGAGGTTGGAAATTGGGCTACTGCATCATCACCGGAGCACCGAAGTTCATTAGAGGTGGGGGATTAGGTGCGAGGTTGGTCGACGAAGCTGTGGACGGAGTCTCGAGGATTTTGGTGGTCGGTAGCGTCAGGTATGGGTTCTATTCCAGGTTGTCCTTGTTTGCTCGATTTCGATTTAGAGTTTATGTTGAAGTTTAGGTGGTCGGGATCGAAGGTGGAGTGATCATCGATGTGCTGGAGGTAGCATCGGTGGCCGGAGTTACTTCGATTATCGGTGCACGTGCAAGAGTTTCGGGTATCAGTTGGTTTGGAGAAGAAGGCTATGACTCGGGGGAAAGCTCGAGGAAAGGATTGAGTGGTCCAAGTCTAGCTTCGAGTCGTTCATGAGTGAGAGTTTAGCATGTTAAGAGTTTTAAAAGTTTAAACATAACAAAGTTAAAAAAAGTAAATTTTCTCGGGTTGGATCGGGTTGGGTACCGGGTTGAACTCGGGTTTGTATTTATAATAGTTTTAAAGTTTTAAATAAGCAGGTTTCTTTTTAAATTTAAAATAAATCAAGTTTAAACTATTTCTTAAATCAATTTCTTTTATATAATAAATGTTTTAAATATTTGGTTTAAGAAAGTTGTATGATTTATTTAACTTAAATTTATTAAGTTAAATTCTTAAGATTATTTTAAAGTTAAATTAAATGTGTAATTAAGTAGTTAATAAAAAGAGTAAAATGTTTTTAATTTATATGTTAATGATAATTAACTCCAAGATTTATTAAATAAGATTTTAATAATAATTAAGTAATTAATAAAGATAAATTGTTTATCTTAAAATATTAATTAAGGTCTTTGGTAATTATAGATTAATTAAATTAATGAAGTAATTAAAGAGAAATTAATTAATTAATTAATAATTAAGGATTAATCAATTAATAATTAAGGATTAATCAATTAGTAATTAAGATTTATTAATTAATAATTAACATTTATTAATTAGTAATCAAGGTTAATTAATTAATAATTAAAGGATTAATTAATTATAATTAAAGGATAATTAATCAGTAATTAAAGATTAATTAATTGATTTATAAAAGTAATTAAAGAATGATTGATTAATTCAATAATTGATTAAAATGGTTTGTAATTAATTAATGATTAATTAAGCAGGGTAGATAATTAATTCATAAGTGATTAATTTATTGAGTTAATTAAATTAATTATAGTTATGGATTAATAAGTCTTGCTTATGGATGATTGATTGTATAGAATGTCTGGATTGATTAATATTTGTGGTAATCTGTGATGTTCTCTGATGTGCAATACTTTGGATATAGCTATGATAAATGTAAGTTGTTTATCTGTGATGAATGCTAAGTAAATACAATGTTCTGGATTAGATTAAGTTGTTTACTTAAGCAACTTGGCCTAAAAGAAACGTTTGGATTTCGATGAGACCGGGATTGGATATCAAAATTTGTTATCCGAAAACCACATCGATCCAAGTAAAACGATAAGTTGTGAAATCTCAAGTGAAGATCGAGATGAAGTTTTAAAGTGCAAGGGCTATTTGTCGTTAACTTTGAGGGTGATTCCACAATGAGTGTAACGGAGATGTGCCTTCGGTTTCGTTCGAACCCAGGACGAACTTGTATGGATGAATGCTATCAGACTATCGTCAATGGAGGACGATGAGCATTCCAAGATAAGTGTTCTAAAAAGGTAATTATAGCCTCAAGCCTCATCGACCAGAAATGGAAAAAGCAGGGGAGGTGCACATAAGGCTAAGTAGGTAGCACCCAAGTAGGATAAGATTTTCCCCTATCTAGAGGTCCCTTTATTCGGCTGTGCGGACGGTTGTTGACCGCAACCGCTGGGTTGTCTTATTCGGACTATCCAGTAAGGGGTAACTCCGGTTTTGTGTTGCAGGGGATCAGGGTGGATCCTCGATACAGTGATCTAGAACACGTACTGTGACAGGCGTTACCCAAGTAGCCCTGCCATTGTATGGAATCCAATCTCCAATAAGTGATCTCGGACTTCATTGTATACCTATGTACGCTGGATTTAATGAGTATAACAATTTCGGCCATGTGAATATTTATTTTAAAACCCTAGATGCTATTATAATATAACCAGATTTCCTATCAAATGTTTTGGTTATTGTAAGGAAAAAACTCGTCCGTGTTTATTTACGGAGAGTCTTACGAGATACCTTTTATTTCAAAGATTTTTTTTCAAGTTAAACAACTTAACCGTTTACTCACACCAGACCCATGTTTGACCCGGAGTTTATTTCTGTTCTTAAAATCTTGGGTACTCAAATTTTTTATGAATACCAAGTGATCAGGTTGGCTTGATGAATTTTAGGAAAAGCTTGGAGGGGGAGTTTTGGCGTGTGTGTATATATATATATATATATTTCCGTTGTGTTGGTATCATTTGTCTGTTGTATTTTGGAATGTAATGGATAGACAGGTCTTCATGACTGTCCACTATGATGTTGTAACTGTATTGACTCTGATGTGTAATGACTATGTAATAGTTATGTGATGTATTATATTTTTCCGTTTCAGTTGTGAGATTCTGATGTTGTTTAGTTCTTTCTTTCTATCTATTTTTTCTATCTATTTCTTTCTTAATGACGATACGTCTTTCTGTGGAATGAAAGGCGGGTCGTCATAGTTGGTATCATAGCGCTAGGTTGAGATAATACCTAGGCTTTGGACTAGTATCTATCTTGAGAGCGCGTATTTTTAATTTTTATATATCTATATGTCTGTCTAATTGTTGGGTTACCTATCCAGGTTACCAACATGAGTTCTAAAGGAAGGAGAGGCAGAGTTGTGGGCAGCATGACGACCACTAATGTAAGAGGTCCGACTGCTGGCGAGGCTGTAAATCCAATGCCGCCTCGAGTAAGTTTTACTGCATTGTGTAAGGATATCACCAATCTCGGAGGGAAGCCTTTTAAAGGAATAGAGTCCATCGTTGAAGTTCGGGCTTGGTTACGCTCGTGTGAGCGAATTTTAACATTTTGGATCTGTTAGATGAGCAAAAGAGAGTGATGGCATCGTGGAAACTTAAAGAAGGAGCAGCTACATGCTGGGATGCAGTTACAATGAATATTTCAAAAGATGATATTTCTTGGAGCAAGTTTAAGGAACTGTTTGAGGAACAGTTTATGCCTACAGCTGGGAAGACTCGTATGTATAGAGATTTTCTAGATCTGAAGCAAGGGAGTATGTCGGTATCCGAATATAAGACTAAGTTCAATGAATTATCTCGCTATGGACCTCGTCTGATTGACACTCCCCTCAAGAAGAATGAGATGTTTGTACTTGGTATGAGGTTCGAGTTCCACGAGAAGATGACAGCTCATCTCAAGGGATCATTCATGGAATTGATTGATATGGCATTGAGGTAAGAGGAGCTTATGAATAAGAAACCCCTAGCATCTGTCGCAGCACCGAGTGGAACTTCTTCTAATCCGAACAAAAGGAAATTCAACCCAAATTGGAAAAAGCAAGGCAAAGGGAAATAGGGAGGAAACAACGGAGCTCGTAAGTGTTATGTGTGTCAGCAAGAGGGTCATTTGGCTAAGCAGTGTTCTAGAGGAAGAACTCAGTAGTAGCAGCATCAGAGTGGATGTGGTTCTGCAATGATTCAGAAGTCCTTGTGTTTCAACTGTCAAAAGCAAGGGAACATGGTGAAGGCTTGTCTACTTCTTCAAAGTGCTCAGCCAACTAAGGTGTTTGCTATTCAAGAAGGACCATCAACTTCTTCAAATGGGAAAGGCAAAGGCGTTCTGAAAGGTACTTTGCTTTTAGATGGCATTTTTGTTAGATTTTTGTTTGATTCTGGTGCTTCCCTTAGTTTTATTTCTTTGGATACGGTAGAGAACTTTCATCTTACCCCTGGTATTATGGACCGTCCTATTTTTGTATCTAATCCTATAGGGGGAGTAACCAAGTTAGATAAGATCTGTAGATGCCTAAGAATTTCTTATCCGTCCTATAGTTTCTCTTACGACCCATTTGTATTAGATTTCAAAGTGTTTGACCTTATTCTGGGAATGGATTGGTTAGATAATAATAAGGCTGTTCTGATGTGTGAAGAGAGAATTGTGTCTTTGGTAATTGAGTTGGGAAGCATTGCAAAAGTGACTTGCGATAGTTTTGGAGTTCACTTGAGTAATCTTTTGCATGGAATCGAGGTATCTCTAGAAGGCGTAGAATCCATCGAAGTGGTCAGAGATTTTTAGGATATCTTCGAGGAAGTCAAAGGTTTGCCCCCGCACCAGAAGATAGAGTTTCGGATCGACTTAATTCCGGGAGTAATACCTGGTGTTCAACCTAGTAGAAGGATAGCTCCGAGAGAGAGAAGAGTTGGTGAAGCAAACCCAAGATTTCTTAGAGAGAGGTTTGATCCGACCTAGTTATTCTAGCCGGGGTTCTTCTGTAGTCTTTATGACCAAGTCGGACGGATCATTAAGATTCTATGTAGATTATCAGGTGTTGAATAGGGTTACTATTAGGAATAAGCATCCTTTGCACCGTATAGACGATCTTTTTGATCAACTCCATGGAGCTTCTTTTTTCTCCTAGTTGGATCTAGCTTCGGGTTTCCACTAGCTAAAGGTAGCTAAGGATAGTATACCCTTGACTTCTTTTAGAGGACCCAATTGTTTTTATGAGTGGCTGGTTATGCCTTTTGGGCTAACCAACGCTCCAGCCTATTTTGTGGATCCGATGAACCGAGTTTTCCAGGATGTGTTGAACAAGTTCATGCTCATGTTCATCGATGACATTCTCGTCTACTCCAAGTCTAAAGAGGATCATAAACATCATTTGGAGATAGTGTTGGAGACTTTGAGGAGGCAAGTCCTGAAGGCTAAGTTTTCAAAGTGCCATTTCTGGAAGTCGGAAGTTAGATTTCTGGGGAATATTGTATCTGGAGAGGGTATTTCTATAGATCCGGCCAAGGTAGCAGCTATTCAAGAGTGGAAGCCACTACATACTCCTACAGTTTTCTTGGTTTGGCAGGGTGCTATAAGAAATTTATCAGGGACTACTCTAAGATTTATTCACACTTAACCAAGTTGACTAGGAAAGGAGCAAAGTTTAAATGGACCCCATAGTGTGAAGAGGCATTCCTGGATTTGAAGGCAAGGCTGACCAGTGCACCTATTCTAGCTATTCCTGATGGTAAGTGTAAGTTCGAAGTCTACATAGATGCTTATGGAGTTGGGCTGGGTGCAATGCTGATGCAGAATGGGAAATTGATTGTGTATGCGAGTAGGAAGTTTAAGCCACATGAGAAGAATTAAGCTACGCATGATCTGGAATTGTTGGCAATCATCTTTGATCTGAAGATTTGGAGGCACTATCTGTTGGGAGAGAAGTTCGATCTTTTCACTGATCATAAACCTTTAAAATACTTTTTCTCCCAGAAGGATCTGAATTTGAGGCAGCAGAGGTGGGTATAATTTTGGCATCATATGATCTGGATATTCTTTATACTCCGGGAAAAACGAATGTTGCAGCGGATGCTCTGAGTAGGAATGCAGTTTTGGCTATTTTTGAAGTTGTTTCGTCTCTTCTTGAAAGGATTGCGAGTAAGCAAGGATCGGATAGAAGATTGAGTGAAATCATTAGGAGAGTTAAGGATGGTCAGTGCTTTAGTTTTGAGATTGATGACCAGGAAACTTTGAGGATCAATGGAAGAATTTGTGTTTCGAATTTCAAGGATTTGAGCCAAGAAGTTTTGTCAAAGAGTCATCGCTCCAGGCCGAGTATCCATCCGAGGATCTCAAAGATGTATAAGGATATGAAGAGAGTCTTCTGGTGGAAAAGCATGAAGAAGGATATAACTACTTTCGTCAATGGATGTGTGATCTGTCAACAGGTTAAGGGTGATCAACAGAAAACCACGGGATTGTTGCAGCCTTTAGAAGTTCCAAAGTGGAAGTGGGAAATGATATCGATGGATTTCATTGACGGTTTTCTAAGGACCAGAAAAGGAAATGAAGGAATATGGGTAATCGTAGACCGGCTGACCAAGAGCGCCTACTTTATTCCGTTTAAGGCAACCAAAACTGCAGCGTTTGTAGCGGAGATTTTCTTGAAGGAGATCGTCAGGTTGCACGGAGTTCCCATCAACATAATAAGTGACCATGATCCAATCTTTACGGGTAAATTTTGGGTAGCTCTGCAGACAGCTTTGGGTACAAGATTGAGTTTAAGTACATCCTATCATCCCTAGACCGACAGACAAACAGAAAGGCTGAATCAAATTCTTGAAGATATGTTGAGGGCTTGTCTTCTGGATTTTGGTGGATCTTGGGAGGACCATCTGCATTTAGTGGAATTCTCATACAATAATAGTTATCAGGCGAGTATTAAGATGGCACCCTATGAAGCTTTATACGGGAGACCGTGTAGATCACTGTCCTGTTGGGTAGAATCGGGAGATTGTTTTGTTCTTGGTCCAGATTTGATCCGAGAGGCATCTAGGAAAGTGGAGCTAATCAAGAAGAGAATGAAAGCAGCCCAGGAGCATCAGAAGAGTTATGCGGACAAGAGACGGAGGCAATTGGAATTCGAAAGAGAATTGGTTTTTGTCAAAGTTTCCCCGATAAAAGGAGCGATCAGATTTGGAAAGACGGGAAAGCTTGCCTCGAGATATATTAGACTCTTCCGTATGCTTGATAGAATTGGTGCTTTGGCCTACAGGATTGAATTGCCAGTCTGGATGGCTGGAATTCACAATTTTTTTTCATGTATCTAATCTGCGGAAGTACGTGTACGACCTATCTCTAGTTATGGAATCGGCATTGCAGGAAGATTTAGAGACCGAACCGGACTTAACTGTGGTCGGGCATCCAGTCCAGATAGTTGATCAAGATGAGAAGCAACTCAGAAACAAAGTGGTGAAGCTGGTCAAGGTTCAGTGAAGCGAGGATCCCAGAGATTGTATCTGGGAAACTCTGGATAGTTTTAGGAAATCCTATCCAGATTTGTGTCTGGATAGTTAGAATTGTTGTTTGAATGAATTGTTTGTTTGGATGTTAGTGTGTGACTGATATGTATGCTTGGATTATTTGACATAAAAGCTTTTGGATTATCTTTTGCTTTTAATTTCGAGGACGAAATTCTTTTAAGGGGGAGGAATGTAATATCCCGGAATTTCAGGCAAATAAATATGTGATTATCTTATTTTATAAAGTATTTAAAATGTCCAAATTATTCCTTTTCAAACAAATAAAATATGTGTTGTTTTTGTGTATATATATATATATATATATAAGTAGATTTTAAATAGAATTTTAATTTTAATTTGAAATTTAAAAGATAAATATCTTAAAAATAAATTGGATTTAAAAATAATACATATATGATTTTTATTAAAGTATAATTAGTTTTATATTATTTTCTTAAAGATTTTTAAAATATAAACGAAGGTAAGGTTTGAATATAAAAAACATTAAAAAAGCATATTAAATATTAAACTAAAGAGAAAATGGAATATAAAATTTTATAAAACATATTAAAAATAATTCACCCATGCAATAATAACAAGTGTAAGATTAATAGCATGCATTTTAACAAGTGTCACAATTTTATTTATTTTCTTTTATTTTTAAAAATAATCATTAATAAAGGCTATAAGTATATCTATACTCTATCTTTCATTTTCTTTTCTATCTTCATTTTCAAACTAAAGAATCAAAGCCTGTAAAAAAAATAAACAAACCAGATAAAATCATCAAGCAATCAACTTTTACAAATCTCAGTTTAAAGCAAGATTTCAACTTCAAAACTAAATCAAGTAGATCAGATCAAAAGTGATTTCCAGTTTATCAGTTTTTAAAGGAGCAAGCATTTTCTAGTTTTCCAAGTATAAAGCTCTCCATTCAAATATAATAATCTGGTGAGTAAACATTTTTTCTTAAAAGCATAAGTTAATAATAATCTACGCATGTGAATATCCTGGAATGTAT
Source organism: Allium cepa (assembly GCA_030765085.1). Classification (NCBI taxonomy): domain Eukaryota; kingdom Viridiplantae; phylum Streptophyta; class Magnoliopsida; order Asparagales; family Amaryllidaceae; genus Allium; species Allium cepa. The sequence goes on along the minus strand of CM060930.1, from coordinate 1,584,872 downwards.
GATATGAAATATGCTTTGCATGGATGTATAAATGTGATTTCATGTATATACGTATGTGACTGTCTACGCTTGCCCTGTTCTTAGGTTACATGGATTAAAACAAGTCAAAAATTAAAATCCCTTCACTTACTCTCTTATAGGCTTTAATATTTAAACCAAAACTGTTTAAATTTATAAGATCTTAATTTTAAAAATAGTTCTAAGTATAATTAGTTTATAGATTTCTGGAAAATCAAGAAAAACAGTGGAAACTCTCAAACATGTTTAATTCGAACATCATGATTCTTTGATTCACCTATGTAATCTAAATCATCTTCGAAAATCATGAAATTTAAAGGAAAAATCCAGATTTTTAACGTTGTTTCGAGTGAGGAATCTCGGGTTGATCAGAGTTTGTGTTTTGGGCATTTTCTGGTGATCGGAGGGTTCTGGGTGGTCGGGATCACTGCTGGAGGTAGTGAGGAGGTAGGCGATCTCAGGAAAAATGGTAGGTGGTTCGATCGACCAATATGGTAGCGGTGTATCGATGAAGTAGGGTTTAAGCTTGGGTTTTGGTCGAGGTTGGAAATTGGGCAACTGCGTTGTCACCGAAGCACCGGAGTTCATCGGAGGTAGTGGATTAGGTGCGAGGTTGGTCAGTGAAGCTGTGGACGGAGTCTCGAGGATTCTGGTGGTCGGCAGCATCAGGTCGCGGTGGTTTTGAGCGATGGGTTCTGTTCCAAGTTGTCCATGTTTGGTCCATTTCGATTTAGAGTTTATGTTGAAGTTTAGATGGTCGAGATTGAAGTTGGAGGTGATCGTCGATGTGTTGGAGGTAGCATCCGTGGTCGAAGTTGCTTCGATCATCGGTGCATGTGCACGAGTTTCGGGTATCAGTGGGTTTGGAGAAGAAGGCTGTGACACGGGGGAAAGCTCGGGGAAATGATGGAGTGGCTCGAGTCTGGCTTCTAGTCATTCGTGAGTGAGAGTTTAGCATATTAATGGTTTTAAAAGTTTAAACATAACAAAATTATAAAAAAGGTAAATTTTCTCGGGTTGGACTCGGGTTGGGTGCCGGGTTGAACTCGGGTTTGTATTTATAACAGTTTTAAAGATTTAAATAAGCAAGTTTCTTTTTAAATTTTAAAATAAATCAAGTTTAAACTATTTCTTAAATCAATTTCTTTTATATAATAAATGTTTTACATATTTGGTTTAAGAAAAGTTGTATGATTTATTTAACTTAAATTTATTAAGTTAAATTCTTAAGTTTATTTTAAACTTAAATAAAATGTGTAATTAAGTAGTTAATTAAAAGAGTAAAATGTTTTTAATTTATATGTTAACGATAATTGATTCCAAGATTTATTGAATAAGATTTTAATAATAATTAGGTAATTAATAAAGATAAATGGTTTATTTCAAAATATTAATTAAGGTCTTGGGCAATTAAAGATTTATTAAATTAATGAAGTGATCAAAGAGAAATTAATTAATTTATTTATTAATAATTAAGGATTAATTAATTAGTAATTAAGGATTAATCAATAAGTAATTAAGATTTATTAATTAATAATTAAGTTTTATTAATTAGTAATTAAGGTTAAGTAATTAATAATTAAAGGATTAATTAATTTATAATTAATCGGTAATAAAATATTAATTAATTGATTTATAAAAGTAATTAAAGAATGATTAATTAATTCAATAATTAATTAAAATGGTTTGTAGTTAATTAATGATTAATTAAGCAGGTTAGGTAATTAATTTATAAGTGATTAATTTATTGAGTTAATTATATTAATTATAGTTATGGATTAATAAGTCTTTCTTATGAATGATTGATTTGTATAGAATGTCTAGATTGGTTAATATTTATAGTATGATAATCTGTGATGTTCTGTGATGTGCAATACTTTTGATATAACTGTGATAAATGTGAGTTGTTTATCTGTGATGAATGCTGAGTAAATACATTGTTCTGGATTAAATTGAATTGTTTACTTAAGCAACTTGGCCTAAAAGAAACGTTTGGATTTTGATGAGACCGGGATCGAATATCAAAATTTGTTATTCGAAAACCACATTTATCCAAGTTAAATGATAGGTCGTGAAATCTCAAGTGAAGATCAAGGTGAAGTTTTGAAGTGCAAGGGCTATTTTTCGTTAACTCTGAGGATGATTCCAAAACGAGTTTAACGGATATGGTGCCTTCGGTTTCATTCGAACCCAGGACGAACTTATATGGATGAATGCTATCAGACCATCGTCAATGGAGGACGATGAACATTCCAAGATAAGTGTTCTAAAAAGGTAATCGTAGCCTCAAGCCTCATCAACCGGGAATGGCTAAAATGGGGGAGGTGCACGTAAGGCTAAGTGGCTAGCACCTAAGTAGGATAAGGTTTTCCCCTGTCTAAAGGTCCCTTTATTCGGCTGTGTGGGTGGTTGTTGGCCACAACCGTGGGGTTGTCTTATTCGGACTATCCAGTAAGGGGTAGCTCCGGTTTTGTGTTGCAGGGGACCAGGGTGGATCCTCGATACAGTGATCTAAACGACATACTGTGACGGGTGGTAGCCCTGCCATTATATGGAATCCAATCTCCAATAAGTGATCTCAGACTTGATTTTATATCTATGTATGCTGGAATTTAATGAATGTAACAATTTCGGCTATGTGAATATTTATTTTAAAACCCTAGACACTATTATAATATAACCAGACTTCCTATCAAATATCTTGGTTATCGTACGGGAAAAACTCATCCGTGTGTATTTGCGAAGAGTCATACGAGATACCTTTTATTTCAAAGGTTTTTTTTTCAAGTTAAACAACTTAACCGTTTACTCGCACTAGACCCATGTCTGACCCGGAGTTTATTTCTGTTTTCTTAAACCCTTGGGTACTCGGATTTTTTATGAGTAGCCAAGTGATCAGGTTGGCTTGATGAATTTTGGGAAAAGCTTGGAGCAGGAGCCTTGTCGTATCTATGTATATCTATTTCCACCGTGTTGGTCTAATTTGTCTGTTGTATTTTGGAATGTAATGGATAGACGGGTCTTCACGATTGTCTATTGTGATGTTGTAACTGTATTGACTCTGATGTGTAATGACTACGTAATAACTATTGATGTATTATATTTTTCCGTTTCCGTTGTGAAATTCTGATGTTGTTTAGTTCTTTCTTTCTATCTATTCTCTTTCTACCTATTTCTTTCTTAATGATGATACGTCTTTCTGTGGAATGAAAGACGGGTCGTCACAGAGATAATTATTTTGTTTTATTCTAACGTAAGAATGGTTGTGTAATATGCGTGGTGTATATAGAGAAAAAACTAGAGTATATTATTTTTAAAAACAGTTTGGTGTACGTAAATAAATTTGTGGTATACGAATAAAATTTCCACCAAATTAAATAGTTTTAACCTGCGAGGTTTGATGTGTTGGAAAGTTTCAACATGTGGGCCACATGTGAAAAATAAAAGTGAAAATTAGGTTGTAGGACTTCTCATTCTAGGATTAAGTTTTAAGGACAACACTTATGAATAATTAGTTTTAAGGACAATTTACAAGAAAATGATAAATTCATTTATCTTTTATATATCGCGGGAAAATGATAAATTCATTTATCATCCGTATAACTGAAAATGATAACTTCATTTATTTTTTTCCCATAAATTGTTCTTAAAACAAATTTTTCAAAAGTGTCATCCTTAAAACTTATTACCCTGTACAAAGAAAGCCTTTGTGTGAAAATCTCTTAAAATAAAAGTTTGTGCTATTTTGGCGCAAAGCCTAATTAAAGTGATCAAATTATAAATTGAAGTTAAAAGGCTTATGTGGAATCGACTAACTTTCTATAGCCGAAAAATATTAAATAAAAATAACTACAAGCGCACGGCGTACAATTTTAGTATGTGGCGAGTACGGGTTGATCCGTAAGGAATTGTATTGATTTTAAAATTTATACTCAATCAAATTAAATCAAGATTTGAAGTTGTGATTAGCTAAAAATTTCTAGAAACTAACAAAAAATATAAGTGGATAAAAATATGAGAGTATAAGGCATTTAGAGGTAATGTTTTTTCATCACATAAGTCAACAAAATCAAATTATGATCTCTTTTTTGGTCATTAGTGAATTTATTTGATATGTTTATCATAATTATGGCATATTTATGCTATTAATTAGCCCAATATAAACCATTAAATTGTAACACACCCATTAAACCGCTTGTTAACTCTCATGAAAATGACAATGAAATTAAATATAAATCTTATTCTAAGCATGATACATTTACTATCGATTAGTAACATAGACCATCAAATTTTGATTTTAAAATTCACTTCATTACCATAATCATATGTTGATAAAGAGGCAATTTGTGTTTTTGTTTGTTTAAGCATAACATATTTGGTTTCAACAACATAGGCTATCAAATTCAAAGCTAAAACAATAAAAAATTTACCCATTCAAACATTTCCATTAAGAACAAAAAGAGATAAAAAATTAGCAAACGTTGTATCTACATGATTAAGAGAGCTTCATCACCCCTAAATTGAAGGGGTTTAGCTGCTCATATTTGTTATCACGTCGCCAAATGTAGATTGCAACGTAGGACAAAAACAAAAGCAAAAGAGAACTAATTAGAATTAATCTACTTGCATAAATATATCTATGCTACTGACATAAAAGAAAAGAACATGAATTAAAATTACATATAAGAAAATTACATGAAAGAAGGCTAATAAGCCATTAAAAAGAAAAGAGAATTTTTGTTTAAATCTTAGCCTAAAACTAAACTAACTAAAGAGGAGGCTAAGAGCTTTATTATATGAACATTTAGGGTATTTATACATGCTTTGAAACCCTAATCATATTTTTGGGGACTACCCAAAATACCCTTGAGTAAGTGTGGCCTTCAAGTTGTCATTAAGATGAGCATAATCGTGGCGACCCATCCTTCTCGACCCTCAAAAATCGACACAAATAAACCACCATATAATATGCCGACGATCTAGTGTCAAAAAAAAGATTGCCGAGGGAAAGAAAGAAGGAGGTAAAAGAAGAGAAAACAAAAACAACATCAGAATCACATTCGTAGTGGAACAAAATATAATAGAAAATAACTGATCTTTACACAAAAAGAAACTATATCTATTTTACATTACATCATCAGAGTACATCACGGTCAAAAAAATTACTGGACAGTTATATTAACTTGGCCTCACAACTGAATACACAACTTATACTACACAGCAGAATATATATCAAGTACGTATGATACGTCTCGCCATCCAGATCGTCTCCTGAGCTTCATAGCATCCCATCCTGTATTTATCCCAATTTAAATCCTGTATTTATCCCAATTTAAATCCTTTATAAATCCTGTTCGATTTATCCCAATTTAATTTACGTCCAAATCCATAAATTTCTTCCAGCACTTTAAAATGAACCACGTTTATTTTTAAAACACATTTCCCATCTCCTTATAATCACTTTCAAAATATATATACTTAAAACATTTACATTAAGGCTACTAAAATTACTTAAATAAAATAGTACTTAAGAGAAATTCTATAAGAGTTTCTAAGTAAAAGTTAAACCAAAATTTCTTTTTAAAATAAAGTTATTATATCAAATATTTATATTAAAATTCCATTTTAAAAATCATAATACTAATTTACCCTTAAAAATAATTAACCCCCATAATTAACTTAAATAAATATTCACTTTTCACTTACAAATAATTAAAATAATAAATTTTCTACAACATTCTTAAAAAACATTTTTTAAACTTCTAGTTTATGCTTTGAAACCTTTTCTTTGAAAATATACTTAGTTTTCTAGGAAAAATATACTTCCCAACCTTTTAAAATGAAATCAGCCTTTTTATTTTTAAAATGAATTGCACCTTTCCTTGTAAATTCCACCGAAATTTATACTTCCAAATTTATCCACTGATAAGTATTCCACTTTATTTATAAACCTAGTTTACAAATTTCCATTCCTCACTCTCCTTTAATTCACCGTTTCCAAAACACTTAATTGATTTCAAACCAATTTCTTGGTTTAAATTCCCTTTACAAATTTATTACTCAACTTATCAAATTCCCAATAATTATACTAAAGAATTTTATTTTCATTTCCTTTTAAAAAACCAATTCATTCTATTCTATATTTTAAAATACCAAATTACATTCATCCAAATCTTTGCGTCGAATAACTTAATTTCCAATACAATCTATCACAGGATATCACATAACATATCACAGATATTGTAACGACCTGTAATTTTTAGCTATTTTTCTTTATTAAATTTAAAGTGATTATTGAATGAAAATGGTTATTAATGTAATTTGTTGAATAATTTAATATTGAAAATTATTTGAATAATTACATTCTGAATTTACTATGATAGAAAATGATGCTGTAAGTTGAATTAATTGTTTTATAAACAACAATTAAGATTGTTAATATTTAAAATTGGATTCAAATGTGAATAACTAAAATTGAAATTTTATATTGTAATTAACGAATAAAAATAGCCATTTTGGCAACTATCTCGGACTTCGACGAAACCAGTTTCATTGGATCCGTCATAGTGAATTATTATAAGATTTCAAGTTTCGTAACGATCGGACTTATCTTTTGGCCATGCGAGCTTGAAATGCATAGAAATCAATTTAAAGGAATTCGATAAAATAAATTGACTTTGAAAAGCTATCTTCCACGTACGATCAAATTAGGCCTCGAAACTAGTTCCATTGCGTTTGGAATGGGGGTAAAACATTATCAACACCTGGCGGCACGTTTAGATTGGAGTTCAGACGATTTTGGACCTAACTATATAAATACACACGCAAATCGAGATAGTTTATTATTATTTTAATTTCTGAAACCCTAGCCGTCACTTTCTTTTAATGGCTGAAAATTCAATGACTTTCCTCCTTAATATCTCTCAATCCGTTCAACGAAATCGAAAAATTCCAAAAGCAAAGTTGTAGATCTCGGCGAGCTCTTCGATCCATAAGATTAATCTATGCTATTGCATCATGGATTCGCCAAGATATCAATCCAAATTTGTGATGATTTTCGCGTATTTCGACGCAAACGAAGGCAGATGGATGGATGACGTTTGAGGCGGAGGTGGAGCAAGGAGAGGCGAATGCGATGGCATTCCCTGATCAACGTCCGGTCGCTCCTAGTTGTATGCGTGCTTTAGGGTTTAGGTTGCCTTCATGGGTTTCGATGGAAGTAAAGCATGTACGAGAGAGAAGAAGAAGATACGTACGTTATTTTTTATATTTTTTTTAATTAATTAATTACTTTTATATTAAAATTCAAATGTTCTAACTTGAATAACTTTTGCGTACGAGCTCGGATCGACACGTGGTTTTCTCCATTGCGATAGTATCGAAATTCCGAAGAATATGAAACTTGTTTGGTCGAGTTCTGAGACTGTTCAAATTTGAGCCTTTATTTGGATTTTAAGTCGTCGACAAATCCAAGGTGAGTATTTATACACTCACAATTGACTGAAATAATTCTTATATTAGTTAATTATATCGTGAAGTGATTTGAAATTTATTGGTTGTTGTTTAATGAGTGTAAATTACATTTAAATTGACATCTGAATTAATTGATAGAATTTGAATTGATAATTAAATTGAATTATAATTTAATTGCCCGTAAAATACCCAAAATTGATAATTATGAAATTGTCGGGAATTTTATTGACTATTGGATGATTGGTTGTGATGGATGATATTGGTTGATATTTGGATGTTTATTTATTTCGATATATGATGTTATCATCCTGTGTATTATTTACAGTGTAAAACTGTAAACTGAATTATTTCAAATAAATTAAGAAATAGGTTGAAATGATATATACCTATGACATTTATTTGGATTGAAATGATATAAATCCATCCTTGAAATTAAATTGAAATAATTATCCACTTGGTGGTAGGTTAGAAAATTATATACGGACACCGGATTGGTTAAATTAAATGATTTTAAAAGTTGTTTTGAAATTATTTAAATGAATTGATCTTAGGAATAAATTCCAATTTATGGAAATTGAATTATTTTGAATCGAAGCTAGAAATGTTGGAATTTAAACTTGATAACGAAATTGTTTATTTAACCGGAGTTTATATTTTTAAGTTAAAAATTGAATTACGGCGTAAATTTTTGGAAGTTGATTTGTTTTAAAAGATTGGTCCTTTATTCGAACTTTGAACAATTCTAAAAAAATCAATATGAAATGATATTTCAAATTTGAGTTTGAAATTGAAAATTTGGATTTAAAATTTGGTATTGGAAGTAAATTTGATTAAAGCGTTTAAATCCATATTTTGAAATCGAATTTGGAATTGGAATTGAAATTGAAAATTAATTTGAAATTGGAATTTAAGTTAATTTGGAATTGGAAATTAATTTGAAATTGGAATTTAAATTAATTTGGAAACTGAAATTGAAGTGAAAGGAATTTATGGATTAAAATTGAAATTTATATGGAATGATAATTTATTCGAGTTGGAATCAGAATTGAATCGATTAAATCAAAATGGAATTTGGAATTGATTTGTGTAGGAAATTGGGAAGTTGATCGGTGTGACTTTTGAATTAGTTTTAAAATGAATATTGCAGTATAAATGATTTAAAAATCTATATTATTTAAATATTAAAATTATTTTGATTTTCCAAATTATTTTACTGTAAAAACCATTTTTATATTCAAATTATTTTCTATTAAATTATTTAAATACTTTCTATTAAACTATTTTTAACTAGTTAACTATTTTAAACTATTTTCTAAAGTTCAAACTGGTTAAAGGGTGAATTGTTTATATTTAAATCTTATATTTAAATATGAACTAGGTTAAAGTGAGGATTTTAATCTAAAATTGAGTTCGAATCAAATTTTGGTAGTGAAATCGATTTATCGGACAAATTTGATAATTGTGAATATATGATAAATTTCAAAATGGATTTCATTTTAAAACGAATATATGATGATTTCGAAATGGATTTGATTTTAAAACAAATATATGATGATTTCGAAATGGATTTGATTTTGAAACGAATATGATATTTTGATATCAATGCAAATTGTATTCGAAATGTAAAAGAACCAACCGGTGTGTAAAATGACGATTGGTTGTTAAGGAGACCGGGGCCTCTTATTGAAATACCCTCTTTCAATATTGAGATCACTTTGAAAACCGTGTACGCGGTGGATGATATCCAGAATGTAGTGGTTGAATTGGCGACGTTTACTGGAATGTATTAAGAGAACAATGATGGATAGCCTTGGCATTTTTGTCATAATTAAAATGACTAAAACAGGAGCCTATGCCTGACCAATGAGGTTAGCTACCTTTAGCGACGTTGATCCCTCATATTACTATTGTGATTTCGCATTCGATGGGTGCACCTTTTTGTTCGTTTGGGTTGATTGTCGCGGTCGACCACGGGTGAGTCACGACCAGCCAAAAAGGATAAACTGGTAGAATCCAACCTTGGGCATTGCCCCACGTGCGTTGTCATATTTATCCCTATACGAGCCTATTACGATTTTGGTTTAAAATTGTAAAATGTGTTAAGGTGGATCAATGTAAAGCCTTAATGCTATTTTGATATTTATTTTACTGATAGACATTATCTATTATAGCGTATACTATTATATATAAATAGTTTAACGGATCCTTAAGAGATAAAAAATCTCGCAACATCTCTTAAGTTATTGCACTCATATTTGTGATATCGATTTGACTTACATAAGAGTAATTTAGTCCAGACTCGAGTGTTTTGTTTTTTCATTACGCTCTGGTCAGTCCTGAATTTTTCCAGCTTATTGAAGACTATTATGTGGAGGATGAAGACAGAGTTTTGGTATATTACTATTATTTTTATTATCCCTTGCATCATGCTATTCTGTTGTATTGATTTTTACCTCTGATGTATAAATATAACTCTGATAAATGTGTATAGATTATGATTAGATGTATAGTAAACAGCTTTTGAATTTTTATTTGATTATTATATTTTATCGTTTCCACTATGAGATTCTGTGGTTTTATTTTCTTCTTCTCTTCTTATTTTTCTTACTTAACCCCATTGATTATCTACGTTCCAGATTGTTTAAGTCGGACATGTATGAATTATTGTCGATTTAAAACTTCCAAAATATGGGTCGTCGCCAGTTGGTATCATAGCGAAGGTTAAGCAATAACATTGGCTTTGTAGGGTTTGGCTCATTAGAGATATGGTAGTAATACCCTAGAAGAGCATGTTGAGAGTATACATATGAGAGAGCGTACTTGTTAGTGTTATAAAATGTTTTATATTGTGTTTACTTATCCGTTGAGTTGTTTATGAATTTCGGTCGATGTGCGGGACGCCGTGTTATCGATAGGGGTTTCTAAACACTTAAACAAGGCAAGACGACATAATATTGTTTAAAATTGGGTAAATGAAATAATTTTACATAAATTATATATTACATGTATATAAAATGATAATTTTAATGATTTTTAATTGTTAGGGGATGATAGTATTTAATGATCATCAATTATTAGTTGAATAAAAATAAAAATAAATGAATATTTAAGGAATTTTATTTTAGGAAGAATTTGTAATTAAATTGAATTGAAATATAATTGTAATGATAATTGGTTAAAATGACCAAGTTGTAAATTAATGGAATATTTTGATAATAAGTTAAGGGAATTTGTGCAAGTGTATTTACCATATAGCCTATATACAGAATGATTTTAAAAGTTTAGAACTTTAGAATTTAAAATCCTTTTTGTTTTCAAAATTGTTTTTCAAAGCCTTTAAAATTAATAATAGTATTATTTGAGAGTGTTTTGGACAGAAAAAATATTTTTGAAAGAATTTTAAAGAAATAAAAGCATTAAACTCGCTTGATTGCTGGAAAATAATTATGGGGATGACTGCAGCATTGCCAGTGTTCATTTTCGAGTTTTCGAGTGAAGGTTGCTACCAAAATAAATATATTTTCGATTAAAACAAGTTTTGATTGAAAAATTATATTCTAAATGCGATTTTATAAATATATGGAAACAGTTTGAATTTATAATTGAAATTAATAGTATTTAAAGAGTAAGTTATAACTTTTAAATTAAAAATAGTATAGAAAAGAAATAAGTTTATAGCTTATAAATTTATATAGGAAAATGAAACCAAATTTAAAATGGTTAAAATTTTGGTTAAACAAATGGAAGAAAGAATATTTTGAATTTGAGACACAAATAAAATAATTGGCTTAGCATTGTAAAACTAAATGGAATTAGTGAAATGAAGTAAATAAAATACATTTAGCCCAAGAAGCTTAAATTAGAAAATGAATTGCATTTGAAATGAAGTAGATAAAAAAATAAATTGGAATTATGAATGAATAAATTGTATAACTTATAGATTTGGGAATTTTAAGCTAAACAAAATTTAAGTTTGTTAAACGTGGATGATAAGGAAATTGAACTTGAATAAAATTAGATAAAACGAGTAATGGATTAAAATGAAATGATGTTTAATTTAAGGATTAAAAAAAATTGAATTGGATATTAAGTGAAAATGGATAATTTAATAAGGTGGATAAATTTCATTTAAGCTATAAAATGAATTAAAAATGAATATGAACTTGAATTTTAGAATGAAATATAGTTTAAGTGTGAAAGAAATAAAATAAATGAGTGTAAGTAAAATTAATATGGTTAATTTATTTAATTTGAATTAGATATAAGTAAATAAATTTCAAGTGGAGTAATTTAAATAAATAAAAAAAATTGAATGTTAACTATTATAATATGGAATAAGTTATTGAATAAAGAAAAAATTATAATTCAAAGTGGACTTAAGAGAAGCCGAATGAATTAATTATGGAAAAGGGGGTATTAATATGAATTGAGTTATAAAATAAAAATTACTTTGGTAAACTAATATTATGAATCTGAATAAATGAAGTAAATTGATGAATTAATAATGACTTAAGATATAAAGTAATTATAATAAAGGTGAGCTGTGTTGTATAAAAGATTTATAATAAACTTAGACAATTTATAAATAATGTTAGTGTATAAAAAAAGAAGAGGATATACTAAGTGGAAATAAGACAAATTTAACTTAAGCAGGGTTAAGTGGAATAATTTTATAAATGTTTCACCAATGAATTTATGTGAAATAGGTTAAACGAGTAGTGAAATAAATTGGAATTTCACAAACTGAATTGAATTAAAATTGAATAAAATGAATTTATAACAAATGATGATAAATTGAAAGAAATCAATGGAATGTAAACCAATTATAAGTGGATGAAACAAATATAAATAATTGAAATAAATCGATGGAATGTAAATATATATTGAATTGAAATAAATCAAATGTGAATGCAATAAATATTGATTGAATGAAAAGAATGTATTGAAACCCAATTAGTTGAATGTAAATCAATTAAAAGCAAATGAATTGATTATAAATTCTTCGTATGATTGACGAAATGAATATTAATAAGTGAATGTGAATAAATTTTAAATATATGGAATGTGGTATGGAATTAAATTACTTAAGTATAATTAATTATAGGAATGGTTGAAATGAAATAAGTGGATATGAGTTTAATAATATTTAAATGAATGAAAAAAGGGAAACAAAAGAGATTGAATATAAATTGATTCAATGTTATGAATAAATGGAAACAAGCAAATAAAATGTCAATAAAATTTAATGTTAATAAGAATGAGAGTGCACAAATTAAATATTGACATTGAAATGAAAATTTTGAAATCTATGAAATGAATTGAATGAATATTGATTGTCGGATGGTTTGTTCTGTTGTAAATCCTTGTTTAATTGTTTAGGGTACGTATGATGGTTGTATGGTTGCGAATTTGTGCTCATGTCTGAGATTTGGATTCCAAATGCATGTTTTATATATGTTCTATATCTTATTATAAGTGACTAACATATAAAATTGAGTTGAGATAAGTACATACGAAGACCGTTGGATGCATATGTGGATTATCATATGCTTTGCTTGCTTAATACGAGCGAACTCGCTCATATTATAAATAATAAGGTACTTATCTCGGATTACATACCGCGATTTTATATTTTTGTCCTTCGGGATGCCTTATCAATGAGATGAGATGTATATTTGATATACATTGGTTACATTTGTGTTATATGTTGAATTGTAAACATTTTTCGATCATGCCATGCAAATGAGACTCTTTCGAAATTTTCCGTAAATCCGAGAGTTTGAAAAAATTTGAAGTTTTAAATTTTTTATGACTTGTTTTTATATATAAGTTATATTTTCCGTAAACTGATATCGAAATGGCATAGTGGAAGCGTAGTAATAGTTTCGCAAATAAGATGGTTATGTTTTGTAAGTTAATTATTCTGAGAAAATATATCAAGTGTTAAATTTTGTACTTAATGCCTTTTCAAGGACGAAAAGTTTTGAGAGGGGGAGTATGTAACGAACCGTATTTTTAGCTATTTTTAATTGTTAAATTTAAGGTGATTATTGAATGAAAATGGTTATTACTGTAATATGTTGAATAATTAATATTGGAAATTATTTGAGTAATTAAATTCTAAATTTAATATGATAGAAAATGAAGTTGTAAGTTGAATTAATTTTTTTTATAAACAACAATTAAGATTTTTAATATTTAAAATTGGATTTAAATATGAACAATTAAAATTGAAATTTTATATTGTAATTAACGAGTAAAAATAACCATTTTGGCAACTATCTCGAATTTCGACGAAACCAGTTTCATCGGATCCGTAAGTGAATTATTGTACAAGTTTCATAGCAATCGGACTTGTCATTTGGCCATGCGAGCTTGAAGCGCATAGAAATCAATTTAAAGGAATTCGATAAAATAAATTGACTTTGAAAACCTATCTTCCTCATACGATCAAATTAGGCCTCGAAACAAGTTCCATTGCGTTCGGTATTGTGGTAAAACATTATAAACGCCTGGCGGCACATCTCGATTGGAGTTCAGATGATTTTGGACCTAACTATATATATACGTATGCAAATCGGGACAGTTTTATTATTATTTTAATTTATGAAACCCTAGCCGTCACTTTCTTTCAATGGCTGAAAATTCAAAAACTTCCTTCCTTAATATCTCTCAACTGGTTCAACTAAATCGAAAAATTACAAAAGCAAAGTTGTAGATCTCGGCGAGCTCTTCAAATCCATATGGTTGATCTATGCTATAACATCACAGATTCACCGGGATATAAATCCAATGTCACGACGGTTTTTGCATGTTTCGAGGCAAACGAAGGCAGCTGGATGGACGGCGTTTGAGGCAGTGGTGGAGCAAGGAGAGGCGCACACGATGGCATTCCCAGATCAACATCCGATCACTCCTAAGTTGTATGCATGCTTTAGGGTTTGGGTTGCGTTCATGGGTTTCAGTGGAAGAAAAGCATGTGCGAGAGAGAAGAAGAAGATACGTACGTTATATTTTTTTATTTTTTTATTAATGAATTATTTTTATATTAAAATTCAAATGTTCTAACTCGAATAACTTTTGCATACGAGCACGGATCGACAAGCGGTTTTCTCCATTACGATCGTATCAAAATTATGGAGAACATGGAACTAGTTTGGTCTAGTTCTGAGACTGTTCAAATTTGTGCCCTTATTTGGATTTTAAATCGTCGATAAATCCATGGTGAATATTTATACGCTCACAGTTGACCGAAATAATTCTTATGTTAGTTAAATTATATCGTGAAGTGATTTGAAATTTGTTGGTTATTGTTTGATGAGTTTAAATTAACATTTAAATTGACATATGAATTAATTGATGGAATTTGAATTGACAATAATTGAATTAGAATTTAAATGCCCGTAAAATACTCGAAATTGATAATTATGAAATTATTGGGCATTTTATTAATTGTTGGATGATTGCTTGTGATGGATGCTATTGGTTGATATTTGGATGTTTATTTATTTTGATATATCATGTTATCATCCTGTGTATTATTTACAGTATGTAAAAGTGTAAATTGAATTATTTTGAATAAATTAAGAAATAGGTTGAAATGATATATAACCATGACATTTATTTAGATTGAAATGATATATATCCATCCTTGAAATTAAATTGAAATAATTATCCACTTGGGCATAGGTTAGAAAATTATATGCGGACACTAGGTTGGTTAAATTAAATGATTTTAAAAGTTGTTTTGAAATTATTTAAATGAATTGATTTTAGGAATAAGATCCAATTTATGGAAATTGAATTACTTTGAATTGAAGCTTGTAATATTGGAATTTAAACTTGATAACGAAATTGTTTAATTAATCGGAGTTCAGATTTTTAAATTAAAAATTGAAATACGGCGTAAATTTTCGGAAGTTGTTTTTTTTAAAAGATTGGTCTTTTATTCGAACTTTGAACATTTCTAAAGTAAATAATATGAAACGATATTTCAAATTTGAGTTTGGAATTGAAATTTGGGATTTAAAATTTGGTATTGGAATTTAATTAAAGTGTTTAAATCCATATTTTGAAATCGAATTTTGAATTGGAACTGAAATTGGAAATTAATTTGAAATTGGAATTGAAGTTAATTTGGAATTGGAATCGGAAATTAATTCGAAATTGGGATTTAAATTAATTTGGAAACCGAAATTGAAGCGAAAGGAATTTGTGGATTGAAATCATAACTTATATGGAATCAAAATTTATTCAAGTTGGAGCCAGAATTGAATCGAAATGGAATTTGGAATTGATTTGGGTAGGAAATTGAGATGTTGACCGGTTTGACTTTGGAATTATTTTTAAAATTAATATTGCAGTATAAATGATTTAAAAATTTATATTCTTTCAATATTCAAATTATTTTGATTTTCCAAACTATTTTACTATAAAAACCATTTTTATATTCAAATTATTTTAGATTAAACTATTTAAATATTTTCTATTAAACTATTTTTAACTAGTTAACTATTTTAAACTATTTAAACCATTTTCTAAAGTTCAAAATGATTAAAGGTTAAATTGTTTATATTTAAATCTTGGATTTAAATATGAACCAGATTAAAGTGAAGATTTTAATCTAAACTGAATTCGAATCAAATTTTGGAAGTGAAATCGATCTATTGGACAAATTTGATAATTTTGAATATATGATAAATTTCAAATGGATTTGATTTTAAAACAAATATATAATGATTTCTAAATGGATTTGATTTTAAAACGAATATATGATGATTTCGGAATGGATTTGATTTTGAAACGAATATGATATTTTAATATTAAGTGCAAACTGTTTTCGAAATGTAAAAGAACCAACCGGTGTGTAAAATGACGATTGGTTGTTAAGGAGATCAGGGCCTCTTATTAAAATACTCTTTTTCAATATTGAAACCACTTTGACAACTGTGTACGCGGTGGACGATATCCAAAATGTAGTGGTTGAATTGACGACGTTTACTGGAATGAAGTAAGAGAACGATGATGGATAGCCTTGGCATTCGTGTAATAATTAAAATGATTAAAATAGGAGCTTATGTCTGGCCAATTAAATTAGCTACCTCTAGCGACGTTGATCCCTCGTATTTCTATTGTGATTTCGTATTCGATGGGTTCACCTTTTTGTTTGTTTGGGTTGATTGTCGGGTCGGCCATGGATGAGCTACGACCAGCCGGAAAGGGTAAATTGGTAGAATCCTACCTTGGGCATTGTCTCATGTGCCTTATCATATTTATCCCTATATGAGCCCATTACGATTTTGGTTTAAAACTATAAAATGTATTAAGATGGATCAATGTAAAGTCTTAATGCTATTTTGATATTTATTTTACTAATAAACATTATCTATTATAGCGTATACTATTATATATAAATAGTTTAACGGATCCTTAGGAGATGGAAAATCCTGTAACATCTCTTAAGTTATTGCACTCATATTTGTGATATTTATTTGACTTGCATAAGCATATTTTAGTCTTGACTCGAGTGTTTTGTCTTTTCATTACGCTCGGGCCAGTCCTGAGTTTTTCCAGCTTATTGAAGACTATTCTGTAGAGAACGAAGACAGAGTTTTGGTATATTACTATTATTATCATTATCCCCTGCATCATGCTATTCTACTGTATTGATTTTTTATCCCTGATGTATAAATATAACTCTGATAAATGTATATAGATTATGATCAGATGTATAGTAAACAGCTTTTGAATTTTTATTTGATTATTATAATTTATTGTTTCCGCTATGAGATTCTGTGTTTTTGATTTGTTCTTCTCTTTTTATTTTTCTTACTCAATACCATTGATTATCTACGTTCTGGAGTGTTTAAGTCGGACAAGTGTGGATTATTGTCAATTTAAACCTTTCGAAATGTGGGTCGTCACAGATATGAAAAATAATTACAATATTTTGAGGAATCCAGCTGTATCCCTCCAACCTGTTTTCCTGCATCCACAGATGTTAGCACAACAAATAAAATACTAAATCCCACTTTGAGGGGGACATCACGGTATAGAGGATCATTTGCTATTATGCTGGGCGTATAGGGTCTCATCCACTATATAATGCGGGAATATCAATCACTCCTATGTATATATATATATATATATATACTACTATATATAATATCACATTCAGTCAAACAATCAATAATAAAAATTTAAACTATTCTAAATTAACTAGTATTCTAGATGTGAGTGAGATTAACTCACCTTGAGTTCTTCGTTAACGGACGTTCCAATTTTAAATTAAATCGACCGCCTTCGATTTAATCTAAAATTTTCATGAGCTCCAATCATTTCCAGATCTGTACTCCGGCGTAGAGCTCCTTGCTGCGGTTCCGACGCTTCTAGTTTCGTCAAATTCTGATCATGCATGCGATAGATATGAATTTTTAAAGGTTTGAATAAAATTTATAAACAAATTTTCTTTTTATCTCAAACCAGATAAAATCTGGCCGTTGGATTACCATATGAAATCAAGGCCGAAGAAGCTCTCTCTTCTACATCATGCAACATCCAGGATATACAAACGAACCCATGCAGCAAACCTAGGGTTGATCGTCGCTGCCACCACGTTCCCTTATTTGTTGATCAGCCATCTCCATTACGTCGAACAAGCTCCCACTCACCTTCGCCCAGACCCACGTTGAACTCGGCCTCACTCTCCTCCATGAATCATCCATACAACGCCGCGCCTTCCAACCTTTATTTCTACCACGTCGTCGCCTGAAATCCCATCATCACCATGTAGATGTTGAGATCTCGTCGTACTCTTCAATTCCTTAGTTAGGAGCTTTGGATAAAACTACTTGGATCAAGATGATTTAAGGGGGAAAGCATGAAAAATATCGGCCATCGATAAATAAAGTGGCGACTGTGTAAGATGTCTAGGCTTTAGTACTGTGCGAAAATAGATATATATATATATATATATATACACACACACACACACACACACACGTTTTATAAATTATTTAATAATATATTTTTTCACAAATTCATGTCTGACCAAAAGAATTCCAATTGAAACGTGCCGACAGGAATTTATAAGGTTTACCCATATTCTGAACATAATGGAACGTGTTTCGGAGGCTAATTCAATCATATGTGGAAGATAGCTATTTGAATCGAGTTTAAATATTCAATTTTAATTTCAACGCGTTTCTCACCCGTACGAACAAACGGTAACTTCAAACGTTATGAAATCTAAAATTCGATAATAATTAAATATTACGGATCCAATGGAACTAGTTTCATTAATTCCGTGACTGTGCCCCAGAAGGCTATTTTAACTCGTGGATTTAAATTGAGCGATTTCGAAATCGTCGAAATCATTTAAAAATTCGCTTTTAAAACTTTACTAACTAATTATAAATCATGTAGAATTTATATTCACATTAAAAATCATTCCAATTCATTTTAAATTAAAATCTGATTATTTACATTATTTCTATATATATATATATATATTAATTCCATTATTAAATTAATATAAAATTTTCAAATTTTAACTTATCTATCTTTGATTCCATCCAAAAGTCCAATATTATAATTTAAATCCAACTAGACTTAAATAAATTTTAGAACCCATTTATTTCTCAGATTTACTAATTATATAAATTTCAAATATTAAATTATTATTTACCCAAATCCAATTAAATTTCCATATTTGAAATTAAAACTAATTTTATGGGTTTAACCAAATCTTCATATTTCAAAATCAATTAATAATCCACATTCAACATTTAAAATAAATTAAATGTTCAAATTAACGACCAAAATTTCGGGTCGTTACATTCCTCCTCCCTTATAAAAATTTCGTCTTCGAAATTTTCTAGGGTAGGAAAATGCTCCCAAATCCATTGACTTATCCAAAATCCACTTAATTAAAACTTACATTTACTTCTCAAAACCTTTTTATTTAATCCAAAACCATTAGCTTGTATTCCAAATTCAAAACTTTGATTTCTAACATCGTTCCAAAAATCAACTTTTCTAGTCAACCAAAATTTCAAAATTTTCAAAAAATTTCTAACTTCCTAAATTTTCAAAAATTTTGAGAGCATCTCCTTTATATATATATAGGATTTTACAATATCACAAATATGATAAATATATATACATCGACCTAACGGTCGGAAAACAAAATATATAGCAATATATTATCGTTTCTAAATTTATTATGTAGGCGTACCTCACATTAGCATTTTTTAAGCAAGCGGCTAATTTATTATGCATTTACGCGCTCCAAACTCTATCTGATAGCCTTCTGAACCTGTACTTACTCAACAAGCACATAAGTTTCCAAAATCATGAAGTTTTAACAACATTCTGCTTGCCTATTAGCTTAACACAAAGCTTCATAACCCAAACAAATAAACTTCATAATCCAACAAGTTAACCATATATTATAAGCAATCACAAGGTTTCAACTCTATTTTATTTTCCTCCATAAATTCATATGTCATTTTACTCCACATGAAATGATTTATAACCAAGTTCACTATATTCAATTCATCTTTGCACCAACTAATCTCATATTCATATCAAATTGATTTATATGCCTTACTTTACATAATTTCGTCGTTCCCAATTCCAAATTAATTAATTTGAATCACATACATAATTCACTTTCAATTATATGCAAATCCATTTTATTAACCTTCAATCTATTCCAATTGATTCAAAAACCAATTTTACTTATTTAGTTTACGACAAAATGACAAATTTCTATGCACATTTGCAGTTATTCAAGAAAATAACAATTTCTTAAGCTTATAACCATTTTAAATTAATTCCAACTCAATTTATATTAATTTTGTTCGATTCTGAATTATCCACAACCCATACATTCTCATTTTCATTTGATTATAAATTTAAATCATTTCACTTGCATTTCATTTCATTATCCAAACAAGTTTTATTCAATATCATTTCAATTAAATTAAATTTCCTTTCAATTCAATTCTAACAATTTAATTCAAGTTCAATTAAATTTTATTTACCAACTGAAATCCATACCCTTTCTTTTATTAATTTAAATAAGAATTTAATTTCATTCAATATTATTTATAGCTCATCTGAATTTGGATTTCAATTCAATCCAAATTCAACTCAAATTCATTTAATTTAACTTAAATTCAATTCGATCCAATTTAATTATCAATCCAACTTAAATTTTTATTTCCCAATGTATAAGTTCAAAAACTTATTAACTTACCTAAGTCCATTCATATTTATATTTCACTTAAGGACTTAAGTGTATTCATCCCATTCAATAATTGTAACTTATACTTATACAACTATCCCTCATTTCCATTTAATATCTATTTCAATTCAAACCAAACTTTAATTTATTTAACTTATCTTAAGATAAATTCCAATATATCATATTCCCTTTGATTTACTCAAGTTAAATTTTAATTTCCAGGGTTAAAATTTTCATCCCCCTTTCTCATTCATATCAACTTCATTTTATAATTTAACACTGACTCCCTTTGACTTTTCACATCTTTTAAAAAGAATTCTCAGAATTCAATTACCCGGTTTTATTTCAAAACCATTTTGAAAACATAAACAACACATATCCTCTTGGTATATCAAATCAAACATTCGGATTTCAAAATAACATGGTTTTACCAAGACAATTCCCCTTTCGAATTTCAAAACAAACTTGTTTATCAAACAAGTCCAAACAAATAATTGTACAAAACCATCCGGTAGCAATCCATCACTTAGAAACTCAAAAATGAATACCGATGATGTGGCCATCATCATCGGGATTATTTTCCAACGACTGAAGTGAGTTCAGTGCTTCCTTACTTCTACCAATTTCATTTCAAAACATTTTCTATTCAAAAATATTTCCAAAATAATACTCCATTATTTCCTTCAAACACTTGGGAAAACATTTCAAAAATTCCCATGATTTAAAAATTCCCAACCTTTTTGTTCAAATTCATTAAAAAAACATTTTCCAAAATTTCCGCAATTTAAATTCTGGTTTAAATCAAATTTTAGTTATGTTCCATTATATTATTTCATACTTATATAATCCTATTTGGTAATAAATATATAGATCATTTCAAATTTTGGATTCTTATTTGATTATAATATTAACAACCAAGCATCCAGATATATATAATAATTTTAGAAAATTATTTCTTTTATATCAAAATATAATTTTGGATAAAATTATTTCATTTACCCTGTAAAACAATACTATGTCGGTTTGTCTTGTTTAAGAGTTTAGAAACACCTATCGATACGGTTGTACTTCCCGTACCGACCAGAATTCATAAACACTCAACCGATAAGTCAACACAATATAAAAACAGTTTTTATATTCACTGACATACACGCGCTCATAGCTATTAATGCACTCAAATCATTCTAAGTACTATTGACTCTATTTCTAATGATTAATTTTCTCCACCAAAGCCTAGGTTATCGCCAACCCAAGCTCTGATACCACATGTGAAGACCCGTTCTTCTTGACCCTCGAAAATCGACACAAATACGCTATCGTATAATATGTCGACGATCGAGTGCAAAAAAAACATATTGCCGAGGGAAGGAAAGAAGGAAGTAAAAGAAGAGAAAACAAAACAACATCAGAATCTCACATTCGCAGCGGAACAAAATATAATAGATAATAACTGATCTTTACACAAAAAGAAACTTTATCTGTTTTACATTACATTATCAGAGCACATCACGATCAAAACAATTACTGGACAGTTATAATAACTTGTCCTGACAACTGAATACACGACTTATACTGAACATCGGAATATATATCAAGTACATATGGTACGTCTTGCCATTCAGCTCGTCTCCTGAGCTCCGCAGCATCCCAACCTAATAACACTCGGTCTGACCTGAGCCTTATAATAAAATAACACCCGAATCAGTCTTGAAACCAGCGTGAGAAAAATACACTCAATTTAATTATTAAAATTTCAAAATCGTTTGAAAATCAAAGGTATCTCATAAGACCACGCCATAAATAAACATGCTGGTTTTTTACCTTACGATAACCAAAACATTCCTTATAAAATCCTCTAATATTATTATAGTGTCTAAGTACAAATACTTATTCAAGTAGTCGAAATTGTTACATTCATTAAATTCCAACAATTACTAGGCTCTATAATCAAGTCCGTAAAAAGCACGTAGGGAGAATGGATTTCCAACTAATGACTAGGCACTGGGGTACCACCTGTCATGGTACCTGGTCTAGATGAGCATACCGAGGATCCACCTTGATCCTCTGCAACACAAGATCGAACTATCCCTTACTAGATAGTCCGAATAAGATCACCCTGCGTTGGGATCAGCAACCGCCCAGATAGCAGAATAAAAGAGACATCTAGACAGGGATGACTTACCCTAATCGGTTGCTGGCCACTTAGCCTTACTATATAATCCCTGATTTTCAGTCATTCCCGATTGATGAAGCTCAAGGCTAGCGTTACCTTTTTAGAACACATCTCACTTAGAATGCTCATCATCCTCCTGACAATGTTCTGAAAGCATTCATCCATACAAGTCCATTCCGGGTTCGAACGAAACTGAAGGCACTACTCCTACTACATCCATTTTGGATTCACCCTCAGGATTAGTAGCGATTAGCCCTTGCACTTCACTGCTCCATCTTCGACTCCAAGCTCTTGTCTTCATCATGAGAATGTACTCATCGAACCGAAGTGGTTCTCGGATCACAATCCGATCCCTGTCTCTTCGAAACAACATTCGCTATTTCCTAGTAAGCTCAACCCCGGTTCTTTAGGAAATACACAAACGAGAATAAGATCGGAGTTCACCTCCTAACCGTTAGTGGATGGATTTCATTATAAACGTCCTAGAAGAACGAACGAGTGTATACGTACAGTATAGCACCTCGAACGGTAACTGTACTGTAAAATTCCCGTACTCCTCCTAGATATTTCCAAAGTCATATTTGGATCCAGATTTGATAGTCGGTTATTTAACTATCAAATATACAACCAATTATTTTTTTCCACTGAAAACTCCAAATCTTATTAAATTAGATTTCTGATAATTTCAATCACTTTACCCAAGAATATATACTTAGACCATTTAAAATATAAAACTACTTAAATCACTTTACTCAAAATAATAGTTATGAAATTCTATAATAGATTTCCAAGTAAAACTCAAACCACAAATCATTTTTAAAATAAAAGTTTTATATAAAGTATAAATATTAGAAAATTTCTTTTAAAAACATAATACTAATATAACTTTTAAAATAATTACTACTAAAATTAATTAGAATAATATTTACTTTCAAATTCTAAAGCAATTAAAAATAATAAATTTCTCTAAAACATTCTTTTTAAACATTTTTAAAACCTTAACTTTTACATAAAAATCTCCTTTGAGAATATGCTTGACTTTTCATAGAAATACACTTCCATTTCAATATAACCCATATATTCCTTTATAAATCCTCCTTGATTTATCCCAATTTAATTTACGTCCCAATCCCATAAATTTCTTCCAATGCTTTAAAAATAAACCACTTTTATTTTAAAAAACATTTGCCATCTCCTTATAATCACTTTCAAAATATATATACTTAAAACATTTACATTAAGGCTACTAAAATTACTTAAATAAAATAATACTTAAGAGAAATTCTATAAGAGTTTCTGAGTAAAATTTATTTTTAAAATAAAGTTATTATATCAAATATTTATGTTAAAATTCCCTTTTGAAAATCATAATACTAATTTACCCTTAAAAATAATTAACCACCATAATTAACTTAAATAAATATTTACTTTTCACTTACAAATAATTAAAATAATAAACTTTCTAAAACATTCTTAAAAAACATTTTTTAAACTTCTTGTTTATACTTTGAAATCTTTTCTTTGAAAATATACTTAGTTTTCCAGGAAAAATATACTTCCCAACCTTTTAAAATGAAATTACCCTTTTTATTTTTAAAATGAATTACACCTTTCCTTATAAATTCCACCGGAATCTATACTTCCAAATTTATCCACTGATAAATATTCCGCTTCATTTATAAATGCAGTTTACAAATTTTCATTCCTTATTTTCCGTTAAATCATAGTTTCTAAAACATTTAATCAATTTCAAACCGATTTCCTGGTTTAAATACCCTTTAAAAATTTATTATTCGACTTGTCTAATTCCCAATAATTATTTACTAAAAAAATTTCTTTTCATTTCCTTTAAGAAACCAATTCATTCAATTCTATATTTTAAAATACCAAATTATATTCATCCAAACCATAGCACCGAATAACTTAATTTCCAATTCAATCTATCACAGGATATCACATAACATATCACGGATATGAAAAATAATTATAATATTTTGAGGAATCCACTTGGATCCCTCCAACCTGTTTTTCTGCATCCATAGATGTTAGCACAAAAAATAAAATACCAAATCCCACTTCGAGGGACAACGCGGTATAGAGGGTCATCCCCTATTATGCAGGGCGCATAGGGTCTAATCCGCTATATAATGCGGAAATATCAATCACTCCAACACACACACACACACACACACACGCACACACACACATATATATACATACATACACTACTACTATATATAATATCACATTCAGTCAAACTATCAATAATTAAAATTTAAACAGTTTTAAATTAATTAGTATTTCAGATGTGAGTGAGATTAACTCACCTTGAGTTTTTCGTTAACGGACGTTCCAATTTTAAATTAAATCGATCGCCTTCGCTTTAATCTAAAATTTTCATAAGCTCCAATCGTTCCCAGATCTGTACTGCAATGTAGAGCCCCTCGTTGTGGCTCCGGCACTTTTAGTTTCATCAAATTATGATCATGCATGCGTTAGCTATAAATTTTTAAAGGTTTGAATAAAATTTATAAACAAATTTTCCTTTTATTTTAAACCAGACGAAATCTGGCCGTTGGATTACCATCTGAAATCAAGGCCGAAGAAGCTCTCTCATCTACATCGTGCAACATCCAGGATATACGAACGAACCCATGCAGCCAACCTAGGGTTGATCGTTACTGCCACCACGTTCCCTTATTTGTCGATTAGCCATCTCCATTATGTTGAACAAGCTCCCACTCACCTTTGCCCAGACCCATATTAAACTTGGCCTCACTCTCCTCCATGAATCGACCATACAATGTTGTGCCTTCCAAACTTTATTTCTACCACGTCATTGCCTGAAATCCCATCGTCACCATATAGATGTTGAGATCTCGTCATACTCTTCAATTTCTTAATTAGGAGCTTCGGATAATACTGCTTGGATCAAGATGATTTGAGGGGGAAAGTATGAAAATTATCGGCCATCTATAAATAAAGTGGAGGCTGTGTAAAATGTCTAGGGTTTGGCATTGTGCGAAAACAGATATATATACACGTTTTATAAATTATTTAATAATTTATTTTTTCACAAATTCATGTCTTACCAAATGAATTCCAATTGAAACGCGCCAACAAGCGTTTATAAGGTTTTACCCATATTTCGAACATAATGGAACATGTTTCGGAGGCTAATTCAATCATATATGGAAGATAGCCTTTTGAATTGAGTTTAAATATTCAATTTTCGATTTTAATTTCAATGCGTTTCTCACCCGTATGAACAAACGGTAACTCCAAACGTTACGAAATTCTAAATCCGATAATAATTAACTATTACGAATCCAATGGAATTGATTTCGTTGAATTCCAAAACTGTGCCTCAGAATGCTATTTTAACTCATCGATTTAAATTGAGCGATTTCAAAATCGTCGAAATCATTTAAAACTTCACTTTTAAAACTTTACTAACTTAAATATAAATCATAGAGAATTTATATTCACATTAGAAATCATTTCGATTCATTTTAAATCAAATTCTGGTTATTTACATTATTTCTATATATATATATATATATATATATATTAATTCCATTGTTAAATTCATATAAAATTTTCAAATTTTAACTTATCTATCTTTGATTCCATCCAAAAGTCCAATAATATAATTTAAATCCAATTAGACTTATATAAATTTTAGAACCCATTTATTTCTCAGATTTACAAATTATCTAAATTTCAAATATTAAATTATTATTACTAAATCCAATTAAATTGCCATATTTGAAATTATAACTAAATTTATGGATTACCACATCCAACATTTAAAATAAATTAAATGTTCAAAATTAACAACCAAAATTTCGAGTCATTACAATAATCCACTATTACATGTGCATGTAACATTAATCTCCATTAGCATGTGCATTAGCTTCTAATCATACATCATGGTAAGTGGGTAGGTGGGGTCCTCCATGTTGCATGAAATGATTTGTTTCCATCTTCAATTGCCTTCTAACTCTTATGCATGCATATTTCAATCAAGCCTCTTCCATTTGAAACCAAATTCCTACAAAATAACATTAAAATATCCAAGTAAATTTTCTAAAATTTATTTAGACAAAAATGACCATTTTGTCCCTAAATGATGATTCGAAGATAATTAAATATTGGTTTAAATGTGTTAAAATACCTTATATGCTTGTTTATTTAATTAAATTTGATAAAATATGAAAGTAAAAATATGCACATTTACATGCACATCAAATACCCCCAAACTTACCTTTTATTCGTCCTCGAATAAAATAAAACTAAGATAAATCCATTTTGTAGAAAGCACGATTGCATTATTTGTATGCAACAAGCCGTTAGACGACTGGATGTCCCTAGTAGGACAAAGGTTGTCTCGTGAGGATTTTCAGCGGATACTACCCACAAAATCTAAATGCAATATGAAAAATTTCTAAATCAAGATTTATTTAAAAAGATATGAAAGCATGTTTTTGAAAATATTTACAAATGAAGAATTTACTATCAAATTAAATTGATACAAATAAGTTAAATATAAGTTTTGATCATCGTCATGAAATTTTGGTCGTTTTACTTGTCAAAATTTCTGCTAAAAACTAAGTCATCATCACAAATAGACTCTAGTTTGGCTAGTTAGTTCGGTTGATAACATAGTGTAACGACCCAGAATTTCACTTCTTTAATTTTTGAATATTTAATTAATTTTAAATATTCAATATATAGGTTTTATAATGAAAATAAAAATCTTTTGAATAATAAATAATAATGGTGAAATAGTTTTTAAAATGTGTTTACAAAAATATATAGTTCGATGAAAAACAGAAAATGTGACTGGAAACTATTTTTCGAATTTTCGACGTTTCTATTGAGACTTGATTTTGATTCATGACACGAAACTATCACCACGACATACAGATTTGACGACTGCCACAACAAAAAGAGACAAGAAGACGAGACTTTAAAACTGGTGCATTAACTATAGTATTTTGTTTTTAAGTCATAGGTCAATATTATTAAAATCTCTCCTCGATTACGTACATATTAGCTTATATAATTAATCATTATATTTCCCAAATATTATATATATGCATACAATTAAAAATAAAAGTGTTTCAAAGTTATAGAAATTAATATACCTATGTAAATTGTGCATATTGCACAAATTTAACCAGGTCAGTCGACTGACCCAGAGGTCCAGTCGACTGACAATGTAAATTTTGTGCAACATGCATAGATGCATAGATATACGAATTTATATTTAAAAATACTTTGGATATTCAGTCGACTAACCCAGAGGCTCAGTTGACTGAATTTCTAAAACAGCCAAATTTCGAAAAGACACGACTTTTTATGAAGGGATACGAACCTCTACGAAAAGATTAGACGCAACACTTCTATCGAAACTCTTCACCAACAGTCGCTACTTTCTAACCTTTATAAATAAGAACTTCAACTTGATTCCAAATCACTAAATCACAATCGAATTTTATTATCTCTTCGATCTAACTTTCTGGAATCTATTTGCTATCATATTTTCAATTATTCTGCATTAAAGCAATACTATACCTTTCTATTTTTCATATACTTCAAATATATATATATTTATACTCGAGGAGAAGATTATAGGTGTACTGCAAGTGACAAATCCGTGTTATCAGAACACAGAAAAGTCAAAACTATTTTATGTATTTGTTGAAGTCCTCTTCGGCTGTTGAGGCAAAATCCTATTCTGCTGCTCAGGTCCCCGTTCAGCTGCTCAGGGGTGTATAGACCTATTCCTCCAGGTTAAGTGAGGGTTGTTGTTTTAGTGGAATTCCAAAAGGAGTCTGGGACTGGACGTAGGACGGTGCTCCGAACCTGTACAAAAATTCCTGGTGTCATTTTACTTTACTGCATTTTATATTCCGCACTATTTGCAGTATTACTATCATCACTATACTCTGTATTATCATATATCCATATTACACAATCCATAGCACACTTTCAATTGGTATTAGAGCTTGGACATCGTATAACCATAACACATTTATCTGATAATCCAATAATATGGACATTAACACTAGCACTAGCACTAGCACTAGCACTAGCACTAGCATTAACACTAGCTTCATTGAAAGATAATCCACTACATGTCCATCACTATTTATTGGCATGAATTATAACTATTGGGCCACACAAATGAGAATATATATGCAAGCAAATGGTTTTGATTCATGGAATATAACTCATACAGACTATACTATTCCTACTGAAGGATATTCTACTTGGTCTAATACACAAAAACTAGATGTTACAGCTAATGCAAAAGCCATGAGTGTGTTGTTTTGCGCCTAAAATAAAAATGAGTTTAACTATGTTAGCATGTGCAATACTGTATATGAAATATGGCGTAAACTAAAAGTTACACATGAAGGAACCAACAAGGTCAAACAAAGCAAAATATCCATGCTCAAAGTCAGTTTCAAAACTTTAGAATGAAACAAAATGAATCTATAAATGACATATACTCAAGATTTCAGGATATCCATCTTTCATTAGTAGGACTAGGAGAAAAATATTATGACTTTTATATTGTATCCAAAATCCTTAACTTTTTAACGGAAGAATGGAAAAGAAAAGTTCTCGCTATTGAAGAAGCGAACGATATCTCCAAAATAACCCCGGAAGAGTTAATAGGAAATCTAATGTCTTATGAAGTGAATTTGCAGGCTAAAAGAGTTTAAGCTCAAGATAAAAGGAATATAGCATTCCATGCAGAACTAGAAGAATCAGATTTTGACAAGGACAACCTAGCCTTTATTACCAAGAACTTCAAGAAATTCTTGAAATATAGAAAAAGAAAAAGAAATAATGACAGGAGAAGTTTAAACAGCAATAAACCACCGTCTTTATCAGTTATGGAGTGCTTTAACTGTCACAAAAAGGGGCATATGCCGAAGGATTGTCTGGATCAAAAGAAAGAATATTGAAACAAAAGGAAGGACAAATTCAAAAGAAAAGCCTTTTCAGTCACATGGGATGATTCAGATTCCTCCTCTTCTTCTGGAAGCGAAAGTGACAGCGATAATGAACAAGCTAACGTATGCTTTATGGACAAAGCTAATGAGGTTAGTGACTTAACTTTTGATGATATGATAGAAATAAATTCTGAATTATTAGGCACTTTAAAAAGTCTCAAAAGAAAATATAAAGAGGCCGTAGAAAATCAGAACGAGGCAGAATTCGAAAGAGATGTGCTTAAAGATGAGAAGAAAATATTAGAAGAAGAACTTGAGAAAATTCAAAATTCTCTTTCAAATATTAATTCTCAACTTATACTATTGAGTCAAGAAATTGAAACTCAAAAAGAAAAGAATGATGGTCTTGTTTCTGAAAATCATGTTTTAAAAACAAATATTAAAATGGTAGAACTAGAAAATTCAAGTCTAAAGGCCAAACTAGAGGTATTAGTAAAAATGTTTCAAATTTTAATAAAGGAGGAGAAAATATATCTAGAATTATTGAGAATTCACAATTTGTTAATAATAAAAATGGTTTAGGATATAAGAAGAAAATCAAGAATTCACTATCTAGTAATTTAAACAAAGTTAAGTATGATAAAACATCCACATCTTTAGATAGATCAGTTTCTAAAACTATAAATACATGGGTACCTAAAACTAATAACAAACTAATAAGGAAAAAGTATATTAGTTCATTTATAGAAGATGTTCATAATAACAAAAATTATATTTATAAAAGGGATACTAAACCCACTTGGGTTTGGTTTCCTAAGACCTAACTCTTAGGACCCTATTAAAAAGGTGGGTACCAACGTTATCTCATATTTTTTGCAGGTCCCATTAAAGAAAAGAGGAAAATGGATACTCGACAGTGGTTGCTCAAAACACCTGACATGAGACAAAGATATGCTAATAGATATTATATACTCATATGGAGGTTTTGTCACTTTTGGAGATAATTCCAAAGGATATATCATCGGCAAAGGCGATGTAAGCAATTACGGTACATCTAATTTACCTCTTATTACAGACGTTTTATTAGTTAAGAATCTAAAACATAATCTATTAAGTATAAGTCAGTTATGCCATAAAGGTTTTAAAATATCATTTTTTGAAAATAAATGTAGTATTCTTGATCAGAATCAAAATCTTATTTCCGAAGGAAATAGAGATAAAAATATTTACGTTTGAATATGAAAGTTAATCATAGCTCGGATATGTGTTTAATAGCTAAAGAAAATGATCTGTGGATATGGCATAAACGATTCTATCATATCAATTTCAAAAATATAAATAAAATTTCTAAAAATAATCTTGTAAAAGGTTTGCCAAATATGAATTTTAAAGTTAATAATATAGGTGACTCATGTCAATTAAGTAAATTAACTAAATCTTCGTTTAAATCAAAGAAAAATGTTTTGACATTACAATTGCTCGAGTTACTTCATATGGATTTATTTGGCCCTGCCCAAATTCAATCCATAAATCATAATAGATATGTATTTGTAATAGTTGATGACTTTTCTAGATATATATGGACTATCTGTATGAAAAATAAAGGTGATACCTTTGAAAATTTAAAACTTTTGTTAAACAAATTCAAAATTTGAAAGGTATTAGAATTAAAAATATAAGAAGTGACTACGGAGGTGAATTTGAAAACATAAAGTTTGATAACTATTGTAAAAAAGAAAGGAAAAATTCATAACTATTCGTTTCCTAACAAAATGGAGTTGTAGAACGAAAGAATCAAACTCTACTAGAACGTGCAAGAACATTACTAAATGAAAGCACATTAAGAAAACATTTTTGGGCTGAAGCTGTTGCAACTGCCTGTTATGTTTTGAATCGTGTCTCTATTAGATCTCTCACCAAGAATACTCCTTACGAACTTTTTAACGGTAGAAAACCTAACATATGTTATTTTAAAAGATTTGGATCAAAATGTTTTATATTGAACACTAAAGATCAGCTTGGAAATTTTGATTCAAAATGCGACGAGGGTATATTCTCGGATATTCGAATCGAAGCAAAGCTTATCGAATTTTTAATAAACGAACTAATACTATCGAAGAGTCACTTCATGTATCTTTTGATGAGAACTCTAAACTTGTTTCTAATACAATTAATGACAATGACTTACTTAATAATAATAAGACAAATATAATAATAAGCAATTCATGAGATGATGACGATATCATTTATAATTCTAGAGAAGATGAAGACATTGTTAATAATTTAGAAAACAGAAATACTACTAATACAATAAGATATCCTCGAAGAGTTTTACAAAATCATCCTATAGAAAATATAATTGGAGAAATAAATTCAAATGTTCGAACTAGAAATCAATTAAATTTAATGGGTAATGTAGCTTTTCTCTCTACTATAGAACCAAAAAATACTAAGGATGCGTCATCCGATGAATATTGGATTATTGCTATGCAAGAAGTACTAAATCAGTTTGAACGAAATGAAATTTGGAAACTAGTACCCAGGCTGACCGATCAGACTATTATAGAAACTAAATGGGTTTATAAAAACAAAGGAGATGAATTAGGAAATATAAGTAGAAACAAAGGGAGACTAGTAGCACAAGGATATAACCAGGAAGAAGGAATAGACTACGAAGAAACGTTTTTTCTGGTTGCTGACTAGAAGAAATACAAATCTTATTGACATACGCATGTTTTAATAACTTTAAACTCTATCCAATGGACGTTGAAAGTACTTTTTTAAATGGCTATATTAAAGAAAACGTTTATATTGAACAACCTCCTTTATTTATTCATGAAAAATATCTAGATCATGTATATAAACTTAAGAAAGATTTATATGGTTTAAAGAAAGCACCACGTGCTTGGTATGAACGCCTTAAAAGCTATCTAATTAATTCTGGATTCGAATAGGTAAAGTAGATCATACTTTATTTATAAAACATTCTAAAAATGATCTATTAATAGTTCAATTGTATGTCGACGACATTATATTTGGCTCAACTAATAATGAATTATGTAATGACTTTTCTGAAATAGTGACTAGAGAATTTGAAATGTCCCATATGAGAGAATTATCATATTTTCTAGGACCTCAAATAAAACAAGTTTCAAATGGAATTTTTATTAATTAAGACAAATACTGTAATAATCTTATCAAATATTTTGGCATGGAAAACATTTCTGCCAAACCAACACCTATGAGCACAACGGCACATCTTGATAAAGATGAAAATGGAAAAGTGTAGACCAAAAACTATATCGTAGTATGATAGGATCACTACTTTATCTAACAGCAAGTAGACCAGTTATTATGATGAGTGTGTGCTTATGTGCACGATTTCAAGCTGACCCAAAAGAATCAATTTACGTGCCGTAAAACTTATACTACGCTATCTTAGTAAAACTACAAATTTCGGACTTTTCTAGCCGAAAGAGTGCTCGTTCGAATTAGTATCATACAGCGATGCTGATTTTGGAGGATCACGAACAGATAGAAAAAGTACAAGCGGTACATGTCACTTCATTGGTAAATCTTTAATATCATGGTTTAGCAAGAAACAAAACCGTGTCTCTCTATCAACTTGTGAAGCAGAATATATTTCTACGGCACTAGCTTGCACACAAGTAATTTATATGCAACAAACATTTAAAGATTTCGGAATCAATCTATCAAGATCAACAATTTACCGCGATAATTCTAGTGCAATAAGTCTATCTAAAAATCAGTAAACCACCCAAGAACTAAACATATAGATATTAGACATCATTTTTTACGCGATAATATAGAAAAAGAAGTAATAAATCTAGACTATGTACCATTAGAAAATCAATTAGCTAATAATTTTACAAAACCATTGTTAGAAAATATGTTTATAAAATTGCATCGTGAGCTTGCTATAATATCAATTAAAGATATATAAATGAAATACAATTTTTTTGACTAAAAGCTCAAAAATGAATTTTTTTACAAAAAATTTGAAATTCTGACCATGCTGAAACTTAAACTCGTGACCTGCTATAAATAGCCCAAGTGTCTTAACCACCCAAGCTATTGATTTTTTCTGTTACAGTCTAGTATTGAGATTTTATTATATGGTGACATCAATACATACTAAAATATATGTCACATTTAACTTTATACATATACATTACTATTTTTATAAAACATTAGAATTACATAAAATAAAACGGACAATAGAAAAACTAACGTATTACACTAATTCTAGGCTAAAATCAATATATTGACAATAGAAAAACTAACGAATTACACATATTCAAACATTTACAACTACTCAATTTGATAAATTTCATTTATATTCCAAAATTTCAACTATAATTTTATTTAAATTTGAAATATTCACTTATCATTTGATAATATTCAATAAAATTTCCAAAATTACGTATTTAAATCAACATTAAATATTCAATTTCAATATTATTTGAAATGTTCATTTAATTACCTTTAAATCAAGTTATGAAATCATATCCTTTAAAATCTCAAAATCAATAAGTTCACATCGTTTTTAAATTCAATTATTAACCAATTTAAATTTCAAGTCAATCTTAATTTATCTTCCAACCTCTATTATTAAAGTTATTATAAAATCTATTTAAAATACTAATATAAATTTAAATAAATACTTTAAACATATACATATACATATATATATTAAATTAAATTTTACTAAAATTATAGTATATTAAACTTTTAATAAATTAAATCTTATTATTATTATTAAATCCATTTTAAATCATATTTCATATATTTAAAAATAATAAAGTTATAAGTAAAATTTTATAATTTACATTTTAAAATTGAACTTATACTTTTAAAATTTCAAAAATATAATTTTAAAAATCTAACTTTTATCCATATATTAAAATTAAAATCTTTATATTATATTTAAAATTAGTACTTAATAAACCCATATATTTCCTTTCAAACATTGAAAATCATTTTCAAAATATAGACTAACGGTGTCCGTACATAATTTTCTATCGTATGGTCAAGTGGTATGGATATTTATCGTTTCAATTCGCTATTTAAATTTAATATTTACAGGTATATATCATTTGAACCTACAATCCCAAAATTTCAAAATCAATGAGAATCGCTTGGGTTTATCATTTCGACCCATAACGATATTCCCCTAATCTACAAGATCGTTTGGATATGTATCATTTCAGCTCATAGGGATTTATAAACTAATAGGGAACTTGCAGAGTGAAAACAAATATGATAATAATATAACATACCAACAACAGGCATTTATCATTAGTAACGATTTAAATATAATATATACAATAGGTTATGGTGTCATATGTCGTAGCTAAACAATTGCAAATAATGGCATGTCATATTCAACAATTAAATAACTTAACAATTCAAATTTAACAACATATTTCAATCGTCATTTCATGTGAATTAAATTTACTAAATATAAAATGTTAATCGTGAGTGATTGCTCACCCTTTGGGGCTAGAGAAATTATACAACACGACAAGCTACAAATTGAATCACGAACTCGACAATCGACCAATCCAAACGACAAATCTCAAAGTAAAGCAAGGTGACCACGGATTCGGCGAACAAGCTGATAATTAGGAATTGATGAAAATAAAATCAAAATCAGTTTGATATAAACTGAAACAAGATATATATTGAATATATTTTTCTTAAAACCAATTTTTAAAAAATTACATATTAAAATAAATCTCCATATTATATATATATATATATGTTTGTATGTATGTATATTCCTTCTATTTTCTCAATATCTATTTAAATCGAATTATTCCAAAATTCCTCAATTAAACATAACACACACACAGATACATACATACATACATATACATATACATACATATATATATATATATATTAAAGTTATTACAGAAACCTATATTAAAAATATTCACATAAATTTAAACAAATAACTTAAACATATCACATATACCCTTTCCTTATTTTATATATAAGAATAGAAACAATAACCCTTATATATAACACTTTATATATATATATATATATATATATATAAATACGTACCCAATAACTCAAATAAGGATATGAATTATTTTAAATATATAAAAACATACCCATTGTATGAAGATACGTAGCCGAGGCCGAGAGGCATCGACAACAAGAAGGACAAGAAGGTTTCAATTGTTGAATATATATAACTTGTATATATATTATTATTCAAAAACAATGAAGTGATGAAAAGACTCAAAAAAAGAGGAAAGGCGGCTAGCAATTGAAGAAAAAGGCGAGGAGCAAGTTTTGAGGCAGGTTGCTGGAGAGGCTGACTACGGCTAGGGCGGAGTAGAGAAAGGTGAGGTGATGTGGTGCTATGGTTGGGGTGTTGCATGGGAGAGTGGGAAGCAAGTGTGATTGGCGGAGGGTGACTTGTGTAGGGCGTTCATGGCAGTCGAAGATTGGCCGTGGTGCTAGCAAGGCCGAGGGTGGATGGAAGGGCTCGGAATAATGGCGGAGGAAGCTATTCTGGGCATTGTTGGATTGCGTGTGAGGGGAAAAGGAGGTATGGATCTGTAATATGGGGAAACGAGGTAAAGATCGGAATGGATTTTCTCGAGAAGGCTAGTAATGAGCACGTTTCAAAAGGAGGCATGTATTTTTGCCCGTATATATGAAAGCTTTGATTAACTTTTTCTCTTTTTTTTTTAAAGGGCGTGACATAACATGAAAAGAAATTGAGGGGAGAGAAAGGAGATGGTGGATTGCAAATGAAGAAGCGAATTGGTTTCAGAGAGCAATATAGGAGCAGTTTCAATACAAGAATGCCAACTGACAAGAATGCCAATGAACCAAAAATAAATATCAGGTCAAATTATTAATTCTGGCATATAAAAAGGAAAATGGCTGTTTGTATTATACGGTGGATAATTAAATGGACATAGGAACCCAAAAAGGCTCAAAACAGGTACCGATACGACTAACTATTTTATTGATTCCACCGCGTACCGCACACCGAAATGCATAAATGAATATAATGTGGAAATCACCACGACCAGACGAACCGAATGGTACACAGATATGAGCGATATGACCATCCTATCAAAACTCAAATTTCGTTGTCAAACAGCAACTAAAACGCCGAAAATAATACAAATGGAAATAGAGCAGTTTAAATTTGACGAAACAAATTATGACATCTTACTCAGAAAATGATTTACATTTTTACTACATAAAAATATTCAGATTTCAAAAGTATTTTATTCTAATCAATTTTTAACTAATTTTAAATTGAAATTGAAAACTACATAACAAAATCTAACTTTTATATTTACCAACGAAAATCTGCCATTTGCTATGTTTGAATAGACGCATACCATATATCGAATTTTCATTTTTAAATTTTAATTATTTTTTTCATCAAAAATTTAGTTAATTACGTTATAAAAATCATCAAAAAAATACGGATCATTACATTCAATACTTAGAAAATATCCATATACTTATCTCAATGGTATAAGTATATTTGCAAAACAGTGAGAAAGATATCCATTTTACCAAATTCTAAAATCATTTATAAACTCCGTTATAAATTTCTAAAACCATTTATAAACCATTTATAAATTATTCCTCAAGTCATTTCTTAACCCTTATAAAACCATGCAATTATTTATAAATTCTTTTTATAAATCTGTAAACCCATTTCTAAAATTCGTTTAAAATATCCATATATTTATAAACCTCTTTACCTTGCAAATAATCTTCCCTTAAGTCTTCAAACCATTTTATAAACTCCTTTATATAATACAAGTCTTTTAACTCTATTCATGTGTGTCGAAAACTTTTATAAATAATAAAAAATCTCTTACTTCAAAACACCACTATATAATAATAATTATTAACAATAAACATTATAAATAAATGAAAATTATTAACCTTAAAACATCTTTAAAGTAATAATTAATAATTTCAAAATATTGTTAAATAAACAGTAATAATTCATCTTTACCATTTTTATGAATAATAATAATTTATTTTCAAAACCTTATTAATAATCCTTATTATTAATTTCAAACCATAATTATTCTTGAAATAATTAACCTTTCAAAATATTAACGTTTTGATAAATTCTACAAAACAATATTTATAATTAAATACCTTAAAAAATATTTATAATTAAATAACTCTAAAACAATATTTATAATTAAATAACTCTAAACAATATAAATATAATTAGATAACTTAAAACAATATTTATAATTAAATAACTCTAAAAAATACTAATAAAATTAGATAATTTAAAATGATATTTATAATTAAATAACTCTAAACAATATTAATATAATTAAATAACTTAAAACGATATTATTTCGAAACCCAATTTCGGATTTAAAATCATTTCCCATCTCAAAACCAATTCCAATTCAAAATGACAATTTATAGTATTTCAAAATTCTAATTTAGGGCCAATAGTTACCCAATGCTTAAACAATATCAATATTGATTTTCTATCACTAGTAGGTTTTAGTTTTCAAACATATAACAATGTTATAACCACAACGTCCATAATCAGGTTCATTTTCAATAATCTATATATAAAAAATATTATTGAAATAATTCAACAATAGCAAGGAATCACATTGGACCCCTCAAACTTGTCTCTCTGCATCACAGCTCATATATATCAGCACATACTTACGTAAATAAAATCAACATTGGTAAGGAATCCTGTTGGATCCCTCCGACCTGCTTTTCCTGCATCACAAACGTTGTATAATCATAGAATATAAATCAACCGCTTCGAGGCGAGACCCGTATACAAAAGGGTCATCAACTCTTACACGGGAACGTAACAGGGTCTCATCTGCTCCATGGGTGAGAATATATCCAAACAAATATATAAATATAGTAACTCATCCAAACAATCACTCAATAATTTTTATCAACTATATACCATACTAGTTAACTAAAAAGGTGAGTTTAACTCACCAAAATTTTCTATGATTGCCGAGGCATTCCGGTTTGGAACTAGAAACGAACGACGCCCAATTTTAGCCCAAATTCGACTGTCTCGAAATTCATCCAAACTTGTTACACCGTGAAGCTAACGTCTATACGAGCGCAACGCAACAAACGACGTCCAAATCTGACCTCGTATAAAGGTGTTTTTAAATTTAGAAGTCATCGAATTAATTAATTCATTAATTTATACTAAATACAATACTTTTAAAATTAATTACCAAACCCCATTTTTTTAATCCTCCATCTACATTCATCTTCCCGCTTCCCTTGTCCCTCACGTTCACAACTATCCATACCCAGGCCAGCCTCAATTTGTTCATCGTCGTCGCCTTCAGCCATGACGGGCCACCACACCACCCTCAACGAGCCCCCTCCCCCTCTACCGCTCCTCCGGACACCCACGCGGCCCCCTAAGCTCCACCTAGCACCTCTAATTGCCAACCCAATTGCATAGCCCCCCTACGAATGGAAGAAAATTTCAACCACCTCCGACCAACATTAACTTCCAAATTTTGCTAGCATGAACCCCTCGATGTCCTCTATAACTTCCCTTTAGGTCCCATTGCCAATCGAGCCACCAATTCACCGTGATCGATGAAAAATGAAGATGTCGTTCATCTAAGATTTGTGGCCACCACGCCAAGCTATAGCATAATCCAACCGTCCATGCGCATCGCCTCGATGTCGGCAACAACTTTCTAGCTAAAGCTATCACCTAAAAACACCTCTAGTGGTTCAGATGATCATGTGCTGTTGGATATGGCCAAGTTTTGGTTTAAAGATTTTGAAAAATGGCAAACCATTCTTCTCTGATTCGGGTTTTTGATAAAGAAGGGTGCGTATGACCAAGGATGTGTGGAGTATGGGCTGAATAGTGGAGAGCAGGGGCAAGAATAGGATAGGTTATGGGCAAGGTCATGGTTATATAATATATATATATATATAATTTAAAAATATTGAACTTCAAAACGTCTAAAAATTTCGAACTCCTATCGAGACGTGCCGCCTGGCGTTCTATATATAATACACCGATTTCGAACACAGTGGAACTTGTTTTGGGACTCAATTTGATCATAAACAGAAGATAGCTTTTTAAACCTAATTATATTATGTTATTTCTGAAATTATTTTCTACATGCTTCGATCTCGCATAACCAAACGCCAAGACATTGCCCCAGAAGGCTATTTTTACTCGTTAATTAAAATGAATTATTATAAAACCAAATTAATCACTTTTAAATTCACATTAAAAAATTTATTATCTTCATTCTTATTAAATAGAACTTAAATAAGCTTTGAAATCATTTTTATTCAACTTAAAATCCAAGATTCAATTATTTAAACAAATTAAAAATATTATATTCAACCATTTAATTATCAAATAAATCGCTATATTGGAAACTCAAGTTATTTGACTTACAAAAATAACTTTTTAATATTTCAAATCAACTAAATATTTCAAATTCAAATGACTAAAATTCTGGATCGTTACATGAAAATCGCATCCACGCAATTTTTTATAACAAGACATCATTTGCACACAAGCATTAACTGAATTTGAAATCTATAATCAAATTGAAACTCCCTTAATTCTCTAAGTAGTTAAGATAAGAATGAAGTTTATCATATATTTATAAGTTAAAATGGACTAATTTCTTAACTTTTACTTCTTCGCATACGGAAAATTTACTAAAAAATTTCTAAGTTTTAGAATTTTGCGGAAATTTCGGCAGAGTCTTCTTTGTACGGAGAGCCGTTTACAATTTCACAAATATAATATATACAATATGCATCGATCACACTGTTAGGAACATAATGCCTCTTTATTTTAATCCATAAACTTACCTTTATTTTAGCATTTTAAGTAAATTGGCTTATTATTATGTGAGCAAAATTAAGTTAAACATCGCCAATAAGTCCCAATAGCCACTTGAACCCCTAATCTTAACTCAATATAAACATTAGTCGTATAAAGAAAAGAATTAGGATAAGCATGCAACCGTCAACTATAGGAATAACATCACATCTATGTATGAGCCTCTTTCAACAAACTTTTAAAGTTGAAAATACCAAGTCAGGTTATGTTCTCAAAGCTTGAATTGTTAAATAATGTTCTAATTTCCCAAAAAAAATTATGGATCATTAAAATATTAAGTGTGAAAAGAATTCCAAAAATTTTTCTAAGAACATTAAATTCAAGGATCAATTCATTTGTGCAGATCCACCCAATATGGCAATTTTAGCTTTGAAAGCATCAAATTTTCGCAAATCTCTTCAAATAAAAGTTTTGCTTTTAGTTTAAGCTTTCTGAAATGGGAAAAATCATCAAAATCGGACAAATCATTCAAAAGTTATGACAAGACTAGTTTAGCTTAGTTTTGGTGAATTTTTCTTTCGGGGCAGCGATGAATATTCATTGAAATTTATGTTTAAACCTTCACGAACTTCAAAATTTTTGTAAGTGACAAACACCAAAATTGTTCTCTATTAAAATATCTTTCCATAAAAAAATCGTCAATACTGTGGAACGTAGAAATTGCACATATGAAGGATGTACAATGGTATATGCATGAACAAGTACATAAAGAAATATTTTACCCCCTTCAACATATTCAACTCATTAAATATAGGAAATCGATTCCTATGAATATACCTATACTTAATTTATATTTCAAATAATAAATCATCTCCTTTGTTTACTTCCTTATTTTCTAATTTGAAAATATTTTATACCAACTTTTTACACCCTTTTAACATATTCAACTCATTAAATATTTTCTAATTAAGGATGCAATGAAAATAATTTTAAAGATTTCTCTTGCATAATTACTAGTACTTCACACTCTAAATCATTTTAACACAAATTCATTGCTCAAAGAATCATTTTCTATAAAAAGGAAAAGTCAAAAATTCAATCATTGCTGTTCTTTAAACTTAATTAAATTCTTACTTTTGAAGTTTAATAACATGGAAAAGCTAACTTCTAGCAAGAAGTGTTATATATATAACCAAAAAGAATTATTTCTTACCAAATGTCATCTTAAATATATTTCCAAAGAATTTGTTTTTATAATTAATAACTTAAATATTTATTTTGGTACATATGATGCCTTCATACACAAAATACTTTTCTCTATCAAATCCCTTTCAAAAAAATTCTTTCTTATCTTAGTTTTATAAAAGAAATTTTTAAATCTCATTTTATTTTGGAAAACCTTCAACATATTTATTTTATACTGGATTATAGTACCATTTCAAACTTCATTTAAATTGGAAATTCATATAAACAAATTTTATATCATTTACACTTTTCAAAAATAATTATAAATCCTAACATTCATCCAAATCATAATAGAGTATGCACAATCATCCAAAATATCGCATAAATTTTATTTAACATGCATCTATGCAAATGAATGTATAAGATTGTACAAATGCCAAATTTATTTAAAATATAAATCCTACTCTCAGTTTACATACTTTATTTTATTAATCAAAAATATCCCAAGGCATCTCTTTCAAAAATATACTTTATACACTTTTATAAAATATTATTTTATCTTCAATATAATTCTTCCGAATAGCCCATTTTTATATACATAATAATTAACTTATTTCAAAATTCTATCTACTTTACGAAATATTATATAGTTACTAAATATTATTCTGAAAATACTTTATTGTCCAAAACACTGTGTCTGAATGCCTCATCCTAGTATTTAGGAATTTGTATTGATAAGTTGATCAAGCGCATCGACCAGAATCAATAAAGCACTCAAAGAACAATTTAACACGAATTATTTTCAATATAATATACATATATCTTTTAATACTTATGCCTTTAAAAATATTTATTTACCTATAATAAACATAATCATATTTCATACACACACACACATATATATACACATATACATATATATCTAATTGTAAAGGATTTAAAGTAGGCACCTGCTTCATTAAAATTCTTTTAACCATTCTTAATGTTATTAGAAAAAATAATTTACTGATAACATTTTCATAGCACATACATTTGTCAATACATATCTCAAGAAAAATCAAAATTTTAATTCGCCTTAACGTTTAATAACTCACACATATGACTAACATTTCATTTTATATATATTTATATTTTCAATATTTCTTGTTGTAACCACACAACTGAAGACACTGCAAGTTCTTATTGTTATTATTAAGCAGGTTTCAACTCTCGATAGTGATTCCTGCTTAATATTAATTATGCACAATCACTTACAATTTTAAAACGAACAAGCATCCATCAACCAGTAAATTTTTATTGTATTTTATTTTATTTTATTAATTAAGTATATTTTCCAATTCCAAATGTAATTTGATATATATTATTTATCATTATATATTTTATAACTACTAATTGTTAGACATTTTTTTATTCCCCATCGATTCTAGTTTGGAGAAACCCTTGTCTATTATTAATAATTAGGTTTGTCTAGGTTCAATTGGGTTTATAAATTCTTTGACTGAACTTCTTATTCAATTCATATTTTAAACTAAGCATAAACAAAAATAAACACTGATGCAAACAACATACATTTTAATCAAACAAACAAATAATCGCCTTTAGCAGAAAGCTATTTTCTAGCTTGCGCTGCACACTTTGATCACTAACAGATTAGGACACAATAAAATTCGATTCTAAGCCATCTAAGGTCTTATTTATGTTATCCATTAAATCTCACTCTTTACAGTAGTGAGTTCCAAATTTAGAATCACTTTCATAACAATAATTTATAAAGTACCTCAAATTTTTTACTAATATGTCCTGATGATTATTCCCAATTATTATTTATATTTCTATCCTAAATAGGAATAAATTCTAAGTTCTACCCTGCACACTCAAGAGAAGGGACTCTAAGTCTCACTAGGTTTAGATCTCAACTCTGTGTCAGTTATATTCTATAATGTTCGAAATACAGCTTTGATACCAAGCTATAACGACCCTACCACTATATACATATTACTAAAAATCATTACAAATAATGTCGTCTAATAACACAGAGAATACGGCCGGTTAAGGGCAGTTGAATATGAATAAATCTTTGTACAAACATTGACACGTATTTATTACCTTTTGAGGATCTATATTGTAAATTTTTACTTGTACAATATTAATATAAAGTAATAAACACACCAACTAAAATTATTCAGAACAATATATAATATAGATAAATAAGAATCAGAGTCACAGATCGTAGCGAAATAATGTACATCATATATCATAATAAGAAGCTAGTGTATAAAATATCAGTACTAAACTCATATGAATATATACATTATATCCAAAATACTATATCTGGTACAAAATGACTACTAAATAATAAACATGACATATCATCCTAAATGTCAACATGTACAATAATAAAGTAAAGTGAAACAGTTAAAATAATCTACTCCATTGCTAACACAAAATCCAAAAGTCAATGAGTCTCGGCCTGATCCGAGTATTAAAATAATAAATGGGTCAAACTATATCCAATTAAAAAAAGGTGAGATATTGATACTATGATTATATAACTTAAAAAAATAACCTGTAATAAAAAAAATATCAATCAAAATCACCATTTCATAAATCCATATCAAGTCTCAATGGATTATCATCTAAAAATATGGGCATAATAATTCAAAATTGTTCAGAGCCAAAAGGTACTTAATATCCATCCTAAAAGCTCTGAAGAACAATCATCACTAATGAAATAATATCGATAGTCAATTATTAGTTTAAACAGCGACACAGAGTCTAACATACCAAATAGACTGATATCAGTCTAATAAACCAAATAGACCCTACTACAAAGTGTAATAGTCTAACACACCTAAATTACTAGCTATGCGAATTTACCTAACACAACCAAATAGGCAAACATTGTCTAACTGTATATCCAATAAACGGATAGGTATTAGTCATTTGATCTATAGACTAATCATACATGTAACACTTGTCCAAAAAAAAAAGGACAGCCGCATTACACCATAACAAACCTAACCTTACCAAATAGGTCTGCTTACCCAAATCTAAAAATGCATCGACACT
The DNA here is from genome assembly GCA_030765085.1 of Allium cepa. Classification (NCBI taxonomy): domain Eukaryota; kingdom Viridiplantae; phylum Streptophyta; class Magnoliopsida; order Asparagales; family Amaryllidaceae; genus Allium; species Allium cepa. Next base: position 1,539,876 of record CM060930.1, on the reverse strand, counting down.
TAGGTCAATAAAAAATCTCAGGGATCCATCGACCAAAAAATAAAGTTCGAACACCTCAAGATAATAAAACACTAAAGTGTAGATAACTTTCACTTTAGTAATCACTAGAATTTGACTAATTGTCCCATACCATAACTAAATTCAAGTATTTACCAAAAGCTACTAATTTCAACTCAAACTCTATTTAACAAATTATAATAATAAGCGAGAGAATTTTATAAAAAGTATCATACCAATCCGAAAGTTCAACGTATATTAAAATTCTTTGTTTCATAGAAAAGCATGAAATTTCAATAAAATCTCAATTCCATAATAAATAAAACAAAAGAGTTTTGAAATTAATTTTTATATATATGAAGACATAATTTCCCAAAATCATTTTTAAATCACTAAATTCACTTTTAAGGAAAATTTGTTTATTTACAAATGCTTTTGAACATTTTCGAAATCATTTAAACCTCTTTTATAATAAAATCACTTGAAACTGAAATTAATACTTTCATAACAGCTTTTATAAAATAATAATATATTTTACCTTTTTCCCCTAAAACATTTATAAAATTTTATACTCAAAATAGTAAATTTAAAAAGGTTTTATAATTAGATATTACTACTTTTTGGAAGTTTTGAATAGAAATTTCGAAATAAGAATTAAGTTAAGATTATAATACAATTTATTATATTCTATAAACTAAATTCCAGTAAGGATCAAAATAGATAAAATCTCATATTTATTGAAATTCTTTTTAAAAAACATTTAAACAGCTCAAACAATAAACCCATTAAAAATGTAACTTCTAGAGCTAACATCGCTCTATAAAATATATAATTCCGTAATACAGAATTATTTAGCGACCCGAGTTGCTTTTCTACAACTCCGGTCACACAAACAATGCACAACCATCATATAATCAAACTATAAATACCAATTGTAATTTGATTTTTTCCAATGTGCACGTAACTACCTAATCATACATTAACTCAAATCCAATATCCCAATCTTACAGTGCAACTAATTCATCCACCAAACCATTGGATCCCATAACATGCAAAGGTACTTCAATAATTTCATTTAATCACTACTAATTATTTATGCAATTCATAACCCCAAAAAAGTACGCAAAAAGGATATACTTGCATAGGTATAAATGTATGAGTTAAATAAATTAACTCAACCGGTTGAAGCTTTCTTCTGTAACTACCATGACCAAAACCCTAGCTACTTTACTTTTGCCTCGAAGTTCACACATGAGAGCAGCTCCACCTCAATGTCATTCACCTAAAATCCTCCCTAACAGCCGCCAGCTCGCCATTATGTCTCTAAGTTGAGGCATCAGTCATCGCTCGCGACATCGACATTGCTGCCCAACCTAGCATACCCACGACACAGTCGGAGCACCACGTCCCGACTGCCCCAGGCAAACGCCATGTTGATTGCTCCACTTCTCTACCTAATACACTCCAGCAGCCCCGCGTCCAGTGCTTTTCGATTTTCTTTCTCGTGTTCGATTAAGGATTTCACGGCTAAGGAAAAAAGAACGAGAATGAGGTCAAGTTTGAGGAGTGAGTGCTACAAGCTTTGATCTGGAAAAGAAACGTAAGGGAAGAAGTTTATGGGCTATGGCTTGCTATTGAGTTTTGTTTCAAGTTTAATTTTTGTTTAATTTTGTTCTTAATTTTTTTTCCTTTTGTGTGTAAATTTAATTATTAATCTATGTCATTTACTCATTTGTAACTATAATTCAGTCTAGTTAAAATCGATCTACACTTCATTTTCCAAATATATTTCAATAAATAGATAATTTGATTCAATATTGTTTCACTTTATTTAATTATCCATTGAAGTGATATACATAAATTTATTCATCTTTGTTGATATATCCATTTTAGTGAATATCGAATTGATCTTCTTTTCGTCTATTTCAATTATACAAAACTATTTATACTTCTAAAATATTTCAAATTTGTTAACACATTTTGTTTGAATTAAAATATATTATCTAAAATGAATTTTTTTAACTAATTAAATTTATTATAACAAAATCCTTCATTAAATAGATTTTATTTAATAATAAATTGATTCCAAAAATAATAAATTACAAATTTTAAATTGAAACACTTCTATTTAATTAAATTAGTTCAATATTACATCTTTAGAACAGGGTTGTTACGGACCCCCCCTTCATGAAAATTGCCTCCATGTAATTTCTTATAAGGAGACATCACTTACATACAAGCATTAACTAAATTCGAAATCTATAATCAAATTGAAATTCGCTTAATTCTCTAAATAGTTAAGATAAGAATCAAGTGTATCATACATTTATATGTTAAAATAGACTAATTTTTTAGCTTTTATTTCTTCGCATATGGAAAATAGATTAATAAATTTCTAAGTGTTAGAATTTTAGAAAATTTTTGACAGAGTCACCTTTGTAAGGATAGCTATTTTCAATTTCATAAATATAATATATACAATATACATCGACCACACGGTTGAGAACATAATATATATTAATTGTAACGACCCGAGAATTTTAACGGTTTAAATAACATAATTAACTGAATTATTGCTTGAAAAAAAAAAATTAGCAATGAAAATTTGATATTTGTGATGCGTCTATTTAAACATAGCAAATGGTAAATTTTATTTGAAAATATGAAAGCTAGTTTTGGTTGACTAATTTTCAATTTCAATATAAAATCGTTTAGTTGATGGAAATAAAATGTTTTCGAAATCTGAATATTTTTATATAATAAAAATGTAAATCATTTTCTGAGTAATACGTCGTATTTTGTTTCGTCAACTTTGGAATGATAGGGCACCGCCTATCATATTTTCGGCAAATTAGCAGCATTTTGACAGCGAATATCGACTTTTGATAGAATGGTTGTATCGTTGATATATGTGTAACATTTTGTTCATCTCATCATGCTGACCTCCGTAGTATATCCATTTATCAACTTCGGCATTCGGTACATGGCGAGATACGCGAAATGGCTAGTTGTATCGGTACCCAAAATTTTTACCTTTCGGTTTCATGTCCCTTCATTTTCCACTTAGAATCAAATAGCCACCCAACAATTAATATTTTCAGATTTTTAGTTTTGTTATTCCACCAATTCAATGGGTTGCTTACTATTCGTTTTATTTGCTTTTGCTTCCGTGATTTCATTCTCTGCCTTTTCATTTTTCATCTATTCATTCACTTCTTATTTTGACAAAATAAAAATTGTATTATTCTAGAACAAAATTCTACTCCTCTTCCCCTCTCTTTCTTCATCTTCCTGGCTGTACATAACTTCAAAAATATATAACAAAAAAGTTTTATATGTTGTATATATTAAAATAAAAACCTACTTGCCAAAATCGTGCTTGGCCATTTGCACGTGACCGCCCAGAGCATCGCTATCAAAACCCATCCACTTCCATGCATCACGCATCTTCCCTACTGCGCCTCTACTCTACCTCCTCTGCCGTGCTAACCCACCACCACCCTAAATGCCTTATCGCCTTATCACAGCCCAACGTCTCCATTCGACCGCAATCCGTCCACCTCCTAGCTCACCGAACTCAACTCGAGACTTCGGCCTTTCCAGCCTTTAGCCCACCGTGCTCCACTGCCTATCGCCCCCTGGGCCTCCTCGGCCTATCACCCCATAGCAGCAGCTCGAGCAACCCCATCACCACCACTTTCCAGAGCATCCACCTAGCACAACTCCGAACCCATCAGATCCCGTCCACTTTCACATCGCCTCGGCCCACTTTACCTTCCTCATCACGAACGAAACCTCCACCGCCATACAGCGACAGCAATCTCAAGTTATGACCCACACCACAGCACGTGCACCACCCTCCAACCCTCCCCAACAGCAGCAGTTCCCCACCCCTGCCTTGTTGCCACTGTCCAGACCCCTCCATCTAACTGCTTCGCCATCCGAACAGCCACTTTCCCCAGGCTGCAGCTGCCTCCTCCCTGAGCACTTCCACTTCTTGTGTTGCTTTCTCCATGTCTAAATATAGTATTCATGTAAGTAGTATATACCTAAGTTATATATTAACTTGCGGATTTTAAAGGTATAAAAATTTAAAGAATATATATAATATGTATGTTCACATAAGTTCGCATATATGTATATGCAGTATGGTATATAGCTTTTATATCTATGTGTAATTATATATGTTTGATCTAAAGCTTTCTTTTCTTTTCTTTTGTGTGTGTGTGTCTATATATATATATATATATATATAGGTCATTGGATATATATGGTAGTATATATTTATATATAATTTGATTCACGGTAATATATATCTATACACTCACATATATACATGAAATGTTTAAAGATTATTTTAATTTACAATATGTTAGTTGTGTTCATATTTTGTGTTTAATGTCTTTCAATGAAAATGTTTAATGTATTTATTTATTATTTCAAAGTATTTATATAATATGTTAAATAATAATATGTAAAAAAGTTAATTTATTTGAATTTATGTTATAAAATTTGTAATAATTCTATATATGATATATTTAGAATAAATACTCGGCCCATCGAATCTAAATTCACCTTGCCTCATTTTATGCTGTTCGGACTTACAGCAACAGATCTAGCTTTGTCTCTGTGTCGTTTGCGTACCAGTGTGCGTATTTGAGTCCATTGCTTCTCATTATTCGTGTTCATCGTATTGTGCTTTGGAATTTGTGCTTGGATTCGTTGCATCTTGTTCTCGTTGTTTCCATAGCCTCGGAAGGTGAGAAATCACTCACGAATAACATTCGTATATTTAGTAAATTTAATTCACAAGAAATGATGATTGAAATATGCTGTTAAATTTGAATTATTAAGTTATTTTATTGTTAAATATGATATGTCATTATTTGAAATTATTTACCTATGACATATGACACTATAACTATTGTACATGTAATATTTAAATTTGTTACTGACGATATATGCATGTTGTTGATATGTTATATTTTTATCATATTTGTTCTCACTCTGCAAGTTCCCTGTTAGTTTAGAATTCTCTATGGATTGAAGTGATAAAACATAACGATCTTGTAGATTAAAGGAAAATCTTTATGGGTTGAAATAATAAACCCAAGCGATTTTTATTGATTTTGAAATTTTGGGATTGCAGGTTGAAATGATATGCACCAGTAGATATTAAATTATTGCGGATAGAAATGATAAATATCTGCATCACTTGACCATAGGATAGAAAATTATATATGGACATCGTTAGTCTATTTCGAAAATGATTGCCAAAGTTTGAAAGGAAATATATAGATTTTATTAAATATTGATTTTTAAATTATAATATAAAGAATTTAGTTTAATATATGTGTAAAATTTAGATTTTAAAATTTTATGTTTTGGAAATCTTGAACTTATAAGTTAGTTTTGAACATATAAATTAACAATCTGTTGTTTTGAGCAATTCAAGTCTGACATGTATGGATGATTGTCAATTTGAACGGTTCAAAAGTAGCAGGTCGTTGCATTAATATTTCTAACACTTCTGTATTTTAATCCATAAACCCTTATTTTAGCATTTTAAGCAAATTCTCCTATTATTAAGTGAGAAAAATTTAGTCAAAGCAAGTAAGTCCCCATAGCCTCTCGAATCCCTAATCTTAACTCGCTAGCATTAGTTGCATAACGAAAAGAAATAGAATAAGTATGCAACCATTAACTATATTAGTAACATCACATCTACGTACAAGCCTCTTTCAATAAACTTTTGAAAGCTGAAAATACCAAATAGGATTATGTTCTCACAACTTGAATTGTTACATAATATTCTAATCCCCCAAAACATTTTTCTGATCATTAAGATATTAAGTATGCAAAGAATTTCGAAAGTTTTTATAAAAAAATTAAATTCTAAAACCAAATCATAAGTGCAGGTCCGCCTAATAAAACGACAATTTTAGTGTTGAAAAAAATCAAAATTTCGCAAAACACTTCAAGCAAAAGTTGTTGCTTTTAGTTTATGCTTTTCAGAATGTCCATAATCATCAAAATCGGACAAACCGTACAAAAGTTATTACTAAACTATTTCAATTCAGTTTTGGTGAATTTTCATTTTGAAACAACGATGAATATTCATTAAAATTTATGTTTAAACCTTTGGGAACTTCAAAATTTTGGAAAGTGACGAACACCAAACCTGTTCTCTATTAAAATATCTTTTAATGAAAAAAATAATCGTCAATACTGTGGAAATAACACACCCAAAAATTGCACATATGAAGGATGTATAATGGTACACACTTGAATAAGTATATGAAGAAACAAGAAGGCCAGGATAAAGTGTGTATAGTCGGTGCACGCATAAGGATAGTGCACATAAATAAGTCCAGGCATGTACAACTCTGGCATGTATAAGGGATACGTGAACATAGGAAATTAACAAGAGAAATTCAACCATAACATGTTCAACTAAAACAACATCACTCCGGAAGATAAGGCTATGTTTCATCAAGGATAAACAAAGTATCTTAACTAAACAACACAAACCAAAAGGGGACAGTTTCTCACAAGGTTAGAGCAACAAGTGCAAGTGTCAGGATAAGAAAATGCAAATTCAGTAAACAACATATAAATAATTACAACACATACAAGTGATGGCAACAAGTATATCACTCAGTGTCAAACATCGGCCAAAACAACACAAAGCAACGCAAATGCAAACAATAGCAAACTACATAACACAGGGGATACGCTAATAGTAGATTCAAACAAGTAGTGATATACTAAGCTAGGATACTAGAGTCTTTCATGCATCATGCTTACTAACATGAAGGGATGCATCATTATTGGAGCAGGAATACAAATTGAATCCACAAGCATACTTGTACTAATGTAGAAGCAAAGTGCTTAGGGCAGCAAGCAAAAAATAATAATACAACCAAAGAAGTGAGATTGATCAAGTCAGAGCCGAAATCAAATACAATCAACCAGGGCTAATATATTCGAAAAAATATATTAGAGAATTTAATTTCATATCAGAGAAAAGATCAAGTCAAAATCAAACTATCGTTCGTTGGAAAATCGAACGATCAAGCACATCAAATTGAAAATGCAAACCAAAAATTTTATATTCGAAAATATAGGAAACCAATTCTTATATATATACCCACACTAAATTTATATTTCAAATAATAAATCATTTCCTTTAATTATTTTCTTATTTTCTAATTTGAAAATAGTTTATACCAGCATTTTATACCCTTTCAACATATTCAATTCGTTAAATATTTTCTAATTAAGGATGTAAAAATAATGATTTTAAAGATTTCTCTTGTATAATTAGCATTACTTCACACTCTAAATCATTTTAACACAAATTTATTTCTTAAAGAATCATTTTGTATGAAATGGAAAACTCAAAATACCAATATTGCTTTTCTTTTAATTTAATTAAATTCTTACTTTTGAAATATAATAACTTGGAAAAGCAAACTTCTAGCAAGAAGTTATATATATATATATATGTATGTATGTATGTATGTATATGTATGTGTGTGTGTGTATACATACATACATATATAACCAAAAGAATTCACTCTTACCAAATGTCATCTTAAGTATATTTCCAAGACTTTCTTTCTATAATTAATAACTTAAAATTTTATTTTGGTACATAGTGTGTCTATATACATAAAATATTTTTCTCTATCAAATACCTTCCACAAAATTTCATTTTTAACTTAGCCTTGTAAAAGTAAATTTTTGATCTCATTTTATTTTGCAAAACCATACTTGAGTAAAATATTTACCAACTAAATCAAAATATTCAATATTCAATCACTTATTATACTCATAATTGAATTATAGTTTCATTTCAAAATTCATTTAAATATTCACATAAATAAATTTTATATCATTTTACACTTTTCACAAACAATTATAAATCCTAGCATTCATCCAAACCATAATAGAATATGCGCAATTATCCAAAATATCACACAAATTTTATTTAACATGCATCTGTGAAATGAATGTATAAGATTTTACAAACGCCAAATTTATTTAAAATATAAATCATACTCGCAACATACTATATTTTATTTATAAAACTATCTCAATGCATCTCTTCCAAATATATAATTTATACACTTCTATTTATCTTTAAAACAATCATTCCAAACTGCTCATTTTAATATGTATAATATATAAATTATTTCAAAATTCTATCTTCTTAACAAAAATAGTATATACTTACTAAGTATTATTTCTAAAAACATTTTATTATTCAAAACTATGTGCCCGAATGTCTCGTCCTAGCATTTAGGAATTCCATTCGATAACGTTGATCAAGCGCATCGACCAGAAGCCTTAAAGTGCTCAACGGGAAATTTAACACAAAATTATTTTCTAGATCATGTACATATATTTTTTAATACTTTACGCATTTATAAAATATTTACTTGCCTATAATAAACATAATCATATTTCATATACATATATACATATATATAAATATATATCTGTGTATGTATGTATGTATGAAAGGATTTTAATTTAAATAGATGCTTGCTTTTATTAAAATTCTTTCAATCAACCTTAATGTTATCATAAAAATAATATTTTACTGATAATAATTCCATAGCATACACATTCATCAATATATACTCCAAGAAAACATCAAATTTTTAATTCATATTAATATTTATTTAGTCACGTATATGAATTAAAATTTAATTTTATATAAATTTAAATTTTCAATATTTCTTGCAGTAACTACACTATTAAAGACACCGCAAGTTCTTATTGTTATTATTTAGCAGGTTTTAATTCTCAATATTGATTTCTACTCAATATTAATTTTGCACAATCATTTACAATTTAAAACAACCAAGCATCCATCAAGCAATCAATTTTAATTATATCTTATTTTATTTAATAAGAATATTTTCCAATTCAAAATTTAATCAGATACGTATTATTTATCATTCTATATTTTTTAACATTTAACTATGTAGACATTTTTATTATTCCTCGGTGATTCAATTTTAGAGAAACCTGTAGAGTCTTAATCTGACCCGAGTATTAAAATAATAAACGGGTCAAGCTATATCTAAATAAAAAAGGTGAGATAATATGGTATAATTATATGACTTAATAACAGATAAGCCATAATAAAAATATGCCCAAACCAAATAATCATAATAAGGCATATCAATCAAAATCACCATTTCATATATCCATATCAAGTCTCAATGGAATATCATCTAAAAATATGGTGATAATAATTCAAAATTCTTCAAAGCCAAATATCCATCCCAAATCTCTAAAGAATAATGCATGAAATAATAACGGTAGTCAACTATTAGTTTAAACAGTGACAAAGAGTCTAACAAACCAAATAGACTGATATTCTAACATGATAAAGACTAGCTATGAGTATTTACCTAACACAACCAAATAGGAAAACATTTTTTGACTATATACTAAATAGACTGATAGGTATTAGTCATCAGGTTTATAGACTAATCGTGCATGTAACACCTATCCAAACAACAAAAGGACATGTAACATCCCACATTTTGATACTCAAATCTAACTGCTGCAGATGCTGTAGTCATCCATAGTTATTACTTCTCGATGCCAAAATATGACTATGTTAATCATATCAATAGCCAGAAGCACATGTATGTAAAAAATTCAAACAGGGTTTAAGAACAAAATTTCCCATCTTGTTTCATAATTAAAATTTCATATTCCTTACATAACCCCATTCGTAATCCCACATCTAGAGAAAATACAATTTATTACAAAATACTCCAAGAGCAACATATGAACATGCCTCAGTGATTGATCAGATTCAAATACTTGGCAATTACAAAACTTTGCCATTATATCCAAGTAAACAGAACCAAAGTACATAGAAAAAATAGAAAGAGCTCCTAATAGTTAGATTGCCTCCTGCATGTCTCCGGAAGCTTATTCATATAATTAGAACCTGAAATCCCTTACTCCCGACCTACTTTAATGAGTACTCGAATGTTAAGGGGAAAAAAAGCTTCAGGCCAAACAATATTCTGGTGTGAATAATAACCTACCATCTCGAACCAAAATAGATATTTAGTGAGACCATGCTATAGAGCAGAATGGATTTTCCCCTCACTAGTATCTTAATCAAAACATAACAACCATATATTGTGCTTCCGCGAGCACAATGGTTAGAACATAGAAGATATGATTTATAATCATGCAACATATACTGGATTACCCATCCTAATTCATTAGATTATCCATCTTAATTTCAAATAAATACCCATCACAATTTAAACTGGCATCCGTCTTATAATTATGTGAATTGCCCATCTCACATTTAAACATATTCATAATTATGTGGGCTATCCATCTCACATGTAAATATTACTTGCGTTACATATCCCCTACCACATTGAGTACCCATCACATATGGTTCTATTATTCAAAATCATGTGGACTACCAATCACACATATTCCATTTAACTTAAAATAATGTGGACTATCTATCACACATCCCATAGTGTTCCTAGGATGACTATGAACCCTTCATTATCCTCATAGATATTGTCTATCTCATGCTGTGGACTATCTATCTAACATCTCATAGTTTTCCTAGGATGACTTTGAAGCCATCATTTCATTTATGGTACCCACAGGTATCAATCTTAATCTATGTTACCTATATGATTTTATTCTTAATTATGTTATCCACATGTTTAACCTATGTCTATCGATATCCCCAAATAGGTTATCCTCCCCTAAAGTTATAACATTTCAAAGTGATATACATTAGTATTCCCAATTTATCCATGCTAAACAATGGTATCCCCAAGGTTTAAAGTTGAAGTCAATAACATACTTAAACCTACCTACTTTGGTACCCCCCATGATGATGTCGACATCTATAATCAAAAAAACATTGGTATCCCCATTATTTAGAATCAATGTCATAAACTTGCAGGCTCGCCGCCATTATTAGGTTAATAAAGATCAACGTCGAAGTTTATCTATATTGATGTCCTCAATGATAGTGTCGAAGTTTACTAATTTTAAAACAGCATTGGTATCCATAACGACTATGTCGAAGTAGAAGCATAAGGCTCATTGTCTTTAATAAAATAAAACATAACACATGCATTATTAAATCAACGTCGACCCCTATCTAAGTTCGAAGACAAAAGCTTAATTTCTTTTAAGTTCAAGAAAAATTCATGTAGAGATTGGTGTTGCCGACTTTATAAACTATAGGCAGTCCACCCATTAAACAAAGCTTAAAACTTTTATAAGTTATTTGGCTAACTGCCGAAGATATAGGGTTGTTGATCCTTATAAACATAAACCTCTTTGCCCCTTTAAAACATAATTTTAATTTACACCAAACAAGCCTCTTCGGCATTCGAAACATAAGGTGTGACGTTATGGCCAAGCGACATCGACTCTAAAACATAAGGTCATCAACCTTGATGCACATCGACCTGCAAGACCGTCGACGACATTATAAACTTTTACACTTAAGTTACTTCGGCTACTATGCCGCTTCTTATATTAAGTTGAAGTCAAAGTCAATAAAGGTGGCATTACCGCCTTAGTTTGGAAAAAATTAAGAGATGAGATGCTGCATTGTTTTAAACTGCGGTGAAGACAAGCGACGTCCTAGACGTTGACATTAGATTTTACACGTTAACTAAAACATGAATTACCATTGCGACTTACCCTATGTTGTTAATATGGTCGACTTCGGCCTACTTGGAACCATCACATAGTTACCGAGTAACTACCCTACGCTTCCTTTCAATATTACGTCGGCACTTATGGAATAAGCCCTTATCTTGGGCTCGAAGATGATGGGGTAGTATGGCCTTATCGTAATTATAGTAAAACTATTTTTTTTCACTAAATAAATCCAAATCTTTTCACCAAATCATTATTCTCGTCCAATTTCTATTGGATAAAACAGTTTTTATAAATCCTTGTAACGACCCGCTATTTCGAACCATTAAAAAATGATCTACACATGTGAGACTTGAATTTCTCCAAATAACAGATTGTTAATTTCAAATTAGCAAAATTTATCATATATAGTAAATAAATCAATCACAGAATCACAGATACAGAGTTTACAACAATAAGCAGCGGAAAAGATAAATAGTAGTTCATGAAGCTACTACAGAAATAACATCCCAATACACAGAAGTCTTTAACACAAAGGCAAATGACAAGTCTGTAACATACAACTAAAAATAATAGAAAAAAACTGAAAGCTGAAATATATAAGGTAGGTCTTCCAAGCGAACTCCAAGCTCCAAAAGATGAGTTTCCAAGCTGTGACATTCAGGCTGACCCGAGAATAAAGCAAAACACAAAACACTCGAATCAGGATTAACATTCTTATGCAGATAAATCTAATTCAAGTGAAATGTCAAGTAAATGCAATATAACTTAAAGCATATTGAGATTCCATCCTTTAAGGATCCGATAAACTATCTACGTACATCGTACAATACGCTATATATATAATGTCTACAGTAAAGTAAAATATCAAAATAGCGTTAAGGCGTTACCCATATCCCCTTTAACACATTTTACATATTCCCATAGTCTATACAGTACCGTACGCTCCTCCATAAACAGTAGGTTTACCCAGAGGGCACCCAGAGGTATGGTACAAAACAAACTCGTAGAAGATGCGATAAGGCATGTGACAAGGCACACGAGGAAATGCCTAGGGTAGGATTCTACCGTTTTGCAGATCCGGACTGGTGGTAATGCATAGTAGCTACTATCATCCACCTCGAGACACACTTGAAATCAAAGGTGTGCACACAAAAATCAAATCACAAAAGCAATAGTATAGTTTCGATGAAATGTGCCCGATAGGAGGTGCGACCTCACTTGGCTCGGCATGGCTCCTGTTTTAGCCACATCAAGCTGACTCACTAGAGTTGGAACTACGTTAATACCTCATACAGAATCGTTCACCAAACCATCTTACTTCAATCTGGAATCTCTGTCACGTACACAGTAGTTAAAGTGGTTTTCTATATTGACAGAGAGTATGACAATATCCGATTCCGGTCTCTTTAACAACCAAAAGCTTATTTCACACCATGGTCATTTTAAAAATCACTTTATACATATTAAAATAAAATCCCAACTTAAAAATTTTCAAATTTAAATTTTATTTAAATTTAAAAATATCCATTTAATCACTTTAAATTAAACCAAGCTATAAATCATACTTTAAATTCCCAAAATCATTAAGTTACAAATAAATCCTTATTTAAATTCAATTATTAACCGATTTAAGTTACTAATAAATTCCAATTAACATTTCCAACCTTGATTTCTTAAAGTTATTAAAATCTAATACAGAATAACCCTTTTTGAAAATTTTATGTATATGTTAAATTAAAAATTAATTTATACAGTTTATAATAAAGTAAACCTTTTAATTATTTATTTATAGTCTTAATTTATGTATTTTAGAAATTTAAAATTATAAATAAATTTCTTATAATTACCTTTAAACTAAACTTATAAATTTAAATTTCCAAAATCAAAATTTCAAAATTCTAAAATTTACAATATTAAAATAAGATATTTATTATATTTAAAAATCAAATCATATATTTCCTTTCAAAACCATGGAAATCATTTTCTAAAATTAGAACAACAGTGTCCGTATATAATTTTTCTATCATATGGTCAAATGATACAGATATTTATCATTTCAATCCACAAATAATTTAAATTTACGGGTTTATATCATTTCAACTCGAAATCCTAGAATTTCAGTAATCAATTGAAAATCGGTTGGGTTTATCATTTCAACCCATAATGATCTTCCTTTAATCTAAATCCGTTGGGGTATTTATCATTTCAACCCACAGTGATTCCTAAAACTAAGGAACGTGTAGAGTGAGAACGGTAAAATGAAACAACATATCATAAAATCTCCAGCATACACGATCAATCACAAAATAGTTAGATAAATTGTAATGGCGTCAATTTACATAAGTGATCAATATAAAATGTCAACATATCATATTTAACAGTTAAATAACTAACAATTAAAATTTAACAGCATATTTAATTTTGTTATTTCATATGAAATCGATTTACTAAGCATAAGAACATTAACCGTGAATGATTGGTCATCTTTCATGGCTAGAGAATGATGGAATTTGAAGAGCAACTGACACAGACACGGACACAGCATGATACTTCAAATAGCTGCGACAAGCCAAAATTAGATTTTAGCATGAGAAATAGACAAAAACAAATATATATATATATATATATATATATGCAATATGTGATATATATATATTTACACACACACACACAATTTCTTATAAATATTAGAAAGGACAAAGATAATTGTACAACATATGTGTGTGTGTCTACACAACATATATCTAAAAAGTATATATATACAACGTACATGAGCCTCCGTATACTTTGCTTACACACACAAACACACACACGCACACATATATATATATATATCGATTAATATATACATGCAGCACTTAAATATATACTAAAAATTGATTGAATTGTGCTACTTGTATATATCAATATATATATATATATATATATATATATATATATATATACCTCACAGCCAAGTATACACAGTCTGTATGTGTAGCATACATACAACCAATATATATACACAACAGAGAAAGTCCATGCAATAGTACTCATCAATATATACATGTATACATATATATATATATATATATAGGTTCAAATAGAGGATAGTTTCAAAGAACATGAAACGAGCAAGGGTAGGTTCAATGTGCACAACATGTATATCAATATACAAAGTAAACAAGGAAAGGAAAAGAAGGTTCGGGAAAATGGGAAAAAAGCACAAACTGAAGAAAAAAAGCGGGTTGGAGGCACTCACGACTGGATGGAGTCGAGGTAGTCACCACTTGGGGTTCTGATTCGGGTCAGGCATGGAATTACTCGGGTATGGCATGACGAAGTGGTTCAAGCGGAAAATAGTTTGGCTTGGAGTTACGCTACGGGTCAAGGCTGAGGGAACTCAAGTCTAGCTTTAGGTTTATGGTTGGGGGGTCTCGAGGAGGGAAGGTGGCGATGGTTCAGGCGGATGGCAGTTTAGATCTGGTGGTCTCGGTCACGCTTTGGGTCAGAAGGAGGGTAGCTTTAGTCAGGTGGTGAGTTTTGGCTAGAGGCGCTTCGAGTTTGAATGGTAGGCGTTTGGTGGCAACATTGTGGGCCGAGGTGATGGCAGTTTGGGTGGTCTGGTGTGGATTAGGAGCGCTTCGAGGAAAAAGGAGGAAAATTCTGGTTTCAAGTGGTGGATACTCGGGTGAAAATGTGAAGGAGGGCAGGAATATGAAGATTACCTTTTAACTTTTATTTTTTTTCCAAATGAACGAGTGAAGCCAATGGAAAGGCACAAGTAAATATATATCAAAACAAGGAAATAGCAAAAGACGCCAGTTGATTTTCAAAAATTTATTAAAGCAACGTAGCTTTTGATAGTCGGTTGAGAAATTGAAAAGTTAAGAAAGGTAAAAGGGCACAAATACGATACCGATATGACGAACCGTTGCGCCAGTTTTGCTGCGTATCGACCGTCAAAATATGGAAATGAGTATACTACGGAGATCAGCATGACGAGACAAATAGAATGGTACAAAGATAATAGGGATACGACCATTCGATTTTTCGCTGCTGAAAATGCAGTTAAAATGCCGAAAATAAGATAAATGGAGCAGAAGCAGTTCAAATTTGACAAACAAATTACGACGTCTCACTCAGAAAAATATTTACATTTTTATTATGTAAAAATATTCAGTTTTCAATAATATTTGAATTTCAATAAATATACAGATTAAAATTTTGAATTTTGGAATTTTACAAATAACTAACTTTCCTATTTTCATATAAAAATTTACCATTTGCTATATTTAAATAAACGTATTTCAAATATCAAGTATTTATTTCAAGATTTTATTCTTCAATTTTAAGAAGATTTAGTTAATTAATTTATAAAATCATTAAAATTCTCGGATCGTTACACTTTCCCCCACTCAAAACTTTTAGTCCCCGAAAAGGAACGAGACAGGAGAACCAAAATCAGTAGAAAGATAAGATAGATCAAATGAATGGTACCTGAGTTGAATAATTTAGGATTCGAGGCACGCATGGATTCCTCCATTTCCCAGGTGCAATCCAATCATCCATACTCCACTGTACCTTCACCAAACTGAAAGATTTCCTTCGAAGCTACTTCGTACCTGCATCAACAATATGAAGTGGCTTCCTCTCGATGGTGTGATTTGGCTCGACGTCAAAATTCTCTAATAAAGATGGCAGAACAATCAATGACGGATCATGGAGATACTTATGAAGGTGAGATACGTGAAACACGTTGTGCACACCCGCTAGTTTCTCCAGTAAATCAACTCTATAAGCCAAAGGACCTACTCTTTCCTGAATATAGAAAGGACCAATGAACCTGGGAGCAAGTTTCCCTCTCTAACCAAATCAAACCACATTCCTCGGCGGCGAGATCTTAAGAAAGACCTGATCATCCACTGAGAATAACAAATCCCTTCTATGCCAATCAACATACTTCTTTTGCCTATCTTAAGCAATCCTCATCTTCCTTCTAATCTTCTCAACCTTCTCAGATGCTTCAAGAATCATATCGGGCCCAAGAACCAAGCAATCACCGGACTCAATCCAGCAAGATGGAGATTTGCAGGATCGTCCGTAAAGAGCGGCAAATGGAGACATCTTGACAATTGCCTGAATTCAATAGGTTGGGATTAATAGATGGATTCAGCTTAAGACGACTGAAAATTCAAAGATAGAGTTATACCTAATGATTGCTATTATAGGTGAATTCAACGAGATGGAGATGATCTTCCCAACATCCTCCATAATCAAGAACACAAGCACGAAGAAGATCTTCTAGAATCTCATTCACCCTTTTCGTCTGACCATCGTTCTGGGGAAGATAAGGCGTGCTAAGGTTTAAACGAGTACCAAGGGCTTCCTGAAAAGCTTTCCAGAACCCGCTGGTAAAGATAGAATCATAATCACGAACAATGCTAGAAGGAATGCCATGGAGACGGACAATCCCCTTCATATAGATCTCAACTAAGCTTGAAGCAGCTCGATTCAATTTAACCGGAATGAAATGGCGGACTTGGTCAATCGATCGACAACTACCCAAATATTTCATTTCCTCTTCTAGTCCTCGGTAAACCATCAGTAAAATCCGTAGAAACTTGATCCCAATTCCAAATGGGAATCTCATGTGGTTGTAGTAATCCAGCAGTCTTCTAGTGATTAGCCTTAACCTGCTGATAAGTGGCACATCTACTGACAAAGATAGAGATGTCCCACTTCATGCCATTCCACCAATATAACTTCTTCATATCCTGAAACATCTTCGTGACACCTGGATGGATGGAGAGTTCGAACTGATGATTCTCGATAAGAACTTCTTGCCTCAAACCATCAACATTCGGAACACAAATGCAATTATTAATCCTTAACACTCCATTCTAGTCAATCTGTACTCCTAACTTATTCTGATTA
The DNA here is from genome assembly GCA_030765085.1 of Allium cepa. NCBI lineage: Eukaryota > Viridiplantae > Streptophyta > Magnoliopsida > Asparagales > Amaryllidaceae > Allium > Allium cepa. The sequence continues at coordinate 1,522,275 of CM060930.1, read as the reverse complement.
TCACCTTCCCTACTTTGAATATTCTCCTTTATAAGCCTAAGCACTGCATCCTCAACCTGCTTAGCTGCAATACGATCCAAAAGAGATGGAGAAGCTACAATCTAACACAATAAGGCTTTCTTCCAACTCAAAGCATCGGCCACAACATTGGCTATCCCAGGAGTATAGTTGATGTCGAGGTCATAAGATGTTAAGAACTTAAGCCATAGATCTTGCCTCTGGTTCAAATCCTTTTGGGTGAAGATATGCATAAGAGACCGGTGATCGGTGAAAAGCCCAAACTTGGTTCCCAAAAGGTGGTGACTCCATAACTTCATGGCAAAAACAACCGCGAGCATTCTAAATCATGTGTGGCATAGTTAGATACATGGGGCTTCAACTAACGACTAAAAAACACTACGACCTTCCGATCCTACATCAATACAGCACCCAAACCTTTTTTACTAGCATCGGTATAAACCGATAATCCCTCATCCCCATCCGAAACGGTGAGAACAGGAGCAGTGGTAAGCTTTTGCTTCAACTCATTAAATGCGGCTTCACACTTATCATTCCAATTAAACATGGCATTCTTATGAGTCAAAGCGGTAAGAGGTGCAGCTATACGGGAAAAATTCTCTATAAATCTCTGATAGTAACCGGCAAGGCCCAGAAGCTACGAATATCAAATAGAGTCTTAGGTGATTCATAATCCTAGAAACAGATAAGGGGATAAGTTCCAAGATAGATAAGATGAATGAATTCAAAAGAGAAATGTGGATATACTTATATTAATCGCGACGACCTTAACGGCGTCAACCAGACTCCATTCTCAGAAACAATGTGCCAAAGGAATCAGACTTCATCTCTTTAGAAATGGCATTTAGAAATTTTGGTTTTCAAATGATGACTCCTAAGAATTTTGAGAACATGATCCAAATGTTTCCTATGCACCTTCTTTGACTTAGAAAAGATGAGGATATCATGAACGAAAACCAAAATAAACTTATGTAGAACATCGCAGAAAACGCGATTCATAAGATCGACAAAGAAGGCAGGAGCATTGGTTAATCCAAAAGACATAACTAACCATTCATAAAAGTCATTCTCTGTTTGGAAAGCAGTCTTGGGAATGTTGCCATCAGCAACACGAAGTTGGTGGAAACCAATGGCATGATCAAGCTGAGAGAATACTTTAGCTCCGTAGAGCTGATAGAACATATCATTGATGCGAGGCATCAGATATCGGTTCTTGAGAGTCAGCTGTTTCAGCTCTCTATAATCAACATACATTCTCAAAGAATCATCAGATTTGGTGACAAAGACCACGGTAGAACCCCATTCAGAAAAGATATGCCTAATCAAACCCTTAAAGAACAAATCCTCAATTTGTTTCTTCAACTCAACTTTCTCTTTGGGTGCCATCCGTCTGGGAGAGAACGATAGGTCGAGCACCAGGAATTAGATCAATATGGAATTCAATTTCCCGCTTAGAGGGAGAGAAGTGACTTCATCAAAAACATCAGGATAAGTTTTAACTATCGAGGTGGAGTTTAGGTCACTAGGCCGAGCATCAAGAAAAAAGATAAAGCTGCCTGCAAAATCCTGAGGCATTCGACATCCAATAACCAACGGTTCGCCCAGCCCACTGGCTAAGGAGACAGTTCGGGCTTTATAAGAAATGACAACATCATAATGCTTTAACCAATCACCTCTATGTAAAATATCGAATGCATCGAAACCCAAAACATAAAAATCTTTAGTGAATCGACGCTTCTTATATAGGAGTTTCACCCCTTTACAAATCATAATAAGATTGGCGGGACCGCCAATGGGATTATTCACACATAATGATGAAGTCGTCAATTGAGGTTGCAAAATATGCTCGAATTTATTAAAAAGATCAATAGATATGAAGCTATGAGATGCACCAGTGTCAAATAGAACAAGAACAGGATAGTCATGCAAAGTAAAAGAACTATGAAGAGTACCTTAGCTATCATTGGCAGGCGGAAGAGGAGGAGGTATGGAAGAAGTCATGGCAAAGACTCCAGATGTCTTGTCACTCTATTGAGTGGGACAGTTATTCTTGAAATGACCAAGCTAGAGACAAAGGTGGCAAAGGTTGTTTCTGGTAGCATGAGATGGAGGAATAGCAGCACCGATAGGAGATGGACAGTTGTTGGCATAGTGACCCTTCTGGTCGCACTTGAAACAAGTGATAGAAGAAAGGTCAAGAGATTGCTTTTGAGAAATAGATCCAATACCATGAGCATTCTGCCAATTCTTCTTCTACTACTAAAAATTGGGCTTCCTCTTCTTAGAACCACTAGAAGTACCCTGAGATGCCGATACTGCCTGTTTACCCTTGGAAGTAGGGTTCTCGAATCTAGTGGACATATCCATCAGAGAAGTAAAGATGTCATGAACATGACTATTCAAGCAGTCATAATACTCTGGGCAAGCATCGTGAATGAAATTCTCATTCTTCTTGAGAGGGGTATCAATCAAATTAGTACCAAACTTGGAAAACTCATTGAACTTTCTCTCATACTCAGCAAAAGTCATATCTTCCTGCTCAAGATCCATGAATGCCCTATATATGAGGTATCCCGGCTTCGGGCATCCACTTGGCCACAAAAGCATCCCTGAAAAGAATGGGTCCAAGATAAGACAGAGATAAAGTTCAAAGAGATAAATTTCAAAGAAATAGATTCAACAGAAATAGGCTAGGAAAGACAACTAAGAATCTCACTTGAACTGCTGTCAAGTGATATTAGCCTCGATAGTCTGAGAAGTGACAGATTCCCACCAATCATGAGCGGACTCCTATAACTTCCAAGTAGCTAAATGACACATCTGAGCATCAGTAATCTCAAGGCCAGTGAAAATCCTCTCAAGACTCTTCGGCCACTGCCGAGCCTTGATAATACTCTCGGCTCCTGTGAACTTAGTACTCCTAAGCTGAATGTACTCCATACAAAGCTGAGTGAACCTAACAGGCTAAATAGGTGGAATAGGAGCAATGGGTGGTACAGGGGCAGCTTGTGGTGCAGGAGCATTGCCACGACCTCTATCACGGACATTCTCTCGGTTACTCATCTGGAAAAGACTAAAATTTTATTTTAAAACAAGGATACAGTTTCAAAGTTTCAAAAGAAATCTTAATTAAAGAGAATTCTAATTCAAAAATTAAAGCACGAACGGATATGACTTAGTAATCAATTCAACTCATTCTAGCGTATTGTTACCCTGTCTCTAATGAGTTTTTACTCCATATGTTAAGTATTTCCTAAACCAGAGCTCCAATATTAACTATAATGACTCGCTATTTTGAACCATTGAAATCGACAAATGATCTACACATATTAGACTTGAATTTCTCCAAATCACAGATTGATATTTTATAATTAGCAAAACTTATCATTTACAGTAAATAAATCAATCATAGAATTATAAGCACAGAGTTTACAACAATAACCAACGGAAAAGATAAATAGTAGTTCAAGAAGCTAGAACAGAAATAACATCCCAATACATAGAAGTCTCTAACACAAAAGCAAATGACAAGTCTGTAACATACAACTGAAAATAACAGAAATAAACTAAAAGCTGAAATAGATAAGATAGGTCTTTCAAGCGAATTCCAAGCTCCAAAAGATAAGTTTCAAAGCTGTGACATTCAGGCTGACTCGAGCGTAAAGAAAAATACAAAATACTCGAGTTCAGGATTAACGTTCTTATGCAAATAAATCTAACTCAAGTGAAATGTCAAGTACACGCAATAGAACTTAAAGGATGTCAGGAGTCCATCCTTTAAGGATCCAATAAACTATCTACATACATAGTATAATACGCTACATATATAATGTATACAGTGCAGTAAAATATCAAAATAGCATTAAGGCATTACCCGTATTCCCCTTAACACATTATATATATTCTCATAGTCTATACAGTACCGTACGCTCCTCCGTAAACTGGAGGTTTACCGAGAGGGCACCCCATAGGTATGGTACAAAAAAAACTCGTAGAAAGCACGATAAAGCATGTAACAAGGCACGCGAGGCAATGCCCAGGGTAGGATTGTATCATTTTGTGGATCCGGACTGGTGGTAACGCATAGCAACTACTACCGCCCACCTCGAGACACATTCTAAATCAAAGATGTGCACACAAAAAAATCACAAAAGCACTAGATATAATTTCGAAGAAATGTGTCCGATAAGAGGTGCGACCTCACTTGGCCTGACTTGGCTCCTATTTTAGCCACATCAAGTTGACTCACGGAAGTCAGGGCTACGTTAATACCTCGTACAAAATCGTTCACCAAACCATCATACTTCATTTTGGAATCTCCACTACGTACACAGTTGTTAAAGTGGTTTTCGATATTGAGAAAGAGTATGATAATATCCGATCCCAGTCTTTTTAACAACCAAACGCTTATTTCACACCGTGGTCATTTTAAAAATCACTTTATACATATTTAAATAAATTCCCAACTTATAAATTTAAATAAAAATTAAATATTCAAATTTAAATTTTATTTAAATTTAAAAATATCCATTTAATCACTTTAAATTAGCTATAAATCATACTTTAAATTCCCAAAACCATTAAGTTCCAGATAAATTCTCATTTAAATTCAATTATTAACCGATTTAAGTTACTAATAAATTCCAATTTACCTTCCCAACCTTACTTTATTAAATTTATTAAAATCTAGTAGAAAATAAACTTTTTGAAAATTTTATGCATATGTTGAATTAAAAACTAATTTTATACAGTTTAGAATAAATTAAACCTTTTAATTATTATTTACAGTCATAATTTATGTATTCTAAAATTTTTAAATTATAAATAATTTTTTTATAAATTACCTTTAAAATAAACTTATAAATTTAAATTTCCAAAATCAAAATTTCAAAATTCTAAAAATTGCAATATTAAAATAAGATATTTATTACATTTAAAAATCAAAATCATATATTTCCTTTCAAAACCTTGGAAGTCATTTTCCAAAATCAGACCATTGGTGCCCGTATATAATTTTTTGTATCATACGGTCAAGTGATACAGATATTTATCATTTTAATCCGCAAATAATTTAAATTTACGGGTTTATATCATTTCAACCCAAAATCCTAGAATTTTAATAATCAATTGAAAATCACTAGGTTTATTGTTTCAACCCATAACGATCTTCTCTTAGTCTATAGTCCGTTCGGGTATTTATCATTCAACCCATAATGATTCCTAAAACTAAGGAACTTATAGAGTGAAAACAATAAAATGAAACAACATATCATAAAATCTCTAGCATAGACCATCAATCACAAAATAGTTAGTTAGCATGTAATGGTGTCAATTTACGTAAGTGATCAACATAAAATGTCAACATATCATATTTAACAGCTAAATAGCTAATAATTCAAATTTAACGGCACATTTAATTTTGTTATTCATATGAAATCGATTTACTAAGCATAAGAACATTAATCATGAGTGATTGCTCATCTTTCATGGCTCGAGAACGATGGAGTTTGAAGAGCAGCTAACACGGATACGGACACGGACATGGCAGATACTTCAAATAGCTACGACAAGTCAAAAATAGATTTTAGCACGTGAAATAGACAAATATATATATATATACACACAATATGTGATTTATATATATATATACATACATTTTTATATAAATATTAGAAGAGACAAAGATATTTGTACAACATATATATGTGTGTGCGTACATATATACACAGCAGAAATCTGAAATGTATATATATACAACATACATGAGCCTCCTTATACTTTGCTCACACATACACAAACACACACACACAAACACACACATACACACACACACACACACACACACACACATATATATATATATATATATCGATTAATATATACACGCTGCACATAAATATGTACTATAAATTGGTTGAATTGTGCTACTTGTACATATCAATATATATACACCTTACAGCTAAGTATACACAGTCTGCATTTGTAGCATACATACAACCAATACATATGCACAGTAGAGAAAGTCCATGTAACAATACACATCAATATATATATATATATATATATATATATATATATATATATATATGTTCAAACATAGGACAGTTTCAAACAACATGAAATGAGCAAGGATAGGTTCTGAGTGCACAACATGTATATCAGTATACACAGCAAATAGGGAAAGGAGTAGAAGGTTTCAGCAAATAGGAAAAAAAATCAAACGCTGAAGAAAAAATTAGTTTAAAGGCACTCGGGACTGCTTGGAGTCGAGGTAGTCGCCCCTTGGGGTTCTTACTCGGGTCAGGAATGGAATTACTCGAGTACGGCATTGCAAAGTGGTTCGGGCAGAGGGCAGTTTGGCTTGGGGTTACGCTTCGGGTCAGGGGTGAGGGAACTCGAGTCTAGCTTTGGGTTTATGGTTGTGGGGTCTCAAGGAGGGATGGTGGCGATGATTCAGGCGGATGGCAGTTTGGATCTGGTGGTCTCGATCGCGCTTTGGGTCAGAGGGAGGGTTGCTTCGGTCAGGTGGTGGGTTTTGGCTAGAGGCGCTTCGAGTTTGAATGGTAGGCATTTGGTGGTGGCAATGTGGGCCGATGCGATGGCGGATTGGGTGGTCTGGTGTGGATCAGGAGCGCATCGGAGAAAAAGGAGGAAAACTCGAGTTTCAAGTGGTGGATGCTCGGGCGAAAATGTAAAGGAGAGTAGGAATATGAAGATTACCTTTTAACTTTTGATTTTTTTCCGAATGAATGAGTGAAGCCAATGAAATTGCACAAGTAAGTATATATCAAAACAAGGAAACAGCAAAGAGACCAATTTATTTTTAGAAATTTATTAAAGCAAAGCTTTTGATAGTACGGATGAGAAATTGAAAAGTCAAGAAAGACAATAAGGCACAAATACGTTACCGATATGACGAACTGTTACGATAATTTCGCTGCGTATCGGTGGTCAAAATACAAAAATGAGTATACTGCAGAGATCAGCACGACGAGACGAACAGATTATTACACGGATATCAGAGATACGACCAACTTATAAAAACTTGATTTTTCGCTACTAAAAATGCCGCTGAAACGCCGGAAATAACATAAACTGTAACGATGTCGTTTTTAAGCCAAATTTAATTTAGTAATTAATATAATTTTTAGAATTAATTTGTGAACTAATTTGAATTTTTCCAAAAACAAATAAGATATGTATATATATATGAATAGATTGTAAAATAAAATTTTGATTTGAAATTCAAAAATAAATATCTTAAAAATAAATTGGATTTAAAAACTCTATATTTTAAAATACTAATATATATGTATGTATGTATGTATATGCATATGTATATGTATATATATGATTTTTATTTAGTGTATAATTAGTTTTAAATCATTTTTCTTTAAAGTTATATATAAATATAAATAAAAGGTTTAATATACTTTCTTTTGAAATTTTTACATAAAATAAATATAGTTTGTATATATATAAATATAAAACATAAAAACATATATAAGTATAAAACTAAATATAATATAATATATAAATTATATAAAAATATTATTTACATGCAAATTTACAAATGCAAGTATTATAACATGAAGTTTAACAAGTGTAACTATTTTATTATGCATAATAACAAGTGTCATTAGTTCTTTTTGTTTTTGAATTAATAAATAAAATGAAAAACAAGAGTATATATACCACACTAACTCCTTCTTTCTCATTTTTCTTTGTTAATATTCAAAACTTAAGAAAGTAAAACCAGGGAAAAAATCTAAAACAAATTTCAAAACTGAAGCATAGATTCAACAAACAAAATCAAAGCAACAACCTCTTGTAGTCTAAAAATCTAAAGCAATCAAGCAACTAAACAAGATCAGTTCAAGTTCAAATACAATTTCCAGTTTTTCAAATTCAAGATCAACTATTCCAGGCTTTGCTCTGTTCAACAAAACATGTGAGTAAACAACTTTTTAAATCTGATATATCTGGATTAGCATTTCATAGTCCTTGAAGTATGATGTGAAATATGCTTTGCATGATGGTGTAAATATGATTTCATGTATATATGAATAGTGATATGGGTGTGCATGTCTGGGAACAGGCAAATATTCCGCTGTTCTTGATTACAGGTTTCAAAACCTGTTCAAAATCCAAAATCTCTTTCGATTCTTTTTAGGGTTTAAGATATAAACAAAATATGTTTGTATAATCAAGATCTAAGTTTAAAAAAATATTTTTAAGTAAAATTTGAAGGTAGTTTTGACTGGGAAGAAGATATACAGTAAAACTCAAAAGCATGTCAAAATTCGAGTGTCATGTTTTCTTGATTCACCTATATCATCCAACTCGCCTTCAAAAATCATGATTTTTAAAAAATAAATTCAAGATTTTTAGTTTAGTATTGAGTGAGGAATTCATGGTTGAATGAGAATTGTGTTTTGGCAATTTATGACGATCGGAGCAAGGTGGGTGATCGGGATTGTTGGTGGAGGTAGCTGAGAGATTGACGGTCTCGGGAAAAATGGTCGGAGAATTGGTGGCCTGGCGACGACAATGTAGGGTTTAGGGTCTGGTTTTAGTTGACATGGGTTTCCAGGCTGCTGCATCGTCGTCGAAGCATCGAAGGTGATCGGAGCAAGGGGGATAGGTGCGGGGGTCTTCGGTGAAGCCTTGGTTGGAGTGGCAAGTGTTCAGGTGGCCGAAGGTGGCTACGCGAGGTGATTCTTGGATGATCAGGTTCGATCTAATAGAGTTCGATGTTGCTCGATTTCGAGTTCGTTATCAATTCAAGGATCTGGATTATCGAAAACTTAGAGTAGGTCGTCGTCGACGTGTTGGAGGTGGTCTCGATGGTCGGAGCTACTTCGATCACCTGTACACGTGCACATGTGTTAGGGTTGTATCGGTAGGTTGAATTAGGTGAGGAAGAAGTTAACTCGATTTTGAACTTGGGGAGATGAAGTTGGAGCTCGGGTGTGTTCTCGAGTGTGTTCGCATGGGTTAACATGATTTTAACAGGTTTTAAAAATTTAAATCAAAACAAAAGGAAAAAAAGTGGCTCGGGGAAGAGCTCGGGAAAACTTGCATTTGGCTCGGGTAGGAACTCAGGGTAGTCTCGAGTATATGTTGAAGCGGTCTTAAAATTTTGAAATAAAACAAGTTTTAAAAAGTTTGAATAAATCAAGTTTTAACAATTTTCTTAAACTAATTCTTTGATATAATATGTGTTTATTTATAATTGGATTAATTAAAGGTTTCAAAATAAATTATTTTAGTTAACTAAGTTTAAAGTGTTTTAATTTATATAACATTTATTTTAAAGTTTATTTTGAATAAACTTAATATTGTAATTAAGTAGTTCATTAAGAAAGTAAAATGTTTTTTTTTGATCATTAATTAAACTTAAGGTCTTAAATTAATTCATATGTTAATGATAATTAATTTTCAAGGTATAATAAATAAAGATTTAAATGATAATTAAGTAATTAATTAAGATAAGTGGTTTATCTTAAAATAATTAAGGCTACGGGTAATTAAAGAATAACTAATTAATGATAGCAATTAAAGGATAATTGCTTAAAGGATAATTACTTAATGTAAGTAATTAAAGGATAATTAACTAATTAATAATAAAGGTTGATTAGTTAATGATTAAAGGTTAATTAATTAATGATTAAAGGTTAATTAATTAGTAATTAAAGGTTAATTAATTAATAATTAAAGGTTAATTAATTACCGATTAAAGGATGATTAATCAATAATTAAAGAGTAATTAATTAGTAATTAAAAATGATTAATTAATTTCATTAATTAATTAAAATAATAGCAAAAGGATTGTAATTAATTAATGATAATTAAATAGGGTTGGGTAACTAATTCATAAGTAATTAATTTATTTGGTATAGATTGAATTAATTATAATTATAGGATTAATTAATCTTGCTTATGGATGATTATTGTACAAAATGTTTGGATTGATTAATATTTATAGTCTATGATGTGCAACGCTTTGGATTGAGCTATGATAAATATTTATCTATGATGAATTGTTGTGTGAATATAATATTCTACATCGAATTTAAAAAGGTAGATCTTTTGTTTAAAAGATCTAAAAATGGAAATTTGTTTAAACCATTCAAAAGAAAATGTTTTGGGAAATAAGTTGTGACTTAACTAAGATCCATATGTTTTTAAAATAAGCGCTCATTATTCGGAAAGACCTGGGGAGGACATTAAGTCATAAAACCCATTTCAAATAATGACACGACGGAATGGAATTGCATTTGAAGACGGTGGTTGAAGACGGGGTATTTTCGAGAACGAAAGGATTGCCTGTTGATTATCTCTGCACCGAGTTGCTCCGGTATAGAGTTTACCCTATGTGATGGGGAGTCTGGCCGAGATTGGGGATATCCGGATTTGCAAGGACTTCTTTCCTTAATTGGACGAAGTGCCTTCGGTTCCATTCAGACCCAAGATGGACTTGTATGGATGTATGTCTGACATTACACTTTGAGATATAAAGCTAATTTCTATAAAATGCATTTCTATTTGGTGGCAGAGAATTCATTCTCTTAGTTTAACACCCTTCTTTGAGCCGTACGAGCTCAGAAGTTATGTAGTTGATGGTCATTAGTGATATATTCCCGATTTGGTAATATGGCATGCTAAGTGCTGAGCATTGGTTGATCGAAGCATGGCTTTTGTGAAAAGGGTTGCTTTGTGGGACGAGACTTCATCAAACCTCACACCTTTGGAAATGGTCGAAATAGGAAAGGATGCAGCAAGGTTATGGGGTTCGCGACCCTTAGGGTATGTGCATTTCCTTCTGGATAAAAAGTGGTATTCTGGTATGGAGTCTAGATATTTGGCTTATGTGATTGTTGGAATTTGAGGGCCCTTGATAAAGGTCGGTTATGACCAGGGGATGGCATACTCATGACTGTTAGTTACCTAGTTACAGAGGAAACCCGGCCTTGTGTTGGCAGGGATCGGGTTAGGTTCTCGGGATGTCCCTCCAGAGGCTTACCCATTCGGATAAAGGAAGTTCCTTAGCCTTGGCCATTTGTTGAAAATCCAAACAATCAATATGAGCCCTTTACGATTTTAGTTGTAGAACCTGCCATTTAACATGGTAGCAATAGTAGGCATACTATAATAGTACGTATGTTGGCTAAGATTAATATTATACTTTTGAAATGATTTTCCACACTATGCACTAAAAATAATATCAAAAGAATTTTCGCCTATCAAGCATGTTTGACTACTATAAGGAGAAACGTCCCCCATGTGTGCGATTGCATTTGAGTGTGTGTCGAGAGACCTTATGGTAGTTTCATTTTCCAAAAGCATGAACGGATTTCTTTTTGTAATTTCTTTTTGTACAAATAACTGTTTTATGTTTCTCACACCAGTCTCATAACCGACTCGGAGTTTATTGTTTCCTTTTCTAAACTCTAGGTGCCCCTAATTTACCATACTGGCAGCCTGGAGTCAGGTTATCAGTAGGTTCTAGAGCGAGTTCAAATATTAAATGCAGATTGGAAAGTCTTTGATTTGGAAGCTTTTGGAAGTCTTTGAAGCTTTTGGTCTTTAGCTTTTTGGTTTGGACTTTGGAGCTTTGGAAATGAAGATGAAGTATGTTGGACTCGCTCTCTCTTTCTCTCTCTCTCTCTTTTGGAAGAACCTGTTGATGTCATTTTCTTTTCCGCTGTTATGTGTATTCCGTTGTTGCTGTTGTATATATTGGCTCTGATGATGTTGGTCATTTGTTGTAGAATGTTGTAATCCATGTTGTGTATCAATGAAAGTTATTTTGTTTCCACTGTGTTGTTATCATCTAATGTGTTATAGCTCAAACGAACCGGACTCCAACGTTCGAATGTACGGCATTTGAATATGGGTGATGTATTGGATGCCGATTTTCAAGGATTAAAGCCTGGATCATCACATGTGGTAACAGAGCTGAAGGTTGAGTAAGAAATTTAGCTTTGGAGTATAACTCATTAGGTGACTCATTAGAGATAGGGTTAGACATGCCCTAGAATGAGTATATTCCCTAAGATATCTCATCCATTTTCCTAAATCAAATTTCTTACTATTTACAGATAGTGAGAATGAGTGCAAGAAGAGGACGAGGTAGGGGAAGGGGGAGTACCACTACAAATGGTCGAGACCTTGCAACAACAGTAATAGAAGGAGCAGTTCTTGTAGGATCGATTTCACCCTAGAGGGGGGTGAATAGGGTGATGCTATTAATTATAAAAATTAATTGCGGAAGCTTATAAAATTATTTCAACACAGATAAATCAGAAATATAGCAGCACAGATAATAGCAGAATAATAAATGCAGAAACAGAATGACACAGAATTTACCCAGCCTCGGCAAAACACTGCCTACGTGCTACCCCCAAGGTTTCTACTAGAAATTAAGTAGTCACACGCTTACATACGTAAACTTGCGACACCCGCTACTGACTAACCTAACTATACGCTCAAAACCCTGCCACAACTCAGCCACTGAGTTGCGAATTCTCAAACTACGCCACGTAGTTTGTCCCCTAGTCACACGACTAAAAATTACAATGGTTTAAAAATAGAAATATAAATTTAAAACAATTAAAAATAAAATAACCTAATTAAAAATTAAAAAGCCCTTATAAAATAAAAAGCCGGCCCCTTTTATATTATTTAGCCCTTTCCTTTCTTGTTAGTGGTGGCTTTGTTCTTTCTTTGCAAATTAGGGCTTCGTTCCCTTTGTTCCAAATTAGGGTTATGAATTATTAGCTGCCGATAATAGATGCTCGATCGAGTGATGAATTAGGTCTTTGCTTTGTCGATCGACTATTTCTTTGGTTAGCATACGGCTGCCCCCAATTTTGGAACGAGTTCGATTTCTGACTTCGGTATGTATTTTATCCTTTTTGTGCTTTAATGATTTTCGTACTTGAACTCGATTGCCCCATGCCGATGATGATTCTTTGGGTTATATATGGATTCGTTCTCCTTTGTTGGCGTTTGTCTGATTTGTTCAACAATTTGCTTCGATCATTCGATATTGTTTTGATGCTAATGATTTCTTTGACTTAATCAAATTCGTATACTTGGTTGACATGGTTTTGATTTGCTGGTTCGACTTTGGCACTAACTTTTTCAATTTGTACATACGCTTGATTTCTGACTTGGTCAACTTTGATTTTGATTTGTGGATTCATGTTTCTGCTGGCTTCGGCCTTGGCTTGAGATTTCATGTGCTTGATTGTTTGCGGCCGCACATTGCTGTGTAGTGCCATTGATGTTCTGTTGTTGTAGCCACGAGCTACAGTCTTCACTGCTCCCATATTATCCTTGTATATGCTGTATTCATGAGTGACAGTTGTGGATATTGTGTTCATGTATTCTTCTGTTTAGTATTGGTGCATTGTCCACTTCGTTTTACTGTTGCATACAGTTGAGTTGTTTTGTTGGTCATGTCACTCCTTTGGTTTGTGATTCACTTCATGTTGCCTTGACTCGAGTCTGGTTCATGTACCCATTGAGATGTTCATTGTGAAGCTTGGTTTACTGGTGGTCTTGTGGCACTACTTACAGTCATATTCCCATGTTGTATTGTATTTGGACATATTAATTTTAACTGCATGCTTCTGTTTAGTATATATGTATGCAAGTGTGCATGCATTTACTTCACTATTCGCTACGAGTCTGGGTTGCTTTGATGCTGTTATGTTGGTTCAGTGATATGCTTGAAACTGATCTTTGTTGCCTTCACTGTAGCATATATGTGTGTTTGCTTTCAGTCGATGTGCACTGACTTAAGTTGTTGCTATGTGTATTCGAGTGTGTACTGACTGAAGCTCGAGTTGCATTCATTAGCTTGACCCTTGTGCACTGTGCATATCACTTCACTGCTTCGAGTCAGGTTGCATACTCTCTGATCAGTTGCATTGTTCATGTCATTTTGAACAGTTTGCTTAAATTTTGGTTATTGTGTTTTGTGATATGAAATGCTGGTGCGTTGATCTAGCTCGACAGTTTTGGGTTTCATGTGTTACTTCATTGACTTGTTTCGATGTAACCTTCATGTGAACTTCTGGTTAGCATATTTAGCTTGATTGTCACTTGCTCATCCAAGCTTGCACTGTCCAGTTTCATGTTGTTGGCATTGATTTGTATTAGTTTGAATTACACTTGAGTTGAATTCAGCTATAGCTCGGATTTGACCTTGTGCTGAAAGTTGTGACATTATTTTATCACACTTGAGTTGAATCCAGTATTTTAGGTTTGACCTGTGCTCACCTGTCCCTGTAAATTTATCTAGTGTATATATCGGTGTGCACAGCCTTGTGGCATATACAGTGATACACTGTGTATGTCACAAGTTGTTCGTGTATGATGAATTGAAAATTAAATGATGACGAACAACCCAAATAACTGAGGCAAATATTATTTTCAAAATCTACATTTTGTTTTATACTGCAAAAATATTTCCTTTTCTATTTTACTACGTCAATATTTATTTTTGCAGATTGCTCAGATGCTAGATTCAATTTGGAGTGAAGTTGAAGATAAAGTACGAATGTGAGTGATATGTAGTGAGGTCAACTATAAATGTGAAATTGTGATGTATTGTAATCAAAGTTGTATATGTATAGTGAGAGCTTGAATTTGTACTATTCAAAATACTAATAAATATTTGTTTGAATAAAATTTCTGTTTGAATTCAAATTCTATGTTATTTATTTTTATTCAGCATATATTTATTTAGTCTATGAAAAATAAAATAGTACGTTAACAAATACATTTACACGAATATATGTATATTTATTATCATCAAACAAAAATCATATAATCGTATATTCAACGGTTCTTCCCATCCAACCCTAGCCAAATCTGGCAGAGTTATATCGGAGTTTCTCAAGACTTGGAGGGAAACCATTCCAAGGCAAGGAGACTATTATAGAAGCGCAAGCTTGGATTTGATCTTGTGAGAGGATTTTTAAAGGACTGAAATTGGATGATGATCAAAAGAGGTTGATGGCTTCCTGGTAGCTCCAGGAAGAAGCTTTGGCATGGTGGGAGACCATTACTTTGGCCGAATCAGAGGATCAGTTTACATGGGATAGATTCAAGCAAGTATTTGAGCAGCGTTATATGCTTTCTGCTGGTATTTCTAGGATGTATCAAGGGTTTACAGATTTGAAGCAAGGAAATCTATCATTTGAAGAATACTTAAATTAGTTTAACGAGTTATCCTGATTTGGACCTGAATTGGTGAATACCCCTCTTAAGAAGAATGAGAGAATTATTAAAGGGATGAACAATAAGTTTCATGAAAGGATGACAGGCCATGTGAAGGAGATTTGGTAGATATGGGATATAGATATGCCACCTTAGATAAACAAGAGATACCAGAAGAGAAAGGAAGTCGAAGTAATCCAAATTGGAAGAAGAGAAAGTTTGGAGGAAAGAAGCCTTGGCAAGGTAAAGAAAAGAAGAATACTCAGGAGAACAAGGCGAAGAATGTTACTGTTTCGACTGTTTGAAGAAAGGTCATTACTCAAATAGTTGCAAGAAGCCCAAGAAGCAAGGGAATAAGGATCAACCTAAGAAGTCAGGACAAGAAGCCAGGGAATGCTACTATTGCCATAAGCCAGGACACATGGTTAAAGAATGCCCGACAATGAAGCAGGTCCAAGTAGCAAAGGTATATGCAATCAAGGACGAACCTTCAACCTCAAGAGCTAATAAAGGGAAAGGAGTTTTGGAAGGTAACCTTCTTATTTATGATAAAATTGTTAGAGTTTTATTCGACGCTAGAGCCACGCATAGTTTTATTTCCTAGCAAACCATAGAAGAATTAAATCTTGAACCCGAATTCGTAGACGAACCTGTTTGTGTGAAGAACCCGATAAGAGGCTCTGCGAATCTTTGTTTACGTTGTAGAAAAGTTCCTATTTCGTATTCTCATCAACAGTTTCCTATCAACCTTTTCGTTCTTGACTTTAATGAATTTGAGATTTTACTTGGAATGAATTGGTTAAAAAAATATGAAGCTAAATTAAATTGTATCAATAGAACGATTTCGGTTAAAACCAAACTTAGAAATTTTGTTGTGATTTCTTGTGAGGATCCAAATCCGAAGAGGGATAAGCTGATGCATACTTTAGGGTATCCCGACTTGAGTTTGGAATCCATACCTATTGTTCGAGAATTTCCTGACGTATTTGAAGAAGTCAAGTCTTTACCTCCGCATAGGGAAATCGAATTTAGAATCGATTTGGTTCCCAATGCCCGTCCAGTTGTGCATGCAAGTCATAGGATGGCACCAAGGGAAAGAGTAAAGCTAGTTAAGCAAACCCAAGATTTAATGGAGAAAGGATTTATATGACCCAGTCGTTCCAGCTGGGGTTCAGCTGTGGTGTTTGTAGCCAAGTCCAATGGATCTTTGAGATTGTGTGTAGATTATCATGATCTTTATAAGTTAACCCTTAAAAATAAATTTTCTTTGCCCCGAATCGACAACCTGTTCGATCATTTGCATGGTGCCCGATTTTTTTCCAAGATGGACCTAGCCCAAGGATTCCATCAACTGAGAATTACGGAAGATTGTACTCATTTGACTACTTTTAGGGGTCCCAATACATTCTAAGAATGGTTAGTTATTCCCTTCAGACTAACCAATGCCCATGCATATTTCATAGACCTGGTGACCCAAGTATTTTGTGAAGTATTTTATAAGTTTGTTCTCGTATTTATTGATGATAATCTGATTTATCCCAAAACTGAAGAAGAGCATACCGAGCACTTAAAAATAGTTCTGGAAATACTGAGGGGGAATATTCTTTTTGCCAAGTTTTCTAAATGTAATTTTTGGGTAAAAGAAGTTAGATTTTTGGGACGTATTGTAACAGAAGAAGGAATCTCTGTAGATCCTAGTAAGGTTTTCACTATCCTAGATTAAAAGAAAACCACAACTCCAAAGGAAGTCAGAAACTTTCTAGGGTTAGCTGGATTTTGCCGAAAGTTCGTCTAGGATTTCTCTAAGTTAGCCAGTCCATTAACTAAGCTGAGTATGAGAATGCCAAATTTATTTGGACTCCAAAGTGCGATGAAGCGTTCCAGGAATTGAAGAAAAGGTTGACCACTACTCTCGTTCTTGTTATTATTAACGGGAATAAAGGTCTATCTATTTACATAGATGCATGCAGTGAAGGTGTGGGTGTTGTTCTAATGCAAGAGGGTAGAGTGATTGCCTATGCGAGTAGATAATTGCGACCACATGGAAAGAACTACCCGACCCACAATTTTGAGCTTTTGGAAGTTATCTTTACTTTGAAAATCTGGCGTCGTTATCTTCTGGGTGAAAATTTTGAATTGTTCACCTACCATAAATCTTTAAAATACCTCTTTACCCAGAAGGATTTGAATCTAAGGCAACAATGTTGGTTGGAATTTCTAGCATCATACGACGTGGATATTTAGTATACACCTTGTAAAGCGAATGTGGTAGCTGATGCTTTGAGTAGAAGACATGCTGTTTTTGCTTATCTTGTCGTCACCCCCACTCTTCTTGAGAAGATTGCTAGTAAGCAAAAAGAAGACAAGTTTCTTCAAGAAATTTATGGGAGAATATGTCGAGGCGAAGATTGCAGCTTTGAAATCTTTAGTAGTGGAATTATAAGGTTGAAAGGGAGGATTTGTGTTCCAGACATCCCAGATCTCAATGAAAAGTATTGGATGAATGTCACAAATCCAAGTTTAGTATCCATCCAGGGGTTAACAAAATGAATCGAGATGTTAAGAGGACCTTCTGATGGAAAACAATGAAGAAGGATAAATCCATTTATGCTAGTCGATGCGCAACTTGTCAATAAATAAAGAGTGATGAAATGAAGATGGCAGATTTACTCCAACCACTGGAAGTGCCCAAATGGAAATAGGACCAAGCGTCTGTGGATTTCATAAATGGTTTGCCACGAACTCGGAAGGGTAACGAGGCGATTTGGGTTATTGTGGATCGTTTGACAAAGACTTCCCACTTTATCCCAGTTAAATTCACCTGAACGGCAGTGAGTTTGGCAGAGTTATATGTGAAGGAGATTATTCGACTCCATGGAATACCAAGTAATATAGTGAGTGATCGCGACCCGATCTTCACTAGTAGATTTTGGGAGGCATTTCAAGCCATACTAGGAACCAAGTTGAACTTCAGTACTGCTTACCACCCGTAGTCTGATGGGCAAACTGAGAGAATAAATCGAATCATTGAAGATCTTTTGCGTGCTTGTATTCTTGATTTTGGAGGTTCATGGGAGGACCATTTATATTTGGTTGAGTTTTCGTATAATAATAGTTATCATGCCAGTATTAGAATGGCTCCTTTCGAAGCATTGTATGATCATCCTTGTAGATCACCTGCGTGTTGGATTGAGTCAGGTGATAGGCTTGTTCTTGGTCCGGACATGATAAGGGAAGCTACTGAGAAGGTTGATTTCATTCAGAAGAAGTTGAAAACTGCCCAGAGTCGACAGAAAGTTATGACGACCACAGGAGAAGAACTTTAGAGTTCCAGATTGGAGATTTAGTTTTCTTAAAGGTTTCTCCAATGCGTGGAGTTTTGAGATTTGGAAAGACTCGTAAGCTAGCACCGCGATTTATAGGTCCGTTTCCTATACTTGAGAGGATTGGTCCTTTGGCTTATCGATTGCAGTTACCTAATTGGTTAGCTGGCGTGCATAACGTGTTCCATGTTTCACACCTTCGGAAGTATGTGCATGACCCAGATCATATCATTGAGGAGGCCGCTCAACAGGATATGAAAATCACACCTAACTTGGCAGTGAAAAGAAAACCATTGAAGATTATTGATTGAGATGAAAAGCGGTTAAGGAATAAAGTTGTGAAAATGATGAAAGTGCAATGGAGTGGAGATCTGAATGATTGTACTTGGGAAACAGAGGAAAACATGCAAAAGTCCTATACCAAGTGTAGAATAGATATTTCAGCTTGATCTGGTAAGTCATTTCCCTATCTTTTTATGTGTTCATATGTTCTTTGTTTGCCTCCTTGTCTATCAAATTTCGAGGACGAAATTTTTTTAAGAGGGGAATTTGTAACGATCCAGTTTTTAAGCCAAATTTTAGTTTAGTAATTAATATAACTTTTAGAATTAGTTTGTGAATTAATTTGAATTTTTACAAAAACAAATAAGATATGTAAATATATATATATAAATAGATTGTAAATAAAATTTTGATTTGAAATTCAAAAATAAGTATCTTAAAAATAAATTGGATTTAAAAACTCTATATTTTAAAAACTAATATATATGTATGTATGTATGTAAGTATGTATGTATGTATGTATGTATATGATTTTTATTTAGTGTATAATTAGTTTTAAATCATTTTTCTTTAAAGTTATATATAAATATAAATATAAATAAAAGGTTTAATATAATTTCTTCTGAAACTTTTACATAAAATAAATATAGTTTGTATATATAAATATAAAACATAAAAACATATGTAAATATAAAACTAAATATAATATAATATATAAATTATATAAAAATATTATTAACATGAAAATTTACAAATGTAAGTACTATAACATGAAGTTTAACAAGTGTAAAATTTTTATCATGCATAATAACAAGTGCCATTAGTTCTTTTTATTTTTGAATTAGTGAATAAAATGAAAAACAAGATCACATATGCCACTCTAATTCCTTTCTCATTTTTCTTTGTTAATATTGAAAACTTAAGAAAGTAAAACCAGAGAAAAAAAAATCTAAAACAAACTTCAAAACTGAAGCATAGATTCAACAAACAAAATCAAAGCAACAACCTCTTGTATTCTAAAACTCTGAAGCAATAAAGCAACTAAACAAGATCAGTTCAAGTTCAACTACAATTTCCAGTTTTTCAAATTCAAGATCAACTATTCCAGGCTTCGCTCTATTCAACAAAACATGTGAGTAAACAACTTTTTAAATCTATTATATCAGGATTAGCATGTAATAATCCTTAAAGTATGATGTGAAATATGCTTTGCATGATGGTGTAAATATGATTTCATGTATATATGAATAGTGATATGGGTGTGCATGTTTGGGAACAGCCAAATATGCCTCTGTTCTTGATTATAGGTTTCAAAACCTGTTCAAAATCCAAAATCTCTTCCGATTCTTTTTAGGGTTTAAGATATAAACAAAATATGTTTGTATAATCAAGATCTAAGTTTAAAAAAATATTTTTAAGTAAAATTTGAAGGTAGTTTTGACTAGGAAGAAGATATACAACAAAACTCAAAAGCATGTCAAAATTCGAGTGTCATGTTTTCTTGATTCACCTATATCATCCAATTCGCCTTCGAAAATCATGATTTTTTAAAAAGAAATTCAAGATTTTTAGTTTAGTATTGAGTGAGGAATTCGTGGTTGAACGAGAATTGGGTTATTGGAAACTTACGGCGATTGGAGCAAGGCGGGTGATCGGGATTGCTGCTGGAGGTAGCTAGGAGGTTGACGGTCTTGGGAAAAATGGTCAGAGAATTTTCTGATCACCGTGGTGGCCTGGCAACGGCAATGTAGGGTTTAAGGCCCGGTTTTAGTTGACATGGGTTTCTAGGCTACTGCGTTGTTGTTGAAGCACAGGAGGTGATCGAAGCAAGGGGGATAGGTGTGTTGGTCTTCGACGAAGCTTTGGTCGGAGTGGCAAGTGTTCAGGTGGCCAGAGGTAGCTGCGCGAGTTGATTTTTGGACGATCAGGTTCGATCCAGTGGACTTCGATGTTGCTCGATTTCGAGTTTGTCATCAATTCAAGGATCTGGGTGGTTGGAAACTTAGAGTAGGTCATCGTCGATGGGCTGGAGGTGGTCTCGATGGTCAGAGCTACTTTGATCACCTGTACACGTGCACATGTGTCAGGGTTGTATCAGTAGGTTGAATTCGAAGGAGAAGAAGTTGACTCGAGTTTGAACTCCGGGAGATAAAGTTGGAGCTCGGGTGTGTTCTCGGGTGTGTTCGCGTGGGTTAATATTATTTGAATAGGTTTTAACAATTTAAGTCAAAATAGAAGGAAAAAAAAGTGGCTCGGGGAAGAGCTCGGAAAACTTGCATTTGGCTTGGGTGGGAACTCGGGTTAGTCTCGGGTATACGTTGAAACGGTTTTAAAATTTTGAAATAAAACAAGTTTTAAAAAGTTTTAACAATTTTCCTAAACTAATTCTTTGATATAATATGTGTTTATTTATAGTTTGGGATTAATTAAAGGTTTCAAAATAAATTATTTTAATTAATTAATTTTAAAGTGTTTTAATATATATAACCTTTATTTTAAAGTTTATTTTAAATAAACTTAAGGTTGTAATTAAGTAGTTAATTAAGAAAGTAAAATGTTTTTTTGATCATTAATTAAACTTATGGTCTTAAGTTAATTTACATGTTAATGATAATTAATTTTCAAGGTTTATTAAATAAAGATTTAAATGATAATTAAGTAATTAATTAAGATAAATGGTTTATCTTAAAATAATTAAGGCTAGGGTAATTGAAGAATAATTAATTAATGATAGTAATTAAAGGATAATTACTTAAAGGATAATTACTTAATGTAAGTAATTAAAGAACAATTAATTAATTAATAATAAAGGTTAATTAATTAATGACTAAAGGTTAATCAATTAATGATTAAAGGTTAATTAATTAGTAATTAAAGGTTATTTAATTAATAAAAGGTTAATTAATTACAAATTAAAGGATAATTAATCAATAATTAAAGTGTAATTAATCAGTAATTAAGAATGATTAATTAATTTCATTAATTAATTAAAATAATAACAAATGGTTTGTAATTAATTAATGATAATTACAGGGTTTGGTAAGTAATTCATAAGTAATTAATTTATTTGGTATAGACTGAATTAATTATAATTATGAGATTAATTAATCTTGCTTATGGATGATTATTGTATAGAATGTTTTGGATTGATTAATATTTGTAATCTGTGATGTTCTGTGATGTGCAATGCTTTGAATTGAGCTGTGATAAATATTTATCTATGATCAATTGTTGTGTGAATATAATATTCTGCATTGAATTTTAAAAGGCGGATCTTTTTTTAAAAGATCTAAAAATGGAAATTTGTTTAAACCATTCAAAAGGAAAGGTTTTGGGAAATAATTTGTGACTTAACTAAGATCCACATGTTTCTAAAATAAGCGCTCATTATTCGAAATGACCGGGAGAGGGCGTTAAGTCATAAAACCCATTCCGAAAAATGATACGACAGAACGGAATTGCATTTGAAGACAGTGGTTGAAGACGGGGTATTTTCGAGAACGAAAGGATTGCCTGTTGATTGTCTCTGCACTGAGTTGCTCCAGTATAGAGATTACCCTTTGTGATGGGGAGTCCGGTCGAGATTGGGAATATCCGGATTTGCAAGGACTTCTTTCCTTAATTGGACGAAGTGCCTTCAGTTAAATTTAGACCCAGGATGGACTTGTATGGATGTATGTCTGACATTACACTTTGAGATATAAAGTTGATTTCTATCAAATACATTCCGGTTTGGTGGCGGAGAATTTATTCTCTTAGCTTAACACCCTTCTCTGAGATGTGCGAGCTTAGAGGTTATGTAGTTGATGGTTATTAGTGATATATTCCCAATTTAGTAATGTGGCATGCTAAGTGTTGAGCATTGGTTGATCGAAGCATGGCTTTTGTGAAAAGCATAGCTTTGTGGGATGAGACTTCATCGAACCTTACACCTCGAAAAATGGTCGAAACAGGAAAGGATGCAGCAAGGTTATGGGGTTTGCGCCCCTTAGGGTATGTGCATTTCCTTCTGGATAAAAAGTGGTATTCTGTTATGAAGTCTAGATATTTTGCTTATGTGGTTGTTGGAATTTGAGGGCCCTCGATAAAGGTCGATTATGACCGGAGGATGGCATACTCGTGACAGTTAGTTACCTAGTTACAGTGGTAACTCGGCCTTGTGTTGGAAGAGATCTGGTTAGGTTCTCGGGACGTCCCTCCAGAGGCGTACCCATTCGGATAAAGGAAGTTCCTTAGCCTTGGTCATTTGTTGGAAATCCAAACAATCAATACGAACCCTTTACCGTTTTAGTTGTAGAACCTGCCATTTAACATGGTAGCTATAGTAGGCATACTATAATGGTACGTATGCTGGCTAAGATTAATATTATACTTTCGAAATATTTTTCCACACTATGCGCTAAAAACAATATCAAAAGGATTTTCGTGTATTAAGCATGTTTGACCACTATAAGGATAAACCTCCCCATGTGTGCGATTGCATTTGAGTGTGTGCCGAGAGACCGTATGGTAGTTTCATTTTCCAAAAGCATGAACGGATTTCTTTTTGTACAAATAACTGTTTTATGTTTCTCACACCAGTCCCATGACAGACTTGGAGTTTATTGTTTCCTTTTCTAAACTTTGGGTGCCCCTAATTCCAAACGGGCAGCCTAGAGTCAGGTTATCAGTAGGTTCTGGAGCTAGTTCAGATAGTAGATGTAGACTAGAAAATCTTTGGTTTGGAAGATTTTGGAAGTCTTTGAAGCTTTTGGTCTTTAGCTTTTTGGTTTGGACTTTGGAGCTTTGGAAATGAAGATGAAGTATGTTGGACTGGCTCTCTCTTTCTCTCTCTTTTGGAAGACCCTGTTGATGTCATTTTCTTTTCCACTGTTATGTGTATTCCGCTGCTCCTGTTGTATATATTGGCTCTGTTGATGTTGGTCATTTGTTGTAGAATGTTGTAATCCATGTTGTGTATCAAAGAAAGTTATTTTGTTTCCGTTGTGTTGTTATCATCTAATCTGTTATAGTTCTAGCGAACCGGACTCCAACGTTTGAATCTTCGGGATTTGAATACGGGTGATGTATTGGATGCCGATTTCGAAGGTTGAAGCCTTGATCGTCACATAAACGGAGCTGAAGCTGTCCAATTTGATAAAACGAATTACGACGTCTCACTCGAAAATGATTTATATTTTTATTATATAAAAATATTCAATATTTGAAAATATTTGAATTTCAAAAAATACACAGATTAAATTGTTGAATTTCACAAATAACTAACTTTCCTATTTTCTATAAAAAGTTACCATTTTCTATATTTAAATGGACGTATTTCAAATATCAAATTTTTATTTCTAAATTTTATTCTTTCCATTTAAGATGATTTAGTTAATTACATTGTAAAATCATTAAAATTCTTGGGTCGTTATAATCCTTTTCAGAAATCTCAACCACACTCATTATTCAAGTTCCAAAACATACTTCAAAATAATTAATTGACCTTTAAAATGCTTATGTAGAATAATAAATTCACCATAAATCGAAATCACTTAGGAAAAACCCCAAAAATTCATAGAAATTAAACGAATACTTCTCTTCACTATATCAAAATGTCGAAGCCAAAAACCAAATTTAATTATTTTAAATAATTAAAACCCAAAATTAAGTTATTTCCTCTTTAAGAAATTCATAAAATAATCTACATAATTTGGAAAATTATGAAATTAAAAACCCATCTCCAAAATATCATTTTACACAGCTCAAACCATTTGAAGATTAAAAACTTAGGTTTTAGCCTCAAAACTCATTCAAATAATTTCATAAAAAATTCATAATTCATTATTCTTTTTGTTGGAATCAAAATTGGCCAGTAATACCCAATTATGCAAAAGCTCCAATATCCAATCCAATAACAGAAATATGAAGAGAAATAAATGAAGAATAAAATTAAAACAATCAGAAAGTAAGTTAAAGGAGATAAGGTTTATGGTGGTCCTGCTGACTCTGGCCTACGTCCACTCCCAAATAATCCTTTTTATTATACTAAAGTCCGTTTACAGTTACAATCTGAAATCCAAGAGTAAAATTGACAGAGTGTAGCCGAGGTTGAAGATAAAGAGAAGCATAAAGAAGGTCCCTGTTTTGACGCCATGCCTGCTGTATTTATAGGAGAAGACATGCATGGATCGGGCTAAAATTTTGACAGAAGGTTCGGGTAATCAAGACGAGGCCACCTAAAAAAATTCCGTGAAGTTGTATTGATTGAATTCTGATTTCTACTGATTCCTCTAGAGGGATAGATACCGATCCCTAAAACTTGCACCAAATACCATGCGATCCCTAGGGGAGCTTCTCCATATTGTATTGTGTATAGCATTCAATTTTCATGCCAATTGGATTAGTATAACTTGAGTTATTGACCGATCTTTGTTGCAATATGGTGTTAAGGCATATTATAGTTGATCCCTATGAAGGGACGGGTATCGATCACTCTAACTTGCTCCAAATACTATGCGAGCACTATAGGGTGTTCCACATGTTCTATTTAGCTTTTCCTCCAAGTTTAATGTCAATTGGATGTGTAGATGTTGAGATATTGATCGATCTTTATTATGAAGTTGCGCTTAGCCGATCCCTAAGAGGGATAGGTACCGATCCATATTGAAAGACATATGCCGATCCCTTCAACTTCTCCAAATTCCATGCGATCCCTAGGGTAGACTCCGTGGGGTCTCCTATTCTTATTTCCAAAGTTTCACTTTAATCCGCCATGTAGTTGTTGAGTTATGAAGTGATCATCATTGAGTTGTGCTGTTGAGATGAATATGATGTGATCCCTCTTCTTTTGTCCATAATTCTAGCATACGAACTCCGATCGACTTGAAATTTGAAATGTAGCCTCACGAGGCCTTCCTTATCATTCATATCAGTTGCATCTTTATTAGGACAAAAATTAGGGATCCGATCTAAATCCGCTCGACCATCATCCATAGTCTCATTTATAGCCGATCTTCGAGCTTGGTAACCGTTTCTACAGGCCTTCCGCCTTGATGATCATGATGTCCATTAGGTTAAATTTACTTGCGTACTACTTTTCCAAAATACGGGTTAACAATTTGCCCTCCAAAACATGCCTTGCGATAGGAAGGCTTGTTTTGAATTTCCATAAATCCGAAATCCATAATCCATCGATACCCATATTATCCAACCCATTGCCAATCAAATTCATGATCTCTTCGGATCGTTACTGAAATCCTTGACCATTCCGAGTTAATATCCAATTCCGAATCCACGATCTCTCTGGATTGTTTTATCCAAACCCTCGACCTTACCGGGTCGTTAGCCAAATCCCAAACTGCTCCGGGCCCATATCCAAATCCATAGCTTTTCGAAGCTGCTATAAAAATCCACAACCTCTCTGGGTTGTTGTCCTAATCCAAATTCTCGATCTCACTGGATCCTTACCGAGCACAATCCATACTCGACAACCTTGTTAGTCCGTGAGATGATGGTTTTGATGACAACAACCTTAGAATAGATTATAAAATATAAATACTAACATTATAAGTTTAGATATATATGTATATGCAGGATTTAACCAGGCAGGTACTAAGAATGAAGACTGCACAGTATAGAGATTCAAGATATCAAGATAGAAGACTCATGAGTATCAAGATTATCAAGAGTTCAAGATTTCAAGGTTAAGTATTTTTTTATTAGGAATTTTGTTAAAACTCATAGAAAAGCACTGACATCTTAAAATTCAATTTATTCGTGGAATGGAATCCACTTCGAGCCTGTTAAAGGGATGGAACCCTAAGTAGGATGGTACCTACGAAAAATCTAGTGGAACATTGTTTTGTATCCACTAACTTTTTATTCAAAATGATTTTTCAAAATTATATCCTGTTTTCAAAATGTTTTCAAAACTTTCCTTTTAAAAGGTTCAAAACCCTCTATCCTGATTTTAAATAATTTTAGCCTCAAAATTATTTTTAATTTCAAAGTCAAATTACTCCTGATTTTAAACTATCTTTAACTTTTAAATATTTATACTTAGATTTAAAATATAAAATTAGAGTTAAATTCTATATATATTATTCTCTATATTTACTTATGAATTTTAGCTATATTCAAGTATATTTATAAAGTTTAAATTAGTTTTAATGTAAGATAAAGGTTATTTTCAAAGAAAATCAAAACATCAAAAAATTCTTTGGGATGTCGACATGCCTATGTACCCCATGTCGACATAGTGTCAGATGAGTTCAAAATTTAAATTTCAAAAGAAGTGTCTATTCGCCATAACTCTTCACGAATGGACATGGTTGTTGTTCTTCTATAAATAGGGGTTAGTTTTAACTAATTTTATATCAGATTTTCTGGTTTTTCACTCCTTTTCTTCTTCCACTTTTCTTAATACATATTCTTATCATTACTCTGCCGAAATCAACATTGAATCGAACTCGATTACTTCTAGTTTGATTCTCCATCACTCTCTCTACAAGATTCTCAGTGCTAGTCAGAGTTATAGATTTCTTTGTAATCTATTAAGCGAGAAAAGATGTGATTGTAGCCTTGAAAATCAATCAAGAAAGAAAATGTGTGATTATTGCCTTGGTAAATAAACTAGGTAAAATTGTGGCTCGGAAATCAAGTATCTCTTCCCAGAAGATCGAAATTCTTGAGGGTGTACCTCGTAGCCTTGAAACCGAGGGTGTAATTATACAATTGCTTTTGAAAGGAAATCCGTACTTGTGTTGCAAGACTAGATGTGGGGTAACTCTAAACCAGTATAAAATCCGGTGTGTTCTTTCCTTTACTGCTTTTATTTTATTTCTGCATCTGTATTTGTTTCTGTGATTATCCTTGCATCTGTAGATTGCATACATCTGTGTCTAAACTAACATAAACTCAAAAAGATTTAGTAATTCTTTATAAAGACTATTCACCCCCCCTCTAGTGTTAATCTTAGCCTTAAGATCCGTAATCTTCATTTCTAACAATTGGTATCAGAGCAAGGTTTTCAAAGTTTTCATAATATGAATTTTGAAAAAGTTTTTAAAAATGGCTATTTTGGGGATTTTATTAACACTATTTTCATATGAATATGTCACAGAATCATCATGATATTTTTGTTTAAAACTATATTTAGTTATTTTGAAAAGTAACTTGATTCTTTAAAAGGTTATGTTGTTTTGCAGGAGAAGAATTATGTCTAATGACTGTTGGTTAAAAGATATCAGATAACCATTCATCGATCAAGAAAAACAAGTGGATATATACTGAAAATCGATAAAGAAATGATACCAGATCAATACAAAACTTTTGGTTCTCATCCACAACTTGATTTGATACTATACTCCTCTCCATCTGCTTCGCAATGCCACTGGTTTCGTGTGAATCCATCAAGAAATGACCAAGTTACGGTCAATGAAGTTTTGGTGAGCAAAGAGAAAAAGAAGGCAAAACTGTCAAAGGTATTTTTCAAATTGCATCCAGAAATTTGATTATTTTGTATCCACTCCCTTTTAAGATTGTTGTTCTTGTTCTCGCGGTCGTTTTGATGGGTGGATCATCAAATTCCGATCAAAATTGAGTGAAATATGACAGTTTGAAGTTGGCTATCCAAAACTGAAAAACTGTGTACGGGATCTTCTACATTTCTTCTACTGTTCGGCCCATTGCATCACAATACTATTCAAATTCGACACCAAATTATAACTAGATCGTATTTGTCTTCCTCTTCGATTTGTCGCTGGTTTCATCCAATTCCGTTAAGAAACGAAAAAGATATGCCCCTTAGAAGATTGATAGTATATAGAAAAACGGGAAGAAGAAGAAGATGAATTTTTATGAAAAGTGGTGACCATTGGGCCTATTTATAGTGGTTGAAGTGTCCATTCATTCAAAATCCGAATTCAAAGTTTTGGCATCAAGTTAGTCAATCTAATAAATCATCTGTATCTTTCTCATACGGTATTCAAATTCAGCAAATGAATATACTACGCTGATCAGAAAAACGAGCCCGTCGCAACAGAACAGATCTCGTCGTTAAATTCTGAAAGATATAAAGGTGGGACTCACGACAATGGAAGAACAACAAAGTTAGAAAGATGGAGTGCAAAAATTGGTACGCTTTGTTGTTATTTCATCTTTATTGTTGCATTTAGGAATATATACATATACATACATACATATATATATATATATATATATATATATATATATCTATGCATTTAGTTAGGTATAGAAATTTATCTCTTTTATAAGTTTTGATATTTTGGTCCATATATCGACACATCATAATATAAATATCGATATATAAGTCTAATTTTTTTTTAAAGTCTTTTAAAATGTGCTTTCTTTCAAATAAAATCTACAACTAATTTATTACAACTATACTAAGTAGAAAAGCATACCTTCATTCATGATTTCAACTTTTCTAACGTTATTTTTACTTCTCATACTCTATTTCTTTTAAGATACTAATTTTATATCATTAAGAAATTAATAGAATGAATTTAGAATGTTAGAATAAGGTTCTATTTATATATTTCTTCAATTAATAAGATTGCACCACATCACATGACCGGAATTTTAGATAGCATTTCTAAATAATGCGTATTTTCTTCTGTAATATTTTGTAAGTACTGCAAATTCGTTTTTATAGCATTTCTGTGCTTTGAAACGCTGTAGAGTTTCAGAAACTTTACACAGCATTTGGTAAAAGCTACAGTTTTAGTTTTATAAAGTTTCGAATATATTTTATTGCAAAAACTTTTTATAGCATTTTGTAAATGCTGTCTTTTCTGATTGAGATTTTAAATTATGTAAAATAATATTTAAATTAAGTATTTTTCTCTATTCTTTTTAGAAATTATTTTCTAACTTATATTAAAAAAATTAATTTCATGTTTAAATTTTGTTTAGTAATTAATTAAATTTTTTAAAGTAAGAGGCCTTAATATAACACATGTTTATTTTATTTTTTCAATCTTTATTATTTTATTTCATTATGATATTTTTTAAATTTAAAAGATGTTTAAACATGTTTCTAAATATTTAAACCAATAATAATTCGTTTTTAAAAAAAAAGGGGGGAATTAAATAAGGAGGATATTAATCTTTATAAAAAACCATATTTGATCATTATAGTATAAGTCCTTATTCCTTAGCATTTGATTTTAATATTAAGTTTGATTACTACCTTTCACAATTATGTTATAGTTTTAATATCATTTATTACCTTCAAACTCTTCCTTTACAACTCTTTCAGTCACTTTCATTAGTTTCCTTAACTTAAGTCTAGTAATAGGTGAGTTTTACCTTTGTGTGGTTGAAGTATAATAAATAGTTTGATATATGTATACATACATATATAGACACACACACACACACATATATATATATGCTTGCCAATTAGATATTACTTATCACTCATGTTTATCTTATAGTCTGAATATCTCTTACCATAGTATATATATCATCGCATCATTCTGCAAATTATTTTACTTTATTGTCATTTTATTACATATCATTATGCATCCTATTTCATATCACATTTCACTACATATTACATCATAAATTACAATGCATATCATAATCCTTTGCATCACAAGTTGCACTTCATTTTGCATATTATCTCATGCTACATTGCATATGTCATACATTTCATACTGCATTACAAACTACATAAAGTGTATTTTTTTAGGAGGAGTTTGTAGTATTGTCTTATAATATAGGATTATTAGTTTTTGATTTATTTGGTATATTTTGATTGACTTGTTTGATTTGATTGACTTGATTAACTTGTTTGAGTTGACTGACTTATTTGAATTGATTGACTTGTTTGACTTGATTGATTTGTTTGACTTGTCTGACATGATTTGTTTTGATGAGTGTATTGAAATATACTTAATAAATAATTTATGTTCTTATATTTGATTTCTAACTATTATAAGTATTATCATAGATTCTTAGTTAGGATAGTTAGTAATTTAGGATTAACTTTTAGTTTTTAGAGTTAAGTGTTGATTATTTATGATAACACTATCATTATAATCACATGTCATATAGTATTAAATTAAGGGGGAGTTATATAGTTTGGAGTTAGTTTTTGTTGATGATAAAGGGGGAGAAATATAAAATAGGATACTTAAGCATAGATTAAGGGGAGTTATTAGTTTTAGGAGGAGTTATTAGGATAGAAGTAAAATTTTATAAACAAAGGTAGTCATCATCAAAAAGGGGAGATTGTTAGTCCGTGAGATGATGGTTTTGAGGACAACAACCTTAGAATAGATTATAAAATATAAATACTAATATTATAAGTTTAGATATATATATATATATATGAATATGCAGGATTTAACCATGCAGGTACTAAGAATGAAGATTGTACAGTATAGAGATTCAAGATATCAAGATAGAAGACTCATGAGTATCAAGATTATCATAAGTTCAAGATTTCAAGGTTAAGTATTTTTTATTAGGAATTTTGTTAAAACTCGTAGAAAATCACTGGCATCTTAAAATCCAATTTATTCGTGGAATGGAATCCACTTCGAGCCTGTTAAAGGGATGGAACCCTAAATGGGATGGAACCTACGAAAAATCTAGTGGAACATTGTTTTGTATCCGCTAACTTTTTATTCAAAATGATTTTTCAAAATTATATCCTGTTTTCAAAATGTTTTCAAAATTTTCCTTTTAAAAGATTCAAAACCCTCTATCCTGATTTTAAATAATTTTAGCCTCAAAATTATCTTTAATTTCAAAGTCAAATTACTCCTGATTTTAAACTATCTTTAACTTTTAAATATTTATACTTAGATTTAAAATATAAAATTAGAGTTAAATTCTATATATATTATTCTCTATATTTACTTATGAATTTTAACTATATTCAAGGCTATTTATAAAGTTTAAATTAGTTTTAATATAAGATAAATGTTATTTTCAAAGAAATCAAAACATTAAAAAATGCTTTGGGATGTCGACATGCCTATGTAACCCATTTCGACATAGTGTCAGTCGAGTTCAAAATTTAAATTTCAAAAGAAGTGTCTATTCGCCATAACTCTTCACGAATGGACATGGCTATTGTACTTCTATAAATAGGGGTTAGTTTCAATGAATTTTATATCAGATTTTCTAGTTTTTCACTTATGTTCTTCTTCCACTTTTCTTAATACATATTCTTATCATTACTCTGTCGAAATCAACATTGAATCGAACTCGATTACTTCTAGTTTGATTCTCTATCACTCTCTCTACAAGATTCTCAGTGCTATTAATAGTTATAGACTTCTTTGTAATCTATTAAGCGAGAAAAGGTATGATTGTAGCCTTGAAAATCAATCAAGAAAGAAAAGGTGTGATTGTAGCCTTGGTAAATCAATTGGGTAAACTTGTGGTCCGAAAATCAAGTATCTCTACCCAGAGGATCGAAATTCTGGAGGGTGTACCTCGTAGTCTTGAAACCGAGGGTGTAATTGTACAATTGCTTTTGAAAGGAAATCTGTACTTGTGTTGCGGGACTGGATGTAGGGTAACTCCGAACCAGTATAAAATCCGGTGTGTTCTTTCCTTTAGTGCTTTTATTTTATTTCTGCATCTGTGTTCGTTTCTGTGATTATCCCTGTATCTGTAGATTGCATACATCTGTGTCTAAATTAACCTAAACTAAAAAAGATTTAGTAATTCTTTATAAACACTATTCACCCCCCTCTAGTGTTAATTCTAGCTTTAAGATATGTAATCCGCTTTTCTAACAAACCTGAGCAGGTCGATCCATCGCGTTCAAGCGAAGCAACCTACCCCTTGCAAGGCATAGTCCATACCCGACGACCTTGAACTCTCCAGATTCTTACCGAGCACAATCCATACATGACGTCCTGAGTAAGTTGATCCATCGTGTTCGAACGAAACGACCTACCCCTTGCCAAGCATAGTCCACGCTAACGACCTTGATCTCTCTGGAGCCTTGCCGAGCATAATCCATACTTGATGAACTAAGTAGGCCGATCCATCGCGTTCGAGCGAAGCGACTTACCTATTGCCAAACATAATCGATACCCGACGACCTGTGTTATTCATTACATTGATCCAAATTTAAGCATTCCTAAGTCCATAAAGTAAAGCCCGTACAAACAATAAACCGGAGTTCGAATAAAACCGAAAAAACAAGAAATCGAAGCAAACAAGAAGAAAGGAAAAACCAAATTTCAAAAACCCTAGCATTAGGGTTTGTCATCATCTTAGAGCATGCCGAGGGACCGTTCTCAATCCCATACATGTGTAAGTGGCTAAGCCGTCTTATTGTGGAATTTGCTACTTATTCTATGCCATCCTAATCAACTGATGACAAGTTGGTGATGATGCCTTGATCTAGTGCCATTTTCATTCGGGGTGGATGGTGGCTGCTCATGTTCCACCGCCACAGCCCGAGTCCTTACGTATTATTGTAACCGACCGTTCCTCACATGTTCCTCAATGATATCCTTCAAATGCCTACAGTCATTTGTATTGTGTCCATCTAGCTTGTGAATAGGCAATGTTTTCTTGATGTCCATTCGCATTCGAAGGGTTCCCTCCTTGCTGACCTCCGATATAGAAGGCACCCTCAAGTATCCACATATATCCATTTGAGGGTTTTATTCAATTCCGAGTAAGAAGAGAATTTGGTTTCCTCTCTCTGTCGCTTCGATCCATCAAAGTTATTATCCATGTTTCGTTTACCCTTGTCCTTTTCTAAGCTTTCACCGAGCGATTCTCCACCCCATACCGTATTAACTTCCGTTGCCCTTTTTATCAGCTTTCGCATCTTCTTGTCATAGAAACCACTCTACTTCATGTAGAATTCTGTAGGATCCATCGATGGTTCACGTATTAGTGATATCTTAAAATCTGAATTATCTGCAAATCCTGACACTACCGCCGTCAAAACCATCGATGGATCTGATCAATCCACCAAAACAGCTGCCGCATTGAACTTGTTTAAGAAATTCTTGAGTAATTCTCCTGCCCACTATTTTACTGATGTCAATGTCATCACATTCTTGGGTCTCGTAATGTGAAGCCAAAACTGCTTCATAAATCTTTCGATCAATTCCACCAATATGCTAGTAGAACCGCTCTTCAACTATCTGAACCATAGCGCAGCTACATCCGTTAAGTATAAGGGGAAACATCGTGCCAGGACTTCTTTCGATGCCTTCAGCACTTCCATATGCCATATATACCTCGTCATATGCATAGTTGGATCTGACTTTCCATCATAAGCTTCCAATGTTGGTAGTTTGAGTTCTAGTGGATTCTTAGCATTCTTGATATTTGGAGCGAATGAACTTCTATTTACATCCTCCAGATCCATGTTCACTAATCCTCCACGCATAGATCACCTTATCATCTCCGCAAACATGTCATTGTCTTTCAATGGTAGTCTTCTATCACCATGCCCTAGCTGCCCCCCCCCCCTCCCGAGTCTATGAGGAAATTCTGAAATGTATTTCTCCGGACAAGCATCCAAATTCCGATTCGCACCAAGCTCCATGCGATCGATCATAGGTCCTCCAGCATCACGATCAACCGGACCTAAAAGAATGCCCCCTAGAATTTGGAAATCGGTACCGATCCCTCTAGAATGGTAGGAAACTGCCCCCGGCTGCTCTGTTCTATTCCTTTGTCCATTGGCTCCATTTTTATGCTCCCGCTTCTAATTTCCAGCGATTCCTGCTACTTCAACCCCTTGATTCTGTTCTTCAGCTTGTCTACTCTATTGGAGTAAATTTTGCATCATCTTCTCCTGTCTTTTCAGTATCCTCTTCTGTATAGCATCCATCATCGTTTCCATTTCATCCCTGGTGATGTAGATAGATGCTTGATTAGCTCCAAGTCTTGAGGAAGCCTCCTGACTCCCGTCATGGTGGCTCCTTTCCTGTAGCCCTCTCCTTTGTGATTACTTAGCCATTGCTTTCTAGATCCAAGTATCCAAGCTTCCAAATCCGTAGATGCAAGTCTTCTCAGTGAAAGCATCAAAATGTTGGTGTCAAAATTGGCCACCATCACCCAATTATGCAGAAGCTCTAATATCCAATCCAATCACAGAAATATGAAGAGAAATAAATGAAAAACAAAATTAAAACAATGAGAAAGCAAGTAAAGGAGATAAAATTTTTAGTGGTTTGGCTGACTCTAGCTTACATCCACTTTCAAATATTATTTTTTATTATACTGAAGTTTGTTTACAGTCACAATCTGAAATCTAAGAATAAAATTGATAGAATGTAGCCTAGGTTGAAGATAAAGAGAAGTAGAAAGAAGATCTCTTTGCTGACGCTATGTCTACTGTATTTATAGGGGAAGACGTGCACAGATTGGGCTGAAATTTTGACGGAATGTTCAGAAGAAGAAGAAGAGGCCACCTAAAAATTTCCCCACTCATTAAAGTAATACATAATTCAAAAGATACATGCAAATAATGAAGGATGGTTTTTTTTTTTTTTTTTTTTACTTTTGATGATTTCATTGTAAGTACCCAACAAGTAAATCATCAGTAGATACGCTAATTTAATCACCTTGGACTAACAGACGGATCGTTGCAACTATATAAATTGTTATTATATCGATCCATCATATCACATATATAATATTAAAGAAAATAACGTTCAAAAAATAAATCGTGTTGGGAAGCAATGTGAGGAGAAGCAAGGGCGTAAATGTTTAAATTTGTGATAAGAAAGAAGTTTGAAATCCTAGGCTAATGGTATCACGATTCTTTGGTCCAGGCCACATGTATTATTGTTGGATTACATTTTTATGATACGAGTGTCACGGCACGCGCTTCGCGCGTGAATTATTTTCCTTATAAATTATATATGTGTAAATCGATAAAAAAATGATTTTTTATTTTGAAGTGATATTAAGAATTGTGTATTTGTAAAGAAGTATTCTAAATTTACGAAGGAAGTTTAATTTTAGATACTATTTCCAGAAGTGTTTTGAATTCATATTCATTGTTAGATCCTATTTTTAAGGGCGTTTGGATTTGTCAAAGAAGTTTAAAATTAGATTTTATTTTAAATTATTAAGATTTGCTAACATATAGAGGGGCATTTTTGGTAGTTCACGTTGATACCAAAAAAGGTGTGACACCAAAGCTATTACAACTATTATTAAAGATATATGGTAAAGCGGTAAAGGTTTAACTCTAAGTTATAGGTCTATCAATATGTTCACAGTTAGAAGTAGAATTATCAACTATTCGGTCTTAGTTATCCTTTACCGAAGCTTGTAACAGGTTGAAAAAAATTATGATTCATTTGTCAGTAGCCGTCAGTGCAACAAGTCTCAAATTTCAATTCATCATCAGTCGGCAAGAAAAACAAGATAAGCTTTTGCCAGGTTGCATGTTGTAGATGTTGGGATAGGTTAAAGCTAAGGGGAAAAAAATTATAAAAGAGAATGGATGATATTGTCGTTGGATGTATTCAAATCCCGAAAATTGCGCCGCGGGTTCTTTTTTGTCTTGCCCACGTGATGTTCTTCGTATTGTTGTGTAGATGCCTCGAGACTACTGCGTGGATACAAGCTACACCGCTCGCTTGCGTGCTAATTCTTGAGATTAAAAGTGGATGTTTTTTAATATCTTAATCCCATTACTTGGATCGATATTGGTTTACACTGAGGAAGAAGAATTGTTATTTAATGTTTCTTTGTTATCGGCGATTAGTTTATTATCAATCGTTATAAAATATAAATATGGTTAATTTATTAATCGGTCATGTATAACTATAACAGTTTCAAACCACCAATGCATATAATAGTTATTTTATAATTAAAATAAATTCAGAATAATAAGAAGTGAAAATACGTAACACATTCCTAAAAAGGCTAAAATCAAACTTAATACACAAAACATCGTTCACGTAAAAAATATAAATTACATCCGTAATTGCAAATACTACAATTTTCTTCCCTATAACTTCTCCTCCAATGCAGCAATGTTGATTCTTCATATGTGAATGTTAATGTTATTCTCACATCTATAATTAAAATTTGCACGCTATATATTATCAATCTTTAAAATGCAATAACTTTTGCTAGAACCGACGAATTAACAAACCGTTTCCACCATTAAATCACAAATTTTATTAATTTTTCAATGAATGACATTGTACATATGTAAAAATAACGGCAAGACAAGCTATTCGTGGATCCAACTCCGAGCTAAGTTGACTGGGAGTTTACAGGAGGCAGCGTGACCCTGTCCGAAGGAGGGGTTCGTGGCGGAGCCTCGAATTTTTTGTTTAATTGATGTTTTTCAAATTTCTGCATTTATATAGTACGATTGCAGATATATCTGCAACTATATGCTAATTGCAGAAATGTCTGCAATAGTTGTAGACATTTCTGCAAGTATATGCAATAATTGAAGACGTACGTACCATACAATTGCATTCATGTCTGCAACTATATGCAAAAGTTGCAGACGTGTCTGCAATATACCATATATATAGACAAACACCTTTGTCCAAGTGGTTAATTGATTCGGCATTGGTGTAGAATGTCACAAGTTCGAAACTTGCTTTCGAACGTTTATTTGACATGTAATATGTTGTCCCAATGATTTGTTGTATATAAAGTACCAGTTCAAAAAAAAATACATACCATATAATTGCATACATGTTTTGAATTATATGCAATAGTTGGAAACATGTTTGCATTATACCATATAATTGCAAACATCTCTGCAATTATTGAACATAGTTACAAACTTCTGCAACTATTGCATATATATGTCTGCAATAATATCATATAAGTTGCATACATATCTGCAAAAATCGAAGATATTCAAAATTTGCAGAATTGTCTGCAAATATATGAAATAATTGCACATTTACAGCAAATATGATTTTTTTGGTATTAATAATGGATCTCATTTTAAATAAAGACATATTTTTTTTTTTGATTTTTTAATGAAAACGCATGCTAATCTGATATTTCTATAGAAAGTTATATGCATTTGAAATGTTAAAAACATAAATGGTATTTGGGTATTTGTGCGGGCGTGAATTTAAAAACAGGGAATAGAAATTTATAACAAAAAGAAAAGGATGTTTTGTGTATTTTAAAATTTTAACAGTGATGTATGTCAAACGCTCCATGATAAGAAAGCACCCTACTGTCGATTTGACTACAGAAGATCAAAAGACAAACGATCCACACACAAACTACTGCCTAGGCTGCATCGATAAATCATACACTAGCACTTCGCATGACACATCTTAATCTGCGTATTCTCCATGAGTTACCGCTTGGAGTTTCGTTATAGGAGTACTATTGCTCTACAGACTTAACAAGTATATTTTACGCTGTTATGGTAGTATGTTGTTATGTTATTTAATTACTATATCATGTTGGTCGGTGCATAACTATTACCATATCATATTGTTATAACTGTTATGACAACAATGCAATGATATTAATGGATTGGTTATAAAATAAGACAGAATTTCTTGTTATGGAACCATTTAGTAATTAAGCATCAAACATGATATTTATATTCATCAAACATGTGAAATACATTGATGTTCGAGGCTTTTTATCTAAGCATGTATCATTTTCATGACGCGCTTCCGTACATCACACTCGATAGGATAGTCTTTTTGCTCTCTGCTTATCTATTAGACCAACACAAGTCTATGATCGATGTTAGCTTCACATATTATTAGAAAGATGGTGGCCCACTACCCACATATTTTGCTTCCTAAATTTTGAACTAAGCCTTACAATATCGATTGACTTCTACATGTTGACCGACGTAGAGAAAGGTTTTAGAACCATGTTCTTATATTTTCAATGACATATCTGAATAGGCATCAGTTTGCTCTCAGATTTTTCCAAACTTTGATGATGGTAGTATCAATAACGAAACTATCAAGCTCACATACCTATAGCAGTACATTCATACGTTTAGAAATACAATGGAGATGGACGACACTGTTATGCGCACTTTCGTCATATGCATTTTTGGTTCGGGTTTCTTCCAAGTTAGAAGAGCATGATCTTCCTAGGAATTTGGTTTTAATTGCTGATCTGACGCAATTTTGACACTAGAACACAACTATATTTGGTTCTTTTTATTCCACCATGGACTCTTATATTTTAGGATGTACGGTCGCATATTGTAGTGACTTTTGGTATATCTTTCTTATTTTGTACTGTGAATATACGATAAACATGCCTTCACTATTTCTAGTACCGCCACTAGTGACCTAAAGTCGTTCTTCCCTAGGGTGAGACTTTTGAAGAGTTTTCAAGTTTGACCGCATACCCGTATGTGATTTAGCATTAGCTTATCGTATCCTATCAACAGGTAGATATGCACCACTGGGGCAACTTTTCTCGAACACTATGGGCTGGATACTGCACCATATTGATCGAAGAAGGGAAATTATATAACACTCATCCTTTGGCCATCTTATATGATCAGGAGGGGAGTCGGATGCATCTGTACATACCTGGATATGAAATTATTTGGTGCTTAGGCTAGCGGTGCACTTTGCAGACAAAGTCAATTACATTGTCTTTTGATTTGTTACCTTACGATGACATGTTCAGTTTGGATAGACAGGTAATCCTTTATATGTTGCTTTAGCATCAGGGCCGATCCAAGTAATTTGCTTGCCCTAGCTGAGAATTGAATCTAGGTTGCCCCATTGTGCAAACAATACAATTACCACTCCACCACACACTCAATTATTAACAATCTACTACAAAATATTTTTATCTTCATAAAATTCTAAACCACCACCACCGGTTGTCCTTACCGGATCCGTTGCCCAAGACGATCGTTTTGCTCGTCTTTCCCTAGGACCGGCCCTGCTTAGCATAGAGAGGTAAGATAACTTGACACTTCTCAGTTCTTGGTTAGGGAGAAGAGTACGATGATTGAGTTAAGGGTGCGCGTTAGATGAAATTATATAGTTTATCATATAACTAGGCTCGTGTAAGAATCTTTTTCAAAACAAAGCTGCTTTTGGTTTTTTTTTTCCGTTGTATGTATTGTTATACCGGTAATGATCTGAATAAATTAAATATGTAGAAATAGAAAATCCTTAGTAAAATTATTTAATCATTTATAGTTGTGAATGTATTTGTAACAATGAATTTTAAGTCGATGTTCAAAATATTTGTCCTAAAATTGTTTCTGTTCTAGATGTATCGAGAAAATGATATTGATACATCCTTTAAGACTAATGTATCTAATGCTCTTCATACGATGGAAGGTGAATTACTCATGACTGGATTGGTGGAAAAATCACAAAACAACTCAACGAGAGTCTTTTATAGGCCAATACAACTAGTCAAAATAGAAAATCCAACGTAACTTGTGTAGTAGTCTTCAGACTTATGGGTATTATTAATCTTAAGTATTCAAACTATATTTTGATCATGGTCAATCACATGACACCACAATCTTGTTACAACCATAGTTAGGTACACATTAAACTATTTGAAGTGAAACACCGCTCAAGTGCAGACTTATCTCCTTTAGTGTAGAAGGTTGGTATCGCCATAATTGGTAGTTAATTTAAAATCAAAATCTCCAACCATGGTAATTCATTTAATCGATAATGTTATTGAATTGAACCAAGGGCTCTAAATTGGTACTACACAATTACATACGGATATTATTGGAGTTTTTGACGATTGATCAAAATCTAGATATCTTAGTAATACAGTGATGATAAAAAAAAACATGCACAAAATATTGTTACTTAGGGTATAGCTTAATAAAGATTAGAAATCGAATTTCGTCTAAATGATCTATAAGCAACTAAATTCCTGCTCAATATTGTACTTCGGCAAAGTCTATACAAGATTTAGTATTTAAATTGTTTAAATACTACTTAAGGCTATGTTCACGCAAAGGAATTAACATAACAGTGTTTTTTTCAATATTTCAAATTCAACTTGTTTGTAAATTAATAGTAAAAATTAGTACAAACGTTGTATTAAATTTTTATGGCTTTTAATTATTTAATTAACGCCTTAAATATAATTAAAATAATATACAATTATTTTATTTTGATTGAATTAACATATGGGTAGAAACAAATATATATATATATATATATATATATATATATATATATTGTTATCCCACTTTTTGGTAAAAACGGGAATAACAACAAATTGGCAAGGAATTATGGATAGCAGGACTAGGAATAAGGCTACGATGGATATCGTCAAAATTTTGTTGAACTCCGATCGGGACGAAATTGATTGGAAATGATGATAAGGACTATGAAAGGCTATGTTTCAAATATCAGGTTAATCGGAGTTCGTATGGAGGAAATATGATGGATTCGAGGTGGGAGAGGAATGTTGTTCGAACCCATCAGGTTCGAACCCATCAGGTTCGAACCCATCAGGATCGAACCAATGGGAACTAGATGGGTTCGAAAGGAGTAACTTCAGTGCAATGGACTCGAAGATAGTGGATTCGAATGATGAACATGGACTCGAAGACAGTGGATTCGAACGATGGATATGGATTCGAAGATGATGGATACGAAGCAATGAAGATGGACTCGAAGAAAGGAAGTGGATTCAAAGTTTATGATGGATTCGTAGAAGGTGATGGATTCGAAGTTGCTGTGGATTCGTAGAAGGCGATGGATTCGAAGTTGCTATGGAAAGCGATGGATTCGAAGTTGCTATGGATTCGAAGTTGGTGATGGATTCGAAGTTGGTGATGGATGCGAGGGCGATGGATTCGAAGGAGAGGAGCCGAGGGAGATGGGTTCGAATAGAGTGGTTTCGAAGGGATGGGTTCGAAGGAATGGGTTCGAAATACATGGTTTCGAAGTGGACAGAGCATGGGTTCGAACCAATCAGGACGCACGAATTCTAGAACTTGGATCGATCATATCTTCCAAACCGTTGATCCAAATGCAATGAAATTTTGACAGGAGCTTACATACATGTTGAAGAATGTTCACACCAAATTTCAGCTCAATTGGATGGATTCTTGATCGATTCGAAAGTCACTTCGAATCGATCCCAAACTGGGCACGGATTCCGAGAACACGGGCCTGTGGGCCCCCCTCACGTGCCAAGCAACCTCCCCATGTTTTAGGCGGG
This sequence comes from Allium cepa, assembly GCA_030765085.1. Taxonomy (NCBI): domain Eukaryota; kingdom Viridiplantae; phylum Streptophyta; class Magnoliopsida; order Asparagales; family Amaryllidaceae; genus Allium; species Allium cepa. Next base: position 1,480,279 of record CM060930.1, on the reverse strand, counting down.
ATTTCAACCTTCCACGCCTATAAATAGAGCCCCTGGTCATTCAGAAAAGGGGTCGGAAAATTTAGAGAGGAAAAGCAAGCCCAGACGCCGCTGAAATCATTCCATAGCATCATTACTACTATTTTCTTCTGATTTGGTCACTACAACTGTTGTAATCACTTGTAATCTTGAAGGATAGTCAATAAAAAGAAAAAATTGGAGTGGACGTAGGCCGGAGATAGCCGAACCACTATAAAACTTGTGTCCCTGTTCTTTATTTTTGGGATTGCTGCCTATTAT